>CM055606.1:8333341-10733341 GCA_029379385.1 Quillaja saponaria
TTTTTAGTAATTCTTCAATTTCAGCTTTACAGATTTCTAAGTGTCTAAGACCCATAGCTATAGGTCTAGCCTTAGTAGGAATTTGTTTCTCAGAGAAATCTGGTTCATAAGGCAATTCTATAATATGCTATTTCTTGTTCCAAAAGGTGTTAAGAATCTTAACACAGATTGTTTGTTCAATTTTATGTTGAAATTTATTAATTTCATCTTGAAGCTTAGAAGATTTCAATTGTTTCTCAATCATCTTGTATTCTATCTATTCCTTTATAGACATAAGAAAATTTTCTTTTCTTTTAATCGTATCTTTCATAAGATTGATTTCATGAATTCGAGGTTCTTCAACAAATTCAAATTTAATTTGTCTGTCTTTTATCATTGTTTCTATCCCTGATTCATCTATCTTGGAAATGGGGAATAACATATGTAGAAAATGGTTTCCTAAAATTACTTGCTCAGCTAAGCCTTTTACTAATACAAAGGATATAGGAATGCAAACCTTATTATTGCAGACTGCAGCATTAGACAATTTTCATCTACAGCTTCAAGTATTTGAGTTGTTTTTTGGAAATACTTGGATGGAACTAATCCTTCATTGATGCAATTCAAATCTGCTCCAAAATTTATTAAGGCTACAGACTGAAAATTGAATTCATTATTCACAATTATGGTTATTTTAGTAAACCATTTTTGTGCTATAACTAAATCTACTGTACAAATCCATCCTTCTAGAACATTAAGGATGTTTACAGTTCCTTCCTTAGGTTCTTGTATCATTATACTTTTATCTTTATTTTCAGGTTCTGGTTTTTTGTTTCTCTTGATGATTCCCATAAAAGGTCATGGAACTTCATCCGATTCTTCTAGAATAGAAACTCTCTGTTTTAGAGTTTTTAGTTCTTTAATTTTTGATTTTAAATCAGCAATAGTTGGTTCTTTTGATGAAGAGTTAATAGTTTTTACTCTTTCAATAATATTCTTAAAGGAATAAGAATCATCTTTTACACTTCCTTTCATAACTAAACTTTTACCCTTATTTGACAGTTGAATATAGTTTTCTAACTGTATTCTACGTTCTCAGGGTCTGAAATTTTATCAATTAGGTCTAGAATTAGATTTTCTTCTTTAGACAAGACACTTATACTGAGGTTGTTTAATCTTATAGTTTTTAGGATACATTCATCACAATCATTGTCAGAGCAACATTTTGATTTTTCAGACTGTTCTGACTCAGAACTAAACTCTCCTTCTGACTCATCTAGACTCGAGTCTGATTTATACTGCTCTATTATAAAAGTATTCATTTGTCTCTTTTCTTCATCAGAATCTTCTAATAAGATTTGACATAAAGATTTCTTTAAACCTTCATCAATTTGAAGAGCATTAATTTTCTTTTTAACTCTACATTTATTTTGGAAGTGACCTGGTTTTCCACACTTATAACAAATAGGAACCTTTTTATAATTAGTTTTCTTTGTTGTAGGTTTTTTAATGGATTCGTAATATCCTGCTTTTACTTTATCATTCCTTTTGTATTGTTTTCTCTTATATGTTTTATTAGAGAATTTCTTTTGAAATTTATAAGTCTTTTTAGACTACTTAAACTGGCTTCTTGAAAGATATCTAAATTGTTCACAGAAATTTCCTAAAGCTCTTTTTCCACTTAATTTTTCTTTGTCAATTTGTCTTTTTAGCCTTATATCGTTACATAACGATATTCCTTTTGAAACAACTTTTGACGCTCATTCTCCATAAGTGTAGTTATTATAGGGTATATTACCAACATGTTTATCTTTTAATTTATTTTATATTTTATCAGCAAACAGAGTTGGTAGACCTGCTAAAAAATTTTCTTTCCAAAAGTCAGCTTGACTGTCTGGTCTCTGATAAACTCTAGACAAGAACACATCTTTATACCACTGGAAGTGAGATAGATTTGGACACCTAAGATTAATCAGTTGTTCTTGTTCATGTGATCTATCTAACCTAAGCATATGAGCTCCTACAAAGTGGTTTATAATTGTATAAATTAATGTGTTAAACTATATTAGTTATCAAATTTTCATTTTCTTGTTTTACAGAATTTAAAATCTCTTGTTTAGAAATATCTGAAAGGTGGAAATCCCACCATCCTAATAGTTGACTTGTAAACCCACTAATTATGGCTATGGCTATGGCTATTTCTCCATCAGTATTACCATTAGACCTACATGCTATAGCATACATAAGCATGTGTTTGGTTGTTTGGAGGACTTGGTATTCTGCCAGTCCATCTATATTCCATTCCACTATAGACTTGCCATCAAACTGGACCCTATCTTGAATAGCATTGTCTTTATACTGAAGATCTAACGGTGAGGGTCTTGGGTAATACATTTTAGATGGGGTAGTTGGAGTTGTCTTATTCCAATGAAGTTTATTAACTTCTAAATGTGAGTCTTTCCTTGATAACTTTTCTTGCTTTTGACTCAACATGTTGACACTTTTCTTTTCAAATAGGTTCAACTTTTGTAACCTATAGTCAATTCATCTACAAAGTTTTAATCATTAACTTTAGATTCTTTTATGAATTTCAGATTTACTTCTGGTGGTGGCTTTATCTCTATCTTAGCAGATTTTTTACTAGAAGATCCTGAAGTCGAAGAAATTATCTATTGGGAAGATTTTTCTTGAATAAGAAAATTTTCTATCCTCGAGGACTGTTTTCCTAAAGATTGAAGAAGTAAATTTGTATAATTGTTTTGGTTGGGTATTTCAACCAAGGCACTGGACGTAGAGGCCTCTTTTGGTATAGCTGAATAAGGATTAGCTATTATTTCACCTTTAGATTTTTAACTGAGAGTGATGACTCTAGAGGATGAACTGCTACTATATTCTTTCCCTCCTTGGTGAAAAAGTTTTGATAAGCAGTTTCAAGGACATTTACAAACTTAGAATACTCAAAATCAGGCTAATCTTTTTTGTGGAACCTAAAGGCTCATTCTAGCCACTTAAAGAATGCTTTTCTTATGGAATTTATCCATATACTGCTTATGCATAGAAATCCAATAATTTCTTTCTTTTTCACTAAAAGTTATAGAAGCATTTATATTTAATGGTGAATGGGTTCTAGAAGATTCTCCTAGATTTAGTCTAATTTTTCTATTTGAAGAGAATTTTATCTCTATATCACCATCAATATATTCAATTACCGATTCTAGGTCTCTAGACTATTTTCTTGGGAGGAATTCCTTGGTCAATTTTCCAAGTTTCAGGAAGATTTACTTAATCCCAAGAAATTGTCCTAGGCACCACCATATTTGTCTTAGTTGGATTAGCTACAAAAAGTGTGGTTTCTCCTCTTTTTAATTCAATCTTAGCATTAGGGGCCATAGTATTCATTACCTTATAATAAATCCTATATATTAAGACTACGTTTTCAGATCCTGGTAACATGTCAAAACCATGAGACTGAATGTTTAAAGTCAATGCATTCATTATGTTTTGATCTGTTAAGGATATTGAAAAATTAGGATAGCAGCTAAAGAAGATAGGGCCATCACAGAGACTCGATTCTATACACCTAATAAGGAGTCCGAGAATTTATTATGTCTTGTATCCCTAACACATATAAGGGCAGAAGTATTTAGTCCAAATTGGGTTAAAGGTTTTAAAGCCACTTGAACCATTCCTATATGAAAATATTTAATTTTTTTTTTTTATGTTCTTCTATTACTTTAGAAGGGAATATTTAACACATATATCTTGTTTTAGACTAAAACTACCTTTCCTATAAACTTGTTTATCAGAAGTTTAAGGAAGATTCCAATTTTGTAATTCTTTTTTTATATTTTCTACTAAAATAACTTATTTATTATTCCTAGATGGATTGTTAGAACTTGAACCAGAAGAATTAACAAAGTTTGAAAATCTTCTTAAAATGCCAGCCATTTTTACTTTGAGTCAAAGGGGCAAACTATCAAAGGATCTCAACCCTCAAAAGAACACTTTGGCAAGCAAGATTCTAAGGGGGGATTGTATGTGGCAGCCTTACTGATAGGGAACATGAAGAAATAAACTAAAGTGGTAATGTTAACAAAGCATACAATACCGATGATATGACTGATAACTTGACAGACACATTTGTTAAAGAGCAATAAGATGAAGTGGATTTCATGAAGCATCTTGCCAAGACTAAACTGGATTCAAAAGGGACTGAAAAGGCGAAAGAAAGCAAGAAAAAACCCAAGCACATGCAGCGTTGGATCTATGTATTCAAGAATCAATGGAAAAGGAACAATAAATCATTCAAGACTTGTAAGAAATCAATCAAGATAACCAAGAAGTTCATCCAGACTTTTTAAATGACAGAGGAGCAGACAATAACTCTCATGTCTGTTAATCGTCTTACTAGTCTAACGCATTTAATATTTGAGAAGCAGTGCAATTTTATGAAAGGAAGAAGTATCATAGATAATGTGGCCTTGACCCAGGAATTGGTGCATGACATTCAAAAAAAGTACCTGGCGGCAACACTATTTTTAAATTAGACATGGCAAAGGCTTATGACCAAGTTAATTAGCTCTTTTTAATTTCAATCTTAAGGAACTTTGGATTTTGTGAATATTGGATAAATCTGATTTGGTGCATGGTGTCTAGTCAATGGTATTCAGTTCTTGTGAATGGCAATTCATGAAGCCAATTCTGGTAAATTGATGAATAAACTAAAGAGCTGTATTCTCACACGTGATACAACCTCTCATCAACGAATAAGAAAGAATCGTTAAGAAGGGCATGGGATTTATTCATAAAAAATTCCCAGTGACTTATCTTGAATGTCCTCTTTTTGTGGGCTGCAAGACAATGGCTTCATTCGACAACATGATAGCAAAGATCCACCAGAGGATATCTTCTTGGTAATCTAAATTTTTGTCACAAGGTGGAAGGCTAATTTTAATTAAACACATCCATATTTCCATGCCATTATATCTTTTGAGTGCTTTGGACCCTCCCAAATCAGCCTTGAACAAATTAGAGAGTGCCTTAGCAAATTTATTTTGGGGAGTTAAGGATGGTCAAAGAAAATTTCATTGGTGTGTTGGGAAAAACATTTGCTGTCCTATTCAAGAAGGAGGTTTGGGTTTTAGATTACTTTCGGACATGTCTCAAGCCTTTTCTCTGAAATTATGGTTCAACTTTCGCAAAAATCAATCACTATGGGCCGGTTTTCTCTCGGCCAAATATTGTAGCGAAATGCATCCTTTGTTTTCTAATCCCACCTATGTTTCTATTATGTGGAGGAGGCTTGAATCTCATTTATTTTGGAATGTCGGAAAAGGGCACATTAGCTTTTGGTATGGCTCTTGGTGTGACCTCGGGCCAGTATACTTACTTGTGGAGGAAGTTCCAAATCAACTTCTAAAGCTACAGCTTTGTGATTATTTTCATCTCTCAGATGATGACAAACAATTGGTACCGAACTCAGTACATCAAAAAGCTCTTGAACTACAAATTGGTAACTTGGATGATAAATTGGTGTGGACTGAAGACAAAGGAGGATCGTTCTCAATTACATCCGCTTGGCATATAATAAAGCAAGGAAACAACGTGCAGCAATGTTTGGCTTATTCGTGGTATCCCTTACTTCCAATACAGGTATCTATCTTTTTTTGGAAATTATGGTTTGATTTTCTGCCTTTGGACAGCAATGTGATGAGATTTAACATTTCCTTGGCTTCTCATTGTCGATGTTATGCTAATCCTACTATTGAATCTAGTCAGCATATGTTTATATCCTTCTCAAATAGCCATAGATGTTTGGAAGTTCTTCTTTCAATGTTTTGATATGACCTTCGTACTCACTTTAGTGCATGAATTGTTTAGTTATTGGTGGCAAGATGGCACTAATTCTTTTGCAGGATATATGAGATCAATCACTCCTTCTCTAATAATATGGGAGATTTGGAAAGCTCGAAAAGCAAAGGTATTTAATAATATATCAATGAACTTAGTGAGCATCATAAGGCAGGTAATGAGAACCACTGGTCTAATACTTAATGCCTTGAAAGGTAAAGTTAAACTCCACTTGAAAGATGTATACCAACTTAGATTCTTGCCATTCCAATTTCCTAGTCAAATATTTTTAAAGAAGGTTGTTGTTTTACGGTGGTAGCCTCCCCCCTTATCTTATGTTAAATTGAATTGCGATGGTTGTTCCTGGGGTAATCCCGGGGAGACTGCAACAAGAGGGTATAATTAGATCCTCATCAGGTGACATGTTAGCTGCATTTGGTACATATTTGGGGACCCAAACCAATATGGTTGCTGAATTTGAAGCTTCGCTTGAAGGCTTGAAAAATTATATTACAAGAGGATTAATTAACATCATAGTAGTTAGCACTAATTCTTTAGCACTTGTGCATTGCATCCATAAGAAAATTTCGTGAACTCATCAGCTGATTGGTACATACAATATTTTGGTTGTATATTACTTTAGAGAAACGAATGCTGTTGCAGACAGAATAGCAAATGAGGTTTGTGATCAAAAGTCAAATTTGAATTGGTCTTCACCTAGTAACTTTTCAGCACATCTTCGTGGGCTTCTTCTTTTGGACATGGATTAGGTACCTTATATTAGGATTTTTACAAAATCTTAGTTTTAAATCGTTGTAATGGGACAGTATCCCATATCTATGGTTTTTTAAAGTTGTCTAGCTTTTGTAATGGGATAGTATCCCACATTTACATTTCTTGAACTCTTGTAATTTATGGCTCAAACTATACTCTGGTCATTTTTTTTTCTTATTAATTAATAAAATCTTAAGGACTGGCCCAAGTCCTAGGTAAGTTTGGGTTAAAAAAAAAAGCAGGTTTTTATCAAAGATTCATGAAGGACTTTCCAAAAATTGCACTGCCCTTATGCAAATTATTACAAAAGGAAGTGACATTTGAGTTCAGTGAAGACTGCAAGAATGCTATTCTTGATCCACAACCCCTATTATTCAACCACCCGATTGGAGCCTTCCATTTGAGAATATATGATGCGAGTTGGCAAGCTTCCACATGTCATCTATCATCAAGGA
Source organism: Quillaja saponaria (assembly GCA_029379385.1). Taxonomy (NCBI): domain Eukaryota; kingdom Viridiplantae; phylum Streptophyta; class Magnoliopsida; order Fabales; family Quillajaceae; genus Quillaja; species Quillaja saponaria. The sequence goes on from CM055606.1 coordinate 8,340,400, forward strand.
CCTTGAATGATGCTAAGCTTTTAACTATTCTGCAACTGAGAAAAAGCTATTAGTGGTTATTTTTGCTTTGGACAAGTTTCTTTCTTATTTAATTGGTACTAAAGTAATTGTGTTTTCTGATCACACAGCTCTTAGGTATTTACTCACTAAAAAGGAGGCTAAGCCGACACTTATAAGATGCATACTTCTCTTGCAAGAATTTGATATGATAATAAAGGACAAAAAGGAAAGTGATAATGTATTGCCGACCATCTGAGTCACCTTATTCAAGATGAAGATGTTCCTTGGTATGCCGACATTGTGAACTACATAGTCACCTAGGATATCGGATGATTTCATCTCTGGCTCAAAAAGACAAATTAAAGAAGACTGTAAGGTAATATGTGTGGGACAATCCATATTTGTGGAAGTATTCCTCTGATCAAATGATAAGAAGGTTTGTACCCAATGCTGAATTTTCATCTATCCAACCTTTTGTCCCTCCCATGTATGTGGCAGACATTTTGGAGCAAAGAGAACACCTCTCAAGGTGCTTGAGAATGGATATTACTGGCTTAAATTGTTCAAAGATGCATTACACTTTTGCAAATCATGTGATCGTTGTCAAAGAACGTGTGACTTAGGTGCACAAAAACAAATGCCTCAAACACCTATACTCACTGTTGAAATCTTTGATATTTAGGGAATTGATTTCATGGGACCTTTTTCTTCTTCGTATGGTAAACTCTACATACTTCTTGTTATTGATTATGCGTCAAAATGGGTGGAAGCATTAGCCATCCATACTAATGATTCAAAAGTGATTGTAGATTTTGTGAAGAATAACATCTTTGCAAGATTTAGAACACCAAGAGCAATAATTAGCAATGGAGGAAGCCATTTTTGCAATCGATCATTTGAAGCTTTGTTAAGGAAATACAATGTTACACACAAAGTCTCTACACCAGGCTTAATGATGCACTTTGGGCCTATAGAACAACATATGAAACACCTATTGGGATGTCACCTTTTCAACTAGTGTATGGTAACTTTGATGTCTACATTGAACGTACTCGTCAGTAGAAATTGTTTGTGAATAAAATGCTCTGCTAGGGTTTTTGTCAAACCTTGATTTTCCACCATCAATGATCCTCCATGGGATTAGTGGCAGCAGGTGGCAGCTACCCTCCATGTTGTGTTGGAAGAACTTCCAGCCAATAAAGGTCAAGAGCTTCTTGAGTTTCTTTCCTCTTTCCTTCCATTGACCTCATTGAAACCACCCTCTAATTTTTCATCCAAGCTGCATACCATAGATCAGTTGATTATTATTGATGCAAAGGCGTCTAGTTCAAACCATTCTATACCACTCACTTCAACTATCCTTCCACAACACCTTATGTACCAAAACCTCACGCCCTCACAGCCCCAAAACCCTAACCACCATAATACTATGGCTGACACCCATAAAATTTCCCACAATCAAACTTCTTCAAATCTTTGTTTGTAAGCCAAGAAATAGTTTGCAGCCATTGTTTCCCAAGGATTGTCATCAACCATCGATTTGCCTTCCAAAGAAATCAAGATGTTTAGGGGTGTTCCTTCAATTCAATTCATGGACCAAGAAATCCTTTCTTTAGCTTCCCCTTTCAAGTTATTAGTTGGCCAATTCTGTCATGGTAGACCATCCGTGGTGGACATAAGGAAAGCCTTTATTGCCATAGGCTTGAAAGCATCCATCTCCATAGGACTTCTTGACCAAAAACATATACTCATTGAAACCTTTAATGATGAAGATTTTCAAAGACTTTGGTCCCAAGCTTACAAATGGTATATTCAAAGATATCCAATGAGGGTTTTCAAGTGGACTCCGGAATTTAGACCCGATGAAGAATCCTCCATTGTTTCGGTATGGATTCTTGATGGTGCATCGGCCTCAAGAACAGGACCAAGTGTTGCTCGGGTTTGTGTGGAACTAGATCTTTTGAAACCTTTGAAGGAAAAGGTGTGGATTGGTTGTGGGGAAAATAAAGGTTTTTTTCAATATATGATAGAATTTAAATAATTAGAAGGGGTATTATTGTACTTTTATTATCAGTTTGTTACTGTTAGTTGTTGCTGTTATACCCAGTGAACCTCTCACTTCTAGAAGGGTGGTTATCCAGCTGGATAACGAATTCTCAGAATGGTGAGCCTTCATATGGCTGGTTTCAATTTTGTTTTGCTTTGTCTTGACTTTTAATGAGAAATTCTCTCTAGAATCTTTCCTTTTCTCTTTCTTTCCTCTCTCTGGCTCTCTGCAATTCCTTTCTAAACCTCCATTGAAACTGAGCTTCTGTCAACTGGTATTAGAGCCCCTTTCCTGGTAATCATCCCTAGCCGTCCTTATTCATCTCAATCAACCAAAATGGTGAACCCAACTCAGACCCAACAATTGACTAACCATGAAAAAGAAAATCAATGTCTGGAAGCCATGATCAGAAGCATGGATGGGCGAATGACCTCCATGGAAGTTCAGATGTCTGCTGGGTTCCAGGAGATGCGTGAATTGATCTCCCACAGTCGTGGATCAGTGAAATCACACTCAGAATCCTCCAAGGAAGGTATTACATGTCTAAACCATAATAATAGGAATGATGAGTATAATTTGTTCTCGAGGTTGCCTCGTGTTGATCTTCCTAAATTCAATGGTGAACGTTTTTCTGATTGGATGTATAAGATTGAACAATATTTTGATGTGGACAATACTCCTGAGTCTGCTAAAGTGAAGCTTGCTTCCATTAACTTGGAAGGCAGGGCCCTGCAGTGGCATAAGGCATACATGTCTTCCATGATTGGGACAATGGTGTATTGGAGAAGATATATTAGGGACATGTCTGTGAGGTTTGGTCAAGAGGAAGAGGGAGATCCATTGGGTAGGTTATCCAAACTTAGACAAACGGGGAGTGTCCAAGAATATCAAGCAGAATTTGAAAGTCTGCTCAACCAAGTATCACTACTTGAGAGTCAAACCATAAGTCTATTCGTCAGTGGGTTGAAACCTAAGCTGGAAAGTGCTGTCAAGTGCTTTGAACCCAAAACACTTATCAAAACCATGAACATTGCTAAATGTCAGGAAAATGTGATTCAGTCACTGACTACCAAGCACTAACCTAATTATAGAAATCAACCTCTACTGCCTACTCCAAAACCACCACCCTTACTGAACACACCCAAACAATTTCCCAGCCAAAACCCAAATAACAATCCATCTAACTCAAGACCAACCCAAACCAACAATAGACCACAAGCCACCCTTAAACCCATTAAGAGTCTAACACAGAAAGAATGGGAGGAGAAAAGGAGTAAGGGATTATGTTACAGGTGTGATGAGAAGTTTTCACCAGGACATAAATGTAAACAAGCACAATTATTTCAAATCTTGATTGATTTTGACACTGAAGAAGTGGATGGTAATCATACTGAAATTGATCTTATTGACCTCACTGAAGGGCTGCTGTTAAAGACGATAACTATGTGGAGAAGGGGAAGGGTGCACTCATAAATGATCCCTTGGTTTCACTACATGCAGTTTTTGGGACTTCTGATCAGAAGACTATGAAGTTAGTGGGATTCATCAAGAAACAAAGGGTGATCATGCTCCTAGACACTGGAAGCACTCATAACTTTATCAATTTAGCAACTGCCAAGAAGTTAGGATGCACTCAAAAACCAATGAAGAGACTGGAAATAACTATAGCTGATGGCACTACCATTGTTTCTCAAACCAAGTGTATCGGCCTGAAATGGAAGGTGCAGAGGGAAGAATTTGTGGATGACTTCATTACTATGCCTTTAGGGGGATGTGACATTGTCCTAGGCATGCAGTTGTTTTCTGCACAAAACAAAATCCTCTAGGACTATAACAAGAGACAATTGGAGTTTCAGAAAGACAATAGCACTGTGACTTTACAGGCTTTGCAAGAACTACCAGGAGAATTCATAGATGGCAGACAACTGTTCAAATTGATTGGGGGGCCTCAAGTGATATTGGCTCAAGTAGGGATTTGCCTTGATTCCCCTCTCAATATGGATCAACTGCAAGAAGTATCCCAGCTGAATACAACACCAGTACACATGAGTCCCAATAAGCAACAATTGCAGCAGTTGAACATACTGTTAGAAGAATTTGAATGTCTTTTTGCAGAACCCACTAGACTACCTCTAAAAAGGTGTCATGACCACAAAATCTGCTTACAAGATGAAACACAGGCAGTTAGAATAAGACCATACAGGTATCCAATTATACAAAAGGATGAGATAGAGAAACAAATCAGTGAAATGTTGCAAACTGGAGTCATAAGGAACAACACAAGCTCATTCTCATCTCCCATTGTCATGGTGGGGAAGAAAGATGGAAGCTGGAGACTTTGTGTGGATTATACGGTTAAACCAATTAACCATCAAGGACAAGTTCCCAATTCCTTTGGTAGAAGAGCTCTTGGATGAGTTACACGGAGCTGCATACTTCACCAAGCTTGACTTGAGGTCTGGTTATCACCAAATAAGAATGCATGAGCCTAATATACACAAGACAGCTTTCAGGGCACACAATGGTCACTATGAATTCCTTGTCATGCCCTTTGGCCTTACCAATGCACCCTCAACCTTCCAAAGTCTCATGAATGAGGTGTTTAGACAGCATTTGAGGAGATTTATCTTAGTATTTTTTGATGACATCCTAGTGTACAATACAAACTGGTATAGTCACTTAGTACATCTGAAAACCACTTTTCAGCTACCCAAAGAGAATCAGTTGCTGGTTAAGAGGAGCAAGTGCTCATTTGGAGCAAGCCAAGTAGAGTACCTAGGCCATATCATTTCCTTTAAGGGTGTGGCTGCAGATGAAAACAAGGTCCAGTGCATGAAGAATTGGCCTTCTCCTAGTACTGTCAGGGAACTTAGAGGATTCTTGGGGCTTACTGGATACTATAGCCATAAGAGATTATGATGGTATTGCAAAACCATTGACGGAACTGCTTTGTAAGGAAAAATTTGTGTGGACCTCTCAAGCTCAATTAGCATTCAACACTCTCAAACAAGCAATGTGCCAAGCACCTGTGTTGGCCATGCCAGATTTCACCCAAACTTTCTATGTGGAGACAGATGCCTCAGACACTGGAATTGGTGCAATCTTAGGTCAAAATGGCAGACCTATTGCCTTCATAAGCAAAGCCTTGTCCCCTAAGCACCAAGCATTGTCCGCATATGAAAAAGAGATGTTGGCAGTCATCTTTGTAGTCAGGAAATGGTTATCATACTTGATAGGCAGACATTTCATAATCAAAACAGACCATCAAAGCTTGAAGTATCTACTAGAAAACAAGATATCAACTCCTGCTTAACAGGATTGGTTAACAAAAATGATGGGATTTGACTATGAGGTCAGATACAGGAAGGGTTCTACCAACAAGGCAGCAGATGCCCTTTCAAGGAAATCTCATGATACAGGTTCAGTGGAAGCAGAAACAGTGGTCAACATGGCCATTAGTGGTAATACCACTAACTTATTGACCCAAATAGCTTAAATTGTGGGATACAGATCCTAAGTTACAAGCTATAATTCAAACCAAACAATCTAACAGTGGAGCACTGCCCAAATACACCTGGGAGCACAACCAGCTGAAAAGAAAGGGGAAGTTGGTTATTGGTGATAACCCAGAATTGAAGAATACTCTATTATAGTACTTTCATTATAGTGCCTTGCTAGGCCATGCAGGCTATCAACCTACTCTCAGTAGGCTAAACACTATCTGTTAATTGGAAAGGTATGAGGAAAGAGGTGAGACAAGGGCAACAAACCTGTCACTCGAGTTTTGATTCACTGGTCTAACACCTACCTTGAAGATGCAACATGGATGGACTTCCATAAATTTCAGCAACAGTTTCCCACTTTTCCAATAGACACTTGAGGGCAAGTGTCGTTTTAAGGGAGGGGCATTTGATAGAATTTAAATAATTAGAAGGGGTATTATTGTACTTTTATTATCAGTTTGTTACTGTTAGTTGTTGCTGTTATACCCAGTGAACCTCTCACTTCTAGAAGGGTGGTTATCCAGCTGGATAACGAATTCTCATAATGGAGAGCCTTCATATGGCTAGTTTCAATTCTGTTTTGCTTTGTCTTGCCTTTTAATGAGAAATTCTCTCTGGAATCTTTTCTTTTCTTTTTCTTTCCTCTCTCTGGCTCTCTGTAATTCCTTTCTAAACGTTCATTGAAACTGAGCTTCTATCAATATATTGGATATAAGAATGTACCACGTTATTGCTCAAATTGTCATCGGTTAGGACATGATGTTGTTGATTGTAAAAATTTACAAGAAATTTGGAGTAAGATTGAAACAAAAGAGGTGTCAAGATTCAAGAAAACTGGAGTAAAATTGAATCAAAAGGGGCTGGCAAGATTCAAGAAAGTTTTGTTCTTAAGACTCCAAAAGATTCAAGAAAGCTAGATCAAGAAAGTGGGCAAGGCAAGACTAATCAAGACCCGAGGAATAAAGGCAGCCTATTATAAAAGGGTTATGGATGGAGATCTTGGGATGGACATTGGATCAGAATTGCAGCAAGGAGAGACAAAGGGAGTATGCAAGAAGGTAGGGACAAACTCTTGGTGAAAACCCTCTCGAGATGTTGGCGTGAAGGGATAAAGAAGGGAAGAGTGAGGATCATGGTGATTCACATGCTTTAGAAATTTCAAATCAGATTTTGGAAGTGGAGACTAGTGTATCCAATGAGCATTCCTTAAAATCAGGTGGAGACTACTTGGGATTCTTAAATAAAATCCCTTCACAATGGAAAGCATAGGTTTTTTGAGACAACCCCCTCCTCCCTTTGACATATGTGAGCAAGATTCAGTTTATAATGAACAAGATATTATTCAAAAACTTCAAGAAAAGGATCAAGAGGTTCAAAAAGGTTTGTTAATCTCTACCCCCTTTCAAGGATCAAAATATTTTAGTATAGCAACCAAGGAAGACTTGGAAAGAGTGGCTTACGCATGGGTAAGCCTTTTTAGGTCAAGGTACAACAATTAGTTCACTTCGGGCTAATCTTGGATGCATGAAACATCCATGGGTAAGCCTTCCAGTAATGTACACAATAACTCATCTTCCTCCCCATCTCAATGATTAATATTTTATATTGGAATGTTAGAGGGATAAGGAATGAAAGATCAAGGTGTAGACTACGTAAGTTGAAAAGATTAGACAATTGTTCTTTCATGGAGGACAAACATTCAATGAGCCTTTACATGTTCTGGATGGACTAATAACACAAGCTAGAGCCAAAATAATCAAAGAAGCAATGCAAGGATTAGTTCAAGCTTGCTGGGCTGAGAATAATAATTTGCAGACCAATGTGACAATTTGAAAGATAGGCTTGAAGGAAGGAGAATCAACTCTAGTTCATATGATACAAGTGCAAGAGAATGCATGAAGGGCTCGGTTGATTTTAATGGGCCAAACATTAATTTTAATTAAGGCCATATACTTTATCTTATATTTTATGTTAATTAGGCTTTTATTTGTAATTGGATTACTAATCATACTTGAGCAAGGAATCCATTAGTTTAGGGTTTTTATTTGTTCCCTTATATATATAAAGGTAAGGTGAACTCATGAAGGGAGATATTTGAAGAGTAAGCTCCAAGAACCCTAATCTGTGATTGAATGCCACAAAGATGAGATCTTTGATAAGTTCAGAAGATAGTTCATGATAGAACAAGAGAAAGCTATGCCTACTTGAAAACTTTATGTTGAATTCTAATCTCCCACTTGTGTTCATCCTCCCTTTATATATAAGGGAAACAAATAAAAACCCTAAAACTAATACATTCCTAGCCTAAGTAGGATTAGGAATCCAATTACAATACGAGTGAAATTCTCAAGTTTGTAATATTGGGCTTGTACCTGTTGTACCTGTAGCTGCTATTGCTGTTGTAGTACCAATGACCGTGTGGTGTACCTGTGCTTTGTTCCTGTAATAAAGAATTTGTTTATGTTAATGTAATTTTTCTTCTACTCTTCTTTTATATTTGGTTATTAATCTGGGCTGCTGAATCATATTGCAACTGTTTCATATGCTCTGTGTATTTTTGTTTTTTGTCTGTATGCGCTAGCTTCCCCTTATGGTATCAAAGCCAATAATCTTAAAGGTTGGTAGAGTGTGAGGATAGTCTTAAAATTATCTATTCATTAATCTTCAAAGTGGAGGAGTTAAACCCAGGAAATGAAGTCGAGGCATCTGATAACCCGTGTAGTCCGTTGAGGGTTGAGTAAGTCCTTTGACAGTTTGCCCCTTTGACTCGAAGATAAAATGGCTGGTATTTTAAGGAGATTCTCAAACTCTGTTAATTCTTCTCTTTCTAGTTCTGATAACTTGTCTAGGAATAATAAAGAAGTTATTTTAGTAGAAAATATAGAAAAAGAACTTCAAAACTGGAATCTTCCTTAAACATATGATAGACAAATTTATAGGAAAGATAGTTTTAGTATAAAACAAGACTATATAATTAAAACCATGGAAGAGTCAATTCCCTTAAAGGAAGGACAAGATACATTCAAACTCTTCTCTTCTAAATTAATAGAATAACATAAGAAGAAATTTAAATACCTTCATATAGGGATGGTTCAGGTAGCATTAAAACCTTTAACCAGATTTGGATTAAATACTTCTGCCCTTATATGTGTTAGGGATACGAGGCACAATAAGTTTTTAGACTCCTTATTAGGGTGTATAGAATCAAGTCTTTGTGATGGTCCTATCTTCTTTACTTGTTATCCTAATTTTTCAATATCCTTAACTGATCAAAACATAATGAATGCATTAACTTTAAATATTCAGTCTCATGGTTTTGATATGTTACCAGGATCTGAAAATGTAGTCCTAATATATAGGATTTCTTACAAGGTAATGAACACTATGGCCCCAGATGCTAAGATTGAGTCTAAAAGAGGGGAAACCACACTTTTTATAGCTAATCTAGCTAAGACAAATATGGTGGTGCCTAAGACAATCACTTGGGATCAGGTAAATCTTCCTGAAACCTGGAAAATTGACCAATGAATTCCTCCTAAGAAAATAAAGTCTAGAGACCTAGAATCAGTAGTTGAATATACTGATGGTGATGTAGAGATAAAATTCTCTGCAAACAAAAAGATTAAACTGAATCTAGGAGAGTCTTCTAAAAGGAGGTCTACGTCTACAATTCCTACCACTAAAATTGAAAGAAGACAAGTAATTGAGGGAATAATAAAATCTAAAGATCAGGTTAGTGACCCTCAGTACCAAGTAGAGACACCTTCAGAATTAGGGTTAAAATCACCCTCAAGAAATACTTCGCCAACACCCTCTGAAATGGGATACAGCGTATGCATGTTATCCTCTACAGAGTCGTCACGCCCATTTACCATTAAACATAAATGCTTTTATACAACTTTTAGTGAAAAAGAAAGAGATTACTGGATCTCTATGCATAAACAATATATGGAAAAATATCATAAGAAGCCAGCATTCTTTAAGTTGCTTGAACGAGCCTTTAGGTTCCACCAAAAAGATTGGCCCAATTTTGAGGATCCTAAGTTTGTTAATGTTCTAGAAACTACTTATCAAAACTTTTTCACCAGGGAGGGAAAGAATATAGCAGCTGTTTATCGCCCAAAGTCATCACTTTCAGTCAAAAGGTCTAAAGGTGAAATAATAGCTAATCCTTACTCAGCTATACCAAAAGAAGCATCCACGTCAAGTGCCTTGGTTGAAATATCCAACCAAAATAATTATACAAATTTATTCCTTCAATATTTAGGAAAACAGTCCTCAAGGATAGAAAATTTTCTAATTCAAGAAAAGTCGTCCCAACAAATAATTCCTCAGACTCCAGGATCTTCTAGTAAATAGTCTACTAAGATAGATCCAATCATGATGAAACCTTCACTAGAAGTCAATCTGAAATTCATAAAAGAATCTAGAATGAATGATAAAAATTTTGTGGATGAATTAGTCAACAGGTTACAAAATCTGAATATATCTGAAAAGAAAAGTATCAACATGCTGAGTCAAAACCAGGAAAAGTCATCTAGAAAAGACTCACATTTAGAAGTTAATAAGCTTCATTGGAATAATATACTACCCAAGACCCTCATCGTTAGATCTTCAATACAAAGATAATGCTATTCAAGACAGGGTCCAGTTTGATGGTAAGTCCATAGTTAAATGGAACATTGATGGACTGGCAGAATACCAAATCCTTCAAACAACAAAATACATGCTAATGTATGCTGTAGCATGTAGGTCCAATGGTAACACTGACAGGGAAATAGCCTTAGCCATAATCAGTGGGTTTACAGGACAATTGTTAGGATGGTGGGATTTCCACCTGTCAGATATCTTTAAACAAGAGATCTTAAATTCTGTGAAACAGGAAAATGGAAATCTAATAACTGATATAGTTAACACATTAATCTATACAATTATAAACCATTTTGTTGGAGCTAATATGCTTAGGCTAGATAGATCACACGAACAACTGATTAATCTTAGGTGTTCAGATCTATCTCACTTCCAGTGGTATAAAGATATGTTCTTATCTAGAATTTATCAGAGACCAGACAGTAAAGCTGACTTTTGGAAAGAAAAGTTTTTAGCAGGTCTCCCAACTCTGTTTGCTGATAAAATTAGAAATAAACTAAAAGATAAGCATGATGGTAATATACCATACAGTAGCTATACTTATGGAGAGTTAGCTTCAAAAGTAGTGTCAGAAAGAATATCATTACGTAATGATATTAGGCTAAAACGAAAAATTGACAAAGAGAAATTAAGCGGGAAAAGAGCTTAGGAAATTTTTGTGAACAATTTGGATATCCAACAAGTAGTCAATTTAAGCAGTCTAAAGAGACTCATAAATTCCAAAAGTAATTCTCTAATAAACCTTACAAGAGAAAACAATTTAAAAAGAATGAAAAGTCAAAGACTAGTTATTATGAATCCAGTAAGAAACCTTTAGTCAAGGAAGCTAATTACAAAAAGGTTCCTATTTGTTATAAGTGTGGAAAACCGTGTCATTTTCAAAATAAATGCACTTCAGATTGATGAAGGTTTAAAGAAATCCTTATGTCAAATCTTATTAGAGGACTCTGACGAAGAAAAGGAACATTTGAATGCTTTTATAATAGAGCAGTATAATTCAGACTCTAGTATAGAAGAGTCAGAAAATGATTATAACTCTGAGTCAGAATTATCTGAAAAATCAAAATGTTGTTCAGATAATGATTGTGACGAATGTATCCTAAAAACTATAAGATTAAATAATCTTAGTATAAATGTCTTGTTAAAAGAGGAAAGTCTAATTTTAGACTTAATTGATAAAATAACAGGTCCTGAAGAAAGAAGAATACAGTAAGAAAACTATATGAATGTCTAACAAGGGTAAAAGTTCAGTAATAAAAGGAAGTATAAAAGATGATTCTTATTCCTTTAAGAATATTATAGAAAGAGTAAAAACTATTAACTCTTCATCAAAGGAACCAATTATTGCTGATTTAAAATTAGAAATTAATAAAATAAAAGAAGAAGTAAGAACTCTAAAACAAAGAGTTTCTAATCTTGAAGAATCAGATGAAGATTAGTTCCAATATTTTATATGGGAATCATCAAAAGAAACAAAAAATCTAGAACCTGAAAGCAGAGGAAAAGATATAATAATACAGGAACCTGAAGAAGGAACTGTAAACATCCTTAATGATCCAAAAGGATGGATCTGTGTTGTAGACTTAGTTATAGCACAAAAATGGTTCACTAAGATAACCATAGTTGTAAATAATGAATTCAGTTTTCAGTCTGTTGCCTTAATAGATTTAGGAGCATATTTGAATTGCATCAACGAAGGACTAGTCCCATCCAAGTACTTTCAGAAAACTACACAAATACTCCATGTTGCGGATGGAAATCGTCTAATTATAGATTACAAATTATCTAATGCGGCAGTCTGTAATAAATCTTATGAGAGATACAATTAAAAGAAAAGAAAGATTTCTTATGTCTCTAAAAGAAGAGATAGAATATAAGAGAATAGAGCAACAGTTGAAATCTTCTAAGCTTCAAGATGAAATTAATAAATTTCAACATAAAATTGAACAAACTATATGTGTTGAAATCCCTAATGCATTTTGGAATAGAAAACAGCATATAGTAGAATTGCCTTATGAACCCGATTTCTCAGAAAAACAAATACCTACTAAGGCTAGGCCAATAGCTTTGGGTCCTAGGCACTTGGCAATTTGTAAGGCAGAAATAGAAGAGTTACTAAAAAGGGGATTAATTGGAAAAAGTTATAGTCCTTGGAGTTGCCCAGCATTTTATGTAGAAAATGCCGCAGAATTAGAAAGAGGAGTCCCGAGGCTAGTAATTAATTACAAACCTCTGAATAAAGCTCTTAGATGGATCAGGTATCCAATTCCTAATAAAAAGGATTTGTTAAATAGACTTTATGATGCCAAGATATTCTCTAAATTTGATATGAAATCAGGAAATTGGTGCAAGATAGGTACAAAATTGCCTTGACTGTACCTTTTGGACATTATGAATGGAATGTTATGCCATTCGGATTAAAAAATGCTCCATCTGAATTTCAAAACCTTATGAATGATATTTTTAATTCTTATCATGAATTTATAATTGTTTATATTGATGATGTTTTAGTTTTTTCTCCTACTATTGAGAAACATTTTAAACATCTCAATATATTCTTGAATACTGTCATTAAGGCGGGATTAGCAGTTTCTGCAATGAAGGTTTTTATATTTCAAACTGCTATTCATTTTTTAGGACATAACATTCATAGAGGTTCTATTATACCAATTGATAGAGCCATACAATTTGCTGATAAATTCCCTAATGAGATAAGGGAAAAACAACAATTGCAGAGATTCTTAGGAAGTCTAAATTATGTAGGTGAATTTTACAAGGATTTAACCTTAGATTGCAAATTATTATTTGCACGATTAAAAAAGAATCCTCCATAATGGAATAATGAGTTTACAGAAGCAGTTAAGAGGATAAAACAAAGAGTTAAAGAACTCCCATGTCTCTGTATTCCTCATCCATATGCATTTAAAATAGTTGAAACAGATGCTTCAGAGATAGGATATGGAGGAATACTTACACAAAAAATTGTTAATAAAGAGTAGTTGGTTAGATTCACTTTAGGAACTTGGAAGGGTGCACAACAAAATTATTCTACTATAAAAAAGGAAATATTATCAATTGTCATGTACATCGCTAAGTTTGAATCTGACCTGTTAAATAAAAAATTATTATTAAGAATAGATTGCAAATCTGCCAAGGATATCCTTCTCAAATATGTTAAAAATATAGCATCTAAACAAATATTTGCTAGATGGCAGGGAATCCTTTCTGTTTTTGAATTTGATATAGAATTTTTTAAAGGTCTAATTCTTTGCCTGACTTTCTAACTAGAAATTTTTTGCAGGGATCCTAAAGGAAAAGGTGTTATGACCTCTCAATCTAATACTCCTGCAAAAAGAAACCTCTCCACTCCTAATATTGAGGAGACTGATAAAGATTTCTTATGCGATTAGGCTTATGAATTAGCCTTTCCTTGTAATACCAAGGATTTCAAATATCCACACATTCCACTATCTTATAAAAAGATAGTGCCAATTGAAAAAAGGTATGCTAATTTAGCACCATATGAGATAGCCCCTTTCTATCTCAATAATCATCTTCCCCCTGAATTGGAACCTAGGAATATTTTATTCTATTTAAAACTAATACATTCCTAGCCTAAGTAGGATTAGTAATCCAATTATAATATTAAAGCCCAATTAACACAAAAAGCTGGTACAAAGGCATAGAGTTTAGAACATGTTTTTTTAGTATTAATTTGTGACCTTGCGAAAGGAATTTAGACGACGATGAAGTAATTTTGAACTGAATCTTTGCAATCATGTTAGTGAAAAGGGACACCTTCTTTTGGCCAACGAAAAGAGGGTAGCCCAGATAGGTCATTGGAAGACTCATATGTGAGAATCTCGTCGCCTTCTTGATCACCTGTATTAGTTGTTGGGATGCCTCAGAGCAAGTTATGAAGTAACTTTTCTGCTTATTCACCAATTGACCTGAGTTTGCCTCATATGATTCAAGAAAAGACATAAGACCAAATGCAAGATTTTTTCTTTCCAGTTGAAAAAATTATTGTGTCATTAACAAAAGAAAAAATGGGGAAATTTTAGGCATGCCTATGCAATGATAATAGAAATCTACAGTACCTGAATCCATGCATTGTTTAAGGCCTCGACTTAACACTTCAGAAGCAAGGATGAATTATAGAGATAAAGGATCCGGGTGTCAAAGGCCTCTTGAAGGCTTAAAGAAACCCACCAAATCCCAAGGGCTTGAAATCATGCGAAATCAGGTCTATCCAAACTTCACAAAAACAAAATCTTCTGAGTACCAAAATCAAGAAAAACTAGTTTACTTGGTCATATGCTTTAGCCATATCAAGTTTAAAAACAATGTTCCCCCCCAGGTATCTTCTTATGCAAATCATGTACCAATTCTTGTGCCAATACCACGTTGTCAATTATGCTTCTACCTCTAAATTAACTGAATTGTGATGGATGCTCACGTGGCAATCCAGGGGAGGCAGCTGCAGGTGGCATAATTCAAAATTCATGTGGTGAGATGATTTTGGCTTTTGGCATTTATTTGGGTGAACATACTAATATGGTAGCCGAGTTTGAGGCTTTAATTGAAGGATTGAAATTTTGTTCCACTCTTGGTTTTGGTAACATCATTGTTAATACAAACTCATAATCGCTTGTGCATTGTATTAGTAGACGGATAAGGCCTCTTTGGACAATCCATGGTAAGCTTCTTGAATTAATCCAGTTAATTGGTAATCTGAATGTGGTGGTTTCTCATTGTTTTAGAGAGATAAATTCAGTAGCTAATGGTATTGCAAATGAAGCATGTGACAAGAAAACAAGTTTTACTTGGTATTCTCTTGATAGCTTGCTGATACAGATTAGTGGGCTACTTTGGACAAGGGTCAAGTTCCATACATTAGGATTGTTTATAGTTCTTAGCCGTAGTTTTATTTAAATTTTGGTTATGTAATGGGGCCTAAGTTTACTGCTTTCTTTAAGTTTGTTTTGTTCTTTGTAATGCTTAGACTATCCTCTGGCCTCTCTTTTTTTAAAATTAATAAAATGCTAAGGGCTGTCCTAGGTCCAATTTATGTTTGGGAAAAAAAAAAAGTATATGGGCTTAATTAAAAGTAATGTTCAGCCCATTAAAATTCAGCCTAACCCTTCACAAATTCTCTTGCACTTGTATCACATGAACTAGAGTTGATTCTCCTTCCTTCAAGCCTATCTTTCCAATTGTCGCATTGCTCTACAAATTATTATTCACATGAACTAATCCTTGCATTGCTTCTTTGATTCTTTTGGCTCTAGCTCATGTCATTGGTCCATCTGGAACTTGTAAAGGCTCCTTGAATTTTTGTCCTCCATGATTCTCATCATTTCCCCCCTCCATAGAAAGATTCAACCTCGAATAGTCACCTGCATCAAAAGGGGAAAGGTCAACAACATTAAATGTAGCAGACACATTATACTCACCTAGAGGATGCAACTTGCAGGCGTTATCATTGATTTTCTCCAAGACTTGAAACGGCCCATCTCCTCTTGGATGTAATTTGGTTGTCTTACAGGCTGGAAACCTCTCTTTACTCAAATGAACACAAACCCAATCTCCAAGTTCAATTGTAACACACATTCTCTTATTGTTTACTTGGGCAGCCACTTGTTCATTCCTCCTCGCAATTGCAAGCCTCACCTTTTCATGGATTGACTTTACCAAATCAGCCTTCTTCTCTCCATCTAAGCTAGCCTTTTCATCAACATGTAAAGGAATCAAATCCAGTGGAGTAAGAGGGTTAAAACCATACACAATTTCAAAGGATGAGAATTCAGTAGTGGAATGTGGAATGCATAGCCCTATTATATGCAAACTCTATGAATGGCAAACATTCCTCCCACATTTTTAAATTCTTTCCCACAACAGTGCACAATAATTGTGCGAGTGTCCTATTTACTACCTTTTTTTGGCCTTCAATCTAGGGGCGATAAGTAGTACCAAGTAACTCAGGAACTTAATGTCCCTATCTAACACAATACTCCTAGGAACACCATGCAAATGCACTATTTCACTAAAAACAAGTAAGCTATATTCGTGGCATCATCTATTTTATGGCATGGAATGAAGTGTGCCATTTTACTAAACCTATCCACAACCACGAATATGGAATCATGCCCCCTTTCTAGTCCTACGCAGCCCTAATACATAATCCACGCACAGCAACTTACGCATCAAACAAACAACACACAACTTATTTCCCCTAAACAAGAACCCATCATGTTTTTAAAACTTAACGCAACCTTATTACATTCATCATACTCATTATAGAAAAATCAGCATCTTTGGTATACATATCTTTAATGCATTCAAAACCAAGCAATTAGCACTCAATGAAGTAAGAAGTACATACCGCCAAGATAAAGCAACAATGTTCTCCTTACCTTGCTTATAACGAATAACATAGTGAAAAGTTTCAATAAACTCCAACCACCTGGCATGCCTTTTATTTAACTTACCTTGGCCCTTAAGATGCTTAAGGATTCATGATTAGTGTGAATCACGAATTCTTTAGGCCATAAATAACGCTGCCAAGTCTCAAGAGTTCTGACAAGGTCATACAACTCTTTGTCATAAATGGAGTAGTTGAAGGCCATCCCACTTAGTTTCTACTGAAATATGCTATTGGTCTTCTTTCCTGCATTAAAATAGCTCCAATTCCTTTGCCAGATGCATCACATTCAATTTCAAAAGTGTTAGTAAAGTTAGGAAGTGCTAAAACAGGAGTAGAATACAATATACCTTCAAGCAACTTGATAGCCTTCTCTTGTTCAACACCCTAATGAAACCCAATAGACTTTTTGACAATCTCAGTAAGTGGTGCAGCAAGTGTACTAAAATCCCTCACAATATACCTTCAAGTTTTCCATCGGCTACTATAGTAATCCAAGAGTATTCCGAATTTTTCTACAGAGCAGTACCACGAAGAATTTTCCAGTCTTTTTGTAGAATTTCTAGCAGTGAACAGTACATTGAACAGTGCAATGACCAGTACAGTGAACAGTACTGCTAGGTTTTAGCCATCCAACCACTATCCATGGGAGATCAACAGCCGCTGAAAATGGAGGCTATCCTCCAGGATTTCCTACACAATGCTCCATCATCGAAGCCTTCATTTCAACTTCAGCCATGATCCCTACCATGAACAAACCCCAATCAAACATGCCTACCCCTTTGCCTATCTTGACTCCTCCACCATATCCTATGAAGTCCTTTGCAGCCATGGTGGCCGCATCAAACAATACTCCAAATACCATAGTCTTAAAACCAATTTCAACTTATAGAGGGACCCTAGCCATTTTCTTTGATTCCCAAGAAATTGAGGTTCTTGCAGCTACTTAACGTTATGCTTTGGTGGGCAATTTTTCACATGGAAGGCCTTCAATTGATGATATCAGGAAAGCGTTCGCTGCAGGTCTTTCAGCATCTGTTTCCATAGGCCTATTGGATTATAAACGCATTCTGATGGATGTTTTTAATGAGGAAGACTACCAAAGACCAAGTGCAGGGCAAGCCAATGGTTTATTAAAGAATTTCCCATGAGGGTCTTCAAATGGACCCCAAAGTTTCAACTAGATCAAGAATCGTCAACTGTCCCGGTATGGATTAATTTACCTAACTTGCCTATCCACTTTTATTCTAAACAAAGTTTGTTCATTAATGCTTCTTCGGTGGGTAAACCCTTGAAACTTGATGGTGCATCAGCTTCAAGAACAAGGCCGAGTATGGCCAGAGTATGTGTTGAACTATATCTTTTGAAACCGCTTACTATGACAGCCAAGAAACAAGAATTTATAGATACCAAGAATAATCAAGAATCAAGCCTATTGGAATATAAACGCATTCTGATGGGAGTTTTTAATGAGAAAGACTACCAAAGACTTTGGTGCAAGGCAAGCCAATGGTTTTTTAAAGGATTTCCCGTGAGGGTCTTCCAATGGACACCAGAGTTTTAACTAGATCAAGAATCATCAACTGTCCTGGTATGGATTAATTTACCTAACTTGCCTATCCATTTTTACTCTAAACAAAGTTTGTTCATTATTGCTTCTTTGGTGGGTAAACCTGTGAAACTTGATGGTGCATCAGCTTCAAAAACAAGGCTGAGTATGGCCAGAGTATGTGTTGAACTATATCTTTTGAAACCGCTTGCAAGAAAGGTTTGGATTGGATGTGGTGAAGGGAAATGTTTTTATCAAGAAATTGGCTATGAAAACGTCCCTAAATATTTCTCACACTGTTTTCGCCTTTGGCATGGAGTGGAGGAATGTAAAGTGGTTTTTGATAATCAAGAAGGCACAAAGACACATCAAGATCAAAGCAAAACTATGACAGCCAAGAAGCAAGAATTTATGGAAACCAAGAATAATCAAGAATCAAGAATGAAGGCCTCTATGGAAGGAAATGGACCAAAAATCCAAGGATGTTTGGATTCAAAAAGGAAAGTTGAAGGAATCTTTAAATGCACATTAACTTACATTCCTTGATAAGTATCCAAAAGTGTCCCTCAGCCAAAAAGATCCTTAGGGGTAAATCATCGTTATATTGTGGTTTTTCGCATTCCTTATCCAATTTAGATAACAATTTGTGGATGTTTTAGGATGATACTATTTACATGTTTGGAGGTTTTAAACTCAGGGCAGCAAGTTTCTTTGAAAATTATGCATCCGAGTATGTGTAATCCTATGTTTCTCTCTTTAGTATATGCAAAATGCACTAGGATGGAAAGAATGGGTTTGTGGAATGATTTGATGACTGTTAGTAATGTGGTTGGATCGAACAGCTGGTTGGTTGGAGGGGATTTCAACTTTGTACTTTCTCAAGATTAGATTTATGGTTCTAGAGCTCGTTTTAAATTTGATACTACTTATGATTTCTTAGGTACTTTAATGGTTTGTGATTTACATGAAGTGACATACTCAGGGTGGTGTACATGGACTATAAGCAAGAGGGCTTGGCTCGAATCTTAAAGAGGTTAGACCATTTTTTGATTAATTCATGTTGACCTAATGTGGATTTCCATATCTTAATATATGGAGCCGCCATAATCAATTTTTACCTACAGTTCGTCAATCCTAGGATGAGCCACTGGAAGGTAATCCTATGTATGTTTTGGGTGCAAAATTAAATCGCTTGAAAAAAGCTTCGCGAGGGTGGAACAAAGAGGCTCTTGGCCATATTCCGGGTAGAGTTAAAAATTCTGAGGAGCATGTATCTCCCATTTAGCAAGCCGTTGATAGGGATGAAGTGTCTTTTGGAATATCTAAGTAGAGCTGAAGCTCTATTAGAGGAGGAGCTGAATATCGAGGAGGAAATTTGGAGGCAAAAATCCTTGATCAAATGGTTAAAGGAAGGTGAAAGATGTACTTAATTTTTTCTTACTTCCTTAAGAAGTTGGCTTGATCACAAGGGTGATATTGAAAAGGCAGCAATTGATAGTGTGCACCTTTTTACTAATGAAGGTAATACTCTTGATTCTTCCTTTCTTGATTGCCTTCCGACCTTAGTATCCAAAGATCATAGTAGCATGTTGAGTAAATTCCCCGTGGAGGATGAAATTAAAGAGGCTATGAAACAACTAGGTAAAAAACAGTTCGGCTGGTCCACATGGGTTTAATGGTCATTTTTTCAATTCTTGTTGGGAGATAATATCTAATGATGTGATTTGGGCTATTCAATATTTTTTTTACTGGTGGAGAACTTTCCAAATTTGTTAGCAACACAGTTATTGTCCTACTGCCTAAAGTGGACTCTCCTCAATCATTTTCTGATTTAAGCCCCATTAGCTTATTCAATTTTTTCTCCAAAATCATATCTCTCATTTTTGATAATCGCTTAACCGCTATTTTGCCGTTTCTTATATGACAAAGAAGTATCATAGACAATGTGGCCTTGACTCAGGAATTGGTGCATGATCTACATAAAAAGATTCTAGGTTGCAACACTATCCTTCAAGTTGGACATGGCAAAGGCTTATGACCTTGTCAATTGGTTCTTTCTAATATCAGTTCTTAGGAGATATGGGTTCTGTGATTTTTGGATTGATTTGATATGGCACATGGTTTCGAGTCCATGGTATGCAGTACTTGTAAATGGAAATTTAGTAGGTTTTTTCTAGCCTTCAAAGGGTTTTTCACGTTAAGGAGATCCACAATACAGGAATCAAGTAATTTTGATTATTTTTTTCATCATACTAGTTCCCCTAAAATTTCTCACCTCTCTTTTGCAGATGATACATTCATATTTTCCACTGGTGAGAAAAGGTCTTGTATAGGGCTTATATCCTTTTTGGAAGCATCTTAGTCCAACTCAAGCTAACTAGTGAATAGACAAAAAAGCTGTATTTTAACAAGTGCTAAAGCTTCCCATCAATGCCTAAGAGTAATCAAGAATGTAACGGTTCAATCATAAAAGTTTTCCAGCGACTTATCTTGGTTGTCCTATATTTGTGGGTCGTAAGACAGTGGCTCCTTTTTCCAACATGTTAGCAAATATTCATTAAGGATCTCCTCTTGGTCCTCCAATTTTCTGTCTCAAGGTGGAAAGTTAGTTCTCATAAAGCATGTTTTTAATTCAATACCTTTGTATATCTTGAGTGCTCTAGACCCTCGAAAATCTGTTTTGATTAAAATCCAAGTGCACTAGCAAATTTCTTTTGGGCAGCAAAGGATGGGCATAGAAAGTTCCATTGGTGTTCTTGGAAAAATATTTGCCACCCTATTCAAGAAGGTGGTCTTGGTATTAGATCACTTTATGACTTGTCTCAGCCATTTTCAATGAAACTTTGGGTAAATCTTCCAAAAGGTTAGTCGCTGTGTTCTTGTTTTCTCTTGGCCAAATATTGTCATAGGGTGCATCCAGTAATCTCTAAGCCTTCAAAATTTTCTCCAATGTGGAGGAGGTTGGTTTGCTGTAAAACCCTTGTTGAATCTCATTTATTTTGGAATGTGGGAAAGGGGATGATTAGTTTTTGGTATGACACATGGTATGATTTGGGGCCAGCCTATTTACTTGTTGAGGAGATTCCAAATCATCTTATGGAGTTGAAACTACGTGACTTTTTGTATCTTTCGGAGGATGATAAACAGTATATCCCGAGAATATTGCATCAAAAAGTGTTGGAGCTGCAGTTTGACAATTATGATGATGAATTGGTTTGGACTAAAGATAAGGGAGGTTTGTTTTCCATTTCATCCGCATGGAATGTGGCTCAGCAAACTACTGTTTTGCAGCCTTGGCTGTCTTCTTCTTGGGGTCCACTTCTTTCAATAAAAGTTTCAATCTTCTTTTGGAAATTATGGTATCGGTTCTTGGCCTTGGACTGCAATGTGGTAAGATTTAACATTTCTCTAGCCTCTTGTTGTCAATGTTGTAGAACTCCTGATATCGAAACAAGCTAGCATTTATTTATCTCCTCTCAAAATTCCATGGACGTCTAGAAGTTTTTCCTTCACAGTTTTGACATGTAATCACCATCATCTCAATACATGAGATGTTTAGTTTATGGTGGTAAGCTGGTACTATTTCTTTTGCAGGTTATTTGAGATCATCACTCTTTGCTTGATTGTATAGGAGATTTGGAAAGCCCACAATGCGAAGGTATATCGTAATATACCAATTAACTCAGTGGCAATTATAAGGTAGGTATTGAAAACCATTGGCCTCATTCTTATAGCTTCAAAAGGTAATGTTAAAGTTCACTTCAAGGACTCTTATCAGCTTAGATTCTTGCCTTTCTGAATTCCAAATTGCATGTCCCTAAGAAAGGCTGTCATTTTAAGATGGGAGACACTTCCTCCTTCCTATGTTAAATTGAATTGTGATGGTTGTTCCCTGGGTAATCCAGGGGAGGCTGCAGTAGTATAGTTCGAAACTCATCGGGTGATATGATGTTTGCATTTGGAGTTTAGTTGGGGACACACACTAACATGGTGGCCGAATTTGAAGCTTTGTTTGAAGGCTTAAAAATTTGTGCTTCAAAAGGTTTAGTAAACATCATTGTTAATTCTGATTCATTAGCACTTGTGCATTGTGTGTCTAAGAAGACTAATCCATTATGGAAACTCCATGTGAAAATTAGTGAATTAATGAATTTGATTCATACACTCAACGTTTTGGTCTCCCGTTGCTTTAGAGAGACGAATGTTGTTGCTGACAAACTAACAAATGAAGCTTATGACAAAAAGGTTATTTTTATTTGGACTTCATATAGTAATCTTCTCGCACATCTCTGTGGGCTTCTCCTTTTGGATAAGGACCAAGTTCCTTATATTAGGGTAAGTGTCCTAGTTTTAGGTAATTTTCTATTTTATTGTAAAGGGATAGTATCCCAAGTTTATGTTTTCTCAAATTCAGAGCTCTAGATTGTCCTTTTATGTTTGTTGTTTTTTAATCTTCTTTAGAGTTTCATGTATTGGCTATGACTATACTGTGTGGCCTTTCTTTTGATTTTAATAAAACTGTAAGGACTAACCCAGGTCTTAGTTAAGTTTGGGTTTAAAAAAAAAAAAAAAACCACATTTCCTAGAAACACAACTCTATCCATGCAAAAGGCACATTTCTTCAAATTAGCATATAGCTTTTCTTTCCTCAGAACGTCCAAAACACATTTCAACTGCTCAACATGATCATTTACGCTCTTGCTAACTAATATGTCACAAAATACACTATGAAAAATTTACCTATTTAAGCACGCAAAGCATGGTTCATCAATCTCATGAAAGTATTAGGTGCATTAGTAAGACCAAAACACATAACTTACCACTCATAAAGCCCATGCTTGGTCTTGAAGGCAGTCTTCCATTTATCACCCTCTTTCATGTGAATTTGGTGATATCCACTTTTTAAATCAATTTTACTAACACACAAGCGCCATGCAAATTCATCCAGGATATCATCTAATCAAGGGATGGGATGGCGATTCTTTATCGTAATATTATTAACGGCTTTGTAACCAACGCTCATCCTCTATGATCCATCATTCTTAGGCACAAGTAACACAGCCACAATGCAAGGGCTCATGCTCCCCCTAATGTAGCCTTTGGCCATTAGCTCTTCTACTTTGAAGCTCCATTGTCTCCTCCAAATTACTTCTATAGGCTAGCCTATTTGGAATGTTTGCTCAGGGCACAAGATCTATTTAATGCTCATTGCCTCTAATGGGTGGAAATCCTTTAGGCATCTCTTCAGGGAAAACATCCTCATATTCCTGCAATAAGGACAAACGCTATGCAAAATATGGTCAGTATCATAAGGTTAAGGAAAGATTCTCTATAAACAAGTAAAAGCATAGGCTATTTAGCCATTAAAGCTCTCTTCACCTCTCCCTCTTTCGCAAAGAAACTCACTTTTGCCTTTTCTTTTCTCTCTTGTGGCCCCATTATTTTTCCCTCATTTTTTGCCATCTCTTTTTTTTCTTCCTCAATCTTGTTCTTCTCCTTTCTCTCTTGTAGCACTATTTTTTTTTTTTCCTCATAAAGGCTGACTCTCTCATTTTTCGTTGAAGTTTCTGTCACACTCTGCACTTTTTGTCTCAAGCTTACTTTTTAACTTCATTTGGTCTTCGCAGACCTACTCCGGAGTTAAAGGAATGAGTGTGATAGTTCTACCATCCTTTACAATTCTGTACCTATTACTAAACCCATCATGGATAACCTTCCTATCATACTGCCACGTCCTTCCTAATAATATATTCCCAGCATGCATAAGTACCACATCGCACAACACCTCATCACTATACTTCCCAATAGAAATAGATACCAAGACTTGCCGATTTATCTTGACCTCCCCACATTCATTCAACCACTGCAACCTATAAGGCCTAGTATGCTTAATCAAAGGTAAACCTAATTTCTCTACAAGGTAGGTACTAGCAATATTGGTGCAACTTCCCCCATCTATGACCACACTACAAACCTTATTATGAACACGACACCTAGTGTAAAAAATATTCTCCCTCTGCTGTTCGGCCTTATCTTCCTTAATTTGCACACTCAAGGCAATTAAAGCTAAAAGGAGGCGATTCTCTATATACAAGAGTAAGAATGCAGCAGGAGTTTAGTTTGATCAAAAGGAAGATATTGAAAGTGAAGCAGTCACTCACTTCATGAATCTTTTTAATGAACCTGGTATTTTTCTTGACATGCAATTCTAAGAGTGCATTCCATCCTTAGTAACAGCCGATCAAAATGAGATGCTTAGTAAATGGCCTTCAGAGGATGAGATAAAAGAGGGGGTGTTTCAATTAGATCGAAATAGTGCAGCAGGCCCTGATGGTTTTAATGGCCACTTGTTCACATCTTGTTGGTCAATTATTTTAGGGGGATGTAATTAAGGCTATACATTATTTATTTTTTTCTGGAGGTGAACTATCTAAGTTTGTGAATAGTACTATCATTGTACTGATTCCTAAGGTTGATGCTCCTCAATCATTTTCAGACCTGCAGCCTATTAGCTTATACAACTTCTCTTCAAAGATTATTTTGCGAATTTTGGTGAATCCATTGAGCATAGTTCTGCATGACTTAATTTCGGAGGAGCAAAGTGGTCTTTTACAAGGTCCCAATATTATTGATAATGTTGTGCTTGCACAGGAGGTAACTCATGACATTTTGAAGAAGTCTTCAGGTGGCAATGTAATCTTTAAACTTGATATGGCCAAAGCTTATGATCGTGTGAATTGATTTTTCCTTGTTTCTATTTTGTGAATTTTGGATTGACATCATTTGGCGCATGGTTTCCAGTCCTTGGTACTCATTTTAGTTAATGGCAAGAGAACTGGTTTTTTCAAGTCTTCTCTGGGGCTTCGTCAAGGGGACCCGCTGTCGCTTTTATTAATTTTACTCTCTTCTAAGGCATTGAGTCGGGGGCTGAAACATTGCATGGCTATAGGTTTGATTGATTACTATTATCATATTGCTTATGCTCCCAAAATTACTCGCCTTGCTTTTGTAGATGATATAATCATTTGTTCTATGGGAAGGAAAAGGTCTTATGATTATGCATTTTCTAAGCAAGTATGAAGCTAATGCAAGACAATTGATTAACAAACAAAGAGTTACTTTCTTACAAGTCCCAAGGTATCAATTCTACGTATAAGAGTGATTGGGAAGGTAACTAACTTTTGCCATCATTGCTTCCCGGCAAGTTACCTTGGCTGTGGGTCGAAAGACTATGTCGCCTTTTTCCAATATGGTGGCTAAAAGTTCAACAACGAATTGCCTTGTGGTCAACAAAATATCTATCACAAGGTGGCAAGTTAGTGTTGATTAAACATGTGCTTAGTTTTATTCCTTTATATCTGACATATGCCATGGATGTGCCAAAATTAGTTCTTATAAAAATTGTGGCCAACTTTTTTTGGGGAAGTAAGGATGGTAAAAGGAAAGCCCACTGGTGTTCTTGGCAAAAAATTTGGGAAGCTTTCTCCACTAATTGTTTGTATATTTAATTTAACTTTCAGTTTTACATTCAAAACATAAAACGCCTTTTATTTTGTTGTCATAGGAATATATATTTTGCTCAAATTGGTTAAATTTAACTCTTCGTGGGATCGACCTTTATTTTACCCTAACTACAAAGCTGGGTCAAAGAAGCTATGTGCAAGCTGCTCACATCATCAAATTAGTGATTAGCTGTTGGTCCAATAGTTCTGTGAAGGACTCCTCCCAATGGAGAGGAGCATGGTGTGAGTCATCAATGTTCACCAAATTAAAACCTAACTAACTATGTTTGAAGTATAGTAAGTAGGGTATCGATCCCACAGAGAAACAATTAAGTTAATCAAATTCAACTTAAGCAAGTAGTTCTTATTTAATTAAATTGAACCAAAGAAAAAGAGCACAGAACAAGTTCAAGTATAAATCCTAAGTCGAATACTATAATGAGCAATAAAGTAAGTCAAACTAATGCAAGAAAATATAAAACAAAATAGATGTATAAAATGAGTGGAGTTCTAAAATAGTTATGATGATAATATGCTATAAATATGCAAACTAACTAATTTGCACTCAAAACAGCAAAGTGTATAAATGGGATGTTGATTAAAGATCAAAACTAAATTAAAATAGCTCAACAAGCAAGGAAAACAAGAGAATTAAATTCTAAATGTAAAAATAAAAAAATAATTTTCAGTAGAAACTTACTAAAACAACCAAAGATTTGTAAGACTCAACTACAAAGAAGTATTTGCCAAGATTCGTGTGCATTAATCATTGAAAACAAAACAAATATCAATCTAAATATACACATATGCAAGCAAGTCAACCATGGAAATAAGTCTTTACTACCTATCCTTACCACTTTGTTAATTAGGTCAAGCAGAATAACTAACACTAATCACATAATAACCCTCATCAAGCATTATGGATTTAATTACCTGAAGGCATTACGAACTAGATAGGTGCAATTGATTCTAAACAATAAACACACAATCGGCAATTGAACAAAAAATTAAGTTAGCATCATTAATTGAAATGAAAATATTATATTCACTGTTGAAATTTTGAGAGAGAAGATGAATAAAAGTGCATCTAAAGGTACTTCTCAATCAGACCTATACCTCCCCTATGTATAAAGGGGTGGCAAGGACTCCTAATCAAGAACGAGTCATTTCCTACTTAATAGCTAATTCTTTAATCAGATTTGCACTTCTATTCTATCCAAAATTTGAATATTTTAATCTGATCTTGTGATCTTCTTTGAATCCTAATCCCAATAAAATTCCTTGCCAAAGTTGGATTCCTAGTCCAATTAGGATTTGCACTTCATCAACTCATAGATTTGTCTTGATATGCTCATTCTAGTCCTTAGCTTCATTACATGCTCAAATGCTCCATTTAGCTCCATTTTATTCTTTATGTTTATAAAACGCAGTTTTACACAAAACAAGATAAGTAAACTAAAGTATGACATAAAATATGCAAAAAAGACTAAGAATAGGGTACTAAAAAGATAAAATAATTTGAGTGTATCAAGTTCCCCCACACTTTGTACTTGCACGTCCTCAAGCAAGGAAAAGAAAAGACAAAGTTTAACAATGTTCAAAATCCAAAACTGAAAAATTGGAAAAGAAATGAAATCTCAAAATTAGAACACAAACAGCAAACAGTAATATAAAGACCTTCTAAGCACTCAACTCCACTTCTAATCTCCCAACAATCTCAAAGAGTATAAGCATTATCATTGATACACTCATTATTCTATCTTTTTAGTACCCTATTCTTAGTCTTTTTTGCATATTTTATGTCATACTTTAGTTTACTTATCTTGTTTTGGGTAAAAATGTGCTTTGTAGACATAAAGAGTAAAATGGAACTAAATGGAGCATTTGAGCATGTAATGGAGCTAAGGACCAGAATGAGCACATTGAGACAAATCTATGAGTTGATGAAATGCAAATCCTAATTTGACTTCATCCAACTTTGGCAAGGAATTTTATTGGGATTAGGATTCAAAGAAGATCACAAGATCAAATTAGAATATTCAAATTTTGGATGGTATAGGAAGTGCAAATCTAATTAAGGAATTATCTATTAAGTAGGAAAAGACTCCTTGAATAGAAGTCCTTGCCGCCCCTATACTTATAAATGGGGGAGGTATAGGTCTGATTGGGAAGTACCTTTACATAACTTTTCTTCTTCGTCTCTCTCAAAATTTCAACAATAAAAAGAATATTTTCTTTTTAATTAATGATGATGCTGGCTTAAGTTTTTGTTCAATTGTAAAAGGTAAGTAACCTTGACTTATGAAGTATTCATGTTTTTCTTGGTTAATTGCTTAATGATTATGTGTTTTAGTTTGTTATGATGTGTACATGATAGATTGATACATGTGATCTAATGCTAGTTAATTGATTAATGCCTTTGCATGGTTAGTTAACAAGAATAGTAAAAATAGCACTTGAATTAAATCAGAGTTTATTTGAGTGCTGCTTGGAAAATCTAATCAAGACTAAGTTAATGCTGCTTGTGTGTTAATTGTTTAGAATCAATTGCACCTATCTAGTTCGTAATGCCTTCACATAATTAAATCCATAATGCTTGATGAGGGTTATTATGTGATTAGTGTTAGTTATTTCGCTTGAACTAATGAACAAAGAGGTATGGATAGGTAGGAAGGACTTGTGTTCCATGATTGATTTGCATTCATATGTGTATATTCAGATTGGCATTTGTTTTGTTTCCAATGATTAATAGATCATAAATATTGATGAAAACTTCTTTGTAGTCAAGTCTTACAAATCTTTGTTTGTTTAGTTTAGTAAGTTTCTACGAAAAATTGTTTTTTAAATTTAGAATTTAATTCTCTTATTTTTCTTGCTTCTTAGCTATTTTAATTTAGTTTAGATCAAAGATCAACAACCCATGTATTTACTTTGCTATTTTGTGTGCAAATTAGTTAGTTTGCATATTTATAGCATATTATCATAACAACATATTTTAGAACTCCATTCATTTTTATACATCTGTTTTGTTTTATATTTTCTTGTATTAGTTTGATTTACTTTTATCGCTCATTATAGTATTCGGCTTAGGATTTATACTTGAACTTGTTGTGCTCTTTTGCTTTGGTAACTACTTGCTTGAGTTGAATTTGATTAACTTAATTATTTCTCTATGGGATCGATACCCTACTTACTATACTACAAATATAGTTAGTTAGATTTAATTTGGTGAACATCAACGACTCATCAATAAGCAAGAATATTTTCATGAATTTGAACTACCAAAGTAACACCACTACTACTCGGAAATAGGAGTAAGCTTTCTTAGTTGTCTTCATCTAGGCAGAGGATAAACTACGCGTCCACTTCTACTTTCTTGCAATTCTCTTTGAATCACTATCTCTACGCATGGAACACGAACCAAATCCGTCCGCTGTCAATATCACATGCATAACATGAATCAAAAGTCTTTTTCAAGTTTTTAGTGGGGCTAGGCTAGATAGGTAAGAAAAAGTAAAGAAATGGTTAAAAACAAAAGAAACTAGTAGAGCATAAAAAGATAATGAACTCAATAGCATATAAACTTAAAGTTCATGAATTCATCATAGGAAATTAAGCACAAATACCGAGCTTCCTTTGATTTTCAAGTTCCCATAACATGATATTACTTAAAAACAAAAGGGAGCACTTTCTTTCTTTCCTTTTCCACCTTATACACATTTGGTCATCACTTTTGCTTTTCTTTTCTTTTTTATTTTTTTCATAAACAACTTGGAATTGTTCTTCTCTTTTTTCCATAACTGAATGGTACAATTCACAATCAATTCCCATCACATAACAACTTTTCTCATGAATTCCAACCATAACCCAAGGTTCATAATAAGGTACATATGCCCTCGGCTCCACCACTTGCACAAGCTCCATCTTCAAAGCCTTCATTTCAACTTCAACTCATGATCCCTACCATGAACAAACCCCAATCAAACTTGCCTACCCTTATGCCTTTCTTGACTCCTCCACCATATCATATAAAGTCTTTTGCAGCCGTGGTGGCCTCAACAAACAATACTCCAAATACCATAGCCTCAAAAACAATTTCAACTTATAGAGGGACCCCAGCTGTTTTCTTTACTTCCCAAGAAATTGAGGTTCTTGCAGCTCCTTATCATTATGCTTTGGTGGGCAAGTTTTCACATGGAAGGCCTTCAATGGATGATATCAGGAAAGCGTTCGCAGCAATTGGTCTTTCAGCATCCGTTTCCATAGGCCTATTGGAATATTAATGTGGTTTTTTACATTCCTTATCCAATTTAGATAACAATTTGTGGCTGTTTTGGGATGATACCACTAAATGTTCGAAGGTTTTAAATCCAGGGCACCAAGTTTCTTTGAAAATTATGCATCCGAGTATGTGTAATCCTATGTTTCTCTCTTTTAGTATATGCAAAATGCACTAGGATGGAAAAATGGGTTTATGGAATGACTTGATGACTGCTAGTAATGTGGTTGAATCGAATGACTGGTTCGTTGGATGGGATTACTTTCTCAAGATGAGATTCAAGGTTCTAGAGCATGTTTTAATTCTAATACTGCTTATGATTTCTTGGGTACTTTAATGGTTTGTGATTTACATGAAGTGACATACTCAGGGTCACGGTTTACATGGACTAATAAGCAAGAGGGCTTGGCTGGAATCTTAAAGAGGTTAGACCTTTTTTGATTAATTCATGTTGAATGTCGATTTCCATGTCACAGCCTAATAGGAAGTACTCATATCACAATCCTTTGACAGTGGAAGTTCATGGGCAGGGACTTCCATCTAAAGCCCCTTTCGCTATCTTAATATATGTAGCCGCTATGATCAGTTTATACCTACAGTTTGTCAATCCTAGGATAAGCCATTGGCGGGTAATCCTATGTATGTTTTGGGTGCAAAATTAAATCCCTTGAAAAAAGCTCTGCAGGAGTGGAACAAAGAGGTTTTTGGCCGTGTTCCAGATAGAGTTAAAAATGCTAAGGAGCATGTATCTCACATTGAGCAAGATGTTGATAGGGATGAAGCGTCTTTGGAAGATCTAAGTAGAGCTTCTTAGAGGAGGAGCTGAATATTGAAGAGGAATTTTGGCAGCAAAAATCCTCAATCAAATTGATAAAGGAAGGTGAAATATGTGCTAAATTTTTTCATACTTTGTCAAAGCAAAAATGAGCAAATTATCTATCTATAAAATTAAAGATTCCTCAAGAAATTAGCTTGATCAGATGGTTGATATTGAAAAGGGAATAGTTAATCACTTTGTGCACCTTTCTACTAATGAGGGTAATACACTTGATTCTTCCTTTCTTGATTGCATTTTGACCTTGGTATTCGAAGATCATAATAGCATGTTGAGTAAATTCCTTGTGGAGGATGGAATTAAAGAGGCTGTGAAACAACTAGATAAAACCAATTCAGTTGGTCTAGATGGTTTAATGGTCATTTTTTCAATTCTTGTTGAGAGATAATAGCTAATGATGTGATTTGGGCTATTCAATACTTTTTTGCTGATGGAGAACTTTCCAAATTTGTTTGCAGCACAGTTATTGTCCTACTACCTAAAGTGGATTCTCCTCAATCATTTTCTGATCTAAGACCCATTTGCTTATGCAATTTTTTCTCCAAAATCATATTTGGTTAATTGCTTAACCCCTATTTTTCCGTTTCTTATATCTGGAGAATATAGTGGTTTTATAAGACAAAGAAGTATCATAGACAATGTGGCCTTGACTTAGGAATTGGTGCATGATTTACATAAAAAGATTCCAGGCTGCAACACTATCTTCAAGTTGGACATGGCAAAGGCTTATGACTTAGTCAACTGGTTCTTTCTAATATCAGTTCTTCAGAGATTTTGGTTCTGTGAGTTTTGGATTGATCTGATATGGCGCATGGTTTCGAGTACTTGTAAATGGAAATTAAGTAGGTTTTTTCAAGTCTTCTGGGGTTTACGTCAAGGAGAACCATTGTCTCCCCTTTTATTTGTTCTTGCATAAGAGGTTTCAAGTAGAGGGCTCAAACATAATATGGAATCAGGTATTGTTGATTATTTTTTTCATCATACTAGTTGCCCTAAAATTTCTCACCTCATCTCTTTTGTAGATGATACAATCATATTTTCCACTAGTAAGAAAAGGTCTTGTATGTCCCTATATCCCTTTTGGAAGCATATGAGTCCAACTCAAACCAACTGGTGAATAGACAAAAAAGCTATTTTTAAACAAGCACTAAAGCTTCCCATCAATGCCTAAGGATCATCAAGAATGTAATGGGGTTCACTCATAAAAGTTTTCCGGTGACTTATCTTGGTTGTCCTATATTTAAGGGTCGTAAGACAGTGGTTCTTTTTTCCAACATGTTAGCAAAGATTCAAGCAAGGATCTCCTCTTGGTCCTCTAATTTTCTGTCTCAAGGTCGAAGGTTAGTTCTCATAAAGCATGTTCTTAATTCAATACCTTTGTATATCTTGAGTGCTCTAGACCCTCCAAAATTTGTTTTGATTAAAATGGAAAGTGCACTAGCAAAATTTCTTTTGGGGAGCAAAGGATGGGCATAGAAAATTCCATTGGTGTTCTCGGAAAAACATTTGTTGCCCTATTCAAGAAGGTGGTCTTGGTATTAAATCACTTAATGACATGTCTCAGGCATTTTCAATGAAACTTTGGGTCAATCACTATGGTCTCATTTTTCTCTTGGCCAAATATTGTTGTAGAGTGAATCCAGTAATCTCTAAGCCTTCAAAATTTTCTCCAATGTGGAGGAGGTTGGTTGGCTGTAGAATCCTTGTTGAATCTCATCTATTTTGGAATGTGGGAAAGGGGATGATTAGTTTTTTGGGCCAGCCTATTTACTTGTTGAGGAGATTCCAAATCATCTTGTGAATTGAAAATACGTGAATTTTTGTATCTTTCAGAGGATGATAAACATTATATCCCGAGAATATTGCACTAAAAGTATTGGAGCTGAAGTTAGGCAATTATGATGATGAATTGGTTTGGACTGAAGATAAGGGAGGTTTGTTTTCCATTTCATCGGCATGGAATGTGGCTCGGCAAACTATTGTTTGCAACCATAGCTGTCTTATTCTTGGCATCCGCTCCTTCCAATAAAAGTTTCAATCTTCTTTTGAAAATTATGGTATCGGTTCTTGGCCTTGGACTGCAATGTGGTAAGATTTAACATTTCTCTAGCCTCTTGTTGTCAATGTTGTAGAACTCCTGATATCAAAACAAGCCAGCATTTATTTATGTCTTCTTAAATTGTCATGGATGTCTGGAAGTTTTGACATGTCATTCGCCATCATCTCAATACATGAGATGTTTAGTTTTTGGTGGCAAGTTGGTACTATTTATTTTGCAGGTTATTTAAGATCTTTCACTCCTTGCTTGATTGTGTGGGATATTTGGAAAGCTTGCAACGTGAATGTACATGACAATATACCAATGAACTTGGTGGCAATTATAAGACAGGTATTGAAATCCATTGGCCTCATTCTTATAGCTTTGAGAGGTAAGGTTAAAATTCACTTCAAAGACTCTTATCAGCTTAGATTCTTGCATTTCGGGGATTCCAAATTGCATGTCTCTAAGAAAGGTTGTCATTTTAAGATGGGAGCCCCTTACTTCCTATGTTAAATTGAATTGTGATGGTTGTTCTAGGGGTGATCCAGGGGAGGCTGCAGCGGGGGTATAGTCCAAAACTCATCGGGTGACATGATGTTTGCATTTGGAGTTTACTTGGGGATACACACCAACATGATTGCTGAATTTGAAGCTTTGTTTGAAGGCTTAAAAATTTGCGCTTCAAAAGGTTTAGTAAACATCATTGTTAATTCTGATTCATTAACACTTGTGCATTGTGTGTCTAAGAAGACTAATCCATTATGGAAACTCCATGTGAAATTTCATGAATTAATGAATTTGATTCATACACTTAACGTTTTTGTCTCCCATTGCTTTAGAGAGACGAATACTATTGCTGAATGACTAGCAAATGAAGCTTGTGACAAAAAGGTTAATTTTATTTGGACTTCATATAGTAATCTTCCGGCACATCTGCGTGGGCTTCTCCTTTTAGATAAGGACCAAGTTCCTTATATTAGTGTAAGTTCAAAGTCCTAGTCTCTCTAGATTGTCCTTTTATTTTATTTTGAATAGCACCATAAGCAGTATCGTAAATAGAATTGTGAATAATATAGTATTTATAAGTTTTTTTAGATTTTTGTAATGGGGATGGTATCCCAATTTTATGACTTTTATCAAGTTTTCCTTCATTGTCTTATTGTAATAGGATACTATTCCATATTTATTGGTTTTTTAATCATCTTTAGGGTTTCATGTATTAGCTCTGACTACATTCTAGCCTTTCTTTTGAAAAAGACTTGGCTTCAACTTCAATCTCTTCCTCCAATGCAATATTTCTTGGTTGCACGTGCACTTTCTCAACTAGTCATAACTTGAGAAGGCAACTTACCAAACCCTTGTGTTTCTAGTTTACTTGACCTTGTTTCTTGTTGGAATTGCATCATGCTCTGTTGGAAGGCCAATGTATTGGATGCCATTGTTTTCATCATATTTATAAAGTATAGGGGTGGAAGGACTCCAAAACAAAAAGGAGTCTTTTCCTACTTAATAACTAATTCCTTAATCAGATTTGCACTTCTTATTCTATCCAAATTTGAATATTCTAATCTAATCTTTTGATCTTCTTTCAATCCTAATCCCAATAAAATTCCTTGCCAAAGTTGGATTCCTCATATAGAAATCCTTCATTGCCACTAGGATTCCTAATCTAAGTAGGATTTGCACTTCATTAACTCATAAATTTATCTCAATGTGCTCATTCTAGTCCTTAGCTCCATTATATGCTCACATGCTCCATTTAGCTCTATTTTACTCTTTATGTCTACAAAGCATAGTTTTACACAAAACAAGATAAGTAAACTAAAGTAAGACATAAAATATGCATAAAAGACTAAGAATAGGGTACTAAAAAAATAGAATTATATGAGGGTATTAGCGAAGGAAGTGTGGTCCTTCACACTGTATTTTGATGTGGTATGCCGCTTTGGGAATGCTTGTGAATTTGGTTGGTGGCAGCAAGGAGTTAAATCTTTTGCAGGTCAATTAAGAGCTATAACACCGTGAATAATTGTATGGGCGATTTGGAAAGCAAGGAATGCAAAGGAATATGAATACCCATGAACTCAATCACCATTACTAGACAAATTTGGAAGACGATTGGGCAGATATTGATGATTAAAAAAGGTAAAGCAAAGGTGAGTAATATTCCTATACAATGAATTTGAAAAAAGTTTTAATTGTCAAGTGGTATCACCCTCCTCCCACTTTCGTATAACTTAATTGTGATGGTTGTTCACAAGGCAATACAAGGAAGAAGCAGCCTTTGGAGGTGTAATCCGGTCTTCGGATATGCTTGCTTATGGAGATTATTTGGGTAGGGAAACATGGTAGCAGGAGATTAATAGAAGGTTTAAAAAATATGTGAAGGTACAGGGTATATGAATGTGGTTGTTAATTGTGATTCAATGGCACTAGTACAATGAGTCAATCGTAAGAAGAACCCTTTGCGGAAGATTTATAGAAGGTTTCAGGAATTACAAACAATAATGCAGGCTTTGAATGTAAAGATTTATCATTGTTTTAGAGAAGTAAAAGGCTTTGATTTCAAAGATGATGCGTTCAGGTTTTATGTTTTTAACATTGCTAGTATTCGCCTTTGCTTTTTCATTTTGCAATGGGATAGTATCCCCATGTTTATGGCTTTTTGAAGTTGTCTTAGAGTTTCTTATTGTCATGGGATTGTTAGAAAGTTGGTTAAAACGTCTTGTATAAGCTACGAATATACTCTGGCCTTTTTTAAAATTAATAAAATTTTAAGGACTGGCCTAGGTCTAGATAAGTTTGGGTTAAAAAAAAATAAATAAAATAAAAACGGAACCTCACATCATTGCAAGAGGACTAGTTTGTGTGCTAATATCATAGAACAGCCATAGGGTGGACAATAGTTGACATAAAAGGAATTAGCCTACATATGCATGCACTGAATCTTGCTTGAGGATGGAGTAAAACCAGTAAGGGAAGCTCAACACCAATTGAAACCCTCCTATGATGGAGGTTGTGAAGTAGGAGGTCCTAAAATTATTGGATGTTGATGTGATCTACCTTATTTTGGATATCAAATGGGTGAGTCCAGTCCAAGTTGTCCCAAAGAAATTCAGCATCACCGTGGTCAAGAATGAAGAGAGTGAACAAGTACAGTCAAAACCAATTGGCGAGTTTGCATTGGTTATCAAAAACTTAACTCCACTTCTCCCAAAGATCATTTCCCTTTGCCAAATTTTTGATCAGATGTTAGAAAGGTTAGCTGGTCATTCTCATTACTATTTTCTTGATGCTATTCAGGTTACAATCAAATTGTGATCACACTAGAAGACCAAGAGAAGACGGCATTCACTTGCCCCTTTGGAACATTTGCAGATCGGCGAATGCCATTTGGCCTTTGCAACGTACCTACTACTTTTCAATGGTGTATGGTTAGTATATTTTCTGATTTTGTTGAGAATATCATAGAAGTTTTCATGGATGATTTTAGTGTCTATGGTAACTCTTTTGATAAATGTTTAGATAACCTTGAACTTGTTCTTAAACGTTGCATGGACACTAACCTGGTGCAAAATTGGGAGAAATGTCACAAGTATGGCAAGAGTTTGTGTTGAACTTGATCTTTTAAAGCTGCTTGCCAAATGAGTTTGGATAGGATGTACTGAAGGAAAAGACTATTATCAAGAAATTGTCTATGAAAGCATCCTTAAATATTGTACTCAATGCTCTCGACTTAGACATGGTAATGAGGAATGTAAGTCTGCCATACTCAGTCAAGACAATGCAAAGAATTTTCAAGATCAGCCCAAGACAGCCAAGAATCAAGATTTAGATCAAGCCAAGAAGGTCCAAGATCCTAAGATAACCAAGAAGATAATTTTGGAGAAAGGAAAATCTAAGGAAGTTTGGATTCAAAACAGAAAATCTAAGGCAGTAGCACAAGATGATGATTTGAATTGCATCAATGAAAGATTAGTTCCATCCAAGTATTTCTAGAAAACAACTCAAATACTTCATGCTGCAGATGGAAATCATCTAATTATAAACTATAAATTGTCTAATGCTACAGTCTGCAATAATAAGGTTTGCTTTCCTATACCTTTTGTATTAGTTAAAGGCTTAGCTAAGGGAGTAATCTTAGGAAACCATTTTCTACATATGTTATTCCCTATTTCCAAGATAAATGAATCAGGGGTAATTTGTTGAAGAACCTTGAATTCATGAAATCAATCTAATGAAAGATACCATTAAAAAGAAAGAAAAATTTCTTATGTCTCTAAAGGAAGAGACAGAATATAAGAGGATTGAGGAACAATTGAAATCTTAGAAGCTTCAAGATGAAATTAATAAATTTCAACATAAAATTGAACAAACAATCTATGCTGAGATTCTGAATGCCTTTTGGAGTAGGAAACAGCATATTCTAGGATTGCCCTATGAACCAGATTTCTCTGAAAAACAAAATCCTACAAAGGCTAGACCTATAGTTATAAGTCCTAGACACTTAGAAATCTATAAGGCTGAAATTGAAGAATTACTAAAAAAGGGATTAATTAGAAAAAGTTACAATCCCTGGAGTTGCCCAGCATTTTATGTTGAAAATGCAGCATAATTAGAAAGAGAAAACCCGAGCTTAGTAATTAATTACAAACCTTTGAATAAAGCTTTAAGATGGATTAGGCATCCAATTCTTAATAAAAAGGATTTGTTAAATAGACTTTATGATGCCAAAATATTTTCTAAATTTGACATGAAATCAAGATATTGGCAAATTCAAATAGCTGAACAAGATAGGTACAAAACTGCCTTTACTGTACCTTTTGGGCATTATTAATGGAATATTATGCTATTTGGATTAAAAAATACTCCATCTAAATTTCAAAATATTATGCACAATATTTTTAATTCTTATCCCGAATTTATAATTGTTTAAATTGATGATATTTTAGTGTTTTCCCCTTCTATTGAGAAACATTTCAAATATCTTAATATATTTTTGAATACTGTCACAAAGGCGGGATTAGCAGTTTCAGCAAAAAAGGTAAGAACATTTCAAACTGCTATTCATTTTCTAGGACATAATATTCATAAAGGTTCTATTATACTTATTGATAGAGCCATACAATTTATTGACAAATTCCCTAATGAAATAAGGGAAAACAACAATTGCAGAGATTCTTAGGAAGTCTGAATTATGTAGGAGAATTCTACAAAGACCTAGCTTTAGATTGCAAATTATTATTTGCACAATTAAAAAAGAATTCTCCAGAATGGCACAATGATTTTACTGAAGCAGTCAAAGGAATAAAACAAAGAGTAAAAGAACTTCCATGTCTTTGTATTCCTCATCCAAATGCTTTTAAAATAGTTGAAATAGATGCTTCTGAGATAGGATATGAAAGGATTCTTAAACAAAAAATTGCTAATAAAGAGCAATTGGTTATATTCACCTCAAGAACTTGGAAGGGTGCATAAAATAATTATTCTGCCATAAAGAAGGAAATGTTATCTATAGTCATGTGCATCACTAAGTTTGAATCTGACTTGTTAAATAAAAAATTCTTATTAAGAATAGATTGTAAGTTTGCCAAAGATATTCTTCTTAAGGATGTTAAAAATATAACATCTAAACAGATATTTGCTAGATGGCCCTATCCTTTCTGTTTTCGAATTTGATATTGAATTTATTAAAGGAGAAATTAATTATTTACCTAATTTTCTAAATAGAGAATTTTTGCAGGGATCCTAAAGGAAAAGGTGTCATGACCTCTCAAACAAATTATCCTGCAAAAAGAAATACTGCTATTTCTAATACAGAGGATTCAGATAAGGACTTCTTATGTGACCAGGCTTATGAATTAGCCCTTCCTTATAATAACATGGACTTTAAATATCTGTATATTCCTCTATCTTATATTAAGATAGCTCCAACAGAAAAGAGGTATGCTAATTTAGCTCCATTCGAGATAGCTCTTTTCTATCTCAATAATCATCTCCCACCTGAATTGGAACGCAGGAATATTTTATTTTATCTAAATATTCTTGTGGATACTGAATCAATATCTCACAAACCCTGGATTAGAGTAGGAAATAAATGGGCTTATTCAAAAATCTTCATTTATAAAGTGATGAAGCCTGAAGAATGGGGTATAGATTTATACCGCCAAAAACAAATTAAAGATCGAAGAATTTTTCCCCGGTTATATAATTATTTCGCTTATATGGCTGCGTGGACCAATTTGCTTTTATTCATGAACAAAGCAAGAAAACACAGTTGGTTTTTAAGGTTCACCTTAAATGAAGAACCATCTCCTACTACTTTTCCTCAGTAGTTCAAATCATGGTAGTTTTCTTGGGAATATTTCTTATATCCCTACCTAAATATGTGCATCAATATTGGCAAAGGTTTTGAGAGGATAATAATTTTCTGGATCCTCAAGATAAAATTATTATGTTTACAGCTTATTATCAGCTCCCTTAGATTGTTAAATGAGAATATATTGTTAAAGACTGTTCCTCTTTAGTTTTTAGGATTAATTAGTCAGTCCACTGGCTAATTCGTAAGTCTCAAATCAAATGGTGGGACAATTTCTCTAATTTTGAAGAGAATCTTAATAATTTTCAAAAGCTTCATAGGTCCCAAACTTCATCTCAAAAATCTTATTCAAACGAAAAATCAAAAGTTCTAGATTTGGTCAAAGGCTTATTAGCTTCCTCCTCCAAAGGTGATATTCAAAAGGAACTCTTAAAAATCCTTAAAGATCATGGATTAGACATGAGTTAGGACGACCCAGCATACTTCCAGGACTCTCAAGATCCTTTTGATGAAGGAGCAAAAGACATTTTTGAAGAAGGGACCCATCCTTGATGTCATGTCTCCATTTTCTATAAAGCAGAGCTCTCGAGGAAAAAGTAGTCAAAAGAATTAAAGTAAAAGTTTGCTTTTATAAAAGAAGATTCTACTTTCTTTATAAAAGAAGATTTCAACAATCAAAGTGGAAGACAAAAATAAAGAGAAGATCTCCCTTTCTATATGGCGGATCAACTCCACTTCTTCTAGGACATGTGCCCAAACAGAAGGATGAACCTAATCTAAAGGAATCAACTTTTCTTATCCTTATCTTCAAGACAATTATGTTAGAGTCTATTTAAGGTTCTAAGTTCTCATTTGTAAGTAAGTTTTTGGATATAAGAAGTCTTAGAATTATAAGTTTTTATTTACTGAGTGTTTGAGTGTTTTGAAATAAGAGTGTGAGTTTCAAGCTAGTAGCAATGGGCTTGTACTTGTTGTACCTGTAGCTGCTGTTGTAAAACTGTTGTTGTTCAAAGTGATTGTGTTGTACTTGTGATCGTGTTCGGTACCTGTACTCTGTACCAGTAGCCTAATAAAGAATCAGTTCTTATTAATGTAAGTTTTCTTAAACACTTTCTTTTATACTTCTATATTTGCTCTGGGCTGCTGAATCTTGTTGCAGCTGTTATACATGTTTTGTGTGTTTCTTGTGTTGCTAGCTTCCCCGTATGATATCAGAGCTAGTAACCTTAAAGGTTGCTAGAGAGTGAGAAAAGTCTTAAACTATATGTTCATTTGTCTTCAAAAACGAGGAGTTAAACCCAGGAAATGAAGTCGAGGCATCTGATAACCCGTGTAGTCCCTTGTGTGAAGGACGTTGAGGGTTGAGTAAGTCTTTTGACAGTTTGCCCCTTTGACTCAAAGTAAAAATGACAAATATTTTAAGAAAATTTTCAAACTCTG
Source organism: Quillaja saponaria (assembly GCA_029379385.1). Lineage (NCBI taxonomy): Eukaryota > Viridiplantae > Streptophyta > Magnoliopsida > Fabales > Quillajaceae > Quillaja > Quillaja saponaria. The sequence continues at coordinate 8,380,989 of CM055606.1, forward strand.
TTAATTCTTCTGGTTCAAGTTCTGACAATCCATCTAGGAATAATAAAGACGTTATTGTAATAGAAACTATAGAAAAAGAATTACAAAATTGGAATCTTCCTCAAACTTCTGATAAACAAATTTATAGGAAAGGTAGTTTTAGTCTAAAACAAGACTATATAATTAAAACTATGAAAGAGTCTATTCCCTTAAAGGAGGGACAAGATACATTCAAACTTTTCTCTTCTAAATTAATAGAAGAACATAAAAAGAAATTTAAATATCTTCATATAGGAATGGTTCAAGTGGCGTTAAAACCTTTAACCAGATTTGGACTAAATACTTCTGCCCTTATATGTGTTAGGGACACAAGAAATAATAAGTTCTCGGACTCCTTATTAGGGTGTATAGAATCGAGTCTCTGTGATGGTCCTATCTTCTTTAGCTGCTATTCTAATTTTTCAATATCCTTAACAGATCAAAACATAATGAATGCATTGACTTTAAACATTCAGTCTCATGGTTTTGACATGTTACCAGGATCTAAAAACGTAGTCATAATATATAGGATTTATTATAAGGTAATGAATACTATGGCCCCTAATGCTAAGATTGAATCAAAAAGAGGAGAAACCACATTTTTTTATAGCTAATCTAGCTAAGACAAATATGGTGGTGCCTAGGACAATTTATTGGGATCAAGTAAATCTTCCTAAAACTTGGAAATTGACTAAGGAATTCCTCCCAAGAAAATCCATCTAGAGACCTAGAATCGGTAATTGAATATACAGGTGATGTAAGGATAAAATTCTCTTCAAATAGAAAAATTAGACTAAATCTAGGAGAATCTTCTAGGAGGTCTACTTCTTCTATTCCTACTACTGAAGCTGAAAGAAGAATGGTAATTGAGGGAATTATAAAATCCAAAGATCATGTTAACCACCCTTAATACCAAGTAGAAACACCCTCAAAACTAAGGTTAAAATTGCCCTCGAATGATAATTCTCCAACACCCTCTGAAATGGGATACAGCGTATGCATGTTATCCTCTAGAGAGTCATTACACCCATTCACCATTAAACATAAATGGTTCTATACAACATTTAGTAAAAAAAAAAGAAATTATTGGTTTTCTATGCATAAGCAGTATATGGATAAATTCCATAAGAAACCAACATTCTTTAAGTGGCTAGGACAAGCCTTTAGGTTCCACAAAAAAGTTTGGCCTGATTTTGAGAATCCTAAGTTTGTAAATGTTCTCGAAACTGCTTATCAAAACTTTTTCACTAGGGAGGGAAAGAATATAGTAGTAGTTCATCCGCCAGAGTCATCATTCTCAGTTAAAAAATCTAAAGGTGAAATAATAGCTAATCTTTATTCAGCTATACCAAAAGAGGACTCTACATCAAGTGCCTTAGTTGAAATATCCAACCAAAACAATTATACAAATTTACTTCTTCAATCTTTAGGAAAACAGTCCTTGAGGATAGAAAATTTTCTTATTCAAGAAAAATCTTCCCAATAGATAATTTCTCAGACTTCAGGATCTTCTAGTAAAGAATCTGCTAAGATAGATCCTATCATGACAAAGCCACCCCCATAAATAAATCTGAAATTCAGAAAAGAATCTAAAGTTAATGATAAAAACTTTGTAAATGAATTGACTATAGGTTACAAAAGCTGAACCTATCTAAAAAGAAAAGTGTTAACATGTTGAGTCAAAAACAAGAAAAGTCATCAAGAAAAGACTCACATTTAGAAGTTAATAAACTTCATTGGAATAAGACAACTTCAACTGCCCCATCTAAAATGTACTACCCAAGACCCTCACTGTTAGATCTTCAGTATGAAGACAATTCTATTCAAGATAAGGTCCAGTTTGATGTTAAGTCCACAGTGGAATGGAATATAGATGGATTGGCAGAATACCAAGTCCTCCAAACAAGATAGGTCAACTATTAGGATGGTGGGATTTCCACCTTTTAGATATTTCTAAACAAGAGATTTTAAATTTTGTAAAACAAGAAAATGAAATTTTGATAATTGATACAGTTAACACATTAATTTATACAATTATAAACCACTTTGTAGGAGCTAATATGCTTAGGTTAGATAGATCACATGAACAACTAATTAATCATAGGTGTCCAAATCTAACTCACTTCCAGTGGTATAAAGGTATGGATTGGCTGTGGGGAAAATAAAGGTTTTTTTTCAATGTGGTGGATATAATAATGTCCCATGTTATTGCCCAAATTGTCTTTGGTTAGGACATGATGTTGCTAATTGTAAAAATTTACAAGAAATTTGGAGTAAGATTGAAACAAAAAGGGTGTCAAGATTCAAGAAAACTGGAGTAAAATTGAATCAAAAGGCGCTGGCAAGATTCAAGAAAGTTTTGTTCTCAAGACTCCAAAAGATTTAAGAGAGCTAGATAAAGAAAATGGGCAAGGCAAGACTAATCAAGACTCAAGGAATAAAGGCAAACAATATAAAGGGGTTATGGATGGAGATCTTGGGATAGATCTTGGTCGGAATTGTAGCAAGGAGAGACTTCAAAAGGGAGTATGCAAGAAGGTAGGGACACTCAAACTCTTGGTGAAAACCTCTCTTAAGATCTTGGCGTGAAGGTTGGGCGTGAAGGGAGAAGGGAAGAGTGTGGATCATGGTGATTCACATTCTTTAGAAATTTCAAATCAGACTTTGGAAGTGGATATTGGTATATCCAATGAGCATTCTTCAAAATCAGGTGGAGACTACTTGGGATTCTTAAATAAAATCCCTTCGCGGTGGAAAGCATAGGTTTTTTTGAGTCAACCCCCTCCTCCCTTTGACATATGTGAGCAAGATTAAGTTTATAATGAACAAGTTATTATTCAAAAACTTCAAGAAAATGATCAAGAGGTTCAAAAATGTTTGTTAGACTCTAAACCCCCTTTCAAGGATCAAAAGATTTCAGTATAGCAACCAAGGAAGACTTGGAAAGAGTGGCACACACACTAAACCTCTCTCCCAAGAAGAACAAGAGTAGTCCAATACTGACATCAAGGCAACCATTAAGCTTTTTAGGTGAAGATACAACAATTAGTTCACTTTGGGCTAATCTTGGATGCATGAAACATCCATGGGTAAGCTTTCCAGCAAGGTACACAAATAAGTATATAGCCGAGGAAATATTCTTCTACCTCTGATTTGTTTTTGACAGTATAAATCCATACCCCATTCTGACCCTGCTCGAAAGGGTTTATGAGAAATTGATTCTGTGTCCACAAGAATATTTAAGTAGAATAAGATATTCCTGGGTTCCAATTCAGGAGGAAGATGATTATTAAGATAAAAGGGGGCTATCTCATATGGAGCTAAATTAGCATACATTTTTTCAATTGGCGCTATCTTTTTATGAGATAGTGGAATATATGGATATTTGAAGTCCTTGGTATTACAATGAAGGGCTAATTTATAAGCCTAATCATATAAGAAGTCTTTATCATTCTCCTCAGTATTAGGAGTTGAGAGGTTTCTTTTTGCAGAAGTATTAGTTTGAGAGGTCATAACGCCTTTTCCTTTAAGATTCTTACAAAAATTCTCTAGTTAGGAAGTCAGGCAAAGAATTAGACTCTCCTTTGATTTCTATATCAAATTCAAAAATAGAAAGGATTCCTTGCCATCTAGCAAATATCTGCTTAGATGCTATATTTTTAACATATTTAAGAAAGATATCCTTGGCAGATTTGCAATCTATTCTTAATAAGAAATTTTTATTTAACAAATCAGATTCAAACTTGGCAATGCACAAAACAATGGATAATATCTCTTTCTTTATAGTAGAATAATTTTGTTGTGCTCCCTTCCAAGTTCCTGAAGTAAATCTAACCAATTGCTCTTTATTAGCAATCTTTTGTTTAAGTATTCCTCCATATCCTATCTCTAAAGCATCTGTTTCAACTATTTTAAAAGCATCTGGATAAGGAATACAAAGACATGGAAGTTCTTTAGCTCTTTGTTTTATCCTCTTAACTGCTTCTGTAAAGTCATTGTTCAATTCTGGAGGATTCTTTTTTAATCGTGCAAATAATAATTTGCAATCTAAGGGTAAGTCCTTGTAAAATTCACCTACATAATTTAGGCTTCCTAAGAATCTCTGCAGTTGTTGTTTTTCCTTTATTTCATTAGGAAATTTATCAGCAAACTGTATAATAGAACCTTTTTGAATATTGTGTCCTAAAAAAGGAATAGCAGTTTGAAATATTTTTACCTTCTTTGCAGAAACTGCTAATCCTGCCTTCACGATAGTATTCAGAAATATATTGAGACGTTTAAAATGTTTTTCAATAGAAGGGAAAAACACTAAAACATCATCAATATAAACAATTATGCATTCATGATAAGAATTAAAAATATCATTCATAATATTTTGAAATTCATATGGAGCATTTTTTTAATCCAAATGGCACAAGATTCCATTCATAATGCCCAAAGGGTACAGTAAAGGCAATTTTGTACCTATCCTACTCAGCTATTTGTATTTGCCAATATCCTGATTTCATATCAAATTTGGAAAAGATCTTTGCATCATAAAGTCTATTTAACAAATCTTTTTTATTAGGGATTGGATACCTAATCCATCTCAAAGCTTTATTTAGAGGTTTGTAATTAATTACTAACCTTGGGACTCCTCTTTCTAATTCGGCTGCATTTTTCACATAAAATGCTGGGAAACTCTAGGGACTATAACTTTTTTTTAATTAATCCCTTTTTTAGTAATTCTTCAATTTCTGCTTTACAAATTTCTAAGTGTCTTGGACCCATAGCTATTGGTCTAGCCTTAGTAGGTATTTGTTTTTCTGAGAAATCTGGTTCATAAGGCAATTCTATTATATGATGTTTTCTATTCCAAAAGGCATTAGGAATTTCAGCACATATAGTTTGTTCAATTTTATGTTGAAATTTATTAATTTTATCTTGAAGCTTATGAGATTTCAATTGTTGCTCAATTCTTTTATATTATATCTCTTCTTTTAGAGACATGAGAAACTTTTCTTTTCTTTTAATGGTGTCTCTCATAAGATTGATTTCATGCATTCGGGGTTCTTCAACAAATTCAAATTTAATTTGTCTACCCTTTATTGTAGTTTCTACTCCTGATTCGTCTATCTTAGAAATAGGGAATAACATGTGTAGAAAATGGTTTCCTAGAATCACTCCCTGGGCTAAGCCTTTAACTAGAACAAAGGGTAAAGGAAAACAAATCTTGTTATTACAAACTGCCGCATTAGACAATTTGTAGTCTATAATTAGACGATTTCCATTCGCAGCATGGAGTATTTGTGTTGTTTTCTGAAAGAAGAAAACAATACATAATTTAAATTGAAATAAACTTTTGGAAAGAAAAGTTTTTAGCAGGTTTCCCAACTCTATTTGCTATTAGGCTAAAACGACAAATTATCAAAGAAAAATTAAGTGGGAAAAGAGCTTTAGGAAATATTGAACAATTTGGATATCCCACAAGTAGTCAATTTAAGCAGTCTAAAAAGACTCATAAATTTCAAAAGAAATTTTCTAATAAACCTTACAAGAGAAAACAATATAAAAAGAATGAAAAGACAAAGACCAGTTATTATGAATCTAGCAAGAAACCTTTAGTAAAGGAAACTAATTATAAAAAGGTTCCTATATGTTATAAGTGTGGAAAACCAGGTCACTTCTAGAATAAATGTAGAGTCAAAAAGAAAATTAATGCTCTACAAATTGATCAAGGTTTAAAGAGATCTTTATGTCAAATCTTATTAGAAGACTCCGATGAAGAAAAGGAACAATTACATGCTTTTATAGAGCAGAATAAATCATACTCGAGTTTATAAGAGTCAAAAAATGAATATACCTCTGAGTCAGAACAGTCTGAAAAATCAAAATGTTGTTCTCATAATGACTGTGATGAATGTATCCTAAAAACTATAGGATTAAACAACCTTAGTATAAATGTCTAGTCAAAAGAAGAAAATATAATTTTAGATTTAATTGATAAAAGTGCAGACCCTGAAGAAAGAAGAATACAGTTAGAAAACTATATTCAAATGTCTAATAAGGGTAAAAGTTCAATAATAAAAGCAAGAGAATGCATGAAGGGCTGGGATGATTTTAATGGGCCGAACATTACTTTTAATTAAGCCCATATACTTTATCTTATATTTTGTGTTAATTGGGCTTTAATTAGGCTTTTATTTGTAATTGGATCACTAATCTTAGTTGGGCAAGGAATCCATTAATTTTGGGTTTTTATTTGTTCCCTTATATATTTTTATTTGTAATTGGATTACTAATCCATGATTGAATGCCACAAAGATGAGATCATTGATAAGTTCAGAAGATAGTTCATGATAGAACAAGAGAAAGCTATGCCTACTTGAAAACTTTATGTTGAATTCTAATCTCCCTCTTGAGTTCATCCTACCTTTATAATATTGCCATGTCTCAAGAGTTCTAACAAGTTCATACAACTCATTGTCATAAATGGAGTAGTTTCCCACTTAGTTTCTCACTAAAATATGTGATTGGTCTCCTTTCATGCATTAAAATAGCTCCAATTCCTTTGCCAGATGCATCACACTCAGTTTCAAAAGTGTTAGTAAAGTTAGGAAGTACTAAAACAGGAGTAGAACACAATATATCTTTAAGCAACTTGATAGCCTTCTCTTGTTCAACACCCTAATGAAACCCAATAGACTTTTTGACAATCTCAGTGAGTGGTGCAGCAAGAATACTAAAATCCCTCACAATATACCTTCAAGTTTTCCATCGGCTACTATAGTAATCCAAGAGTATTCCCAATTTTTCTACAGAACAGTACCATGAAGAATTTCCCAATCTTTCTGTAGAATTTTCTGGCAATGAATAGTATGATGACAGTACAGTGAACAGATGAATAGTATGGTGAACAGTGCAATGACCAGTATAGTGAATAGTACTACTAGGTTTTGGCCTTCCAACCACTATCCATGGGAGATCAACAGCTCCTGGAAATGGCGGCTATCCTCCTGGATTTCCTACATTCACTACCTCCTTTGAAAGCTCAAGATCTCCTAAGGATATTTGCTTCCTCCTAGGCCAGTGGCCTTCCTAGGCCAGTGGCCTTAGACTCTTCAAGTCAAGCAGCAATGGATGCCATCCCTCTTATCAACAATCATCAACCATCCTTGAGTGTGCCCTTAGCTCCACCACCTACACAAGCTCCATCATCAAAGCCTTCATTTCAACTTCAACCCGTGATCCGTACCATGAACAAACCCCAATCAAACATGCCTACCCCTTTGCCTATCTCGACTCCTCCACCATATTCTATGAAGTCCTTTGCAGCCATGGTGGCTGCATCAAACAATACTCCAAATACCATAGTCTTAAAACCAATTTCAACTTACAGAGGGACCCTAGCCGTTTTCTTTACTTCCCAAGAAATTGAGGTTCTTGCAGCTACTTAATGTTATGCTTTGGTAGGCACTTTTTTACATGGAAGGCCTTCAATGGATGATATTAGGAAAGCGTTCGCTGCAATTGGTCTTTCAGCATCCGTTTCCATAGCCCTATTGGATTATAAACGCATTCTGATGGAAGTTTGTAAAGAGGAAGACTACCAAAGACTTTGGTGCAGGGCAAGCCAATGGTTTATTAAAGGATTTCCCATGAGGGTCTTCAAATGGACACTAGAGTTTCAACTAGATCAAGAATCATCAACTGTCCCGGTATGGATTAATTTACCTAACTTGCCTATCCACTTTTACTCTAAACAAAATTTGTTCATTATTGCTTCTTTGGTGGGTAAACCCTTGAAACTTGATGGTGCATCAGCTTTAAGAACAAGGCCGAGCATGGCCAGAGTATGTGTTGTACTATATCTTTTGAAATAGCTTGCAAGAAAGGTTTGGATTGGATGTGGTGAAGGGAAAGGTTTTTATCAAGAAATTGGCTATGAAAATGTCCCTAAATATTTCTCACATTGTTTTCGCCTTGGGCATGGAATGGAGGAATGTAAAGTGGTTTTTGATAATCAAGAAGGCACAAAGACACATCAAGATCAAAGCAAAACTATGACAGCCAAAGAAACAAGAATTTATAGAAACAAAGAATAATCAAGAATCAAGCCTATTGGATTATAGATGCATTCTGATGGAAGTTTTTAATGAGGAAGACTACCAAAAACTTTGGTGCAGGGCAAGCCAACGGTTTATTAAAGGATTTCCCATGAGGGTCTTCAAATGGACACTAGAGTTTCAACTAGATCAAGAATCATCAATTGTCCCAGTATGGATTAATTTACCTAACTTGCCTATCCACTTGTACTCTAAACAAATTTTGTTCATTATTGTTTCTTTGGTGGGTAAACCTTTAAAACTTGATGGTGCATCAGCTTCAAGAACAAAGCCGAGTATGGCCAGAGTATGTGTTGAACTATATCTTTTAAAACCGCTTGCAAGAAAGGTTTGGATTGGATGTGGTGAAGGGAAAGGTTTTTATCAAGAAATTGGCTATGAAAACGTCCCTAAATATTTCTCACATTGTTTTCGCCTTGGGCATGGAATGGAGGAATGTAAAGTGGTTTTTGATAATCAAGAAGGCACAAAGACACATCAAGATCAAAGCAAAACTATGACAGCCAAGAAACAAGAATTTATAGAAACCAAGAATAATCAAGAATGAAGGCCTCTATGGAAAAGGAAAACTCGAGGAAGGAAAAGGACCAAAAATCCAAGGATGTTTGGATTCAAAAAGGAAAGTTCAAGGAATCTTTAAATGTGGACATTAACTTACATTCCTTGATAAGTATCCAAAAGTGTCCCTCAGCCAAAAAGATCCTTAGGGGTGAATCATCTTTGACAGCCCCTATAATTGAGATTAAGCATGATCCAAAAGTGACTGTCTAAAGAGGTAAAAGTCAAGAAAAGAGACAAGAACAAGCAGCTTTTGATATTTGCATCCAAGACTCTGCTGAAGAGGAACAAGAAATTGTCCAAGAATTTCAAGAAAGCAATCAAAAAAATCAAGCAACTAATCCAAAACCATAAGAAGTTAGAGGTGCAACAATTCAAGCTTCTCAAGACCGTGAACTTCTCTATTTAAATTTAGGGATGGATTATAATCCTTTTCATGGGTCTAAAGAAATTGATATATTACCTAACGGAGGATTTGGATAGGGTGGTGCACACATTGAATCATTCTCCCAAGAGTGGAACAAGGAGTCCTTTCACAAAAGCTGTTCAGCCCTTGAATTTTGTTGGTGAGGACAAATCTCATAGTGCTTTAAGAGAAGATCTTGAACGGATGAAGGCAACCAAGAACATTCCAACCACTAAGGTTAGCAATAACTCTCCTCCTTCATCTTCCAAATGATTATTCTAATTTATTGGAATGTTAGAGGTATTAGGAATGTTAAAACAAGACACAGGCTTCGTAAATTAAGAAGGTTGCATAAGTGTTCCATGGTGGTCATTTCCGAACAATGTCCTATTGCTGATTTAGATTCCGTTGCTCTTTATTGTGGTTTTTTGAATTCCTTATGCAATTTAGATAACAATTTGTGGCTGTTTTAGGATGATACTATTTACATGTTTAGAGGTTTTAAACTCAGGGCAGCAAGTTTCTTTGAAAATTATGTATCCGAGTATGTGTAATCCTATGTTTCCCTCTTTTGTATATGCAAAATGCACTAGGATGGAAAGAATGGGTTTGTGGAATGACTTGATGACTGTTAGTAATGTGGTTAGATTGAATGGCTGGTTGGTTGGAGGGGATTTCAACTGTGTACTTTCTCAAGATGAGATTTATGGTTCTAGAGCTCGTTTTAAATCTGATATTGATTATGATTTCTTGGGTACTTTAACGGTTTGTGACTTACATGAAGTGACATACTCAGGGTCACGGTTTACATGGACTAATAAGCAAGAGGGCTTGTCTTGAATCTTCAAGAGGTTAGACCATTTTTTGATTAATTCATGTTAAGCTAATGTGCATTTCCATGTCACAAAGCTTAATAGGAAGTACTCATATCACAATCCATTGAAAGTGGAAGCTCATGGGTAGGGACTTTCACTTAAAGCCCCTTTTCGCTATCTTAATATATGGAGCCACCATAATCAATTTTTACCTATAGTTCGTCAATACTGGGATGAGCCATTGGCAGGTAATCCTATGTATGTTTTGGGTGCAAAATTAAATCGCTTGAAAAAAGCTTCGCGAGGGTGGAACAAAGAGGCTTTTGGCCATGTTCCAGATAGAGTTAACAATGCTGAGGAGCATGTATCGCACATTTAGCAAGCTGTTGATAGAGATGAAGCGTCTTTTGGAATATCTAAGAAAGGCTTCTTCCTTTCCTGATTGCATTCCGACCTTGGTATCCAAAGATCATAATAGCATGTTGAGTAAATTCCCTGTGGAGGATGAAATTAAAGAGGCTGTGAAACAACTAGGTAAAAAACAGTTCGGCTGACATGGGTTAAATGGTCATTTTTTCAATTCTTGTTGGGAGATAATATCTAATGATGTGATTTGGGCTATTCAATATTTTTTTACTGGTGGAGAACTTTCCAAATTTGTTACCAGCACAGTTATTGTCCTACTGCCTAAAGTGGACTCTCCTCAATCATTTTATGATCTAAGACCCATTAGCTTATGCAATTTTTTCTCCAAAATCATATCTCGCATTTTTGATAATAGCTTAACCCCTATTTTGCCATTTCTTATACAAGGAAGAAGTATCATAGACAATGTGGCCTTGACTCAGGAATTGGCATATCTAATATTAGTTTTAGGTAATTTTGTATTTTATTGTAATGGGATAGTATCCCAGGTCTTGGTTAAGTTTGGGTTTAAAAAAAAAAAAAAAAAAAAACCACATGTCCTAGAAACATAACTCTATCCATGGAAAAGGCACATTTCTTCAAATTAGCATACAACTTTTCTTTCCTCAGAACATTCAAAACACATTTCAACTGCTCAACATGATCATTTAAGCTCTTACTATAAACTAATATGTCATCGAAATAGACTATGACAAATTTGCCTATGTAAGAACGCAAAACATGGTTCATCAACCTCATGAAAGTATTAGGTGTGTTAGTAAGACCAAAATGCATAACTAACCACTCATAAAGCCCATGCTTGGTCTTGAAGGTAGTCTTCCATTTATCACCTTCTTTCATGCGAGTTTGGTGATATCCACATTTTAAATCAATTTTACTAAACACACAAGTACCATGTAAATTCATCCAGGATATCATCTAATCAAGGGATGGGATGGCGATTCTTTATCGTAATATTATTAATGGCTCTGCAACCAACGCACATATCCTAGAAACACAACTCTATCCATGGAAAAGGCACATTTCTTCAAATTAGCATTTCTTTCCTCAGAACATTCAAAACACATTTCAATTGCTCAATATGATCATTTAAGCTCTTACTATAAACTAATATGTCATCAAAATAGACTATGACAAATTTGCCTATGTAAGCACGCAAAACATAGTTCATCAACCTCATGAAAGTATTAGGTGTGTTAGTAAGACCAAAATGCATAACTAACCACTCATAAAGCCCATGCTTGGTCTTGAAGGTAGTCTTCCATTTATTACCTTCTTTCATGCGAGTTTTTGGTGATATCCACTTTTTAAATCAATTTTACTAAACACACAAATTCCATGTAAATTCATCCAGGATATCATCTAATCAAGGGATGGGATGGCGATTCTTTATCGTAATATTATTAATGGCTCTGCAACCAACGCACATCCTCTATGATCCTTCATTCTTAGGCACAAGTAACACAGGCATAGTGCAAGGGCTCATGCTCCCCCTAATGTAGCCTTTGGCCATTAGCTCTTCTACTTTGAAGCTCCTTTGTCTCCTCCAAATTACTTCTATAGGCTAGCCTATTTGGAATGTTTGCTCTGGGCACAATATCTATTTGATGCTCAATGCCTCTAATGGGTGGAAATCCTTTAGGCATCTTTTCAGGGAAAACATCCTCATATTCCTACAATAAGGACAAACAAGCACTATGCAAAATATGGTCAGTATCATCAAGGTTAAGGAAAGATTCTCTATAAACAAGTAAAAGAATAGGCTATTTAGCCATTAAAGCTCTCTTCACCTCTCCCTCTTTCGCAAAGAAACTCACTTTTGCCTTTTCTTTTCTCTCAGTAGGAATTCTTTCTTTTCTCTCTTGTGGCCCTATTATTTTTCTCTCATTTTTTGCCATCTCTTTTTTTTCTTCCTTACTCTTGTTCCTCTCCTTTCTCTCTTGTGGCATTATTATTATTTTTTTCTCATTTTTGGCCAACTCTCTCATTTTTCTTTGAAGTTTCTGTCATACTATACATTTTTCTCTCAAGCTCACTTTTAAACTTCATTTGGTCTTCGCAGACCTGCCCCAGAGTTAAAGGAATGAGTGTGATAGTTCTGCCATCCTTTACAAAGCTAAACCTATTCCTAAACCCATCATGGATAACCTTCCTATCATACTGCCACGTCCTTCTTAATAATATATGGTACCACATTGCGCAACACCTCATCACTATACTTCCCAATAGAGAAAGATACCAAGACTTACCGATTTACCTTGACCTCCCCACATTCATTCAACCACTGCAACCTATAAGGCCTAGTATGCTTAATCAAAGGTAAACCTAATTTCTCTACAAGGTAGGTACTAGCAATATTGGTGCAACTTCCCCCATCTATGACCACACTACAAACCTTATTATGAACATGACACCTATTGTAAAAAATATTCTCCCTCTGCTGTTCGGCCTTATCTACCTTAATTTGCACACTCAAGGCACGCCTAGCAACAAGAGATTCTCCATCAACTGCATACTCAACCCCCTTGTCATCAGTTGCATTGGCTAACTTGGGCATCTCATCACTGTCACCCTCACTCTCAGTGACTACTTCACCATTATCACTCATGATCATCGCCCTTCTGTTGGGGCAGTGTGAAGCTATATGCCTAGATACCAAACACTTAAAACACTTTATATCCCTATTTCTAGTAGGCTGGTCAATTTTGGGTTTTGGTTTGCCAGTTGATTCCTCTTTTCTTTTGGGTACTTCTACAATTCCTTTATAGACTACCGTATCACTCCTATCATTACTAGCCCATTTCGAACTCCAAGAAGGTGTAGAAGCCAAGTTAAACCTCGCTGCCCCTTCCTCTTCAACTGTCTTTCAACCTTCATAGCCATGTCCTTCCAACTCAATGTAATGCTACTCAACTACGTTGGCTATCTTTCTATTTAAGCCACTCAAAAACTGAGCCATAGTGGCTTCCCTATCCTCTTCAGAATTAGCCCTTATCATAGCCACCTTCATCTTCTTATGATAGTCTTCCACACTCCTTGAACCTTGTATAAGGTTTTGGAGTTTCTGGTAAAGATCTCTACAGTAATAGGTACTCTCATACCAATTGATGTAAAACCTTGGAATTGAATGTCTCAAACCCATACGAGATTGAATCAAAAACCCATGAAAACCCTTGAAGAGCAAGCTCTAAGAACCATAATCCACGATTGAACTCCACAAAGCTGAGATCTTTGATAAGTTCAGAAGATAGTTCATGATAGAACAAGAGAAAGCTATGTCTCCTTGAAAACTTTATGTTGAATTCTAATATGCCTTCATGAGTTCACCCTAGATATATATATATATAGGGAATAAATAAAAACCCTAAAACTAATGGATTCCTAGCCCAAGATTAGTAATCCAATGACAAATAAAAGCCTAATTAAAGCCCAATTAACACAAAACATAAGCTAAAGTATATGGGCTTAATTAAAAGTAATGTTCAGCCTATTAAAATTGAGCCCATCTTTTCATGCATTCTCTTGCACTTGTATCATATGAATTAGGGTTGATTCTCCTTCCTTCACGCCTATCTTTCCAATTGTCGCATTACTCAATCACCATTGCAAGAGAAATTTGGAAGACGATTGGGCAGATATTGATGATTCAAAAAGGTAAAGCAAAGTTGAGTATATATGATGCTTATCAACTTCGTTATCTTCCTATTAACATTCTTAAGCACGTGTTTTTGAAAAAAGTTTTAATTGTCAATTGGTATCCCCTACCCCACACTTTAGTAAAACTAAACTATGATGGTTGTTCATGGGGCAATCCTGGAGAAACAGCCTTTGGAGGAGTAATCCGGTCTTCGGAAGGTAATTTTATGTTTGCTTATGGAGATTATTTAGGTAGAGATACAAACATGGTGGCTAAATTTAAGGCTTTATAATAGAAGGTTTAAAAGCATGTGAAGCTAAAGGGTATAGGAATGTGGTAGTTAATTGCGATTCAATGGCTCTAGTTCAATGTGTCAATCAGAAGAAAAACCCTTTATGGAAGATCTACAGAAGATTTTGAGAACTACAAACAATAATACAGACTTTGAATGTAAAGATTTTCCATTGTTTTAGAGAAGTTAATGCAGCTACTGACTTTATAGCAAACTATGTGTGTGATGTGAAAAAGAGGTGCATTTGGGATTCAATCAACAACCTTCCTTCACAAGCTAGGGGTTTAATCACATTGGATAAACAACAAACAACGTATGTGCGAGTTAAAACAAGTTCTTAGACTTTGTTCTCAAAGAGGATGCACACAGGTTATGCTTTATTATTGTTAAGTCTTCCTTTGTTTCTTTTCTTTTGTAATGGGAGAGTATCCCATGTTTATGGCTTTTTAAGTTGCTTAGAATTATTAGAAAATTTGTATTAACATTTGTTTAGGCTATGAATATACTCTGGCCTTTTTGTTATTAATGAAATTTAAGGATTGGCCCAGGTCCTACATAAGTTTGGGTTAAAAAAAAAAAAAATGTATGAACTCAAATTGGAATGGTATTAATTTTCATGTTACACATCTTAATATAAAGTACTCTAATTATAATTCTTTGAAGTTAGAGGTGAAGTTTTTATGCCCCAAACATCAGGCCCTATTTCGTTTTCTTAATATTTAAAGCAAGCATGGTGCTTTCATGGCCACGGTCCAGAATTCTTGGAGGGAACCTATTAATGGAAATCCTATGTATGTCCTTGGCAAAAAGTTAAAAAGATTGAAAAAAGAATTGTGTTTGGAATAAAGATTATTTTGGCTAGGTACAAGACAGAGTTAAAATGCCAAAGACCTTGTGACTCAAGTTGAAAGCTCAAGATGAACTTAATAGGGCAGAAGCTCTTTTAGAGGAAGAACTTAACTTGGAAGGGGACCCGTGCACAAAATTCTTTCATGCTGTCAGTTAAAGCTAAAAGTAGTCGACTCTCTATATGCAAGAGTAAGAATGCAGCATGAGTTTAGTTTGATCAAAAGGAAGATATTGAAAGAGAAGCAGTCACTCACTTCATGAATCTTTTTAATGAACTAGGTATTTTTCTTGACATGCAATTTTAAGAGTGCATTCCATCCTTAGTAACAGCCGATCAAAATGAGATGCTTAGTAAATGGCCTTCAGAGGATGAGATAAAAGAGGGGGTGTTTCAATTAGATCGAAATAGTGCAGTAGGCCCTGATGGTTTTAATGGCCACTTGTTACATCTTGTTGGTCAATTATTTTAGGGGGATGTAAATAGGGCAATACATTATTTATTTTTTTCTGGAGGTGAACTATCTAAGTTTGAGCATAGTTCTGCATGACTTAATTTCGGAGGAGCAAAGTGGTCTTTTACGAGGTCCCAATATTATTGATAATGTTGTGCTTGCACAGGAGTTAACTCATGACATTTTGAAGAAGTCTTCATGTGGCAATGTAATCTTTAAACTTGATATGGCCAAAGCTTATGATTGTGTGAATTGGTTTTTCCTTGTTTCTATTTTGAGAAAATTTGGCTTTTGTGAATTTTGGATTGACATCATTTGGCGCATGGTTTCCAGTCCTTGGTACTCGTTTTTAGTGAATGGCAAGAGCATTGGTTTTTTTCAAGTCTTCTCTGGGGCTTCGTCAAGGGGACCCGCTGTCTCTTTTATTAATTTTACTCTCTTATAAGGCATTGAGTCGGGGGCTGAAACATTGCATGGCTATAGGTTTGATTGATTACTATTATCATACTGCTTATGCTCCAAAAATTACTCACCTTGCTTTTGTAGATGATATAATCATTTTCTCTATGGGAAGGAAAAGGTCTTATGAAGGCCTTATGCATTTTCTAAGCAAGTATGAAGCTAATGCAGGACAATTGATTAACAAACAAAGAGTTGCTTTCTTACAAGTCCCAAGGTATCAATTCTACGTATAAGAGTGATTGGGAAGGTAACTAACTTTCGCCATCATTGCTTCCCGGCAAGTTACCTTGGCTGTAGGTTGAAAGACTATGTCGTTTTTTTTCCAATATGGTGGCTAAAGTTCAACAACGAATTGCCTTGTGGTCAACAAAATATCAATCATAAGGTGGCAAGTTAGTGTTGATTAAACATGTGCTTAGTTTTATTCCTTTATATCTGACGTATGCCATGGATGTGCCAAAATTAGTTCTTACAAAAATTGTGGCCAACTTTTTTTGGGGAAGTAAGGATGGTAAAAGGAAAGCCCACTGGTGTTCTTGGCAAAAAATTTGCCTTCCGATCAAAGAGGGAGGCTTGGGTATTCAGATGTTGGAAAACATGGTTACAACCTTCTCCATGAAGTTGTGGTTCACATTTCGTAAAGGTCAGTCCATTTGGGCTCGATTTATTATGTATAAATATTGCAAGGACATAAACCCTGTTATAGCAAATCCTTCTTTCTATTCTTCTAAGAGACAGTTGATTGCATGTAGAAGTAAAGCTAAACCTTATTTGATGTGGAATATGGGTAATGGGTTTATTAATTTTTGGTTTGACCAATAGTGTGACCTTGGCCCTATTTATTTGCTTGTTTCTAAGGTTCCTAGAAGATATTGCAATTTGAGTATGGCTTGCTCCCAAGTGAGGAACAAGCATTAATTCTTCAATTTGTAAGACAACAAGTAGCAATTTGTTACTTTTGCAGGATGTTAAGGATATGCGAATTTGGGCTCCGAATAAAGCGGGTTTGTTCTCCACTACTTCAGCTTAGGAGATATGTCGGAGAAGTAATTCATTGATGCCTCATCTGGTAAATTCTTGGCATTCTTTGCTTCCGGTAAAGGTATCAATGTTTTTTTTGAAGTTATAGTTTGGTTTCTTAGCTGTGGATAGTACTTTGTCATAGTTCAATTACTCCTTGGCATCTTGTTGTGACCACCATGATGTGGAGACCATTCACCATCTTTTTTATCTCCTCGCAAATAGCTAGGGAGGTGTGGTCTTTCTTCACATATTGTTTTGATGTTCAATGTCGTTTTGGGAATGTTCAGGAAGTTTTCTTTTATTGGTGGCAGCAAAGAGTTAAATCATTTGTAGGTATGGGAGATTTGGAAAGCAAGGAATGCAAAGGAATATGATAAACTACTATGAACTCAGTCAACATTGTTAGACAATTTTGGAAACAATTGGGCTGATATTGTTTGTCACTTCAAAAAGAAATGGAAAGGTGAGTATAAATGATGCCTATCTACTCAGTTACTTTCCTATTAATATTCCTAAACATATGTTATGAAAGAAAGTCTTAATTGTCAAATGGTATCCCTCTCCTCCCTCATTTGTAAAGCTTAATTGTGATGGTTGTTCATGGAAAAATCCCGGAGAACCTGCTTTTGGAGGTGTACTCAAGTCTTTGGAAGGTAACTTTCTGTTTGCTTATATTTGGGATGTAAAACCAACATGATAGCTAAATTTGAAGCTTTACTAGAAGGCTTAAAGGCTTGTGAAATTAAAGGGTATATGAATGTGGTTGTCAATAGTGATTTAATGGCATTAGTTCACTGTGTCAATTGAATAAAGAACCCTTTTGTGGATGTTAAATAAAATAAAATAAAATAAAAAAAGGATTGTGGCCTTGATTGATATCTCAAAACCTACACCCATAAGCTTTATTTATAGTAAATAATAAAACATAGACTTCCACATATAAACAATGTGGGAC
The DNA here is from genome assembly GCA_029379385.1 of Quillaja saponaria. Lineage (NCBI taxonomy): Eukaryota > Viridiplantae > Streptophyta > Magnoliopsida > Fabales > Quillajaceae > Quillaja > Quillaja saponaria. Next base: position 8,398,987 of record CM055606.1, read on the forward strand.
TACACAATATAATAATATTATATTCCTAATACTCCCCCTCAAGATGGAGCTTATAATGCTCAATCTTGTACAAATAAAACCCAATTACCAATCTCAACACTCCCCTTTACTGACAACAATCTAGGTGAAGCTTCAATCCGTTTGATGAACATACTGGTACCCATGAATAGTATTCGTGTTGGCTCGAAAGAGACACAGCCGAATTTTCCGGAAAAAATAAAAAGAGCACCGTTGGGAAAACGAACAACGGGATTTTCCAGAAAAATAAAAGGAGCACCGCTGGAAAGAGACACAACGGGAAGTTCATAAAGGTACTGTTGAACTGTCAAACTCTTTAAGCCGTCAAACCTTAAATAGGCTTGAAAAGAAAAGGGGAGTGAGCCTTCTTTTAGATGAAAGAGATAATTAGGGATAGAAAAGAGGAAATAATGAGGCTCGAATAGAAGAAATAATTAGGTTTAATGATAGCTGGCAGCAAAGCCCCTTTTTTTTTCTTCTTCTTTTTCTTCATGTGGTGGCTAGATAAAAGAAAAAGAAGATTAGGGTTCTTTTCAAAATCGGGCCAAGATCGGGCTTGGGTTTCAAAACCGCTCTGATACCATGTTAAATAAAATAAAATAAAATAAGAAAAGGATTGTGGCCTTGATTGATATCTCAAAACCTACACCCATAAGCTTTATTTATAGTAAATAATAAAACATAGACTTCCACATCTAAACAATGTGGGACTACACAATATAATAATATTATATTCCTAATAGTGGAAGATTTACAGAAGGTTTCAGGAATTACAAATGCTTCTACAGATTTTGAATGTAAAGATTTATCACTGTTTTAGAGAAGTAAATGCAACTGCTAATTTTATTGCTAACTATGCATGTGATGAGCAAATGAGGTGCTCATGGAATTCTATTAATAGCCTCCCTCCACAAGCCCAGGGTCAAATTGTTTTGGATAAACAACAAACAGAGTATATGAGATTAAAAGCAAGCACTTAGGCCATGGTACCATTACGGTTATTTTCAGCCTTTTGCAGGTTTCTTGGAATTTAGTTTTAGTTTTTATTTTTGTAATGGGATAGTATCCCATGTTTATTGTTTTTTAAATTAGCTTAGGGTGTCATGAATTGGCTATGAATATACTCTGGCCTTTTCTTTTGAAATTAATAAAACTTTAAGGACTGGCATAGGTCCTAGATAAGTTTGGGTTAAAAAATAAAAAATGATAATTTAAAAAAAAGAAAAACCTAGTGTATTAGCTATGCCACCTTCCAATTGAGCTAGAGCACAAGGCATTTTGGGCAGTGAAGCAATATAATATGTAGATGGGTGCTGCTGGTGGACAGAAAACTCAAACTAAGTGAGCTTAAGGAAATTAGAAATGATGCTGGCGAGAGTTCACAGATCTACAAGGAGAAAACTAAGGCTTTCATGATAAGATGATCTTAAGGAAGAACTTTGTTGTTAGTCAGAAAGTTCTTTTATTCCATTCACGCCTTAAGTTATTTCCTGGTAAGTTACGTTCTCGATGGGTTAGACCTTTTACTGTTACTCATGGTACAGTAGCAATTTGAAGTTTGAAGACAAATAAGGAGTTCAAAGTGAACGGCCATAGGTTGCCTTATTATGAAGGATTTCAGGTGAAAAATGTAGAGGAGATACATGTCAAAAACACCAATTAATTTCTCTGCTTTAACCCGACTTTTTAGTTAGGGTAAATAGAGGTCGATCCCACGAAGAGTTGAGTTTAATTAATTTGTGCTAAATATAAATTTTTTATTATTTTTTAGCACAAACTTTACTAGGACCTGGGCCAGTCCTAAAATTTTATTAATTTTCACAAAAAAAACAAAGGCCAGAGTATAAGCTCTATCGTACCTTTTATTTCATTTATTCTGGAAGATAACAATCACAAAAACTTTTTTAATTATGAATCTACTACCAAATATTTATCAATGCATAATTTTAGCATTCAATGTATATTCCTCAATAATCTAAATTTTCAATTATTCAACTATTTTATTTTACCAAGTGATCAATGTTATTTAGATTAGTCAATATTTATATGTTTAGATACAACTATATTATTAATATATATTAATAATTGATTATTTATCATCTAAGCCACAAATTACAAGAATTCAAGATACATAAACGTGGGATACTATCCCATTACAAAAGACCTAAAGCTAAGGATTTTTAACTACCCTAATGTATGGTACCCGATCATTGTCCAAAAGAAGAAGCCCATGGAGATGTGTTAAGAAGCTACTAGGTGATGACAAATTCAAATTTGACTTACTGTCTCAAACTTCATTTGCTATTTTGTCTGCAACAGCATTCGTTTCTCTAAGGCAATGTAAAACCAAAATATTGTATTTACCAATCAGCTGCATTAGCTCATGGAATTTCAAATGGAGTTTCCATAATGGATTAATTTTCTTAGAGACACAATTCACAAGAGCTAAAGAATTAGTGTTAACAATGATGTTTATGAATCCACTTGAAACACAAATTTTCAAGCCTTCAAGCAAAGCTTCAAATTCAGCAACCATATTAGTTTGAGTCCCCAAATATGTGCCAAATGCAGCCAACATATCACTTGAAGAATTTCTAAGTATACCCCCTGTTGCTGCCACTTTAAAATAATAACCCTCTTTAAAAACATTCGGCTTGGAAACTGGAACGGCAAGAATCCAAGGTAGTATGAATATTTGAAATGTAGTTTAACATTACCTTTCAAAGCAATAAGAATTATACCAATGGTTTTCATTACTTGCCTTACGATGCTTACCAAATTTGTTGGAATATTATCATACACCTTCGCATTACAGGCTTTCCAAATCTCCCATATAATCAAGTAAAGGGTAATTGATCTCATATAACCTACAAAAGAGTTAGTACCAGCTTGCCACCAAAAATTAAACATCTCATGCACTGTTGTGAGTAGGTCATATCAAAAGCACTGAAAAAAGAACTTCCAAACATCTATGGCTATTTGGGAGGATATAATGAAGTGTTGACTTGATTCAATATCAAGATTAGCACAACATCGACAAAGAGAAGCTAATGAAATGCTAAACCTCATCACATTGCAGTCCAAGGGTAGAAAATCATACCATTATTTTTAGAAAAAGATAGATACCTTAATTGGAAGTAAGGGATGCCATAAATAAGATAGCCAAGGCTGCACGTTATTGCTTTGCCTAATAATATTCCAAGCGGATGCAAATGAGAATGATCCTCCTTTGTCTTCAATCCACCCCAATTCATCATCAAAATTACAAATTTGTAGTCCAAGTGCTTTTTGATGAACTGACCTCGGTATCAATTGTTTATCATCATCAGAGAGTTGGAAATAATCACAAAAATGAAGTTTTACAAGCTGATTGGGAACTTCCCAACAAGTATACTTGCCCAAGCTCACACCAAATGTCATACCAAAAACTAATCTGCCTCTTTCCCACATTCTAGAATAAATGGGATTCAGGGAGAGTTCTATAATTAATTAGCCTCCTCCACATAGGAGAAACATTTGATGGACTAGAACAAAAAGGATGCATTTTGCTACAATATTTGGCTAAGATAAAACATGCCCATAGTGATTGATTTTTATGAAAATTGAACCATAGTTTTAAAGAGAAAGCCTGGGACATGTCTGAAAGTAGTCTGACACCCAAACCCCCTTCTTGAATAGGGCGGCAAACGCTTTTCCAAGCACACCAATGAAATTTTCTTTGGCATCCTTTGCTCCCCAAAAGAAATTTGCTAAGGCACTCTCCATTTTATTCAAGACAGATTTAGGGGGGTCAAGAGCACTCAAAAGATACAAAGGCCTGGAGCTAAGAACATGTTTTTATCAAAACTAACCTTCCACCTTGTGACAAAAATTTGGAAGACCAAGAGGATATCCTCAGTTGAATCTTTGCTATCATATTGGTAAATAATGCCACTTTCTTACAACCCACAAAAAGAGAACAACCAAAATAAGTCACGGGAAATTTTTTATGACTGAAACCCATGGCTTTCTTGATAATTCTTAAGCATTAAGGAAAGGCTTTAACACTTGTGAGAAAACTACTTCAGAGGCTAACTCTCCATATGTGTAATTACTGTAAGATATATTACCTCCATGTTTTTCTATCAATCTATTTCTTATCTTATCAGCAAACAGAGTTAGTAGACCATCTAAGAATTTTTCTTTCCAAAAGTCAACTTGACTATCTAGTCTTTGATAAACTCTAGATAAGAAAACATCTTTATATCAGTGAAAATGAGACAGGCCAAGACATCTAAGATTTATCAGCTGTTCATGCGACCTATCTAATCTAAGCATATTAGCTCCCACCAAGTGGTTAATTATTGTATAAATCAAAGTGTTGACTATGTTAGGAACTAAATTTCCATTTTCTTTTTTAGAGACAAACAAATGAAAATCCCACCATCCTGACTAGTAAATCCATTAATTATGGCCAAGGCTATCTCACGGTCTTGATTTCCATTTGATTACTTGCATATGTTTAGTGGTTTGAAGAATTTGATATTCTGCTAAACCATTAATATTCCATTCCACTATTGATTTTCCATCGAATTGTACCCTATTTTGTATTGCATTATCTTCGTATTGAAGATCTAAAGGAGAAGGTCTAGGATAATACATTTTTGATGGAGCAATGGGCATTATTTTATTCCAATGAAGTTTATGAACTTCCATATAAGAATCTTTCTTTTCAGATGGACCAGAAGTATCTCTTCTTTTCTGACAAACTTAGTGTTTGGACTATTAGGTTCATCAACAAAGTTTTTATCATTAACTTTGGATTCTTTTCTAAATTTCAAATTTACTTCAGGAGAAGATTTCATCATTACTGGATCTATCTTTGTTGCTTCATTTGAAGAAGACTCTAAAGTTTGAGAAAAGATTTGTTGTGAGGATTTTTCTTGCATAAGAAATTTCTCTATTCTAGAAGATTGTTTTCCTAAAGATTGAAGAAATAGATTTGTATAATTATTTTGGATGGATAATTAAACCAAGGCACGTGATTATTCTTAGAATAATGGTACATGTAGCACTGTTTTTTTTACACACAGATAAATTCATGAATACTAGTGATAAATTAATTAAAGAGAGTGATAAATTTTTACCGTGAGTTAGTAGTATACATATCCTTCACTTTAAGAAACTTAATACTAGTTCTCATGAATTTATCTATCCATGAAAAAATTGTGTGCATGGAGCATTATTTTTATTCTTATCCCCAGGTCTCACTTTGCCACCAAGAATTCCAATTACACAATACTTTTCTTCCTTTCAATTTAATTGAGATTTTTTAATGTGTTTTTTACATAAATTATGTGTCATTTATTTTTGCATGTTGCCACGTGAGCAAGCCACACAGTAAAAACGTCAGCCACATCAGGCTCCATTATGTTCCATTAAATCAATTTAATCAGAACATGAAGATAGGGATTAAATTGTCTCGATTTTTAAACTATAAATCCTTAATTAAAAGTTAGAGTAGGACATAAAGTGATTTTTTTAAAAGCAGTTAGTTAATCTTTTAAGTAAAAAGGCCAAGATCCTGGGTTCAAATTGCAGTAAATAAGTTGTAAGGTGATAAGCCAGTTTAGTATATGGATTACAAAGTCCCTTGTCGATTAAAGAGTCCAATCAGTGAATTAAGAAAGATTGGTTTCCCAAAAGATTGTGATTGGCTCAATCGCAATCAGTCCAAATCGAAAAAATTCTCATATCAATAAAAGTTGTTGTAAAGGAGTTTTTGCCTGTTCAAATTGCGTGACACTTAGAATTGTCCAATTTACCCTTTATATATTAATACTACTCTCTAACCCAATTATCTCCCTAATATGATATTCATATAATTAGTATTGCAAAGCATTTTTTTTATAACGTGACATGCATAAAAATATTTTACTAATAATTAAGTAATATTAAAATAACTTATGTAATATGTAAACCACATATTATTGTTATGCATGCCCATAATAATAATTATATATATAATCTAACTTTTGTAATCTATATACCAAAAACATATTTAGCTTATGACCTATCTAAATTTTGCAAACTAACTTATGCAGTCTAACTTATCACCAATTTGACTTTTACAATTTATATACCAAGCATATCCTTAATCCCAACAAATCCCAACGGGGTGGCTCTAGACCTGCAAGAGGAAAAAACACACAAACCAAATCCTAGGTTGTCGTACCCCGTCTTATTCTAATAATGCTTTTATTCTAAATACAAAAAAAAAAAAAAAAAAAAAGTATTACTCCTGTGTTTAATTTGCACTAAAAAATTAGGTGGTGCAAATAATTCGTGAACTAACTTTTGACAAAATTGCACATAGATGGAGCGTAAAAGACTCGCTGACCGACTCGACATCCCATTAAGAATCGGATTTAAATCAAATAACTTGTTCTTTAATTCTTTATTTCAGGTAAGGTGGCTAGATTAATTTTTTTTTTAATCCAGTTAAACCCAATTTACCCGATATTATTATTATTATTTTATATATAAATATTATGCTTAAATATAAAATATTTTTATGTATATTTTATCTTTTAAATATATTTTATAATGTTAAAAACTTTTAATATATATTTATTTAATTGAAAATTTTAGCATTTTTTTTAATATTTTAAAACTTAATACAAATTAAATAATTATTAATTATGAAGTTTTCAACTGGTTCAATTCACCCTACTTATCTAAATTTTAAGTTTTTACCCAGCCTTCCGACTTTCAACTGACTTTTAAAATAGTTGAGTAAAATTTTAATTCATCCAATCTAATTAGATCAAGTGATATTCTACCCATCCGGCATCCGGCTTGACACACCCGTTATACACCCCTAATTGCATACTTAGCTCCTTGTAGTACATAAACAACTCCATAATTAATGGCCAAAAAGTGAAAGGAAAAAAAATAATAATAATAAGTAGGCCAAACTATAGTTTTGAACTCACGCGATTCGATGTAGTATTCGGTTCAATCACTAGAAGAACATAAAAAACAAGTCAAACCATACATTTTTTATCCAAACCCCCACCAACACGCATCACTGGTTAGTAACATTAACTTTTTAAGTTAATTATATTTGAAAAAGAAAAGAGTAAATTAGAAACTAAATCATGTTATAATAATTTTGCAAGACAAATAAGTTATAATATTTATATACATTATTTCTAAATAAATATTAGACTTTGAATTGAAACGACTGTAAACTACTTTAAGCTTTGTATTATTCTTGTATATATTAATAAGTAAAAAAAAAATTCAAATAATCATCTAATATTACAAAAAACTAAAATAAGTTTTTTATATATTCATTATTTGAGACATAAAAATTAATATGTTATCATCTTCTCATTTCTCATTTCTCATTTTTCTCTCATAAATTAAAGAAAAAATATATTATTTTCATGAGTAAAATGTACACACTTATCTATTTTTTTCCCCATGTGCTTTAATTCATCTTTTTTTGGTTTACTACTTAAATATATTTTTTAAATTCATATAAATATAATTTGACACTCAAATTATGAGAAAAATAACGTTTTAGTATTTTGCACTAGATTATTTTGCAAGAGTTTGCTTCTCATCCATCCAATGGAGTGTTAAAATCCACAAACTTCACACCTTTTACTCAAGAAAACTTACTCCATTGTACAGCAACACTAGCAAGCATGATACACGGGGAGAGGTATCACTGCAAAAAAGGGAGTAATAAAACATTTCAAACCTTCCAAATACACTAAAATTACAAAGTCAACGGACAATGAAAAGAATTTACAGAGCCAACTGTATAGCTTCAATATATGTGAACCCCTCCCCTCCCTCAAATGGGGAGCAAAACGATAAAGGTCATAAATATCATACGCAGAGAACATCGCATGGTTCTCTGCTGGCCCATCTACACTTCTATCACCATTTGTTTTCCTACAACAAACAACAACAAAAACGAAAACAAAAAAATAAAAATGGAGGGAGGGCGAACACAATCCGCTAAATTCCTCTGGCAGAGAAATCCTTCCATTTACCAGTAAATTCAAGATACTGTGCGCCCATAGCACAGACAAGCAAGATAGAGATTTTTTGACCATTTTTCCTGCACAAGACCAGAATGTAAATGAGAAAAACTATAATATTTCATTGTTTAAAGACTCCTTGTCTGAAGTTCATACGAAATACCTACCTTAACATGTGTACTAGGAAATTGAGATGTTCGTAAGGTTTCCTGAGTTTCATCACCCGGCCTACGTCTAGGAATGCTCAATATCAAAGCAGATTGATCCCATGTAGCCGCAGTAGCAGTTATCCGGAAACCACTGTCCCAACGTCTGTGGATCCCCTCACTTGGGTAGAGAAAATCAAGTTCCACCACCTACACAAATGCCAGGGTGAAATATTAGATCAAAGAGATAAAAACATAGAAAACAGGACCCAAGAAAGCAAAAGAGAAACCATATATAATCAAATCTCAAAATAAGAGATAGCACAAGGGCAGTAATACTTCTTTATTCCATTTAAGGAAATGACTAAATTAATCAGAAAACAGCAGAAATCGAAATTGAATCCCTAGTTAAAAGCTTACTCAACCCGAGGTTGAATTTTTTGAGCTAGTTTTGGATCATCAGTATATCAGCTAGATACATTTGATTAGAAAGGCAAAAATTTACAATGGAAATCTTTTTAAGGTTGGATTACCGAACAAGTTGATTTTTAATAAGAAAAGAATAACGGTGTCAGAGTAAAATCTACTTGAATAATGGACTTCTTGCTTTTATTTTATGAGATAAAAGAAAAGGAAAAAAAAATGCAAAAAGGAAGAAAACCTCTAAAAAGAAGAAAAGTTTTAATGCAAGAGATGTCATTCAATTTCACATAGGACAATGAGAGAAAAATAAATTCTTATAGAAGAGTGCAACAATATAACTCAACCTGCTCACTGAAGCCAGCATTTCGAGACATAACAACACCCCAGCGGCTTCCAGCAGTAGCCATTGAGGTCACATGAAACCCTTCTCTCCACTTCTTGTTTATCCACTTAAAGGGGAACGAGTCACTTACTTTATAAGACTGTTGGGTGTACTGTGTGCCTGCAGAAATTAGGTCATAGTAACAATCAAGTGGCAGAAAATAAGATTAGCAAGAGCACTTCAACACAGATGTTTGCTGAACTGGGATCTCAATACCTCCACAAAGAAAGCAACCTCAGATGTAATAATAATAATAAGAAAAGAGTTACGTCACAGCCAGTCGATTAGTTGACAAACATATCAATTAACATACATAGACAAAGATAAATTGAGGTTACTACCTAATGCCATGAGATGGCCCCAAAGAATTCCAAATTCTAATCTCACTTACAATTAATACCTCATTTAAAAGTAAACATTAAGAAAATAATGACAGATCGCCACTACGAAGTACAAATGAACCCAGTAAACTGGTCAATTGTACGTGTTGTGTTTTATCTTGTGTATCCGGTTAGGGTTTGTTTTCTTGTAGCCTATAATAAAGGCAGTTAGCTCTCTGGTTTTCATTATGTTTTGTCGAGCAAAACACTTTATTTTCTCCAAGAACATAATAGTGAATTTCGATCTCTTCAGTGAAGATGTAGGATGTAGGACGTAGGTTAGATTGAGCCGAACCTTGATATATCTTGTATCTTTCTTTTGCTTGTTTTCGTTTTCCAATTCTAGATTTCATCCTATTCTCAATTCTGTTTAACAGTATGTGACCCAAAAGTGCCCGACAATCCTTGCCTATAAGCATTAACGGCAACTTAAATAAAGGGAATTTTCCTGTCATTGGAACATAAAAAGCTTGTGCCACCAACAGCTAAGAGCAGAAGCTTGTGCTCACTCTTACGTTGCAATTGGCTTCATAGTAACATGCATAACATAAAATATATAATTGAAAGAGTAGTAATAGAATTTGTATTTTCTATCACAAACACCTGATTTCCATTTGAACAATGACACATAAAACGTCAAATACTTGGTTGAAAGTAAAATCCAACACCTTATTTTCCAAAGGAGTACCAATTTATTCTAACCAAAGATAATGGTGTATAATCCAAGAAACAAATACTGTTCATTTTTTGGCTATTGCCATGCCAAAATTACTATGGCAACAGCCTCTAAAATGCAAACGTTTTAAGAATAAACATTCCTCAAGTTCAGACTTGCATTTCTTTGATGATTCTTTCGTGGGACCCAATGTAGAACACCTTTAGTTTTAAAACACTAAACATGATCTCAGTCACAAAACATAGCTAATGCCTACTGTCTCTCTCTATAGAGAATCCAAAATTTCCAATCCAGAATTTTATTGAACCGATCGACCACAAAAATTATAAGACTCCACAACCGTTGGCACACAGCCATAATGGGGATAAGAGCGCTGCTCGAGCTCTTGTAGAAGATTGCGAAAATCAGAAGGAAACATCCATTTCCTTTGTCAGAGTCAGCGATAACACCTTGTCCTTCGAACTTTGTGGGACTCCATATCAAGTCGATCTAGTACCAATTTCTGTAAGTTAGGAATGACAATCTATTTTATCATTAAAAAATTAGGATTTGCGAGAATAGCCAGGCCCGTTTGGGACCCAAATAATGCACCTATTTAGTGCCCGAATCAGATGCAAGTATACCTGACCCAGACCCAACTTATAGAACCAAATAAAAAAGTTTTTGTTTAAGATAAAAAATATTAAATAAAAAATTAAAGAAGAAACAAGTAAGTGATATTAAAGGTTACAATGCAGGTTAAAGAGTAGTCTTTATAAATTATGTAGGTAACATGTCACTGAATTTGCATTTACAATCTTGCCAATTAACTAGGATATCTTTTTTTGCTTGAGATGAAAGCCTAACATAACAAAATAGTGTACTAATGTTCACTGAAATTACCAAGAAAATAAAATTATAGATATACGAATTTTTAAAATGGGTATGTTGGTCTCTTTTCTATATGGCGGGTCTTCAAAATGAATATGTAGGTCTCTCTTTTTACTATGAGTATGTTTGTCTTAAAACTGGTAAACAGGTCTCTGGCCTTCCCGGATATGTAGGGTAAAAATTTGAAATACCCAGACCCATTACCCATTTATAGACCCTTCCACGTATAAAAATAGGTCCATGTGGGCATGCTCATGCTAGTCCCAAAATTGGACCCAGCCCATTGCTATCTTTATACAACCAGAGATAAGAGACTAACTAAAGTTTTTCCTTTTTATCTGGATAGAACAAAAGACCTAGATGATGGAAACTAAAATGACAGATTTTTAGTCTTTTCCATATTTTAACATTTAATAAGCCATGGCAATAATCATTTTGGCTTTGGTGATAAGGCTTCCCTTTTACTAAATACAAGACCCATAAAGGAGTATATCTTTTGATAATTTTGCCAACCAACCTAAAATTGAAAACAAAAGAAAGAAGGAAAGAGAGGTAAAGGAATCTAATCAAATAGATGGCTGCAAGTATCTTGTTTTCTCTAGAAAAATTAGAATATGTTAACAAAACAAACGTGAGGAAATGCATATGAAAGCATTAGATAGCGAACATATGATTATGTTTCAGTGTGCGGTTCTGAGATGTCTTAACCCAGTGTTATCGCAGATGGCTATATAATACTTTAACATGTATATGCTAGGCTCAGGCGAGGAGCACCTAAAATGCCTAGCTTGGTCTAGGCGAGACACTGATAGGTGAGGAGCACGCCTGGCTTTCCTAGGGTCTCGCTTTAGGTGAGGCGCTAGGCGGCTAAGGCAATGCCTAGGCAGTTCCAGCTTTTTTTTTTTTGAAGGGCCTTGTTTGTTTGAACCATAATATCTATATATATATATAATTGGTGTACAATTTACAAAAGCCATACAAACTTTAAGTCGTTTTACTTATAAAAATCACAATACCTTATTTTTTTTCAAATATATATATCTAGGGTTTAAAAAGATCTAACACAAAAGCTATGTCAATAACATTTATGGTTCAAGTTCTACTACCAAGAACCATACACGAGTATGAGGAGTTATTAGAAGAAGATGATGAAGATTACAAATCTAATGATGGTGATTGAGGTGATGTTAGTCTTACAAGTGTTGATGAGGATGAGACAAGAGCAACTCATTAGTAGGAGTAAAAACTATTTTTAAAAAGATGCTTGCATCTAAATTTTACATTTACTTTCTTGTTTGAACTTGACTTGGACTTTGAAATGGCTCATGTTATTCCATAAGCTTTAAATGCTTTAAATCTTTAATACAATGTTTAATCTCACATTCCCACTATCATTATATATATCTTCCTTTAAGAATATTTTAATTTTTATTTTTTTTACTTAAGTGTGCCTAGGCAATAGAAGCCCTTATCACCTAAATGCGCCTAGCTCTTTTTAAAACATTGCTCGGACGATCGGACCTTTGAATGCACTTTCTCACTCCATCTATCTCAATAAAGTTTCAAGTTCTTGATTTCATGTTTTCAAAATTCAAACATATTTTCCACTTTGTTTTTGGTTCTTCACCAATTCATCTTGAGCAGGGGAAGTTTGTTGGGTTCAATTCCCCCCCCCCCCCCAATCCCCTCTAGCTTCTCTAGTGCTTTTAACATTACATGCTCAGCAGCCAATAAATCATATGAAGCGTACAAACCTTTAGACATGACTACAAGAGAACTTCCGCTATTAGCACCAGCAATTGAACTAATGTAGTAGTTCTTGTCCCACTGTTCCATTATCCATTCCTGTAAACAATATGTCATGCAAGTAAGTTTTAGAATATGAAAACATATAGCATAATAATAGAATAATGTAGGACAAGGAATCACCTTGTGTAAGAAGAAAGGAGACAACTCATAAACTTGGCTTGTAAAACCAGTTCCAGCATCCATAATAAGTGCCCAAAGGTTGGAACAAGATGCCACACAACTAATAAGAAGGCCATCGGCAATCCCTCTCTCCACATGTTGTGCCAACCTTCCATCAGCCACATTATAATGGTACCTAAAGACCAGGTCAGTATGCAACATTATTGTGAGAATAGTAATATTCAACCAACCTCTTTCTGTCACCAAAGATGGTCCATGTATGTTTAGAATAAAGGCCATCTCCGAATGTTTTAAAACTATATCATATCAAAACACCTTTTTCTTCTAGACCTTAGTTAAAGTTATAGGCATGGAATAATTTAAAAAACATATATTTCTTCAGACGATAGCAATAACAAATAAGGCAAGAAAGTACTACCCTACCTCTGTTTCATTGGTAGTCTAGCATTGTAAACTGAAATCCACTGTGTAGCAGGAACTCCTAAACGAACCTTCTTCTTGGGCTGCCCATCATCTTCATCCTCAGTATTCAGTCTACCTCGCTTTTGGCCAACCTAACAAAATTCCATCAAGGGAGAAGGCTGAACACCATAAAAGTAGGGGAGAAAGAAGAGAATTTAAAATTTCAACAAGATTACCTTTTGAGCACCTTCAGTATTAATCGGGCGTAATGCAGGATTTGGTCCAATCATACCATCAAACAAAGATATTAGCTTGGAATAGTTAGGTTCTTCATCAAATTTCATGTTCACCACAATTTCAAGAAATTGCTTAAGAGGAGGAGGACAGAAGCAGCAGAGCATCTCTGGTGATGTTCCCATCTTCTTTTTGCAAACAAGGAAGGACTTGTTGTCCCCCTGAATGAAAAAATAAAGTACTAGTGTCAAGAACAAATTCAGAATACACAGTAAAATGCATCTTTTACACATAAAAAGTGTCAGAACCTGAAAACCTTGCCATGGTAACCGGCCTTTATGAAGAAAGATGAGGGTATATGCAAGAGATTCAAGATCATCTCTTCTACTAGCAGTTCTCCCTAAATGAGCATGAACACTAGCATATCGAACTGTTCCTCTAGTGGAATTAAACAGACAAAGGTCAGGAATTATAATGGGGGTAAAAGATGTGCATAACATAAAATAAATAAATAAAACAAGAAAACCAATAAAAGGAAGAAAAGATAACCTAAACATATCAGGACGCTGATCATATTCAACATGCAGCCCAGAGTTATCTTTCCACTTAGTGGCTGCAAACACGTGCATTAAACAGTTCGTGAGAAATAAATGTGAAAGGAAAAAAAAAAAAAAAAAAAGATAAATTATATGAAAAAGAAACACCAAACAACATTATCAGAATTACTAGATAGTTACTGACCTAATCCAAGGTCAACAAGAAACAATTTCTTTTCTTGAGGTGTAGATGGCTGACCCAGTAAAAAGTTTTCTGGTTTTACATCTCCATGAACATAACTAGGAAAACAAAATATAATGGTTAGAAATAAGCAACATCTAAAATAGTATACATAGATCACTGTTAACAATGAAATCTAAATATGGAAATAATGAGAAACCACACAAGAAAGACTCAGGACAAAACTGATTAACCAAGACAACATACCCTCTTGAATGCATCTTCTCAAGGATCGACAAGGACTCAACTGCAATACAAGCTACCATTTCTGCTGACATCCTAAGTATACAAATATACAAAAAAGGGAAACAAAAGACATAAAAGAATTAGCACAAAGTAAAAGGAGACTGTGAAAAATCCACAAATGACAGCAGCGATCCACATGGAAAATAAAAAAAATAAAAAAATAAAACAAATGAAACAAATAAAAAAAAATTAAAATTTTAAAATATTAAAAAATTAAAAGATTAAAAATTAAAAAAGAAGAAGAAGAAGGAACAGACGCTAAATAGCATAAGAAACAAAACTAAACTGATGAATGTGGGAAAACAAGTCATTTTTATCCCCAAAAAAAAGAGACTAAAAGTGTCTGTTTCTTTTAAGGAAACAACTCCAAATATTCATTTTCCGTAGATATACTCTTTTCATCTATAACTGCATAACTGGAATTGTATTCTGAGAAGGAAAAAAAATACATCATTTTAGCCATTAGCAGCAGTTCTCTTACTAACAAAAACTATCAACCAGTTGATTTTAATCTTTACGGGCACCAAAAAAACAAAAAAAAGTTTAGTTTATTTAAGTCTATAGTTTGGGAATGCAAATTTATGTTAACGGTGTTGGCAAAACAATTTAAATAATTCTTTTCTTGAGAAGTTTATACACTTAATTGGAAAAGAAAATAATAAAGATAACTTGATGAACTAAATTGACAAAATACAGTTTATGAACTTCCGGTGACTATTTCTCGTTATGTTTTTAAAAAAATGTATATAACTTGAGGAAACATGTATTTAAGATAAGATGCATAATTCATCAAATAAGTGTTGTTTCTAAAATGTTAGCAAAGAAATAAAAAGTTTTGTTATTAAGCAACCTCTCATGCTATCTATAAGCTTCAAATTTCAACAATCAGTACAGAAACATTGTCATACTGAAAATTTGGGAGTGAAGGGAAGATACAAGAAGTAATATACTCACGACTGTCCTGAGGAGTTCCACACATCCCACAAGCTGGGTCCAAGCATGTCCATAACCTTCATATAAATGAAGAAGACAATTAAATTTCACAATGTTGGTTATAGAAGTAGTAAGAGGTGTGGTTTTGTTAGTCATACCATAACATAATAGTCTCCTTGTTTTCCTTTATAGTGCACTTTAGGTACTCCATGACTACCACCGAGAGTGCTTTTAACCAGATAACAGAACAAAATCACCAGTATAACCAGGTAAAGAAGACTAAGAAACTTCCAATTTTTTAATTTTTAAAGACAGAGAATATTACTTGTACACTTGCCACTCATGAGGAGGGCCATAGCTACATCCTTTGCTGTTTCTGTGCTCAAATTTCAGAGCCACCTGAAAACCAAAACAGAAAGAAATTCATAACAAGATCAGCCTAGACCAATAACAAACTTATTAAAGATACAACATTCTCTAATAAAGAAAGTCTGCACTGAGGTTACCTCCATTGCTCCAGGTCCTGATGTTCGCTCACTCCCACCTGTAACACGACGGCCAACAAAAACCTGACCAAACCCACCTTTCCCCAATTTTCTTTCTACCTTATACTGAGGTGATCCTCCTACTTGAACCTTCAAAAGAAAATGTGTTACAATAAAGAAAAATAATTATAGGTAAGATTCAAAACAATAAATGCCTCAGCATCAAGGCATGGAATATCATCAAATCCTTGAAACAGAAAGAACAGCCAAAGAACTGACGAGACAAATATGCTTCTTTTACAAATATGATTATATTGAAAAAGTAGCCGGATATAAGGGGAGAGAGGATAATAATAAACAAACAAATATACAGCACAGTAGCAACCAAAACGAACGATTGAATTAGATAATAATACCCAGAATATTAAGAACAATACTAGCTAAATTACGCATACATTAAATCAGTAACTCAGACTAGCTTATTCTCCTTAAATTGATAAGTATTGCATCTTGATGAACATGAAAGCAACAATTAAAAAATTACCGGAAAACAAGCATATTCTTCACAAAAATATAAAATCAAAACATTCATGAAAACAACGCGGGAAGGAGCATACCCTCTCAGGAAAAGGAGCAGCACCCTCTTCCTCTTGCCCACCAGCCTTATTGGCACTCAGCCCACCACTATCATCAGCCATCAAGCCTTGCTCCTCTTTCTTAACCTGCTTTCCCTTTCTGAGCTCCAAATCACTGTCTGGGTCCGATAACACAATCACCGGTGCTTCTGCCAATTTTTTTGCTGTCAATCTTGTCCTCGTCCTAGCTTTCGCCTCCTCGACTTCCCTAGCCACCGCAGCCCGAGTCTTCACGTACTTTCCGTTCGGCGATTCCGATTCTTTATGGGCTACCGTAGCACGGCCTTTCCGAACTCCTCTACGAAGCTCCGGCATTCTCTAAACCCATGCAATTGGTGCGTGACGCCAAATACTTTGATCATTATATATATCAGCGAAGCTCCGAGACCCTATTCATTTCTGAAATCTGAAAAATTACAAATTTTGACGCGAGAAATTTTGAGAAAAAATAAATAAATAAAGGAAAATTAAATCTCCGATTCTTATGGTTAAGGGAACTTATGGATATTTTAGGATCGGAGGGATTTGAAGCTGAATTAGGGGAGCTAGGGTTAGGGTTTGATAGATGAGCAAAACACGATAGTAGAAGGAGGAGGCGCGATCCTAACTTTTGTCTGCCAAGATAAGAAAGAAAGAAAGGTGTTGCTAGAACAGGAGAACCAGAACGTGGGACCTGTCACCTGTGGAAGAATCGCAAGTATAATTCAAAAATTTTATGCTAATTTTACCTTTTATAGATATAGATATTATATATTATGACTATATTATTATAAATTTTAATTAGAATTGTTCATAACCCAATCCAATCCTTTCAAACCCAACTACTATTAAAGGGTTAATTTTGATTTATTGTTGTTTAAATTGAATTAGTTCCGTTTTTTACCAATTTTATTGAATTGAATTGTTTTAGAATTTTTTGGATAAATGACTTAACCTAATCTAATTCACTCTTAAGTCTATAATTAATATTAGCCCATGATAGAATATTGAAAAAAATAACAAAAAGTTATCTTAAATTCTGAAAAATTCTAAAATAATTTAACATTACCAATAATTTTTACTTTTTATTTTTATTTTTTTTCAAAATAATATGTATAGTTTTTATTTTATCCTTTAGTTAAAAAGCAAAAAATAAATTTCTCTCTAAAAATCAATAAATTAAGAATAAAATCTAAATTAAAAAGATGATAATATAAAACATGTCTAATTGAAAAATAAAATTTTAATTAATCAAATTCATAATAATTTAAAATGGTTGAAGTTAAACATAAATAAAAATAAAAATAAAACAAAAAGGTAATAGAGAAAAATAATGTCTAAGATTACAAAATAGACCTCATAATGATGAAGCCACCACCTGATGTAAATCTAAAATTTAGAAAAGAGTCAAAAATTAATAATAGAAACTTTGCGATAACAATAGGGAAGCACGCACATAATAACAAAGTCACAACACGTCAATAAATCTAATATAAACTAGGCAAAGAAAGATAAAGTCAAAATATTCATATATTTAAGAAAATACTTACATTAAAGTGAGGATAGTAGATACAGGCTTGGACACACTTTATAGGTTTAGACTACATCACACTTACCAACTGAAACACAGTACAAATTTTGAATTATCTAAAAGAAGACTTGAAGATCCTTAACTTGCTTACTACTCATACTGTAGATTTATTTGACTAGTAGTGGAGTTAAGCTTTCGATAATCAATGCAAACTCGCCACCCAATTTGGACATGAGTTGGTACTAGCTTATTCTCTTTATTCTTGACCACAATAATGCCAGATTTTTTTGGAACAATTTAAACTAAGCTCACCCACTTACTATTTGAAATAGGGTAGATTACCCCAACATCTAGTAATTTCAGGATCTCATTTTTCATAACCTCCATCATAGAAAGGTTTAATCGGCGTTGCGCTTCCCTTGTTGGTTTAGCTCCATCCTCAAGCAAAATTATGTGCATGCATATGGATGGACTAATCCTTCTTATGTTAGCTATTATCCAACCTACAGTTATTTTATGATCTATTAGCACACAAACTAGTTTCTCCTCTTGTAATGCCATGAGGTTCCGTGCAATGATTACAAACAATGTCTTTCCTTACCTAGATACACATATTTAAGATGCTCAGAAAGAGGTTTAAACTCCAAGCTAGGGGCTTGCAACACAAACTTGTTAAATAAAAAATTCTTATTAAGAATAGATTGCAATTCTAGCCAAAGATATTCTTTTTAAAAATGTTAAAAATATAGAGTCTAAACAGATATTTGCTAGATGGAAGGGAATCCTTTCTGTATTCGAATTTGATATTGAATTTATTAAAGAAGAAATTAACTCTTTACCTGTTTTTCTAACTAGAGAATTTTTGTAGGGATCCTAAAGGAAAATGTTTCATGATTTCTCAAACAATTTTCCTGTAAAAAGAAATATTGCTATTCCTAATACAGAGGATTCGGATAAAGACTTCTTATGTGATCAGGCTTATGATTTACCCATTCCTTGTAATACTAATGACTTTAAATATCCGTATATTCCTCTATCTTATACTAATATAGCTCCCATAGAAAAAAAAGTATGCTAATTTAGCTCCATTCGAGATAGCTCCTTTCTATCTCAATAATTATCTTCCACCTGAATTGGAACCTAGGAATACTTAATTTTATCTAAATATTCTTGTGGACACTGAATCAATATCTCACAAACCCTGGATTAGAGCAGGGAATGAATGGGCTTATTCAAAAATCATCATTTATAAAGTGATGAAGCTTGAAGAATGGGGTATAGATTTTTACCTCCAAAAATAAATTAAAGATCGAAGAATTTTTCCTCGGTTATATAATTTTCGATTATATGGTTATGTGGACCAATTTGTTTTTATTCGAGAACAAAGCAAGAAAACACAGTTAGTTTTTAAGGTTCACCTTAAATGAAGAACCATCTCCCACTACTTTTTCTCAGTGGGTCAAATCATAGTACTTTTCTTGGGGATTATTTCCTATATTCCTACCTAAATATGTGCATCAATATTGGTAGAGGTTTTGTAAGAATAATAATTCTTTGGATTCTCAAGACAAAATTATTATATTTACAGTTTATTATCAACTCTCCTAGATTGTCAAATGGAAATATATTGTTAAAGACTGTTCCTCTTCAGCTTTTGGGATTAATCAATCAATCCCCTGGCTAATTCGTAGGTCTCAAATCAAATAGTGGGACAATTTCTCTAATTTTGAAGAGAATCTTAATAATTTCCAAAAGTTTGGCATATTAAGATCCTAAGTTTCATCTCAAAAATCTTATTTGAACGAAAATTCAAAAGTTCTAGTCTCTTTTTCCAAAGGCTTATTAGCCTCCTCCTCTAAAGGTGATATTCAAAATGAACTCTTAAAAATCCTTGAAGATCATGGATCAGACATGAGTCAGGAAGAACCAGCATACTTCTAGGACTCTCAAGATCCTTTTGATGAAGGAGCAGAGGATTTCTTTGAAGAAGGGACCCATCCCTGATGTCTTGTCTCCACTTTTTCTAAAAGAAGAAAAGTCAAAAGAATTAAAGTAAAAGTTTGCTTTTATAAAAGAAGGTAATACTTTCTTTATAAAAGAAGCTTTCGGCAATCAAAGTGGAAGACATAATTAAAGAGAAGATTTACTTTATAAAAGTAAAGATCTCCCTTTCTATCTAGCGGATCGACTCTACTTCTTCTAGGATACGTGCCCAGACAGAAGGACGAACCTAATCTAAAAGAATTAGCTTTTCTTATCCTTATCTTCTGGACAATTATGTTAGAGTCTATTTGAAGGTTCTAAGTTCTCATTTGTAGGTAGAGTTTGAAATCTTATAAAAAATATATAAGTTTTTTTAGAAAGAATGAGAGGAAGAGAGTTTTATCTTTGATCATGTATTGTACCTGTGATTGAGTAATGCTGTACCTATGATCATGTTCTGTACCTGTGCTTTGTACCTATAGTCTATTAATAAAGAATTTGTTTTTATTAATGTAAGTTTTTCTTAAATCCTTCCTTTATATTTTGATGTTTGCTCTGGGCTGCTGAATCTTGATGTAGCTGTTATATATGTTCTGTGTGTTTGCTTGTGTGTTTCTTTATCTTGTTTCTTTATCTTTCTTTGTCTGTGTGCACTAGATTCCCTGTATAGGAAAAAATAAAAAAAAATAAAAGGGGAATATCAAGTCAAAATGAAGTATTGGGATGTATGAATGCTCTTCAAGGTCTAGAATGATTTTGGAGCTTAGGGTAACTTATGCTTATTTCCTTATTCCTACCATTACCTTAGCCTACATTACAAGCTGTATAAGGACCTATTGATCATTGACTTAGTAGAGCCTATGTTAGTGGAGAGAGAGTTGAAAAGCAAACTTATGGGGTTTGAATGCTAAGCGGGATGTTGAATAAGCATAAACTTATCCAGGTTGCATGCAATTTGAGGTCAAAGATCAATTATACACATACACACACTTGGAAATCCATTTGAGAATGATACTTGCTTTTAAGTTGAACATGAGTTTGAAGGATACATTGTGGTTGACAATGAGTTAAGATTCGGTGAAACTTTTAAGAATATTATGGGGACATCATTATTTTGGTGTAATGCATCTTAAACTATGTTTGTTGTTTATTTTATTTTTTTGCTCGAAGACTAGTAAAATCTTGAGTTTGGGGATGTGATAAGTTCATGAAATAACTTATATTTCATCACGTTGTGTATTCATTTTAGCTAGGTTCTTGAGTTTTGCATTACAAATTATTTAGTTTTAGCTTAGTTTGTAGATTAATTTGTAGTGTATTAAAATGTCATGTTTCTAGTGTTATTGCTTAGAATTTATCTTTTTTAAATAAGATTTGCATTCCTATTAAACTTTGGTTGTGCATTTTGAAGGTACAAGCTTTAAGGAGTCCTTTTTGAAGACTAATTGCTCAAGGGATAAGATTTTAGCTCGTCGGGAGCCTAAACCGTGAAAAACTGAGGCTGCAGTGGCGAAAATTGCAAGTTAGTAGCATTTGGCGTTAGGACACTAGAAAGTGGGCGCTAGGACGCCCAAGCTCGGCCAAAAATTGTTCAACTAGAGGCATTGGGTGCCTAGGAGCTAGGAATATGCAGCTGGGGAGCCCAATGTCATGCACAGTCTTTTGTTTCATCCGAAAATCAGTGTTGGAGCGCCAGAAAGTCGTAGCTGGGGTGCTAGCCTAGTAAACTTATTCTGAATTGGACTCTAACTCATGATTTTTGAAGTCTATAACGAGGAAGGGCTTATGGATTCTAAACACACAATTGAGCAAGGGATTTTTGGAGATATAGAAGTGATTGAGAATGCTTGGAGCTAGAGGAGTGAGGGATTTTGGAGAGCTTGGAGACTAGCATCTTCCTAGTTTTCTCTTATTCCTTCTTTCCTTTTAGTTTTTTTGTATGTTCTTAATGCTTTGCTTAGCTGTAGTCATATTTTCATCTAGTAGCATGAACTAAATCATAGGTTTTCTTTACATAATCTCAAGTTCAGTTGTTTTATTTACTTGCTTTAGTTTTAATCATAGTAACAATATCAAATTTTCAATTGTTTGGATAAAGTTGGAGTTAGTAAGTTTTAGTACTTGGCTTGATAGAATTAATTCCTCGTGGGAACAATACTTAACTTACCACTTGTTTAAAAGATACGTGCACTTGCATAGTATTTTTCGCAACAGTGTATGAGTGCACAATAAGTAATTTATTGCTTTCAGTAAAGAGAGAGAATGTTCTATGTTATCTAGTTAAGACATAATTTAGAAAGTCCTATGCCAGGGTGGTGTGAAACTAGATTAAGTAATATAGGTTTCACCACACGAGTTATGACTTATAAATAGATATATCAGATTGACAATAATCCATATTTTAAATTTAATTAGGAATATTATATGATAGAAAGATTGAATTTCACGGTAACTAAGAACAGAAAAGGTTCACAATATATTCATATGATTATGATAGTCATCATATACTACTAGTCATCAATCTTTTTTTTTTTTTAACCTAAACTTAACTAGGACCAAGGTAAGCCCTTAAAGTTTATTAATATTTCAAAAATATAAAATATGGTCAAAGTTGAATTTAAACTTTGACTTACAAAAATAATAAAGTAAATAAAAGCATAAACTTAGGATACTATCCCATTACAAAAAGCTAAACACCTACACTAGAATTATTTTCTAGAAACACAGTCCTTACATAAGGAATTTGTTGCTTGTCAAGATTAAGTAGCCCCCGAACCTGAGCCAGATTGAATCACAAGCAATGTTAGCAATGAAGTCTATTGCTGCATTAATCTCTCTACAACAATGAAAAATCTTAACATTAAGAACCTGAAACAACTTATTCTATTCCAAAATTTGCTACATACATAGCCTCCATGCTAATTGACCTTATGATTCAGATAATTAACTAGATACATGGAACCACAATTAACAATTACATTCACATATCCCTCATAAGGCTATTCTTAATGATTCTTTGACTAGGATGATAACATGCTTTGGTATAAAGCTTGAAATTGTTGTTACAATGCTTTATCGATAACTACTCAAGTAATTGATATTTTTTGACTTTGTATTTAATCTCACATATTATTCTTTCTATATTTTGCTGAGATTGAATTGATTGAAATATTATTAATGTCTAATCAATATTGATTTCGAAATTGTTCTTAATTAAAGTCAACACTTTGTGATTTATTTAATATTTGAATTTCATTATTAATTATGATTTTGTCATAAAATATATTTCTAATACATTTTGTGTCAATTTTGAACAAAATTGATTTACTATTTTGAATATATATTTTGAATATATATTTTTAACCAATTTACTCTCAATTGTGCAAATTAGCATTTAATGATAATAGTTACCAAAATTAGATCTTCCTAAAATAACTTGTGATCCAAATTGAGTCAACTAAATTTGAATTAAACATTTTTTGAGAAATATAATTATGTTTATCTTATATTCCAAAATTAGCATTTAATGCTACTTGTTACGAAACTATGGATTTTCCTAAAATAATATGTGATTCAAAATAAGTCAAACTAAATTCGAATTAAACATCTTTTGAAAAATATAATTATGTCTATCTATTTTATATTTCGAAATTAATATTATAATTCTACAAACTACTAATATTTCTCCAAGTTCTTTCTTATGTCATATTTCAACAGATGTTCGTGGAGCTGCCTTTGCAACACACGAAACTATTAAACAACGCAAGAAACTAAGATTGGAGCTGACAGTCTTAAAATAGAAAAGTCATAAACAAATTAGAGGTTGATTGAAGCCATAGCCAATCAACCAATGGCTAAAAGCCTAATTATATTCCAATGGTTAAAATATTCATGTCAAAGAGATTTCTTGCCCTTCACAAGCCATTGATCATGGAATATGACTAGCAACATTATTCTTGTTATCATTCCCTTAGAGCCAACATAGCCTACAACATCTGTCTTAAGTGAGAGGATTATATTTTAGTTTTATATTGTAAAAGAGTTTCTACTCTTATACAAACCCAAGTGAAGGGAAATGAGAAGTTTTCTCCTAGGTTGAGTAAAGACTTAAATTGTAAAGGGAAGTTATATCCTAGGTTGAATGAAGACCTAAATTGTAAAAGGAGGTCATGTCCTGAGTTGAGTAAAGATCTAAACTAGGAAAGTTGTCCCTTGGATCGAGTAAAGATCCTAAACTAGTATTGGGAGAGTTGCCTTCTAAGGTCAAACCAGTATAAATTTGGAAGACTGGATGTAGGCATATAAGGTCAAACCAGTATAAATTTTGTGTGTTTCTCTCCTTACCTCTTTACTTCAAGTTCATCACTTGTGCAAGTTATTAATTTTTTTTTATTTTTTATCAAACATCAAACTGAGTTAAAGATGATAACTTCCTAGCTTGAGCTTATCAAAGACTTCAATTGATCAAGCCTCATCTTATTTTAAACCTTGATTTGACTCAATGTTTTAATTACCTGTGTTCAAGTTTCTGATTTATTTAACTAGGTGTTATAAAGCTTCGCATATAGCTTGTGCTTTACCTTTATAAACATTACTTACAAATTTGCTTAGTGCTTCCGCTTACTTACACTTGTTTAATTTGTGAAAAAGTTTTTTAAACAACCAATTCTGTAGTTCAATTATTTTGTCATCCTATGCTCCTAATTAAGTCTAGGTTATGGATAACTATCAAATTCTAATAACTTAGCCAAGTGTGTCTAGATCTCAATGATGACTTACAATAAACATTAGAGACCTTATCTAATTTAATTCTTACCTTGGCCAAAGACTTTTGACTTTATCCTGATAAGACCACATAGAGCATCTCTCTCTCTACCAGAGTGACAAATCTTTTATTGTATACTTGCATGCCTTTATGCCTAGATGACCATACCCAATAATAACCCTTTTTGGCAGTTATATTTGGACAATCTGACAAGTTATAAATAAAGTATGATAAGTCAGACATAAGACATCTGTGGTGCCTCAAGTCTAAGGATCACATGTATAACTGTAATGATAAGAACCCCAATGACAACTACATACAGTGCATATGGGTATTCATATGTTCGAACCCATTCAAGGAACTCATTCATCCAATAAGTACCTACACATCTTGTTGTAATATTCCTACACTAATGTTCCTGAGTTAACCACTCTCAAATTGAGAAAAATAGACATGTACTAATTTAACTAGATCACTAACGCTCTTCTTAGTAATTGACACACCTCTCATGGAGGTATGACTAGCTGGAGAATTGGGTAACCAATCTTCCATAACCTTGACTTCAAAACAAAGAAACACATAACGACTCTTGACTATACCAATGCATAAAAACAAATTTTATAAAACATAAGTTAACTGTAAAATTTTGTTTACTGAAACAAATAACAATTTATTAAAAATTTTGGCAAAGATTCCCTGCAATATGGAACATGCCTAAAAATACAGGCATATAATTCATCGTTACATTCAACCAAGTAGCAACAGTTACAATATAACAAGAAGCACTGGTCCATTAATATCTTAAATAATATTCATTAACTAGTATACACAAAATCCATCACGACAATAAAACCCTAATGTGACAGCAAACTTTCATCTTATGGCTTCAAGTATAAAATTCCAAAGAATACCTTGTTGTATACTATTGACAAGTTACCAACTCTGTTATGATATTTACCAAAATCCCGTTACCAAAACAAACAACAACAGAAGAGGGGTGAATCATACAGACTCAGTGAGGGGAAAACGTACCCCAAAGGGTACTAGCATCATTCAACACAAATATATAACATATATAGTCGATTAATATCAACATATCATAAATTCAATACCATTAAGGTTACATGTACACTATTATAGAAACATAAGCTTAACAAACATAGTTCAAATAGCACTCTATATAATTCAATCAAAGCAATTCAAAGCATACAAGTTAAACAAAGGGCCAACTGAGTAAATCAACCCCGCACACCACTCCACTAGGCAGTTTTGCACCCGCACACCAAATAGAGTCATAGAAATTCGGAATCAATGAATTCCTTCTCCAAATCCACCCAACGGAGCTGAGCACTCAATTCTTTTATAACACTTATTAGAATTAGAATATCTCAAAACATCCTTGGTGCACTAGGATTTTATTTCAAAAGTAAAATCATTTTGAAAATAAAAACACTTCGTTGGCCCTTATCAACCACAAACAATTTCAAAGATCAACATCATTCAAATAGTCACTCCTAGCAATATGATTTTTTTTTTATCACTAAATAACATATATATACATAAATCAAACACACTGATCTATCAACCAAAGGGTAGCAATTAATCACTCACAGTAATATGGATCCTACCCTCCTTCTTGAATTCACGTGTATCATTGGCTATAAAACATATTCCAGAGCTGTAATTAAAATTTTCAAGTATTACTTAGTTTATAAATTTCGAAATTAGAATCCTCTAGTCACTAAAACTTATATATACATACATTTATATACCTACACTGAGAAATCAATATAAATCTATAAATTCTCATTTTTGTCATATTTCAAACATTGAATTCAAACTAAACTCATTACTTAGAGTTAATTAAAAATTTGAGTTGTGCATTCTTATCATTAACACGATTAAATTTCTAACTTTCCTTTTCCAATTCATAAAATCAACATTTAGTATAGATAGGTTTGTTTATGAAAGTTTTCTACTAAAGCCATGTCTCGTCCAATCTCTTGGATCCAATCCTTTCATGAAGGACATACAGTTTTCTCCAAGATTTTCTTTATTTCCCGGTCGGAAATTTTGGCTTAGCCACTAGATTGTGGATGATAAGCCAAAACCACCTTGTGAGTAAAAATGTGAAACACTGGTTAGTAAGGCAATGGCTTCTACCCACTTTGAAACATAATCCACCACAACCAAGATGTATTAATTATTGTGTGACAAAATAAATGAACCTATGAAGTTAATTCCCCATAAGTTCATTTAAGAGGCATTTCATATCTTTGAGAGATGTTTCCCATCCTTTGACACCTATCAGAAGAAGTAACAAAAGTATGAGCATCTTTAAAAATTGAAGGCCAATAAAAACCTGATTGGATGACTTTTGTTGATAGCAATGCTAAAGCATACTTTAAGTTTCTTCCTCCAGGACACACTTTCTAAGAATTTGATCAGCACATTGCTTAAACAAGAAAGGGTCCTCCCATAAATAATATTTAAGATCATGTAAAAACTTTTTCCTTTGTTGGGAATTTAAATCAGGAGGAAAAACCTTACTCAAAATATAATTATCAATGTCAGCATATTATGGTAAATTGTAGTGCTCAACTTGAAAAAGTTGTTCATCTTGAAAAATCTCATTGATCACAGTTTGATCAACAAATTTTTCACTACCTTCCAACCTTGATAAATGGTCTGCAACTTGGTTTTTTGTGCCTTTTCGATTTCTAATCTCCAAGTAAAACTCTTGGAGCAAGAGTATCCATCTAATCAACTTGGGCTTTGCATCCTTCTTGTTAATCAAATACTTAATAGCAGAGTGGTTTATAAACACAATAACTTCAGTTCCATTAAGATAAGAACAAAATTTATAGAAAGCAAACACTATTGCTAATAATTCTTATTCAGTGGTGGTGTAATTTAATTGGGCTCTAGTAATTGTCTTTCTTGTATAATCAATAGAATGAAAGATCTTGTCCTTACATTGTCCACATACTACACCTACCTCATAATCGCTAGCATCACACATGAGTTCAAAGGGTAGGTTCCGATTAGGAATAACAATTATAGGAGCAGTAATCAATCTCTGTTTCAACTCATCATCAAATTTAAAAGGAATGTCTTTTTCTAAAAGATTACATATCGGTTTTGCTATTTTGGAAAAATCCTTAATGAACCACCTATAGAAGCTTGCATGCCCTAGGAAGCTTCTAATCCTTTTTACTGAACTAGGTGGTGGGAGTTTCTCTATTCTTTCAATCTTAGCTTTGTCGACCTTAATGCCTTTGCTAGACACCCACGTCCTATGACAATCCCTTCTTGTATGATTTTAAACTAAAAGAATGTTTAGTTTTTATTTGTCAAACTATTCACCCCCACTAATTTTCCTTTTTGGGTCAACAAGAGTAAAGTAAGAAACTTCAAGGTTTTTTTTACCGCCTTTTATATTCACCCAAGTGCCCTTGAGAAACCAACTAATCATTACAACATAAACACAAGCATAATCACATAGCATGAGATACATTTTTGCAACTAAATGAATGGATTAAATTTTAAAAAATGAGAAAACAACTAAATGGATTGCCATCATTTGGTTTCCAAGAAGCTGTAATTTTAGGGTGAGACAAATCACTTCATGCCTAAGACACATGGAGGCTACACATCATTAGAATTTTGGTCAGTAGACCAAAATGAACAGATAGTTTAAGACTATTCTCACACTCTACCAACCTTTAAGGTTACTGGCTCTGATACCATTAGG
This sequence comes from Quillaja saponaria, assembly GCA_029379385.1. Lineage (NCBI taxonomy): Eukaryota > Viridiplantae > Streptophyta > Magnoliopsida > Fabales > Quillajaceae > Quillaja > Quillaja saponaria. The sequence continues at coordinate 8,427,571 of CM055606.1, forward strand.
GGAAGCTAGTGCACACAGACAAAGAAACACATACAAAGAAACACACAGAACATATAGTATAACAGTTGCAACAAGATTCAGCAGCCTAGAGCAAATATATATATAAGAAAGGATTTAAGAAAAACTTGCATTAATAATAACATATTCTTTATTAATAGACTACAGGTGCAAGGCACAGGTACATAATACGTTCACAGGTGCAACTTGACAACAACAATTTTGCAATAGCTGCTACAGGTACAAGCCCACTGCTACAAACTTGAAACTCTCACTCGTATTTTACAAAAACACTCAAAAAAACTCTAAAACTTCTATTTTTCAAACTTCTGATATTGTGAAAAAACTTAAGAAACTACAGAGGGCAAAGGCCCTTATATAACAATCTAAACATGATTGCCTGGGTGATAAGGATGAGAAAAGCAGATTCCTTTAGATTAAGTTCGTCATTCTGTCTGGGCACGTGTCCTCGAAGAGGTTGAGTCGATCCGCCAGATAGAAATGGAGATATTTACTTTTATAAAAGCAAACTTTTACTTTAAAACTTTTGACTTCGTTTCTCTATTTTAGAGAAAGTGGAAAAATCATTATAAGGGATGGGTCCCTTCTTCCAAGAAGTATTTTTCTCTTTCATTGAAAGGATCTTGAGAATCCTGGAAGTATGCTGGGTTATCCTGGCTCATGTCTAATTCATGATCTTCAAGGATTTTTAAAAGTTTCTTTCGATTATCACCTTTTAAGGAGGAGGCTAATAAGCCTTTGACCAAATCTAGAACTTTAGAATTTTCGTTTGAATAAGATTTTTGAGATGAAGCTTAGAATCTTAATATGCCAAGTTTTTGGAAATTATTAAGATTCTCTTCAAAATTAGAGAAATTGTCCCACCATTTGATTTGGGATCTACGAATTAGCCATGAGACTGTTTGATTAATCCCAAAAGCCAAAGAGGAGCAGTCTTTAAGAATATATTCCCATTTGGCAATCCAGTGGAGTTGATAATAAGCTGTGAACATAATTATTTTGTCTTGAGGATCCAGAGAATTATTATTCTCACAGATATTGATGTATATCTTTAGGTAGGGATATAGGAAATAATTCACAAGAAAAATATCATGATTTGAACCACTAAGGAAAAGTAGTGAGAGATGGTTCTTCATTTAAGGTGAACCTTAAAAACTAACTGTGTTTTCTTGCTTTGTTTTCGAATAAAAGCAAATTGGTCCACGTAGTCATATAATCGAAATAATTATATAACCGGGAAAAAAATTCTTCGATCTTTAATTTGTTTTTGACGGTATAAATCTATACCCCATTCTTCAAGCTTTATCACAATATAAATGATGAATTTTGAATAAGCCCATTCATTCCCTGCTCTGATCCAAGGTTTATGAGATATTGATTCAGTATCCACAAGAATATTTAAATAAAATAAAATATTCTTGGGTTCCAATTCAGGTGGGAGTTGATTATTGAGATAGAAAGGAGTTATCTCGAATGGAGCTAAATTAGCATACCTCTTTTCTATTGGAGCTATCTTAGTATAAGATAGTCATATACGAGTATTTGAAATCCTTAGTAATACAAGGAAGGGCTAAATCATAAGTCTAATCACATAAGAAGTCTTTATCCGAATCCTCAATATTAGGAATAACATTATTTCTTTTTGCAGGAGAATTTGTTTGAGAGGTCATGACACCTTTTCCTTTAGGATCCCTACAAAAATTCTCTAGTTAGAAAATCTGGTAGAGAATTAATTTCTCCTTTAATAAATTCAATATCAAATTCAAAAACAAAAAGAATTCCTTGCCATCGAGCAAATATCTGTTTGGATGCTATGTTTTTAATATCTTTAGGGAGAATATCTTTGGTAGACTTGTAATCTATTCTTAATAAGAATTTTTTATTGAATAAGTCAAATTCAAACTTAGCAATGCACATCACTATAGATAATATTTCTTTCTTTATAGTAGAATAATTCTGTTGTGCACCCTTCTATGTTCCTGAAGTAAACCTAACCAATTGCTCTTTATTAGCAACCTTTTGTTTAAGAATCCCTCCATATTCTATCTCCGAAGCGTCTGTTTCAACTATTTTAAAAGCATTTGGATGAGGAATGCAAAGATATGGAAGTTTCTTGACTATTTGTTTTATCCTTTTGAATGCTTCAGTAAAGTCATTGTTCCATTCAGGAGGATTTTTTTTTAATCATGCAAATAAGAATTTGCAGTCTAAGGCTAAGTCTTTGTAGAATTCTCCTACATAATTCAGACTACTTAAGAATCTCTACAATTGTTGTTTTTCTCTTATTTCATTAAGAAATTTGTCAGCAAATTGTATGGCTCTATCAATAGGTATAATAGAACCTTTATGAATATTATGTCCTAAAAAATGAATAGCAGCTTGAAATGTTTTTACCTTTTTTGCTGAAACTGCTAATCTCGCCTAGATGATAGTATTCAAAAATATATTGAGATGTTTGAAATGTTCTTCAATAGAATAGGAAAACACTAAAACATCATAAATATAAACAATTATGAATTCATGATAAGAATTAAAAATATCATTCATAATATTTTGAAATTCAGATTGAGCATTTTTTAATCCAAATGATATAACATTCCATTCATAATACCCAAAAGGTACAGTAAAGACAAATTTGTATCTATCATGTTCAGCTATTTGAATTTGCCAATATCCTAATTTCATATCGAATTTGAAAAATATTTTGGCATCATAAAGTCTATCTAGCAAATCCTTTTTATTAAGGATTGGATACCTAATCCATCTTAAAGCTTTATTCAAAAGGTTAGTAATTAATTACTAACCTTAGGACTCCTCTTTCTAATTCAGCTGCATTTTCAACATAAAATGCTGGGCAATTTCAGGGACTATAACTTTTTCTAATTAATCCCTTTTTTAGTAATTCTTTAATTTCAACCTTACAGATTTCTAAGTGTTTAGGACCCATAGCTATAGGTCTAGCCTTAGTAGGAATTTGTTTCTCAGAAAAATCTGGTTCATAAGGCAATTCTATAATATGTTGTTTTCTGTTCCAAAAGGCATTAGGAATCTCAACATAGATCATTTGTTCAATTTTATGTTGAAATTTATTAATTTCATCTTGAAGCTTAGAGAATTTCAATTGTTCCTCAATCCTCTTATATTCTATTTCTTCTTTTAGAGACATAAGAAAATTTTCTTTTCTTTTAATGGTATCTTTCATAAGATTGATTTCATTAATTCGAGGTTCTTCAACAAATTCAAATTTAATTTGTCTACCTTTTATTATAGTTTCTACCCCTGATTCATCTATCTTGGAAATGGGGAATAATATATGTAGAAAATAGTTTCCTAAGATTATTCCAGAGTTAGGCCTTTAACTAAAACAAAGGGTATAGGAAAGCAAACCTTGTTATTGTATACTGCAGCATTAGACAATTATAGTCTATAATTAGACGATTTCCATCCGTAACATGAAGAATTTGAGTTGTTTTCTGGAAATACTTGGATGGGACTAATCCTTCATTAATACAATTCAAATCTGCTCCTGAATATATTAAGGCTAGAGACTGAAAATTGAATTCATTATTCACAATTATGGTTATTTTAGTAAACCATTTTTGTGCTAAAACTAGATCTACAGCACAAATCTAGCCTTCTGGATAATTAAGGATGTTTACAGTTCCTTCCTCAGACTTTTGTAACATTATACTTTTCCCTTTATTTTCAGGTTCTGGATTTTTTGTTTCTTTTGATGATTCCCATAAAAGGTCTTGGAACTGATCTTCATTCGATTCTCCTAGAATAGAAACTTTCTGTTTTACAGTTTTTACTTCTTCCTTGATTTCATTAATTTCTGATTTTACTCTTTCAATAATATTTTTAAAGGAATAAGAATCATCTTTTATACTTCCTTTTACTATTGAACTTTTATCGATTAGGTTAAGAATTAGACTTTCTTCTTTAGTCAAGACATTTATATTGAGGTTGTTTAATCCTATAGTTTTTAGGATGCATTCATTACAGCTATTATCAGAACAACATTTTGATTTTTCAGATTGCTCTGACTCAGAGTTAAATTCTCCTTCTGACTTTTCTAAACTTGAATTTGATTTATACTGCTCTATTATAAAGGCATTCCTTTGTTCCTTTTCTTCGTCAGATTCTTCTAATAAGATTTGACATAAAGATTTCTTTAAACCTTCATCAATTTAAAAAGTATTAATTTTCTTTTTAACTCTGCATTTATTCTGAAAGTAGCGTGGTTTTCCACACTTATAACAAATAGGAACCTTTTTATAATTAGCTTCCTTTGTTACAGGTTTTTTACTAGATTCGTAATAACCTGATTTTACCTTATCATTCCTTTTGTATTGTTTTCTCTTATATGGTTTATTAAAGAATTTTTTTATAAAAATTTATAAGTCTTTTTAGACTGCTTAAACTAGCTTCTAGAAGGGTATCCAAACTGTTCGCAGAAATTTCCTAAGGCTTTTTTTTCACTTTGTTTTTCTTTGTCAATTTGTCTTTTTAACCTAATATCATTACATAATGATATTCCTTCTCAGACGACTTCTGAAGCTAATTCTCCATAAGGGTAGTTGTTATAAGGTATATTACCACCATGTTTATCTTTTAGTTTGTTTCTTATTTTATTAGCAAACAAAGTTGGGAGACCTGCCAAAAACTTTTCTTTCCAAAAGTCAACTGACTGTCTAGTCTTTGATAAACTCTAGACAAGAACACATTTTTATACCACTGGAAGTGAGATAGATCTAGACACCTAAGATTAATTAGTTGTTCATGTGATCTATCTAACCTAAGCATATTAGCTCCTACAAAGTGGTTTATAATTGTATAGATTAATGTGTTAACTATATCAGTTATTAAATTTTCGTTTTCTTATTTATGGAATTTAAAATCTCTTGTTTAGAGATATCTGATGGGTGGAAATCTCACCATCCTAATAGTTGACCTGTAAACCCACTGATTATGGCTAGGGCTATTTCCCTATCAGTATTGCCATTAGACCTACATGCTATAGCATACATTAGCACGTGTTTGGTTGTTTGAGGACTTGGTATTCTGCCAATCCATCTATATTCCATTCAACTATGGACTTGCCATCAAACTGGAACCTACCTTGAATAACATTGTCTTCGTATTGAAGATCTAACGGTGAGGGTCTTGGATAGTACATTTTAGATAGGGCAATTGGAGTTGTCTTATTCCAATGAAGTTTATTAACTACTAAATGTGAGTCTTTTTTTGATTTTGACTCAACATGTTGACACTTTTCTTTTCAGATAGGTTCAGCTTTTGTAACCTATTGACCAATTCATCTACAAAGTTTTTATCATTAATTTTAGATTCTTTTATGAATTTCAAATTGACTTTTGGGGGTGGCTTCATCATGATAGGATCTATCTTAGCATATTCTTTACTAGAAGGTCCTGAAGTCGGAGAAATTATTTGTTGGGAAGACTTTTCTTGTATTAGAAAATTTTCTATTCTCGAGTACTGTTTTCCTAAGGACTAAAGAAATAAGTTTGTATAATTGTTTTGGTTAGATATTTCAACCAAGGCACTAGACGAAGAGGTTTCTTTTGGTAAAGCTAAATAAGGATTAGCTATTATTTCACCTTTACATTTTTTAACTGATAGTGATGACTCTGAAGATGAACTGCAGCTATATTCTTTCCCTCCCTGGTGAAAAAGTTTTGATAAGCAGTTTCTAGAACATTAACGAACTTAGGATCCTTAAAATCAGGCCAATCTTTTTTGTGGAACCTACAGGCTTGTTCCAGCCACTTAAAGAATGTTGTTTTCTTATGGAATTTTTCCATATACTGCTTATGCATAGAGATCCAGTAATCTCTTTCTTTTTCACTAAAAGTTGTATAGAACCATTTATGTTTAATGGTGAATGGATGCATGCTAAAACATCTAAATTCTAAACTTTCATCTCTTTGTGACAGTTTTGTTATTTGAGTGTTTCTGTGATTTGCATTTCACATTCTTTTATGATAAGTTAAGTAAGAAAATAGAGTTTAGGATCAATGTTGGAACTTTTCTACTTTAGTTAAGCTTTAAAGCTTGTAAAGGTTTGCTAAGCCCTGTAATTCATCAGTTGTAAAGGGTTTTCTGAGTCATGTGAATTCAGCTATAAATGGATTATAATCTACAGGGGAGATTTAGTAGTGGGACATAGCCAAAGATTTGGTGAACCACTATAAATTATTGTGAAATCTCTCTAGCTAACCCTTCTCTTTACTCATGTTGAAAGTGTTTTACTACTGTTTGTTGATTGTATGATTTTAAACTGAAAGAATGTTTAGTTTTTATTTGTCACACTATTCACCCCCACTAATTTTCTTTTTTGGGTCAACAAGAGTAAAGTAAGAAACTTCAAGGTTTTTTTTATCGCCAAAATATTCACTCAAGTGCCCTTGAGAAACCAACTAATCATTACAACATAACACAAACATAATCACATAGTATGAGATACATTTTTGCAACCAAATGAATGGATTAAATTTTAAAAATCGAGAAAATAACTAAATGGATTGCCATCATTTGGTTTCCAAGAAGCTGTAATTTTAGAGTAAGACAAATCACTTCAAGCCTAAGACACATGGAGGCTACACGTCATTAGAATTTTGGTCAATAGACCAAATGAGTTTGACCAAAGTCTTTAGAGATCATGATCAGGTGGGATGGGCATCAGATGGACACATGGTAAATTATGCAATTAAGGCTCTTTAAAATGGTTGTTGTGCATTTAACTTACTAGAAAATTACTAAGTTTGTGAGCTAAAGTTGCAGTTCCTAAATATTAACTTTCTAATCCAAATAGTCTTATAAAAGCCAATTAAGGCTTTGTTTTCAAATACACAAACATCGTATACCAATTTCCCTTAAATTTCTTTATTCTTATTGTCATTTTATATTTCCTTTACAAGCTTTCTTGCATTTTTGTTTTGGTAGCTAGTTATATCTGTCATTTAGATATATAGCAATTTAGTTTGGGTAGATAGATATATCTTTCATTTAGGTAGATACATCTTTCATGGTAAAAATTTACTGTACTTTGTAGGAGTATTTAACATAAAAATAAAATAAAAAGTTACCTAGCTATTAGGGCTTTGAATTAAGTCTTGAACCAGTAGATAGTACTTGGTATTTACACTCATTTTTATTTTTTTCCTCTCTCTTGGAATAGTTTCCTTGACAAGCTCTAGTAAAATTTGAAGTTGTCACAAATACAAATCTTAGCATGTAAAACATAAAACAACCTAACTTCATTCTTCTAAACTCAGCCACTGATTTTTAGGGCCAATAGATTTTCTAATACAACTTGCTTGGCTGATAACTCTATAAAATAGAGTTATTTCACTATGCTTTTAATTCATATTTTATATTAAATCCTAGTGTTATGAGTTAGAATACTAGGCAAATATAGTATTTTAGTTGTTTTAGGTTGTTTAAGAATTTAGTAGAGTTTTTACTTTAATTAAGACTAGTTTTTTGAATTTTGGTCTTTAATTTGTTTTAGGTGTCTTTGCAGTGTCCTAGTTGGGATGAAAGAAGGAAAGGATCTCAAGGTGCACCCCAGCGCTGAAGAACATGAAGCCGCAGTGCCACAAAAGGAAAAAATTGAACCATTAGGGGAAGCTAGTGCATACAGATAAAGGAACACATATAGAGGAACACATACAAAGAGAGACACAAAATATATAGTAGCCCAGAGAAAACATAGAAATATAAAAGAAAGGATTTGAGAAAAACTTACATTGATAAGAACAAATACTCTATTAATAGACTACAGGTGCAAGGCACAGGTACATAACATGATCACAGGTGCAATTTGACAACATCAATTTTACAATAGTAGCTATAGGTGCAACAGGTACAAGCCCACTGCTACAAGCTTGAAACTCTCCCTCTTATTTTACAAAACACTCTTCTCACTCTAGAAACTTATATTTTTCAAACTTCTGATATTCTAAAAAACTTGGAAAACTACAGAGGGCAAAGGCCCTTTAAATAACAATTCAAGCATGATTGCCTGGGAGATAAGGCTGAGAAAAGCAGATTCCTTTAGATTAGGTTCGTCCTTCTGTCTAGGCACATGTCCTAGAAGAAGTGTAGTCGATCTGCCAGATAAAAAGGGAATATTTACTTTTATAAAGTAAATCTTTTTCTTTAATTATGCCTTTCTCTTTAATTATCGAAAGTTTCTTTTATAAAGAAAGTGAAATCTTCTTTATAAAAGCAAACCTTTTCTTTAAAACTTTTGACTTCTTTTCTCTGCTTTTAGAGAAAGTGGAGACACAATTATCAAGGGTGGGACCCTTCTTCTAAGAAGTCCTCTGCTCTTTCATCAAAGGGATCTTGAGAATCCTGGAAGTATCCTAGTTCGTTTTGGCTCATGTCTGATTCATGATCTTCAAGGATTTTTAAGAGTTCCTTTTGAATATCACCTTTGGAGGAGGAGGCTAATAAGCCTTTGACCAAATCTAGAACTTTTGAATTTTCGTTAGAATAAGATTTTTGGGAGGAAGCTTATGATCTTAATATGTCAAGCTTTTGAAAATTATTAAAATTATCTTCAAAATTAGAGAAATTGTCCCAGCATTTGATTTGGATCTATGAATTAACCATGGGACTGTTTGATTAATCCCAAAAGCCAAAGAGGAACAGTCTTTAACAATATATTCCTATTTAACAATCCAGGGGACTTGATAATAAGCTGTGAACATAATATTTTGTCTTGAAGGTCTAGAGAATTATTATTCTCGCAGAACCTCTGCCAGTATTGATGCACATATTTTGGTAGGGATATAGGAAATAATTACCAAGAAAAATATCATTATTTGAACCACTGAGGAAAAGTAATGAGAGATGGTTCTTCTTTAAGGTGAACCTTAAGAACCAACTGTGTTTTCTTGCTTTGTTTTCGAATAAAAAGTAAATTGGTACACAACCATATAATCGAAATAATTATAAAACCAGGAAAAAATTCTTCGATCTTTAATTTGTTTTTGACTTTACAAATATGTACCCCATTCTTTAGGCTTCATCACTTTATAAATGATGATTTTTGAATATGCTCATTCATTCCCTGCTTTTATCCAGGGTTTGTGAGATATTGATTCAGTATCCACAAGAATATTTAGATAAATAAAATATTCTTGGGTTCCAATTCAGGTGGAAGATGATTATTGAGATAGAAAGGAGCTAAATTAGCATACTTCTTTTCTATTGGAGCTATCTTTGTATAAGATAGAGGGATATACGGGTATTTGAAGTCCACGGTATTACAAGGAAGGGCTAATTCATAAGCCTGATCACATAAGAAGTCTTTATCTGAATCCTCAGTATTAGGAATAGCAACATTCCTTTTTTGTAGTAGAATTTGTTTGAGATGTCAGAACACCTTTTTCTTTAAGATCCCTGCAAAAATTCTCTAGTTAGAAAATCTGGTAGATAATTAATTTCTCCATTAGTAAATTCAATATCAAATTCAAAAACAGAAAGAATTCCCTGCCATCTAGTAAATATCTGTTGGGATGCTATATTTTTAACATCTTTAAGAAAAAAAATCTTTGGCAGACTTGCAATCTATTCTTAATAAGAATTTTTTATTTAATAGGTCAAATTTAAACTTAGCGATGCACATAACTATAGATAATATTTTCTTTTTTATAATAGAATAATTCTGTTGTGCACCCTTCCAAGTTCCTGAAGTAAACCTAACCAATTGCTCTTTATTAGCAATCTTTTGTTTAAGAATTACTTCAAATCCTATCTTAGAAGCATCTGTTTCAATTATTTTAAAAGTATCTGGATGAGGAATACAAAGACATGGGAGTTCCTTGACTTTTTGTTTTATCCTTTTGACAGCTTCAGTAAAGTCAATGTTCCATTCAGGAGGATTATTTTTTAATAGTGCAAATAATAATTTACAATCTAAGGCTACGTCTTTCTAATTCTGTTGCATTTTCTACATAAAATGCTGGGCAACTCCAGGGACTGTTACTTTTTCTAATTAATCTCCCTTTTAGTAATTCTTCTATCTGTGCCTTGTAGATTTCTAAGTGTCTAGGACCCATAGCTATAGGTCTAGCCTTAGTAAGAATTTGTTTCTTAGAGAAATCTGGTTCATAAGGCAATTCTATAGTATGATGTTTTATGTTCTAAAAGGCATTAGGAATCTCAGCACATATTCAAACATTCAAAAGTACATTTCTTACTTCTTTGGATGCTGAAGGAACATCGTTCCCGAGGATTTGAAAGAGCATCTGATTCCAGTGGCATGTTTGATTTACAGCCTCAACATGAACGGTATGTAGGTTCACTCTTCTATCACACAATACTTTTGGACTTCTAGCAACAATGTCTTTTGGACCTCTACAGCTACCTATAGGTTTTGATTTCCAGGTTTCCTTCATTCATTTGTACTAGGTAGGTTTTGATTTCCAGGTTTCCTTCATTCATTTGTACTTCACTTATTGGATCCTTTCTCTTTTCTTTTTCTCTTCACAAATAAAAAATAATGGGACATGGATTTCAATTGGTTCTTTTGTAGGTTTTTCCTGATTCTTTGACAACTTTATCTCAATACTCGAGTCATATAAGATGTGAATTCGATATCAGTAAGTTTGCATGTTAGAAGTTATCCATATTTAGGTTAAATGGTTTATTGAAAATGTTTTAACACCTACTAGCAGTCAGAGATGGGGGGAGATAATGTCCAAGCAGCTGAGGTTCCTAGAATTGAAGAAAGAAGTTCAGGTTTAGGCACGACAACAAAAGGGCTTTCATCACCTACATCCTTGGCGGCAATCTTTCGTTCCATCAGAAAAATGCTTGTTGAACAAGCTAGCACTTGTTTACTTGTGCATTCTAGAGCATCACTTATATTCATATATTGGTTAGAATTCTATTTATTTATCATTATTCCACAAGTACTAGGATATTTGTTAGTGGACTACTAGCATATGTTACAGATTTTCCTTTTATATTGATTAAACATACAATGAGTAGAAAAGAAATGATTTGCATTCATTTTTGGGTTTATTCCCCAATTATCTGATTATGAGATGTACTATTATTGGATTCCTTGTAAGTTAATCATCAAATGTACATGTTTCATAGCAACTTGCAAGACAACTGGAGAATCAAGCAAATATTACTGATCCCTTAGGATGGTCAAGCACTCAGTCTAATGCTTAGAGAATTGGACCTCTCTTTTATAAGCTAGGGGCATTTTTACTTGAACTTCGTCGTACAGCCATGACATTATGTCTGAGTCAAACACTAGTATGCCTAGCTTCAATCTTTGGCATCTTCCTATTGACCTATGGTATTTGTGTCACTATAACCTATTCTGTGGGTAGTCTGAAGCCGTTGTTAATGGTGGACCTGCAGTTTCATATCTCCATTAGGTCCTAATCCTATCAAGGTGATAATGTTCATCACTTCTTGTACAATCTTATTTGCTTACTCTTGAACCTGTTCTATAATGACTGATCAAACCTTGTATCCTAGCCACTTCATTTCTAATTAGGAACAAGTTTTGGTGCAATTCCCATGGGAGCTACACAGCTTAGTTCCTTGCCTGGTGCAACTGGCTTTGCATTTCTCCCTAGGCATATTGATATACAAATACGATGAGGTACAGTGAAAATTTAGCCTATGTTGGATCATGCAAGTACTAATTTATATGCCTTTCTATTACTAATTCTAAACTATTTTGCATTTTGATACAAGGTCCATCAACAATGACGCCTAATGCTACACGAGAAGAGCTCCGTCGATACACAACATCCCTTAGTATGAAGAAACACATGAAAATTCTCGTAATTAAGCAACTTTAATGGTCTCCAAAGGATCTTTTTTTTTGCTGGGGAGTCAGGAGTTGGGGGAATGCCGTTTAGGACTGTGGTTGTAACTCTACCTGTTTCCTTGAATAGCCTACCTTCAGAATCATCTAGTAATTCCATAGCATTCTCTAATCTGTTGCTTGGAAGATTTCAACATCTATCTGGAACTGGGAATAGTGAATAAGGATCTTAACCATCTAGTCAGCAACATCCATTGAGCTTTCAAACTGAGCAATAGTCAGCTTCTAGCTTCACAGTGCAAAGGCCAATCATTGAAGGTCTTGCAAGAAATGGTAATATAATAATTTCAGAACATTAACAGTTCGATCCTTGTTGTTTTCTTGTATGAATAGGGAAGTTTACATTTTGAACTTCTTATTTTTCTAAGAGTGTTTGTCAGTAGTATTGCCACACTCCTCACAAAGGCATGACTGGCCGGAGGATTGGATAACCATACCACCGTAACCCTGACATCGAAAAAAAGTAACAAACTTGACTCATGACTCAACTAAAGAATAAAAGTAACTTTTCTAAAACTGAAATTCACTGTAAAAGTTTATTTTCTAAAACAATATATAGTTTACTGGAAATTTTGGAAGAGGTTCCCTGCAATATAGAACATGCCTCAAAATACAAACACATATGCTCATAATTTTACATAACAATAACACAAAGATAACAAGAAACTCCGCTCCATCAACATCATAAACAAGACAAATAACTAGACTCTTACATCATACCAAATTAGACACCTTACAGTTCTAGTGTGGATGCAAACTTTCATCATTGACTTCAAGACTGAGATCCTAGAAAATACCTTGTCATATTCTGTCAACAGGTCACTAGCTCGGCGATGCCATATACAAAACTCCTGTTACTAAAAAAATCCACAAGAGTGGGGTGAGTCGTACGGACTCTGTGAGTAGAAAATCGTACCTAAAGAGTATTAGCATCATTCAACATAGATATATAACATATATAGTCAATTAACATCATATGACAATGCTCATGCTTTAAATCAAAATATACGTAAACATTTATAATCGTCATAAATTCACAACTTACATAATTCATAGGATCACACATTAAGCGGAGCAATCATAGCATATAAAGCAAACAAAGGGCCAACGAGTAACTCAGCCTCGCATAACAATATCACCCCCTACCAGGCATTTATGCACCCGCATAACAGTTTAATTCTCCTTACACAATCCATCCCACTAGGGCTGAGCACTCAATCTTTTTAAAAAAACATTTATCAAAATCAGAATATCTCAGAAGTTCAATATCAACATATCCTTAGTGCACCTATATTTCAGTTTCGGAAATAAAAATCATTTCGCAGAAAAATCTCAATTTGTTGGTCCTTATCAATCACAAACAATTTCAAACAAGCATGATTCAAATAACTCACTATAACATTGCACTTGCACATTTATTTAACTACACATACATTTATACATAATAATCTAGCCCCCAAAGAAAATAATTAACCACTCACTATATATTGATATTGATTGATACTCCCTTCTGCTTTCACGTTGGCTCCATCGTAAATTCGGAACTTGGAACTAGCTTGCCCCAAGAAGAGTTGAAATTCCCTAAGCTGGCTAAGGCGCCTTCGATGGCATAAACAAGGAAAGTTAAGTTACTACTAAGACTTCCTTGTTTATCCCTTATGATCTACTCAACCTAAGGAGCTAGCAAGAGTAAAGAAGAGAAAAAGAAATCAACTCCTACGCCACCACTCACTCAGCCAAACTCAACAAGAGATGCAAAGTTTTCCTCAACTCCTTGGCTAACACAAGAAGATACAAGGCCAAATTGAAGAAATCTGCAACCAAATTCCAAACCCAAGCTACCACAGCCAAAGTTGGAAAAGAAAGAAAAAAAATCCAATGCAGCCAACAAGTTTTGTCACAGCAAGGAAAAAAAAATTTAGGAACCAACTTCCTCTATGTCTTGCTTTCAATGATTTACATTAACCTTAAGAGCAGAGGTAGAAAGACTCGGCAAAGCAAGAAAGGATGGAGGAAAAGCAAGGAAGAAAGAGTCAAACAAATTAATACCCAAGTCAAAGTCCTAAAGTTAAATAGTGGTGAATATTAAACACACACACACACACACATAAATATATAATAATAATTTTCTAATTTGCTTATATCCACATATTTATCTTGCTTTTCCATTAAATTTATTCAATTTAATTTTCAATTTCCATGTCAACAATAGAATTGGAGAATTAAATTCTTTCATCCTATGTATATATATACTTATATATACAGTTATCCACTTACCGAGTTACATTCAATCTTTTTATTTATTATTTATTTACTTTTTTTTAAATGTACGTATAAAAATATCGGGTTATAATAGTAAAGTTTACTTTGTGTAACATTTTATTCAATTTTCCACAACTAATCGTGTACAACCGTTTTAACAGTACATTAATATATCGGGTTATTACAATCTTCCCCCCTTAAAAAAAATTCTTTCCGAATTTCAACAACAAAAGATACGAATAAATTATTTACCTAATCGAATATAGATATTGTCATTTCACTGCAATCTAGGTTTCCTATGTAATTTCTTGTTTATGAAGGTATTTAAAAAATTTAATTTAACAGACTTGTTTATTTCATAGATTCATAACGTGTAACTTTTTTAATATTGGATATATACTAACATAAGTTAAATAAGCCTGATTAAGTTAAGAATGTAACTTAAATACCTGAAATTAAATCACAGGAAATTTTAATCTGGTTCTCTTGAAAACTAAATTAGCTTCTAACTTAATATTTTTTTTATCATGACTCTTCACCACATTTTTGTTGCGCCACTCTAACAATTAAACACCTAAACCTCAATCCATGTTCAGAATCATATCATATTTCTTCAAGAAAATATATACATGTTTTAAAGGTTAATTAGTTGATTAAAAGATTTGAAATATCCAGGACTTATTTGATACATATTACAATATCTTCATCTACATAATATTGATATATGTGACATGTAATTCTCATGCTACAAAACTTTTATTGCTACTATTACTGATATACGATAGTAATTTAGTTATAACATTATTGGACTTTCCTTATTTATTTCAGGTTAGTTATTTATCACTATAGATTTTACTCATGATATATTCAGAAATTCTCATCTAAACAAGTAATTTACAGAAAGCCAACAATAGATTCTATTAACAATGGGTCGTCTTGCTCGTTTGAAACAACTCCATGTTTATACGATAATTGGTTGTTCAATATTAACAATGGAGTTCATCAAACAATAAACCTAATCCTAATTATAAAGCTACACACAATCAAACCCAAATGAACAAAATGTTAAATAAAATTGTACCCATCTCTACTAGGTTTATTATTTGATATTTTATTTTCTAATTGTCTTTTCAACTAAGAAAAGAATACCAAATATATTGTCGAAAATTCTATAATTCCATTCAAAAGGATATCACTTCCTAATTATCTATAACTGGTTATATTTCTAGCATGAGTATCACTTCATTTATCACTAAAATTACATAAAACAATATCAAGATCCAAATTAACTTTAAGTTACTTGTGAGTATACATTTTGTATCCTTATAGGTATAACATTTATTTATTTTATCTATACTGATCCTTATTTTTATAATCGAGACTTATATCGTATTATTCCAGTTTCATATCAGATTATAATAGTTAGTTGAGTTTGCGATCGATATCTATTTTGATTCCACATACAAAATCGTATATATATAAAATCTTATTTACTCTAACCCACAATATTTATTGATTTAATGTCTTTTATACTAATGTTATTTATCACCACTTCTCAACATACATATCGTTACTCATTAATCTCATTAATTAAAATCTTTCATGCTATCTCAACCTTAACATTTTTATAGTCAACTTTCCTAATATTACCATACCGGATTGTAACATTATGTTAATAATTAACCGATACTACTGGAAGAATTTCTTCTTTGAATAATAAATAATATAACTAGTGTTACCAAAATTGGTATAAATGGAGTTAAATGAAAATATAAGAACTCAACGAAAAGCCTCGAATCTGTTAATGAAGTTCTATGAATTTCAGGCTTCCTCTTTTCATTAGACATCAAAACATACCCACTAAACCCTTGAACCTTGAACCTTGAACCTTGAACACATTTTATCAAAATTCGCACTTGAAGAGTTTAACACACACACACACACATATATATAATCCTTAAGTTTAACATTTTCATTAAATCCACCAAGTCAAAGATAAAACCGTGTGAGGAGATTTTTCAAAAAATTTACTATAATACCTAACTAACCCCAAAAAAATTTTAAATTATGTTTTATCAAAATTTTCCCCACTTAAAATATTTAGCACATAAAATATTTCTCAAAACATCCTACAAAATAATTCGCATACAACTTCTTACTTCTTGCTTTTGAAGTCTATGATATCCACAAAAACTTTATAAGTTCAAAAGACATCACTCAAAATTATTATACTTTCATCGAGTACGGAAAATAATTATCAGAACATCTCTCTTCATGATTCGGAATTGGTAATATTCCAAATATACATTAAGTCTTGAGTGATTAGAGCCTCAAATAAATCATTAATATTAGAAAAAAGAACTTCATTTAATCCCCAACCATCATCATACCGTTAGAATAATTTGTCAAAAGGATTAGAGCATCTCAAGAAAACCTATTAAAACAAAGAAACTTCTTGTCTACCCAGTCTTACATCCACATTTGAGCTTCTAGAAAGAAGACGTTCAATGAAAGTTTCATTAAATTCAGATCAACAAGTGAATTCGGCATAACTCACCACTGAAGTACACCTTATACTACTCATACGTTATGTTATATAATTATATTTAGCTAACTCCTCCACCTAATCACCTCTTAAAACCACGCACAACCGATCCAACTCCTTAAGAACGTGTATGGATCTTAAATAGAGTCTATACTCGAAATCCTAAATAACTACATTTTCCTAAAACCACATAGTAACAGTGTCAAAGTTTCTTACCGATTAGCATATGTGTGTTGATTCCAAGATTTGATATTCAGTATCAAGATTAGCCTACAAATTTGACATTGAAAAAGGAACTTTTCATATTTCAAGAAGAAAGTTCATAATGAATTGGATGAACTACATGTGTATATGTGTTTTCACTGTCCATTTTAAAGAAAAATAATTAGTTTCAAAATGGGTTTCTTTAATAATTCATCTAGTCTACATAAAATAAGTCTTTTATTTTCTTTACTTTTCATTGTTCCATCGTAACCCTGACTTCGAAACAAAGTAATAAACCTGACTCATAACTTAACTGAAGAATAAAAGTAACTTTTCTAAAACTAAAGTTTATTATAAAAGTTTATTTTCTGAAACAATTTACAGTTTATTGAAAATTTTGGCCAAGGTTCCTTGCAAGAAGGAACATGCCTCAAAATGCAAACACATATGCTTATGATTTTGCACAATAATAACACAAAGGTAACAAAGAGCTCCGCTCTATCCACATCATAAACAAGACAAATAACTAGACTCTTACATCATAAGAAATTAGACACCCTACAGTTCTAGTGTGACTGCAAACTTTCATCCTTGCTTCAAGTTTGAGATCCGAGAAAATATATTGCCATATTCTGTCAGTAGGTCACTAGCTCGGCAATACCATATACAGAACTCCTGTTACTAAAAAAAATCCACAAGAGTGGGGTGAGTCCTACGGACTCCATGAGTGAAAAATCGTATCCAAAGAGTACTAACATCACTCAACATAGGTATATAACATATATAGTCAATTAACAACATGTGACAATGTTCATGCTTTAAATCAAAATATATGTACACATTTGTAATCGTCATAAATTCACAAATTACATAATTCATAGGATCACACGTTAAGCAGAGCAATCATAGCATACAAAGTAAATAAAGGGCCAACGAGTAACTCAGACCCACACAATAGTATCACCCCCACCGGGCATTTACGAGCCCACACAACAGATTAATTCTTCAGACAAAATCCATCTCACCGAGGCTGAGCACTTAATCTTTTTAAAAAAACATTTATCAAAATCAGAATATCTCAAAAGTTCAATATCAACATATCCTTGGTGCACTTGGATTTCAATTTCAGAAATAAAAATTATTTTCTAGAAAAATCTCAATTTGTTTTCCCTTATCAACCACAAACAATTTCAAACAAACATGATTCAAATAACTCACTAAAACATTACACTTGCACATTTATTTAAACACACATACATTTACACATAATAATCTAGCCCCTAAAGACAACAATTAACCACTCACTATATATCGATATTGATCGATACCCCCTTCTATGTTCATGTATGTCGTTGGCTCCATCGTAAATTCGGAGCTTGGAACTAGCTTGTCCCAAGAAGAGTTGAAATTCCCTAAGCTGGTTAAGGCGCCTTTAATGGAAGAAACAAGGAAAGTTAAGTTACTACCAAGACTTCCTTGTTTATCCCCTCATGATCTACTCAATCCAAGGAGCCAGCAGGAGTAAAGAAGAGAAAAAGAAATCAACTCCTATGCCACTACTCACTCGGCCAAACTCAACAAGAGATGCAAAGTTTTCCTCAACTCCTTGGCTAACACAAGAAGATACACGACCAAATTGAAGAAATCTGCAACCAAATTCCAAGCCCAAGCTATGACAGACAGAGTTGGAAAAGAAAGAAAAAAAAATCCAAGGTAGCCAACAAATTTTGTCACGATAAGAAAAAAAAAATTTCAAGAACCTAGCTTTCCTCAATGTCTTGCTTTCAATAATTTACATGAACCTTAAGAGCAGAGGAGGAAAGACTCAGCAAAGCAGGAAAGGATGGAGAAAAAGCAAGGCGGTGATGCTAAAGCAGAGCAAGGAAGAAAGAGTCAAACAAATTAATGCCCAAGTCAAAGTCATAAAGTTAAATTAGTGGTGAATATTAAACACACACACACATATATATATATAATAATTTTCTAATTTGTTTATATCCACATATTTATCTTGCTTTTCCATTAAATTTATTCAATTCAATTTTCAATTTCCATGTTAACCAATAAAATTGTAGAATTAAATTCTTTCATTCTATGTATATATAAGTATATATATATAATTATCCGCTTACCTAGTTATGTACAATCTTTTTATTTTTTTATTCTTTTTTTTTTAAATGTGTGTATAAAAATATCGGGTTATAATAGTAAAGTTTACTTTGTGTAACATTTTATTCAACTCTCCACAACTAGTCTTATACAACCATTCTAACAGGTACATTAATGTATCAGGTTATTACAGGTATGATGAGGATACTATTATTTTTTGTAATAATTTTCTTATATGTAATAATCTGTGCATGTTATTTTGAGGATTTTTCCACCTCATTACTTAAGTAAAATGCACCAACTGTCAGATTGAATACTCATATGGTCATCATTTTGCAAGTAGAGTGATGTCTTCAATATTTCTTTCCTTCCCCCCCTTATTGTTGGTCCACGAAGTTAGTAAAGATATGTTAAATTCTTCCATTCCATAGTTGAAGTTCCCAAGCTTTGTCTGAGAAAAGTGTATTAATTTTGTATTTTATGAAGCTTAAAATTTGAGCTGTTTAGTTTCTGGTGGAATGCAGCGCTGTAAATACTTTTTAAACGAGTTTGCTTCAATAAAATTCATATATTTTGACAATGGCTACTCTTGCAGGGCCATTGCCAACTTTGGATACAAGACAAGAGCCATCTAATACATATACTATCAATATCAACATTCTGACATCTAGTGGAACACAAAGCAGCCAAGAATCTTAGAGGTATACACAACAATGTACTCCAGTTTGCAAGAGCAATGGTTCCTTGTGGTGAAATTCATGTAGAAGATTCCAGTTTACAAGGAACTGCTACAGGTGTTGCAAATGTTCCAGAAGCAGAACCAAGTTGCTGATGAAGGTATATATTTGTCTAATTTACTCTGTGAGATCATGCCATTAATATCTCGACAAGCAGGTGCAGAGACAAAAATATTCCTAGAAGGGGTAAATTCTTATGAGAATCCAATAGCTCAAGATTCTTCTACCCAGGTAAGCTTCCTTCATTAGATAATGAATAGTTATACCCACCTAAGTGAGCATGCTTTAGTAGCCAATATTAGAGAGTTTTGAGTGTTTGTCAGTCTTTTGTAAAATAAGTTTTGAGTGTAAGCAAGCTGAGAATCTCTAAATCTTTTATGGGATAATTCAAAGATTATACCTATCTGTACTGGTGATGTAGCCAGTATCTAAGTCAGTACAATGTAAGTTCTTTGATATATGAATATTTTGAATCTATCCTACTTGTTTCTGTGTTTTAATCTATGATTTGATTGTTGTGTGTGCATGCTTCCCCTATTGGTATCAAAGCCAAGGTTAGTAGAGATTAGGAGTAATCTTAAAATAGTATTCATTAAGCTTCAAAGTCAAGAAGAAAACCCAGGAAACGAAGTTGAGGCATCTAAAAACCTGTGTAGTCCGTTGAGTTAATGAGGTTGAAGGTTGTATAAGTCCTTTGACAGTTTACTTATTTGACTCGAAGTTAAAATGGTTGGTATTTTAAGAAGATTCTGTAATTCTATTAACTTTTCTGGTTCAAGTTCCGATAGCTTTTCCAAAAATAATAAAGAAATTATATTAGTAGAAAATATAGAAAAAGGATTACAGAATTGGAATTTGCCTCAAACTTCCGATAAGCATATCTATAGAAAGGAAGTTTTAGTCTAAAACAAGACTATAATCAAGACTATAGAAGAATCGATCCCCCTAAAAGAAGATCAAGACATTTTGATACACTCATATTATTCTATTTTTTTAGTACCCTATTCTTAGTCTTTTATGCATATTTTATGTCTTACTTTAGTTTACTTATCTTGTTTTGTGTAAAACTGTACTTTGTAAACATAAAGAGTAAAATGGAACTAAATAGAACATTTGAGCATGTAATGGAGCTAAGAACTAGAATGAGCACATTAAGATAAATCTATGAGTTGATGAAGTGCAAATCCTAATTAGACTAGGAATCGTGGTGGCAATAAAGGATTTCTGCATAAGGAATCCAACTTTGGCAAGGAATTTTATTAGGATTAGGATTGAAAGAAAATCACAAGATCATATTAAAATATTCAAATTTTGGATAGAATAGAAAGTGCAAATCTGATTAAGGAATTAGATATTAAGTACGAAAAGACTCATTCTTGTTTATGAGTCATTGCCATCCCTATAATCTATAAATAGGGGAGGTAGAAGTCTAATTGAGAGTACATTTACATGCACTTCTCTTCTTCTTTCTCAAAATTTCAATAATGAACATAACATTTTCTTTTCAATTAATGATGATGCTAGCTTAAGTTTTTGTTCAATTGCAGCCACCCCTGTTGTTTTTAGAGGAAATCTAATGTTATACACAAATGCAAGTATTCATGTTTTTCTTGGTTAATTGCTTAATGATTATGTGTTTTTGTTTGTTATGATGTCATATGATAGATTGATACATGTAATCTGATGCTAGT
Source organism: Quillaja saponaria (assembly GCA_029379385.1). Lineage (NCBI taxonomy): Eukaryota > Viridiplantae > Streptophyta > Magnoliopsida > Fabales > Quillajaceae > Quillaja > Quillaja saponaria. Next base: position 8,449,024 of record CM055606.1, read on the forward strand.
TAATTGATTAATGTCTTTGCAATGTTAATTAATATGAGTACTAAAAGTAGCACTTGAATTAAATTTGAGTTTATTTGAGTGTTGCTAGGAAAATCTGATCTAGATTAAGTTAATGCCACTTGTGTATTAATTGTTTAGAATCAATTGCACCTATCTAGTTCGTAATGCTTTCATGTAATTAAATCCATAACGCTTGATGAGGGTAATTATGTGATTAGTATTAGTTATTCCGCTTGACCTAATTAACAAAGAGGTAATGATAGGTAGGAAATACTTGTTTCCATAGTTGATTTGCATGCATAGATGTATATTCAGATTGGTATTTGCTTTGTATTCAATGATTAATAGCTCATAAATCTTGGCGAAAGCTTCTTTGCAGTTGAGTCTTACAAATCTTTGATTGTTTGCTTAGTTTAGTAAGTTTCTACCGAAAATTATTTTTTACATTTAGAATTTAATTCTCTTGTTTGTCTTGCTTGCTTTGCTATTTTACTTTAGTTTAGATCAAAGATCAACACCCTATTTATTTACTTTGCTGTTTTGAGTGCATATTAGTTAGTTTGCATATTTGTAGCATATTATCATCACAACCTATTTTAGAATTCCATTCATTTTTATACATATGTTTTTTTTTTTATAATTTCTTGCATTAATTTGATTTACTTTTATACTCGAACTTCTTGTGATCTTTTGCTTTGGTTCAATTTAATTAAATAAGAACTACTTGCTTGAGTTGAATTTTATTAATTTAATTGTTTCTCTATGAGATCGATACCTTACTTACTATACTACAAATATAGTTAGTAAGGTTTTAATTTGATGAACATCGACGACTCATCAAATTTTTAGACTATTTTCTTCTAAACTAATAGAAAAACATAAAAAGAAATTTAAGTATTTTCACATAGGAATGGTTCAAGTAACATTAAAACCTTTAATCAGGTTTGGATTAAACACTTCAGCCCTATACTAGACATAATAAGTTCTCAGATTCCTCATTAGGATATATAAAATCAAGTCTTTGTGATGGTCCTATATTCTTTAGCTGCTACCTTAATTTTTCAATTTTGTTAACATATCAAAACATAATGAATGCTTTAACCTTAAACATTCAATCTCATGGTTTTTATATGTTACCTGGGTCTGAAAATGTAGTTCTAATATATAGAATTTACTATAAAGTTATGAATACCATGGCCCCTAATGCCATAATAGAATCCAAAAAAGGTGAAACCACTCTATTTATAGCTAATCCAGCTAAAACAAACATGGTTGTCCGTAAAACAATAAGTTGGGGTCAAGTTAAACTTCCTGAAATGTGGAAAATAGAATAAGGAATTCCACCAAAGAAACTATAAACTAGAGACCTAGAATCGGTTATAGAATACATCGATGGAGACATAGAGATAAAATTCTCTTCTAACAGAAAGATTAGATTAAACCTAGGAGAATCTTGCAGAAGGATGTATACTTCTTCTATTCCCACAACTAAAAATGAAATAAAACAAGTAATAGAAGGAATCATAAAGTCAAAATATTAGGTTAGCTACCCTCAATATCAAGTAGAGACACCTTCAGAGCAAGGGTTAAAGTCACCCTCTAGGGATAATTCTCCAACTCCTTCTGAAATGGGATACAGTGTCTACATGTTATCCTTTAAAGAGTCTTTTCACCTTTTCACTAATAAACACAAATGGTTTTACACTGCTTTTAGTAAAGAGGAAAGAGATTATTGGATATTGATGCATAAGCAGTATATAAAATAATTTCATAATAAAAAAAACAAGATTCTTTAATTGGTTAGAAAGAGGGTTTAGGTACCATAAGAAAGATTAGCTTGATTTTGAGAATCCTCAGTTTTTAAATATTTTAGAAGCTGTTTATCAAAATTTCTTTACAAGAGAAGGAAAAAATATTTCTACCATTCATCCTCCAAAATCCTCATTCTCTATTAAAAAAACCAAAATGAGAAATAATAGCTAATCCTTATTTTATCTATACCAAAAAAAGCCTCCACTTCAAGTGCTTTGGTTGAAATATCCAACTAAAATACTTATACAAATTTATTCCTTCAATCCTTAGGAAAGCAATCCTTTAAGATAGAAAACTTTCTTATACAAGGAAAAACTTCTCAGTAGATCTTTTCACAATCTTCAAGGTCTTTCATAAAAGAAACTTCAAAAGAGTCAAAAGTTAATGAGAAAAGCTTTGTGGATGAATTAGTAAACAGGTTACAAAAATTAAACCTGTCAGAAAAGAAAAGTGTCAATATGTTGAGTCAAAATCAAGAAATATCCTCAAAAAAGGACTCATACTTAGAAGTTAATAAACTTTATTGGAATAAGACAATGCCTATTGCACCATCAAAGATGTACTACCCTAACATCACCTTTAGATCTTCAGTATGAAGACAATGGAATTCAAGATAGGGTCCAGTTTGATGGTAAGTCTATTGTTAAATAAACATAGATGGTCTAGTAGAATATCAAGTTCTTCAGACCACAAAATACATGCTTATGTATGCAGTAGCTTGTAGATCTAATGGAAATAATGATAAAGAAATCGCCCTAGCCATAATAAGTGGATTTACTAGTCAGCTTATAGAGTGGTGGGACTTTCATCTATCTGAAACCTCTAAACAAGAGATTTTAAATTCTGTGAAACAAGAAAATGAAAACATGGTAACTAATAGAGTTAATACTTTAATCTATACAATAATAAACCATTTTATAGGAGCTAATATACTTAGATAGGACAGATCACATGAACAATTAATAAATCTTAGATGTCCAGATTTGTCCCATTTTCAACAGTATAAAGATGTCTTTTTATCTATAGTTTATCGAAAACCAGATAGTCAACCTGATTTCTAGAAAGAAAAATTTTTAGCTGGTCTGCCAACTCTATTTGCAGATAAAATAAGAAACAAGTTAAAAGATAAACATGAAGGTAATGTACCTTACAATAGCTTTATAGTGAATTAGCCTCAGAAGTAGTGTCAGAAGGAATATCATTATGTAACGATATCAGATTAAAATGTCAAATAGATAAAAAAAAAAAAATTAAGTAGGAAAAAGGCATTAGGAAATTTTTGTGAACAACTTGGTTATCCTACGGGAAGCCAGTATGAGCAGTTTAAAAAGACTCCTAAATTTAATAAGAAATTCTTTAATAAATCTTATAAAAGAAAACATTATAAAAAAGATGTAAAGGCAAAAATAGGTTATTATGAATCTAGTAAAAAACCTACAACTAAGGAAACTAATTATAAGAGAGTTCCTATCTGCTATAAATGTGGAAAACCAGGTCATTACCAAAACAAATGTAGAGTTAAGAAAAAGATAAATGCCCTCCAAATAGATGAAGGATTAAAAAGATCCTTGTGTCAAATTCTGTTAGAAAACTCTGATGAAGAAAGAGAAGAAATGAATGCTTTTATAATAAAGCAGCCTAAGACGGACTCAAACACAGACTTAGAAGAAGAATCTAGTTATAAGTCAGATATCTCTAAAAAATCTGTATTGTTCTAACAACGATTGTGATGAGTGCATCCTTAGATCAATAGGATTAAACAACCTTAGTCTTACTATGCTCTCAAAAGATGAAAGTTTGATTTTAGACTTAATAGATAAGATTCAAGACCATAAAGAGAGAGATTACAACTTGAAAATTATATTCAAATGTCTTCTCGAGGTTGGAATTCAGGGATAAAAGAAATTTCTTATTCTTTCAAAAATATAATTGAAAGAGTAAAAACTATTAATACTTTTAAAGAACCAACCATAACTGATTTAAAACCATAGATAAATGAAATAAAAGAAGAAATAAAAAATCTAAAAAGAAGAGTTTCGATTTAGAAGAATCGGATGAAGATTAGTTTTTGGATCTTTTATGGGAATCTACAAATAAAGAACAGCATCAAGAACCCGAGAATAAAGGAAAAGGTATAATAATACAAGAACCTGATGAAGAATCTGTTAATATCCTAAATGATCCAGAAGGATGGGTTTGTGCTGTACAGCTAGTAATAGCCCAAAAATAATTCACTAAAGTAACAATCGTAGTGAACAATGAATTTAGTTTTCAATTTATAGCTCTAATAAATTCAAGAGCATATTTAAATTGTATCAATGAAGGATTGGTACCATCAAAGTATTTCCAAAAGACTACTTAAATCCTTCATACTGCTGATGGAAATCGTCTAATAATAGACTATAAATTGTCAAATGCTGCAGTCTATAATAATAAGGTTTGTTTTATCTTACCCTTTATTCTAGTAAAAGGCTTAGCCCAATGAGTAATTTTAAGAAATCATTTTTTACACATGCTATTTCCTATATCTAGAATTGACGAGTCAGAGGTAGAAACAATGGTAAAAGGTAGATAAATTAAATTCGAATTTGTTGAAGAACCTAGAATACATGAAATAAATCTAATGAAAAACACTATAAAAAGAAAAGAAAAATTTATGATGTCTCTAAAAGAAGAGATAAGAGTATAAAAGAATTGAAAAGCAACTAAAGTCTTCAAAACTGCAAGAAGAAATTAAAAAATTTCAAAACAAAATAGAGCAAACAATATGTGCTGAAATTCCTAATACTATTTGAAATATGAAACAACACATAATTAAACTGCCTTATGAGCCAGAGTTCTCTGAAAAATAGATTCCCACCAAAGGTAGACTCATTGCAATGGATCCAAGACATTTAGAAATCTATAAAAAAGGAAATTGAAGAATTGTTAAAAAATGGACTAATTAAAAAAAGTTATAGTCCTTGGAGCTGTCTAGCATTCTATGTTGAAAATGCGGCTGAACTCGAAAGAGGAGTTCCAAGATTAGTAATTAATTACAAACCATTGAATAAATCCTTAAGATGGATAAGATATTCGATTCCTAATAAAAAGGATTTTTTTAATAGACTTTATGCTACCAAAATATTTTCTAAATTTGATATGAAATCTGGATACTAGCAAATTCAAATAGCAGAAAAGGATAGGTACAAAACTGCTTTTATTACTATCTTTTAGACATTATGAATGTCATGCCATTTGGATTAAAAAATGCTCAATCTGAATTCTAGAATATTATGAATGATATTTTTAATCCTTAGCATGAATATATAATTGCGTACATTGATGATGTTTTTGTATTTTCTTCTTCTATTGAAAAATATTTTGAACATCTTTATATGTTTCTGAATATTGTCACCAAGGCAGGATTAGTAGTATCAACGAAAAAGATAAAAATATTCTAAACTGCTATTCGATTCGATTCTTAGGTCATAATATAAAGGATCAATTATACCCATTGATAGAGCTATTCAATTTGCTAACAAATTTTCTAATGAATTAAAGGACAAACAAGAATTACATATATTTTTAGGAAGTCTGAATTATGTAGTAGAATTTTATAAAGACTTAGCTTTAAACTGTAAATTATTATTTACAAGACTAAAGAAAATCATTCTACGTGGAATAATGATTTCATTGAAGCTGTTAAAAGAATAAAGAAAAAAGTTAAAGAACTTTTTTGCTTATGTATTCCTTACCCAGAAGCTTACAAAATTGTTGAAATAGGCATTTCTGAATTAAGTTATGGAGGAATCCTTAAACAAAGAATTGCTAATAGAGAGCATTAGTTAGATTTACCTCAAGGACATGGAAGGAACATAACAAAACTATTCTACAATTAAAAATAAAAATTTATCCATAGTTTTGTGCATTACTAAATTTGAGTCCGACTTGCTAAACAGAAAATTCTTATTAAGAATTGATTGTAAATCTGCTAAAGATATAGTTTTGAAAGATGTTAAAAACATAGCATCTAAACAAATCTTTGCACGATGGCAAGGAATTCTTTTTGTTTTTCAATTTGACATAGAATTTATAAAAGGAGCATCTAATTCATTGCTTGATTTCCTAACAAGAAATTTGTTGCAGAGATCGTAAAGGAAAGGAGTTATGTTCTCTCAAATCAGCTCTCCTGCAAAAAGAAATATCTCAATTCGTAATATTGAGGAATTCGATAAAGAATTTTTAAGTGATCAGGCTCATGAGTTAGCCATTCCTTGTAATACCAAGGACTTCAAATATCCGTATATCCTTCTATCTTATAAAAAGATAATTCTAATTGAGAAAAGATATGATAATTTAGCACTCTATGAGATAGCTCTGTTCTATCTTAACAATCATCTTCCTCTTGAATTAGAATCTAATGTTACTTAATATTACCTAAATATCCTTGTGGATACCGAATTTGTTTCTTATAAACCCTAAATAAGAGCAGGGACTGAATGGGCTTTTTCCAAACTCATAATTTTATAAATTATGAAGCCCAAGGAATGGAGTATGGATCTATACTGACAGAAACAAATAAGAGACAGAAGAATATTTTATCGGCTATACAATTATTTTGATTATATGGTCGCATGGCAGAATTTGCTTTTATTTGAAAATAAAGCAAGAAAACATAGCTGGTTTCTCAGATTCACTCTTTATGAGGAACTATCTCCTAATATTTTTTCACAATGGTTTAAAACCTGGTATTTTTGTTGGAGATTATTTCCTATATCCCTTCCAAAATATATTCATCAATATTGGATGAGATTCTGTGAGAATAATAATTCTCTTCTCAAGATAAAATAATTATGTTTGCCGCTTACTATCAAATTCCATGTATAGTACAATGAGAGTATATTGTAAAACATTGCACTACTTTTGCTTTCGGAATTAATCAATCAGTCCCATAGTTAATCAGAAGATCCCAAATCAAGTGGTGGGGTAACTTTTCTAATTTTGAAGAAAATCTTAATAATTTCCAAGAGCTAGGGATCTTGAAGTCTCAAGCCTTAGCACATATACCTAATTTAAATGAAAACAAAAAGGTTTTAAATATGGTCAAAGGCTTATTAGCCTCCTCCTCTAAAGATGTCCATAAAGAATTATTAAAAATTCTATAAAATAACAGTGCAGATATGAGTCAGGATGACTCGGCTTATTTCCAAGATTCACAAGTTATGTTCGATGAAGGAGCTGAAGAATTTATTGAAGAAGGGACCCATCCCCGATTTTCTTTCGAAAAGCAAAATTCTACTTTATAAAAGAATATTCTACTTTTCAAAAAGAATGAGACTTTCGGTGCAAAAGTCCATCTAATTATTAAAGCTAGAAGTTACTTTATTTAAAGTTTATTCTCTTCTTTTCTGGCTGAACGACTCCAACCTATCCAGGACACGTGCCCAGACAAGTTGAAGTGCCTTATCAAGAAAGAATCCACTTTGTTCATCCTTATTTTAAGGACTTTAGAGTTTAAGTCTATATAAGGGGCTTAGACCCTCGGAAGTATGCTCTTTAGAAATTTTTGTCAGTCTTTTGTAAAATAAGTTTTGAGTGTAAGCAAGCTGAGAATCTCCAAGTCTTTTCTGAGATAATTAAAAGCTTGTACCTGTCTGTACCAGTGACATAGCTGGTATCTAAGTCAGTACATGTTGATAACTTCCCTTAATGTAAGTTCTTTGATATATGAATATTTTGAATCTATCCTACATTTGTCTTAGGCATGAAGCAATTTGTCTTACCCTAAAATTATAGCTTCTTGGAAACCAAATGATGGCAATCCATTTAGTTGTTTTATTCTCCTAGTTGTTCAATGACCCTTTGGTTGCAAAAATGTATCTCATACTACGTGGTTATGTTTGTGTTTATGTTGTAATGATTAGGTGGTTTCTCAAGAGTAATGAGTCGTCCATGTTCACTAAATCTAACTAACTATTTTTGTAGTATAATAAGTAGGGTATCGATCCTACAGAGAAACAATTAAGTTAATCAAATTCAACTCAAGCAAATAGTTCTTATTTAATTAAATTAAACTAAAGCAAAAAAGAACAACAAGTTCAAGTATAAATCCTAAGCCAAATACTATAATGAGCAACAAAAGTAAATCAAACTAATGCAAGAAAATATAAAACAAAATAGATGTATAAAAATGAATGGAGTTCTAAAATAGGATTGATAATATAATATACTATAAATATGCAAACTAACTAATATGCACTCAAAACAGCAAAGTAAATAAATGGAGTGATCTACTAGAATTTCTTTCACCCTTCTTACCATTAGCCTCTTTGAAACAAACCAATGATCCATCAACCAACTTACGATCCTTAGATCAAAAGACTCCTCTTGATGATCAACCACCTAATCTGATTTGTTCTATACCACCTGCTACAACAGATTGTACACAACCCATTAACCAACAAAGCTTCATGCATCCTCTTCACCATCAAAACCCTAACACCCATACCTCTATGGCCAACGCCCACAAGAGTCCATATAATCAAACAGTCTCAAACGCTAGCTTACAAGCCAATAAATCATTTGCTGAAATTGTGTCAAATAGATCATCTACATCGATTAATTTGCGAGCCAAAGAAATCAGGAGCTTTAAAGGTGTTCCTTTAATTCAATTTTCGGATCAAGAGATAGAATCACTAGCTGCACCTTTCAATTTTACATTGATAGGAAAGTTTCACATGGTAGACATTAGGAAAGCCTTTGCTGCCACAGGCTTGAAAGCACATGTCTCAATTGGACTCCTAGACCGAAAGCATATACTTATTGAAGCAATTGATGTGAAGATTTTCAACGACTATGGTGTCGATCTGATCAATGGTTTATACAAAGATGCCCTATGAGAGTTTTCAAATGGACTCCGGACTTTAGATTGGATCAAGAATCATCCATTGTCCCGGTATGGATTAACTTTCCAAATCTACCTATTCATTTTTATAACAAAGAATGTTTATTCATTATTGGATGGAGCATCGGTGTCTAGAACAAGACCAAGTGTTGCTCGGGTTTGTGTGGAGCTTGATCTTTTGAAACCTTTGGAAGAGAAAGTTTGGCTAGGTTGTGGGGAGAATAAAGGCTTTTCTTTTATAAAAACGTCCTTAGTTATTGTAATTCTTGCCTTAGGTTGGGACATGAAGTCACTAATTGTAAACTTTTAAAAGAAAACCAAAGTCAAGAAATAATACAAGGAGCTATAAGATACAAGAAGAACAGAGAAAAAATGCTGCTACTAGGACTGTCAAGATACAAGAAAGTGGGCACATTAAGATTCTTCAAGATGCAAGGAAGAAGGAACAAACATTCAAAGGAACTATTAAAGATGTATGGAGGCAAAAAGAAATCCTGAAAAAGACAAGTTTACCTTCAAGAAAAAAGGTGGTGGACTGAGTACTAGGGAAGAACCGTGATCTGGACTTGCAGCAAGGAGAGTCATCAACAAGGGACATACAAGAAGGTAGGATCTCTCAAATTCTTGGAGAAGTCCAACTCCAAGACCATGGAGGAAAGGAAGGGCATGAAAAGGAAGAAGAAAAGAAGAATGAGGAGCCTGATGCTTCATGGGGGTAGAAAATTCAAGACAGATTATGGAAACTCCATCTGGTGTTTTCAAGGAACAATCAGCCAAAACAGAAGAGGATTACAAGGGTTTTTTTAATAAAGTTCCTGCACAAGTGGAAAATAAAGGTATTTTGAGCCAAACCCACATTCTTGAAATTTATGGGCATGAGGCAGTTGTTCAGGATCAAGAACTTCAAGAAAAGAACCAAGAGGAACAAGAAGACTTTTTGGACTCTTCCCCATTTCAAGGGTCAAGAGATTTCAGTATAACAACTAAGGAAGATATGGAAACAGTGGTACACACTTTAAACCTTTCCCCCAAGAAGAACAAGAATAACACAACATTGACCTTAAGGCAGCCATCATGCTTTGTGAGTGAAGATACAACAATTAGCTCTCTTCGGGCTAATCTTGAACGCATGAAAGCGTCCATAGGTAAGCCCTCCAACAAGGATTGCAATAATTCATCTCTCTCCTCTCCTCAATGATTAATATCTTATATTGGAATGTATGAGGTATAAGGAGTGTAAGAACAAGGTGTAGTGTAAGTTAAAAAGATTATACAATTGCTAGTTATCTGGAGTTATAGCAGAACCTAAAATCTCTCTTGATGATTTGAATAAACTTGCTAGTTATCTGGGGTTTAATAGATGCTGTGCTAACTTGGAAAATAATTTGTGGATTTTCTAGGATGATGTTTTTAATTATGATATCATCATGAATTCGGAGCAACAAATTACATTGAAGGCATAATCAAGTCAACCTTCCTTCTTTCCTCACTCTGGTGTATGCTTAATGTAGAAGAAGGGGTCGGTTGGAATTGTGGGAAGAGTTGATAGAGGTTAGTCACATAGCTGGTTGGGGGTGATTTTAATTGCACTCTTAATCAAGAAGAGAGTTATGGGATGTATTCAAGATTCAACTTGGAGTCAAACCTTGGATTTTGCTGGCACTTTAACGATATGTGACTTACAGGAAGTACCTTTTTCGGGATCTCCTTTCACTTGGACAAATAAACAAGAGGGATTGGCCTGTATTTTAAAATGACTGGACAGGTTCCTTATTGAACTCCATTTGGAATGATATTGATTTTCATGTTACACATCTTAATAGAAAATATTCTGGTCATAACCCAATAAAGTTGGAGGTGAGGTTTTTAGGATCAAAACAGCCTACTCCTTTCCGTTTTCTTAATATTTGGAGCAAGCATGTTACTTTCTTGGATATGATCCAAAACTCTTGGAGAGAACCTATCAATGGAAATCCTATGTTTGTGCTTGGCGCGAAATTCAAAAGATTGCAAAAAGTTTTGTGTGTTTGGAACAAGGATTATTTTAGCCGAACACAAGATAGGGAGGGAAAAGCCGAAGAAACAGTCACACATATTGAAAAATCAATTGACAGAGGGAAGGCAACTCAAGAGGATCTTAATAGGCATAAGCGCTTTTAGAGGAATAGCTTATTCTAGAAGAGGAATTTTTAAGGCAAAAATCTTCAGTTAAATGGCTAAATGAGGGGGATCGGTGCATAAAATTCTTTCATGTAATAGTTAAAGCTAAAAGAATATAAAAAGAAATTTAAATATCTTCATATAGGAATGGTTCAAGTGGCGTTAAAACCTTTAACTAGATTTGGACTAAATACTTTTGCCCTTATTATGTGTTAGGGATACAAGACATAATAAGTTCTCGGACTCCTTATTAGGGTGTATAGAATCTGGTCTATGCGATGGTCTTATCTTCTTTAGCTACTATCCTAATTTTTCAATATCCTTAACAAAACAAAACATAATGAATGCATTGACTTTAAACATTCAGTCTCATAGGTTTGACATGTTACCAAGATCTGAAAACGTAGTCTTAATATATAAGATTTATTACAAAGTAATGAATACGATGGCTCATAATGCTACCATTGAGTCAAAAAGAGGCGAAACCACACTTGGGATCAAGTAAAACTTCCTGAAACCTGAAAAATTAACCAATGAATTCCTCCTAAGAAAATAGAATCCAGAGACCTAAAATTAGTAATTGAATATATTGATGGGGATGTAGAGATAAAATTCTCTTCAAATAGAAAGATTAGACTAAATCTAGGAGAATCTTCTAGAAGGAGGTCTACTTCTTCTGTTCCTTCCACTAAAGCTGAAAGAAGGCAGGTAATAGATGGAATTATAAAATCTAAAAATCAGGTTAGCCATCCTCAGTACCAAGAAGAAACACCTTTGGAGTTAGGGTTAAAATCACCCTCGAGAGCCAATTCTCCAACCCCTTCTGCGATGGGATATAGCGTATGTATGCTATCCTCAAAAGACTCACTCCACCTATTTACCATTAAACATAAATGGTTCTATACAACTTTTAGTGAAAAAGAAAGAAATTTTTGGATTTCTATGCATAAGCAGTATATGGATAAATTCCATAATAAACCAGCATTCTTTAAGTGGATTGAACGAGCCTTTAGGTTCCACAAAAAAGATTGGCCTGATTTTGAGGATCCTAAGTTTGTAAATGTTTTTGAAACTACTTATCAAAACTTTTTCGTCAAGGAGGGAAAGAATATAGCAGCAGTTCATCCTCCAGAGTCATCACTTTCAGTTAAAAAATATAAAAGTGAAATGATAGCTAATCCTTATTCAGCTATACCAAAAGAAGCCTCTACGTCAAGTCCCTTGGTTGAAATATCCAACCAAAACAATTATACAAATTTATTTCTTCAATCCTTAGGAAAACAGTCCTCAATGATAGAAAATTTTCTAATTCAAGAAAAATCTTCCCAACAAATAATTTCTTAGACTTTAGGATCTTCTAGTAAAGAATCTGCGAAGATAGATCCATCCTATCATGATAAAGCCACCCCCATAAGTCAATCTGAAATTCAAAAAAGAATCTAAAGTTAATGATAAAAGCTTTGTAGATGAATTAGTTAATAGAGGAGTTCGATTAATTGCCTTGGCTTGCTCTTCGTAGAACTATTTAAGTTTCTCTAAGGTGGGTTGTCTGTCTTCTTTGAAATTGGACATACAACCTGCATAAATGATCTAAACTAAACAAAAACCAAGCTTGAATCAAAATAAAAAAAGTTAGTTTCCCAGGCAACGACGTCAAAATTTGATGAGTCGACAATGTTCACCAAATTAAAACCTTACTAACTATATTTGTAGTATAGTAAGTTGGGTATCGATCCCACAGAGAAACAATTAAATTAATCAAATTCAACTCAAGCAATTAGTTCTTATTTAATTAAACTATTAAATTAATCAAATTGAACCAAAGCAAAAAAGCATAGGAAGTTCAATTTTAAAAGTAAATCAAACTAATGCAAGAAATTATAAAAACAAAACATATGTATCAAAATGAATGGAGTTCTAAAATAGGTTGTGATGATAATAACAATAAATATGAAAACTAACTAATATGCACTCAAAACAACAAAGTAAATAAATGGGGTGTTGATCTTTGATCTAAACTAAATTAAAATAGCTAAGCAAGCAAGAAAAACAAGAGAATTAAATTCTAACTATAAAAAATAATTTTCTGTAGAAACTTACTAAACTATGCAAACAACCAAAGCTTTGTAAGACTCAACTACAAAGAAGTTTTCGCCAAGACTCATGAGCTATTAATTATTGAAAACAAAGCAAATACCAATCTGAATATACACATATGCATGCAAATCAACCATGGAAACAAGTCTTTCCTACCTATCCTTACCTCTTTGTTAATTAAGTCAAGCGGAATAACTAACACTAATCACATAATAACCCTCATCAACCGTTATGGATTTAATTACGTGAAAGCATTACGAACTAGATAGGTGCAATTGATTCTAAACAATTACCACACAAGCGGCATTAACTTAATCTAGATCAGATTTTCCTAGCAACACTGAAATAAACTCAGATTTAATTCAAGTGCTACTTTTACTACTCATGTTAATTAACCATGCAAAGACATTAATCAATTAACTAGCATCAGATTACATGTATCAATCTATCATGTGTACATCATAACAAACTAAAACACATAATCATTAAGCAATTAACTAAGAAAAACGTGAATACTTGCAGTTGTGTATAACATCAGATTTCCCCTAAAAAAACAAAACAGATTCTCATAGTAGCTTCAAAAGTCAAGGTTACTTACCTCTTGCAATTGAACAAAAACTTAAGCTAGCATCATCATTAATTGAAAAGAAAATATTCTGTTCATTGTTGAAATTTTGAGAAAGAAGAAGAAAAGTGCATGTAAAGGTACTCTCAATCAGACCTATACCTCCCCTATTTATGAAGTATAGGGGTGGCAATGACTCCTAAACAAGAAGGAGTCTTTTTATACTTAGTATATAATTCCTTAATCAGATTTGCACTTTCTATTCTATCCAAAATTTGAATATTCTAATATGATCGATCTTCTTTCAATCCTAATCCCAATAAAATCCTTGCCAAAGTTGGATTCCTCATGTAGAAATCCTTTATTGCCACCAGGATTCCTAGTCCAATTAGAATTTGCACTTCATCAACTCATAGATTTGTCTCAATGTGCTCAATCCAGTCCTTAGCTCCATTACATGCTCAAATGTTCCATTTAGCTCCATTTTACTCTTTATGTCTACAAAGCACAATTTTACAGAAAACAAGATAAGTAAACTAAAGTGGGACACAAAATATACATAAAAGACTAAGAATAGGATACTAAAAAGATAGAATAATATGAGTGTGTCAAATGTCTTTTGCTCGACTTCATGCTCATCAATATAATGTAGGTTCGGCCTAGTCCACCTCATCCATAACCACTTCTATAACTTGAAAACTTTGTTTGTTTCTAAGCTTTGAATTTCAATTGCACCACGGGGAAAGATATTAGTAACAACAATGGGCATCATTCCTTATCTCCTCCAACTCTTGCAATTACAACTTCCTATGATGTCCAGCAGCATCTAAGTTCATATTGCATTACTTAATGGCCCAAAAAGCACGATGCTCAAGTTCTACTGGTAGATGACATGGTTTCCCATAAATCAACCTTTATGGAGACATTCCAATAGGTGATTTATATGCATTCCTATAAGTCTATAGAGCATCATTCAACCTTAAGCTCCAATATTTTCTATTAGTTTGCACCATCTTTTCAAGGATATATTTGATCTCTCGGTTATAAATTTTAGCTCAGCCACTTGTTTGAGGATGGTAAGCTATGGAGGTGCATTTAATAACAATGTATTTTCAAAGCAAAGCTTCCATGGATGGATAATAAAAATGTTTGCCATGATCACTAATGATTGCCTTGGGTATTCCACATCTGTCAAAGATTTGAGTTTTAACAAAATCCACAACAACCTTAGCATGATCAATACGTGTAGCCTCATGCCTTAAAACAATCCCTTGTTCAACCATAAAGTGACACTTCTCATAATTCAAAACAAAGGTTAGTTTCCATGCATCTTTTCAAAATAAGAGAAAGATTTTCCAAACATGCATCAAAAGAATCATCATAAATAGTACAATCATCCATGAAAACTTTAATAATTCTTTCTACATTATTTGAAATGTACTCATCATGCATCTTTGGAAAGTGGATGGTGCATTACACAAACTAAAAGGCATTCTTCTATATGCATAAGTACCAAAAGGGCAAGTAAAAGTTGTCTTTTCTTGATCTTTGGGTGCTAACAATCTGATTATATCCACTATACCCATCAAGAAAGTAATAGACAGACTTACCGACCAACCTTTCAAGCATTTGGTCCATGAAAGGTAAAGGAAATTGATCCTTACGTGATGCTTGATTCAGCTTGCTTATAATCAACACACATTCTCCACCCACTTTGAACACGTGTAGGCACAAGTTCATTATCTTTATTTCGCACAATAGTAATTCCTGTTTTCTTAGGAACCATATGTATAGGACTTACCCACTTGCTATCCAAAATAGGGTAGATAACTCCAGCATCATAGGTGGGTTGAGACACATTTGCATCTCCCTTGTTGGCTTCGAATTTTCTTCCAAAAAGTATGCGATGCATACACATGGAAGGAATAATTCCATTGATGTCAGCCAACGTACATCCAAAGCAGTTTTATGGTCATGAAGCACGCGCACAAGCCTTTCTCTTGTACACCTATTAAGTTCTTTGCAATGATCATAGGTAATCTGTTATTTTCACCCAAAAACACATACTTTAAATGATCAGGCAAAGGTTTTAATTCAAGCTCGAGTGCATGCAAAACATAGGGTAAAAGTTTCTTGTGAGAATAATAAATTGTTGATCGTTTGAAATTTCATGCCATCAAGAATGTTGAATCGAACAACATTACCATCAAATTCCATAGACAACGTACCAGAAAAAATATCAATCTTAACTCTAGCAATTTTAAGAAATGATCTTCCTAATAAAAGTGGAGTAGATGTGTGTAAGTGATCATCCTCCATGTCAAGAATATAAAAATCAGCAGGAAAAATCAAACCATGAACTGAAACTAAGACATCTTCAAGCACACCCAAAAGATAAACAAACGTACGATCAGCAAGTTGGATAATAATACCTGTTTCTATTAAAGGGTCAAGACAAAGAGAGTCATATAAAATTTTTGGCATTGCACTAATTGAAGCCCCTAAGTCACACATGACATTTTCAAAGCAAGTATTACCAACCTTACAAGGAATAGAAAACAAACCAGGATCTTTTTCCTTAAGTGGGAGTTTCTTTTGAATGATAGCGTTGAGTTTTCTTTTGTTAGTGCATAACTCCTTGAGAAACTTTGCATATCGACGGACTTGCTTGATTGCATACAAGAGAGGAATATTGATTTCAACTTTTCTAAACATCTTTAAGATCTCCATCTCCTTATCTTCTTTCTTAGACCTATAATAACTCAAAGAAAAAGGTGGAGTAAGCTTAAAATTGGAATTCATAGGTTGAGAATTTACCTTGGGAACACCCAAATTAGGCTCGACATTCATTTGATTAGGGACAAAAGTTTCAACTTCAAGTTTGAAGAAGTTTCGGCTTCAACTTCAATCTCTTCCTCCAATGCAATATTTATTGGTTTATTCTCTCCAAGCTCTTTTCCATTCCTTAACTTGATTGCACAAGCACTTTTTCAACTAATCATAGCTTGAGAAGGCAACTTACCAGACCCTTGTGTTTTCAATTTTCCCATACAAGAATGGGGTATGGATCTATACCGCCAGAAACAAATAAGAGATAGGAGAATATTTCCACGATTATACAATTATTTTGATTATATGGCCGCTTGGGAAAATTTGTTTTTATTTGCAAACAAAGCAAGGAAACATAATTGGTTTCTAAGGTTCACCCTTAATGAGGAACCATCTCCTGACACTTTTCCTCAATGGTTTAAACTCTAGTACTTTTCATGGGGATTATTTCCTATATTCCTACCAAAATATGTTCATCAATACTGGTTAAGATTATGTGAGAATAATAATTCTTTAGAACCACAAGACAAAATGATTATGTTCACAGCTTGTTATCAACTTCCTTGGATAGTAAAATGGGAATACATAGTAAAGTGTTGTTCTTCCTCTGCTTTTGGGATTAATCAATCCGTTCCATGGTTAATTCGAAGGTCCCAAATAAAGTGGTGGGATAATTCTCTAATTTTGAAGAGAATTTAAATAATTTCCAAAAATTAAGAATTGTAAGATCTCGAGCTTCTACTCAAAAACCTTATTTGAACGAAAATAGAAAGGTTTTAGATATGGTCAAAGACTTATTAGCTTCCTCCTCAAAAGAAGATGTTCAGAAAGAGCTGTTAAAAATTATGTAAGACAACTATTCTGATATGAGCCAAGACGAGCTAGCCTATTTTCAAGACTCTCAAGATCCTTTTGACGAAGGAACTAAAAACTTCATTGAAGAAGGGACCCATCCCTAAAGTTACTTTTGAAAAGTAAAGTCTACTTTTCAAAAAGAAAAGATTCCACTTTATAAAATTCATAAGCTTTCGGAGGAAAAGAAAATCAAATTATTAAAGAAAAGATTTACTTTATCAAAGTAAGATTCTTCTTTTCGTCTGGCGAATCAACTCCAATTTACCTAGGACACGTGGCCAGACAAACTGAAGTGCCTTATCTCTTGGAATCTGCTTTCTACTTTCTGCTTTCTGCTTTCTGCTTTACTTATCCTTATCTTAAGGATGATAATTTTATAATCTATATAAGGGCCTGAGCCCTCTCGAGTCTTGCAAGCTTTTCTTCATAAGTTTTTTTAGAGTAATTTGTAAAATAAGTTTGAGAGTAAGAGTTTTACAAGCTAAGATCCTTAAGCTTGTATTAGTGTGCCTGTATCTTGTTGTACCTGCGATTGTGACTTATATCCATAATAAAGAATTCCAGTTTTTTATCTGCTATCTTCACTTAATGTAAGTGTTCCTCTCAAAAATTATTAGTTTGCTCTCTGTGTTATGCTAAGTTTGATGTTGGTTTTCTATCTATCTGTTATGTTGTTGTTGTTGTGGTTGTTGTTATTTGTGTGCTAGGTTCCCCTATTGGTATCAGAGCCATGTTGATTGGTAGAGATTAGGAATAGTCTTAAAAGAACAGTTAATTAAACTTCAAAGTCGAGAAAACAGATATAGGAAACGAAGTCGAGACATCTGAAAACCAGTTTGGTCCATTGAGTTGAGGGTTGTATAAGTTCTTTGACAGTTTGATTCTCTGACTAGAAGTCTTAATGGCTAGTATTTTAAGAAGATTTTCTAATTCTATCAATTCTTATGGTTCTAGTTCTGATAGTCTATATAGAAATAATAAAGAAATTATTTTAGTAGAAAATATAGAAAAAGAATTACAAACTTTCAATCTCATGGTTTTGATATGCTTTCAGGATTAGATATGTAGTCCTAATATATAGGATTTATTATAAAGTGATAAATACTATGGCACCTAATAACTTGGGATCAAGTAAAACTTCCTGAAACTTGGAAAATAGACCAAGGAATTCCCCCCAAGAAAATAGAAACTAGAGACTTAGAATTAGTAATTGAATACACTGATGGTGATGTAGAGATAAAATTCTCTTCAAATAGAAAGATTAGATTAAACCTAGGAGAATCTTCTAGAAGGATGTCTACCTCTTCTATTCCCACATCAGAAAAGGAAAGAAAGTAGGTATTAGAAGGAATAATAAAGTCAAAAGATCAGGTAAGTCACCCTCAATATCAGGTAAAAACACCTTCAGAGCAAGGGTTAAAGTCACCCTTTAGGGATAATTCTCCAACCCCTTCAGAGATGGGATACTTGCAAGTTATCCTCTAAAGAATCCCTTCATCCTTTCACGAACAAAACATAAATGGTTCTACACAGCCTTTAGTGAAAAGGAAAGAAATTATTAGATTTGTATGCACAAGTAGTATATGGAAAAATTCCATAAAAAACCAGGAATTTTTAATTGGTTAGAAGAGCCTTTAGGTATCACAAAAAAGATTGGCCTAATTTTGAGAATCCTCAATTTTTGAATGTGTTAGAAGCTGCTTATCAAAACTTCTTTACAAGGGAAGGAAAAAATGTCACTACAATTCACCCACCAGAGTTGTCCGTTTCTATTAAAAAATCAAAAGGAGAAAAATAGCTAATCCTTATTCAGCTATTCCAAAAGAAGCTTTTACGTCGAGTGCCTTGGTTGAAATTTCCAACCAAAATAATTATACAAATCTATTTCTTCAATCCTAAGGAAAGTAATCCTCTAGGATAGAAAATTTTCTTATTCAAGAAAAATCTTCCTAGCAAATCTTTTCTCAAGCATTAGGATCTTTAATAAAGAAACCTCAAAAATAGATCCTATCATGATGATACCTCCACCTAAAGTAAATTTAAAATTCAGAAAAGAGTCCAAAGTTAATGATAAAAACTTTGTAGATGAATTAGTAAATAAGTTACAAAAATTAAACCTATCAAAAAAGAAAAGTGTAAACATGTTGAGTCAAAATCTAGAAAAATCAAAGAAAGACTCACATCTAGAAGTTAATAACTTCACGGGAATAAAATTATGCCTACAGCACCATCAAAGATGTACTACCCTAGACCCTCTCCTTTATACTTTCAATATGAAGATAATGCTATTCAAGACAGGGTTTAATTTGATGGTAAGTCCATAGTTGAATGGAATATAGATGGACCAAGCGAGTATCAAGTCCTCCAAACCACCAAACACGTGCTTATATATGCCATAGCTTGTAGATCTAATGAAAATATTGATAGACAAATAGCCTTACCTATAATAAGTGGATTTACAGGTCAACTTTTAGGTTGGTGGGATTTTCATCTATCTGATATCTCTAAACAAGAGATTTTAAATTCTGTAAAACAAGAAAATGAAAATTTAGTAACTGATATAATTAATACTTTGATTTATACAATAATAAATCATTTTGTACGAGCTAATATGCTTAGGCTGGACAGAGCACATGAACAATTAATAAATCTAAGATGTTTAGATTTGTCTTATTTTCAATGGTTAAAAGATGTCTTTCTGTCTCAAGTTTATCAGAGGCCAGACAGCCAAGCTGATTTTTGGAAAGAAAATATTTTAGCTAGCCTGCCAACTCTATTTGCAGATAAAACAAGAAACAAATTGACAATACAAGCATGGAGATAATATACCCTATAGTAACTACACTTATGACGAGTTAGCTTCCGAGGTAGTTTCAGAAGGAATATCGTTATGTAACGATATTAGATTAATAAGAAAAATTGAGTGGTAAAAGAGCTTTAGGAAATTTTATTAACAATTTATATATCCCATAGGAAGTCAATTTAAACAATCCAAAAAACTCATAAATTTCAGAAGAAACACTCTAATAAACCTATAAGAGAAAACCTTATAAAAAGAATGAAAAGCAAAGAACAGGTTATTACGAATCTAGTAAAAATCCTGCTCTTAAGGAAACTAATTATAAAAAAGTTCCTATATGTTATAAATGTGGAAAATCAGGACATTTTCAAAATAAATGCATAGTAAAGAAGAAGATAAATGCTCCTCAAATAGATGAATGATTAAAGAAATCCTTGTGTCATATCCTATTAGAAGACTTTGATGAGGAAAGAGAAGAAATGAATGCTTTCATAATAGAACAACATCAATCAGACTTAAGTCTAGACAACTCAGAAGAAGAGTCTAGTTATGAGTCAGCTAACTCTAAAAATGTCTACATATCCTTAAATCTATAGGATTAAATAACTTGAGTCTTAATGCTTCTAAGGAAGAAAGTCTAATTCTAGACTTAATAGATAAAATTCAAGACCCGGAAGAAAGGAGGATACAACTTCAAAATTATATCCAATTGTCCTAGGGGTAAAAAATTCAGGAATTAAAGGAAGCATAAAAGATGATTCTTATTCTTTTAAGAATATTATTAATCGAGTAAAGCTGTCAACAATTCTTCTAAAGAACCAACAATAACTGATCTAAAAACAAAGATGAATGAAATAAAAGAAGAATTAAAAACTCTAAAACAAAGAGTTTCAGTTTTAGAAAAATCTGATGAAGACCAGTTTTAGGATCTTTTATGGGAATCATCAAAAGAAATAAAAGATCAAGAACCTGAAAATAAAGGGAAAAGTATAATGATATAAGAACCTAATGAGGGATTTGTTAACATCCTAAATGATCCGGAAGGTGGGTCTGTGCAGTAGAACTGGTAATAGCCCAAAAATGGTTCACTAAAGTAACAATTGTAGTGAATAATGAATTTAGTTTTCAATTTATAGCTCTAATAGATTCAAGAGCATATTTGAACTGTATTAAAGAAGGATTAGTGCTCTTAAGTACTTTTAGAAGACAACTCAAATTCTTCATGCAACTGATGGAAATAGACTAATAATAAGGCCTAGCCAATAACAAGGTCTGTTTTCCTTTACCCTTTGTGTTAGTAAAAGGCCTAGCCAAAGGAATAACTTTATTTGCTAATAAGATTAGAAATAAATTAAAAGGAAAACATGGAGGTACTATACCTTATAGTAGCTATACTTAAGGAGAGTCAGCCTCAGAGGTAGTGTTGGTAGGAATATTTTTATTTAATAATATAAGATTAAAACGCCAAATAGATAAAGAAAAATTAAGCAGATAGAAGGCGTTAGGAACCTTTTGTGAACAATTTGGTTATCCTACAGGAAGTCAGTACAAACAGTCTAAAAAGACTCAAAAATTTCATAAGAAATTTTTTAATAAACCATGTAAGAGAAAACACTATAAGAAAAAAGAAAAGACAAAAACAGGTTATTATGAATCTAGTAAAGAACCTGTAGCCAAGGAAACTACTTTTAGAAAAGTTCCTATCTGTTATAAATGTGGCAAACTAAGCCATTATCAAAACAAATGCATGGTTAAGAAAAAGATAAATGCTCTTCAAATAGATGAAGGATTAAAAAGATCCTTGTGTCAAATTCTGTTGGAAGATTCTGATGAAGAAACAGAAGAAACTTATGCCTTTATAATAGAGCAACCCAAAGAAAAATCAAAATCAAACTAAAAAAAAGATGGGAAATCAAGTTATGAGCTTGAAAACTTTAAAAAAATTTAGTGTTGTTTTGACAAGGATTGTGACAAATGTATCATTAAATCTATAGGATTAAATAATTTTAATATTAATGTCCTTTCTAAGGAAGAAAGTCTAATTTTAGATTTAATAGATAAAATTCAAGACTCGGAAGAGAGAATACAACTTGAAAACTATATTCAAATGTCTTCCAGGGAGAGAAATAATCCTCCTATAAAAGGAAGCATAAAAGATGACTCTTATTCTTTCAAAAACAAAATTAAAAGAGTAAAAACTGTTAATACTTCTTCCAAAGAACCAACTATAGCTGGTTTAAAATCAGAAATAAATGAAATGAATGAAGAATTAAAAACTCTAAAAAGAAGAGTTTCAATTTTAGAAGAGTCAGATGAAGATCAATTTCAGGATCTTATGTGGGAATCTACAAATGAAATAAAAGATCAAGAACCTGAAAACAAGGAAAAGGTATAATGCTGCAGGAACCTAAAGAAGGATCTATTAATATCTTAAATGACCCGGAAGAATGGATTTACACTATAGAACTAGTTATAGCTCAAAAATGGTTCACTAAATTAACAATTATAGTGAACAATGAATTTCGTTTTCAACCAATAGCCCAAATAGACTCAAGAGTAGATTTAAATTGTATCAATGAAGGCTTGGTACCTTCAAAATATTATAATAAGACTACTCAAATCCTTCATGCTGCTGATGAAAATCATCTAATAATAGACTACAAGTTGTCTAATGTAGCCATTTGCAACAAGGTTTGTTTCCCTTTACCTTTTGTTCTAGCAAAAGAGTTTAGCCTAAGGGGCTATTCTTGGAAATCTTTTCTTACACATATTAATTCCTATATCTAGAATAGATGAAACTGGGGTAGAGTCAAACATTAAAGAAAGACAAATTAAATTTGAATTCGTTGAGGAACCTAGAATGTATGAAATAAATCTAATAAGGGATACCATTAAAAGAAGAAATAGAATACAAAAGAATAGAAGAACAATTAAAAACCCCAAAAATTGCAAGAAGAAATTTAAAAATTTAAAAATAAAATAGAACAAACAATATGTACTAAAATCCCTAATGTTTTTTGGAATAGAAAACAACACATAATTGAACTTCCTTATGAGCCAGACTTTTCCGAAAAACAGATTCCTACCAAATCTCTACACATATTCACCATAATCATTTCATGAACACCTTGTCACCTTAATTCCCTACACATGTCCTACTTAATCATTTCATGGACACCTAGAAAGTGTTGCAACTAAGACCACAAATGATCCAAAAAAGAAAGAACAAGAAATAGGCATGGCAAGACATCAAGATTCAAGGAACAAAGAAAAAACATACAAAGGCACTATTAAAGATGTATGGACGCAAAAAGAAAACCTGAAAAAGACAAGCTCATCTTCAAAAAAAAAAGGCAATGGACGAAGTTCTTGAGAAGAATCTTGTATGAAGTCCTCACACAAGACTATGGAGGAAAGGAAGGGTGTGAAAGGGATGAAGAAACAAAGGAGGAGGAGCTTAACGTATCATGGGGGCGGAAATTTGAAGTCAGATTATGGAAGCTTCTTCCTGTATTTTCATTGAACAAGCGGCCTAAACAGAGGAGGATTACATGGGTTTTTTAAATAAAGTCCCTGCACAAGTGGAAAATAAGGGGATTTTGAGACAGCAACACATTTTTGAATTTGTGAGCATGAGGCAGCTGTAAAAGATGAAGAAAGTAGTCAAGAACTTCAAGAAAAGGATCAAGAGGAACAAGAAGACTTTTTTAGACTCTACCCGTTTCAAGGGTCAAGAGATTTCAGTATAACAACCTAGGAAGATTTGGAAAGGGTGGTGCACACTTTAAACCTTTCCCCCAAGAAGAACAAGAATAATAATTAAGGCAGCCATCAAGCTTTGCAAGTGAAGGCACAGCAATTAGCTCTCTTTGGGCTAATCTTGAATGCATGAAAGCGTCCATGAGTAAGCCCTCCAACAAGGTTTGCAATAATTCAACTCCCTATTCATCTCAATGATTAATATTTTATATTGGAATGTAAAAGGCATAAGGAGGGTAAGAACAAGGCGTAGGCTATGTAAGTTGAAAAGATTACACAATTGCTCTTTTGTGGCTATAGCTGAACCTAAAATTCCTCTTGATAATTTGAATGAGCTTGCTGTTTATCTTGGGTTTAATAGGTGTTGTGCCAATTTGAAAAATAATTTGTGGGTTTTTTGGGATGATGTCTTTAATTGTGATATTATCATGAATTCGGAGCAGCAAATTAAGCTTAAGATTATGCATAATCAAGTCAAAGCTCCTTCGCTCCTCACTTTGGTTTAAGCTAAATGTAGAGGAAGGGATCGGTTGGAATTATGGGCTGAGTTGATGGAGGTGAGTCGGATGGTTGGTCGTTTAGGCTACCTGATTGGGGGTGATTTTAATTGCATTCTTAATCAAGAAGAGAATTCTTGGAGTATGCAAGATTTAACTTGGATTTGGCCTCCGATTTTGTTGGTTCTTTAGCGGTATATGACCTAGATGAAGTTCCTTTTTCAGGATCTCCTTTTACTTGGACAAATAAACAAGAGGGATTGGCCCATATATTTAAACGGTTGGACAGATTCCTTATGAAATCCAATTGGAATGGTATTGATTTTCATGTTACACATCTTAATAGAAAATCTTCTGATCATAACCCTATGAAGTTGCAGGTGAGATTCTTAGGCCCAAAACAGCCGGCTCCTCTCCGTTTTCTTAATATTTGGAGTAAACATGTTACTTTTGGACACAATCAAAAACTCATGGAGAGAACCCATTAATGGAAATCTTATGTTTGTTCTTGGAGCTAAGTTGAAAAGACTGTAAAAGTTTTGTGTGATTGGAACAAGGATTGTTTTGGCCGGATTCAAGATAGGGTGGAAAAAGCCGGAGAAATAGTCACACAAATTGAAAATTCAGTTGATAGAGGGGAGGCTTCTCAAAATTATCTTAATAGGGCAGAAGCACTTTTAGAGGAAGAGCTTATTCTAGAAGAAGAGTTTTGGCGGCAAAAATCTTCGGTTAAATGGCTAAAGGAACAGGATCGGTGTACAAAATTCTTTCGTCCCACAGTTAAAGCTAAAAGAAGCCGTCTTTCTATATACAAAATTAAGAATGCAACAGGAGTTTGGTTAGACCAAAAGGAAGATATTGAAAGAGAAGCAGTCGCTCATTTCATGAATCTTTTTAGTGAAGAAGGTAGGTCTCTTGATATGTAATTTTTAGAGTTCATCCCATCTTTAGTAATAGCAGAACAAAATGAGATGCTCAACACATGGCCTTCAGAGGAAGAAGTAAAAGAGGCAGTGTTCCAATTAGATCGAAATAGTGCAGCAAGGCTCGTTTTAATGGCCATTTTTTATTGTCTTGCTAGTCAATGTTTCAGGGGATGTTGTTCGAGTTATTCATTATTTTTTTTCGGGAAGTGATTTAACCAAGTTTGTGAGTAGTACGGTCATTGTTCTAATTCCTAATGTTGACGCTCCTCAAACCTTTTTAGACCTTCGGCCTATTAGTTTATGCAATTTTTCATCAAAGATTATCTCGAGAATTTTGGTGAACCAATTGAGTAGTGTACTGCCTGATTTAATTTCGAAGGAGCAAAGTGGATTTTTGTGAGGTCATAATATTATTGATAATGTTTTGCTTGCACAAGAGTTAACTCATGACATACCAAAGAAGTCTTTAGGTGAAAATGTGATCTTTAAACTTGACATGGCAAAGGCATATCGTGTGAATTGGTTTTATCTGATTTCTGTTATGAGGAAGTTTGGGTTTTGTGAGTTTTGGATTGACTTCATATGGTGCATGGTTTCCAGCCCTTGGTATTCGGTGTTAGTAAATGGCAAGAGCACTGGTTTTTTCAAGTCTTCTCGGGGCCTTAGACAAGGAGACCCACTATCACCTTTATTACTTTTATCTCTTCTATGGCATTAAGCCGAGGACTGAAACAAGACATGACTACAGGTTTAATTGATTATTACTATCATCCCTCTTATGCTCTAAAAATTACTCACCTTGCTTTTGCAGATGATATAATCATTTTCTCTATGGGAAGGAAAAAGTCATGTGAAAACCTTATGGGTTTTCTAAAGAAATATGAAGATAATTCTGGCGAAAAGATTAATAACCAGAAAAGTTGCTTCCTTACAAGTTCCAAGGTTCCAATTCAGCGTATAAGAGTATTTGGGATGGTTAATAACTTTCGTCATCAATGCTTCCCAGTCACTTACCTTGGTTGCCCTCTTTTTTCCAATATTGTAGCAAAAATTCAGTAAAGAATTGTTTTGTGATCAACTAAATTTTTATCCCAAGGTGGCAGGTTAGTGTTGATTAAACATGTGCTTAGCTCTATTCCATTATATTTGATGTATGCTATAGATGCTCCGAAATCGGTCCTTATGAAAATTGAAGGTATTATATCCAATTTCTTTTGGGGTTGTAAAGATGGTAATAATAAAGTCCACTAGTGCTCTTGGAAAAAAAATTTGTTTTCCAGTCAAAGAGGGAGGCTTGGTTAGTAGGTCTTTGGATGACATAGCCACAACCTTTTCCATGAAGCTTTGGTTCAATTTTCATAAAGGATAGTCCTTATGGGCCAGATTTATTATGTCTAAATATTGTAAGGATATGCACCCTGTTATAGCCAATCGAGAATGTTATTGTACTATATAGAGACGATTGATTGCATGTAGAAATAAAGTTGAACCTTTTTTGAGATGGAATGTGGGTAATGGGTTGATTAATTTTTGGCATGACCAATGGTGTGACCTAGGCCCTATTTATTTGCTTGTTTCTGAGATTCCAAGAAGGTATTGCAATATGAAATTGGCTGAATATAACTAGCTGGCAAATGAGGAACAAGGCCTCATTCCTTTTTCTGTGAGACAAAGGGTAGTAGATTGCTCATGTTTGCAACAAGTCAAGGATGAACTAATCTGGACCCTGGATAAAGCGGCTTGTTTTACCACTACTTCGGCTTGGGAGGTATGCCAGAGATGCAATTCATTGATGTCTTACCTGATTAATTCTTCACATGCATTAACATCTTCCAAATTTGTCTTGCAATGGTGATTGAGTTCATGGGTATATTGTCATATTCCTTTGCATTCCTCCCTTTCCAAATCTCCCAAACATGTGCTTAATTGACCCGCAAAGGATTTAACTCCTTGCTGCCACCAAGCAAAAAGGACTTCACGAACATTCCCGAACCGGCATTCTATATCAAAAAACAGTGTGAAGAAGGACCACACTTCCCATGCTATTTGAGAAGAAAAGATTGTGAATAGTTTCTACATCATGGTGTTCACAACAGCGACAACAAGATGCCAAGGAGAAATTAAACCGGGCTAGAGTACTAACAATTGTTAGTTATCCAAACCATCATTTCCATACAAAAACTGATATCTTAACCGGAATTAATGCATGCCAAGAGTTAATCAGGTGAGGCATTGATGGATTGTGTCAGGTATACTTCCCAAGTGGAAGAAGTGGTAAAACAACCCCTTTATCCGGGGTCCAGATTAGATCATGCTTGTCTTCCTCCAAAATTGAACAATCAGCTACCCTTTGTCTCACGGAATAAGTAATTAGGTCTTGTTCCACTGGGAGCAAATTATATTCAGCCAATTTCAGATTGCGATACCTTCTTGGAATCAAACAAGCAAATAAATAAGGCCTAGATCAGACCGTTGGTCATACAAAAAATTAATCAACCCATTGCCCAAATTCCACCTTAAAAAAGGTTCAGCCTTATTTCTACATGGAATCAAGCGTCTCCATACTACTAATAACAAGAAGGATGTTCTATAACGGTGCATATCCTTACAATATTTAGACATAATAAATCTGGCCCATAAGGATTGACTTTTACGAAAATTGAACCAAAGCTTCATGGAAAAGGTTGTGGCCATATCATCCAAAGACCTAAGTCTCCCTCTTCGATTGGAGGCAAACTTTTTCCCAAGAACACCAGTGGACTTTATTTGTACCTTCTTTACATCCCCAAAAGAAATTGGGCAGAATACTTTCAATTTTCATAAGAACCGATTTAGGAGCATCCATAGCATACATCAAATATAAAGGAATAGAGTTGAGCACATGTTTAATCAACACTAACCTGCCTCCTCGGGATAGAAATTTAGGTGACTATGAAGCGATCCTTTGATAAATCTTTGCTACCATATTGGAGAATAAATACACAGTCTTTGAGCCAACAAAAAGAGGACAACCAAGATAAGTAACTGGAAAGCATTGGTCCTGAAAGTTGTTAACCTTCCCAATAACTCTTATATGCTGAATTGGAGCCTTGGAAATTGTAAGAAAGCAAATCTTCTGTTTATTAATCTCTTGGTCTGAATTATCTTCATATTCTTTAGAAATCTCATAAGGTTTTCACAAGACCTTTTCCTTCCCGTAGAGAAACTGATTATATCATCTACAAAAGCAAGGTGGGTAATTTTTGGAGCAGAAGGAGAATGACAGTAGTAATCAATTAAACCTGCAGTCATGCCTTGTTTCTATCCACAACTTGCTTCAGAGGAAATTAAAAATTGTAAAGGTGAGGGTGGGTCTCCTTGTCTGAGGCCTCGAGAAGACTTAAAAAAACCAGTGCTCTTACCATTTATTAACACCGAGTACCAAGGGCTGGATATTATCCGCCATATGATGTGAATCCAAAACTCACAAAACCCAAACTTCCACATTACTGAAATCAGGTAAAACCAATTCACACAATCATATGCCTTTGCCACGTCAATTTTGAAGATCACATTTCCACCCAATGATTTTTTTGATATGTCATAAGTTAGCTCTTGGGCAAGCAACACATTGTCAATAATATTACGACCTCGCAAAAATCCGCTTTGTTCCTTTGAAATATCAAGCAATACTTTACTCAATCGGTCCACCAAAATTCTTGAGATAATTTTTGATGAAAATTTGCATAAACTTATAAGCCAAAGATTTGAAAATGTTTGAGGAGAGTTAACTTTAGGAATGAGAACAATAATCATACTGCTCATAAACTTGGTTAAGTCACCTCCTAAAAAAAATAATGAATAACTCAAACAACATCCCCCGAAAGACCAGCATGACGAGAAAAAATGGCCATTTAAACCATCCGGCCCTGCAACACTATTTCGATATAATTGGAACACCACCTCCCTTATCTTTTTCTCTAAAGGCCATGTGCTTAGCTTCACATTTTGTTATGCTGTACTAAAGGTGGAATACATTCTAAAAATTGCAATAAAAAGGTTCTTGAAATGGGTGACAGCTTCGCTTTCAATATCTTCCTTTTGGTCTAGCCAAACTCCTGCTGCATTCTTAATTTTGTATATAGAAAGACGGCTTCTTTTAGCTTTAACTGTTGTGTGAAAGAATTTTGTGCACCGATCCCCCTCCTTTAGCCATTTTAACTGAAGATTTTTGTCGCCAAAATTCCTATTCTAGAATAAGCTCTTCCTTTGAAATGCATATGCCCTATTAAGATCCTCTTGAGTTGCCTCCCTTCTATCAATTGATTTTTCAATTTGCATGAATGTTTCTTCGGCTTTTCCCACCATATCTTGTATTTGGCCAAAACAATCCTTGTTCCAAACACAACTTTTTGCAATCTTTTCAATTTCACGCCAGGCACAAACATAGGATTTCCATTAATAGGTTCTCTCCAAGAGTTTTGGATCATGTCCAAGAAAGTAACATGCTTGCTCAAAATATTAAGAAAACGGAAAGGAGTAGGTTGTTTTGATCTTAAAAACTTCACCTCCAACTGAACATAGGGTTATGATCAAAATATTTTCTATTGAGATGTGTAACATGAAAGTCAATATCATTCTAATTGGAGTTCATAAGGAACCTGTCCAGTTGTTTTAAAATACGAGCCAATCCATCTTGTTTATTTGTCCAAGTGAAAGGAGATCCTGAAAAAGGTATTTCCTGTAAGTCACATACCGTTAAAGTGCTTACAAGATCCAAGGCTGACTCCAAGTTGAATCTTGAATACATCCCAGAACTCTCTTCTTGATTAAGAGTGCAATTAAAATACCTCCATCAACTCTTCCCACAATTCCAACCAATCCCTTCTTCTACATTAAGCATACACCAGAGTGAGGAAAGAAGGAACATTGACTTGATTATGCTTAATCTTCAATGTAATTTGCTACTCCAAATTCATGATGAAGACAATTAAAAAAAATCATCCCAGAAAATCCAAAAATTATTTTCCAAGTTGGCACAGCATCTATTAAACCCCTAGATAACCTTGTTCATTCAAATCATCGAGAGAGATTTTAGGTTCTGCTATAGCCACAAAGGAGCAATTGTATAATCTTTTCAACTTACATAGCCTGTACCTTGTTCTTACACTCCTTATACCTTGTAGAGGAACACTTATATTAATGAAACAGATTCTTTATTATAGGTTTAAGGTACAGGTACAGAATATGTTCATTGGTACTATTTGATAATAGCAATAGCAGCTATAGGTACAATAGGTACAAGCCCACAATTACAAACTCAAAACTTTCACTTGTATTTTACAAAACACTCTAAACACTCAGATTTATTTTTCAAACTTCTAATTTTCTAGCAAACTTTAAAACTTAAGAAACAAGAGAGGGCAAAGGCCCTTAAATAATAATCGTAGCATGAACAACTAAAAGATAAGACTGAGAAAAGCAGATTCCTGGAGATAAGGCTTATCTTTCTGTCTGGGCACGTGTCTTGGATAGATTGGAGTTGGTCCGCCAGATAGAAAGGGAATATTTACTTTTATAAAGTAAATCCTTTCCTTTTAAAAAATTTGACTTCAAGTCACCGAAAGTATTCTTTCTTTTTGAAAAGATGACTTTTGCTTTTTGAAAAGAAAGTAGATTCCTTCTCCTTTTAGAAGCAAACTTTAGCTTTATGAAAAAAGAATTATTGATGAGATTCTTCATCTAAAAAATCTTCTGCTCCTTCGTCTAGAGGATCTTGTGAGTCCTGGAAATAGGCTGGGTCATCTTGACTCATCTCAGAACTGTTATCTTCAAGGATTTTTAGGAGCACTTTTTGAACATCATCTTTGGAAGAGGAGGCTAATAAGCCTTTCACCATGTCAATAACCTTTTTATTTTCATTTATATAAGGTTTATGAGAAGAAGCTTTGGATCTTAAGATTCCTAGCTTTTGGAAATTATTAAGGTTCTCTTCAAAATTAGAGGAGTTATCCCACTATTTGATTTGAGTTCTATCAATTAACCAGGGGACTAATTGATTAATCCCAAAGGCAGAAGAAGAACATTTTTTTACAATGTATTCCTATTTAACAATCCATGGGAGCTGATAATAAGCTGTAAACATAATAATTTTGTCTTGAGGGTTCAGAGAATGATTTTTCTCACGGAACCTTATCCAATATAGATGAACATATTTTGGTAGGGATATAGGAAATAATCCCCAAGAAAAATACCATGTTTTAAACCACTGAGGGAAAGTAGTGGAGGAAGGTTCTTCATTGAGGGTGAACCTTAGAAACCAACTGTGCTTTCTTGCTTTGTTTTCAAATAAAAGCATGTTTTCCCGTGCAGCCATATAATCCTTTGACAATTTTCCCCTGTGACTCGAAGATAAAATGGCTGATATTTTAAGAAGGTTTTCAAACTCCGTTAATTCTTCTGGTTTTAGTTCTGATAACTTGTCTAGGAATAATAAAGAAGTTATTGTAGTAGAAAATATAGAAAAAGAACTTCAAAACTATAATCTTCCTCAAGCTTCTGATAGGCAAATAGGAGAGGTAGTTTTAGTCTAAAACAAGACTATATAATTAAAACCATGGAAGAGTCTATTCCCCTAAAAGAAGGTCAAGACAAACTTTTATCTTCTACATTAATAGAAGAACATAAGAAGAAATTTAAATATCTTCATATTGGGATGGTTCAAGTGGCGGTAAAACCGTTAACCAGATTTGGACTCAATACCCCTTATATGTGTTAGGGACACCATACATAATAAATTTTCAGACTCCTTATTAGGGTGTATAGAATCAAGTCTTTGTGATGTTATCCTAATTTTTCAATATCTTTAACTGATCAAAACATAATGAATGTGTTAACTTTAAATATTCAATCTCATGGTTTTGACATGTTACCAGGATCTGAAAATGTAGTTCTAATATATAGGATTTATTACAAGGTAATGAACACTATGGCTCCTAATGCTAAGATTGAGTCAAAACGAGGTGAAACCACACTTTTTATAGCAAATCCAGCTAAAACAAATATGGTGGTGCCTAAGACAATCACTTGGGATCAAGTAAATCTTCCTGTAACTTGGAAAATTGACCAAGGAATTCCTCCTAACAAAATAGAGTCTAGAGACTTAGAATCAGTAGTTGAATATGTTGATGGGATGTGGAGATAAAATTATCTTCAAACAGAAAAATTAAACTTAATTGAGGAGAAACTTCTAGAAAGAGGTCTACATCTTCAATTCCTACAACTGAAGCAGAAAGGAGACAGGTAATTGAGAGAGTTATAAAATCCAAAGATCAGGTTAGTCACCCTCAGTACAAAGTAGAAACACCTTCTGAATTAGGGTTAAAATCACCCTCAAAAAATAATTCACTAACACCCTCTGAAATGGGATACATCATATGCATGTTATCCTCTACAAAGTCATTACAACCGTTCACCATTAAACATAAGTGGTTTTATACAACTTTTAGTGAAAAAGAGAGAGATTACTGGATCTTTATGCATAAGTAGTACATGGAAAAATATCATAAAAAGCCAGCATTCTTTAAGTGGCTTGAACGAGCCTTTTAGGTTTCACAAAAAAGATTGGCCGATTTTTGAGGATCCTAAGTTCATTAATGTTCTAGAAACTGCGTATCAAAACTTTTTCACTAGGGAAGGAAAGAATATAGCAGCAGTTCATCCCCCATAGTCAATACTTTCAGTCAAAAAATCTAAAGGTGAAATAATAGCTAATCCTTACTCAGCTATATCAAAAGAAGCATCCACATCAAGTGCCTTGGCTGAAATATCCAACCAAAATAATTAGACAAATTTATTTCTTCAATCTTTAGGAAAACATTCCTCAAGGATAGAAAATTTTCTAATTCAGGAAAAATCTTCCCAACAAATAATTCATCAGGCATCAGGATCTTCTAGTAAAGAATTTGCTAAGATAGATCCAATCATGATGAAGCCTCCACCAGAAGTCAATCTAAAATTCAGAAAAGAATCTAGGATTAATGATAAAAACTTTGTGGATGAATTAGTCAATAGGTTACAAAATCTAAACATATATGAAAAGAAAAGTGTCAACATGTTGAGTCAAAATCAAGAGAAGTCATCAAGAAAAGACTCACATTTAGAAGTTAATAAACTTCATTGGAATAAGACAATTCCAACTGCCCCATCTAAAATGTATTACCCAAGACCCTCACCGTTAGATCTTCAGTACGAAGATAATGCTATTCAAGATAAGGTTTAGTTTGATGGTAAGTCCATAGTAGAATGGAATATTGATGGACTGACAGAATATCAAATTCTCTAAACAACTAAACACATGCTAATATATGCTGTAACATGTAGGTCCAATGGTAACAATGATAGGGAAATAGCCTTAGCCATAATCAGTGGGTTTACATGACAATGTTAGGATGGTGGGATTTTTATTTATATAAGGTTTTTGAGAAGAAGCTTTGGATCTTAAGATTCCTAGCTTTTGGAAATTATTAAGGTTCTCTTCAAAGTTAGAGAAGTTATCTTACCATTTGATTTGATTTCTACCAATTAACCAGGGGACTAATTGATTAATCCCAAAGGCAGAAGAAGAACATTCTTTTACAATGTATTCCCATTTAACAATCCATGGGAGTTGATAATAAGCTATAAACATAATAATTTTGTCTTGAGGGTCCAGAGAATGATTATTCTCACAGAACCTTATCCAATATAGATGAACATATTTTGGTAGGGATGTAGGAAATAATCCCCAAGAAAAATACCATGTTTTAAACCACTGAGGGAAAGTAGTGCGGGAAGGTTCTTCATTGAGGGTGAACCTTAGCTTTCTTGCTTTGTTTTCAAATAAAAGCAAGTTTTCCCATGTAGCCATATAATCAAAATAAGTATATAGCTGAGGAAATATTCTTCTGTCTTTGATCTGTTTTTGACAGTATAAATCCATACCCCAATCATCTGGCTTCATCATTTTATAAATGATGATTTTCGAATAAGCCCATAATGACCCTGCTCGAATCCAGGGTTTGTGAGAAATTGATTTTGTGTCCACAAGAATATTTAAATAGAATAAAATATTCCTGGGTTCCAATTCAGGAGGAAGATGATTATTGAGATAGAAAGGGGCTATCTCATATGGTGCTAAATTAGCATACCTTTTCTCAATTGGTGCTATCTTTTTATAAGATAGTGGAATATATGGATATTTGAAATCCTTGGTATTACAAGGAAGGGCTAATTCATAAGCTTGATCACATAAAAATCTTTATCAGTCTCCTCAGTATTAGGAGTGGAGAAGTTTCTTTTTGCAGGAGTATTAGTTTGAGAGGTTATGACGCCTTTTCCTTTAGGATCCCTGCAAAAATTCTCTAGTTAGGAAGTCAGGCAAAGAATTAGACTCTCATTTAATAAATTATATATCAAATTCAAAAACGAAAAGGATTCTCTGCCATCTAGCAAATATCTGTTTAGATGCTATATTTTTAACATCTTTAAGAAGGATATCTTTGGCAGACTTACAATCAATTCTTAAGAAATTTTTTTTATTTAACAGGTCAGATTAAAACTTAGCGATGCACATAACTATAGATAATATTTCTTTCTTTATAGTAGAATAATTTTGTTGAGCACCTTCCAAGTTCCTGAAGTAAATCTAACCAATTGTTCTTTATTAGCAATTCTTTGTTTAAGTATTCTTCTATATCCTATCTCGGAAGCATCTGTTTCCACTATTTTAAATGCATCTGGATGAGGAATACAAAGACATGGAAGTTCTTTAACTCTTTGTTTTATCCTCTCAACTGCTTTTGTAAAGTCATTATTCCATTCTGGAGGATTCTTTTTTCAACTTGCAAATAATAATTTGCAATCTAGGGCTAAATCTTTGTAAAATTCACCTACATAATTTAGGCTTCCTAAGAACCTTTGCAGTTGTTGTTTTTCCCTTATTTCATTAGGGAATTTATCAGCAAATTGTATAGCTCTATCAATAGGTATAATAGAACCTTTATGAATATTGTGTCCTAAAAAACGAATAGCAGTTTGAAATATTTTTACTTTCTTTGCAGAAACTGTTAATCCTACCTTCATGACAGTATTCAAGAATATATTGAGATGTTTAAAATGTTTCTCAATGTAAGGAGAAAAAACTAAAACATCATCAATATAAACAATTGTAAATTCATGATAAGAATTAAAAATATCATTCATAATATTTTGAAATTCAGAAGGAGCATTTTTTAATCCAAATGGCATAACATTCCATTCATAATGCCCAGAAGGTACAATAAAGGCAGTTTTGTACCTATCTTGTTCAGCTATTTGAATTTGCCAATATCCTGATTTAATATCGAATTTGGAAAAGATCTTGGCATCATAAAGTCTATTGAGCAAATCCTTTTTATCAGGAATTGGATACCTAATCTATCTTAAGGCTTTATTCAGAGGTTTGTAATTAATTACTAACTTTGGGACTCCTCTTTCTAATTCGGCTGCATTTTCAACATAAAATGCTGGCCAACTCCAGGGACTGTAACTTTTTCTAATTAATCCCTTTTTTAGTTATTCTTCTAGTTCTGCCTTACAAATCTCTAAGTGTCTAGGACCTATAGCTATTGGTCAAGCCTTAGTAGGTATTTGTTTTTATGAGAAATCTGGTTCATATGGCAATTCTATAATATGTTGTTTTCTATTCCAAAAGGCATTAGGAATCTCAGCACATATAGTTTGTTCAATTTTATGTTGAAATTTATTAATTTCATTTTGAAGCTTAAAAGATTTCAATTGTAGCTCAATCCTCTTGTATTCTATTTCTTCCTTTAGAGACATGAGAAAATTTTCTTTTCTTTTAATGGTGTCTCTCATAAGATTGATTTCATGCATTCGGGGTTCTTCAACAAATTCAAATTTAATTTGTCTACCCTTAATTGTAGTTTCTACCCCTAATTCGTCTATCTTAGAAATAGGGAATAACATGTGTAGAAAATGGTTTCCTAGAATCACTCCCTGGGCTAAGCCTTTAACTAGAACAAAGGGTAAAGGAAAACAAACCTTGTTATTACAGACTGCAGCATTAAGATAATTTGTAGTCTATAATTAGACGATTTCTATCCCCAGCATGGAGTATCTATGTGGTTTTCTGAAAGTAGTTGGATGGAACTAATCCTTCATTAATGCAATTTAAATATGCTCCTGAATCTATTAAGGCAACATACTGAAAACTAAATTCATTATTCACAACTATAGTTATTTTAGTAAACCATTTTTGTGCTATGACTAAATCTACAGCACAAATCTATCCTTCTGGATCATTAAGGATGTTTATAGTTCCTTCCTCGTGTTCTTGTATTATTACACCTTTTCCTCTGTTTTCAGGTTATGGATTTTTTGTTTCTTTTGAATATTCCCATACGAGATCTTGGAACTGGTCTTCATTCGATTCTTCTAGAATAGAAACTCTTTGTTTTAGAGTTTTTACCTCTTCCTTGATTTCATTAATTTCTGATTTTAAATCAGCAAATAGTTGGTTCTTTTGATGAAGAGTTAACAGTTTTTACTCTTTCAATTATATTCTTAGAGGAAAAAGAATCATCTTTTATACTTCCTTTTATTACTGAGCTTTTACCCTTGTTAGACATTTGAATATAGTTTTCCAATTGTATTCTTCTTTCTTCAGGGTCTGCAATTTTATCAATTAAGTCTAAAATTAGACTTTCTTCTTTTGACAAGACGTTTATACTAAGGTTGTTTAATCCTATAGTTTTTAGGATACATTCTTCACAATCATTATCAGAACAACATCTTGATTTCTCAGATTGTTCTGACTCAGAGTTATATTCATTTTCTGACTCTTCTAGGCTCGAATCTGATCTATACTGCTTTATTATAAAAGCATTCAATTGTTCTTTTTCTTCATCAGAGTCTTCTAATAATATTTGACATAAGGATATCTTTAATCCTTCATCAATTTGAAGTGCATTTATTTTCTTTTTAACCCTGCATTTATTTTGGAAGTGACCTGGTTTTCCACACTTATAACATGTAGGAACCTTTTTATAATTAGTTTCCTTGACTAAAGGTTTCTTGCTGGATTCAGAATAACCTGTTTTTTTCTTTTCATTCCTTTTATATTGTTTTCTCTTGTAAGGTTTATTAGAGAATTTCTTTTAAAATTTATGAGTATTTTTGGACTGCTTAAATTGACTACTTGTGGGGTATCCAAATTGTTCACAGAAGTTTCCTAAAGCTCTTTTCCTACTTAATTTTTCTTTGTCAATTTATCGTTTTAGCCTAATATCATTGCATAATGATATTCCTTCTGACACTACTTCTGATGCTAACTCTCCATAAGTATAGCTACTGTATGGTATATTACCACCATGTTTATCTTTTAGTTTATTTTTTATTTTATCAGCAAATAGAATTGGGAGGCCTGCTAAAAACTTTTCTTTCCAAAAGTCAGCTTGACTGTCTGGTCTCTGATAAACTCTAGATAAAAATACGTCTTTATACCACTGGAAGTGAGATAGATCTGGACACCTAAGATTAATCAGTTGTTCATGTGATCTATCTAACCTAAGCATATTAACTCCTACAACGTGGTTTATAATAGTATAGATCAAAGTATTAACTATGTCACTTATTAAATTTCCATTTTCCGGTTTTACAGAATTTAAGATCTCTTGTTTAGAGATATCTAAAAGATGAAAATCCCACCATCCTAACAATTAAAAACCCCCAACTTATATAAGAGTTTGACCCCAATTTTTCATCCTCATAAACCCAAATTTGGACATAGCCACAATTGTCCAAGAATTCAATCAACAATGGTTCAATTCAAGTCTAAATCCATAAAGAACTCCATGGAATGAAATTATATCAACAATAGAGCAATAAATTTCGTTCTCCTCCCTTCAAAATAAGGAAAACCCTTTATTTATTGGAAACTTACTTGCAAGAGGGAAATCCACCTAAAGCTTGAATGAGGGAGTAGCCATGGATGCCATTCTTGAAGCTTTGAAGTGGATGAACCTTGAATCACTTGATTAGGGCAATGGGTCTCAGATTTTTGAAGATAGTTTTAGGAAGGTAAGGAGTGTTTATATGTGAAATGAGGATATAAGGGTTGCAGAATTGAGCCCCTGCTGATGGCGCCTGAGCATTGGTTTCCTGGCACCAAGGCCTGTTGGGCTCATAGGCTAGCACCATGGCGCTGGCCTGTTGGCACCGTGCCATTGTAGGCCACTGGGCGTGATCTAAGGCATTGAGTTTATGGTGTTAAGGCTCCAGTTCAACTGGGAGGTGGCATGCTTTCCCAAAAATCAATCTATATGGCGACATACCTATAGGAGTCTCTTCTCAACAGCCGCTTGGAGTTCAAAGTTCAACTTCTTAATGGCCCAATAGGCGTTATGCTGTAGTTCAACTGGGACGTGGCATGCTTTCCCAAAAATCATTCTATATGGCGACATACCTATAGGAGTCTTATAAGCTGTATGGTATGACCATAATGCGTCATCCAATCTCTTGGACCAATCCTTTCATGAAGGACATACTGCTTTCTCTAAGATTTTCTTTATTTCTTGGTTGGAAATTTTTGGCTTGGGCACTAGATTATGGATGATGAGCCAAAGCCACCTTGTGAGTAACTCCGTATTTCTCAAGAAGGCCCTCCCAAGTCCTTGTCGCAAAAAAGTGAAACATTGGTTGGCAAGGCAATGGCTTCTACCAACTTCTACCCATTAGACTTACAGCCTCTGTCTCAATAGCTTGATTTTAAACACATCTTAAATTGAGGTTTTTAATGAGGAAGATTATCAAAGGCTGTGGTGTAGACCTAACAAATGGTATTTTCAGCGATTCCCTAAGCAAGTTTTCAAATGGACACCTGATTTCAGACCGGATCAAGAATCGTCACTGGTACCGGTATGGATTAACTCGCCTAATCTGCCCATTCATTTTTATTCCAAAGAAAGTTTCTTTATTATTGCCAACATGGTGGGTAAAACCCTCAAATTAGATGGAGCTTCTTTGACTTCAAGAACAAGGCCAAGTATGGCCTGGATTTGCGTGGAAGATCTATTAAAGCCCCTTGTTACTAAAGTGTGGATTAGATGTGGGGATAACAAAGGTTTTTTTCAAGAAATTGTGCAAGAAAACATACTTAAATATTGCAATTATTATTATCATCTTGGACATGATAAAGAAGGGTGTAAAATTCTCCTATGCAAGAAACAAGTGAAGGCATGTTAATCAAGAATCAAGAAAAAATTCCTACTAAAATAAATCAAGAATCGAGAATCCACATTTCAAGAAATCAAGATTAAAGAATTCAAGATGGAAGAAACAATGTAGTTTCAAACAAGGGTCCAATAATCCTAGAAGGAAGGATAAGCATGAAGGAGGTTTGGGAACAAAGAGGCAAGTTGAAAGTTTCGGTCCAAGAAGCTGAAAGTCCACCATATAAAGGGTTTAAGGAGGTGGTCCCTTTGAGGGGATCAGTTGCTTTTCTTCAAAAAGGCAAATCTTCCAAAGCTGATCACTTAAAGGGGGATGTCGAAGAGGAGGCAAGGGAAGGGGTTGTACAAGTGGAAGGTGTAGAGCCGTAGTTGGAAATAATGATAGAATCGAGATGTGGGGATAACAAAGGTTTTTTTCAAGAAATTGTGCAAGAAAACATACCTAAATATTGCAATTATTATTATCATCTTGGACATGATAAAGAAGGGTGTAAAATTCTCCTATGCAAGAAACAAGTGAAGGCATGTTAATCAAGAATCAAGAAAAAATTCCTACTAAAATAAATCAAGAATCGAGAATCCACATTTCAAGAAATCAAGATTAAAGAATTCAAGATGGAAGAAACAATGTAGT
This sequence comes from Quillaja saponaria, assembly GCA_029379385.1. Classification (NCBI taxonomy): domain Eukaryota; kingdom Viridiplantae; phylum Streptophyta; class Magnoliopsida; order Fabales; family Quillajaceae; genus Quillaja; species Quillaja saponaria. Next base: position 8,489,093 of record CM055606.1, read on the forward strand.
TTCGAACAAGGGTCCAATAATCCTAGAAGGAAGGATAAGCATGAAGGAGGTTTGGGAACAAAGAGGCAAGTTGAAAGTTCCGGTCCAAGAAGCTGAAAGTCCACCGTATAAAGGGTTTAAGGAGGTGGTCCCTTTGAAGGGATCAGTTGCTTTTCTTCAAAAAGGCAAATCTTCCAAAGCTGATCAGTTAAAGGGGGATGTCGAAGAGGAGGCAAGGGAAGGGGTTGTACAAGTGGAAGGTGTAGAGCCGTAGTTGGAAATAATGATAGTTCAAAATCAGAATACTACATGGGCTGATTGAATAAAGTTCCTATAGAGACCAAAACCAATAAGGTTCAAGAAAGGGAGAGTGAGACTCAAGAAAGAGAGGGATTACAGATGGTGGATGATGTGAGTTGTTCAGATTAAGTTTGTTTTCATATCTGCCCTAAGAAAGCACAAGATCCGAAAGACTCTTGCTTAAAATGTCAATGCAGTGACATGAGAAGCAACGGAAACCTTTTAGAAAGTGGAAAGATTAAGAAATAGACCAAGATTTGAAAAGAGATAGTGGTATAATGGACCTTCAAGAAGGTCCAGAAGTGCAAGAAAAGAAGATAGTGTTAAATGCAGCGCGTCCAAGTAGCTCCGTTTCAAGGGGACTCTGATTTTCCTATTAATTCCAAGGAAGATTTGGAAAGAGTCATGCATACTTTAAATCTTTCACCTAAGAGTTCTTTGAAAAGCCCTCAAGATTGTTTAAAGCAACCTTTCAGCTATACTGGGAAAGGAGTTTCGTTTAGCTCACTTAGAGCCAATCTTGATCGCATGAGAGCTTCCTTTTGTAAGCCTCCTAGTAAGGTTTTCAGTTCTTTGACCTCCTCATCACCGTAATGATTAATGGTCTTCATGGAAATGCTAGAGGGGTCAAGAATGCTAACACAAGATGAAGGCTTCATAAACTCAAAAGATTGCATAGGTGTTCATTAGTGGCTGTGTCAGAACCTAAATGTTCATTGGATGACTTGGTAGTGCTACAAAACTATTGTGGTTTCACGAACTTTTGCATAAATTTGACTAAAACTTGTGGCTGTTTTCGGATGATTCTATTACATGTGAAATTATTATGACTTCCGCACAACAAGTCACATTAAGGGTGAAGCACGCTTTAGTACAAGAGGCCTTCTATGTTACCATGGTTTATGCGTGATGCAATAGGCTTGACCGTATGGAATTATGGGATGAACTAATTGAAATCAGTAGCGTGGTTGGTTCAGACAGGTGGCTTGTGGGAGGAGATTTTAATTGTGTTCTTGTTCATGAGGATGTAATGGGGGTGAATGCCCATTTTCATTATGACTCTGCCTCTGATTTTTTAGGAACTCTCACGGTTTGTGGCCTTCAAGAAGTAGCGCATTCAGGCGCAAGTTTTACTTGGACAAACAAGGGGGGTGGACCAGCTCAAATTTTAAAAAGGTTCTATCATTTCTTTGTCAACTCTAATTGGGCTGATGTCTCTTATCATGTGAAACAACTTAATAGGAAATATTCTGATCATAATCCTATAGTGCTTGAAGTAAAGCTACCGGAAAATGGTTTTCATGCACCTTTCCATTTCCTTAATATGTGGTGTAAACATCATAGTTTTATGGAGACTATGAAGCTTTCTTGGGAGGAACCTATAGTTGGAAACCCAATGTATGTTCTAGGGGCCAAGTTAAATCGGTTGAAAAAGGTTCTTCGTAGATGGAACAAGGAAGTTTTTGGCACGATCACGGATAAAGTCCAATTAGCCGAGGAGATGGTTGCACAAATAGAAATTCTGGTTGATATTGGAGAAGCTTCACAAGAGGAATTAGATAGAGTGGAAGTAATTCTAGAATCTAAGCTAAAAATGGAGGAAGAGTTTTGGAAGCAAAAGTCATCCATTCGGTGGTTGCAAGACAGGGACCAGTGCACTAAATTCTTTCATGCATCTGTCAAGGCTAAAAGAAACAAGTTGGCTATTCATAGAATTAAGGATGCTTCAGGGGTTTGGATTGACAACAAGGAAGATATAGAGACAGCGGCTGTTGAACATTTCTCTCAACTCTTTTCTGAGCAAGGTACTGATCTTGACTTATCTTTTCTTGATTGCATTCAACCTTTAGTTACTCATGAGCATAATGAGATTTTGAACATGTTTCCTCTTGAGGATGAGATTAAAGAGGCTATTTGGCATCTTGATAAGAATAGTGTTGTGGGCCCGGATGGCTTCAATGGTTTCTTCTTTGTTCACTGTTGGCCTATAATTGCTAATGATGTTACAAGAGCCATTCAATATTTTTTTTGTAGGGGATGAACTAACTAGGCTTGTTAGTAGCACTGCCATTGTGTTGTTGCCTAAAGTTGGATTCATTTTCGGATTTGAGACTGATTACCTTCTGTAACTTCAACTTTACAATAATCTCCCGGCTTTTGGTTAATCAGCTGAATTTGGTAGTGCATGTTTTGATTTCAGAGGAGCAAAGTGGCTTTCTGAAGGGTCGTAGCATAATCGAAAACATTGCTTTTGGGCAAGAGTTATGCCATGATATTTCTGCAAAAAATGTAGGAGGAAATGTAAGCCCTAAGGCCACCTCTCATCACCTTCGGATAATTAAAAGGGCCACTGGTTTCCGCCACCAAAAACTTCTCATCACATATTTGGGCTGCCCGTTATTTGTGGGGAGAAAGAAAGTATCCTTATTTGATAATATGATTGCAAAGATTCATAAGTGTATTGCTAGAGGTCGTCCAATTTGCTCTCACAAGGTGGAAGGGTAGTCTTAATTAAACATGTGCTCTCCTCAATGCCTTTATATTTAATGAGTGATATGGATCCTCCCAAACAGTTATTACCAAAATTGAAAGAGCTCTTCCAAATTTCTTTTGGGGTCAAAAGGATGATAAAAGGAAGTTTATTAGTGTTCATGGAGTGCTATTCGTCTTCCTATAGAGGAAGGTGGACTTGGAGTTCAATCTTTATCTAATGTTTTGATGGATGAAATTCCAAGTCAATGCTAAGATTAGAGAGTGGCAGATTTTTCATCCTTATCAAGTGAGGACAGATCTATCTTGCCTTCTTTGGCGGTGCAACATTTAAGGGGACTTCATTTATCTTCTGAAATTGATGACTCTATGGTATTGACTTATGATAAGGTAAGAATATTTTCTACTTCTTTGACTTGGGAGGTGACTCAAAATGGAGGGATGGTGAAACCGAAGTTTAAACATATGTGGCTGCCTTTACTACCTATGAAAATTTTGGTTTTTGTGTGGAAACTTTGGAATGGTTATTTTGCTCTTGATAGTACCATTGTGCGATTTCGTTATGCTATTGTTTCGAGATGTAGATGTTGTGTTTCACATACCGTGGAAACTATTCAGCACTTGTTTATCTCCTCTCAAATTGCTAAGGAGGTATGGTCCTTTTTTATGCAATTCTTTGACATGCAATATGAAGTCTTACAGGTTCATGAGATGTTTGAGTATTGGTGGAGTCAAGAAGGTTCATCTCTGGCAGGATATTTGAGAAGTGTTATTGTTTCTTTGATTGTGTGGGAAATATGGAAATCAAGGAATAAGTCTGATTTTGAAAATATTCCTAAGTATATGGAAGAAAAGTGGACATCATTTGCATATTGAGTTTTGATCATGTCAAACACTATCAACTTGGCATTCATTAGGGAAATAAAAGCATACCTTTGGTATAAAGCATCAGCCACTATGTTGACAATGCCCTTTTTGTACTTGATCACATACAGAAAAGCTTCAAGAAACTCCACCCACTTGGCATGTCTTCTATTAAGCTTGCTTTGTACTTTTAAATACTTCAAGGGTTCATGATCTGTGCGTATGACAAACTCCTTTGCAAGTAAGTAGTGCTGCCAAGTTTCTAAGGCTCAAATCAAAGCATAAAACTCTGTCGTAGACAGAATAGTTGAGACTTGCTCCACTCGATGGGACGCTTATCTTGCATAAGGATAGCCTCAATTCCCACTCCCGAGGCATCACATTCTACCTTAAAAGCCTTGTAAAAATCAGGAAGTGCCAAGATAGTAGCTGAACACAACTTCTCTCTTCAATCAATTCAAAGCTCTTTTGGGAAGCATCGTTCCATTTAAACTCTCCGCCCTTCTTGATACATTCGATCAAAGGAGCTAAGATGGTACTAAATTTTTTCATAAATCTTCTATACAATGAAGCTAAAGCATGGAAACTTCTTACCTTTGTGACTGTGGTAGGAATAGGCCATTCTTTGATGGCTGTAATTTTCTCATCATCAAATTCAACGCCATGTTGGGACACCACAAATCCGAGAAAAATGACCCGGTCTTGGCAGAAAGTGCACTTCTTGATGTTACCAAATAACTTTTCTTGACGAAGCACTTCAAAGACATTTCTAAGGTGTTCTAAACACTAATCATGGTTTTTACTATAAATGGGAAAGTCTGATAAGTACACTACAATAAACCTGCCAATGAAATGTCGCAGCACATGGTCCATTAGCTGCTTGAAAGTGCTTGGAGCATTAGAATGACTGAATGGCATTATCATCCACTCACACAACCCATGTTTTGTCTTGTCGGATCTGATGGTAGCCACTTTTTAAATCCAACTTTGAGAACACTTTTGACACATGTAATTCATCTAGCATATCATCCAGCCTTAGGATAGGATAGCGATATTTTACTATGATTTTATTGATGGCTTGGCTATCTACACGCATTCTCATAGTTCTATCCTTCTTTGGTACTAGTAAAACAGGAACTTAACAAGGACTCATGGATTCCGTCACATATCCTTTTTGCAGCAACTCATCAACTTGTCATTGCAACTCCTTAGCTTCTTTGGGATTGCATCTATAGGCTGGCCCATTTGGTAAGGCAGTTCCTGACACTAGATCAATTTGGTGCTCAATCCCACAAGGTGGTGGCATCCCCTTTGGTAATTCCTTAGGGAACACATCAACAAACTCTTCCATAAGCTCGTTAATCTGTAGGGGGAAAAGGAAATTACCTCATTTGATATGGCTTCTTTTACAACTATCATGAGAACTGGGCTGGAATCTTCTAAAGCTTTCCGTACTTCACCTTTGGTTGTAAACAAGCTTGTCTTCTTTTCTTTCTTCATGTCTTGTTGTGGACTAAGAGAACCTAAAGTGATCTTCTTCCCATCCTTCGTAAAGGAATAGCTGTGTTTGAATCTTAGCTTTGTCCTCCTCAATGCCTTTGCTAGACATCTTATGTCCTAAGACAATCCCTTCTTGTACCATAAAACGGCACTTTTCCCAATTCAAAACCAAGTTGGTCTCTTCACATTGTTTTAGCACACAATTCAAATTATGGATACAACGGTCAAAAGAGTCTCCAAATATAGAAAAATCATCCATGAACACTTCAAGGCATTGCTTTACCAAGCCTGTAAAAATAGCCATCATGCATCTTTGAAAAGTGCAAAAGGCATTACAAAGACCAAAATGCATTCTTCTAAAAGCAAAGGTGCCAAAAGGACAAGTGAAAATGGTATTTTCTTGACCTTTCGGAGCAATAACAATTAGGTTTTACCTTGAATAACCATTTAGAAAAAAAAAATACTTCTTACATGCCAACCAATCAAGCATTTGATCAATGAAAGGAAGAGGAAAGTGGGCTTTCCTTTTGGCCTTCTTGAGAGTATGGTAATCCTTGCCAACACGTCATTCGGTCAAGGTCCTTGTAGGGATGAGTTCATTGTTGGTGTTGGCAAGAACTGACTTGAATGAGCACATTGAGACAAATCTGAGTTGATGAAGTCCAAATCGTAATTGGACTAAGAATCCTGGTGGCAATAAAGGATTTCTACATGAGGAATCTAACTTCAGCAAGGAATTTTATTAGGACTAGGATTGAAAGAAGATCACAAGATCACAAGATCAAATTATAATATTCAAATTTCGGATGGAATAGGAAGTGCAAATCTGATTAAGGAATTAAATATTAAGTAGGGAAAGACTCCTTCTTATTTAGGAGTCATTGCCACCCCCATACTCTATAAATAGGGGAGGTATAGGTCTGATTGAGAAGTACATTTACATGCACTTTTCTTCTTCTCTCTCAAAATTTCAACAATGAACATAATATTTTCTTTTCAATTCATGATGATGCTAGCTTAAGTTTTTGTTCAATTGTAAGAGGTAAGTAATCTTGACTTATGAAGCTACTGTGAGAATCTGTTTTTAAGAGGAAATATGATGTTATACATAAATGTGAGTATTCATGTTTTTCTTGGCTAATTGCTTAATGATTATGTGTTTTAGTTTGTTATGATGTACACATGATAGATACATGTAATCTGATGGTAGTTAATTGATTAATGTCTTTGCATGGTTAATTAACATGAGTAGTAAAAGTAGCACTTGAATTAAATCTGAGTTTATTTAAGTGTTGCTTGAAAAATCTGATCTAAATTAAGTTAATGCCGCTTGTGTGTTAATTGTTTAGAATCAATTGCACCTATCTAGCTCATAATGCTTTCATGTAATTAAATCCATAACTCTTGATGAGGGTTATTATGTGATTAGTGTTAGTTATTCTGCTTGACCTAATTAACAAAGAGGTAAGGATAGGTAGGAAAGACTCATTTCCATGGTTGATTTGCATGCATATGTGTATATTCAGATTTGTATTTGTTTTGTTTTCAATGACTAATAGCTCTTGAATCTTGGTGCAAACTTCTTCGCAATTGAGTCTTACAAGTCTTTGGTTGTTTGCTTAGTTTAGTAAGTTTCTACCGAAAATTATTTTTCTACATTTAGAATTTAATTCTCTTGTTTTTCTTGCTTGCTTAGCTATTTTGAGTGCATATTAGTTAGTTTGATTTACTTTTTATTGCTCATTATAGTATTTGGCTTAGGATGATATACTTGAATTTCTTGTGCTCTTTTGCTTTGGTTCAATTTAACAAAATAAGAACTACTTGCTTGAGTTGAATTTGATTAACTTAGTTGTTTCTCTGTGGGATCGATACCCTACTTACTATACTACAATTATAATTAGTTAGGTTTTAATTTGGTGAACATTGACGACTCATGAAATTTTGGTGTGGCTACCGGGCATACTAATCATTTTAATTTGATTCAAGCTTGTGTTTTTGTTTAGTTTAGATCATTTGTGCAGGTTGTATGTCTGATTTCGAAGAAGACAGACAACCCACCTTAGAGCAACTTAAACAATTCTACGAAGAGCAAGCTGAGGCCATCAATCGAACTCCACCACAAAGCCTAATTGAAGAGGTCAATCCTAGAATACGTGTAGTGAGAGATTACATCAAAGCAAGTGGAGGGGCATTAGTTGACAAAACACCCGAGGCTGCAAAGCAATTAATATCCAACATGACTGCCAATTTGCAGCAATTTGGAACTCGCATGGATGCACCCTCCAAAAAAGTAAATGAAGTAAGTATCTCTAACCTTGAACAACAAGTTGGCAATCTAACACACAAGATGATCCAACAAGTTACTTTTCTTGTGCGTTCTTTGGCTATTGGAAATGTGCAGCAAGTGAAAGCATGTGGCATTTCCTCTAACTAAGGACATCCAATTGATATGTGTCCTACAATGCAAGATGATCCTGTGGAACAATCTGAGGCCATTGGTGGTGTTTTTCCTGGACAACCACAACATAAGTATGATCCATATTCTAACACGTACAATCCTGGCTAGAAAGATCACTCTAACTTGCGTTATGGGAATCAACAACAACCACCACCAAATGGGGGCCAAAACATTAACCCTCCTAGATTTCAAGCGCAACCACAATATCAATCCAAACAACCCCTACAACTAATGAATTCATCCAATTCTGGTTCGTCTATGGAAGATATGATGAAAACAATGGCATCCAATACATTGGCCTTCCAACAAAGCATGATGCAATTCCAACAAGAAACAAGGTCAAGTATCCACAACTTGGAGAAGCAAGTAGGACAACTTGCTACAAGTGTGGGTAAATTAGAAATACAAGGGTCTGGTATGCTGCGTCAAGCTATGACTAGTCGAGAAAGTGCTTGTGCAATCAAGTTAAGGAATGGAAAAGAGCTTGGAAAAAATAAAAATAATGCATTGGAGGAAGAGATTGATGTTGAAGCCAAAACTTCTTCAAAGTTGGTCGAAACTTCTGCCCCTAATCAAATGAATGCCAAGCCTACTTTGGGTGTTCCCAAGGTAAATTCTCAACCTATGAATTCCAATTTTAAGCTTACTTCACCTTTTCCTTTGAGTTATAGGTCTAAGAAGGAAGATAATGAGAAGTTGATCTTAAAGATGTTTAGAAAGGTTGAAATCAATATTCCTCTCTTGGATGCAATCAAGCAAATCCCTCGATATGCAAAGTTTCTCAAGGAGTTGTGCACTAACAAAAGAAAACTCAACGGTAATGAAACAGTAAGTGTGGGAGAGAATGTATCTGCTATCATTCAAAAGAAACTCCCACTTAAGGAAAAAGATCTTGGTTCATTTTCTATTCCTTGTAATATTGGTAATACTTGCATTGAAAAGGCCATGTGTGACTTAGGAGCTTCAGTTAGTGTAATGCCAAAATCTTTATATGACTCTCTTTGTCTTGGAAACAGGTGTTATTATCCAACTTGTTGATCGTACATTTGTTTATCCTTTGTGTGTGCGATGTCTTAGTTTCAGTCTATGGTTTGATTTTTCCTGCTGATTTTTATATTCTGGACATGGAGGTTGATCACTCACACACGTCTACTACACTTTTATTAGGAAGACCATTTCTTAAAACTGCTAGATCTAAGATTGATGTTTTTTGTGGTACATTGTCTATGGAATTTGATGGTAATGTTGTTCAATTCAATATCCTTGATGCCATGAAATTTTAAGATGATAAACAATCTGTTATGTGTTTGGATGTTATTGACATTAATGTGCAACAAGTTTTCACTTAAGTGGTTGTGATTAATTGAATATGGCTATAAGGCAAAGTTTTGATTCCACTTGCACAAAAGGAGAGGTTTCTATGGATGATGCTTTGGTTGATGCGGTCATGGACTTGCAAGCTTTGCAAGCTGTGCCATACAAGTATGGTGAGGTTTTTCATGATTTACCTATTTCTCACAAGAAACTTTTACTCTCTGTTTTGCATGCACCCGAGCTTGAATTAAAACCTTTGTCTGATCATTTAAAGTATGTGTTTTTAGGTGAAAATAAACATTACCTGTTGATCATTGCAAAGAACTTAAAAGATGTGCAAGAGGAAAGGCTTGTGCGCATCCTTTGTGACCATAAAACTGCTATTGGATGGACGTTGGCTGACATCAAGGGAATTAGTCCTTCCATGTGTATGCACGCATACTTTTGGAAGAAAATTTGAAGCTAACAAGGGAGATGCAAAGGCATCTCAACTCACCTATGATGGAGGTAGTCAAGGCCGAAATATTGAAGTTGCTTGATGCCGGAGTTACCTACCCTATTTTGGATAACAAGTGGGTAAGTTCCTATACATATGGTTCCTAAGAAAACGGGAATTCCTGTTGTGCAAAATAAAGATCATGAACTTGTGCCTACACGTGTTCAAAGTGGGTGGAGAATGTGTATTGATAATCAGATTGTTATTGCACCTAAAGATCAAGAAAAGACTACTTTTACTTGCCCCTTTGGTAGTTATGCATATAGAAGAATGCCTTTTGGTTTGTGTAATGCACCAGCCACTCATTTTCAAATTATGTAGAAAGAATCATTGAAGTTTTCATGGATGATTTTACTGTTTATGGTGATTCTTTTGATGAATGTTTGAAAAATGTTTCTCTTATTTTGAAAAGATGGATGGAAACTAACCTTGTTTTGAATTATGAGAGGTGTCACTTTATGGTTGAACAAGGGATTGTTTTAGGACATGTAGTTTCTGCTCGTGGTTTAGAAGTTGATAAAGCTAAAATAGATATTGTGTTGTCCTTACCTTATCCCACATGTGTGTGGGAAGTTCGTTCTTTTCTTGGACATGCAAGTTTCTATCGAAGATTTATCAAAGATTTCTCTAAAATTGCATTGCCCCTATGCAAGTTGCTGGCTAAAGATGTGGATTTTGTGTTTAATGATGCTTGCAAACAAGTGTTCGATGAGCTTAAGAGGAGATTAACTTCAGCCCCCATTGTTCAACCTCCAAATTGGGATTTACATTTTGAGATCTTGTGTGACGCTAGTAATTACACTGTTGGAGCTGTACTTAGCCAAAGAGTTGGGCGAAATTTGCATGTCATCTCTCATGAATCACGTCCACTTGATGAAGCTCAATGCAACTATCATACAACAGAAAAAGAACTCTTTGCTGTAGTTTTTGCTCTTGATAGTTTAGATCATACTTGCTTGGTACTAAAGTGATTGTGTTTTATCATCATACAGCTCTTAGGCATCTTTTGCACAAGAAAGAATCAAAGCCTAGATTGATAATATGGATCTTGCTTTTGCAAGAATTTGATCTTGAAATTAAGGACAAGAAAGGGGTTGAAAATTATGTAGCTGATCACTTAAGTAAATCTCAAACAAGCAAGTGGAGATAAAATCTGTGAGAGGTGTTTTCCTGATGAGAAGTTGTATGCTAAGTATGACATTCGGCCATGGTATGCTAATTTGGTTAGCTTATTAGTTACCAAAGAATTTCCTCAAGGTTTGTCCAAATCTCAAAAATGTAAGTTTAAAGCTAATGCTAAATATTATGTTTGGGATGACCCATATTTGTGGAAGTATTGTGCTAACCAAGTCATAAGAAGGTGTGTACCCAATGTGAGTATAAACTCTATCCTTTCCTTTTGCCATTCTTATGCTTGTGGAGGACATTTTGGATCAAAAAGAACAACTCATAAGGTACTTACATGTGGTTTTTATTGGCCTACCTTGTTTAAAGATGCATATATTTTGCAAATCATGTGAACAATGCCAAAGACTTGAACTTTTATTATTGTATGTGAAATCTTTGATGTTTGGGGTATTGATTTCATGGGTCCTTTTCCCTCTTCTTTTGGAAATATTTACATCCTGCTTGCCGTTGGTTATGTGTCTAAATGGGCTAAGGCTACACGTACTGATGATGCTAAGGTTGTAGTGGATTTTGTTAAAACTCACATCTTTGATAGATTTGGAATACCCAAGGCAAACAATTTTGTAATTGATTCATGGAAGCTTTGCTTCGAAAATACAACAAGCTTGCCACCCTCAAACAAGTGGCCAAGCTGAAATTTCTAACTGAGAGATCAAATCCATCCTCGAAAAGATTGTGCAACCTAACAAAAAAGATTGGAGCTAAAGGTTGAATGATGTTCTATGGGCTTATAGGATTGCATATAAATCCCTATTGGAAAGTCTTCATATAGGTTAATTTATGGGAAACCATGTCATCTACCAGTAGAACTTGAGCATCGTGCTTTTTGGGCCATTAAGCAATGCAATATGAACTTAGACGCTGCTGGACATCATAGGAAGTTGTAATTGCAAGAGTTGGAGGAGATAAGGAATGGTGCTTACGATAATGCAAGGATTTACAAGGAAAAGATTAAGGCATTCCATGACAAAATGATTTCGAGAAAAGAATTAATTGGGCAAAAAGTTCTTTTGTTTCATTCACAACTAAAGCTCTTTCTAGGTGAGTTACGTTCTCAATGGATTGGACCCTTTTTTGTTACTATCATCTTTCCTCATTGTACAGTTGAAATTCAAAGCTTAGAAACAAACAAAGTGTTCAAGGTGAATGGGCAACGGTTGAAACCTTTCTATGAAGGTTTTAAGGAAGTGGTTGTGGAGGAGGTTGACTTGGCCAAACCTACATTAGATTGAAGAGCATGGAGTCGAGCCAAAGATATTACACAAAGGAGCTAATTGGGAGGCAACCCAACAAAAGGAAAAATGCAAAACCAGATTTACTTTCTTCTTTCACTTTCTCTTTTCTTTTCGTCCTTTATTTTAGTACATGTGTGATTTTCCTTCTTCTCTTTCTTACTTTGATGTCTACATTGTGGACAATGTAGTGTTTAAGTGTAGGGGTGGAGGATTTAGTGTTTCTTTTTGCTTTCAATGTGTTTTGTTTTTATTTCATCCATTTATGTGTGTTTCCTTTTCTTTTGCATGCAAATCCTTAAGTGTTTAGCTTTGTCTTTTGATCTCCCAAGAGTTGATGAGAATATGTGTATTATTATAGTGAGATAAACAGAATGAATGAGTTAACTTGCAATTTTGAGCTTAATTGGTTTAAGGATTAACTTTGAAAGCTTGTCATGGCGACTTAGCAGTTGTTTTACCTTTATGAGCTTTTGAGCATCCAGCATGCCTTCTTTGTTATGTGTTATTCATTCAATGTGTGGTGCATCTCTATAACTTTTGTTAAGACTACATTTAAATTGCATGTATGCATGAAAGTGATAAAAGCACTTAGGATTTTAACCACTTGAGCCAAAAACATGCCAGCCTTATTCATGATGATTCACTAGTGAGTTAATTTTGAGCTTATTTATTTTTTCTTGTAACGCATGTTTGTGAACCTAAACCTTTCATATGTTCCCTTTTTGCCTAGACAAGGAATAGTAGAGTATGTGTACCTTATTATGAACATTGGGTTATGGTTGGAATTCATGAAAAAAGTAGTCATATGATGGGAATTGATTGTAAATTGTACCATTCGGTTATCAAGAAAAGAGAAGAACAATTCCAAGTTGTTTATGAAAAAAAAAAAAAAAAAAAAAGAAGAAAAGAAAAGAAAAGGTGATGACCAATGTGTATATGGTGGAAAAGGAAGAAAGAAAGTGCTCCCTTTTGTTTTAAGTAATATCATGTTGTGGGAACTTGAAAATTAAAGGAAGCTAGGTATTTGTGCTTAATTTCCTATGACGAATTCGTGAACATTAAGTTTATACGCTATTGAGTTCATTATTTTTTTATGCTCTACTAGTTGCTTTGATCTTTTTTTAACCATTTCTTACCTATTCTTTTAGCCTAGCCCCATTACAACCTTGAATAAAGATCTTTTGATTCATGTTATGCATGTTATACTTTGGGTGTGGGGATGAGATTAAAGAGCAAGCTTATGGTAGATCATAACATTGATTGAATTTGAGTTTAAACACTTTAAGCCATAAACACTTGAGTGTTGGAGTGTATACCAATGAGATGACCTGTTATTTTGGTATGACATGCATTTTATTTAAGTCTTTAAACTAAGAAGGGTTTTAAGATTGTTAAGTGTTCAAATTCATGAAAATATTCTTGCTTATAATACTTAGACTCTTTGAGATTGTTGGGAGATTACAAGTGAAGTTGAGTGCTTAGAAGGTTTTCATTTACTGTTTGCTTTTTGTTTTCTAATTCTTAGGTTTCATTTCTTTTCCAATTTTTCAGGTTTTGGTTTTGAACATTGTTAGTTTCAACTTTGTCTTTTTCTTTTCCTTGCTCGATGACATGCAAGTACTAAGTGTGGGGAAATTTGATACACTCATTATTCTATCTTTTTACTACCTTATTCTAAGTCTTTTATGCATATTTTATGTCTTACTTAGTTTACTTATCTTGTTTTGTGTAAAACTATGCTTTGTAGACATAAAGAGTAAAATGGAGCATTTGAGCATGTAATGGAGCTAAGGACTAGAATGAGCACAATGAGACAAATCTGAGTTGATGAAGTCCAAATCGTAATTGGACTAGGAATCCTGGTGGCAATAAAGGATTTCTACAAGAGGAATCTAACTTCAGCAAGGAATTTTATTAGGATTAGGATTGAAAGAAGATCAAATTAGAATATTCAAATTTTGGATGAAATAGGAAGTGCAAATCCAATTAAGGAATTAGATATTAAGTAGGAAAAGACTCCTTATTTAGGAGTCATTGCCACCCCATACTCTATAAATAGGGGAGGTATAGGTTTGATTGAGTAGTACATTTACATGCACTGTTCTTCTTCTCTCTCAAAATTTAAACAATGAACATAATATTTTTCTCTTCAATTCATGATGATGCTAGCTTAAGTTTTTGTTCAATTGTAAGAGGTAACCTTGACTTATGAAGCTACTATGAGAATCTGTTTTTAAGAGGAAATTTGATGTTATACACAAATGCATTTTTCTTGGTTAATTGCTTAATGATTATGTGTTTTAGTTTGTTATGATGTACACATGATAGATTGATACATGTTATCTGATGCTAGTTAATTGATTAATGTCTTTGCATGATTAATTAACATGAGTAGTAAAAGTCGCACTTGAATTAAATCTGTGTTTATTTGAGTGTTGCTTGAAAAATCTGATCTAGATTAAGTTAACACCGCTTGTGTGTTAATTGTTTAGAATCAATTGCACCTATCTAGCTTGTAATGCTTTCACGTAATTAAATCCATAACGCTTTATGAGGGTTATCATGTGATTAGTGTTAGTTATTCCACTTGACCTAATTAACAAAGAGGTAAAGGAAAGACTTGTTTCCATGGTAGCTCATGAATCTTGGTGAAAACTTCTTTGCAATTGAGTCTTACAAGTCTTTGGTTGTTTGCTTAGTTTAGTAAGTTTCTACCGAAAATTATTTTTTTACATTTAGAATTTAATTATCTTGTTTTTCTTTCTTTCTTAGCTATTTTAATTTAGTTTAAATCAATGATCAACACCCCATTTATTTACTTTGTTATTTTGAGTGCATATTAGTTAGTTTGCATATTTATAGCATATTATCATCATAACAACCTATTTTGGAACTCCATTCATTTTTATACATCTGTTTTGTTTTATATTTTGTTGCATTAGTTTGATTTACTTTTATTGCTCATTATAGTATTCGGCTTAGGATCTATACTTGAACTTCTTGTGCTTTTTTGCTTTGGTTCAATTTAATTAAATAAGAACTACCTGCTTGAGTTGAATTTTATTAACTTAATTGTTTCTCTACGGGATCGGTACCCTACTTATTATACTACAAATATAGTTAGTTAGGTTTTAATTTGGTGAACATCGACAACTCATCATCCTCCATCAAAATTTTGTGCATGTAGAATGAGGGGCTTATGCCTTCGATGTCAACTATTGTCCATCCTATTGCCTTCTTGTGTTCTCTCAGTATCTATAGGAGCTTATCTTCCTGCATGTTATTAAGAGAAGTAGAAATAATAACAAGCAAAGTAGATGATGGACCAATTAAAGCATACCTTAAATGTGATGGCAAAGGTTTTAGCTCCAATGTAGGTGGTATTTGAGGTTTGATCTAGCTATGAATGGTGAAGTATCTAACAATTCCATGCACTCAACAAAGTCATCATCTTCTCTATTTGCATTAGAAATTATATCTGCTTCAAGAGTGTCAATAGGATAATTATCTGAAATACCTCTTGAGTTACTCCATGTAACACATCAATAGCCAAACATTCATCATGGTCAGGAGGAAATTTCATAGCTTTAAACACATTAAATGTTACCCCTTGATCTTGAACCCACATGGTAAGGTCTTCCAAGAATGATAGGGATTTTCCTGTCTTCTTCCATGTCAAGCACATTAAAATCAATAGGAAAAATTAATTTATCAACCTTGACTAGCACATCCTCTACAATTCCCCTTGGATAGGTAAGAGACCTATCCGCTAGTTGCAATATAACCGATGTAGGCTTAACTTCACCCAAACCCAATTTATGGTATATAGACAAAGGCATCAAATTAATAATAGCTCCAAGATCACATAATGTCTTACCAAAAAATTGGTACCAATTGTGCAAGGGATGGTAAAACTACCTGGGTCCGTTTGTAATATAGCACTACATCTTTCCATTGGAGCAACAGTTTCTTGGCTCACTTAGCCTTCTTTTCTTAGACAAGATGTCCTTCATAAACTTGACATAGTTTGGCATTTGTTCTAAGGCTTCAGCAAATGGTATGTTGATGTGAAGCTTTTTGAATACCTCTAGGAACTTCTGAAATTGCTTGTCAAGATTCTTCTTTTGGAACCTTTAAGAAAATGGTAGTGGAGGAGTGGGTAAAGTTGGCTCTTTTGCTTGAACTTTTTCCTCATTCTTTTCAATTGGCTGCTCTCAATTTCAGCTTGCTTTTAGGCTATTCCACCATTTTACCACTTCTAAGGGCAATGGCCTTGCAATGCTCTTTGTAGTCATTCCTTGGATTAGGCTCAGTGTCACTAGGAAGAGAAATTTGAGGTCTACATGTCAAAGCAATAGCCAACTGGCCAATTTGTATCTCAAGTGTCCTTAATGATGCCATTTGGCTTTGGATCACAGAATCTATCCTAGACATGTATTGCATGAACATGTTTTCCAAGGATGGTTTCTTTTCAGGTGTAGCAACAAGTCTTGCTTGTGATTGGAAATCAGGAGGATAACTAGGCTTCACAGCATTTGAAGGCCTAGATTGTTCCAATTGAAATTAGGATGATTTCTCCATCCTGAATTATATAGGTTGGAGAAAAGGGTTATTCTACCTATTGTAATTGCTCATATATTGTACTGCTTCCATTTTAGAGCATTGATTACTAGTATGACCTTCTCCGCATATTTCACGAGCCATAACTTGATTCTTGATTAAGGAATCCCAAGATTATCAAATCTCGTAGTTAAACTAGCCACTTGTGCCGTTAAGGTACTAATGACATCTAGCTCATGTACACCAACTACTCTTCAGGTTGGTAATCTCTTAGTTGGCCATTGGTAATTGTTAGAAGCCATCTCTTCTAATAAATCATAAGCTTCATCAATGGACTTACCCATTAGTGCACCACCAGCTGCAGCATTAATCGTAGTTCTTGTTTGGGTTACCAAACCATTATAGAATGTTTGGACTTGTAGCCATTTTGGAATACCATGGTGTGGGCAATGTCTCATCAAGTCCTTATACCTTTCCCATGCCTCATATAGAGATTCTTGGTCTTGTTGTAAGAATAAGATGATTTCATTCCTCAACTTCGCTGTCTTTGCCAGTAGAAAGAACTTAGCTAAATCATTTCATGTAGTTATGGAATTGGATGTCAAAGAATACAATCAGCTTCCTGCCTTATCTCAGAGTGAGAAAGGCAAGAGTCTTAGAAGAATGGCATCATTAGTAACGCCATTGCACATGAAGGAATTGCATAACTCCAAAAACATTATAAGATGGGCATTAGGATTGTCGTTCGAAAGGCCAGCAAATTGTGCCATTTGTTGGATTATTTGAATTTGGACGGGCTTGATTTCAAAGTTGTTAGCTTGAATTGCCGGCTGTTGGAAGCTATAGAATGAAGGCTATCCACTAGAGGGACAACATAGTCACGTAAAGCCTTAGGTTCTTGTTTTTCATCCATTGCTGGATTTTGCAAAAGATGCTAACGGTTCTCCTTTGGAAGTCTTCGAATTGTCTTTTCAATTTCCTAATCAAAAGGAGCTAGTTCCAAGCTGTGAGCTCTTTGCACCTAAAACAAAAAGAAATTCTGAATTAAAACTAAGATAGATTGGTATTAATATCAACAAAGATTAGAATAATTCCCTTGCAATGGTGCCAAAAACTTGTTGATGATCTTACACCGCAAGAGTACGTGTCGTGAACAAGTAATAAAGAGATGAAGAAGTATCATTCCCACGAGGAATTATCTAACAAAGTACTAAAATTGTATCAATCCAAATTTTATCCAAACAATTAACTTTGGAATTGATTAACTAATTTATCAAACAATGAACTTGAAATAATTATATTGAGACGAGCCTAGGATTACAATTTCCCTCACACTTGGCCTAATTTGCACTTATCTTATTACGCTTAGATTCATGGTATTATAATATTAACCAAGGATTCTAATTCAATTATAAGTATCTTTCGAATTGCTTATATATCTTGATTAACCAATTCACTATATGTCTATGAGGATTGAATTAATCAAGATGCATTAAGAGAAAACCTCAATTGGTTATACATGACATATGGGTATATGTCTTCAAATTTTAAAAACCGAGAAAACAACTAAATGGATTGCCATCATTTGGTTTCCAAGGAGCTGTAATTTTAGGGTAAGACATATTACTTCATGCCTAAGACACGTGGAGGCTACACGTCATTAGAATTTGGTCAACAGACCAAATGAGTTCAACCAAAGTCTTTAGAGATCATGATCTGGTGGGCTGGGCATGATGGACATGTGGTAAATTAAGCAATTAAGGCTTTTTAGAATGGTTGTTATGCATTTAACTTACTAGAAAATTACTAAGTTTGTGAGCTAAAGTTGTGGTTGCTAAATATTAACTTTCTAATCCAAATGTTCCATAAAAGCCTATTAAGGCTTTGTTTTCAAATACACATACATGGTATACCAATTTCCTTTAAATTTCTTTATTCTTATTGTCATTTTATATTTCCTTTATAAGCTTTCGCATTTTCGGTTTTGGTAGCTAGATATTTCATTTAGATACATCTTTCATGGTTTAAATTTACTGTACTTTGTAGGAGTATTTAACATAAAAAATAAAATAAAAATTACCTAGCTATTAGTACTTTGCATTAAGGCTTGAGCTAGCAGTTAGTACTTGGTATTTACACTCATTTTATTTTTTCTCTCTCTTGGAATAGTTACCTTGACAAGCTCCTATAAAATTTCATGTTGACACAAATACAAATCTAAGCACATAAAATATAAAACAGCCCAACTTCATTCTTCTAAACTCAGCCCTGACTTTTGGGGCATTAGATTTTCTAATACAACCTGCTGGTTGATAACTCTATTTTATAGAGTTATGTTACTATGCTTTTAATTCATATTTTATGTTAAATCCTAGGTTATGAAGATCTTAAGTTGCCCAAAACAATAACAAAGAGAGAAGAGCCACGGCCAGTTGATCATGAAGCCACAGCACCAAATCTAAAGGCTACCTTCATGAATATACTAAGGATAACAACAACAAAGAGAGAAGAGCCATGGCGCGTTGATCATGAAGCTGAGCGCCAAATCTAAAGGCTACTTTCATGAATATGCTAAGGATTGGCACCGCAGTGCCCTGTTATGTGAGGCCGTGGCTAGACAAGATGGAGTCCTAATGGGGATTGGGCAAAGCCTTTAAAGTTTTAGAGATATACCAAAGCTCATGATAGAGAGTGCTAAGGACCTAAAAGAGACCTGAAGCTATGACAACTTCTAGTTTTTAGATCCCTTCTTCTTATCTTCTATTCACTTGTAATGGTTATGTCTTTAGTTTTTAAGTATAGAGTAGCCATACCTTAGGGATAATAATCGAATTAACATGCAGCCGATGTAGCTTTAGTTTTAATTCAATGCAAGGAGACCTGAAACTGTGAAAACTTCTAGTTTCTAATCCCTTCTTATTTTCTATTTACTTGTAATGGTTATGTCTTTAGCTTTTAAGTATAGAGTAGTCATACCCTGGGGATAATAATCAAACTTACATGCAGCCGATTACAGCTTTAGTTTTAATTCACTGCATGATTCACTAGTTAGATTGATTAGGAATTCTAGAATTGACTTGGAAAAGTCAATTTTGGGATTAGCCTTAGGCAATATAACTTATGTTTGGATTCTTTATGTGATATGGATAATCTAATTTGTTTAAGAGATAGGAATATACTCGTTTTTCATTAGTAATCAGGAGATTGGTTCTTAATGAGTTTGCCTTAGAATAATTCTCATAGGAATATAGGGAATTAGACTATTGCATAAATTGAATTGAGCTAGAGTTAATTAGGTGTAGTGTGAGGGATTCGTGAACCTAGGCTTAGTTTAAATATTCTTATAAATTGCTTAAAAATCTCTACATTTACATTTGCTTGATTAGAGTTAGGTTGCATCTTATTGGTATTTACCATTTGAAAGTAATTTATTCCTTGTGGGAAAGATCTCTATTTATCACTATATTATTTGAAGATGATACGTGCGCTTGCATTTGTTAAATCCTTATCACTGGTTTACAAATTATCAGGTGTAAATGGTAGTAACATTATGGTACTTAGGGAATCAAACTTGAGCAAACATGATGAAGCGCTCGCGGCTATAAATTGCAATAAATAGCCCTTCTAGTGATGTATCACTCTGTCTGCATCAAGGAAGACATCTCTTTATAATGCAATTGACAAAAATGAAAAAAAAAAAAAAAAAAAAACTAGAAAAGAATATAGATGATTCTGGAAGTGAAGTGATGTGTGTAGTATCCTTACAACTAAATCAGAACAGTAAGATCCGGTAAGACATTAAAGAGGGAGTAAATTTTCACCTTGAAGTATTTTACTATATTAGAAAAGTGGAATCCAAGTGTACAAAATTCTAGAACTTGATGAACCATAAGATTCTATACAATCAAAAAATAAGTATGAGTACCTTTGGACGTTTTGAACTAAGGGGCCTTAGTTCACAATCACCGTGTCTGCGAGATGTCCATTACCAGTTCCAACCAGAAATAAAATTTGTTAAGTTAAACTTTTGAATTTAAAACCTTATTTCAATGTTCTGAGACTTGTCTATCCTAACAGTCAGATAGCAAACTATGTCAAAGTCAATTAGCCTTTTAAGGTCATAAATGAGGACATACTATAAAGGTTAAATAAACGACTTAAAAATGGAAAACTAGTTGCGAGAGTAAAAGAATTAGGAATGCAACCCATTACAATATTGGCAGTAAAAGAATTATGCATGCTCACCTGGGTGGGTATAACTCTACATTTTCTTTTAATGTTTGAATTTTAAGAGCATATATTCTTTGTCGAAAGGCATCATTATCTAGCCTAAAAATCAAAATCCATAAGCTAATCATGATCATCGAGGAGGAGGAGGAGGGCCTAATAGTGAAGAGAAAAACTTTGAAAAAACCAAATGTAGTTGAGGCTAAGTAGAAGAATAAGGAAACAATAAATTATCCAATGAAGGCACCTTACCTAGGCAGCAGAATCTTGAGCTGTTGGATCCTCACATTTACCCAATGTTCTGGGGGTATATTTGTCTCTGCACCTGCTTGTCTAGATATCAAGGGCATGATCTCATTTAAAACCATATTTCAATGTTCTGAGACTTGTCTATCCCAACAGCCAGATAGGAAACTATGTCAAGTCAATTAGCCTTTTAAGGTCATAAATGAAGAAAGACTATAAAGGTTAATATAAATGACTTAAAAATGGAAAACTAGTTATGAGAGTAAAAGAATTAGGAATGCAACCCATTACAATATTGGCTACTGAAGCATGCTCACCTGGGTGGGTATAACTATACATTTCTTTTAAATCCAATGAAGGCACCTCTAAGATTCTTGGCTGCTTTGTGTCCCACTAGATGTCAGAATGTTGTTAGGACCAATGAAGATATGAAGACTGCTGGTCCACCATTAACAACGGCTTCAGATTGCCCACAGAATGGGTTATAGTGACACAGATAGCAAAGGTAAACAGGAAGATGCCAAAGATTGAAGCCAGGTATACCAGTGTTTGACCCAGACGTAATGTTATGGTTGTACGACCAAGTTCAAGTAGAAATGCACCTAGATTATAAAAGAGCGGTCCAGTTCTCCAAACATTAGACTGAGTGCTTAACCGTCCCAAGGGATCAGTAACATTTGCTTGATTCTCCAGGTGTCTTGCAAGTTGCTGTAAAACATGTACATTTGATGTTTAACTTATAAGGAATCAAATAATAATAGTACATCTCATAATTAGATAATTGGGGGATAAACCCAAAAATGAATGCTAATCATTTCTTTTCTACTCATTGTATGTTTAACCAAAAGGAAAATATGTAACATACGCTAGTAGTCCACTAACAAATTTCCTAGAACTTGTGGAATAATGATAAACATATAGAATTCTAACCAATGTATGATGAATATAAGTGATGCTCTAGAACGCACAAGTAAACAGTAGCTAGCTTGTTCAACAAACATTTGATGAAAGCCCATCTATTGTCATGCCTAAACCTAAACCCTAACCCTAACCTACAAAAGAACCAAACCAATGCTTATCCTTTGATTCAATTGAAATCCATGTCCCATTATTCATGAAGAGAAAAATAAAAGAGAAAGGATCCAATAAATGAAAGAAACCTGGAAATCAGAACCTACAGGCAGATATAGAGGTCCAAAAGACATTGCTACTAGAAGTCCAAAAGTATTGTAAGATCTATCCGAGGAACCTGTATATCAGCTTGTTCAGTTGAGGCTGTGAATCATACATGCCACTGGAATCAGATGCTCTTTCAAATCCTTGGGAACGATGTTCCTTCAGCATCCAAAGAAGTAAGAAATGTAATTTTGAATGTTTGAATAAATAGAGACATAAAAAGCCATGAGATGAAGAATTAAGCAATAATAATTAGAACAAAATTTTAATTGGGGAATGCATTTAGTTGTTGTCCATTATTTTCACAGTTAGAGTCTAGCAATTTGGGGATTTGAGTTATTAATTAAGGAGTCAGATTAATTATGATAAATTAGGCTTTCCTAATGTACGTAGGATCACCATGTATTTTCGTTAGGACCTCGAAGCACAAGTAAGAATATCCATTTAGACTTAGGAAAGTATGATCTCTCTAGGTCAGAATGTCATACGAACGTTTGAAATTAAATTCTAAAACTATCATGCTCTCATCCTTCTCAAGGGTTTGTGGAACACATAGTTTATGAAGATACATCCTAGATATATATTACTCCAGTGGATTAGTTTTATAATATTTACCTTTATTAGCTTGAGAATAAAGTAAAGTTTTCAGCACGTAGAACACCTGCTAAATTATCTATCATGGTCCACACATAACTGTCCAAATTCCAAACTATACTATATAAAAATTGGCCCAAGACTTTTAAGATTTAGACTTACCGTAACAACAATCCCTTTATCCTCACTTACAATGCTTGACATTCCAAACGATCCAAGAACAACAAAGACAAGCTGTGCAGGAAGAAATATGGAGAAAGAAAAAAAAAATAGCATGAAATATAATGCATTGCCTCCAAGAAAACCACTTACAAGTGAGTAACATTCCTTTCTAATAGTAAACTCACTTTATTGATTTAACCTTTAATTAGGAATTCCATTGATTCTTAACTTACTTTGTGTGTTTTGAAGGTTTAATGCTTAAAAGAAATCCTTTTGAAGTCAAGTTGAAGTCAAACAAGGATTTCCTACGCATTGGGAGTCACAGCGAAGGAAAAAAGCGCACCACAATGCCTAAAATTGTGCAAAACACCATCCAGGCAGAAAGCATTGGCACCTAGGAGCTAGGAAGCTGGTGCTAGGCGGCCCAAGACAGTGGCAGCCAATGCCTAGGCGTAGGAAAGCTACAGCCTAGGCTCCCAACGTGATCCTACAATCTGATTTTTCATTGCTACGGCACTGGATCAATTCCTAGTATGAATTAACTTCTTTTTAAGGGTTTTGAAGCTTATTTAAAGAGGTTTATGTTGGGGAATCAAGACACAAAATTGAGCAAAGGATTTTTGGAGATTTAGAGTTGATTGAGAGTGCTTGGAGCTAAAGGAATAAGGAATTTTGAAGAGCTTGGAGACCAACATCCTCCTAGTTTTCTCTATTTCCTTCTTTCTTTTTAGTTTCCTTGTGTGTTTTTCATGATTTTTTTAGCTATAATCATGTTTACATCTAGTAGCATGAACTAAATCATTTTTCTAGGATTATGATGGAACTCACATGTAATTTGATTTAATATTATCTATGGCTTGTTTAGGGTTTGATATTATTGTTATTTATGTCATTCTATGTTAATTGCTTCTAATTGCTTGATCACCAATTAGATAGATTTGGTAATCTAGAGGAACCTTGACAAAAAAAAAATCTAGGTTAGCCTTGAATAACACTTGGTTCTATGTTCAGGGTTTGATATTATTGTTATTTATGTCATTCTATGTTCATCACTAAAAGAGCTACTGATAATAATGATCCACATAAAAGAGCTGCATAGCCCAATACCATCATACTTACATGAATCATTAACCAATGGGATTGGAGAGTGAGTACTAATGTTACAGATTGATGCATTAATGACACTTGGTGCAATTATTGAGTTGTTTGATGTATGAGGAATGGATTTTTATGGGTCCTTTTATCTCCTCATACACTAACCAATACATCAGTTGTTGTGGAGGACTATGTCCTAAGTGGGTAGCCATTGAAACACCAAACAATGACTCCAAAGTTGTAACTCAATTCCCTAAAAAGAACATATTCACATTATCTGGTACGAGTCATCGTTAGTGATGGAGGGTCTCACTTTTGCAACAAGCAAGTTAGGTTCATCCTTTCTAAATATGGGGTGACACATAAAGTGGCACTAGCATACCATCCACAAACAAGTGGAACAAGCTGAGGTCTCTAATCAGGAGATCAAGAAAATTGATATGTCTTTCTAGAAAGGATTGGTACAAGCGATTTGACGATGCACTTTAGGCATAACTTTGGATTTCTGGTGAGACCTTGGTTCTTTTAATTGTGCAATAGCCACATTGTTCTTGCAATATAACTCTATTAGATTAACAATGTTAGGAGAACCATCTCAAGTTCAATTGTGAGCTTTTTTATCCAAACTGTCATAGGGGGCAACTATGTACTTAACTTCAGTTGTAGAATTCATTGTTGTTTCCTCTTGGAACTCTTCCAGCTAATGGGTCCTCCATTAAGGGTAAATAAGAATCCAAACTGCTATTTACAATCATCCTTATCGGTTTGAAAGTTTGCATCGGTATATCCTAGAAATTTCAGTTCTTCGTTTCCTCCATATATTAAGAATGCATCCTTAGTTTTTCTCAAGTACATCAGGGCGCATACAATACATCAGGGCGCATAAATAACATGATACACTGATTGAAATTACTTCATGCATTCTCTTTCTAATTTTGTCTAAGGAGACATACTTTTGGAAAGATGCACACCACGTGACATGGATAAGAACCCTTTCTTTGACCCATCCATGCAAAACCTCTTAAGTATCTTGTTAATGTACTGTGATAATCCAAGCAACCTTTTGGATTGATATTTATAGATCCTTATACCCAGTATATAGGTTGCTTCACCCATATCTTTCATGGAGAAATTTTTGGATAACCAAAGTTTGACCGATTGTAACATAGGTCCATCATTTCCTATTAGGAGTATGTCATCTACATAAAGTACCAAGAATGTTATTGCGCTCCCACTAACCTTCTTGAACACACACGGTTCATCTTCATTTTTCATGAAATCATAAGTTGTTATGGTTTCATCAAAATGAATGTTCCATCTTCTTAAAGCTTGCTTAAGGACATAAATGGAATTTTGTAGCTTGCACACTTTATCATGATGTATTTTGGATTCAAAACCCTCAAGTTGTGTTATATACACAACTCTTAAAACCATTAAGGAAAGCATTTTTGACATCTATTTTTTACCATATCTCATAATCGTGATATGCAACTATTGCAAGTAATATCTGAATTGACTTGATCATGATAACTAGTGAAGAGGTTTTATCAAAATAAATTTCTTGTTTTTGCTTGTAACCTTTTGCCACTAACCTTGCTTTGAAGGTTTGTTGTAAATTGTCATCCGCATCAATCTTTTTCTTAAAAACCCATTTGCACCTAATAGGATTAACAACTTCAAGTGGATAAACCAAAGTCCATTTCGGATTTCATGGCATCTTGCCACTTTAAGGAATCAATATCTTTGATTACTTCCTTGTAATTAGTAGGCATATCATTCTCTATAAGTAAAATGTTTTTGATCAATTATCAGAAATCCATACCTTATTTGAGGTCGACTTATTCTACAAGTCCTACAAAGCAGTAGTGTATGTTGCACCTTTTCTTGTACCTCCAACTCTCATGGTACAAGTTCGAGTTCTATTGAGTGATCAGTCTCATTTCGAGTTTCTTGAATTTCTTCAAATTGTACTTTTCTCCGACAGCTTCTTTCAAGAATAAACTCTTTTTCAAGAAAGATAGTGTTTTTAAAGAAAAACTACCTTTTGTTCCTGTGGGTGATAAAAGTAGTATCCTCTTATTTCTTTAGGATAACCTTAAACAGCCCTCATCACTCTTGGCTTCAAGCTTATAAGTCAAAACTCTTTTGACATAAGCATGACAATCCCAAATTCTCAAGTGTGAGATATTTGGTTTTCTATTGTTCCATATCTCATATGGAGTTCTTTCTACAGATTTTGATGGAACCCTATTTAAAAGTTAAGATGCAATAATCAAAGCATATCCCCAAAAAGAAATTTGGTATGTCAGCATAACTCAACATGGAACGGATCATGTCTAACAAAGTGCGATTCTTCTTTTTGAATACACTATTATGCTATGGTGTACCAGGAGAAGTCTATTAAGATAGAATCCCATTGTCTTTTAAATTGTCTAAGAACTTCTGGTTAAGGTATTCTCCACCTAGATCATATCTAAGTGTCTTACTACTCTTACCAGTTTTACTTCATTACTAAATTTTTAAACTTTTCAAAGGATTTAGACTTGTATCTCATAAGATACACATACACATACCTTGACTTGTCGTCAGTAAAAGTTATGAAGTAGGTTTATCTACCTCTAGCAAGTATAGACACTGGTTCACAAGCATCGGAGTGTATGAGTTCCTTTATTACAAATATAAAACCTTTCATGTCCAAATAATAAATGGAAATAATGCTCTTAGAAATATTTGGAACAAAATACAATTATCTAGTTTAACTATCATGCCAAATGGAAATTGCAAAAAGTAAGACCCTAAAGCTAATGCAACTCTTACTACATCTCCCACTTGTAGGTCCAAGTGACCCCTTGCTAAGCATCCTTTTGTTCTTTAATTCCTGTACATTATTACAAATGTTAGAACCGCAACCGGTATCCAATACCTAGGAGCTAGGGTTTTTATATGATAGATTAACCTCAATCATAAACTTACCTAAGGTAGATGTTTCACCAAGCTTCTTGTCCTTGACAACATTCAAGTATGCTTTACAATTCCTTTTCCAATTGCCTTTTTTGCCACAATGGAAACATGTGACTTTCGTCTTGTCCTTCTTAATACCATCAGCAGCCTTAGTCTTATTCTTAGACTTTTTCTTCTTACCATTTGACTTGGGTTTAGAAAAACCACTTATCAGCATCACTTGGGCTTTATCTTTCTTGATATTTCCCTCCACAGTTTTCAACATATTAAGTAACTCAGCTAGAATTATTTCCAACTTATTCATGTCGTAGTTCATAACCAACTATGAAAACGACTCGAGCAAACACTGCAAGACCAAATCAACTGAAAGTTCACGGTCCATGGAAAATCCTAATTGGGACAATCTTTCGATGTACTCAATCATCTTTAGTACATGAACATTTACTAAAGAACTTTTTGCAATCTTACAACAAAACAATTCCTTGGATATCTCGAACCTTTCGGCTCTATCTTGGTTTATCATACAACTCTTGTAAATGCATGATAGTCATGTAAGCATCCATGTTCTCATCCTGCCTTTGAAGCTCTGATGACAAAGAACTCAACATCATACATACTGCTTGTTCATTATCATTCAGGTGCTTCTGATGATTATCGAAGTCAAAAATATGTTCAACCAGAGTCTGAGGGACTTCTGCCTATTGGACATATTTTATTGTCTCAAAACAATTTTGAGATTACGGTACTAGTCCAAATAGTTAGAGGCAGTCAACATATTGGATTCTAATATTGATCTAAGTGATAAATTATTCATCATTCTAACAACCTAGATATAAACATAGAAAGCATGTGTTAATATTTATTCAATGCATTGATCAAATTAAAAGGTCTTTGTTTAATTTGATTACTCCCACTATTTTACCAAATCTAATGACCTTCTCAATTATTTGTAATATCATCTCATTAGTTAGGCTAGGATATTTAATTTTGTTTTGATCTTTAAGGGGGCTCAACAACGACTATTGTTTTTAATTAAGTACTATCCAATATTCTAATATATCACATATATTTTATAGCATAATTGAGTTCAATGTACAACTACCTTGACAGGGGCCAAACAAATAAAAGTAAATAGAACTTCTACTATGTCACAATAATGGGAGGCAACATGTGACTAGATAATTTGTAGGGAACTTTAACTATGGGTCGGTTTGAATCCTAACACTACAAGAAATGACTTTATCTGAGACAGCCCATAGGTCATCTCAGATAAAATTGCCTCAGATAAGCGTATCTAAGATGGCCACAAGCCATCTCTGATACTCCATCTTGGATATTGTTATTCATGATGACTGCGGCCGTCTCAGATGGGATCATCATGAATATTATTATCCACGACTGTCCATAAATTTTACACAACAGTTTGGGTCATCGTGGATATTCCAATTTATTTATTTTTGAGTTTTCTTACCCTTAAAGCAGCATTTTATTTGCTTAATTTGTTTTCCATGACAACATTTATTATCTAAGACGGTTTGGTGATTGCCTTAGATAGGGATTTGTGAAAAAGTGCTCCCAGACTTAATTCCTTAGCAACTACCTCACTTCATTAGTGAAAATAGTTTCCCCTTCTTTGATTGCTTTTGCCTCCGATAAGTTCATCCCAGACAGTTTGAAATATTACTTATTCCCTACCTCTCTTATTCGAATGTTGCACCTTGGCCGCCTCTACCTCCGATAAGTTCTCTAGTTTCATTTTCTTTCCTATGATTTAAAATCTTAGGGCATTGAATTTCGAGTGGTAAGTTTTTAAATGAGGCTCATGATTTGGAGTTTGTACTCTCATTTCTTATCTATTTTTTCTTCTCTGATAGTTTATTTTTGTGTTCTGAAATTAGGTTGTCCCATTTCCATATTGGAAATGCGTGGGCATGTTTTATTTGCTGTATATAACCTATATGCTTGTTCCTTTTTCTAGGTTTTGGAGCTCTACTTTCTTGACTTAGGACTGCGAGTCAGAATTATTATCGTTTTTCTTGAAGGCAAGCCTTATAGAGACATTGATATTTCATTCCAAAGTTTGCTGCCGCAGAAATATTCGATCTTTTGCCTCCGTGGCTTTTTTTTTTTTTTTTTTTTTTTTTTTTTTCTGGGCCATGCTTTGAGGATCAAGTTTTTTTATCGAACCCGCGAGAAATTACATCTAACAATTGCGAAGTACTAAAATTAACCAATCCTAACTTTATCCAAACGAATCAACTTTGAGAGATTTATAATTAAACTAATCTAAAATAATTTCCCTGACTTTGGATCTAATCAAAATGAACTTTTTTCTCTTTTTTTTTATTTTTTTATTTTTAATTTAGATATTTAGAATTATTAAACATTTTTATAAAAGGTATATGCGTGACACAATCTATTAATGAATCTATTTCATTCTAATAATATAACTAACTCTATCACGGTCTTGTTTTATAATACCTTAGGTGCTAATGAAACTATTTTAGTGAAATTAAACTGTCTTAATTCCCAGGCGATCGCACCAAAAATTTGAGTTTCTTTTGGATTTCCTTCTTGATCAATGACAACCGCAACATTATCATCATATCGTATTATCATACCATTCTTGCATTTCAGTTCTGTACAAGTACGTACAATTACAGCTTTGTAAACATAAGAATGTAATGGAGAAACCTAGAATTACAACTTACCTCAACATTCACTTGGATTATTATCATGTTTAGTTGTGATACCGAGTTACTAACCAAAAGTATATTTCGAATTGCTTATAATAATGTATAACTTCACCAATTTGCTATATTTCTATGAGAATTGAATTAAGCTATACTCATTAAGAATAGACCTAACAATGGCTACACAAAGTATAGAGGTATATTTCTATCCTACATACAAATCAAATTCAAACAAGCATGTGAATAGATTCAAATGAGTACTATCTTATTCAAGGCTAAACCTAAATTTCCTTTGTCAAGGTTTCTCTAAGTTACCAAATCAATCTAATTGGTAGCTAATTAATTAGAAGCATAAATTATAAAATAAGATAAATAATTCATGTATCAAACCCAAAGCAATCAAATTATAACATAAAACCAAACTACATGTTGAGTTCCATTGCAATCCTAAAGAAGTCACTACTCCATGCTACTTAGTACAAACATGGATATAAACAAAACAAAATATCAAGCAAATACAAGAAAGTACAGAAGGAGTAGAATAAAGAAAACTATAAAGGTTGTCAGTCTTCATGAGTTAGTTATCCTTTTTCCCCTTGCTCCTTACACTCTTGATTACCTCTTCATCTCCAAACTTTCTTAGCTAAACTTGTATGTTTATATTCCTCAACATAAACCTCGTTGAATAGGCTTCAAACCCCTCAAAAAGAAGTCAATTTGGACTAGGAATCAATCTTGTACCCTGACACTAAAGTTTTGGCACCTCAACATAAAAATCGAAGAAGGAATCACAGTTGCATGCCTAGGCTGTAACTTTCTAGCACCTAGGTGCCAACTTGTCTGTCGTTGATGAGAATCATGGAGGACAAACATTCAAGGGGCCTTCGCATGTTCCAAATGGACCAATAACACAAGCTAGAGCCAAAAGAATCAAAGAAGTAAATGCAAGGATTAGTTCAAGCTTGCGGGGCTGAGAACAATAATTTGTAGAGCAATGTGACAATTGGAAAGATAGGTTTGAAGAAAGGAGAATCAACTCTAGTTCATGTGGTACAAGTGCAAGAGAATGTGTGAGGGGCTTAGTTAAATTTAGGTGTGTTTTGCTGGGCTAAAGTTAATTTGGACCTTTTATTTTAATGGGCCGAACATTACTTTTAAGCTCATATACTTTATCTTATGTTTTGTGGTAATTGAGCTTAGGCTTTTTTGGGTAATTGAATTGCTAATCATATTTGGATTAGGAATCCATTAATTTTATGGTTCTTATTTGTTCCCTTATATATATAAAGGTAGGGTGAACTCATAAGACGAGATTAGAATTCAACATAAAGTTTTCAAGGAGGCATAGCTTTCTCTTGTTGTATCATGAACTATCTTCTGAACTTATCAAAGATCTCATCTTTGTGTTGTTCAACCATGGATTAGGGTTCCTGGAGGTTGCTGTTCAAGGGTTTTATTCTTCTTAGAATCTAAGTTCTAGCTTTCTTAGGGTTTTGATTCAATCTTGTGTGGGTTTAAGGCATTCAACACCAAAGGTTCACATTAGTTAGTATCAGAGCTTTGGCTCTAGAAATCAGGTTCCTTTTCATTTTTTTCTGCATATTTACTAGCTTTTAAATTTCTTCTCATCCTTATTTTTCAAATTTTGGTTTTGATTGATCTGAGTTCTCCTTTTGATTTAAGTTTTTGCTGAAGCGTTAAAAAAAGAAGTTATATCTAGATAGACAAAAGAGGCATTGCTATATAAAAATAATAATAATAAAAAAGAATAGGGCAATTGCTAGACAAAAAAATAAATAAATAAAAGAATAAAAAGAGATAGTGAAAATATATTATTAAAATAAGTTCTTTGAATTAATCATTGGTTTCTGTGATTCAATTGCTTCATTCAGCTTGTGCTTTTTATTTCCTTTGTTTCTTTACCTGTCTTACTACTAGAGTTTCCTGAACCTCACTTGTGTTGGTCATTGTAAATTCTGGACTCTTTAAGTAAGTTATGGAATAGTTTTAAAGAGAACATTGGAGGAAGCATTGAGAGGTAAAAGGCAAGAGTGAGAGCTTATCATTCTAAAAAAAAACCAATTTAGCGAAACACTTGAGTGAAACACATGAGGCTGCTTATAGACATTCATTGTTTTTACTAATCTTGTTTGCAATATGTCAAATTACAATGATTCACAGCAGGATAACAACTTTTTTACATTGCAAGCTATGCAACAGTAGTTTGAGAGAATGGCCGTAATGTATAATGAAGTGAAAATTCCTACATTCCAAGGTAGAAATGATCCATAAGTTTATTTACAATGGGAGAAGAAGATAGAGTTAATTTTTAATTGCCACAACTACTTTGAGGAGAAGAAGTTGAAGCTAGCATTAATTAAATTCACTAACTATGCTATCATTTGGTGGGATCAAGTGGTGACTAATAGGAGAAGGAATCGTGAGAGACCTATTGATACTTGGGATGAATTAAAGGCTCTCATGTGGCGACATTTCATACCCATCCATTACTGTAAACACCTTTACCTGAAACTCCAAAACCTTACACAAGGTTCAAGGAGCATGGAGGACTATCATAAGGAGATGGAAGTCGCTATCATAAGGGCTAATGTTGAAGAGGGAAGCCACTATGGCTCAGTTTTTGAGTGTTTTAAATAGAGATAGCCAACATAGTAGAGTTACAGCACTACACGGTGCACATGGCTATGAAGGTTTAAAGGCTGTTAAAGAGAAAGGGGGCAGAGAAGTTTAACTCCCTTCTACACCTTCATGGAGGTCGAAATGGGCTAGTAATGATAGGAATGATATGGTTGTCCATAAAGGAATGGCAAAAATACCCAAAGGAAAAGAGGAATTAACTGGCAAACTAAAACCCAAACTGACCAGCCTACTAGAAATAGGGATATAAAGTGTTTTAAGTGTTTAGGACCTGGGCATATAGCATCACAATGCCCCAACAAAAAGGCAATGGTCATGTCAGATAGTGGAAAAGTAGTCACTGAGAGTGAGGGTGACAGTGATGAGATGCCTAAGTTAGTCGATGCTATTGATGATGGTTGAGTACGGTTGATGGAAAGTCTCTTCTTGCTAGGCATGCCTTAAGTGCAAAAATTAAGGTAGACAAGGCCGAACAGCAGAGGTAGAATATTTTTCACACTAGGTGTCATGTTAATAATAAGGTTTGTAGTGTGATCATAAATGAGGAAGTTGCATCAATGTTGCTAGTATCTACCTAGTAGAAAAATTGGGTTTACCTTTGATTAAGCATCCTAGGCCTTATAGGCTACAGTGGTTGAATTCATATTGGGAGGTCTTAGTAAATTGGCAAGTCTTGGTATCTTTCTCAATTGGGAAGTATAGTGATGAGGTGTTGTGTGATATGGTGCCTATGCATGTTGGGCATGTGTTATTAGGAAGGTCGTGACTGTGATAGGAAGGTTATCCTTGATGGGTTTAGGAATAGGTACAGCTTTGTAAAGGATGGCAGAACTATCATACTCATTCCTTTAACTCTGGAGAAGGTCTATGAAGACTAAATGAAGTTAAAAAGTGAGCTTGAGAGAAAAGTGAAGAGTGTGACAGAAACTTCAAAGAAAAATGAGAGATTTGACCAAAAATGAGAAAAAAAATGAACAGTACCACAAGAGAGAAAGGAGAAAAACAAGAGTGAGGAAGAAAAAAAAGAGGTGGCAAAAAATGAGGGAAAAATAATGGAGCCACAAGAGAGAAAATAAAGAATTCCTACTGAGAGAAAAGAAAAGGCAAAAGTGAGTCTCTTTGTGACAGAGGGAGAGGTTAAGAGAGCTTTAATGGCTAAACAGCCTATGCTTTTACTTGTTTATGAAGAATCTTTCCTTAACCTTGATGATATTGACCATGCTTTGAATAGTGCTTGTTTATCTTTGTTGCAGGAATATGAGGATGTTTTCTTTGAAGAGATGCTTAAAGGATTACCACCCATTAGAGGCATTGAGCATCAAATAGACCTGTGCCTGGAGCAAACATTCCAAATAGACCAGCCTATAGAAGTAATCCGGAGGAGACAAAGGATTCAAAGGCAAGTAGAAGAGTTGATGGCCAAAGGCTACATTAGGGAGAGCATGAGCCCCTGTTAACTCTTCATAAAAAGAACCAACTATTGCTAATTTAAAATCAGAAATTAATGAAATAAAGGAAGAAGTAAGAACTCTAAAATAAAGAGTTTCTAATCTAGAAGAGCCGAATGAAGATCAATTCCTGGACCTTATATGGGAATCATCAAAAGAAACAAAAAATTCAGAACCTAAAAACAAAGGAAAGGGTATAATAATATAAGAACCCGAAGAAGGAACTGTAAACATTCTTAATGATCCAGAAGGATGGATTTGTGCTGTAGATCTAGTCATAGCACAAAAATGGTTTACTAAAATAACTATAGTTGTGACTAATGAATTCAGTTTTCAGTCTGTTGCCTTAATAGATTCAGGAGCATATTTGAATTGTATTAATGAAGGACTAGTCCCATCCAAGTACTTTCAGAAAACTACACAAATACTCCGTGCTGCGGATGGAAATCGTCTAATTATAGACTACAAATTGTCTAATGCGGCAGTTTGTAATAACAAGGTATGTTTTCCTTTACCCTTTGTTCTAGTTAAAAGCATAGCCCAGGGAGTG
Organism: Quillaja saponaria; assembly: GCA_029379385.1. Lineage (NCBI taxonomy): Eukaryota > Viridiplantae > Streptophyta > Magnoliopsida > Fabales > Quillajaceae > Quillaja > Quillaja saponaria. The sequence continues at coordinate 8,523,290 of CM055606.1, forward strand.
ATTCTAGGAAACCATTTTCTACACATGTTATTCCCTATTTCTAAGATAGATGAATCAGGGGTAGAAACTACAGTAAAGGGTAGACAAATTAAATTTGAATTTGTAAATAAACCCCGAATGCATGAAATCAATTTTATGAAAGATACAATTAAAAGGAAAGAAAAATTTCTTATGTCTCTAAAGGAAGAGATAGAATACAAGAGGATTGAGCAACAATTGAAATCTTCTAAGCTTCAAGATGAAATTAATAAATTTCAACATAAAATTGAACAAACTATATGTGCTGAAATTCCTAATGCCTTTTGGAATAGAAAACAGCATATAATAGAATTGCTTTATGAACCCAATTTCTTAGAAAAACAAATACCTACTAAGGCTAGACCAATAGGGGTCCTAGGCACTTAGAAATTTGTAAAGCAGAAATTGAAGAGTTACTAAAAAAGGGATTAATTAGAAAAAAGCAACAATCCCTAGAGTTGTCCAGCATTTTATGTAGAAAATGCGGCCGAATTAGAAAGAGTAGTCTCAAGGTTAGTATTTAATTACAAACCTTTGAATAAAGCTTTAAGATAGATTAGGTATTCAATTCCAAATAAAAAGGATTTTTTTAAATAGACTTTATGATACTAAGATCTTTTCCAAATTTGATATGAAATCCGGATATTGGCAAATTCAAATAGCTGAACAAGATAGGTACAAAACTGCCTTTACCGTACCTTTTGGGCATTATGAATGGAATTTTATGCCATTTGGATTAAAAAATGCCCCTTATGAATTCCAAAATATTATGAATGATATTTTTAATTCTTATCATGAATTTATAATTGTATATATTAATGATGTTTTAGTTTTTTCTCCTTCCATTGAGAAACATTTTAAACATCTCAATATATTCTTGAATACTGTCATGAAGGCGGGATTGGCAGTTTCTGCAAAGAAGGTAAAAATATTTCAAACTGCTATTCGTTTTTTAGGACACAATATTCATAAAGGTTCTATCATACCTATTGATAGAGCTATACAATTTGCTGATAAGTTCCCTAATGAAATAAGGGAAAAACAACAACTGCAGAGATTCTTAGGAAGCCTAAATTATGTTGGTGTGTTTTACAAGGACTTAGCCTTAGATTGCAAATTATTATTTACACGTTTAAAAAAGAATCATCCCGAATTGAACAATGACTTTACAAAAGCAGTTAAGAGGATAAAACAAAGAGTTAAAGAACTCCCATGTCTTTATATTCCTCATCTAGATGCTTTTAAAATAGTAGAAACAAATGCTTCTGAGATAGGATATGGAGGGATACTTAAACAAATAATTGCTAATAAAGAGCAATTGGTTAGATTTACCTCAGGAACTTGGAAGGGTGCACAACAAAATTATTCTACTATAAAAAAGGAAATATTATATATAGTTATGTGCATTGCTAAGTTTGAATCTAACCTGTTAAATAAAAAATTCTTATTAAGAATTGATTGTAAGTTTGCTAAATTGTAGAGATATTTGCATCTAAACAGATATTTGCTAGATTGTAGAGAATCATTTATGTTTTTGAATTTGATATAGAATTTATTAAAGGAGAATCTAATTCTTTGCCTAACTTTCTAACTAGAGAATTTTTGCAGGGATCCTAAAGGAAAATGTGTTATGTCCTCTCAAACTAATACTCCTGCAAAAAGGAATTTCTCCACTCCTAATCTTGAGGAGACTGATAAAGACTTCTTATGTCATTAGGCTTATGATTTAGCCCTTCCTTGTAATACCAAGAATTTCAAATATTCATATTGAACTATCTTATAAAAAGATAGCACCAATTGAGAAAATGTATGCTAATTTAGCACCATATGAGATAGCTCCTTTCTATCTCAATAATCATCTTCCTTCTAAATTTGAACCCAAGAATATTTTATTCTATTTAAATATTCTTGTGGACACAGAATCAATTTCTCACAAATCCTGGATTCGAGCAGGGTCAGAATAGGCTTATTCAAAAATCATCATTTATAAAGTGATGAAGCCAGAAGATTGGGGTATGGATTTATACCGTCAAAAACAAATCAGAAATAGAAGAATATTTCCTCGGCTATATACTTATTTTGATTATATGGCTGCATAGTAAAACTTGCTTTATTTGAAAATAAAGTAAGAAAGCACAACTGGTTTCTTAGGTTCACTCTCAATGAAGAACCTTCTCCCACTATTTTTCCTCAGTAGTTTAAAACATGGTACTTTTTTTGGGGATTATTTCCTATATCCGTATCTAAATATGTTTACTAGTTAAGGTTCTGTGAGATCATTCTCTAGACCCTTAAGACAAAATTATTATGTTCACAGCTTATTATCAGCTTCCATGGATTGTTAAATGGAAATATATTGTAAAACAATGTTCTTCTTCTGCCTTTGGGATTAATCAATCAGTCCCCTGGTTAATTCGTAGAACTCAAATTAAATGGTAGGACAACTTCTCTAATTTTGAAGAGAACCTTAATAATTTCCAGAAGCTAAGGATCTTAAGATCTAAAGCTTCTTCTCAAAAACCTTATATAAATGAAAATAAAAAGGTTAATGTTATGGTGAAAGGCTTATTAGCCTCCTCTTCTAAAGATGATGTTCAAAAGGAGCTCCTAAAAATCCTTGAAGATAATAGTTCTGAGATGAGTCAAGGTGACCCAGCCTATTTCCAGGACTCATAAGACCCTCTGGATGAAGGAGCAGAAGATTTTTTGGATGAAGAATCTCATCAATAATTCTCTTTTCATAAAGCTAAAAAGTACTTTCCTAAAAGGAGAAGGAATCTACTTTTCAAAAAGTAAAAGTCATCTTTTCTAAAAAGAAGGAATGCTTTCGGTGACTTGAAGATAAATTTCTTAAAAGAAACGGATTTACTTTATAAAAGTAAATATTCTCTTTCTATCTGGCAGACCAACTCCAATCTATCCAAGACACGTGCCCAGACAGAAGGATAAGCCTTATCTCTAGGAATCTGCTTTTCTCAACCTTATTTCTTAAGCAATTATGTTAGGATTGTTATTTAAGGGCCTTTGCCCTCTATTGTTAGTAGAGTTTTGAAGTTCACTAGAATATCAGAAATTTAGAGTGTTTTGTAAAATACTAGTGAAAGTTGCAAGGTTGTAATTGTGGGCTTGTACCTGTTGTACCTGTAGCTGCTCTTGTTGTTGTCAAATAATACTTGTGAACATGTTCTGTACCTGTGCCTAGTACCAGTAATAAAATAAAAAAAATTGTTTTTAATGTAAGTTTTCTTCTACTCTTCTTTTATATTTTATGATCAATCTGGGCTGTTGAATCTTATTGCAGCTGTTTGCATATGCTCTGTGTATTTTGTTTCTTGTCTGTATTCTTATCTATGTGCGCTAGCTTCCCCTATTAGTCAATTAACTAGCATCAGATTATATGTATTAATCTAACATGTGTACATCATAACAAACTAAAACACATAATCATTAAGCAATTAACTAAAAAAAAATGAATACTTGTATTTGTGTATAACATCATATTTCCTCTTAAAAACAGATTCTCATAGTAGCTTCATAAGTCAAGGTTATTTACCTCTTACAATTGAACAAAAACTTAAGCTAGCATCATCATTAATTGAAAAAAAAATATTTTGTTCATTGTTGAAATTTTGAGAGAGAAGAAAAAGAAAAGTGCATGTAAAGTACTTCTCAATCAGACCTATCGCTCCCCTATTTATGGAGTATAGGGGTAGCAAGGACTCCTAATCAAGGAGTCTTTTCCTACTTAATAGCTAATTCATTAATCAGATTTGCATGTCCTATTCTATCCAAAGTTTGAATATTCTAAACTGATCTTGTGATCCTTTTTCAATCCTAATCCTAATAAAATTACTTGCCAAAGTTGGATTCCTCGTGTAGAAATCCTTTATTGCCACTAGAATTCCTAGTCCAATTAGGGATTTGCACTTCATCAATCTATAGATTTGTCTCAATGTGCTCATTCTAGTCCTTAGCTCTATTACGTGCTCAAAATGCTCCATTTTACTCTTTATGTCTACAAAGCACAATTTTACACAAAACAATAAGTAATTAAAGGCTAAATCCTAAGCATACTTAACTAGAATTCAACAACTTAAAACAAATGACTCAACTAAGCAATAATCAAACTAAAACTCAATAACATAGAAAATAATATGAATAAAAATGACATGTAATAAGGCTATATCATAGACTTATCACACCCCCAAACTTAAGGTTTTGCTAGTCCTTGAGCAAAAGAAAAACTAAAACACAAACAAAAATGACTAGCCAAAGATGCATCACACTAAAACAATGACATCCCCAACATGCTCTCAATAGTTTCACGTGACCTTTAACTAAATGACAACCATAGGTATCATTCAACTTCATATTTCAAATCAATCGCAAGTAACAAATTCAAATGAATTTCCAATGTGTATGTGTTTGATCTTTTAACAAGAAATGTATGCAATCGAGATAAGTTTATGTTTAAGAAAAAATCCAACTTAGTACTCAAACCCCATTGTTTCAGTAAGTCAAGAATCAATAAGTCTTTATCAAGCTTGAAATGTAGGCTAGGGTACGGTATGATAAAGGAAATTTAAGGCTCAAGTTACTCTAAGCACATAGATCACCACCCAAGTACTACTCACTAGGGATATTCTTTTCTTTTTCACCACTTCATGTATTTTTCTACTTTACTTGGCTTCTTCTTTTGCCTTTTTCAACTCTTGTTTTCCTTTTATTATGAATATAAGGGTGATCAAGAGGTACAAAGATATACTCTTTTTTTTCTTCTTCTTCTTTTTTTTTTTCAATAATTCCAACCTTTCCTCCTTTTCTTAGCATGACTTAATATATTTAGAGAATGATCAACATGAAGAGTAAGGGTTCAAAACTGAAATTGTAAAAGAATGGTTAGGTAAAAATTTTGTGGGTGTCAAAGAAAAGACAATATAGACTCAAAAAGGGAAAACTAAGGATATACTATAAAGCATGGTAAGCTTAAAAATGCTCAAACAGTCTAAAGATGGCCTAAATCATGTCCTTAACTTATTCTTGTTTAGGATTTCGCCTCAAGAGAGAATCAAACAAATTAAGGTTCCTAACTAAATTTGAACTTCCTAAATATAAACGGTCTCTAGATAAGCAAAACAATCCCAAGAAAAAGATCAAATGTATAATAGGTATTGGAAATCACATTCTACAATGCTACTAACTAAAGAATTTAACATGAATGTCAAAATCATATGAAAATTAAAATATTATCATAGGATGTGGTGATTTCATCATAAAAGCATGACGACATCATGGCTAACTAACAATCTAAAAACACAAGCACACCAATAAAACCCTCCCCCAAACTTAAGACTAAAATTGTCCCTAATGTGTGAAACAACTAAATAAAAAAGATAGAAAGACTCCCTGGCAATGAAGCATGATGGGAAGCTTAGTAATCTTTGGCCTTATTGAAAGGGTTTAAGTTCGTAGAAGGTAACAAAAACTAATATACTTGCAAAAAAAATAATAATAATAAATAAATAAACAACAATTAATAAGAACTAAAACATAGAAATAATAATAATAAGTTTAGAAAACTTGGGTTGACTTGTCATGTCTTATTCCTTATCCTCCAAAGCATTGGAGTCCTTATCTTTCAAAGAGGGTATGAAACTCTTGTATTTCCTCTTTGAGCTTGTCTTGTTTAACACATTCATCCCTTTGTACTTGTCCATTGATTGCTTTAACCTACCTAGTTTTGATCCTACCACTTGACAACCTCCTTGTTGATTGAGCTTTGGTCTTCATTGGTAGTTTCTTAGCAATTGAGGGTGCTTTAGTATCAAGGATTTATTAAGAGGAATATTCAACCGTTGATTTCCTTCTTTGGTGTTTTCATGCACCACTTCAATTGCATAACACTCCTTAGGTTTGGAAGGGAGCTTCATAGCTTTGAAGACGTGGAACTTCACCTCTTAGTCTTGAACTGTCATAGTAAGTTCTCCTAATCTTTGGCCTTGTTGAAAGGGTTTAAGTTCGTAGAAGGTAAAAAATGATATACCTGCAAAAAATAAATAAATAAACAACAATTAATAAGAACTAAAACACAGAAATAAAAATAAAAATAATAAAAAATAAGTTTAGAAAACTTGGGTTGCCTCCCAAGTAGCGCTTGATTTATAGTTATCGGCTTGACTTGTCATGTCTTATTCCTTATCCTCCAAAGCACTGGAGGCCTTATCTTTCAAAGAGGGTATGAACCTGTTGTATTTCCTCTTAGAGTTTGTCTTGGCTAACTCATTCATCCCATTGTACTTGTCATTTGATTGCTTTGACCTCCCTGGTTTTGATCCCACCACTTGACAACCTCATTCTTGATTGACCTTTTGGTCTTCATTGGTAGTTTCTTAGCAATTGAAAGGTGCTTTAGTATCAAGGATTTATCAAGAGGAATACTCAACCCTAGATTTTCTTCTTTGGTGGCTTCATGCACCACTTCAATTGCATAACACTCCTCAGGTTTGGAAGGGAGCTTCATAGCTTTGAAGACGTGGAACTTCACCTCTTAGTCTTGAACTGTCATAGTAAGTTTTCCTAATCTTTGGCCTTGTTGAAAGGGTTTAAGTTCGTAGAAGGTAAAAAATGATATACTTGCAAAAAATAAATAAATAAACAACAATTAATAAGAACTAAAACACAGAAATAAAAATAAAAATAATAAAAAATAAGTTTAGGAAACTTGGGTTGCCTCCCAAGTAGCGCTTAATTTATAGTCATCGGCTTGACTTGTCATGTCTTATTCCTTGTCCTCCAAAGCACTGGAGGCCTTATCTTTCAAAGAGGGTATGAACCTGTTGTATTTCCTCTTAGAGCTTGTCTTGGCTAACTCATTCATCCCATTGTACTTGTCCTTTGATTGCTTTGACCTCCCTGGTTTTGATCCCACCACTTGACAACCTCCTTCTTGATTGACCTTTTGGTCTACATTGGTAGTTTCTTAGCAATTGAAGGGTGCTTTAGTATCAAGGATTTATCAAGAGGAATACTCAACCCTTGATTTTCTTCTTTGGTGGCTTCATGCACCATTTCAATTGCATAACACTCCTCGGGTTCGGAAGGGAGCTTCATAGCTTTGAAGACACGGAACTTCACCTCTTAGTCTTGAACTGTCATAGTAAGTTTTCCTAATCTTTGGCCTTGTTGAAAGGGTTTAAGTTCGTAGAAGGTAAAAAATGATATACCTGCAAAAAATAAATAAATAAACAACAATTAATAAGAACTAAAACATAGAAATAAAAATAAAAATAATAAAAAATAAGTTTAGGAAACTTGGGTTGCCTCCCAAGTAGCGCTTGATTTATAGTCATCGGCTTGACTTGTCATGTCTTATTCCTTGTCCTCCAAAGCACTGGAGGCCTTATCTTTCAAAGAGGGTATGAACCTGTTGTATCTCCTAATCTTTGCCCTTGTTGAAAGGGTTTAAATTCGTAGAAGATAAAAAATGATATACCTGCAAAAAAATAAATAAATAAATAACAATTAATATGAACTAAAACATAAAAAAAAAAACAAAAAGTTTAGAAAACTTGGGTTCCCTCCCAAGTAGCGATTGATTTATAGTCAGTAGAAAATATAGAAAAAGAACTTCAAAATTGGAATCTTCCTCAAACTTCTGATAGACAAATTTATAGGAAAGGTAGTTTTAGTCTAAAACAAGACTATATAATTAAAACAATGGAAGAGTTTATTCCCTTAAAAGAAGGTCATACATTCAAACTCTTCTCTTCTAAATTAATAAAAGAACATAAAAAGAAATTTAAATATCTTCATATAGGAATGGTTCAAGTGGTATTAAAACCTTTAACCAGATTTGGACTAAATACTTTTGCGCTTATATGTGTTAGGGACACAAGACATAATAAGTTCTCAGACTCATTACTAGGGTGTACAGAATCAAGTCTTTGTAATGGTCCTATCTTCTTTAGTTGCTATCCTGAATTTTTCAATATCCTTAACTGATCAAAACATAATGAATGCATTAACTTTTAAATATTCAGTCTCATGGTTTTGACATGTTACCAGGATCTGAAAATGTAGTCTTAATATATATAGGATTTATTACAAAGTAATGAACACTATGGCTCCTAATGCTAAGATTGAGTCAAAAAGAGGTGAAACCACACTTTTATAGGTAATCCAGCTAAGACAAATATGGTGGTGCCTAAGACAATTTCATGGGATCAAGTAAATCTTCTAGAAACTTAGAAAATTGACCAAGGAATTCCTCCTAAGAAAATAGAGTCTAGAGACCTAGAATTAGTAATTGAATATACTGATGGAGATGTGGAAATAAAATTCTCTTCAAATAGAAAAATCAAACTTAATCTAGGAGAATCTTCTAGAATGAGGTCTACGTCTTCAATTCCTATCACTGAAGTAGAAAGAAGACAGGTAATTGGGGGAATTATAAAATCTAAAGATAAAGTTAGTCATCCTCAGTACCAGGTAGAAATACCTTCTGAATTAGGGTTAAAATCACCCTTAAAAGATAATTCTCCAACACCCTCTAAAATGGGATACAGCGTATACATGTTATCCTCCACAGAGTCGTTACACCCATTTACTATTAAACAAAAATGGTTTTATACAACTTTTAGTGAAAAAGAAAGAGATTACTGGATCTCTATGTATAAGCAGTTTATGGAAAGATTTCATAAGAAACTAGCATTCTTTAAGTGGCTTGAACGAGCCTTTAGGTTTCATAAAAAAAGATTGGCCTGATTTTGAAGATCCTAAGTTCGTTAATGTTCTAGAAACTGCTTATCAAAACTTTTTCACCAAGGAGGGAAAGCATATTTTCTCTATCTTTGGTACAGATCTTGATTTTGATTGGTCCAGAGGTGAGTTTCCTTAATTATTCCTCTTCATATTCAAGTTCAAACCCAAATTTCGTCGAGCTACTGTAACCATCCTTGAATTATAAATTTTAAATGATATTTTGATAGTTAAGGCTCTGATTTGTCAAAGAAGTTGTTTGATTTGGTTGAAGTGCTTGTTATGATGTTGATCTATGATAGTTTTGTGGAAAATTGTAAAATTTTCAACTTTCTATCAATCTGCTACAGTAATCCGGGAAATTTTTTCCCAGTTTTTCCCCAAAGCTGCAGTACAGAGAAAATTTTCCCAGAGCTATAGTTGTCTACAGTATGGTGAAATAGTGTTTTATACAGTACAATGAACAGTCAAAAAAGAAGAAGAAAAATGTTGCTAAAGTTTCACTTCATACTTGCTCTTTTCTGAGGCATTGAGTTGAGGTCCATGGCTATAGGCTTAATGGATTATTATTATCATACATCTTATGCACCAAAAATTGCTCACCTTGCTTTTGTAGATGATATAATCATTTTCTCTACAGGAAGAAAAGGTCTTGTGAAGGCCTTATGCATTTTCTAAGCAAGTATGAAGATAATTCAGGGCAAAAGATTAATAAACATAAGAGTTACTTTCTTACAAGTCCCAAGGCTCCAATTCAGCGTATAAGAGAGATTGTGAAGGTAACTAGCTTTTTCCTTCAATGTTTCCTGGTCAATTACCTTGATTGCCCACTTTTTGTTGGTTGAAAGATTGTTGTCACTTTTTTCCAATATGGTGGCAAAAATACAGCAATGAATTGCTTCATGGTCAACAAAATTTTTGTGACAAGGTGGCAGGTTAGTGTTGATTAAACATGTGCTTAGTTCTATTCCATTATATTTGATGTATGCCATGGATGCTCCAAAGTCGGTTCTTATGAAAATTGAAAGTACTTTGTACAATGTTTTTTGGGGTAATAAAGATGGTAAAAAGAAAGTTCACTAGTGTTCTTGGAAAAAAATTTGTCTTTTGATTGAAGAGGGAGGCTTAGGTATTCGGACTTTGGATGACATGGCCACAGCCTTTTACATGAAGGTTCACTTTTTGTAAAGGTTAATCCTTCTAGGCTAGATTTATTATGTATAAATACTGTAAGGATATGCACCCTATTATAGCCAATCCTTCTTGTTGTTCTACTTTATGGGGATAATTGATTTCATGTAGAAGTAAAGCTGAACCTTATTTGATGTGGAATGTGGGCAATGGGTCCATTAATTTTTGGTTTGACCAATGGTGTGACCTTGGCCCTATTTACTTGTTTGTTTATGAGGTTCCTAGAAGATATTACAATATGAAAATGGCTGAATATGATTTGCTTCCAGGTGAGGACCAAGACTGCATTTCTCTTTTCGTTAGACAATAGGTAGCAGATTGCTTATATTTGCAGGAAGCTAAGGATGAGCTAATTTGGACCTCGGATAAAGCGGGTTGTTTCTCCACTACTTCAGCCTAGGAGGTATGAAGGAGACGTAATTCATTGATGTCTTATCCGGTTAATTCTTGGCATGCTTTGCTTCCAAATAAAGGTATCAGTGTTTCTTTAGAAGTTATGGTTTGGGTTTCTAGTAGGTGATATTACATTAGCTTGGTTTATTTTCTCCTTGGCATCTTGTTGTCATTGTTATGATCACCATGATGTAGAGACCATTCATCATCTTTTTCTTTCACAAACAGCAAGGGAAGTATGGTCCTTCTTCTCACATTGTTTTGATGTTAAATGCCACTTTGGGAATGTTCAAGAAGTCTTCTTTTGTTGGTGGCAGCAAGGAGTTAAATCTTTTGCAGGTCAATTAAGAGCTATAACACCGTGTCTAATTGCATGGGAGATTTGGAAAGCAAGGAATGTAAGGGAATATGATAATATACCCATGAACTCAATCATCATTGCTAGACAAATTTGGAAGGTATTGTTTCTTCAAAAACATAAAGTAAAGGTGAGTATAAGTGATGCCTATCAACTTAGTTATAGTCCTATTAATGTGGAAAGTAAATGTTTTTGAAGAAAGTTTTAATTGTCAAGTGGTATCCCCCTCCTCCCTCCTTTGTAAAACTTAATTGTGATGGTTGTTCACAGGGAAATCTGGGAAAAGCTACCTTTGGAGGTGTAATTTGGTCTTCGGAAGGTAATTTTCTGTTTGCTTATGGAGATTATTTGGGCTATAAAACAAACATGGTGGCTGAATTTGAGCCTTTACTAGTAAGGTTTAAAGGCATGTGAAGTTAAAAGGGTATGTGAATGTGGTTATCAATTGTGATTCAATGGCATTAGTGCATTGTGTCAATCGAAAGAAGAACCCTTTGTGGATGATTTATAGAAGGTTTCGGGAATTACAAATGCTTATACAGACTTTGAATGTAAAGTTTTATCACTGTTTTAGAGAAGCAGCTGTTGATTTTATAGCCAAATGAGTGTGATATGAAAATGAGGTGCTCATGGAATTCTACTGATAGCCTCCTTTGGTAATGGGATAGTATCCCAAGCTTATGGTTTTTTTTAAGTTGTCTTAGAGTGTCTTAATGTAATGGGATAGTATCCCATGTTTTTTTTTTTTTATGAAGTTGCTTAGGGTGTCTTGTATAGGCTATGAATATACTCTGGCCTTTCTTTTGAAATTAATAAAATTTTAAGGACTGACCCAAGTCCTAGGTAAGTTTGGGTTAAAAAAAGAAAAAAAAGAAAAAGAATAAATAGCAGAAAAGAAAAACATGAAAATCAGCCATAAATTCCATCAGAAACAATGAGCATTCAATACAAAACTGGAAGCTTTCTTGCGTATGTCCAGTAAGATCCCCTAGTACCAATAATAATCAAAATCTGCCACAAACACTTTGTTGATGCATCTATTTCTCCAAAGCTACAACTACACTAAGGGCTAGATTTTTCCTAATCCCGCTCCTTTTTTCCAAATCTCTCAATAACAAAAACAAACATACACAACTCCCACTAGAACTGAGATAAACAAAATAACGAGTATCAGTTCATAGATGACTTTATCTCAAAAAAAATACATGGACTTATCTCAACTAGATCTAAAATTCCTTCCATTGCATTAAGCATATAATCAATCATTGAATATAACTTTATATAATCAAAATTCATAATTGTAAAACAAGGCAAAGCCATGTATTGACAATTGTAAGTGTGCAAATTATTTACACGGGATTGAGGTTGTAGAAATCCCGTCCCAGAAAGATAAGAAAAGAATTGTCACATTGCTTCACGATCTTGCTTAATCCATTGTGAGGGAGGAGTTATCAGCAGAGGCCATAGAAACATCGAAGATGAAGGCGTCAATGGAGTTTGTCGACTATTGGATGACTGGCCCCTTATCGGTGATAGTTTTGCATACTTTCCTTTTCCATAGACTTGGCCGTGACTTTTCTTCTAATCTTCCTGGACAACACTCTTGAATAGATCATCTAATTCAATCCTCTGTGTCTTAGGCTGCTCACGAACCTTCTCAAAAATAGTCTACCATAATAAATAAATAAAAAGCAATTACATTCAAAATAAGACAAGTTTAAAAACTAATACCTTAAATAAATATAATATTTTATGTACCGCAAGCAGTTACATTCAAAATAAGATAGGTTTAAAGATTAATACTAATAAATATAATATTTTACGTACCGCTACTCTTTTAAACCTAAAGTCTACAAAATTGCCATCTTTCGTGACATGTGTTTCCTTCCGACTTCAATATGTTGTGCATGCCTCCCTTTTTTTTTTCAGCCTAAACAATTTTAAAAAATAAAGGACAAGAATAAATCATACTTGTTAGCATTTGCAAAACTTAAAACAAAGACCGTCTCAACCAAATTAAGTTCTACTAAATCTTGTTGTACTATCCTATTCTTTTTTTTTATTTTTTTATCCCAAACTTATCTAGGACCTAGGCCAGTCCTTAAAATTTTATTCGGCATACTACCATAATCAAAAGTGACTGTATATATAAACCCCTAGCTATGCCATTAACATTGAATCACAATCACAGTAACATTGCCACCCAAAAAAGAATTTACACAAGTAAATTATGATAAGCGTTTTAAATAAATGAAAGATTTTATATATTCACACCAATTTTTTAGCATGCACTTGTGTTGGTCTAGAACCACACAAATGGTTAACCATCTCTTGGTTAACAGTTTTGTTCTTTGCTCCACTTTTCAGTTGTTTCTTCCACTCATTCAAGCAAAAATGATCGCAAAAGTCATTCAAAATGTGACCCAACACCCAATTGTTCTTTTTGTACATCATCCAATCCTAGAGGTTGTCACCATTTGTGTCATACCATACAAGGGGATGACTAGCCGGAAGAGTGGATAACCAAACCCCCGTGACCCTGACACATCAAATAAGCATGTATGACACTTAATAATTTAAATAAAGGATACAAACTAATTAAAGCCATATACTTGTTTACTCGACAAGTAACATTTCAACTAAAAATTTTGGTTGAGATTTCCCGTACACAAAGGAGCCCTGCTTTGTTTATCCCATAATTAACAATAGTTAAACTACTGTGCAAATCAAAACATAACAGTTCAAGCGTAATGTGACTGCAATTATGTCCTTTGGCTTCGACATTGTGATTCTGAATATATATACCTTGCGCAATGTAATCAACAAGTCACCACTCCCTAAGCAACGATCACTAGTTTCCTAATACTAAAAAAAAAAAAAAAACAACAACAACAACAAGAGAGTGAGTCACAAGGACTCAGTGAATGAAAAAAGTACCATGAGGATACTAGCATCAATCATAGCATAAATAACACATATCAGTCAAATAAATTCATATTAACAATACTTATAATATTATTCCATATATCATGTACGAATATTCCAATAACCTAAAATTAACTCCATTTTTTTTCCTTTTTAAACCCAAACTTAACTAGGACCTGGGTCAGTCCTCAGAACTTTATTAATTTCATAAGAAAGGCCAAAGTATAGTCATAGCCAATACATGAAACCCTAAGCAAGATTAAAAAATAATAAACATGGGATAGTATCCCATTACAATAAGACAATGAAAGAAAGACCTGAGAAAAACCATAAACATGGAATTCTATTCCATTACAAAATTTAGAGAAACCTTCTATAGACTATACCTTTTTATATTGTTCACAAAACTATGTGCAATACTGTTCACGGTATTATTGACGGTACTGTTCATAGTATTATCCTTTACAAAAGACAGCAAGAAACAATGGAGAAGCTAATATATCCTAATTACAAAGAGCTAGAGGCAATAAGCATATCCTTGTTTGGACACATTACGAATATAGGGAACTTGCTGTTTGTCAAGAGTTATCAAGCCTCGAATATGAGCCAGAAAATCTCTCAAACTGAGCTATATGAAATTCCTTTTCAAATCACATGCTTCATTTGCAATACCATTGGCAAATGCATTTACCTCTCTATAGCAATGTTCAATCCTCACATTAAGCCCTTGAATAAGCTGAATCAACTATCTATATTTATCATAAAGCTTCCAAAGAGGATTTACCTTACTATTAATTCACTAGAACTTGATCTAATGATACCTCCCGCAGCTGCTTCACCTGGGTTACTCAGTGAACAACCATCACAATTTAATTTTACAAAAGATGAGGTGTGGGGGGGGGGGGGGGGGGTGGGGCTGCCATCTTAGCTAAAAATTTCATGAATAGAAATTATTGCCCCCCCCCCCCCCCCCCCCAACCCCAAATGTCAAAACAATGAAAAAAGAACTGTCACACTTCCATTGCAACTTGAGAAGAAATAAAAAGGTGATCCCAAGTCTCAACATCATGGTTAATGCAACAACGATAACAAGAAACAATTGCATAATTAAACCTCTTCAGGGTACTATCCAAAGCCAAATAACGAAACCATAGCTTCCAAAAGAAAATAGAAATCTTTATAGGTTAATGCCTAAAGTATATTGAATGCTTTGGACCCTCCAAAAGCAGTCTTTGCTAAGATTGAAAGTACAATTTCAAATTTTTTTTGGGGTGCTAAGGATGGTAAAAGTAATCCAAGATGTTTCATTAAAGCTCCTTTTTTGCGACATACCTCCCATGCAGAAGAAATTGAAAACAACCCTGACTTGTTCCCTGTCCAGACTAAAACATAAGCAAAATCTCCATAAAAGTTTAGCTCCTCCATCTTTTGGAACAGGATGAATGTTACGATAGTATTTAGCAAGCATGAATTTAGCCCATAAGGACTCACCTTTCCAAAGGCCGAACCAAAGCTTCATTGAAAAAGCCAAAGACATTTCTGCTAGAGATCGAATACCTTAATTCCCCCTTCACTGTAAGGGAGACAGATAGCTTTCCAAAAACTTTAGTGAAATTTACTTTTACCATCCTTAGCACCCCAAAAAAAATTTGAAATTGTACTTTCAATCTTAGCAAAGACTGCTTTTGGAAGGTCCAAAGCATTCAATATACTTTAGGCATCGAATTAAGAACATGCTTGATAAGTATTAGTCTTCCTCCTTGGTATAGATACTTGGATGACCAAGAAGTTATTCGTGCATGAATTTTTGCAAATCATGTTAGAAAAGAGGGACACCTTTTGCATCCAATGAAAAGGAGGCATCCTAAGTATACCACCTGAAGATGATGTTAAGTAAAACCCGTGGCATTCCTAATAATCCTAATCTGTTGGTAAGACGGCTTGGAACATGTGATAAAACCACTCTTGTGACTATTCACCAATTGCCCCCGTTTTCGCTTCATACTTTTTTAGAAAAGTCATTAATCCCTCACAGGATTTTTTCCTTCTCGTTGAGAATATAATGATGTCATCTGCAATATAGAGATGCGAAATCCGAGGTGTGCCAATGTGATGGTAATAATAATCTGACTTACTTGAGGGCATGAGAGCATAATCCCTCGACCTAACACTTCTAAAACAAGGATGAAAAGAGTGGGGAGATAAAGGATCCCCTTGTCGTAAGCCTCTTGTGGATTTAAAGAAAACCGAGCTGTTACCATTAACCACTACTGAATACCAAGAAGCGGAGATCAACTGCCAAACAAGGTCAATCCAAATTTTGCAAAAGCCAAACTTTCTCAAAACTAAGACCAAGAAAAACCAATTCACCTGATCATAAGCTATTGAATTTAAAAATGGTATTCCTTCCCATAACTTCTTATGAAGGTCATGCACCATCTCTTGGGCCAATGCTATGTTGTCAATTATGGAAACCTTTTAAGAATCCACTTTGTTCTTCAGAAATCAAACTAGGTAAAAGACTATTCAATCTATTAACAAAGATCTGAGATATAATTTTGGAAGCAAAATTGCATAGACTTATCGATCTCAAGTCAGAAAATGATTGAGGTGACTCTACCTTAGACAAGAGCACTACGATGGTGCCACTAATAAACTTTGTAAGTTCACCCCTTGCAAAAAAATACTGCACTACCCGAGTGACATCCTCAGAAATGATTGACCAACAAGTGACATAAAAATGCCCATTAAAGCCATCTTGACCAGCTGCACTGTTCTATCAAGTTAAAGCACTGCCTCATGAATTCTCCTCTTCTAATGGAAACATTTGAGGAGTATTGTGTTGATCTAGAGTGATTAAAGAAAGGATGCAATCAAGAAAGCTCAAATCAAGAACGTTACCAGGCTCTGAGAAAAGTTTTTGAAAGTGGTCTACAGCTCTTTCAATTTCATCCTTTTCTACCATCCAAGAGCTCAAAGAATCCTTTATTTTATGGATTGCAAGCCGGCAACTCTTTGCTTTCACCGTTGCATGGAAGAATTTTGTATATCTATCTCCCTTTTGCAGCTATTTAATGGAAGATTTTTATTTTTATTTTTTTTAACCTAAACTTATCTAGGACCTGGGCCAGTCCTTAAGATTTTATTAATTAAGAAGAAAAAACAATGGCCAAAGTATAGTCTGAGCCATAAATTACAAGAGTTCTAGAAAAGTAAATGTGGTATACTATCCCATTACAAAAGAAGACAACTTTAAGAAAAAACCATAAATATGGGATATTGTCCTATTACAAAGATTTAAGACTAAGGTTTTGTAATAATCCTAATATGAGGTTCCTGATCCTTGTCCAAAAGAAGAAGCCCACAGAACTGAAAAGTTATTAGGTGAAGACCAATTCAAATTTGACTTTTGATCATAAACCTCATTTACTATTCTGTCTACAACAGCATTCGTTTCTCTAAAGTAATGGAAACAGAGGAAGAGAGTCCTATTGAAGCAAAAGCTTTTCAAATATCTGCCATAGATGGTCGTCCATGTGAAAATTTACCCACCAACTAAAACAGTAAGGTTCTGCTAGGATTTCAATTTCTTGGGCAGTAAAAAATACAACAGGGGTGCCTCTATATGAAGAATAGGTTTCAATGCAATGGAATTTTCGGGAGTGTTAGGAGCACTACGGCTGCAGAAGATTTCATGTGAAAAGAAGGAGGTGTTGAGTTTGTATTTGTTAAAACAGGTGGTGATTGCTTGGATAAAGATGAAGGGGATGGACCGATCATAAGATAGAGGGGTTGATTATGTCAAAAATTGTGAATTGATCATTTAAGGAGAAGTTGAAGATGGCTGAAGGTTGTTGACGGCAGCTAGGTAAGACAAATCTAGGGAAACGTTATGAACAGGTTTTGGGGGTAGAAAAGCGGATAGCAAATCCAAGAGATTCTGGGTTTCAAAGGGGGGATGTTTTGGAGAATATCATGAAGAGAAGCCGCTGTAGGAGGTGGTTAAGAGGCCTCCATGGCGGCTGGAAAGGTTGAAAACCCTACTAAGGCCGAAACCCTAGCAGAGCCAAAAAGAATATCTTAGTTCAGAGATTTAATTATTTGCTTCCCTAACCTAAAAGTTTGTACTTGAGTACACATTGACACTAAATTGAGAATGACTTATCCATTTAATTGGAAATATATCAAGTTGTTTGCTTTTAAATGGATGCTATATGAATGTTTGCTTACAAATTTAGGAAGGAGGTTACATTGAGGATTTTATAACTTAACATAGACAGAATTAAAGCAATTGGTAGATAAGGTAATGTAAGAGTGGTAGTGGCATTTCACATTTCAAGCTAGGACTATTTTGTATAATGAAAGAAAGAAATCCAATGTCTAATAGAAAGTCGTGAACCACTTAGGGATGAAAAACAAAGAGCAAAATGGTGAAATAAGAAGTGGAATGACTTGAAGGAAGTTTAGGTGGATAGATTTGAATGGAAAGCTAAGTGTAGTATCTAAATTAGTTCTAGGATGACCTTAGGATTGCATTCATTATATTAAAACAAATTTTCTTAAAATATTTAGTAGAATCAGAGGATTAAACACTCAATTTTTAGACATGATAGACTAGTGATCAAGTTGTCCAAGAGATGTTAGTGGAAATAAAAATTTCCTTGGATTAAGTATATTAAGGAGAACACATTGTACCTTAGGATTAATATAAGAGACATTTATACCGAGTGTATATATATAAGTATTATATTAGTAGACATATGTATATATACCACTTAGTGGAGAATTAAATAATAATATATATAGTAGTGGAGAAATAGTGTGTTTGGCTATAATTACACTACCTGGGTACAAGAATAGTGCAAGTAGTTTTATACGGAGTGTATATATATAATTATTATATTAGTAGACATATGTATATATACCACTTAGTGGAGAATTAAATAATAATATATATAGTAGTGGAGAAATAGTGTGTTTGGCTATAATTACACTACCTGGGAGAATCTTGCTATGTTTGGTAACAAGCAATGATAACTCCTACTAACCCAATTTTAATCTTAGTATCTCTTGCATGCAACAACTAATATTATAATCAAAGGCTGACTAGCGTAAGGGCAAATCTGGGAATTTTGTAGGTTACACCTTAATTCCTTATATGGCTATATAATTACCAACTACCATCTTCTTCTTCTCCAAGACTTACTTCTACAAGCTTCCATCTAAGAGAGAAAAGTGAGGAAATTTTCCTTTGAATGTTAGAGTTTTAGAACTCCAAATCATTGAATCCAACTAGTAAACGGGTGTAAGTTGCTTGGGGTTGTAAGTCAGCTTTGGACACTTTGGATTAAGAAGGTTTCTGGAAATTGGCCATGTGATAAGTCTATGAAATAGCCTTATTACATGTCCTTTGTATTCATATTATTTGCTATGTTATTGAGTTTTAGTTTGATTGTTGCTTAGTTAGGTCATTTGTTTTAAAATGTTGAATCCTAGTTAAGAATGTTTAGGATTTAGCCTTTACTTAGGAATTTCACTAATTCTTAGCTTAGTTTGTGTGTTTGAAATTTTAATGGTCAAAGGAAACCCCTTTGGCCGAAAAAAGTTTTTGCCACAATGCCCAATATCATGCAAAGAAACCAACCAAGTAGAGGCTAGGGCGCCGAGGCACCAGAAGCTAAGGCTAGGGCGCCCAAGACAAACAATTTGGCGCCTGGGCACCCAATGGTGATTCCTTCTCCGATTTTTAGTGCTGAGACACTAAAACTTTAGTGCTAGGCGACTGATTGATTCCTAGTCCAAATTGACTTCTTTTTGAGGGTTTAGAAGCCTATTTAAAAGAGGTTTATGTTGGGGAATATAAACACACAAGTTAAGCTAAGAAAGTTTGGAGATGAAAAGGCAATCAAGAGTGCAAGGAGCAAGAGGACGAAGGATAGCTAAAGCTTGAAGACTGACAACCTTTATAGTTTTCTTTATTCTACTCCTTCTTTACTTTCTTGTATTTGCTTAATGTTTCTTTGTTTATATCTATGTTTACATTAAGTAGCATGGCGTAGTGACTTCTCTAGGATTACAACGGAACTCAACATGTAGTTTGGTTTTGATGTTGTAATTTGATTGCTTAGGTCTTGGTACATTAATTATTTATTTTATTCTTCTAATTGATTAGCTACCAATTAGATTGATTTAGTAAATTAGAGGAACCTTAACGAAGGAAATCTAGGTTTAGCCTTGAATAAGATAGCACTCATTTGAATTCATTCATATACTTGTTTGAATTTGATTTGTATGTAGGATAGAAATATACCTCCACACTTTGTGTAGCCATTCTTAGGTCTATTCTTAATGAGTATAGCTTAATTCAATTCTCATAGAAATATAGTGAATTGGTTAAGTTAGATATTATTATAAGCAATTCGAAATATACTTATATTGAATAAGAACCCTAGGTTAGTAACTTGGTATCATAAGCATGATAATATAATAATAATCCAAGTGAGTGTTAAGGGAAGTTGTAATTCTAGGTTTCTCCATTTGCTTGCTTATTTTAGATTAGTTTAATTATAAATCTCTCAAAGTTCATTCGTTTAGATAAAGTTAGGATTGGTTAATTTTAGTATTTAGTAATAATTGTTAGATATAATTCCTAGCGGGTTCGACACTCTACTTCTATCTATATTACTTGTTAATGATACGTGCACTTGCGTACTAAATCTGACAACAAGTTTTTGGCACTATTGTTGGGGAATTAGTCTAATATTTGTTGTTATTAATATCAGTCAATTCTATTTTTAATTCAAACTTTCTTTTTTGTTTACTTTTCAAGTACTTGATTATGCATGTGATGAACTCGAAGCTAAGAGCTTGTTCCTTTCGATCCCAATATCGATAAAACATATCAAAGACTTAGGAAAGAAAAGTCACAAGCTTCAAATCAAGGGCTAGCTATGGATGCAAATCAAGAACCTAAGAACTTGAGGGATTCTACAGTCCCTCTTGTGCAAGACCACCATTCGAGTATCCTAAGGCCCTTTATCCAAGCTAACAATTTTGAAATCAAGCCTAGCCAAATCCAAATGATTCAACAAATGAATCAATTTGCTAGATTACCGAATGATGATCCAAACTCGCATATACTAAGCTTTTTAGAGCTTTGTGACACTTTCAAGATCAACAGAGTTTCAGATTATTCACTACAGTTGTGCCTCTTTCCTTTCTCATTTCTAGATAAGGCAAAAGAGTTGGCTGCTAGTACTCCCATCTAACTTAATTACGACATGGGAAGGCTTGGCCTAAAAATTCTTAGCCAAGTTCTTTCTATCGGCCAAGACGGTTAAATTGCAAAATGATATCACTATATTCATGCAGTTGGAGTCGGAGTCCCTATATGATGCTTAGGAAAGATTCAAGGAGTCGCTAGAAGATGTCCTTATCATGGTCTACCAACATGGCTACAAGTCCAAACTTTCTACAATTGGTTGGTACACCAAACAAGGACCACAATTGATGTGGCAGTCGAAAGAGCATTCTGGAAGCTTTTAAATCATTGGAAGAGATGGCCTCTAACAATTATCAATGGCCTTCTGAAAGGTTGACAACTCGAAAAGTAGCTGGAATTCATAAGTTGGATGCCATTTGTGCATTAACTACACATGTGGTTGTACTATCTAAGATTCACACTCTTAGGATGCAACTAAACAAAAGCTAAGTCATGGCTTGTGAGATTTGTATTTTGTAGGGATGGCCATGCAAGCAACTTGTGCCCAAATAATATTGAATAAGCAAATTATTTGGGCAATTACAATAGGCAGCCTAACAACAAACATTACTCCAACAACTATAATTTGAGGTGGAAAAACCACCTAAATTTTTCTTAGAGCAATCAAGGGCAATCTCATGAAGCAAAACCCACTTATCCACCGGACTTTCAAGCACAACAAAGAGTGGCTGCCCTTGCAAAGAAGCCAAACATTGAAAACATGTTCATGCAATACATAACTAAGACGGACTCCATTATTCAAAGTCAAGCAGCATCACTAAGGACCCTTGAGAATAAAATAGGCCGGCTGGCCAATACACTTACAAACCATCCTCAAGGTGCTCTACCTAGTGATATCGAGCCGAACTCGAGAGGGGGAGGTTCAAACTTGGAGCATTGCAAGCTATCACTTTAATGAATGATAAAGAGGTAGAAAGCACCACCCAAGTAAGTTGAAAATCCTTCCAAGCATGTTGTTAAGAAAACTGTGAATGAAAAGAAAGAGGACCAAGCTCCAAAAGACAAGGCTCATTCACATCCATCCTTACCTCTTCCCCAACGCTTCCAAAAGCCAAAACTTGACATACAGTTCAAGAAATTTCTGGATGTATTCAAGAAGCTTCACATCAACATTACATTCACTGAAGCTCTTGAACAAATGCCTACTTATGTCAAGTTCATGAAGGACATCTTGTCCAAGAAGCAAGGGATAGATGATAATGGGATGGTTGCCTTCACCGAAGAGTGTAGTCCCATCCTTAAAAAAAAAACTACCACAAAAGCTTAAAAATCTGGGTAGTTTCAATATTCCTATATCTATTGGCACTTCATTTTGTGGGAAAGCTTTATGTGATTTAGGAGCAAGCATCAACTTGATTCCTTACTCCATATTTCACAAGCTTGGTCTTAAAAAGAGAAAAATTATGCCCACCAAACCTTACAACTTGCAGATCGGTCATAAACTGATCCAAAGGGCATACTTGAAGATGTCCTAGTCAAGGTGGATAAGCTAATATTTCTAACTGACTTCCTCATCTTTGACATAGAGGAAGACAAAGAAATTCCCATAATACTGGGTCTTACCATTCCTAGCAACCGGTAGAACTCTCATAGATGTGCAAAAAATATAACTTATTATGAGAGTTCAAGACCAAGAAGTGAAGTTCCATGTCTTCAAGGCTATGAACCTTCCTTCCGAATCTAAGGAGTGCTATATCATTGAGGTGGTGCATAAAGCCACATTAGAAGGAACTCAAGAGTTTAGTATTCTTTTTGATAAATCCTTGATACTAAAGCATCCTTCAAATGCTAAGAAACCACCATTGAAGATCAAAATCACAATCAAGAGAGAGGTCATTAAGTGGTGGGATCAATAACAGGGGAGGCCAAAACTATCAAATGACATGCTTGGTGGCATGAATGAGTTAGCCAAGGCAAACTGAAGGAGGAAATACAAGAGGAACCGAAAGAGGTTCAAGTACTTTTTGAAAGATAAGACCTCCATTGCTTTTGAGAACAAAGGCTAAGAATGCAAAAGTCAAGCCGATGACGATAAATCAAACCTTGGGAGGCTACCCAAGTTCTAAATTTTTTTTTTCTGTTTTAGTTCTTATTAAGTGTTGTTTATTTTTGCAGATATACCATTTTTTTTTACCTCCAACGAACTTAGAGACTATTAACAAGGCCAAGGATTAGTAAGATTTCCACCTTGCTTAAATGCCAGGGAGTCTTTCTATCCTTATACTTTTTACTTTACACATTGAGGATAATAATGCTAGTGTTAAGTTTGGGGGAGGGTTTTATTAGTGTGCTTGTGTCTTAAGGTTGTTAGTTAGCCGTGACATATTATGCTTTTATGATGAAATCCCCTCCTCCTATGATAATATTTTAGCTTTCATGTGATCTTTGACATTCATGTTAAATTCTTGAGTTAGCAGCATTGTAGGATGTGATTTCCAACACATATTATGCACATGATCTTTTTCTTGTAATTCCTAAAACTTTTTATAAATCATCCATAAAGGGTATAGTGAGCTTTAGAGAAGTAAGTGCAGCTGCTGATTTTCTTGCTCAGTATGCGCGTGATGCGCAAATGATGTGTTCATAGAATTCTATTGATAGCCTTCCTCCACAAGCTCAGGGTCTAATTGCTCTGGATAAACAACAAACAGCATATATCAGAACAAAACTATCCCATATTTATGGCTTTTTTCAAGGTTTCCTTTGAGTGTCTTAATGTAATGGGATAATATCCCATGGTTATTGTTTTAAATTTTGCTTACGATTTCTTGTAATGGGATAGTATCACATGTTTATTATTTTTAAAAATTTTCTTAGAATTTCATGTATTGGCTAAGACTATACTTTGGCCTTTCTTTTTTACATTAATAAAACTTTAAGGACTAGCCCAGGTCCTTATTAAGTTTGGGTTAAAAAATAAATAAAATTTAAAGACTATTTATGTTTAGAAAGTTCATATTTAGTTAGGAACCTTATAGTTTGTTTGATTCTCGATTAAGACGAAATCCTAACTAAGTTAGGGGCATGATTTAGGCCATCCTTGGACCGTTTGAGCCTTTTTAAGCTTACCATGATTTATATTGCACTAGTTACTCCATTTAGCCTATATTGCCTTTTCTTGGATACCTAAAAAAATTTTGCCTAACCATTCTTTTGAATTCCAGTTTTGAACCCTTACTGTTAGGCATGTTGATCACTATTTGAATGTATGCTCTGTGCTAAGAAAAGGAAGAAAGGTTGGAGTTATATATATATATATATAAAAAAAAATAGTATATGTTTGTGCCTCTTGATCACCCCTATATTCATAGTAAAAAGAAATAAGTTTGGGAGTACGACAAGAGTTGAAAAAAAAAAGGTAAAAGAAAAAGCCAAGCAAAGAAGAAAAAGACGTGAAGTGGTGGAAAAGAAAAGAGTAAGCTAAGTGGGTATTACTTGGGTGGTGAAATTTTCATTTATCATACCGTTACCCTAGCCTACATTATAAGCTTGATAAAGGCCTATTGAGACTTATTAGAGTCTACATTAGTGGAGGGAGAGTTGAAAAGCAAACTAATGGGATTTATGTGCTAAATGTGATTTTACTTAGACACAAATTTATCCGGATTACATGCATTAAAAGATCATACACACACACTTTGGAAATCCATTTGAATGTGTTGCTTGCTCTAGAATTGAACTATGAAGTTGAATGATACCTATTGTTGACATTTAGTTAAAGGTCATGTGAAACTTTTGAGTGCTTTGGACTATCCCAAATCAGTCTTGAACAAATTGGAGAGTTCCTTAGCAAACTTCTTTTGGGGAGCTAAGGATGGTCAAAGAAAATTGTGTGCATGGAAAAACATTTTCTGTCCTGTTCAAGAAGGTGGTTTGGGTGTTAGATTATTTTCGAACATGTCTCAAGCCTTTTCTTTGAAATTATGGTTCAACTTTCGCAAAAATCAATCATTATGGGCTCGTTGTGTCTCAGTCAAATATTGTAGCAAAATGCATCCTTTATTTTCTAATCCCACAAATATTTCTTCTATGTGGAGGAGGCTAGTTGGTTGTAGAACTCTTGCTGAATCTCATTTATTTTGGAATGTTGGAAAAGGGCAAATTAGCTTTTGGTATGACCTCGGGCCAATATACTTACTTGTGGAGGAAGTTCCAAATCAACTTCTAAAGCTACACCTTTGTGAATATTTTTAGCACTCGGATGATGACAAACAATTGACACCGAACTCAGTATATCGAAAAGCACTTGAACTACAAATTGGTAACTTGGATGATGAGTTGGTGTGGACTGAAACAAAAGAGGATAATTCTCAATTACATCCGCTTGGCATATAATAAGGCAAAGAAACAATGTGCAGCAATGTTTAGCTTATTTGTGGCTCCCCTTACGTCCAATAAAGGTATCTATCGTTTTTTGGAAATTATGGTTTGATTTTCTGCCTTTTGACAGCAATGTGATGAGATTTAACATTTCCTTGGCTTCTCATTGTTGATGTTGTGCTAATCCTACTATTGAATCTAGTTAGCACTTGTTTATATCCTCTCAAATAGCCATTGATGTTTGGAAGTTCTTCTTTCAATGTTTTGATATAACCTTCATACTCACTTCCATGCATGAATTGTTTAGTTATTGGTGGCAAGATGGCACTAATTCTTTTGCAGCTATGTGATATCAATCACTCCTTGTCTAATAATATGGGAGATTTGGAAAGCTCGAAATGCAAATGTATTTGATAATATATCAATGAACTCAATCAGCATCATAAGGTAGGTAATGAGAACCATTGGTCTAATACTTAATGCCTTGAAAGGTAAAGTTAAACTCCACTTCAAAGAAGCATACCAACTTAGATTCTTGCCATTCCAGTTTCCAAGTCAAATATTTTTAATGAAGGTTGTTATTTTACGGTGGCAGCCTCCCCCCTTATCTTTTGTTAGATTGAATTGCGATAGTTGTTCTTAGGGTAATCCCGGGGAGGCGGCAACAAGGGGTATAATTAGATCCTCTTCAGGTGACATGTTGGCTGCATTTCGTACATATATGGGGACCCAAACCAATATGTTTTTTGAATTTGAAGCTTTGCTTGAAGGCTTGAAAAATTGTATTACAAGAGGATTAATTAACATCATTGTTAACCTGACTTTTTAGCTCTTCTGCATTGTGTCCATGAGAAAATTAATCCTTCATGGAAACTCCATAGAAAATTTCGTGAACTCATGCAGCTAATTGGTACATACAATATTTCGGTTGTCCATTGCTTTAAGAGAAACGAATGCTGTTGCAAACAAAATAGTAAATGAGGTTTGTGATCGAAAGTCAAATCTGAATTGGTCTTCACCTAGTAACTTTTCAACACATCTCCATGAGCTTCTTCTTTTGGACAAGGATCAAGTACCTTATATTAGGATTATTACAAAACCTTAGTCTTAAATCGTTGTAATGGGATAGTATCCCATATTTATGGTTTTTTAAAGTTGTCTTGCTTTTGTAATGGGATAGTATAACATTTACTTTTCTTGAACTCTTGTAATTTATGGCTCAGACTATACTCTGGCCATTGTTTTTTCTTATTAATTAATAAAATCTTAAGGACTGGCCCAGGTTCTAGATAAGTTTGGGTTAAAAAAAAAAAAAAAAACTTTTGAGAGCATGTTAGGGATGTCATTGTGTTAGAATGATGCATTTTTGCCTAAGAATTTTCGTTTGTGTTTTAGTTTTTCTTTTGCTCGAGGACTAGTAAAACCTTAAGTTTGGGGGTGTGATAAGTTTATGAAATAGCCTTATTACATGTCCTTTGTATTCATATTATTTGCTATGTTATTGAGTTTTAGTTTGATTGTTGCTTAGTTGAGTCATTTGTTTAAGGTGTTGAATTCTATTTGAGTATGCTTAGGATTTAGCCTTTAGGAATTTCATTAATTCTTAACCTAGTTTGTGTGTTTTGAAGGTTTAATGCTTAAAAGAAACCACTTTGAAGTCAAAGAAGAGCAAAACAAAGGATTTCTTACGTGTCAGGCCCCATAGCCGTAAAAAAAGGGCGCCACAGCACCCAAAATTGTGTGAAGAAACCAACTAGATAAAGGCTAGTGCACCTAAACATCATGAAGTTGGTGTTGGGGTGCCTAAGACAGACAAGTTGGTGGCTAGGCACCAGAAAGCTATAGCTTAGGCACCCAACGGAGATTCCTTCTTTAATTTTCAATGATGAAGCGTCAAAACTTTAGTGTTGGGGTGTCAAATTGATTCCTAGTCCAAATTGACTTCTTTTTTAGGGTTTTGAAGCCTATTTAAAGAGGTCTATGTTGGGGAATATAAACACACAAGTTTAGCTAAGAAAGTTTGGAGATGAAGAGGCAATCAAGAGTGCAAGGAGCAAGAGGAGGAAGGATAGCTAAGCTTGAAGACTGACAACCTCTATAGTTTTCTTTATTCTTTTCCTTCTTCACTTTCTTCTATTTGCTTGATATTTTCTTTGTTTATATCCATGTTTACATTATAGTAGCATGGAGTAATGACTTCTCTAGGATTGCAACGGAACTTAACATGTAGTTTGGTTTTATGTTATAATTTGATTATTTAGGGTTTAATACATGAATTATTTATCTTATTTCATACTTTATACTTCTAATTGATTAGCTACCAATTAGATTGATTTGGTAACTTAGTCTTAGAGGAACCTTGACGAAGAAAATCTAGGTATAGCCTTGAAGAAGATAGCACTCGTTTGAATTCATTCACATACTTGTTTGAATTTAATTTGTATGTAGGATAAAAATATACCTCCATACCTTGTGTAGTCATTGTTAGGTCTATTCTTAATGAGTCTAGCTTAATTCATTTCTCATAGAAATAGAGTGAATTGGTTAAGTTAGATAATATTATAAGCAATTTGAAAGATACTTATAATTGAATAAGAACCTAGGTTAGTAATTCGGTATCACAAATAAGCATAAAAATATAATAATAATCCAAGTGAGTCTTGAGGGAAGTTGTAATTCTATGATTCTCCATTACATTCTTACGTTTGC
The DNA here is from genome assembly GCA_029379385.1 of Quillaja saponaria. Classification (NCBI taxonomy): domain Eukaryota; kingdom Viridiplantae; phylum Streptophyta; class Magnoliopsida; order Fabales; family Quillajaceae; genus Quillaja; species Quillaja saponaria. Next base: position 8,551,243 of record CM055606.1, read on the forward strand.
TTGTTTATTTTGGATTAGTTTAATTATAAATCTATCAAAGTTCATTCATTTGGATAAATTTAGGATTGGTTAATTTTAGTACTTAGTAATTGTTAGATGTAATTCCCCACGGATTCGACACTCTACTGATAAGTCTAAGAAATAGTCTTATTACATGCCCTTTTTATTCATTTTATTTGCTATGTTATTGAGTTTTAGTTTTGTTGTTGCTTAGTTAAGTCATTTGTTTTAAAGTGTTGAATCTTAGTTGAGTATGCTAAGATTTTGCCTTTAATTAGGATTTTTTTTTTATTGATTCTTAACTTAGTTTGTGTGATTTGAAGGTTTAATACTTAAAGGAAACCCCTTTAAAGAAAAATTGGAGTCATACAAGGATTTCCTATGCATCGAGCACTATGACCACGGAAAAGGGGCACCACAGCACCCAAAGTCGTGCAACAATTCAACAAGTTCTAGGCTAGGGCACTTAGGCTGCAGAAAACTGCTATTCAAGCACTTGACCTGATGCTTAGGCCGCAGAAAGTTGCAGCTGGGACGCCCAACGTGATCCTGCAATCTGATTTTCAATGCTGAGACGCTAGAACTTTGGTGCTGGGGCGACTGATTGATTCCTAGTCCGAATTTACTTTTTTTTTACGGTTTTGAAGCCTATTTAAAGAGGTTTATTTAGGGAATAATGACACAAGATTAGCTAAGAAAGTCTGGAGATTAAGAGGCAAATAAGAGTGCAAGAGGAGCAAGGATAGCTAAAGCTTGAAGATGGACAACCTTTATAGTTTTCTTTATTCTACTCCTTCTTTACTTTTTTTGTATTTGCTTGATGTTTTCTTTATATGAATTCATGTATATACTAAGTAGCATGCTGTAGTTACTTCTCTAAGATTACAATGGAACTCAACATGTAGTTTAGTTTTATGTTATAATTTGATGCTTAGGGTTTGTTACGTGAATTATTTATCTTATTCTATGTTTTATGTTGCTAATTGAGTAGCTACCAATTAGATTGATTTGGTAACTTAGAGGAACCATGATGAAGAAAATCTAGGTTTAGCCTTGAATAAGATAGCACTTGTTTGAATTCATTCACATGCTTATTTGAATTTGATTTGTATGTAGGATAGAAATATGCCACCATACCTTGTGTAGTCATTGTTAGGTCTATTCATAATGAGTCTAGCTTAATTCAATTCTCATAAGAATATAATGAATTGGTTAAGTTATATATTATTATAAGCAACTCGAAAGATACTTATAATTGAATGAGAACCCTAGGTTAGTAATTTGGTATCACAACTAAGCATGATAAAATAATAATAATCCAAGTGAGTGTTGAGGGAAGTTGGAATTCTTGGTTTTCTCCATTACATTCTTATGCTTGCTTGCTTTAGTTTAGTTTTAGTTTAGTTACAATTTCTCAAAATTCATTTGTTTGAATAAAGTTAGGATTGATAAATTTTAGTACTTAGCAATTATTAGATCTAATACTTCATGGGTTCGACTCTATTTCTATCTATATTACTTGTTAACGATACATGCACTTGCATGCTAAATCTGACAACAAGTGTTTAGCGCCATTGCTGAGGAATTAGTCTAATATTTATTAATATTAATACCAGCCAATTCTAGTTTAAATTCAAACTTTCTTTTTTGTTTACCTTTCAAGTACTCTTGATTGTGCATGCGATGAACTCGAAGCTTGGTGCTTGTTCCTTTTGATCCCGAGATTGATAGGATATATCGAAGACTAAGGAAAGAAAAGTCACAAGCTTCAAATCAAGGGCTAGCTATGGCTACAAATCATGAACCTAAGCACTTGAAGGATTATGCAGTCCCTCTTATGCTAGACCTCTATTCGAGTATCCTCAGCCGCCTATTCAAGCTAACAATTTCAAGATCAAGCCCGGCCAAATCCAAATGATTTAACAAATGAATCAATTTGCTAGATTACCAAATGATGATCCAAACTCCCACATACTAAGCTTTCTAAAGCTTTGTGACACTTTCAAGATCAACGGAGTTTCGGATGATGCACTATGGTTATGCCTCTTTCCTTTCTCACTTCAAGAAAAGGCAAAGAGTTGGCTGCTAGCACTCCTATCTAACTTAATTACAACATGGGAAGGCTTCGTCCTAAAATTCTTACCTAAGTATTTTCCACTGGCCAAGACGGCGAAATTGCTGAGTGATATCACTTCATACATGCAATTGGAGTCAGAGTCCTTATATGATGCTTGGGAAAGATTCAAAGAGTTGCTTAGAAGATGTCCCTATCATGGTATACCAAAATGGCTACAAGTGCAAACCTTCTATAATGGGTTGGCACACTAAATAAGGACCACAATTGATGCGGCAGCTAGAGGAGCATTCATGGGGAAGTCCATTAATGAAGCTTTCGAATTATTAGAGGAGATGGCCTTTAACAATTATCAATGGCCTTTCGAAAGGTTGGAAACTCGAATAGTAGCTGGAAATCATGAGTTAGATGCTATTAGTGCATTAACTGCACAAGTGGTTGTCCTATCTAAGAAGACACTCTTAGGATGCAACCAAACAAAAGCGAAGTCATGACTTGTGAGATTTGTGGGGATGGCCATGCAAGCAACTTGTACCCAAATAATATTAAATCAGCAAATTATTTGGGCAATTGCAATAGGTAGCCCAACAACAACCCTTACTCCAATAACAATAATTCAAGGTGGAAAAACCACCAAAATTTTTCTTGGAGCAATCAAGGACAATCTCATGAAGCAAAAACTATTTATCCACCAGGTTTTCAAGCACAACAAAGAGTGGCTGGCCTTGAAAAGAAGCCAAACATTAAAGACATATTCATGTAATACATTTATAAGACGGACTCCATTATTCAAAGTCAAGTGGCATCACTAAGGACCCTTGAGAATCAAATAGAGCAGCTAGCCAATGCTCCCATAAGCCGTCCTCAAGGTGCTTTACCTAGTGACACCAAGCCAAATGCAAAAAGGGGAGTTCCAAACTTGGAGCATTGCAAGGCTATCACTTTAAGGAGTGGTAAAGAGGTAGAAGCACCACCCAAGCAAGTTGAAAATCCTTCCAAGCAAGTTGAAATACGACCAAGCTCCAAAAGAGAAGGCTCATTCACATCCACCTCTACCTTTTCCATAATGCTTCCAAAAGCCAAAACTTGACATACAGTTCAAGAAATTTCTGGAGGTATTCAAAAGGCTTCACGTCAACATTACATTTACTAAAGCACTTGAACAAATGCCTACTTATGTCAAGTTCATTAAGGGCATCTTATCCAAGAAGCAAATGATAGAGGATAATGAGATGGTTGCCTTGACCAGAGCGTAGTGCCATCCTTCAAAAGAAACTACCACCAAAGCTTAAAAATCTGGGTAGTTTCAATATTCTATTTCTATTGGGAGCTCATTTTGTGGGAGAGCTTTATGTGATTTAGGAGCAAGCATCAACTTGATGCCTTATTCTATATTTCACAAGCTTGGTCTTAAAAATGCGAAAATTAAGCCCACCAAGTTGACCTTGCAACTTACAAATCAGTCACAAACTTATCCAAGGGGAATAATTGAAGATGTCCTAGTCAAGGTGGATAAGCTAAAATTTCCAGCCAACTTCCTCTTCCTTGACATGGAGGAAGACAAAGAAATTCTCATTATATTGGTAGGGGAGACCATTCCTAGCAACTGGTAGAACTCTTATAGATGTGCAAAAAGGAGAACTTACTATGAGAGTTCAAGACCAACAATTGAAGTTTCATGTCTTTAAGGCTATGAGCCTTCCTTTCGAATCTGAGGAGTGGTATGCCATTGAAGTGGTGTATGAAGTCACGAAAGAAAGAAATCAAAAGTTGAGTTTTCCTCTTGATAAATCATTAATACTAAAGCATCCTTCAAATGCTAAGGAACCACCATTGAAGATTAAAAGCTCAACCAAGAGGGAAGTCATTATGTGGTGGGATCAAAAACCGGGGAGGCCAAAGCTATCAAAGGACAGGCTTGGTCGTATGAATGAGTTGGCCAAGGAAAGCTTAAGGAGGAACTACAAGAAGAACCGAAAGAGGTTCAAGTACTCTTTGAAAGACAAGACCTCCATTACTTTAGAGGTCAAAGGCTAAGAATGCAAAAGTCAAGCTGGTGACTATAAATCAAGTTCTTCTTGGGAGGCAACCCAAGTTTCTAAACTTTTCTTTTTTATTTTATGTTTTAGTTTTTATCAAGTGTTCTTTGTTATTTTTGTACGTTCATCATTTTTTACCTCCTACGAACTTAGTGAGAAGGCCAAGGATTAGTGAGCTTTCCAGTATGCTTCAATGCCAAGGAGTCTTTCGATCCTTAACCTTTATTTAATTTATACATTGGGGACAATATTAGTCTTAAGTTTAGAGGAGGGTTTATTGATGTACTCGTGTTTTTAGGTTGTTATTAGTCAAGATGTATTATGCTTTTAAGATGAAATCTCCACATTCGATGATAATATATTAGTTTTCATATGAGCTTGACATTCATGTTAAATTCTTGAGTTAGTAGCATTGTAGGATGTGATTTCCAACACATATTATGCACTTAATCTTTTTCTTGAGATTGTTTTGCTTATCTAGAGACCGTTTATGTTTAGGAAGTTCTATTTAGTTAGGAACCTTATAATTTGTTTGATTCTCTCTTGAGGCGAAATCCTAGACAAGAATAAGTTAGGGACATGATTTGGATCAGTTTGAGCCTTTTTAAGGGTACCATGCTTTATATTATATCCCTAGTTTACCCCATTGAGCCTATATTTCCTTTTCTTTGATACCCACAAAATTTTTGCATAACCATTCTTTTAAAATTTCATTTTTGAACTCTTACTCTTAGGCATGTTGATCATTCTAGGAATATGTTGAGCTATGTTATAAGAAAAGGAGAAAAGGTTGGAATATTTGAAAAAAAAAAAAAAAAAAAAGTATATATTTGTATCTCTTGACCACATAATAAAAAGAAATAAGTTTGAGGGTGTGACAAGAGTTGAAAAAAAGGCAAAAGAAAAGGCCAATCAAAGCAGAAAAAGACATGAAGTGGTGGAAAGGAAAAGAGTATGCCAAGTGAGTATTACTTGGGTGGTGAAAGGAGCTTTTCAAAGGTCTAGAGTGATCTATGTGCTTAGGGATAACTTAAGCCTTAAATATACTTTTATCATACTATTACCCTAGCCTACATTACAAGCTTAATAAAGACCAATTGATTCTTGACTTAGTGGAGTCTACATCAGTGGAAAGAGAGTTGAAAAGCAAACTAATGGGGTTTGAATGCTAAAGTTCGATTTTACTTAGACATAAACTTATTCGAATTGCATGCATTCCTTTGTTAAAAGATCATACACACATACACATTGGAAATCCATTTGAATTTGTTGCTTGCTCTTGAATTGAAATATGAAGTTGAATGATACCTATGGTTGACATTTAGTTAAAGGTCATGTGAAACTTTTGAGAGCATGTTGGGGATGTGATTATGTTAGTGTGATGCATCTTTGACTAGTTGTTTTTGTTTATGTCTTAGTATTTCTTTTGCTCAAGAACTAGCAAAAATTTAAGTTTTGTGGTATGATAAGTCTATGAAATAGCCTTATTACATGTCCTTTTTATTCATATTATTTGATATGTTTTTGAGTTTTAGTTTAATTGTTGCTTAGTTGAGTCATTTGTTTTAAAGTGTTGAATCTTAGTTAAGTATGCTTAAGATTTAGTCCTTTAATTAGGAATTTTATTGATCCTTAACTTAGTTTGTGTGTTTTGAAGGTTTAATGCTTAAGAAAACCCCTTTGAAGTCAAACAACGATTTCTTACTTGTTGGGAGCCATGGTCGCTAAAAAGGGCACAAATTGTGCAACAATTCAGCAACTCAAAGCTAGGGTGTTGGGGCAACAGAAAGCTGGCGCTGGGGCTCTGGACCTAGTGATGAGGTTACATAAAGCTATGGTTGGGGTGCCCAACATGATCCTACAATCCAATTTTTAGTGCTAAGGCACCAAAACTTCTGTGTTGAGGCACCGGATCAATTCCTAGTCCGAATTGACTTCTTTTTGAGAGTTTTGAAGCCTATTTAAAGAGGTTTATGTGGGGAATAATGATACACAAGTTTAGCTAAGAAATTCTGCAAATTAAGAGTGCAAGGAGCAAGGATAGCTAAAGCTTAAAGATTGACAACCTTTATAGTTTTCTTTATTATACTCCTTCTTTACTTTCTTGTATTTACTTGATGTTTTCTTTAAATGAATTCATGTTTACACTAAGTAGCATGAAGTAGTTACTTCTCAAGGATTGTAATGGAACTCAACATGTAGTTTGGTTTTATGTTATAATTTGATTGCTTAGGGTTAATTACGTGAATTATTTATCTTATTCTATGTTTTATGTTGCTAATTGAGTAGCTACCAATTAGATTGATTTGGTAACTTAGAGGAACCATGATGAAGAAAATCTAGGTTTAGCCTTGAATAAGATAGCACTTGTTTGAATTCATTCACATGCTTATTTGAATTTGATTTGTATGTAGGATAGAAATATGCCACCATACCTTGTGTAGTCATTGTTATGTCTATTCATAATAAGTCTAGCTTAATTCAATTCTCATAAGAATATAATGAATTGGTTAAGTTAGATATTATTATAAGCAACTCGAAAGATACTTATAATTGAATGAGAACCCTATGTTAGTCATTTGGTATCACAACTAAGCATGATAAAATAATAATAATCCAAGTGAGTATTGAGAGAAGTTGTAAGTCTAGGATTTCTCCATTACATTCTTACGTTTGCATGCTTTAGTTTAGTTATAAATTTCTCAAAGTTTATTCGTTTGAATAAAGTTAGGATTGGCAAATTTTTAGTACTTAGCAATTGTTAAATCTAATTCCTCGTGGGTTCAACACTCTACTTCTATCTATATTACTTGTTGGTTATACATGCACTAACGTGATAAATCCGAGACACCATGGGATTGGAATCGAAGGGGGAATTATTCAAGAGAAGCTCAGAGGATATTTAAGAGAAAGAATTGAAGGAAAACTCTTCTAGGAAGGGACTGTCTGAGTTACTGGTTGCTAAGAAGTAAAGTAAGTGTTACATGCTTCCTAAACCTCAATTTTCAACAAACTATCATAGATTCTAGGTTCTGTTTACTCTACCAAAAATCTCTCTGTATAAGCATCTGGTATTTATGCTTAAAATTTTAATTTGTGTCTTGTTGAAAATCTATGGAAATTTTCATATTGAAAGTGTGTTACATTGGTGCATGATGCATGTGTGTAAGTCCATTGGTGCAAGATGCATATGTGTAAGTCAAGTCCTGGATTTAAGATCCCAAAAGTATCTAAGGCCCTAAAAGTGCCTAACTGCCCATGCTTGAACCCAAGTGATGGAGGGATGTCTCCTTTGAGTTAACTCACAGAAAGTCCGTAGAAGAATGGTTAAGGAGTGTCCTGTTTAAGTCTAGGAACTAAATACTACACAACTGCATAGTAAATTCTGTTTATGCATTTCTATTTTCTGAAACTGTATACCATTGTCTATGTACTCAAATTGGTGTTTACCATTTTACTGAGTATTTTATCTTATATTTTTGTTATGGTGGTGTCTACATATTGACTTATTTTCTGGTCAAAGGTGGAAATAGCATCATGTATGTGGAAGTGTAAGTGAGCTACCACTTGTGTTATGTGAAACATTTTTATGACTACATAAACATCAATGAATATTGGTACTTTTGGGGTGGCTTATATGTATCCGGAGGTTTACATGGAGGAATGAAGAACCTGTCTAATTAGGGTGTTTTAGATTGTAAATAGGTTGTAAGACAGAACTTGCTATGGATATGTAAATTAAGTGTTCTATTTTCTGTATTTTGTAAAGTCCTCTAAGTGTAAGAGACCAAGGTGTATGTGCCTTGTGATCTTGTCCTGTAAATACCTTTCACCATGTAATATAAAATCAAGGTGAATGAGGCAGTGACCTCTTTGAATCCAGTAATTCATCCCTTACTTTAAAGTTCAGTTTAATAGTTTTCTTTTCAAATTAAGAACCTAAGCTTGATCAGCAAGTAAATCTCCTAATTGAAAGAACAGATAAAGAAGTCTCATACTCCTAATAATAAGTTGAATGGAAGCATGTTGTAAATTCCAATCACTTTCATAACCTTAGAAGTGTAGAAATTTTTTTATTGATATACATGAAGGTACTCTTACACTTTTGAGAACTATATACAAATGGAAGAATTAACAATACATACAAACTAATTTTATTTTATCCTAAGTCACCTAGATTACATTGACTAATATGGTCTTCAATCTATGACCTTGCTCTTCTGGTAACTTTTGCACTAATACCTGTATAAGTAAATGAAAGAAATTGAAATTTCATAAGTTTAACCCCACTGTTCATAATCAGAACATGTCAAATTTTGAGTACTAGTCTCTCCATCCAGCTCATAGAACTTGACATTTATTTACTTTCTAACTTGACAAAGGATAAGAGTCTTATAAGGTGGTGGGGTGTCACAGATGCTGCGTTGGCAACTTGTGCCTTGGTAGATTGTGCCTTCGCAACCTGCCACAGGCCTAGGCTTTTGCTTGGGCCCTGGGCTTTCACTTAGTTTTAGACAATTCACTAAATTTCAAGGTTTGAAATAATTCCAAATCCCTAAAACCCTATGAACTAAACCTTTTAGGGTTTGGAATAATTCCAAAACCTAGAACCTAGTAAAATGTTTACTAAATTTAGGGTTTGGAACAATTCCAAAACCTTGAAATCCCAAAAGCCTAAAAGCCTTAAACTCTATGTCTTTTCATAAAAGGCAATTCTAAACAAATTTTATATCGTGCTTCAATACTATAAACATCCATAACAATCAAGAATCATATATAATTAATTGAACTAAACCTAGAAGCTCTGATACCACTGTTGGGAAAAACAGGATCATGCATCACGTGCATACGTGGCGGAATTAAAATCTTCCCTGACCAAGAACCTAGGTATTCATTAAATATATATTGCAAAAACAAAAGATTAAAACTAACCTCTTGAAGCTTTCCTCATGCAGCTAGTTTGATTGTTTAGCAAGGATGCTTGGAGTTTCTCCATAAATCATCAAAATGATTTTCCCAATCAAACACAAAGTATGACCAATGATTAGTAGGCTATTAAAACAACTAAGCCTCTAATGAAATAGTTCACACAATTGATCATTAAAAACATTTACCTTTTTTTGTTTTTTTTGAAAAGTATTCAATCGAAGAAATCGATTCACCCTTAGGATACGCAACTAGTTTGATTGTTTAGCAAAGATGCTTGGAGTTCCTCCACAAATCATCAAAACGATTCTCCTAATTCACACAAAGTATAACCAGCAATCAGTAAGCTATTGAAACAACTAAGCCTCTAATGAAATAGTCAACACAATTAAATAAAAACTTTCACTTTTTTTTTTTTGAAAAGTATTCGATCGAATCGATTCACCATTAGGATACGGGCTAGCTTTCACTTGGTTCAATCATTAATAGGAGGATTGTTCTTGAAGCAAAAACTATTTTGCTTCAACAAAGGGGGCCATGGCTAAGGGAGGAGATTTTCAAGAACCCTTCTTGCTCACAATCGCTTACAAGGCCGAATGTCACTTGTGTCTAGAATATTTTCATTAGACTTGGCCGAATTACCTTAGTTACATTTATATAGGTTGTAATAATTAAGGGGGCATGTGGAAGAAAGTTGTGACATAAGGTGGCAAGTAATAATTAACATAGAAAGGTGGCTAGACAAGTGGAAGGCAAGGAAAACACTAGGTGTCCTTGAAATGATTAAGTAGGACTTGTGTAGAGAATTAAGGAAAGAAGGTGTCCATGAAATGATTATAGTGGATATGTGTAGAGATTTAAGGAAGCAAGGTGTACATGAAATAATTAACAAGACATGTGTAGAGATTTAAGGTAACTAGGTGGCTTACTAATAATGAAAGAATCTAAACTAGGAAATAGGAGGAAGACAAGTGTTAGGAAGAAAGAACACATGTTAATTTAGAAAGTGACAAATGGAAGGTGAACTAGGAGGAGAGAAAGGGCACAAACGTAGGAGAAAAGAAGGAGAAGGAAAATCAACCAAGGAAAGGAGGAAGGAGGGAGACGTAGAAAGAAAGAAAGAAAAACATTAAGGGTATTAGACAAGTATTCATGCATTCTTTGTCCATTCTATCTTTGCTTTGCAAGTTTCTTTCTTGTTACTCTTATATTCTTCATGTTACTCTTATATCCTTCATGCATATGAAATGGTAAATGAGGAAAATGAATCCCTTTTGGGAAACATTAAAGGAAATGAGGAAAAAGGCTAATTTGCATTGCATATTCCTATATTTCTAAAAATGCCATCAAGAATCCTTCGTCATTATGTATGAATGCTTGTTGTTGAGGTTCGACTCACTTTTCTTCATCTTGATGTGCAGATTAATTAGTACCATAGATGTGTATTGTTTTCCTTGGAGAAAGGCATAGTCTATGTAACAAGAAAAGATGACAAGTGGATCTTGTTTGGAAAACATAGAAGTATTTGTGTTGAAGTGCGATTATGTAGTATGGGGTTATTTTTGTATAAAGTTGTAGTTGTGGTCTAAACAAGTTTACTTAACAATTTTAATAATTGGCTCTTGTATAAATAATAGTTTACAAATTGTGTCTCTAGGAATATTAACCCACAATTCACAAGTTACATTTCTTAAGTAAATCTTTGTTGATTGAAGGTTAAATAAATAGATTAGCATGGATTTAAAGTCAATTGGAGGAAAAGATAAAATTAAGTACGAGGAATACAAGATCACTAATCATGGCCGTATGGTGTAAAGTGAAATAAGAAGAATGTCCAAGAAAAATTATACAAGTATCACCGTAGAAAGGAAAATAAAGATGCTAGAAAATACAAGTAACAAAAGTATTACCGATTAAATTAGCTTAAGAGTTTATTAGTAGATTAAGTGAAGGATTAAGGAAAGAGAGTGTTACAAGTAGGCTTAAGGACTTATAGTTCAATTCCATGTTTAGGATTTCATCAAAACTAAAGCCCAAGGCCCAAAGCTCCTTTAGTAATCCATAATTATATTATAATTATTGATGGGCTATTAGACTCCTAGTGACCGAAATCAAATTAGGATTCCCACTAGACCTTGTCTTTCAAGAAAACTAGTATTGCCTATATATGTATAGGTAACAATTATCTTTTTACCCTTATATTCTTTGGAAGTTAACTATTAATTCCAAGACTTCATTAATACTTCTAGGTTATTAACATAAATTAATTAAAGTGTGTAGCCCATGAGGTTTTCTCGTACGTTGGCAATAAATATAATTCGACACTTCATAAGATACAATCAAATTAAATCACTTTTAATTTAATTTTGGTTTTTCTAAACAACCAACTTACATTCATAGATCAAGATTGACATCTAGCAATGTATCATGACCATCCACGTTCAAGCGAAGTGAAGATCATTGATCAAACCTTTCAGTATTTGGTTATTGTGTAATTTAATCTTTCTATCAAACTTATCATAAGATAGATATAGGGCATGGATTCTAGTGTCAACCCTATTTTTGTCTAAATCTTTGTATTTGAAATCAAGTTTACGTTTTATTCCTCAAATAGAGTCAAGAAAACACTTTTTCTTAATCTCTTCCACTTTGCAAAGATTCCTAGCACAAGACATACTTGTCTCAAGATGCCATGGGATATTCATCCTTTTTATGAATTCTTTGTCTATCTTTCATATGCTTCACTACATGTCCAATAAACACATATCCTTATTATAGGATCAGGAGAATGGCTTCAAAACATTTAGATTCACATATAAGGTAATAAGATAATCTAAAGTTAAATGATCACTTAGACTACTAACAATTTGAGAGCTTCCATTAACATGTGAGTAAAGACTTCATATGGTTTATCATGTTAGGTTAATTCAGTGTACCTTTTTAACTAACAACCACCTATATATTTGTGTCAACATCTCTTAGCTTATAGTTTATAAGATCACTACTGATCTCTCTTTATAAAAGAATGGCATAACATATGCTAGTCTCGAAGAATCATCAATATCCATATTCTTGATGATTCATTGGCTAGGAATACTTATAGTGTAATAATTTATGTATGTCATATCTCATAAATATGATCAACATCATAATTTTGCATACACAGTATTTATTCTAAGGACTTTATATATCATTCTACTAAATCTCATTTAAACAATATAATAAAGTATGTCTAATTAATATTATTACAAGCATTAAATACAAAAAAAAAAAAAAAAGTATCATTACAACTAACCATTGATTGACTCTTGGACACTAGTACTAACAAGGTAATCTTTTATCTACTGGTGGTAAGCTCACCTTTCTTCGGAATGTCCTTTCCTCTATCTCAATTCATACGTTGGCTTGTATTGAAGCCCCTAAACAATTTTTAACAACTCTGGATACCAAGTTTTTCTAGAATCACTCGGGGGATAAATGATGTCATTAGATAGCAGTAAGCCTTTTTTGGAAGGCAGTTTGGGGATTCAATCTCTGGCTGAAACGATAAGTACTATGCATGCTAAGCTAGATTTAAATCTTTTGCAAGGTGAGTCGCTTGGGCAAAATTCATGAAAGCCAAGGATGGCAGTCCTTTTTCCTGCCTAGGTCCACATCCTAAGCCACTCTTCATATATGTGAAAAATATTATTCATTTATTTTCTGTCTTACAGATAAATGCTAAATGGATTTTTTGGGAATGGTTCTTTGCTCGTCAAGGACTTTTTATTGTTAGACACAAATGATTTCAATGTTATGTTTCTTTATGATCTAGTTAATTCTCCTTCTAATGTGACTCATCTTGCATAGGCTCATCTGGAAGCAACTCAGATGCTCCTGACTATTCATTTGGATTCTTCTTGTCAAGACCATCTTGTTTGGGTGGCTTATCCTTCCAGTTATTTTATAGTCTCTTTTACGTGCTAGAGATGCTGCATTAGGTGGTATAAGAGATTATAAGTCCAATACATATGGTTCATAAGAAAACAGTAATTATTGTTGTGCAAAATAAAGATGATGAACTTGTGCCTATGCACAGTCAAAGTGGGTGGAGAATGTGTGTTAATTATCGCAAGTTGAATCAAGCATCACGTAATGATCATTTTCCGTTACCTTTCATGGACTAAGTGTTTAAGAGGTTGGCTGGTAAGTCTTTCTACTGCTTTTTTTATGGGTATAGTAGATATAATCAGATTATTATTGCACCCAAAGATCAAGAAAATACTACTTTTACTTGCCCCTTTAGTACTTATGCATATAGAAGAATGCCTTTTGGTTTGTGTAATGCACCATCCATTTTTCAAAGATGCATGATGAGTATACGTTCAGATTATGTAGAAAGAATCATTGAATTTTTCATGGGATTTTACTGTTTATGGTGATTCTTTTGATGCATGCTTGGAAAATCTATCTCTTATTTTGAAAAGAGGCATGGAAACTAACCTTGTTTTGAATTATGAGAAGTTTTACTTTATGGTTGAACAAGGGATAGTTTTAGGTCATGTAGTTTATACTCGTGGTTTAGATGTTGATAAAGCTAAGATAGATATTGTTCTGTCCTTACCTTATTCCACATCTATGAGGGAAGTTCGTTCTTTTCTTGGACATTAAGGTTTCTATTGAAGATTTATCAAAGATTTCTCTAAAATTGCATTGCCCCTATGCAAGTTCCTAGCTAAAGATGTGGATTTTGTGTTTAATGATGCTTGCAAACAAGCGTTCAATGAGCTTAAGAGGAGATTAACTTCGGCCCCCATTGTTTAACCTTCAAATTGGGATTCACCTTTCAAGATCATGTGTGACACTAGTAATTACCCTGTTGGAACTGTACTTGGCCAAAAAGTTAAGGTAAATTTTGCATGCCATCTCTTATGCATCACGCACACTTGATGAAGCTCAATGCAACTATCGTACGACGGAAAAAGAACTCTTTGCTGTAGATTGATAAGATGGATTTTGCTTTTGCAAGAATTTGATCTTGAAAATAAGGACAAGAAATGAGCTGAAAATTATGTAGCAGATCACTTGAGTAGATTGTCAAATAAGCAAGTGGAGATAGAATCTGTAAGAGAGTCTTTTCCAGATGAGAGGTTGTATGCTATGTATGACATTCATCCATGGTATGCTAATTTGGTTTTTTTAGTTACTAAAAAATTCCCTTAAGGTTTGTGCTGAACAAGTCATAAGAAGCTGTGTACCCCAATGTGAGTATAACTCTATCCTTACCTTTTTCCATTCTTATGCTTGTGGAGGATATTTTGGTGTGAATAGAATAGCTCATAAGGTACTTACATATGGTTTTTATTGGCCTACCTTGTTTAAAAATGCATATACTTTTTTGCAAATCATGTGAACGATGCCAAAGAACGGGTGGTATAACTCATCGTGATCAAATGCCTTTAACTTCTATTCTTGTATGTGAATATTTGATGTTTGGGGTATTGATTTCATGAGTCCGTTTCCCTCTTCTTTCGGTAATATTTATATCTTTCATGTTGTTGATTATGTGTCTAAATGGGTTGAAGCTAAGGCTATATACACTGATGATGCTAAGGTTGTTATGGATTTTGTTAAAATTCACATCTTTAACAGATTTGGAATACCTATGGCAATCATTAGTGATCATGGCAACCATTTTTGTAATCGATCCATGGAGACTTTGCTTCCAAAATACAACATTATTAAACACACCTCCACAGCTTACCATCCTCAAACAAGTGGCCAAGCTAAAATTTCTAGCCAAGAGATCAAATCCATCCTTGAAAAGATGTGCAACCTAATAGAAAAGATTGGAACTTAAGGTTGAATGATCCTCTATGCGTTTATAGGACTGTATATACATCACCTATTTGAATGTCTCCATATACGTTGATTTATGGGAAACCATGTCATCTACCTGTATAACTTGAGCATCGTGCTTTTTGGGCCATTAAGCAATGTAACATGAGCTTAGACGTTGTTGGACATCATAGGAAGTTGCAATTGCAAGAGTTGGAGGAGATAAGGAATGATGCCTATGATAATGCAAGGATTTACAAGGAAAAGACTAAGGCATTCTACGACAAAATGATTTCGAGAAAAGAATTTCAAATTGGGCAAAAAGTTCTCATTTCATTCACACCTAAAGCTCTTTCCAGGTAAGTTACGTTCTAGATGGATTGGACCCTTTATTGTTACTAATATCTTTCCTCAAGGTGCAGTTGAATTTCAAAGCTTAGAAACAGGCAAAGTGTTCAAGGTGAATAGGCAATGATTGAAACCTTTCTATGAAGGTTTTAAGGAGGTAGTTGTGGAGGAGGTTGACTTAGCTGAACCTACATCAGATTGATGAGCATGGAGTTGAGCCAAAGAGATTAAACAAAGGGGCTGATATGGAGGCAACCCAACATAAAAAAAAACCAGATTTGCTTTCTTCTTTCTTTTTGTCCTTTATTTTAGTACATACGTGATTTTTTTTTTCTTTTTCTCATTCTTACTTTGATGTCTACATTGAGTACAATGTAGTATTTAAGTGTGGGGAGGAGGATTTAGTGTTTCTTATTTCTTTTGAATGCTTGGTTTTTATTTCATGTGTTTATGTGTGCTTTCTTTTCTTTTGCATGCGAAACCTTAAGTGTTTAGCTTTATATTTTGATCTGCCAAGAGTTGATGAGAATATGTGTATTATAGTGAGATAAACTAAATGAATGAGTGAACTTGAAATTTTGAGCTTAATTGGTTTAAGAATTAACTTTGAAAGCTTGTTATGCTAACTTAGTAGTTGTTTTACCTTTGTGAGCTTTTGAGCATTCAACATGCCTTCTTTGTTGTGTGTTATTCATCAAATGTTTTGTGCATTTCTAGGGTTTGCTTCGTATCTTGTTAAGACTACATTTAAATTGCATGTATGTATGAAAGTAATAAAAGCACTTAGGATTTTTAACCACTTAAGCCAAAAACAAGCTAACCTAATTCGTGATGATTCTCTAGTGAGCCAATTTTGAGCTTATTTATCCTTTCTTTGTTTAACCCACGTTTGTGAACCTAAACATTTCATATGTTCACTTTTTCCTAGCCAAGGAATAGTAAAGCATGTGTACCTTATTATTAACATTAGGTTATGGTTGGAATTCATGAGAAAAGTTGTTATATGATGGGAATTAATTGTGAATTGTACCATTCGGTTAAAAAGAAAAGAGAAGAACAATTCCAAGTTCTTCATGAAAAAGAAAAAAAGAAAAAGTGATGACGAATGTGTATAAGGTGAAAAATGAAGAAAGAAAGTGTTCCCTTTTGTTTTTAAGTAATATTATGTTGTGGGAACTTGAAAATCAAAGGAAGCTAGGTATTTGTGCTTAATTTCTTATGATGAATTTGTGAACATTAAGTTTATATGTTGTTGAGTTCATTATCTTTTTATACTCTACTAGTTTCTTTGGGTTATAACCTTTTCTTTACCTTTTTCTTACCTACCCTTTTAGCCTAGCTCCATTACAACCTTGAATTAAGACCTTTTGATTCATGTTATGCATATGATACTTTGGTAATGGAGATGAGATTGAAGAGCATGCTTATGGTAGATCATAACATTGATTGAATTTGAGTTTAAATACTTTAAGCCATAAACACTTGAGTGTATGAGTGTATACCAATGAGAGGACCTACTATTTTGGTATGCCATGCATTTCATTTAAGTCTTTAAACTAAGAAGGGTTCTAAGATTGTTAAGTGTTCAAATTCATGAAAATATTCTTGCTTATAATGCTTATACTCTGAGATTATTGGGAGATTAAAAGTGGAGTTGATTGCTTAGAAGGTCTTCATTTACTGTTTGCTTTTTGCTTTCTAATTCTTAGGTTTCTTTTCGTTTCTAATTTTTCAATTTTGATTTTGGACATTGTTAGTTTCAACTATCTTTTCTTTTCCTTGCTTAAGGACATGCAAGAACTAAGTGTGAGGGAATTTGATACACTCATATTATTCTATCTTTTTAGTACCTATTCTTAGTCTTTTATGTATATTTTATGTCTTACATTAGTTTACTTGTTTTGTGTTTCATAGTGCTTTGGAATTTAGAGTAAAATAGAGCTAAATGGAGCATTTGAGCATGTTTTAGAGCTAAGGACTAGAATGAACAAATTGAGATGAGTCTATGAGTTGATAAAGTGCAAATCCTAATTGGACAAGGACTCCTAGTGGCATAAGGATTTCTACTTGAGGAAACTTAATAGCATTAGGAGAACAAGATGCAAATCCAAGCCATATGAGGAATCCAACTTTGGCAAGGAATCCTATTGGGATTAGGATTGAAAGAAGATCACAAGATCGTATCAAAATATTCAAATTTTGGAATAGGAAGTGTAAATCTTATCTAAAAAGGAAGTTGCTATTAAGTAGGAAAAGACTTCTTCTTGTTTAGGAGTCCTTGTTGCCCCTATACTCCATAAATAGGGAGGTATAGGTCTGATTTAGGAGTCTCTTTGTACATGCACTTTTCTCCTTCTTCTTCCTTCATATAATGAATAAAATATTTTCTTTTCAATTAATGATAATGCTAGCTTAAGTTTCTGTTAAATTGCAAGAGATAAGCAACCTTGACTTATGAAGCTATTATGAGAATCTATTTTTAAGACAAAATCTGATGTTATACACACATGCATGTATTCATGTTTTTCTTGGTGAATTGCTTAATGATTATGTGTTTTAGTTTGTTATGATGTACACATGATAGATTGATACATGTAATCTGATGCTAGTTAATTGATTAATGTCTTTGCATAATTAATTAACATGAGTAGTAAAAGTGGCACTTGAATTAAATCTAAGTTTATTTGTGTGTTGCTTGGAAAATCTGATCTAGACTAAGTTAATGCCACTTGTGTGTTAATTGTTTATAATCAATTGCACCTATCTAGTTCGTAATGCTTTCACATAATTAAATCCATAGCACTTGATGAGGGTTATTATGTGATTAGTGTGAGTTATTCTGCTTGACCTAATTAACAAAGAAGTAAGGATAGGTAGGAAAGACTTGTTTCCATGGTTGATTTGCATGCATATCTATATATTCAAGTTGGTATTTGTTTTGTTTTCAATGATTAATAGCTCATGAATCTTGGCGAAAGCTTATTTGTACTTGAATCTTACAAACCCTTGGTTGTTTGCTTAGTTTAGTCAATTTCTGCTGAAACTTGTTTTTCACATTCAAAATTTAATTCTCTTATTTTTCTTGCTTACTTAGCTATTTAATTTAGTTTAGATCAAAAATCAAAACCCCATTTATTTACTTTGTTGTTTTGAGTGCATATTAGTTAGTTTGCATATTTATAGCATATTATCATCACAATCTGTTTTAGAAGTCCAATCATTGTTATACATCTATTTTGTTTGATATTTTCTTGCATTAGTTTAATTTACTTGTATTGCTTATTATAGTATTCGGCTTAAGATTTACACTTGAACTTATTATGCTTTTTTGCTTTGGTTCAAGTTAATTAAATAAGAACTACTTGCTTGAGTTGAATTTGATTAGCTTTATATTGTTTCTATGTGGGATCGATACCCTACTTACTATACTACAAATATAGTTAGGTAGGTTTTAAATTGGTGAACATCGACTACTCATCATAACCCCATAGGCCAACAAATTTGCTCTACATCATCTAAGAATGCTTAGTGATTTGTTGAAGAGTCTAATCCAGTAAATTTTGGTGCTCCATATTTCATGAAATTTCGTAAATGATCATTCCAGCAACCTGTGGCTGCTGTAGTTGCTCCTTCTGTGCTATCAGGGATGGGGAATTTGAGCAATATGGGGTTGGTTTCTCTATACCCTTGCCCGGTGATCCTCTCTACCAAAGCCTCAATAGCACGGTGCATACCCTTAATATTATCCATAACCTTTTCATCCTTGGTGCTACTATTGGCTTTGGAATAAGAGCAACTAGAGAAGGAACACCTCCTGGCACCATCTTAGGGTTATTATCAAAAATATCATCCAGAGATCTGTCTCGAGCACTACCTCTAACTTTAGCTATACCTCTAGCTCCACCCCTACCTCTACCTCTAAGAGCAGGGGATAGGATTGATCAGACGCTTCATCTAAAGCCTCTCTCCCTATAGCACATCTACCAACTACACAATGTTTAGGCGGCATCCTCACCTAGATCAATGATAATTCAAACATCACAAACGACATCAGATGAAGAAAAACTTTAAAAAAAAAAAAAAAACAAATTGAAATAAATGTTCTAAGATAATGGATAAACAACTTGGGTCTCAATAGTGCCTCACCTATAACTCATGCCCAAGTACATAAGCCACAAAGCTGACTCTACTAATTCTCTAGTTCCACTATGGTAGGACAGAAACTTGGTGCTCATGATACTAACTTTGTCACAACCCAATAAAGGCCATTGCCGGAAAAAGGAAACTTGACAAGTGGTAAGGACTATATGAATCCTAACTAGCCTCTAAATAAAACACCTAAATACATTCAAAGGAAAATGAGATACAACTCTCAATTTAATTCAAAATTTCAACAAGTCCAAATGCATTCCAAAACTAATTAGTGGTTTATACAAGTCAAAACAATTTCAAAATGCAAAGCAGAGTGGACACGGTTAGAATAAGTCGTGCCTACTAGATCCAAAAGCAAGTTGCTTCCTTCAAGCAATAGGAATTAGTCTCGAGCCAATCAACAATTTGAAAGAAATAATAACCACAATAATGAGCCATAGACTTAGTGAATAGACAACGCACATCACAACAAAAGTGAGACAAGCATATAGCACAAACTGTTTATAAAGAGTAAAACATTTGAAAGAATGAATATGACATACTAAGATGATGATAATATAATCTCAGAGAAAGTATTCATAAAATGTTTTAAGGTAAAAAAAAAAAAACTAGTTTCAGTTCATTAAAAGTCTATCCATAAGAATACGTAAATAAGACAATAATTTGAAACAAACACTCATCTTGCAATACAGAATCTTATAGCATAGAGAAGATGGAGGATTCCAAGAATGTTATAACAAATAAATGGGTATAAACCCAAAGGTCAGCATCAACCCTGCTGACTAGGCTTCTAAATCCATGTCATTCTCTATGGCCTAATCATCCAATCCATATGTTTAGCGTAGCACGGGACTAGCACAACCCTCCTTGTTGGGGTCAAACCAAGGTGCACCTAGGCTAACATCATCATTGTTAGCTATGGTATGCTAATAAGGTTTCCTCCAAAAAGAATATAACATATTCAATAAAAATTTCAACATCCATGTCATTTCCCAACAACATAAATTATCAATATCTATATCAAATGCAAAACATCCACGAATAAGTTTCCAATAATCATAACATAATCCATATATATATATATATATATATACTCAACAAAACAAATTTTCATCATTTACCAAACCAATCCACTTTACAATTGGGTGTTATAACCAAATAAATCTAAATGTCCAAAGTATCAACTAACATGTGATGATAACAAGTTGAAAGGCTTGTCCCACAATTTATATTCATCTTAACATTTAAAAATTTGCTGAACATTGTAGAAAAATCATATTACTAATCTATAGAAAATAAGGATGCATGATATTTTTTATGAGGTCATAGAAAAAAAATGTTATATTTAGCATTATCTACTCACAACAATAGAACTCCCAAAGCTTTGACCCTACACCATCAAACTCAATGGCATTAGCCGAAGGAGCCTCCGAAAAATCTAGCTAGTATAAAATAACAAAATCACATAATCAAATAATATTGAAAAATAATCGAGATAGAACTAACAACATATCTGTTATACTATTTCTGAACTAAACCTTATCTTAATACTAGAATAAGTTTACCCAACTTTTCTACTTCTAAAAGAGTTAAGGATTCTACTACTACTATAGTGGGCTCAATGAGAAAGAAAAAAAAAAAAAAAAACTAATTAATGTTATGAGTGTTAGAATTATAAATCAATTTTATTCAAGGTTTTCAAAATATACTATAAAATTTTCAAGAAAAACAATATAATTAGCTACCAAATTTCTAGCTGCTCAATAATAAAATTTTAAAATATTACATAGTTGGTACTACCCACTGTAAAACTACAACAAAAATATGAGATCTAATATAAATTAAGTTCTTAAAATCTAACTTTCTATAACCAAATCTTAGTTACCTAACACTAAACAAGAGATGGGACCTTTAATAGTTTTGGTTATTGGAAGAGAAATAATGCTAGAAATTTACTCAACCCACATTAGTGAAAAAAGAAAAAGAATCAATGAAGCTTTTCCTTGGGTCTTATAGCATAGATATAACCATCAAAACAAAATTTAAGAATGGTTTTATTAAAAAAAAAAAAATTATAAATGTAGATGAGAATAAAATTAATAATTTAAAAATGAGACAAGTTAATGGCTTACCAAAACCTCATCTCACGTAAAGTTGGAAAAGAAAAGCTTGGATCCATTGATTAAATGTACAAATCTCAAGGACAATTAATAAAATGGAGAATGGGAAAGGGGTTGCAACAGGGGATGAAAGAGAGCCAAAGGATGATGGGGAAGAAGTTAAAGTGAGGACCATACCGGCCATTATGTGATTTAAGAAGGGAAGAAAGATAAAGATAAAATAGGATGCAAACTTTATTGTATATATATATATATAGGATTATCTAACAATCCAATATTTATATTAAAATAGTGCATGTTCCAAAAGAAGAGAAATATAGATTATATATATATTATTCCTCAAAACTACAAATATATTGATTCTAAAAATAAAGTAGACATCAAAATTATTTTCTATTAACTCGATTATTATTAATTTTTTTAATTAAGTGTAAGTTTTATAATTTAAAGTGATCTACATATTAATAATTATTGAGTTCACTAAAGTGGCCCTAACAAGCTAATAGTTAGATCCCTAAATCAAAACTTGCTACTTAATATGTGACATGGTAAGAATTGCCACAATGTATATAAAAAGTGACCATATAAAAATAAACTATGTACACTAATAGTATATCAAATTTACCTCTATATATAATAACTAAACAGTACCATAAAGTAGCACAATATATATTAAAATACTCTAGGTTAACTTGGATACATTATAATTATACAAACCCTTCTTTACATAATTCTTGTGTGCAAATCATGAATTAACCACCCTGCAGTTCTTCCGAATCTCACCATTGGAACCAGTAACAGGACTTATATTTCCCATCTTGATCATGGAATTAACAAAATTCCCAAAGAAAAGCCCAGAGTTGATGCTGTATTGTTGAACCAAAACTTTGGTGGTTGTATTAACGGCCTCATCACTTGAAAACAAAATTTGGTCAGAACTGAGAATTCCCTTTCCGTTGAGCAAGTTTTGGAAGTAATGGTTATCAAATAGGTCGGCCGAGTTCTGATCAAGGAAAGTTGTCTTGTTATCGTCACCATTCACGGGGCAAAGATTTTGCAAATTGGTGGCTGTGTTGGTTTCTAGTGTGCTGTCTGGTGCACCCGTTCCGGAGAAGTTGAACAATCTATTGCTGAAGGTCGCACACTTTGCTTGTCCAATTGTATGTGCACCTATAATAACAGATGTATCAATAATTTAATACAAATTCTGTCGCTGTAATATACCGGAGTTTCACACTGAAGATAAGTTTACGGGTCTTATCATCAAAGAAGAATGATTTTTATTCTTTCCGAGAGTACAAATGTGTAATATATAGAGATTGAAGTCTGTGAAAATTAATAGAGGTGGATGGGTTAGTGTATATATAATTAATAGGTCTAATAGGCATTCTACAATCAAAAAGTATAAAGTAAATTGGAAATTCCCTCTCTATTTATTACTATATCCACCTCTTACTAAATATCCTTTAATTAATAATGCTATTATAATTATGGGACCTTTTAGTATGTAATAATAATATTTTAAATAATAAATACTGAAGAAGTTAACGTACAAAATGAAAATGATGAAGTTGAAATCAGCTCTCCTTGGTTGTGAGGTATGTCACTATTCGCAGATTTAAATTCCTTCCCCTTAAATTTATGAGATCTACTTTTTATTTTAAAAAATTATATATACTTCCCCTTAAATTTAAAATTATCATAAAATATCTTATTGTATATATACTTAAGAAGAGACAAGTATAATTTTAAAATTATTCATTAGATTAATAATGATAAATTACTATTCAACTTAAAATGAGATGTAAATAAACTAAATTAAAAATTATTCTTAAAACAATAATACAACTAATTAAAAAACAGCTGATGAAAAAAAAAAAAAAAAAAAAAAAAAACCCTTAATTCATATTCTTAAAAAAAAAGTTATAGTGTTTTCATTAACTCTTTTTGTTTTTGTTTTTTCAGTTTTATCCTAATTTTAGAAATGACTATTAATTTAATTTTAATAATGTCATAAGGTATTGTCTTATTTAATGATGTATATATTAATAATAAGGCAACAAGCATATTTTAGAAGAAAAAAATTAAAATTTTAAAGTTTCGATTAAATTGTAGTTTGTTTTTAAATTTATGTGTAAGTTTTAAAAACTGAGAAGAAGTTCTTCTAATTTTAGCAAAATTTAGGGGAATTTTGAATAATTTACTTGATAATTATGATACCTGACAAGGAAACAACGTCGGTGATGTTGAGGCCAACATTAGCAAACTTGGAAATGATAACATCGAGGGTGTCAAATGGAGAAGGAAGCGCGGAATTTGATAGCGTCTGGTTCGCAACTAACCCATCTCTTCTTCCTAGCAAAACCTTCCATGTAGGACCTCCACTCTGCAAACCAAGTGTACATGTGAGTATGACACAAGACAACATTTAAACATAAACATTTGAAACTTATAAATGATGGTACAAGGACCAGACACAATAGGTGCTTTCTGAACCCACTTAAATAACCTGGATCCATCCAGATATACACCTGTGAAACTTAACACACGTCACTCATCACAACACAATGATTACAAACTTGAATCGACCGCAAATTTCTCTACTTAAATCATTGACGTTCTCATCAAAATCCATACAGAACTCAGGCTGCAATGTCCCCAAACTCACATAAGTATGAGTACTACATCAACTTTGATTATACCATTTGTAGCAGCCTACGGAATGTTGACTTACTAAGAGCACAGAATCTCGGGCAGCTATGGCTAATATATCAGAGCAGGATACAACTCCATTGCATGCACTCTCCACTGAGCTTTTGATTGTATCTATAACTTCAAATCCTCTAGCAGAGTTAATGTTAGGAAGTGAAAACTTCTCGCCATTGCTTCCATCAAGGAGTACCGATCCATCACAACCCTATATCAAGATTGAGATTTGAGGGGTGGAAATCAAACAAACGACAACAAAAAGGTATTAGCATCCATCTAATAAGTGCTGCTAATTAATGAATTAGTAAAATGTATTGGCATGTTCCACTTAAACTCACATTCACAAAGCAATCATGGAAGTGAAGCCGAAGCAAAGAAGCAGCTATTCTTGTTTCAGCTTTGATAGCATTTTGAACCTCCTTTCTTACTATTTTGAGAAGATTAGGGCACGACATGGCATAAAAATCTGTAGTTAATTGGGAGCTGGAAGCCAAACACAGCATAAGTACGGTTGTAAGCCGAAGACAACCAGAACTAAAGATATTGCTTGACCTCTTCATTGCTACTTCTTCGATAGGATACCTGCTGCTGTACAAAATTGCTTAATTTATAGCCTAGGTCAGGTCAGCATTAGGAATATAAAGTATTTAATCAACTTACATTGCAGCATGTGTGTTTAATTAGTTTATTGCTTAATGCATGCTGCATATGTATGGCTGCACTAAGCAATGAAACTGGTAGAGGATTTAATATTGCCGACTTTGTATTTATTGGATAGTGTAAACGATGGTGGAGTCATGAATCAAAACACTAAATCACTAGTGCTTATAAGAAAGATATACTTACTTGCACAAAAGCGCACTGTGAAGTTGTGGATCAAACGGATGCATTAACAACTTTTTTATGATTTTAATTTTGTAAGCATTAGGCGTTGCACGCCAAGCCAGAGATCTGCAGAACTTTAGTGGTTTCGGATTACCAAGTGTTTGAAGATTCATTTTTGAAATTTAATTGTAAGCATTGGGCATTAGTACTAAAAATTGCTACTTGTGCCTTCATCCAATTAATAATTAGAATGCAAGTAGGAAACATATCATATTGTAGGTCGGCTTTCTTATTTTTATTTCCATTACTGGCCTCTCCCTAGTGTTGGCCTCGGACTACACCACTATACTTTTTATTTTTTGGTTGCAAAAAATCAAGGACTAGACGTTGCTACGTATAAGAGGCGAGAGCATTGAAAATGCGCACCAAATAAGGACGTGACAAAACTCAAACCCAAGAATTGCTATTGAATCAACGTCTCATTGACAGCTATTGCTATGCTCTTTACTAGTGATTCCAAAAAATTTCTTATTGACCTGGCGAACATGCTGCCAGTTGACAGCATGTTCAAATTTATTTATTTATTTATTTTTTTAATGGCGGTATGCAATTAAGTGGTGTTAGAATATAAATAACAATATATAATAGTGTGCCTAATAAAAAAAATATTACAATCATCCTCGTGATCTAAACAAGAATTCTAGGGTAAGTTGGACTGTCTATTAACCAACTAGTATTTAATTATTTGGTATTTAACCATCGGATTTAACTAATCTACTTAGGTAAAAGGTAATTCTTCAGTTGGTTGGCCGAAGCGGGTTTTGAATTAAAATTTCATCAGTTATTTATCCTAATTGTTAAATGGACAAAGGCCTAAGGGGTCCAAATCCAAACTCCTTGACTTGCAATAAAGAAAGTCAACCATGGCCTAAAATCCCAAGGGCCCAAAGCACCAAAGTGAAAGAAATAAAGAAAGTGCGCATACATGAAACTATTGAAAGTACAAGGAGCTAAAAGAATAATAATTTTTTTTAAAAAAATTCACCCCAAGAAATATAATATTTTGAAATCCGACTCAAGGATTGACCTGGACAAGTGCCGGGGTCTCGGGTTGCCCAATCAACCCATATTAAAAAAATTAATTTCTTAATATAAAAAAATATAAATGTAATGTACATATAATAATTTGATGTCAAATAAGAAATAAAAACAAGAAATAAAAAAATATAAATGAAAACTAAAAAGAAAATAAATATAAACCTTTTACAAACTTCTTTTAATTTAATTTTTTGTTGTTACAATTTTTTGTTTAATCCGAGGCGGGTCTTGAAATTATACCCAGGTTAATCCGAGTCTAATTGAGTCAATTGGTATTTATATTTTTGGTCTAATCAAGCCCAGGATAACACCTAGATTACGGTTCGACCGGCCGAGCCGAGCCTACTAGTTTCAAAACATTGGGTAAGACACGCGCATAAAAATTGAAAAGGGACCTAATCAAAATTTGCATATCACTTTGACCATTTATTTATATCATTGTTAAAAAACATTAGAATAGAGAGAGAAAAATACATGATCAAAAATATTCTCCAATTAGGAGCTTATTAAATTTTCTTGTCTTCCACCTTGAAATGATACTCCCTGCTGGAAGAAAGAATAGAAAAGAAAGTCAATTAGTAAGTATAAGGTAAGAACAAAGGTAAATCAGAATAAAAAAATAATAGGAAAAATTCTTAACTCTTGTAAATCAGTAATGAATAAAAATAATAATAATAATAATAATTAAAAAAACCTAAATTTAAAATTTATGCAATGTTGTTCTCCCTGCACCTTTCATCCAATTTAACTTATCATTATGAAGTGAAGTAGGACAACACCCTTATACGAAGGCATGATTGGTCGGAGGAATGGATAACCAAACCTTCGTAGCCCTGACTTCAAATCTAATAAGCACATATGACCATTGACCAATTATAGTTACAAAAGAAAACTTTGTCAAACTAAATTAAAAATAAAGACTTATTTATTAAAAACACAAAACACTTTAACTAAAAATTTTGGCAAAGATTCCCCGTAAAGTGAAACGCGCCCGATAATACATGCATGTACAACCTGGTTACATTCGACCAGTTCATAAAACAACAATACACATAGCGGAGCTCCACTCCAGTCATGTCATAAACAACAATAGTTAAACTATCATACACCACAAAACATGACAACCTAGCCCTAATATAACTGCAAATTTTTCTTTATCGTCAAGTGTGCGATCCCTAATATATTCTTAACCACAAAACAGTCGGCAAGTCACAAATCTCTAGGCGACGAATGTTGGTCTCTTGATACTAAAAAAACAACAACAAATAGAGAGTGAGTCATAAGAATTCAGTGAGCAAAAAACGTACCCTAAGGGTATTAGCATCAATTAGAGAATGAATAACACATATTAGTCAAATAATTTAATGTAAACAATTCTCGTATTACAATTCAATATTTTATGTATGTACATTAGAATAACGTAAAATTTAACCAATACCATTTATACAATGCACAAGATAACATATCAATCAATTTATTCAAAGCATACAGATCAAACAATTCAACCAAAAGGGCCAATTAGAGTATCTCAGCACCCGCACACCATTCATCCTCCCACTGGGTAGTTTTTGTGCCCACACACCACATATATTTTCCATACATATCCATCCCACCGGGGCTGAGTTACATGAGTACTCATAATCACATTTCAAATAATCAAATCAAAACATCCTAGGCTCACCAGGATTTCTATTTCGGAAGTAAAAACCATTTCGAAGAAAAAGTCATTTTATTGGCTTTTATCAAATACAATCAGTTAACATGTCAAGCATAATTCAAATAACTCACATTAAACACTACACATTCTTATATACCTCTAAATATTGATACATTTACTCAAAATACACATAAACAATTACACATATTAATCTAGCAATCAAGGAATACATAATCCACTCACAAAGTTTACATATTCAGTTTGTCACTCCGTCTAGAATGCGAAGGTGTCGATTTATCCTCGACATGATCCAAAGTTGAAAATTAAAAATTCATATGTTACTTAGTGTAATCATTGCATAATTAATTCTACAAATTCCTCATTCACACACATTTATATATATTTAATAAACTACTTTGGAACTAATTCTTCTTAAACATTTATCGGGTGTATCTAATTTCCTTGAATGTGTATGTTATACATACACTAAGAGATCCCACACAACTCATCAACTTTCATTTTTTATTCATATTCCAAACATTGAATTCAAACTAACCAATTCTCTAATTTTTATCAAAAGTTTAAACTAAACCTTCAAATGTCAACATGTTTCAAATTCGAACTCTTAATTCATGTCTTTACCTTTCTATAATAAAATATTTAACTAATAAACCTAGGTAAATCACTTCTATGCATATATCAACATTCAATTTCTCTTAAGCATTTTTTCGTATATCTAGGATGCATATTTTATCCTAATTCATATGTAAGTGTTCATATATATATACATGCCTCCTAATACAATTTACATAATTCTATTAACCCTTATAATATCATTTATTGAATTCAACTTAGATTAATTATCTAAGGTTAACCAAAAATTAAATTATACATCTCTACCATAAACAAAATTAATTTCAAACTTCCTATTTCCTAACCATTCAACTACCACTACTTTTTATTATTTTTAAGTTTCTAAATACCCTTATTAAAGCTTCAAATTTCCAATTCTCAATCACACACTAAATAGAAAAGTTCTTATTCAAGACAAATTAATATCTTAAGTGAATAAAAGACATGGAATTATCAAGGAAAGACGGTGGCAGCTGCACCTCTTTTATTGCCATGAACAAGTTGATATTGTTAAGAAAAAAAAAAAACAACTTCCAGCTACCTCATATGCTTGCTGCCTTATTACACCAAAACTCACCCAAACGTCCTCCAACAAGATGGATAATAAGGTAAGGGAAGGTAGCTTTGTTGGAGCCCAAAACAGAGGAAACAGTGGTAGTAAGGAACTCCTACACGGAGCTAAAACCAAACCCTAACCACTCTTTGGCTGCTGCAAGACCAAATATACAAGGCTGAAAGCAAGAGCGGACCACGGCTGGACATAGACCAAATGGATGCAAGCTTAATGGAGCAGCAAGTCTTTAACTGCTTCTATCACTTCCAAACTAGGTAACAACTCAAAACAAAGCAAAGGAATGAAGGGAATTCACAAAGGCTCGACTTGGCTGTCAAGAAAACATGTGCACAGTAGCAAGGAAAACTCACCTTGGCTGGAACAGGGGACGCAAGAAAGCAGAACAAGTTGACACAAAAATAAAGCCAAAAAGTTGGCCAAAACAAGGGAATAAAATGGAATGACTGAAAAGCAAAATAAGAAAAGAAAAAATGAGAAGCAAAGTCGGTTGGGTGAGGAAATTAGAAAGATACTAAGACAAAATGAAAAAGTAAACTAGTGCAAAAGAATGATTAATTCACACACCAAAAAAAGATTTACAAAATTAATTGGAAGTTCCAAATCAACCAATAATGTGGTGGAAATTAATTCTTGCATTACACGTATATATACTAGTGTTCGTTTACTTAAGTTTTTACTTTGTGGTAAAATTTTATTCACCTAATCACAACAAATTACAACAAACATTCTAAGGCGTACGTTAAGCTATCAGGTTATAATAATCTCCCCCCTTCAAAAGAAATTCGTCCCGAATTTCAAACGAAAAAGTTATGAATGAATCGTTTACATGAATCATTCAAAGAGATACGAATATTGTTACTTCGTCGCATCTTCGAGTTCCTACATGACTTTGATTTTCAATCGAAATTCTTATTCACAAGAGTATTATAAAGAAACAAGCTGGGACAAATAAATTTCCTAACAGAATCTCTACTGCTAACAAAACCTTGAAAAGCTCCGATGTCCTTTTTATACAAAAGGCAAAATATGAAGGTATAAAGGAAGACGTATTCTCAGGATCAAATAATATTTTAACACTTATTTAATAAGCAAATAATCTACCTGACACCGTAAGATTTGTAGCATGACCATCCTGGCATATTCAAAGCATGAATACGGGCCCGACTCCTGCCAACAGTCGGTGAATCTCTAGAAAAAGTATTACGATCCCTTTGAGATCTAACATGAGTGGCAGGCAATGGAGGTCCACCCTGCACCGAGTGAGATGTTAGAGATGGAGTAAATTATTCAACCATCATCGAACAATTTCGAATGTAACAGTCCGTAGCACCACGCTTGAAACATGTACCAGACTCTCTCCAGCATTGCCCTAGATGTTTGTTACCACAAGTAGGGCATACTAGAATTTCGGAATCTCGAGGACAGTAGATGATACCATTTTTGATTGACTTCCAGAGCCTTGTCTCATCTGACCTTTGCATGACTGAAAGTCCTCATGAAATAAGTCATATCTTGAAGTAAATTCACTTTCAGGCTTTCGGGAACCACTTGATCTAGGAGTGGCAGGACCCTCATGTCTTCTTGTGACTTTTTCTCTTTGATTGTCTTTCGAAAAGCCGGTTCTCTAGTAGATAGGCGGCATTTACGACATGAGTATAGGTAGTAGTGTTTGTCATGAACACTAATCTGAATAAAGAATCTCTCAAGTCATTAATGAACCTCTTCACTTATATTTGTTCAGTAGCTGCCATATGCGGAGCAAAAAAGGACAGTCTGGTAAACCAGGTTTCGTACTCTGCCATTGACATGCCCTTTGTCTGAACTAACAGCTTAAAATCCCGAGCATGCTTATCTCACACACTCTCAAGTAAGAAACGATCAGTGAAAGCCCTGCTGAACTTCGGCCATGTAAGTGGGGTAGGCTCCGTACTAGACTGCATAAACATCTTATACCACTAGTACGCCACGTCATGCTGCTGATAACTAACTAACTCAACAGCTTGAACGGGATCACACCCCAAAGCTACACAAAGTCTTTCAGACTCCTCCAGGAAAGTATAGGGGTCTTGCATAGGATCCACACCAGAAAACCTCGATAACTGCATCTTTCAAAAATCATGCAATGCTACAAATGCTCCCCGATCCTACTGAACTAGAACGAGAGGGTTTGCCTCTTGTTGAGGCTGAACTGGATGAGTTGCAAAAGGCTGTGGAAGAGCCTGATGTTATTAGGCCAGAATCCTAACTAGATCACCTACTGTCCTCTGAACATAGTCTAGGGCTTGCTACCTAAGTTGGTTTAGCAACTTTGCCTCTACCTCTACCACTACCACGTCCCCGACGACCCCTACCTCTGCCTACTGGTACTTGGGGACCAGTAGATCTCTGATCGGAGCCAGCATCCTGCTGCCTCTATAAGCGTGCAACACAACCACTACTTTGTATCATATCTAAAATAAATACAAATGATCTCAATATGCATTTATCATGTAAAGCGAGGGATAATGCATTAGGAAAATCAAAACTTGAAATTTCAAGACTGAATTAGAACGTATCGCTAAGTCCACATATGCCCTGGGTAACATAAGTAAACAAAGTAACAACGTCCAGTATTTGAAGTCATGAACCTCTAATCCTTAGCTTTGATACCCACTTGTCATACCTTCATGCGAATGCATGATAGGCCAGAGAAATAGATAACCAAACCTCCGGAACCCTGACTTCAAATTCAATAAGTACATATGACCATTGACCAATTATAGTTAAAAAGGAGAACTTTGTCAAACTAAATTTAAAATAAAGACTTATTTATCAAAAGCACATAACACTTTAGCTAAAAGTTTTGGCAGAGGTTCCCCATAAAATGGAATGTTCCCAATAATACAAGCATGTACAACCTAGTTATTGAACCATTTCATAAAATAATAGTACACATATAGGAGGTTCGCTCTAGTCATGTCATAAACAACAATAGTTAAACTTGATTACAACATAAAACATGACAGTCCAGCCCTAATGTGACTGCAAATTTCGTCCTTTAGCTTTAAGTGTGCGATTCCAAATGTGTACTTTGCAGCAAAAAGTCGGCAAGTCACAAATCTCTAAGTGATGAATGCTGTTCTCCTGATACTAAAATAAAATAAAAACAAAATAACAAATGGAGAGTGAATCATAAGAAGTCAATGAGTGAAAAACGTCCCCTAAGAGTATTAGTATTAATCAGAGCATGAATAACACATATTCGTCAAATAATTTCATGTAAACAATTCTCGTATTACAATTCAATATGTTAAGTACGTACATTCGAATAATGTAAAATTTAACCAATACCATTTTTACAATGTACAAGATGACAAATCGATCAATTTATTCAAATCATATAGATTAAACAATTCAACCAAAAGGGCTAATTGGAGTATCTCAACACTCGCATCCCATGCATCCTCCCACCAGGCAGTTTTTGTACTCTCACATCAAATATATTCTCCGTACATATCCATCCCACCGAGGCTGAGTGACTCGAGTACTCATAATCACATATCAAATAATCAAATCAAAACATCCTAGGTGCACTAAGATTCTATTTTGGAAGTAAAAACCATTTTGAAGAAAAATTCATTTTATTGGCCTTTATCAAACACAATCAATTCACATGTCAAGCATAATTTAAATAACTCACATTGAACACTACACATTCTTATATACCTCTAAATATTCACACATTTACTCAAAATACACATAAACAATTACACATGTTAATCTAGCAACCAAGAAATATGTAATTCACTCACAAATTTTACGGATTCGGTTCGGCGCTCTGTTTAGAATGTGAAGGTGTCAGTATATCATCGACACAATCTAGAGCTGAATTTCATAAATTCATATGTTACTCAATGTAATCATTGCATAATTAATTCTACAATTCCTCATTCCCACACACACACGCATATATATTTAATAAACTACTTTGGAACTAATTCCTCTTAAACATTTATCGAATCTCTTAAAGGTGTATCTAATTTCCTTGAATTTGTATGCTATACATACACTAAGAGATCTTGTACAACTCATCAACTTTCATTTTTTATTCATATTCCAAACATTCAATTCAAACTAACCAATTCTCTAATTTTTATCAAAAGTTTCAACTAAACCTTCAAATGTCAACATGTTTCAAATTCCAACTCTTAATTCATGTCTTTAACTTTTCTGTAATAACATATTTATCTAGGTAAATCACTTCTATGCATATATCAACAATTAATTTCTCTTAAGCATTTTGTCATATATCTAGTATGCATATTTTAGCCTAATTCATATGTAAATGTTCATATATATACATGCCTCCTAATACAATTTACATAATTCTATTAACCCTTATAATACTCATGTTTCATTTATTGAATTCAACTTAGATTAATTATCTAAGGTTAACCAAAACTTAAATTATATATCTCTACCGTAAACAAAATTAATTTCATACTCCCTATTTCCTAACCATTCAACTACCACTACTCATTGTTATTTTTAAGTTTCTAATTACCCTTATTAAAGCTTCAAATTTCCAATTCGCAATCACATACTAAATAGAAAAGTTCTAATTCAATACAAATCACTATCTTAAGTGAATAAAAGACATGGAAGTATCTAGGAAAGAATGTGGCAACTGCACCTCTTTTATTACCGTGAAAAAAAACAACTTGCAGCAACCTCATATGCTTGCTGCCTTGTTACACCAAAATTCACCCAAATGTCCTCCAACAAGATGATAAGGAGGTGAGGGAAGGCAGCTTTGTTGCTGCCCAAAACAGGGGAAACGGTGGCAGTAAGGAACTCCTACACGGAGCTAAAACCAAACCCCAACCACTCCTTGGCTACTGTAAGTGTTGTGATGGCTTCAAGACTAAATATACAAGGCTGAAAGCAAGAGCAGGGCTGGACATAGACCAAATGGCTATAAGCTTAAATGGAGCAACAAGTCTTTAACTACTTTTGCCACTTCTAAACCAGGTAACACAACTCAAAACAAAGCAATGGAATGAAAGGAACTCATAAAGACTGGACTTGGGCTGTCAAGAAAACATGTGCACGGCAGCAAGGAAAACTCACCTCGGCTGGAATAGGGAACGCAAGAAACCAGAACAAGTTGACACAAAAACAAAGCCAAAAAGTCAGCCAAAACAAGGGAATATGAAAGAGAAGCAAAACAAGGAAAGAAAAAATGAGAAGCAAAGTCGGTTGGATGAGGAAAATAGAAAGAGAATAAGACAAAATGAAAAAGTAAACTAGTACAAAAGAATGATTAAGTCCAATGTCAAAGTTTTAAATATTTGGTACAAAATTGATCTTGTTACATGTATATTGTTTATCAATATGTGGTGTATAATTAATCTTAATATATATATATGTATATTGTACACTTGTTGCATAGACAAAAAAAAAAAAACTTACAAAATTAATTGCAAGTTCCAAATCAACTAATATTGTGGTGGAAATTAATTCTTACATTACACGTATGTATACTTATACATATATATACAAGTGTACGTTTACTTAAATTTTTATTTTAGTAAAAATTTTATTCACCTAATCACGATAAATTATGAACAAATATTTTAAGGCATATATAAAGTTATCAGGTTATAACAGATAAATTGGGGGAATTAGGGAGAAATTGGGGAAGAAGGGAGAAGGAATGGGTAGG
Organism: Quillaja saponaria; assembly: GCA_029379385.1. NCBI lineage: Eukaryota > Viridiplantae > Streptophyta > Magnoliopsida > Fabales > Quillajaceae > Quillaja > Quillaja saponaria. The sequence goes on from CM055606.1 coordinate 8,585,919, forward strand.
GAAGTAAGAAATTAAGAGACAATTAGAGGAAACAAAGGATTGGAAAGCTTGCAAACAATACTCAATATTCAAATTGTCAAAGGTACTTAAACTATATAGTCAACAATTAAATCATTAGGAAGTGTTAATATCATGTATTAGTTATTGTTCAAGCTGGTATAGAAATGAAGTTGAAAATAACCTTAACTTCCTCTACGTTGTGCTAAGCTTCCAAGAACTTGTATTATCACCGTCTTCTAATTTCAATTACAAAGCTACCTTGTCTATGTTGGGATTATGCCCTGCAAGCCAATGACTATTCTAGTTATGGGACATGAATTCTATAACTTAGCTGTGTAAATATTCATATTTCAAAGTTAAATGTGTTATTTTGTTGAGCTTATATGATAATACCCATGCAAAGTAAGTAATGGAAATGAGCATGAGATAGTAATCATGCTAATGAAATGCATTTCCAAAAAGCTTAATTCTAAAAATTTCCTAATCAAAGGATTACTAAGAAGGAATTTTGTGGTCTAGTTAGATTAGTACATATCTTGTTTTCTCGTTTAGAGAGTGATTGAATATATCATGATTATTAGAGTGGGGATACTAGAACAAAAGACTTAATATAAATTGAAAGACATGATCTTCTATTTTAAAACCAAAACACATAATCTTCTGTTTTTAAACCAAAGGCCATAACATTTTTGTTTAAACCATAAGACACAATTTTTTGTTTTAAACTAAACAGATATAACCCAAACTTTTTTCCTTTCTTTTCGAATGTGTATTACAATTTGTCAATTGTAAGTTTATCATATTGATTTTCCTCCTTTACCATTAATTAACGGTTTCCACTTAATTCCACGAAAATTTCCAACAATTTTTTCCAATTGTCAAAGTATTAAGATTTCACGTTGCAATGTCACTTCTTAGTTTATTCATTGGTTGGTTGTATAAGGTGTCCTTAGATTTGAATATTTTCTAGTAAGTATAAAATGTCAGAATTCAAAGTGTTTGTAGACTTGAATTTTGTAATCTATAGTGACATCATATAGTTTACTTATCCATACAATTTTCTAATTATATTTTCTATTTCCCGCAAATTAATTAGTTTATCACAAGTTTCACCTTGATAAAACCAATAACTTGGTGAATTTTTTTAATTTACTTTAGTTTTAAAACATTGCCAATGATGTTTTCTAACATCAATATCAAGATCCTTAAACTTGATCTTGGAACTTTAGCAAGAGCCAACATTGAATACTATTTTTCAAAGAAATTTGTATTTACTTTCAATATTGAAAACTATGTTAAGTGTAACACCTAGGATCACTATTACAATAATGTGAGATTTTAAATCCTCACATTGGTATTATATATTTTTTTGCTATACAAAACTTGCACAATACTGTTGATTTCAAATCAATATTTCCAGTGTACCATTTTCGAGTAACATTCATTATAACCCCATTATTTGAAGCGTTTCAAATATCCATGGAATAGATGAATAAATTCATACCCATACTCTAATATACCAAGTATCAATCCAATAAACGAGCAATTGAGTTTAATAAATATCTACATAATTTTCAACCAAGAAAAATTTTCCAAACTAGTATTACCACTAGTCAACTCGTAAGATATAAATAACCAAGAAATAACTATTTTTCTTTATTATATCTTTCATAATTCTTCTAATAAAATTTATGCACTTGATGTATCACAAAATTAGAAATTCATCATTCCCCCATTAGCCCATACATCAAATTTGATAGTACAAATTCAAAATAGAATTTAGTCATAGAAATGAATCATATCATGCAAATAGTAATACATATTTCATGAATTTATATTTGTCATGAAATAAATAAAATAAAGTAATTAGGCTTCATTTATAATACACTCAGCCCAGTAATCAAATTAACCCAATTTCATAAAGGACTAGAAGTACACATACTTTGTCACAAAAGATTAAGTCCTGGCTCATGTAAAGCAATATAACCCACGTGCCATGAAATGGTCCTAGGCTATTCCACAACTCCTTTTCCTTTTGAAATAATATATGATAAGTCGGTAGCATACAATCCTAACCAATGGCAAAGTTGGATTATGACTTCCAGCTTCTGCCATAATTTTGTTTTTCTTTTGGGAGCTAACCCCTCCAAACTCTATTTTTTTTAGAGTTTTTTTTTCTTTTTTTCATTTATATCAACAAACGGTCATATTTCTTTGTATTAAGAACGTAGTGTATCTTATAACTTATTACAATTATTTGTAATGATTAGAAACAATGTTACATCCAAAACATAAATTTAAACACCTAAATTTATTGGATATGTTTAGCATGCAACCATATTTTCTTATCAGAAAATTTCAATAGTCACAAAATTATCATTGATTTTCCATATGTCCATATACTTTACGTTACATATAAGAAAATTAATCAATTAATATATAACTTCAAGAATTTTAAAGTAGAATAGAAAAACCTAATTATCCATGAAAGGATTCAAATCAAACTTTGCAACTTTTCCTTCCCTTTTATAATCCCAAAGCATGTCTTTTTTTATTCATCTTCATCCCTTAGATTTCTTGAACCATCAACTGTCAATTTCACTTTATCGACATTGACTATAGGCATAATTTTAAATTCTCATCGAATCCAAATATTATTGTCTTAAGATTGTAGGGAAAAAAAATTAATTACAAACAATATTAATGGAGATTCAACTTTTATGTCTGAGTCAAATGTTAAACACTCTATCCTTATAATATTTGCACCTCTATACTACAAACGAGGTTATAACAAATCTGTCTCTCAAGATAAAACAGATACTTTCTACATTTTAGCTACAGGACAAAATGCATTTATAAAATATATATGAAATTGAGAGAAAGAGTAGAAAAAAAATAAATATTTGTAACTTCTTTAAACGTAGAAAACTTGTTTCATATCTATATATCCCAAAATGTATAATGTTTTACCTTTCATAAAGGATATAATCCTAAAAGTTACAATTTTAGAAAAAAGTTTTAATATAAATCAAAAAACATGATATTCTATTTTAAACCAAAAGACATTTATAATATTATGTTTTTAAGCTAAAAACCATAACCTCTTTTTTTAAACCATAAAACACAATTTTTTGTTTTGAACCAAATAAACATAACTCAAACTGTTTTTCCTTTCATTTTTCAATGTGTATTACAATTTGTCAATTGTTAGTTTCTCACTTTGATTTTCCTCACTTACCATTAATTTAATGATTTTCACTTAATTTTTAAAAAAATTTCAACATTTTATCCTTTAATTATCAAATCATCAAATTTTATTTTCTCTCAAAAAATTAATAAATTGTAAATAAAATCTAAATTAAAAATATTATAATAAAAAACATGTTCAATTAAAAAAATAAAAAGTAAAATTTTAATTAATCAAATTCATAATAATTTAAATACAATAAAAAACAAAAAGTAATAGAGAGAAAATAAAGTTGAAGATGATTAATATTTTTATTAAAAAAATAAAAGTTTGATATTTTAAAAAAGAGTTAATTTTTTTGTTGGAGAAAAAGTTTAAAGTGAGATTTATTGATATTGTGAAAGTAGTATAGGACGTTTTCGGAATTTAAAATTTAAGATAGGACTTTTTTTTAGTTTTCTGAATTTTAATTTATAATGTCTCAGGCGCGCTCAAGAATCTAAATTTGGACTGAGATAATAATATACTAACTACTAGAATTCCACGTGTCTGAATGACAAACAACCAACGTGAATATGTAATGGATAAACAATCTGATCTGAAGCTTTGGGATTTTCTTATTTCTGGGAAAATTAATCGATTGCTCTCTCAGCCTCTTCTCCTCCTCGGTTCTCCGTCCTCAGTCCTCCGTTGTCAGCCACGTTCACATACACGGCTTTGACTGCAAATGGCTCTCAAAGTTGGGCCTAGAAATCTAGTGTGTCAGAATCAATTCAATCACATAAACCTAAACGTAAATCTAAATCCCACATTCTCATTCACTCCAACGACTCTGCGTTTCATCAAATTCATAAAACCCTCTGATATCTCACATAATCGCAAAACTCGTATCGTCAGTCGTTCTTCTCTGGTTGAACAAATTTCCTTCACCGAACCCGAAATCTCACTCATCGATGCGCTCATTGGTGTTCAAGGGCGAGGCCGCTCTGCTTCTCCTCAGCAACTCGACGTATCTTACATATACCCAATTACCTGTCCCCTTTGTTTCCTAGTATATTAATTATTTATATTATAGAAAGGGGTCTTACTTTGAATCTTATATTCTGCGTAGGCTGTTGAGCGTGCAGTGAGATTCCTAGAAGGTTTAGAAGGTGTGCCTAATCCGGTATGCAAACCATTTAGTTTTAGTTTTTCTGTTCTGTTTTCATCATTGTGTTTCTGAAATTCATGTGTTGATTTCTTGGAATTACTAAAAATATTAATTCTAGTTTATAACAAATTGATTTTATGCTTAATTATTCCTGATCACTTACTCTGACCAAGCTTGGGTTGGAACTTGGAACTTGATTGATCTTCCACATTAGATTGAATTTAATTATCTTCTGATTTTGTTTATGTTGTCATGTAATATTGGTGTGGCCACCAGGTATCACTAAGATTATTCAAATTCTGCAGACAACTTCTAGTTTGATTGAAGGTCGCTGGCAGCTAATGTTTACTACAAGACCAGGAACAGCATCTCCCATTCAGGTAATATTTTGGTTCTCTTCCTCAAAAACCCCTCTTCTATTTTGCTTACAGCATATTCTCTTCAATTCATTTTCAGTAATTAACAATCTAACACCAAAAACCCCAAACATCTAAATTACTTAACTTTCTAGATGATATGATTTCAGTTACTTTTATTTATTTATTATTTTTTTAATCTTTTTTTGGGGAAGGGGAAGGGGGAATAAACCCCAAGTAGGCTTCCAGGAGAGTCGACCCTAGGACCTCCTGGATAGCGGTGAATGCTAGGTGCCGCCAGGACCACAAGGGTCCTTGACATGATCTCAGTTACTGTCCATTGATTTATGAGATATTGTATCTGTCCCTCGATCTCTTTTCCTCTCCGGGGAACATTTTAGAATGGTTGATAGTTTTTAACTTCTTCATCTGGTTATTATTTCATGTAACATGCATGTCTATCACATTGCTCTTTTTCTTAATGCATTTTATTTTTTTATGAAAGACTAGACAAGGGTGGCACCCAATTTTATATGTTTCATAAAAACGCATTGCTTTTTCTCATAAAGTTTTGCCCTCTGCGTCTAGTGATTAATGCTGACTTCAGAAAATGATTCATTTACCGAAATACCCATCCTTTCAAAATGATATTAAAATGAAACTTTTTTGTGAAATGTAGTGGTTTTATTGGAGTATTTTGGCCAAAAAGGAAATTAAGAAACTGTTAGAAGGTCTCCTTAATTAATAGGAAAGATGATTTCTAAAGTTATTTTTCTGTATTTGCTGGTGGTGCATTTGTCAGCCCTCCAAAGTCCAATCCACAAATCATGTGCAGCAGCTCTAACTCAGATAACTTAATCTAGTTGTAACTCATAAAATAATTGAGGTGGACTCTACTTCATAAGATAACTTCTAACTGAAAAAGGAAGACGTCACGTTTCTTTAGAATTAGAATATACTGGGTGATGAAGTCTGTATCATGCTTTGTATATACTACTACAGAGAACATTTGTGGGGATTGACATTTTCAGCGTCTTTCAAGAGGTATATCTTCGTACAAATGATCCACGGGTATCCAATATTGTAAAATTCTCGGATGCTTTAGGTGAGCTCAGAGTGGAGGTAATACTTCACATCTTTTCTGTCCTTATTACTTTATGGGCTTCGATAGATGTGTTTGTGTGTGGATGCTCTTGGGAATATGAAGTCGTAGACAAATGCAGTTGTACTACAGCATTTTGCGGTTGCTTTCCATTTTATTTACATCAATGAATGTAATAAAAATCATTATTTTTAAAGTAGATAGTTCTGTGACCAAGACATGTTTAGGCCAATGATTGAGGGTATTTTGGACCATAGTTGGGTCATAGTTACCAAGATCACTTGATTGCCCTTGGAACCGTGTTCCAGATCTTGTGTCCCACGTCGTGATTTTTTTTCTTTTTTTTGTTGCTGCACTGGATTGCTACGGTTTGCGATCTAGATCACCAAAAGTGACGGCCAAACAGCTTATGAAGATTTGACAATAGAGGGAGCTTCTAATCATTTTTCTTTGTTTATGGTCTTCCTTGCTGATCTTGGTTGACATTTCAATGTGGCTTGTAAGGGCTACGACAAGAATGGTCTTTGGTTGTGGCTGTGGCTAAGTTTTCTTTGATGCACTAGGTTTGGTGGAGAAGATGACTCCCACCATTCTATACATTGTTTTATTTATTTATGTTTTCTTTTCTTTCATTTCTTATTGTGGGTCTGACACCTTGGTTGGCCCAAGACATGAGAACATTTTTACTATCCTAACAACAAAATAATTTACTACTCCAAATAACATTTTACTCATTCAAGCTCAATACAACTCAACTCAACTAAATATGAAATCCCAAGCTAGTTAGGGATTCAAATTCAATGCAGTAAGGAAAAAAAAAAGTCATATAAATTTTGAAAAGAAACATACAATTGTCATTCCTTTTTTTTCTTCCTCCCTTCCTTCAAATAGCAGTACTACAAATTAAATAAATAAGTATTTATTATTTTTAAAAATCAGTAACAATAAATATAGTTTATTGAAAATAATAAAACATATATTAAATATTATATTTTCTAGTAATTTAGCATACTTTATTATAAAATGTACTAGCAAGGCTTAGGAGAACGATCCGAATAAATATTTCAAGCAAACAACGAACCAACTAAACCTACCCCTAGCGAACCGTGTTCTTAGTCAAGTAGTGTTCCTTGTTTCCGTTCCTGTACCATGACTTGAAATGTACTGTGTTTGTAACACCCTAACTAACCTTACTCCCTAGACACAAAATTCCAAAACAAACCGAAGCTCCTTATGTTCATGAAGCACAAACTGCCTCGATATTCAATTAATTAGATAGCTCCAAATGAGACATATGATGCATGGTCGATACCCTATATGTGTCTAGAAAATTTTCCAACAAGAGAAAGGGGGTTTCAGATTGGACAATCATCAACCTGTTCTCCAAGCTATAGTATGCAAACTGCATCCTTTTGGATTCAAGAAATGCACAACAAGCTTCTACTAGGTGTTAGAAACAACTTGTCTGCAGACCTTTTAAGCTAATTTTGTCAAATAAGAGCATGCAAAGCCACCTGGACAGGAACTCATGTACTGCAGTCTAGCAGGACCATCAGCTGTACTAACAGCTCCACCTCACTCTATACTCTAAATTAGACCATTGCAAGCTCTAGACACATTATCAAGAACTTAAGATACATTTCTTATTCAGCACCCATCACCAAATCCGGCATTTTAGACCCTTAAAACTATATTGCAAGGTACGGGGTAAAGGGAAGACTACAGTAGTAAAGACACTGTGATGCAAGACCAACTGATAATATAATCGAAGAGACAATCAAAAGGAATAATTTATAAATTCAACAAATGGTAAATAACAATGTAAAACTATGGGTCATTATATAGACTCCCTGTAAACCCTAATGGCATAAGAGATAAAAGCTTAGTCCTAATAAAAAAGAAACCCTAATAACATAAAAATAAATCTAGAATCCTAATAAAAACGAAACTAATAACTCCTAAAAATATTAAAATACTACTAATTTATCCCTAATTCTATTATTACATAATTTAGAAATATTAAATTATAAATTATAAATTCTATTTCTTCGTTCTCCATCATTTTACAAGAAAGAATGAGTATCTCAGGAGTAAACTTTTGCAGCAAGGTCTTCATTGTTGGGAAAAATGTCAAGAAAATTTTTGTTGGGAATGTCGAACACGTGAAACTTCAATGGTATGACAAACCCAATATGCTCAACATTCAAAGTAGTTGAGTGTCTTCAACTGGAAGCTTTTTGGCAACTTGAACTTGTATTGATTGCAGTGCTTTTGTTTTGACTGTATCCACATTCATAATTAGCTCTTTAATATCATAATTATCAACCAAAGTTTAATAATTGCTTGTGAAGACAATTTACCATGTCTTGAATTATTGCATTTTAAGGGTCGCTCTAAACATTGTTTCATTTCATGAAATATTTGTTTCCTTTCATTGAGTGTTTGTTTTATGACATGCAATGTTTGTTGAACATGATGTAATGTCTTCTTCCAATCATTCCTTTGAGCATTCAACTCGACATCTCTTAGATACCTCTCAAGAAGCCAATAGTTGTAAACTCGTGGAGTCATAAAATGATGAACTAAGTATGTAAGAAAGCATACTCAAAACATGCATGTTGGAGCAGAATGTAGAAAATTAAACATTGGAATTGAACTCAGGGCTTCGAAAAACCTTGGGAATGGGTACTTGTTTTTTTGGGCAGCAGGCTTGTTGGGCTTGTGGTTATGGGCTGGGCCTGAAGTGGCTAACGGGTTAAGTGCTGGAAACAGAGTGGGCTGGGTTTGAAGGGGCGGGCAGCAGGCTGGGTGATAGAATTGGGTCAATGAACTGGACTGGGACAAGAGTGGGTAAGGGTCACGGGCACGGATCGAATTTCTGGAGTGGGTTAGGTTATATGATTTCAGGTCAGCTGATGAAAAAGGGGCCTGAAATGGTTGATGGTGGCAGTCTCTTTGAACGGAGGGTGAGGGCGCATGAAGAGGTGTATACGAAGACATCAATTATTATAATTGTGAAGGTGAGAAAATTAGAATGAAAACATTCCATTAGACATCTCTCAAACTCATCAAATTAGGGCACCTAGCTTTGAAACCACTTTGTTAGAAACGTGGTGAGTACAATACACAAACTAAAGAGAAAGAGGGTATACAATGTGTATTTGTTGGACTCAAAATGGTAACTCTAAAGACATAACTAAATGTGCACTAATATAGATTAAACACCCTTTACCCAGAACTTTAAGGACTCTGCCTCTTATTACAATTTTATTACTCTTTAACAACAAAAAACTTTCACTAGCACATAATAATTTATAGCCATCCATTCAAAATTAACTAGCTCATGAAAACCCGTTACATCAAAAAGTACTCACACAGTAACTCCAATTTTCAAAGGAAAAATAAAGTTTATTATTGTAACAGCTTGTAATTCTCCTTTGTCATATAATCTGGATGCTTTTTAAAGGAGAATTTCCTTTTTTATAGTGCTTTTCCTCATTATGTAACTTCATTGAATTCTATGCTCACATCCAAAATATAACTTTATATTCATATACATAAGTTTGGTCTCTGTCTCTCGTTCCCTTGCTCTCCTATTTATGCATTTCAATTTTTACACAGGCAGTCTCGTCAATTGAAGGTGGAAAACGGATCCTTTTCCAGTTTGATAGAGCAGCTTTTTCTTTTAAATTCCTACCGTTTAAGGTTCCATATCCTGTCCCATTTAGGCTACTTGGAGATGAAGCAAAGGGTTGGTTGGACACCACATATTTGTCAGATTCTGGAAACCTCCGTATCTCAAGAGGAAACAAGGTTTATTTCCATTTTAGTCCTTTCAGATATTATTAATTCAAGTAACTATTGAAACCTCCAATGTATCCTCATCTTCTCTCTTTCTAAGACCTCTTAGCAACATATTTCTAGTGCAGGGCACTACATTTGTGTTGCAGAAGATATCTGAACCTAGGCAGAGGTTACTATCAACCATATCTACGGGTATAGATGTTAGAGAGGTATATTTTCCAATCTAAGTTCTGACATATACAAATTATTTTCTATATAGGCTTATTGCAAATTTTCTCTGAATATGCCATAATTTCCACAGGCTATAGATGAGTTCATCGCCTTAGACCAGGACAAGGGTAAAGGCGAACCAGAACTCCAAGAGGGAGAATGGCAAATGATATGGAGTTCGCAAGTAGGTTGCTGATGCTTAGCATTTGCTTTTTTCTAGATTGACGTAAATAAAATACCGTAGCGACTGATGTGACTAATGTTCAAGCCTATTGTTTTTCTATTTATTGTTTTCTTTATGTTGGCCTTATGTTCGATATTTTATTGGTGGTCACCGGCCATTCCTTCTTTTAAGATAATCAGAGTATCAAATTGTCTTTAGTAGTTCTTTTTTCTCTTGTTCTTTTCTTCTCCTGTAACTGAGCTGAAATCTGCATCTTAATCCACAGACAGAGACAGATAGTTGGATAGAGAATGCTGCAAATGGTCTTATGGGAAAGCAGGTATCAAGGGGAAGCTCCTCCTTTAAAAAAAAAAATTTATGGTCACTTTAATTACCACTTAACTTCTTCAGTTTCCATGCCATTATAACTGTTTCAGATTATCCAGAAGAATGGACGGATAAAGTTTCTGGTTGACATCTTGCTAGGGTTCAAGTTCTCCATGAATGGTACATTTGTGTAAGTTTTTCGGGGCTGGTTTGCTGATTATCTTCATTTCTTTCACTTTTTGTGATGAAAAAACTAGTGTCGAATTAGAGTCTCATTCAAAAGAATAGTAATAATAAATAAGATGGCCAATTTCATTTTCTTCTATCAAACCACCACGCAATTTGCAATGTCCCACCTCTTCTACCATTGAGCACACTTGGCATCTATAGTTTGATGGCGGAAAAGTGAAAAGTGCAAATGACCCTAAATGATAAAAAAACAAATTGATGATTAACAGATTTGGAAAGAATATCATTTTATTATTAAGGCATTGAATTATTGCTTCTCAGCATTACTTAGGTAAAATGTTATTTGTGTAATGTTAGATATAATGTTATTTGTATAGATATAGAGATCTCATCTTTTAATTCAAAGAGGGCAAAAAACCGTGAAAGGCTTTTCTTTCCTTTTATTTTTTTCGTTATTGAAAGATTGATAATGTAATTTGAAATGGAAGTCTGAGGCTTTCTAAGGAAAAAGGGCTGAGGTATTTGTTCCACAAAGAAATTGATCTAAATATCAACTGAAGTATAAAAAGCAAATGTGCTGAAGTATTGATGGGTTCACATTATGAATATTAAGGATAGTCTTAATGAACCTTTATTGATCCCTTACTTGATGGCATCTGAAGTATATCATTTGGAGTGAATATTCTTACTTGAAGCTATTCTTCCTGTTGGCAGTAAATCTGGGACCAAAACCTACGATGTCACAATGGATGACGCAGCCATAATTGGTGGTCCATTTGGATATCCCATAGAAATGAAAAACAAGTTTGATCTGGTGCTTTTGTAAGATCACTTGTTGCATAATATATTAATTGCTAAGATATTTCTGTCTGCTTATGCTCGTTAATCAAATTTTGTAATGTAGGTATAGTGATGAGAAGATCAGAATCAGCCAGGGATACAATAAAATTCTATTTGTGCATATACGCCTTGATGGACCTAAGTGAAACTGAATCATATGATGCGCCGCTAATGGTAACTATGAATCTTATTATACTAGCTGTTGTAAGCACTTGGTTAAGATGCTGAAATTGTGTATATTCCCAACAATATTTTCCCAATGAATAAATAGAATTTGGTTTTTGTTGACTTTCATGGATGATGTATCCTTCACTGACCAACTTGAAGAATGGTCATTTATCATCCCTGCTCATTCCCTCTGCCCTTTATTTGTTCAGTGGTTCTCCATTGTACTGCATGGACCTTGAAAGCATTATTATAGATGGAAAGTACATGGAGTTTTTGCAAATGTTTTGTATCATATTATTATCGTTGTCCCAACCTTGAGTGCATGGCATGTTCTTGAAAGTCATAACCAATAAATAATGGATAGAAATATGTTTTTCAGCTTCAGAATAACTAGGAAACGTATGTGTGTTATCACAAATAGCACTTCAATCCCTTCAATATACATAGAGATTGAGCTCAAGGTATTGCTATTCAGTGTTCACAAATAGCACTTCAATCCCTTGGAAATACACATCAGTGCTACTTAGACGACTGAATTCTGGTCGTTGCTTAATTTCAGGGGATGGCTTTTGCATCACATCATAAGTTATGGTTGGAAGGTATGAAAGTTAATATTCTTGTACACCTCTTCTTTCTTTTACTAGTCAAGTAAAGAGTGGTTGTATGTGGTGGGTTTGTATGTGTGGAAGAATTGTTTGTCAAATTAGCCTTTCTTTGGATCTGTTCACGTATTAAATCTCACATGGTAAGCAAATTGTTTATCAATTTAATTGGAGACTTGTGCATGTATTGACTTTCGTAGGGTCTTAGGCTTAATCTAAATATCTCACTCTTATCAAGTCCTTATTGTACTTGTCTCATTCTTAATTACACTTAATGGGGTTTGGTTGCACAAGTTCTTAGGATTGCTTTTAGGATTGGACTGAAAATATTTTCTTTCTATGTCGCCATTAACGCCAGTCGGACTTAAGGAGATCAAAATCAGTGTGTAGTGTGACGTTAGTTTTTGTGTCCCAAAATGTCATTGTCCTAATTCTTTGATAGGCTTTTGTTTCAGTTGCCAATTTACCAAGTCAAAGATATTTTGGGGTGATGTACGGAATTACAATTTAAATTCAGAACTGTATTATCTAATTACAATTCACTAGTTTGGCATACATTTTGAAATTGAAATTCTCCATTCGATTTCAAAAAATTAAAAAACAATTATAAAATAATTTCAAGAAATTGGAACATAATTATAAAATATTATTATCAATTTTTATGGTTAATTAGAACATAAATAAAATTTATAAATCTAAATAAGTTTTATTCTAAGTCATTTAAATATATGTCATTTATTGGCATTGACCTACTTAGGGTGGCACTTCATGTTATATCTGTGGTCACTACCTACCAGTTGTTGCCGTCCACCATAGCTGTTGACTTGCTAAAGTGACAACTACCACCTTTAGGACTAATGAAGTCGAAGACAACTATCGTGAAACTTGTTAAAGATGACGACAATTACAGTCAGGACCTGTTGTAGATTACATCAATCATCAACGTAATTTACTGAAAACGACGACAATCACTATTAGAAATTGTTGAAGACAATGGCCATCTTGTCATGTATTGCCAAAGGTGATGTTACTTTGTCTGGAACTGTCAAAGAAGACTAGTGTTGTAAACACAATTACGATTATAAATTTTTACATGATCTAAATCCATAAATTGTAATTTGAACAAGTTCCAATTCTAATGTAATTGAATTGATTTGGCAATTTCAATTCTAATTTCTAATCTAAACATAAAATGGCATCCTTAGGGTTTAAGGAAGATAAAATTGCATTTATGTTCCTATGATTCTATTCTCACTATGGTATTTATTAGTTTTTGAATAAAGAAAAATTAATATAAGACTTCTCTTTCTGTATAATGTAAAAGATTGCTGGTCACGGGCAATTTTTTACTCTTGTGCTATGAATGGAGTCTCGTCATTTTATAATTTCTAAGCTCAATTCACTGTGATAACAGATTTGATATGTTGGAATTAAATGTTAGAATTAACTGATTTCTGATTTATGAGGCATGAAGTATGGGGAATGAACATATTGAAGGAAGAAGTGAAAATCACTCCTTGAGAATGGCAAGCATTCACTCATCTCTCATCCAAGCCGCCATTGTAACACCCCCAAAAATTAATACCTAAGTTAATTGTAGGATAAGTAATTATCTTATGAGTTAAATAAGATTAAAATTTAATTACATATTATTTCATATGAATAAGTACACAACGTATAAAACATGTTTAAAAATACGTATAGGATATGTATTAATATAAGAATAGTATATACGTATAAAAATACATATACAATACATATTAATATAGGAGTAGTGTATACGTATAAATACATGAATGTATATACGTACATAAAAATATGGACACATGTAGGCATGGGAACAAAGATGGAAAAATGCTACATGGTGATGTTAAAAGAAGAGAAAATAATAAAATATAGGTTTCTTGTTAAAAAAGGAAATGTGATGGATTAGGTATAAGAACCATGTTAAAAGAAAAAGAGAAAATAATAAAATATAGGTTTCTTACTAAGAAAGAAGATGTGATGTATTAGGTGTAAGAACCATGTTGGAAGAAGAAGATAAAATGATAAAATATAAGTTATTTGCTAGGAAAGGAAATGTGATGAATTAGGTGTAAGGAGATTAAGTGTGGCAACTTGCTAAATAAAGGGGCTTAGTTGTAAGAAGGAGGAGAAAGGTGAAAAAGTTGTAATAATTAAGGGAGGCATGTGGAAGAAAGTTAGGAAATAAGGTGGCAAGTAATAATTAAAGAATCTAAACTAGGGAATAGGAGGAAGACAAGTGTTAGGAAGAAAATGCACATGTCAATTTAGAGAATGACAAGTAGATGGTTATAATTTTAGAGAACTAAAAAGGTAAAATAGGAAACGAAACTTTCTCCTAAATCCTAAACCTTGGCCATGCACTATAAATAGGAGGGGGGAGGTAGTGACCAAAATGCATAGGAAAAGTGTAAGAAAGTAGAGAAAATAAGAGAAAAAGTAAGAAAGTGAGAGAAAAGTGAGAGAAAAAGTAAGAAAACATAGAAAGTGAATAACCGTGAGCTAGGAAGAAGGAGGGGAAAATCAAGAAGAAATAGGAAGAAGGAGACATAGGAGAAAGAAAGAAAGAAAGAAATTAAGGCTAAGAGTATTAGGCAAGTATTCATGCATTCCTTTGTTTTATCTTTGCTTTATCTTTGCTTTGAAAGCTACTTTCTTGTTACTCTTATATTCTCCAAGCTACTCTTACATCTTTCATGCATATGAAATGGCATGCTTCATGAGAAAATAAGTTATGTGTAACCAAAGAAAGTGAAAGGTGTGGAATTTGCATGGTTTTAGTACTTGTAGTCTATCTTGACACTATGTTGCGCAAACTATAGAATGGATCCTATCTAGAGATGATACAATAAAATGTCGAAAGTCTTGCAAAGCGATGTCTCATGAGATGGCATTGAGATGTGCCGTAAGTCTTGAAGGGTGATGTCTCATAAGATGATACCATAAGGTGTCGTAAGTTTGGATAGATCCATATCTAGAAGAGGTGGTATAATGATGTACTGAAAGTCTCGCAGGGCGATGTCTCATTGGATGGCACTGAGATGTGCCGTAAGTCTTATAAGGTGATAGTCTCATGAAATGGTATGATAATGTGCCGTAAGTCTAGAGACGATGCCTCGGTTTGCATATTGGCAAGAAAGGTCTACAATAGAAAATGAGGAAGATGAATCTCTCTTAGGAAACTTAAAGGAAATGAGGAAAAATGCTAACTTGCATTCCATATTCTTATATTTCTAACACTGCCATCAAGATTCGTTCAATGTCATGTATGAATGCTTATTAAGGTTCAACTCACTTTCCTTCATCTTGATGCGCAGATTAATTAGTATTATGGACATGTATTGTTTTCTTTGGAAAAAAGGCATGATCTATGTAATGAAAAAAGATGGCAAGTGGATCTTGTTTAGAAAACATAGAAGTATTTGTGTTGAATACGATTATGTAGTGTGGGGTTGCTTTTGTATAAAGTTGTGATATGTTCTTAACATGCCTACCTAGTAATGGTAGTAATTTTGAAAGAAAGTCTAGTATTACTAAAATTGACTATTGTATAAGTAAATAGGTGTAATATTGACTTTGTAATCTTTGTGTTAAATTCGGCTAGGCAATTCCTTAAGAGAAAGTGAGTCAAATTATTTAAAGGACAAATGAAACAAATGGTAGGATGTCAATTAGGATTAATTGGTTAAAAGGTCTAGTACTAATTGGTCATTGAAGATAAAATTGGGTGAATAAAAGAAATAGTACTCCTAATGGGTAATTTGGTATGTAGTCTTGATAGGAAAATATTAACAAGGAAGTAATTAAATTAAGATGTAAAGGAAATTCTAATTTTAAGGTATGGCCGAGAAAGAAGATAAAGAATTAAGGATGTAAGGTTAAGAATTAATGAGGAATTAGGAATCTGAATTAATCTAAGACTTGAAGAGGGTAAATTAAATAAGAAAATTAGCTAAAGGGTGTCTTGTATAAGAGTCATTAAGAGGATTAATAAATTAGGAAAGTAATTGTTGCAACTTGTTCTCTTATAACTAATAAAGAATAAAATATCACTTAATCAAGAATAGTTGGATTCGGCCATAGAAGAAGATGGAATGAACTTGGTAGATAATTTAATGAATTCGGCCATAAGAGAATAAAAAGTAAAAGAAAAAATTAAGGTGGAAAAAATGGTCTAAGGCGGTTCAAGAATAAAAGGAATAAAAGGAAGGTTTCAGTCTCTTGGATAATTAAGGGTTAATTACAGATTAATTTAATCAGTAAGATATTAATTAATTTAAGTATAGGATTAGGAAAGTAAGGTGTCACAGCCATTGCGACAACTATCATAATATACGTGAGGCATGCTCTTGAGAAGAGCACACGGTCATCCATTTCTTACAGTTTCAGTGATAAAAGAAGAGGAATTTACTTGATCCTCAAGAAGGTCTCCAACACGCCCAATAAGGGTAATAGGGTCATGGTATTTCTTAAGATAAGTAGGAATAGTGTTTATTTGTCCAAGAACGACAGTCTTCTTGGAAGGATCAAGAAGCCATAGAATTGCTCAAAGAATTTTAAGGTATTGAAGTGTTCGAAGGTTGAAGAAAATGCAGGAGAAGAGTAAAGTAGGGAAAATCCCAAGTTTATCTTGGTTCCTTTATAGGTCTGCTCTACGACCCTTGAGATACAAATTAATCACTACGATTCAACCAATCAGGTGATCCATATGGGATACCTTGTAAGTTGCGCCGTGGAAACTGGAGGTCTTAAACAACTAAGGGACTGTTCAGGTTTCGGAAACCGAGTTCAAGGGTTGGCCGTCTTTAGGACTCTAAGAAAACCATAATTTTAGTGTTTAAGCATAATGCTTCATACCTGTATAGGTCTAAAATAATATGAGTCATTGTTTACGCCCTAAATAACCAGTCTAAGTCAACGAAAAGTTTCGTGTTTAGCCGAAAGCATTGGCCAAAAGAATTGACTAAAAAGGGACTATAAAAAAGATAACAAGTAAAGTAAACACGTCATCCATATTAGAGCCTAATAACACTTAAACTGATTGTCACGTATTTAACTTAGTGAACTAAGTTTATGATTTCAAAATGTTACATCTCTCATACAAATGCTAAGTGTACTGTACACGTTGGAAATTAGGGGCCGATATCTATCAATTGGTCTTTCAATTATTTTTATATTTTTATATATTTATCCTTTTTTTTTTTAGTGATGATTTGACGTTAAGATTTAAATATTAATAAGAAGCAATGATGGGCGACACTTTTTTCAAGTAATTAGCATAAATAATTGGTTAGATTTATATAACTGGTTTCATGTAAATTTCCCTCCTCAAAACTGTAGAGATTTTAGTAAATGTTTGTACAATAGCTAAGCTTAATTATTCATTAACAAAACAACAATTAATCTCTGACTTTTTTTTTCTTTAAAAGATAAATATATTTTAAGAAATTTTAAATAAATGATATTCTATTATGTGCAAACTGCAGAGCCTGGCTACTATGGACAATACCCGAAGCTATTATTTAATGGAGAAAGGAAACTTAAGTAAATCCATTTGCTTAAAGGGGAAAACCCTTAAATTCCTAAAATTCAATGAAGGTTTGCATGACTGTTTAAAGAACTTTAATGGAACAATCAAGGGCAGGCATCTGTATGTAGGCAACTACAATTGACAACAACCCCTACTTTAACAACTTTAATCCGAGTTGCAAGAGTCACCCCAATTTTTTATAGAACAATCAAGGGCAGTCATCTGAAGCAAAGCCCACCTATCCGCCTGATTTTCAGTCATAAGCAAGAGCTCATGCATCAGACTAGAAGCTATCATTGGAAGATATGTTCATGCAATACATGTCTAAGATTAATTCTACCATTCAAAGTCAAGCAGCTTCACTTAGAACCCTTGAGACACAAACTGGCCAGTTAATCAATGCCATTACAAGCCGATCTCAAGGAGCTCTACCAAGTGATACTGAAACTAATCCTATATGAGGGGTGGAAGGAACTAAGCATTGCAAGTTATAATGCTAAGGAGTGGAAAAGAGGAAGAAAAGCCTAACAAGCAATCTGATTCTTTAAGTAAGCTTATTGAAAAGGAAATAGTGAGTGAAAAGAAAGAAGACCAAGTTCAATAGGAAAACACTCACACCTATCCACCATTACCTTTCCCATTGCGCTTCAAAAGTTAAAACTTGACAAGAAGCTCTAGAAATTGTTAGAGTTATTTAAAAAGCTTCATATCAACATGCCCTTTGCTAAAGCTTTAGAGCAAATGCCAAGCTACTTTAAGTTTATGAAAGATATCCTATCTAGGAAGAACATGTTGGGTGAGTTTGAAATAATAGACTTGACAGAAGAGTGTAGTGCTATCCTTTAGAAGAAACTACCATCAAAACTAAAAGATCCAGGCAATTTCAATATTCCAATCACTATTGGTACTAAGGCAATTTCAATATTCCAATCACTATTGGTACTAAGTTTGTTGGTAGAGCTTTATGTGATTTGGGAGTAAGTGTTAACTTGATGCCACTATCAATTTATCAAAAACTTGTTTTGAGAGAAGTTAAGCCAACCTTTGTGACCTTGTAACTTGCGGAACGCTACTCACATTTATCAAGAGGAATTATAAAATATGTGTTAGTGAAAGTGGATAAATTAATTTTTCCAGCCGACGTCATTGTTCTTGACATGGAGGAGGACAAGGAAATACCCATTATTTTTTGGGGAGGCCTTTCCTAGCCACTGGTAGAACTCTTAATGATGTGCATAAAGAAGATCTTACTATAAGAGTTTAAGACCAAAAGGTGAATTTTAATATTTTCAAGTCTACGAAGTGTCCTTCAAAATTTGGGGAATGTTTTGCACTTACGGTGTTGAATAGAACTACCAATGAATAAGTTAAAGAGATCTATCCTATTAATCCTTTTAAGGCATCCTTGAATATAAAGTACCTTCCAATTGCTAAATCATCTTTTAATAAGCCATATGCACTAAACCTGAAACCAGTGCTAACACATCCAAAAACCTTCTTGGAAGCCAACCACAAAGCAACCATGAAGCATAAATGCCGAATTAATCCTATCAAGAAGGAGATCATCAAGTGGTTGGATGTATTCTCGAGAAAGTTCAAGTCTAGAAGGTACGGGGCTTTAAGCGTCACCAAGGCAAATTCTTGTAGAACTAATGAGTTAGTCGATGCAAGATGAAGTAGAAGGTACAAGAAGAATAGGAAGATGTTCAAACACTTTTGAGAAGGCAATCACCATAAATGACACGGGATAAGCATAACAAAGCCAAGCCAAAGACTTCAAATCAAGTGCTTCTTAGGAGGCAACCTAACTTTTCTAAACATTTCACTTTTTTTCAAGTTCAATTTAGATTATATTTAGAGTACTTTTATTAATTTTTCTTGTTTTTCTTGTAGGTACAAGATATAAACACCAAAAATAAAAGCATAACAGTTCACGAAATAACAAGACAGTGGGTTTGGCACCATAACACCGAATGCACTGCTCATACAGAGCCACTAGCACCATGGTGCTAACAAAGCAATGTTGTAGCTCCTAACATGGCCAATCAATTAGAGGCAGTAGTGCCATGGCATCATAAAGCTGGAGCAGTGGTGCCAGGAAGACCAGGTTTTCCAACAACGTGTTTTCTACCCTTTCAGCCTCGAGTCACCTTCAACCAACTTGGACGCTACGAATGATAACGACTACAAAGATTCATTATCTCTCCACCTCGCTTCAATGATATGGGAGTTCTTTTATCCTTATATTCCTTTTTCTATTTTAACATTAAGGACAATGTTTCTCTTAAGTTTAGGGGAGGGTTTGAAAATTTTTTTCTATTATGTTGTTGTTTTGTGCTTTAGTTATCGTATCTTGCTTTAGGTTTAATTTGCTTAGTTTCTTTTTTTAGGCAAAATGTTATTATGCTTTTATGATGAAATGTCCATATTCTATGATAATATTTTTTTTATCTTGTGATTTTGACATTTGTTCTAAATTCTTGAGTTAGTAGCATTGTAGGATGTGATTTCCAACACTTATTGCACACTTGATCTTTTTATTAGGATTGTGTTCCCTATTTAGAGACTGTTTATGCTTAGGAAGTTTTCTTTTGATTAGGAACTCTAGAATTTGTTTAAATGCACTATCAAGACGAAATCCTAGACAATGTTAAGTTACTGATATGATTTAAGCCATCTTTGAACCGTTTGAGCTTTCTAGCTAACAATGTTAGGATACCCCACTGAACCTAATTTTGCATTTTCTTGGTCACCTATAATTTTGCCTAATTGTTATTTTTAAATTCTAGTTTTGAACCCTTAATCTTAAGCATTTTGATCATTCTATGTATATATTGAGATATGCTAAATAAAGGAGGAATGGTAGAATTATGGTAATATATATTTGTGCCTCATGATCACCCTAGTATTCACACCAAAAAGAATAAAGTTTGGGGGTGTGATAAGAGTTGGGAGAAAAAATTGTTGAACAAAAGAAAAGAAAAGGTCATGTATAGGTATTACTTAGGTTGCAAAAAGCTCTACAAGGGTCTTAGATTGATCTATGTGCTTACGGTAACTTAAGCCTTATAAGTATTTCTTATCAAACAGTTATCCTATCTTACATTCAATCTTTATAAAAAGGCTTATTGATCATTGACTTAATGGTAGTCTAAACTATTGGTGAGAGCCTTGAAAAGCAAACCTATGGGTTTGAGAGATATGCTATATTTTGTATAGACATAAACATATCTGGATTGCATACAATTCTTGGTAAAAAGATTACACTAGAAATCCATTTGAGAATAATGCTTGCTCTTGAGTTGAATCATGAATTTGGATGATACATTTGGTTGACATTAAGTCAGGGTTTTGTGAAACTTTTGATGATATGATGGGCTATCAATAGTTCAGTGTAATGCATCTTTGGCAAGTCGTTTTTTAATGTTGTTTGAGTTTGCTTTGTTTTACTCTTTTGCTTGAGGTTAAGTTTGGGAGTGTGATAAGTGCATGAAATAGATTTATTTTACATCATTTTGATTATTTAAATTGGCTATGTTCTTGAGTTTTACTTTACAATTGTTGAGTTCTTAGTTTATTTACTAGTTTATTCTTTATCATAGTAGGATGATTTTAGGTTAATACTATTAGGATTTGAAAAAGACTATTCATTATTAACTTGGTTTGTGTGTTTTAAGGGTATAGTGCAATAAGGAGCTATATTTGAAGTCAAAATTTCAAGAAAATTAGGATTTTCACTCGTCAGAGGCTGTGGCCATAGAAAAGCATGGCTGTAAAACTAAAGAATTGCACTGAAAAGGACCAAAAGAGGGGTTGGCACCATAGTGCAAGAAAACTAGCGCCACAGGGCTTGAACAACCAAGAGTGGCTGAGACCACGGCTTTGGAAAGTGGGTGCTATGGCGCTGATGACAGAGAAGGCAGAGCCAGAAAAGTGTGGCTGCATTGCCTAAGCTGTGCAGGCTTCGCCGAGAATTCCATCTCTATGGGGGGTTGCAATGCTAGAAAGTTAAGGCTGCAGCTTTGGCCCCAAAAACCTATTCTGAGTGAAACTCTAAATTAGGGTTTTGAAGCCTATAAGAAAGGAAAGGCTTATAGATTCAAAGCATACAATTAAACTAAGTAATTCTGGACATTAAGAAGCTATTAAGGGTGCAAGAAGGCAAAAGGAGTTTGGATAATTGGATATTGAAGACTGACAACTTTCTAGTTTTCTCTTATTCTTTACTCTTATAGTTATTTGCTTTCATGGTGAACTTATTTGAATATATTTTTACATTAGGTAGCAAGTACTAATTTACTCTCTAGGAATGCAATGGAACTCAACATGTAACTTGAATATTTCTTAGTTATCGATTGCTTAGGTTTTGGTATTTAAGTTGTTTATGCTTATTGCTTTTAACTGACTGGCCATCTTTTAGATTGATTTGGTAACCTAAACAAACTTGGGAAAGAGAGTTTAAAGTTAGAATCAATTGAAATAGCATTTGTTCGATTCATGCACTTGATTGTTTGATTTGATTCTTATGTAGGATAGAAATATACATGCATGACTCATGTAGCCATATTAGGTCTAATCTTAACGAATCTTGCTTAATTTAATTTGCATAGGAATATAGTAAATTGATTAAGTAATGTAATATTATAAGAAATTTGAAAGATACTTATAATTGATTTAGAACCCTAAGTTAACAACTCGATACTATAACTAAGAAAAAGATAATATAAACGATTCAAGTGAAGTGTTAAGAAGTGATCCTAGGTTTTTCTCCATTATATTCTAAAGTTTAATTTATCATTCTTGCTTTCTAGTTTAAATTACTTTTTCAACTCTAATTTGTTTGTTTGGATAAAATCAAATTTTAAGTAGTAATTCCTTGTGAGATCGATGCTCTACTCTACTTAATATTACTTATCACGATACGTACACTTGCATGATAAAATTCAACAATAGCTCCACAATGCTATGGGTATGCATGATGCTCAGGTATGGCCTTTTGATGATTGGTTACATTCAAATCTAACAAGTAAGGTCAAGTTAGGGGAGACAGAAGTAACTTGAAATGTGGGCTTTGTGTGTGGTCTTTGGCATATTTGGAATTGAAGATGTAAGGGAATCTCTGACAATAAATTCACATTCCCTCGAAATTCCTCTCATATGGTGCTCACCATTCCCTTTAATAGCACAAGGCGATTGATGCTAAGAGCCTAGTTAAGGATACAAGGGAAGTCCTCCTTATCTCGTGGATAAGATTTGTAGGTGAATGTGTGATTCTTAATATAAATGGGGCAACCAGGGGGGGGGGGGGGGAAGGAGAATCAAGTAGGATGTGGAGAAGTTTACAGGTTAACGGATGGAAAGTGGATACTTGGGTTTCATGCAAATCTTGGGGACTACTCTCACATTGTGGCTAAGTTAGAGCGAATTCGAATGGGTCTTACAATAGGTTTAATAAGGGATGGCGTAATCCAATATGTAAAGTGGATGTAGCAGTAACAATCCAATGATTGAGCACAAGGAAACTAACTACATTGTTATTAAAGTTTAGGTTGAGGACTGTAGAACTTTGCTAGAAAAACCTTGGAGTTGTCAGCTTCAACATATATACCAATAAGGCAATATGTATACTGATATTCTAGCAACTCTGGGAGCTTATACGGATAAACAAACTACAATGTTGAGTGACCCTCCTTTTAAGGTCTTGTAGGTGTTCAGGGATGATAAGGCTAGTATGGCCTTACCATGCACTTTCTGTAAGCCTTGTTTCGTTTATTCTCTTGTTGTTTATGTTTCCATTCCAAAAAACTAAAGTTGCTTAAGAAATGTGCTATTACTCTTTGAGAAAAATAGTTTTAGTGTCTTTTTTTGTGGTAAGACATGAAAGTAAAATAGCAAAACAAAACAACATAAGCAAACTAAGCTCCTCTAAAACTAATCAACCGATGCATCGTAGTCCTAACTCCCAAGTTGTCTCCTTTGATTAGAGAAATAAGGCCTTGTGAAGGAACATTAAGAAACATAAACCCTTCAGTCCTAGCTGCTCCTAATTAAATGTACCAGACAATCAGTACACCAATTTCATTCCCCAAAGACATGCTGCACACTTTAAGTCTAGTCTTGAATCATTAATTTCTGAGTATCCTCCATGGCTCCCCCAGTGTCCCAATTATGCTCGTGCCCAGTACCCTATGAGTATGATGATTCAAATCAACAACACTTAAAGCATCTAATTCACAAACTACATGTCTCCATCCTTTATCCTAAACTGTCAATAAACTAATTTGGACTTATTCTAGTTCAACCACCTGGCTATTACAATCTCCCAGATATGAATAGAAGCCCCTCCCCCCTCCCCCCCCCAACCACTTACCATTTTCATCCTTAATGATACCTCTACAACCATCTCTTGTAATGCCTTCCAAATCACCATCCGAACTGTACTTAGTTAACACAGTCTTTAGTTTCTACCTAGCCACTATGCACAACTCTTTAGGTAGATACACAGGATTAGAAGATATGTATGAACTTGTCAACTTTCTTGCTTCATGCCACACAATGTAACCCAGGGTCATGGGAATATTGAAATTGTTTTTATCAGATTTATCCGAGTTAGAGATCTGATAAGATGGTTCCCTCGTTGCTCCTTGATAGACTTGCAGGGATGATCCTAGAGACTTGTTAGCACTCTAAAGCATAAATTAGTAGAAAGATAAGCAATATGGATATAGAGAGAGAAAGTGAAGGAGAAAGTCCTCATATCTTAGAGCCTTCAACTCCTATATATAGAATACATATCTAATGAAATAGTGCCACGTGTCAGAAAGCCACGTGTCTCGTTGGTATTGGTTTATGTTAAATCATATACTAACATCAATCCCCCTAAAACAAGTGCGATAAATGAAATGAATCGGACTTGAAGTTGACATGGGGTAAAACTGAGTTATCAAGGTTGAAATCGCGAGAATTGAGATCAAAATCATAAAGGTTGAGCCTAGGTTATGAGTCAGGATTTTGTGACTGTGGAGGTCGACCAATAAGGTCGTTGAGACCGAGAAGATAATATCGAATTTTAAAACTAGTTTAAGATTGTGATAGTATGACATCCTAGTTTTTGATATATTTAGAGTTTACGTCGAGTTTGCTATGAGCTCGAACTGTGAAAACTACAAGGGTAAGATCGAAAGCTCTTCGTGGTATGAGAACGGTTAAGATGAGGTCGAAGTTGTCGAGTTAGAAGTTAATTTAACAGAACTATCAATTTAAAGGATTTAGATCGCTAAATTGAAGGTTGGTAAATTTAGAGTTGAGATTTACCTTTGTTCAAGTGAGAACTCTCATTAGTCTTAAAATAAATATGAAGTTTAAAATAATAGAACATGTGTGTGTACTATATGCTCCTACCATTTCGAGCGTGAACTGAAAAGTTCGGGCTTATACCTTTGAAGATTGCTTGTTCGTGTAGCTTGGGTCGGTAACCCATTCAGTGTACCTATAACCTGTGACTTGTATTATCTTATTAAAATGTTAGATTTCTCATATAGTATGATTATGACAGATGATAATAATGTAAGGGTGAGCTATGTGCTCGGACTAACCTTTATCATGTTTCATGAATATCTGTAACTTTTTAGTTACCATGCCCAATTGGTGTAAAAAAAGAAGACCTGGCTTGAGGTCGTGCTTGTTGCGAGCTTCTGATTCGCTTCATCCTGGCCTATATAGGGCATTCGGGTTCCACTAGGTCAAGCTTATTATGAGCCTGTACCTTTGGCAATAAATAAATCCGAGCATGAACTAACAGAATTGGACATCATAGCCAATCCCGTCAACTTCTCAAGGCTCCACCCATCTACATAGAGTTTGACCTTTAATGTTTGTAGGTAAAGGCACTTCCTTGTACCTTACATTCATTCCAGACAAACTCGATGGTGGCTCGGATAACAGGATATAGCCTGTTGGCCTAGCTTGCCAGCACCGCAAGCACCAAGGGAGGTTAGGTTTCCTTTATCAGGTGAACCTTGGGTATTTTTTTCCCCTTCGGTTTTCTTTCCAATCTCTTTGATCAGTTGTGGGGAATATGCCTTTCATTTTTATGCTTTAATTGTAAGAATTTTTTGCAACTATAGCCGACCAAGCTATCTCAACAAAAGATTTGTTAGCTTCTATAAGGGTAAAACATGTAGTAACATGTTTTTCAATTAATATATATGCAATAACATGTCAAAAATATAGTGCAGTTACTGACCAGGTTGCATTAGGCGATCAATTTAACAATTTGATCTCAAATTATAAATTGTGGGGTGTGGGCGAGGTGAATTATTGACCCCTTATGCTTAAGATGGCAATTAATTTGTTTAGTTAGTGATCAGGCTCATATTTATGATGGTCCCACAATTATGGTAGTTAGGCGAGATCATGAATCTTCACCGGATAATTTAATAACTTTAAGACTTGGTTTGCATAGGAATATTTTTGTTTTTGATTAACACGTAATCGAGCAATTAAGTAGGTATAAATTGAGTTAAGCATGTGATTCTAGGCAATTTATATGGAAATACAACCTTGACAAGCAATTCTATAAGAACATGGAAGTTCATAGGCAATTTGTGCAATTTATAAAGTTTTAGGCCATTTAAAGAATTTAGGGGCCTATATGTAATTTTCTATAATTAGTTAGGTAATTTATATCCATGTGCAATTATCCCAATGCATTTATGTATATTATATAACCTTTGGGGCATATTTGTAAACTATGAACATTTATGGTAATTTTGTCAATTACTAAAGTCTCAGGCAACTTATGTAATTACCAAAAGATATGGGCCAACTATGAAAATAAATAAAATATGGCCAAAATTATAAATTTCTAAACTTTTAGGCCATTAATATAAATTTGTAAACTATTTTGGCTATTCTCATAAAATATATTAAGTAAAAGGTTTGAATAGCAAATGTGCAAACCTAATTTGGGCTGAACTGAAGTTGGGCTAAATTGGCAAGTTGGGTGATGCACAAAAAAGGTTATAAGAAGATGTACTTACTTCATGAACTTTTTGTGTCAGGGGCTCATGTCGGATGGTAAATTATTAAGAATTTGCAGTCATGTTGGAAAATAAATTTTTAGCAAACTTCGAGGTCTTGTCTACCGATGCTCCTCCATTTGCCCCATTTATCATGCTCCTCTTTGTTAGGAGGAGTTCTTCATAGAAGGATTGGACCAATAACTAATCACTATTTCGATGATGCGGGCAGCTTGCACATAACTTCTTAAAATGCTCCCAATACTCATACAATGATTCTCCATTGTATAATCTGATTCCAAAAATTTCCTTTCTAATGTTGGTAGCTCGGTCCATGTGGTTATAGATCCTGATGGTAAGTAGTAGAGTCAATTCTTGGCTATGTCTGCCAAAGAGAATGGAAAAGGCCTAAGGTTAATTTGGTCTTCGGAAATCCCAGTAGGTTTCATGCTTGAACAAACCACATGAAACTCCTTTAAGTGTTTGTGAGGATCTTCTCCTGTAAGACCATAAAAAATTGGCAAAAGATGGATTAGACCAGGATATTCAATGCAACATCTAAAGTAGGATATACAATGGAAAGTGGTTGTTGGTTTAGATTAGGAGTTGCCAACTCCTTTGGGGTTTAGTTTGCATTGTTAGCTATGCTTTTAGATTCTGATGAATTTGGATGTTGAGACCGCTTGTTGATGAGCTCCAATGAACTTTCTTATATAGAAATTGAATTTGAATTTTTTTTTTCTTTTTGGAAAAATATGAAAAAAGATAATGAGAACTTATTATTTTTTTATTTTACATACATTAATAATTTTTAAAAGTAGGACTTATAAGAACATAAATTTGTAATATGACTTATTTGGAGTGTTGAAAAAAAAAGAAGTATGACTTATACTTACTTTTTCGAGCTATATTATTTTATAGGGGTGTACAATTGTGCGAGTGGGTTGGATTTGACAAAGATTTCACCGTTCAAGTCGGGTTGAAAAAATTCCACCCAAGTGTAGAAGTAAGGTGGCAAAAAATTGTAACTAGTCAAAAACTCAGGTGGGTCGGTCAGTCGGGTCAATGAGTTAGACTTTTCATTTGTTAAATTTTATTGTAAAATAATCTATTACTTATTTTTAACAAATAATAAGGTCCAAAAAAAAATTATATAATTTTTAAACTATAAATACACATAAACTCAAGTTTTTGAACATTACAAATTTAATAAAAATATTAAAATAAGATCGTATAATTTATTACAATGTATATTTAACATAACAATGAATTCAAACTAAATATGAAATGTTAAAAATTAACATAAACATATATTGAGTTGAATTATACATCCATTTTCATACATTAAAACACTCTACATTATTTGATTATATATATATATATATATATATATAAATTATTTTAAAATCAAGTGGGTTGGGTACTCCTAGATAAATAAAAAATAAAAAAAATCATCAAAATAAGTGACTCGACTCAGGATAAAAGATAAAGCTTACCTATTTTAAAATTAAAATTTAATCAAATTATTGAATTTCAACCAGATTTAGTCAGGTCAGACTGAATTTAGTCTGGCCAGATTGGATTAATTGGATTCCTAGTTTTCTACACACCCTAATAATATTTGCCAAGCAATAGGGAATGTATGTGTACATTTCACTAAACTTCTAGGGTAAATATAATATACTAAAATTAATTCACAGTCTCAAAATTAGAAACCCTCTTTCTATACCAGTAAGTCAATGACGAACGCCTGATAGGGGCAAACCTAAGCACCAAGAATGGTAGCTACAGAGTCATAGAGTTAAAGGGAAGGAGAAAGAGAGAATTTGGGGAAGAGAAAGAGAAAGGTTTTCAGCCTGATTTCACTCACATTTTAGATAATGATCCAACAAAAGCATTGAGCTACTCATATAGAATTCGTAATTCTAACAGTTTAACAAAATTAACCAACTTCCTGACTAGTACTGCTGACTCAGCTACGGCTAGCAAATTGCTAACTAATTGTCTAACTTGCATAACAAGCTCTAAAATGAAACATTGCGTATTGTGAGTCTCTGGACTTGGGCTTGGTGTTGTGCAGCCTGCTACATTATAACCTGAAGGCCCAAAGTTGGTTCCCCTATATCAATCTCATTTCTTCAACAGATCCTTGTCCACCAAGATCCCATAACGGAAATATGGCCTTGAGTATCATTATCCTCCTAAGTACTATCATCTCTGCAACTGTTAGACCATTGCACTAAAACCTATGCTACATACCTATTGGGCTTTTTCACCATTCGTCTGTTAGTATGGCCAAAGGTTCTAAGGCCAATTGACCCCCTTTAGTGAAACTGGGCAATTGTTGATAAACTTGATGTTGCCTATGTTGTTTCTTAAGTAAAAACTCATGAAAACATTGTGAATCTTAGAGTCATGAGGTAATTATAGTGCATAGGTCTACCTTTCCAATTTTTTTCATAACTTAGAATGGCCCAAAGTACTTGGCAGACAATTTGTTGTAGTTGACAGCAGTCATTGACCCTTGTCTTTATGGTTTGAGTTTAAGGTACACCCATTCCCCACACATCAAATTCCCTTTCTGATTTGCACTTGTTAGCTTGTGTCATCATTCTTTCTTGAGCCTATTGTAAATGCTATTTAAGTAGTTGGATGATGGATTCCCTAGCTGCCAAGGACCTGTCCACTACATCATTGCTAGAATCCTTTTTAACATAAGGAATATGAGAAGGGGGTTCTTGACATAATACTGCTTAATAGGGTGTCATGACAATGGCTGAGTGCTGGCTTGAATTGTACCACCATTGAGCTCTAGAAGCCATTTCACCCAAGCCTTAGAGTGTCCCCAGAAAACCACATCAAGTAACTTTTTAAACGTTTGTTTACTACCTCTGTCTGTCCATCAGTTTGTGGATGGTAGGCAGTGGAGTAGTGTAAACCTACTGCATCTTGAATAGTTCCTTCCAAAATCTAGACATGAAAATGGTGTCAGATATAATCTCTTTTGGCAGACCATATATGCTATTTGTCCACAGAAACCTGAGCTAATGAGGTTGCAATATAAGGATGTTGCAATGTTATGAAATGGCTAAATTTTGAAAGCCTATCAACTATAACTATGATCACACCTTTTGATTTGGGTAACCCCACTATGAAATCCATAGATATAAAAGACCATACTTTTCTTGGTATAGGCAAGTGTTGCAGCATACCTGGTTGAGCCACAATCTGTCCTTTGAATCTTTGACATGTTTCACAGGCCTTGACAAAGTTTCTCAAACTTTTTTGCATACCCTTTCAATAGAAGGTACCCCCCCAGTCTTTTAATGGATGCATGAACTCTGGAGTGTCCTCCTGGTCAACTGGCATGGACCAATAGTAGCAACTCTCTTTTCAGTTCATCATTGTTGCCTACTACTAGTTTTCCCTTCCTTCTAAGTTGTCCTTACACCAATTCATAGTGCTTGTGACTTCCTTGGTCTACTGTACTTCTTGATTGATTGTCTGTAGCTGGTTATCTTCCAAACAACTTGTGACTACTCTCTGGATCAAGTTTGTAGTAACAACTCATAAAGCCATACAAGTAACCTCACTGTCCCTATTGAGTGCTACTCTTGAGAGGGCATTATAAACTGTATTTTCCTTGCCTTTTTATATTGGATTTCATAGTGCCAATCCTATTAATTTAGCCAGCCACTTTCTGTAAGACCTGGTTGCATTCCTTATGCTTTAACATGTTTTTTAAAGCTTGATGATTAATCTTTATTATAAAATGCCTACCTGTTAAGTACTGCTTCCAACTATTAATGGCATATGCTATGACAATGAGCTATTTCCCATAAGTTGACAAAGCCATGTGTCCAGGTCCAAATGCTTTGCTCATGAATGCTAAAGGATGTCCTTTCTGCAACAGGACTGCTTTAATGCCTGAACCTGAAGCATTTGTCTCAACTATGGAAGCTTCATTATAATCTAGCAATGCTAGTACTGGAGCTTGAGTCATTAGGAATTCGAGAGTGTGGAATGAATCCTCAGTTGCCTGATCCTAACTGATAAACCTCCTTTTTTCAATAGTAGATTCATACTCTTGCTCACTTTGACATAATCTTTGATAAACCTCTTGTAGTACCCTATTAACCCCAAGAAGCCTCTTAATTCCTTTACTATTTTAGGTATAGGCCATTCACTCATGACTGTTATTTTCTTTAGGTCTGCAGGCACCTCAGCCTCAGTGATTATGTGTCCCAAGTACTTTATCTATCTACTTGCAAAAGTACATTTACTTTTCTTTCCATATAACACATTCCCTTAAGAATTGTGACACATCTCTTAAATGTTTCATGTGCTCCTTCCAATTTTTACAGTAAACCAGTATATCATTAAAGAAAACTAGTACAAACTTCCTCAGTAATGGCTTGAATATGCAGTTCATCAAACCTTGAAATCTGGCAGGGGTATTTGTTAGCCCAAAAGGCATAACCACAAACTCATACAACCCCTTATGACACCTGAAAGTATTCTTGTGGATATTCTGTGGTGCCATCCTAAACTGGTGGTAACCATTCCTCAAATCCATTTTGGAAAAGAACCTTGCCCCATACAGTTCATCCAATAGTTCTTCTTAGTGGGATAAGAAACTTATTTTCAATGTTAACTGATTAAGCCTCCTATAACCCAAACAAAATCTCCATGTGACTTTTCTTTTTGACTAGTACCACTGGTAGGCAAATGAGCTACTACTTGGTCTGATTATTTTGTTGCATTTCCTTGACTAACTTCTCAATAACATCTTTTTGGAGTGGACCATACATATATGGTCTTAGGTTGAAGGTTTCTGACCCCTCTTTAAGCACAATCTAATGGTCAAATTGTCTTTTAGGTGGAAGTGATTGGGAAATATCAAATACATCAGCATATTCATGTAGTAGAGTATCCAAGAAGATTGGTTTACCCTTATCTATAGCAAGTTTTTAGAAAAAATTGTTGTCGTATCCTGAGGCTTCCTATCAGGCATTGCATTGACTTGTATCAATATGCTACTGCCAAGTCTATTTCTGACTGTTTTTTCTACTGTCAACCATGCTTACTATTAAGCTAGTCTTTCCTTGTAATAGGTCCTCCTTATTCTCCCATTTGAATTCCATGACTAACTCTTAAAAATTCCACTTGATATTGCCTAATGAGGCCAACCATTGAACTCCTAAGACTAAGTCATAGTTGCTCAAGGGCATAATTAGACAATCTGCACTGAAGCTTGTTTGAGCCATTCTCCATTCTCCATTTCAAGTTATAACACAGAGAAACTGACTAGTTCAGAACCATTTACCACCATTACTTCCATGTCTTTTGTTTGTCTCAGCTTTAAATCTAGCCTTTTAGTCAATTCTAGGTCCACAAAGTTATGAGTACTCCCACTGTTAATGAGTATCACCACCTTTAATTTCTTGACAAACCCTTTAACTTTCCTGGTCTGAAAACCTTTTACTAAAGGGTCTGGTCCACTTCTAGTCAAAGCTTGTAAAGATATAACAATCTCTTCTTTAGATCCACCTTCTGGAACATACTCACTCATGTCCAATACATTTTCTTCTCCTTCAGATTCACTCTCTCCTTCTACAGTTATGGTTATTAGTGATTTCCTATTCCTGCAGTTATGACCTAAAGTAAACTTGTCATTGCAGTAAAAGCATAAGCCTTTCTTCCTCTTATCCTCCATTTTGCTTTAGATATTGAGAATGTGGGTTTCTTGAAACTATTATTGTTTGTCATCTTTGTTGGTTTATGGTAGGTTTGTCTTTGGTGTTAGGGTTCAGATTTTGGTTTTAGTGGCTAGAGAATCTTGGGTTTTGGGTAGTGCTTAGGGTGAATCTTGGAGTATGCATAGAATTAGGGTGGGGTGACTATTTAGGGAAATTGTGATAGGGTTTCTTGTAAATGATGGACATTAATAGGCTTTCCTGGGTGAGGGCTAACGTCATAGCATGAGACAAGGACTTGATCTCCATTAGGCTAATTCCATGTACTACTTCCTCCTTAAGATCTCCAATATAATGATCTAGCAGTGCTTCTTTATCTAAGGTCACCTATTCTTTAACATCTCAAAGCTTTCATTGTATTCCTCCACACTACCTAGCTATTTTAACTTCTTCAAAGCAATGATAGGTCTAGAAAGAACATTACCTTTAAATCTCATATGCAATTCTTGCACAAATTCCTCCTAAGAACCCTCACCATCATGTTCTCTTCCTTGAAACATTGATACCGTTCCACAGCTTTCTCACCAAAGTGCATAGCAGCATGTCTGATCTTTAGTTACTCTGCAGTATTGTCAATCTCAAAGAATTCTTGACACTTAAACATCCAACTCCTTAGTTTTTCACCATCAAAACATGGAAACTCAACTTGAGCTACTTTTCTCTGCAGCTGATAGTCTTTAATTCCTAGTTCTTGCCATTCTCCTTGTATGGGATCTTCAGGATTCTGAATTTCCACATGTGGTGGTTGTGCATTCCTAACAAGTACTTCTTGAACTGGTATATTTTCTAAATTTCAAGGTGGACTGGGTAGAATTGGTGGCCTAATAGATTCGAGAGGAGGATGATGATTCTCTGCTGGATCCTTTAAATTGGCCATGACATTCATTACCTCATGAAATTTGAGATTTGAAGCCTCCATAAATGACTAGAATTTTGAAGCTAAATCCATTTTCAGCTCCTGTACTGAAGCATCAATCCCAGAAAACCTGGAGTCCATGGTTTCCATCTTTGACTCCAATGATGTGAGCCTTTAATTAATGATGTTGGCACTGACACTAATCATTACTGAGCCAAGAACGTGCTATGATACCACTTAGGCAAACCTGAGCACCAAGAATGGTAGCTGCAGATTCCCAGAGTTAACAGGGGGGAGAAAGAGAAAGGCTCTCAACCTCATTCACATTTCATTCACATTTCAGATAATGATCCAATTAAAGCATTGAGCTACTTACACAGAATTGGTAATTCTAACAATCTAACAGAATTAACCAACTTGCTGATTAGGACTACTGACTCGGCTACCGCTAACAAACTGCTAACTAACTATCTAACTCGTTTAAGAGACTCTAAAATGAAACACTCTGTATTGAGGGTCATTGGACTGGGGCTTGGTGTTGTGCAGCCTTCTACAGTACACGAACACCCGAAGCTACTTCACCTATATCAGCACCATCGCTTGTTATAATTTGAAAGTGTCTAATTACACTGCCACGACACTCCAGTAGGCTGCCTATCTGAATTAATTTTCTTATTGGCTGGCAAACATAAGATTCTTCTTCTTGGCTTCGCTTCAATTACCAAGTATCAAAACAAGCCCTAACTTTCTCATTGTGTCTTTTGCACCGGCTTTCATAGTGTTTCCACCTAAACTATCAGATTGTTTTACTTTGCTGTAGCCGTCTTACCAAGTCAATTCTAACATGGATTCTGAAGATGATATAGGTTTTGTTTCAGTTTATACATTCTTTTTCTTTTTTGGGTTGTCAGATTTTATGGAAAATTTGAATTTTCATTTCCTATTCTATTATATTGGTTTTATGGGTTTTTAGCAATGAGGAACTTAGAACATGGAATTAACGATGGAATGGAGAATGTAGAAAAAAAAAAAGCTCCAATAAATGGAGTTAAGCGAAAGAGCATGTACAACAATTAGAAAAACTTAAGCAGAAGGTCTGGGAATTTTATTTTAATTTTCTCTATATTTGTGAATATAATTATATATGTATGTATGTATGTATGTATGTGCTAATCATGAAACTTGGTCCAAGGACTTCTATTATAGAGTCTCAAATTTAGTGTCTATATTGAATCATGCAAATTTGTGCTGGAATGATTTAGGCCCAGGGAGCCTACATGTTTTCAGAAAGATACTCACAGGGGTGGTTTATGGATTCCAGATTTTAGGAATTTGAAGCAACAGCTTCTTCTCTAGTCCTTTAGATATAGGGATCTATATTTTCAAGCTTTGTGGATAGTCTTTGCTTGTGAATGTTATCTATGTGAGATGTTGTTCCAAAGTCATTGTTTTATAGTACAAAAGTGTTGTTTTGTTTGTGAAACTGGGAGTGTTCTTTATTAATATTATTAGAAGCTAGCATCTATTTCTTCACATATGGAGTTTTGCAAAATGAAAATTTTATCTACTTTATATTTTTGAAAATGTTATCTCTGCTGCATGAACCCTCTGGTAACCTTTGTTTAAGTCTTCATTATTTTGTTTTACTCGTTATGGTTTTCTGCATCTGGAGCTTTTTGATGTGTGTCAATATCAAATATGCAATGTGACTGGTGTGCCCTTATGCTTTAAGCTTGTCTATTCTTTTTCTATTTGTGATTCTGTTTAGGAGGGCTTATTGTCCCTCTCATTATACTTTATTAATGTCTTTTCCATATAAAGAAAAGGAAATTTGCCATGATGATACAAATTTTACTTGCTTAGAGTGCAATAGTATTGTTATAAGATCTGAACTAGTTAATCCTTGATGGTTTTCATTAATAAACAAGTTAATCACTTTATCAAATCCTTTTGAGTGGTTTTTTTGTTTTTCTATTCCAATTTTATTGGAAAGTTTTGATAATAGTTGTTCATGTAGGATCCTGAGTTCTTTGAGTATTAGAGAGAGCATGACAAGGAGCTTCTTCAGTTTAATGATGAGGATATTAACGTGACTGTACAATAATATCTATATATGTGTATGCATATTCAGGGGGATGCTTTATGTGGGTGCTTTTCAATAACAAGACCTTTTAAAACTATTCTTATTTTCGTAGAAAGATGTTGATACCAGCATTGAAGATGCAGATTTGCTGCCAGATGAGAAATCTGGAAAGCATGCTATCAAAGAGAAGGAGGAAGCCTTCTAACAAAACTATAACAACTACAATGGTTGATTCCTGGTGTAATTCGACCCAAGAAAATAGGAACTTGGCTGCCGTTCATTCCTTGTTGAGGGCTTTTGAGAACAACATGCCACTATAGTGATGATGGGAAAGATGTAAAGCTCAGCATAATGTCGAGCAATGTCTTCAATAAGATAATGTTATTTGTACTCAATGAGATGGATGGAGTGCTCAGAAAGTTGTTGAAGCTTCCTCCTTCTACTGGAACACAAGAGACCATTAAAGATCTCATGAGCACACAACAATGGAAGAACTGTGAAATCATATCTTGGCAATGACGTTTTAAACTAAATGACTGACACGCAAATGATATCATTTACTTTACGTCGCCTTAAATGCTCTTCCATATTTTTAGCTGCTTTTCCTGCCTTTTAAGGAAGTACATTAAAGTATGCATGTAGTATCAGTCTTTTGTCCCTTTTCTCAGTATTCTTACCTTTTCATTTACAATAGTGTTTTAAAGCTTCTAATGCATATGTGGTGCATAATCAAACTGACTGTTGTTCTTTGTATCTGATTACCATGCATACATATAGATACACAAGTATAACATGCCTTTTACTTTATTGGCATGCATTAGCGCCTATGTTCCCATTGTGTGGTGATCATGCTGCCATTCATAGTGCTCAAGTTTTCCTCATATCGATTAGTTTACTTAACAAATTGTTTATTGGCTCTATCCAGGTAGCCCTCCACTTCTAGGGTATTGGGGGAGGTGCTTTTCTTGTTGTCTCCTTTCTATTTCTGAGGGATTTATGCATCCGTCTTGAATCAGATTGCCTTGATGAATGCTTCAAGGGAGTATACAAAGCTTAAGTTGTCAACTGCTAATTTGTAAATGCAGTGAAATTACAACATATCTATTTTCTTGGGAGTTGTGCCATTGAACTTGACACAGCGGAATTATGAAAGAACCAAAGCTAGCATAAAACTAATCTTATAAAAGATTAGCACAAGACTAAATCTTTAAGGAATAAATTAGAATCCACAAATAGAATATCAAAACACCCTTAAGTATAAACTTTTATCATACAAACTGGCTTTTTATAAACTAGCAAAGCCTGTCTTTTATAAAAGGCTAGGAGAAATCCTAAGAGACTAAGGATACTTACTCAGCAAGCAAAGATTCTTAATAAAAGATTAACTCCTAATTAATAGGAAATATTAAAAAAAGATAACTTCTAATAAAATATTAACTCCTAATAAAATACTAAAGTGATAACTCCTATTAAATAGAAAATACTAAAGCCTAAGCCTACGACTTGCTCTTTTCTTCTTCTTGCTTCTATTTTGTTGCTCTAGGAATTCTTCTACCTTAAGTTCTGTATCAGTCTCCTCCACTTGGAAAGAACTCGTCCTCGAGTTAATGTTAAGATAAAGCGGATCCTCTTCAACATGAAACTCTTATAAATCAGCTACATTGACTTTCCTTGAAATCCTCACTTCCTAGGCAAATCAACAACATAAGCATTGTCATTAATCTTCCTTAAAACTTGATAAGGACCATACTTCTTAGGCTTTAGTTTATAAGTTCCAATAGGAAATCTTTCTTTCTTCAAGAAAACCATCATCATGTCACCTTCTTCAAATGATTGTGTTCTTTTATGCTTATCAGCAAGCCTTTTATATCTGGCATTAGTCTTCTCAAGTTGTTGTTTTACTTCTTCTTGGACAGATTTGAACTGCATAGCCATATTTTTTGCTGCCACACTTGCTTTGTGTAGTGTAGGTAATTTTATCAGATCCGAAGCATGGTTAGGTGGCTTTAAATACACCAATGAAAATGGTGCCTTCCTAGTTGCACTGTGTGTAGAATTGTTATATGCAAATTCAGCTTGAGCCAAAGCCAAATCCCACTATTTAGGCTTGTCACCACATATACTCCTCATCAAATTCCCAAGAGTCCTATTAAGTGACTTCATTTGACCATCTGTCTGTGGATGAGCAGTGCTACTGAAATTCAAAGTGGTATCAAACATCTTCCATAAGGTACTCCAAAAGTGACTTAGGAATTTAGAGTCTCTGTCATATGTAATGCTCTTAGGAACACCATGTAACCGAACCACTTCTCTAAAGAAAAGTCTAGCAACATGTGAAGCATCAGCTATTTTCTTGCATGGGATGAAATGGGCCATTTTTAAAAACCTGTCTACCACTACAAACATAGAATTAACCCCTCTTTGAGTCCTTAGAAGGCCTAGGACAAAGTCGATGGGCAAACTCTCCCAAATATCATTAGGCACAGGCAAAGACATGTATAATCCAATGTTTTGAGAATGTCCTTTGGCTGTTTGACAAATATAGCATCTTTTAACAAAGTTTTCAGCACTTTTAACAAAGACATGTAGAATCTCTCTTTAAGACCAACCACTATTTTATCTCTTCCCAAGTGTCCACTCAACCCACTAGAATGTTGGTCTAGGATCAACTTATCCCTCAAAGAAATTTGTGGAATACATAACAAGTTTTCATTAAACAAATACCCATCATTAATGTGAAAATCATCTGCTGGCTATTACTTTAAGCAGTTATGCCAAATGCTCTTGAAGTCCTCATCATCTGCATAGAGCTCTTTCAAGTGTTCAATCCCCACAACCTTATTAATCATGGTAACAAGCAATGTAGCCCTTCTGTTCAAAGCATCAACCACCTTGTTAAGCTCACCAGACTTGGGCTTAATCATAAAAAGAAACTTTTACAAATAAGCTGACCACCTAGCATGCATATTGCTCAATTGTTTTTGACTATTGATAAATTTCAAGGCTTGAAGGTCAGTGTAAAGGATGAATTCCTTTTGTACTAAATAATGTTCCTAATGCCTCAATGTCCTCACAACGGCATAAAATTCCTTATCATAGTACTCCACTTTCGTCTAGATTCACTTAATTTTTCACTGAAGAAAGTCATTGGTTTGTTATTATGAGATAAAATAGCCCTAATTCCAACACAACTAGCATCACCTTTAACCTCAAACAAGGCTTCAAAATCAAGTAATGCTAACATATGAGCTGTACATAGCTTTTCCTTAATTAAAACAAAACTCCCTTCAACCTCTTTATTCCAATTAAACTTTCCTTTTTCCAAACAATTAGTTATTGTGGACATGATAGAGCTGGAATTTTTAATAAATCTTCTATAAAATGTAGCTAAACCATGAAAAGACCATACCTCACTCACTGTTTTTTGAGCTGGCCATTCTCGGATAGTGTTAATCTTCTCCTCATCAACATGTATGCCTTCAGAACTCAATATATACCCCAGGAATAGTAGCTTATCAGTAAAAAAAAAATGCACTTCTTCAAATTTATGTAGAGCTTATTCCATTGTAAAACTTTCAGCACTTCTCTAAGATGCTTTAGATGCTCCTCTTTTGACTTGCTATATATCAAAATGTCATCAAAATAAACTACAACAAATCTATCATGAAAGGCTTCAACACTTGATTCATTATCCTTATGAAAGTACTAGAAGCATTGGATAAGCCAAATGGCATAACGAACCACTTATACAAGCCTTCTTTGGTTTTAAATGTAGTTTTCCATTCATCACCAAGTCTAATCTTTATTAAATGATAACCACTACGCAAATCAATCTTTGAAAAAACCTTGGAACCATGCAATTGATCAAGCATATCATCAAGGCGTGGAATAGGAAATATATACCTCACTGTGATCTTGTTTATAGCTCAACTATCAACACACATCCTCCAATTACCATCTTTCTTTGGTGTGAGCAATGCAAGGAGTGCACAAGGATTCATATTCTCACAAATCAAGCCTTTCTTCTACAATTCTTTGACCTTCTCCCTTAATACCTCTCTTTCTTTATGATTCATGCGATAATGAGGTAAATTAGGAAGCTTAGCACCTGGAATAAGATCTATATGGTGTTGGATATCTCTAATTGAAGGTAACTCATCAGGTAAATCAGATTGTATTAGGTTTGAAAAGTCCTCTAATAATGATTGCACCTCTAGGAACTTCATTGTCGTCTTCTTTTTTGCCCAACAACACTTCCTTAACTACAACAGCAAGGACTTCCTTTGCTTCTTTTGCTATCCTTTCAAATTCTTCCTTGGTTTTGGCAATAGATACCAAAGTTTTATCATCCACTTTAGAAGTTTTAGGTAGTTCTTGAGTCTCTATTGTCGGCCTCATAGCAATCTTGTGACCATTCCATGTGAATAAGTAGACATTATCTCTCCCTTTATGCATAGCATCCATATCATATTGCCAAGGTCTTCCTAATAATACATGGCTAGCATCCATGTCAACAACATCATACAAAACTTTGTCTTTATAGTACAACCTAATGGAAATTGGTACCAAACAAGTTTTGGTTACCCTTATAGAGGGTCCTTTCTTGATCCAGCCAATGGAATATGGTTGCGGATGAGTTTTTGTAGGTAGCTTTATATGGTCCACCAACTGTTTGGCAACTATATTCTCTCCACTACCATTATCAACTATCACTTTGCACACTTTTCCTCTAATAGTGCATAAAGATTTAAAGATGTTCCTCCTCTGAGGTGGTTCTTCTTCCCTATTAGTATACAACAACCTCCTAACAACATACACATACTCCTCTCCTATTTTAGCAGCAACTTCAGCCCCATCATATTCTTTAATTTCATCAATATCCTCCTGTAAAATCCCTTCATTCCCTACTAGATTTACCCTTTTTCTCTCGGGATAATTATTGGACAGATTTCCAGGCTATCTACACCTAAAACAAACTCCCATATTTGGTGGAGCATAGGGATTAAAATTTTTAGGAGCTTCTTTTCCACTAGCAATTGCTACTGCCTTTTTTCCCCCTGTATTATGAGCTTCTCGAACTTGCCTTGGTTGATCTAATTGCATATTTCTTCCATTTTTAATTGCTGGTTATACGTGTTCTTGATAAGTTCTAGCTCTCTCAATCCTCCTTGAAGAACTCTCTAATGATTCAACATTCAAGGCAGTATTATAAGCTTCGTCATCTTTACAATAAGCTTGCAGGCTTATCTTCTCTTTGAATAAGGGCTTCAGTCCACCAATAAACCTTGCTACCTTCTGATTTTCAAGTTCCCAGTAATTTGTTCTAGCTGACAGCCTATTAAATTTACTCATATAATCTGTCACTGTTTTGCTGCCTTGTGTACAGTTTTGATACATTTGGAAGATGTGCTGCTCCTAATCTGGCTGCATAAACCTCTTCATTAAAAGTTAGTTTCGTCTTCCTCCATTGTCTCACTTAACTCTTCTCCCTTCTCTGTTTATCCCTTTGCAAATTGTCCCACCATACAACTGCCCCACTTTTAAGCTTGAAGGCTACTGTTTTGACTAATTTCTCTTATGATACTTCCATCATCTCACCAAATCTCTCAACCTCGCACAGCCAATCAAGAAAGCCTTCAATATTTAAATTTCTATTAAAGCTTGGAATCTCAACTTTTACTCTATAGTCTTCAAACTCTCTATTCCTTCTTCCTTGTTGTTGCCCATAATATCCATACCCTCCAACCTCTTCATCTGAATATCCTCCTTGGAGATTTGGTTGGACAAGTGCTGGAATTTGTTGGACAGGCACTTGGTTTGCCTATTTTGCATAGGTCTTTGAGACACACGCCTATTAATAGGTTGCTCCATTGGCGGGGCCACTCTCATTCCTTGCTCCTTATTGATTGTTGTTGCTTCTCCATTAAAATCAACCCTCAACTATTCTAGAGTTCCAAAATCTGGTTTATTTGCCCTTGAATAATCTCAGTTACTTCTTTTTATGCATCTCAGGTTTCAGTAATTGCTTGCCAAATATCCTCTAACCCATGGTCCCTGTTTTCGTTGGCCATTCAGTCAAGAAAGCTGCTTTGATACCAACTAACACAACGGAATTATGAAAGAACCTAAGCTAGCATAAAACTAACCTTAGAAAAGATTAGTACAAGATTAAATCTTTAAGGAATAAATTGAAATCCACCAGCAGAATATTAAAACACCCTTAGGTATAAATTTTTATCATAAAAACTGTCTTTTTATAAACTAGCAAAACCTGTCTTTTATAAAAGGCTAGGAGAAATCCTAAGAGACTGAGGATACTTGCTCAGCAAACAAAGATTCCTAATAAAAGACCAACTCCTAATTAATAGGAAATATTAAAAAAAAATATAACTTCTAATTTATACTAACTCCTAATAAAATATTGAAGTGATAACTCCTATTAAATAGAAAATACTAAAGCCTAAGCCTATGACTTGCTCTTTTCTTCTTCTTGCTTCTGTTTTGTTGCTCTAAGAATTCCTCTGCCTTAAGTTCTGCATCTGTTTTGTTTTCATCTGGCAATTGGCTATGATTTTAAGGGATGCACTTAATACAAAAACTAAGGTACTATATCTAAAACGTTCAGAAAGGCTCTGAGCTTCCATTCTATATATGTTTTAGCACAGCTGACAGCTGTCATTTAAATGTTATTCTCATTACTTGCTCTTGTTGCTTGTTAGTTTCCTCTTTTGTCACCATTGAGTCTTAAATTAAGAATTTGTGTCAAGGCTGCTAGTTTGCAAGCCATCCATGACAGAATGCTCTTCTTTTTTTAGAAAAAATGCTCAGAGTTATAAACAGAATCTATATTACATTTTGAAACCTTACTAAAGGTCCTCATATTGTTGTATACTTTGTTATGTTGTATAGGAAGCATTCCGGAAGGTTTATGAGTGGAAAGTTATGAACTTTCTTGAAATTTGGACAAGTGTTGTCTGTGCCTATAGCTCAGAGTTTGACTTTAAGCCACTTGCATATCCACTGACCCAAATAATTTCTGGAGTAGCTCGTCTGGTTCCTACTTTCAGATACTTTCTGCTTAGGTTGAAGTGTGTTTGAATGCACAACTAATGCTAAACTGAATTTCAGCTTCTACAAGTACCTTCACACCTGTTACTGTGCTTCTTTTAGACATACTGGAGATGAAAGAATTGAATAGGCCTCCTACTAGAGATGTTGGCAAAGCTGGTGATTTGCGCACTGTATTGAAGGTACAAAAAAGCATCTTTGAGTAGTTTCTAATTTAGTATGCAATTTAACATCTTTATGTATTTTTTAGGGAACCTACTTGGCAGGTTAGCAAACCAACCCTGAAGACTCGAGCATTTCAAGAAGCATGTGTTTTTTTTGTGGTTGAAGAGCTCACTGAACATTTAGCTCAGTGGAGTTATTCTCTTGCATTCTTTGAGTTGGCTTTATTCCAATTGTGAGGTTGCGTAGCTTTTGTAAATCTACCAAAGTTGAGAAGTTTTGGAAAGAAATGAGGCTGCTTATTCATCAAGTATCTCTTTTGAATGGTCGTAACCTATGCTCCTGAGTATGCAAAATTGATCTTATAAATCCTCAACACCTATGTACTTAACAGTTCATATGTAAGTTAATTACTTTCATGTTTCAGTGAATTTGGTGTTAATAACTTTTCTTTCAGTTCTTCCACATCTCAGATTGAGGCTTATAAAAAATTTGTGAATGAGAGGCGCACAACAGCTTCATTTCTTCCAAATGACCCTGCAGTGTCATCTTTTCTCGAGGTTTGTGCATAATGCATTCCTGCTCTTCCTTTTGTGGATCTTAGGTTGAATGTTTAATCTATCGAATCTAATACGTTTAAGTTGAATACCAAAATCAGTATTTATTAGGAGAGCTCCCAC
The DNA here is from genome assembly GCA_029379385.1 of Quillaja saponaria. Taxonomy (NCBI): domain Eukaryota; kingdom Viridiplantae; phylum Streptophyta; class Magnoliopsida; order Fabales; family Quillajaceae; genus Quillaja; species Quillaja saponaria. The sequence continues at coordinate 8,629,196 of CM055606.1, forward strand.
TGTATGCTAAGTGTCAATCTTTTTTTCTTTTTTTGTTTTTTTTATTTCTTTCACATCACTGTTTTGTCTACAACACAAAAAAATGAGAAAATAAATAACATATACGTCCAAATGTCCCAATCCCCTCTTATTTCTGTTAGGTGTTTTACCAAAATAATAAAGACTAAATCTTTTGAACTCTTTACAAACAAGAGCACAAAATATAGGCAACTTGAATTTAAATCATATAGGTCTTAATATGTATTTCCTTCCTTCAAACATAAGATTTAATATCCAAAATCATATGTAATTGTGGATTTCAAAATTTTTAATAATTTTGATCACATAAGATTGGTTCCTTTTTTTTTTTTTTTTCGTCACTATTCTATTTACAATAAATCATAAAATTAATAGCACTTAACATTATGTTGGTTCCAATCATCTCCTTTTTCTACCAACTATTAACAACATGAAATAAACAAGATATCTTGGGCACCCAAATAAAAATATTATACATGTATAAAAGCGTGAGTAGAAAATAAAAAATACGATTAAAATCATGAGATTTCCTTATAATAACGTTCTTTGTTAAAATAAAATCACAAAAATGCATTTATAATTATTTAGTTTACCACTTTACCATATGTAGAAAATGAGGTTGTAATTACTTTAATGATGTACTTAATTCAATTACTGTTAATCTGTCATCACAACTAGTACCTGGACGTCTCATATAACTAGATATAAAAATAGAACCAAGTACTGATTCAAGGTCAGAGTTAGCTACAAATAGACCTAAATTGTACTGATGCAATGAAAGGGATGAATTCTTACAAGTCAGGCCTTGACAATGGAGAGAAGCTCAAAAAAGATAAAAACTTATTCAGTTTGAGCAATCAAATAAACCACTTTTGTTGAATAAATTACTGTATCTTTTGAAGATTGTGTAGTTCTCAAGTGAATGCCTTTTGAATGTATCTTGTTGGAGTCTGCAACCAAAGTGATGATTATGACTTCAGTGCTGGAGCCTAAATTTAAAACGACTAAGTGAATAAGTGACATACAATCTAGTAGATAGACAATAACTAGTTTGGATTCAATTTTAGTGCATAAGGGTCCCCTTATAGATTTTTACCATATTCAAGATTTAGTTATTGAATGATGTCTATCATGATGGAAAGACTTGGAGCCTTAATTTGCGGTGAAGTTTTTACCTATTATGTTTTTTTTTTCAACCTTCTCTCCTCATTATCAAAGCAATATTTTTAATTCTTTGCCTCAGTTCTGAATTATTTTCTCTGCCTACTTCAATGCAACCATATTGAATAAATAAATAATTTTTTCATAAGATAAGAGTAAGTCGGCAGCTAGCCCTCTGTTGCAATATGTTTTAACTCTAACTGATTCTTTGAAGGAATCCAGGTTAGATTATGTTAATGACATGGATTATGATATTTAAATTGTTCTTGGTTAAGAATGGCACTTTCTAACATGCAAGAAAATTTCAGTGTTCTTGTGGGTGAGGACTCTTTTATCTTCGAGTACAAGATACCTGAAAGTGATGAAGAAAATCATACAAGGAATGGGGAAGGCGCTGTTATCTTTAGCTCATCCTGGTTTCCAGGAAACAACTTAATGTATGATTCTCTCTCTCTCACAGTGTCACAATCCAAGCTTGTCCAATGCATGTCGCACATGGCCGCTTGCCTTGTGATGGGCACCATTGTGGGTAGCTAGGCATATGTCATGACATGGTGGCCTTTTTGTAAATAGGTAGTCAGGGGCAGTCGGGCAACTGGAAAATATGATGTCTCCTCCTGCCAGAGAGGACTATGGTGTAGAAAGCTCTTTAGGGGGGAGGGTGTATTATGAGAAAATTCAAAGTTGTACACAAGCTTGTCGGATAAGTGTCAAAGGCCTTGGTGTTGCTTGTAACTCCCCCTACACTAAGCCATTTGCCCATGTCGTAGCCATGTCGAGGACATGTCGTTCGCATTTTGCTAGTATTGTAATTGGATCGTTTTTGAACTAATGAGAAGTTGAAGCCTTTTCTTGCAAACTGTGTTGTATTTGCTTTCTTGCTACATTTAGCTTACATCGTTGCGCACTAGCCTTGCGGGTTGACACCCGTGGGGCATTGGAGAAGCTGACTTGCTACCCATGAGGGGTTAGCAAGTGCTACATAGGTGTCTTTGAGTGCTAGCAAAGTCGGCCCATGATAGTTGGTATCAGAGCTACATTTCGAATCGCTGAGGAAGTAGCGGTTGGTTGTTGTCATGATGAAGGGTATGACAAATCAATAGAAGTTCGATTGGATTGAATCGCAGATGGGTGAGCTTGCTGGAGTGTCTGACTCCATGATAGAGATACGGGCATTGTTGAAAGAGTTTGACATACCTGGATTGATTGAAAATGTGACTACCCTTGAAGGACTTGTCAGTCATATGCGGGCACTCGAGAGGAATAAGAATGTCCAAGGCACAGGTGACAATGCTGCTGGGCTTGAGGAGCGAGTTAGTAGTATTGACCAAGCCCAAGCACAATTAGAGGGCGCGGTCCACACCATGCGTGGTGAATTTTTGGATGATATGACCATCATGAAAGATGAACTTGGTGAGCTGAACACCAAGGTTAACATCACCATGAGAGCGGTGGGTAATGATAATCATAACCTGTATGCTGAGGGTGTGGGGCAACGTCAAATGAAAGTTCCTGAACCTCGGGCTTTTGGAAGGGCACGAGATGTAAAGGAGTTGGAAAACTTTCTATTTGACATGGAACAGTACTTTCGAGCAGTAAAAATGGATTCAGAAGAAGCAAAGGTGACAACAGCTACTATGTACCTTTCTGGAGATGCGAAACTCTGGTAGAGGACAAAGTATGTTGACATACAAGATGGTAAATGTGTAATTGACACCTGGAAAGATTTGAGGTGAGAACTGAAGGCCCAATTCTTTTCGAAGAACGTCGAGTGCATCGCTCGGCGCAACTTAAGGGAGTTGAAACAGACGGGGACTATTCGTGAGTATATGAAGAAATTTGCGGGGCTGATGTTAGACATTCGTGACATGTCGGAGAAGGATAAGATGTTCTATTTCCTTGAAGGGTTAAAGCCATGGGCTAGGGCCGAACTTCAACGACAGTGGGTCCAGGATTTGGCCATAGCTCAGGCGACAGCCGAGCGCTTGAAAAACTACGCTCCTGAAAGCTTTGCTAGTAAGAAACTACAACAATCTTCTTGTGGAGGTAGTGGCGGACAGTTTAGCAAGCCAGGAAATAGCAAAAGTGGGGGAGGGGATAACAGGAAACCTTCCTATCCCACCAATAGTCCACAATAGTCACGAGGTTCTGTCTCAATCTCCAAACCAAAGACAATCTCTTGCTACTTGTGTAATAGACCGCATAGAGTTCCAGAATGTCCACAGAAAACTGCACTCAATGCTTTGCAAGCTTCAGTTCGTAAAGCACCTCAAAGTCATGCTGATGAGGATGAGGATGAGGACGAGTCTGATGAAGATCAGCCCAGGATGGGGGCATTGCGGTTTATTGGGGCACTCATGAAGCATGCTGAGAGTTCTAAAAAGAGTGGGGATAAGGGTCTCATGTTTGTGAAGGGCCATCTTGGTAGGAAGCCAGCTACGAGTGTCATGCTGGACACTGGGGCTACCCATAACTTTGTTTCTGAAACGGAGGCCAAGAAGCTGGGCCTAAAGTTAGAGAAGGACTCAGACCGAATGAAAGCTGTGAATTCTAAATCCTTGCCTATTGCGGGGCAAGCCAAGTAAGTGTCTGTAAAGCTTGGGACATGGGAAGGCTGTGTTGATTTTGTGGTCGCCAAGATTGATAACTTTGATGTTGTCCTTGGGATGGAGTTCATGCTTACCCACAAAGCAATTCCAATCCTTGCTGCTAGTTCTCTTTTGATAATGGGAAAGCAGCCAGCCATGATGCCAGCAGTGATTAAACAACTTGGTGAGATCAAGCATATGTCAGCTCTTCAGTTCAAGAAGGCTGTGAAGCGACATGAACCTACTTTTGTGGCGGTACCCTTGTTACTGAGGATCAAGGGGATGGAGAGCCAGTGCCGCCAGCCATACAGGGAGTTTTGAAGGAATATGAAGGAGTCATGCCCGACAAACTTCCACAAACTTTGCCATCGCGCAGGGGTATTGATCATGAGATTGAGCTAGTGCCAGGCATTAAGCCACCAGCAAAGGCTCCTTACAGGATGGCACCACTTGAGTTGGCTGAGCTCAGAAAATAGCTAAATGAACTACTAGAGTCGAGGTTCATAAGACCTTCAAAGGCACCGTTTGTAGCACCAGTGTTGTTTCAGAAGAAGCAGGATGGGAGCCTGCGAATGTGTGTTGATTATCGAGCACTTAACAAGGTCACAATGCGGAACAGTTATCCTATACCGCTCATTGTTTATCTTTTTGACCAACTGAGTGGTGCCAAGTACTTCACAAAACTGGACTTGATGTCCGGGTATTACCAAGTTCGAATTACAGAGGGGGACAAGCCGAAGATGACTTGTGTCACTCGATATGGTGCATTTGAGTTCTTGGTGATGCCATTTGGGTTGACGAATGCACCAGCCACATTTTGCACTCTCATGTAGGGGTGAGCATCAGGGTCGGTTCGGTCGGTTCTGAGAGATCCACAACCAAACCGGCATAGTCGGTTATTACAACCCTCCAACTAACCTTCCTAATCGACAATGTCGGTTGTATAATTGTCCAAACCGATTCCAAAACTGACCTAAGTCGATTCGGGTCGGTTATGGTGTGTTTTTTTTTCCCTCCAAAACTAAAGGCTAAAGCCCAAATTCGGTTTTTAATCAATTTTAACCTATTGGAAACCAAAAATCAACTAAATTTGAAAGAAAAATCCATAAAAAATCCAAATTATATAATTTTAATATCCATTCACCTGCTTAACATTATAACTATAAATTAAAAAACATAATCTGTCCAAAGTGATAAAATTCATCAAAAATAAGCAAAACATCATTAGAAATGGTTCATTACCAAGAAAAACATCCAAACTATAAAAGCCTAGTCCCAACACATCAAAAACAAAACAGTCATCACATATCACAATACACATATCCCTACTCAAAGTTCAAACTTCAAAAAACAACAGCCCAAATTTAAATTCAACATAACCAAACATCCAAAAATAAGAAACATAGGCAACATTAGTTGGCATGCTGCAGTAGCTCCAAGCCTCCATCCTCTAGCACTTCAGCAAGCATCGACTTCTTCAGTCTTCAAATAAAAAAAAAACATAATTTAATAAGAAAGACAAATAAAATAGTATTACAACACAAAAGAGTATTAGAGAAATTAAAACTTACCACAAAAACAACCCTGTTATCAATTCCCAAATGATATTCAATCTAGAAGACAGCTTTCTTCAGGAACAAAACCAGACAACTCTAATACAAATTAAAAAAAACAATTAATATATGTCTTGTAAGGTTATATAAAGTTAAACACACTGAAAATTATCTTATATAAAGTTTTATTACCTGAAATTATTTTCTCTTGCTCTTCGGGTGATTCTTCACATCTTATTGATAAAGGGTTAGACTTAAGCCAATTTTGAGTGCAAATAAGTGCCTCAACCATCTTTGGTTCTAAAGAGCTTCGATATATATCAAGTATTCTACCTCCAGTAGAAAAAGCTTATTCAGAAGCAACAGTAATAATAGGAACCCCCAAAACATCTTCAGTCCAATTTGCTTAACACTTTGAACTTCCCCGAATTTAATTTCCACCACTCCAAAATGTCAAACTTTTCAATTATAGGCTCATGTGACTCCAAATAATACCTATCTAACTCAGATTTTCTAGCTAGAGACTCCTCTTGAGTAATTTCATTCATAAAATCCTTGGCAAAGATACCAGAAACATCATCACTTGAACTTGCATGTCGTGAAGAAGAAGATGCAGTTATATCATTTGAGAAGGCATCCATTTCCTCATTGGTTTGTTCATAAATCTTATAATGGTCAAATAATCTTTCCAATGTGCCCTTCACTTTCCATGTCATGAACTCAACTTCTTCCTCCCCAAACAACTTCTTGAACCCATAAGTAATAAACCTTAACTTGTATCGAGGGTCAAGTACTAAAGAAACAAAGAAAATGTGATTGATTTTATTAATATCACCCCAATACTTGTCATGTTTTTCTTTCATACTCACTGCCATCTTCTCAAGTGATTTATTACCATTTCCTATCCATTTCTGAATACAAGCTAATATGTCACATAAATCATGAAAGTATGCATGTGATGTAACATACAATGAACCAGATATTCTATTTGTTACATCATAAAAAAGCTTTAAAAATTCTACAAACACCTTAGCTTTTTCCCAATCTTCACTAGTAGGAGTGGACTTTCCTAACTTAGCATCACTCTCAAACTCACTTCTATATTGACCATCCTCTATCTTTAACCTATTAAAGGTTTTTTCATGTTTCACAGCTGAATCCAACATTAAGAATGTAGAGTTCCACCTTGTAGGTACATCCAAACTCACAAATGCCTTGGTACAAATCTTCTCTGCTTCTGCACATTTTTTAAGTCTCATCATCCTTGAAGATGAAGACTTAACATACTTAATAGCTATCCGAATTCTAAGCACAGACATGTCCAATTCTTTCAAGCCATCATGGACAATTAGATTAAGTATGTGTACACAACACCTAACATGCATCAAGTCTCCATTCAAAACAGACCCTCCCCAATTAGTAACTTTATCAGCTAAGTAACTAACTGCCCCATCATTTGAAGAAGCATTGTCTACTGTAACACAAAAGACCCTGTCTATACCCCAATCCAACAAGCACCCCTTAATAGTCTTTCCAATAGTCTCACCCCTGTGATCAACAACTACACAAAAGTTTAAGATTCTCTTATGCAACTTCCATTCATTGTCAATAAATGACCAGTCAAACACAAATAGTTCATGTTTTGAACCGAAGTCCAGCAATCGGTTGTGAGTGAAACCCTTTGCTTGTTATTAACCAGCCACCTTTTAATTTATGCTTTTCAGTAAAAAAAAACTTAAAAATGTCTCTAGCCATTGTCCACCTAGAGGTTACATGCATTTTAGGGCACAATTGACTTACAAGCATACGAAATCCCTCCGTTTCAACATGACTAAAAGGTAGTTCATTCATTATGATATACCTAGCCACAACTTCCCTACATGCCCTCTCATTATACTTGTTAGAAACACTTCTAAATGTACTTCCCCCGCTACTCACTTCATTTCCCCCCTCATCTTTTTTTGTAGCATAACCAGTTAAAACAGTTTGACCTTTATCCCAGCCAGGCACTAAATGTTTAAGAAATTTCTTGCATTGATACTTCAAGTGTGTCCCCAAATTAGAGTTTCCATTTTTCTTAGAATGAGAAGCATAAGTAATTCCACACCAATTACATGCAGATCTACGATTAAGTCCAGAAGTACCCTCAACATGTGTGAAGTGTTCCCAAACCCAAGATGATTTGGCCCTTTTCTTACCTGGCAAAGGAGGCTTTGAAAATGCTTTTCTCTTGGATTTGTTGCCCACTTGGTTTGAATTTGATGCTTCTAAATCATTTTCAGAATCAGACAATATCTCAACTTCATCTGGATCTAATGGTATCCATCGAGTATCATCCATCTATGAATCAAAATTAAAACATACCATAAGAATACAAAAATAAAAATCTTGGTAAAATGTAAAATACTAATTAACTAATGTATATATAATTAGTTGAGTTGTTGTAAATATACCCTGTTACAGCTTATAGGGTCACTTTGATATAATAAATTCTAGAAATTCAGAAAACTATCAATTATATACATTCTTGATTTATAGTTTAGGTTCTATACTAACATGGCTTGGATAACTAACATTGAGTCATTGACCGAAGCCATTTGATTATTGAACTCCCTTACAACCAAAGTCCAAAAGGAACAATGATATCTCGCACTCAAGTTTTATTCTCTGCCTTACCAAGTCTAATTGCCTTCCTAAATTCCAGATACTTTATTTCCAATTCAAAATCCATGAATAACAAGTAACTAAATCCAACAAATAGAAAATAACAAAATTGAAAAGTGAGAAATTAGAGTACTGACTGGCTGAGTAGTGAGCACGAGAGGAGAAGATCTTCAACTTCGGACTTGATCGAGAGGAGATCGAGGACTGGCTAACTGCTGAGCTTCAGATTCAGACTTCCCGAACGGATGGTTTGATGGAGCAGATCTTCACGTCTTCAGCTTCAAATGGAACAAGAGGAAGAAGAAGAGGGCGATGGCCTAGGAACGATGGTTAACTGGGTCTGGTAGAGAGCTGAGTTTGAGATCGAGAGGACTGGGTCTGGTTGACTGCTGCGCTTCAAACTTCTGGGACTGGGAAAAATGGAGTATGGCTGCTGCCGGCTGCACTGAGAATGATGGCTGTCACTTGCCGCCGGCTGGGACTGGGGTCTGGGAACGATGCTCAGGCAGTGGGAATGAACGAGTGAACCAGAGCAAGGAGGCACAGTCGCACAGAGATGAGTTTAAGATAGGGTATTAGGTTATTAGGTAATTTTTTAATTTTCTAATACTAAAATATATATATATATATATATATATATATATGTGTGTGTATTTCGGTTCGGGTCGGTTATCCGAACCTGAAAATTTTCATAACCGAAACAATCAACCGAACCGATATAACATAGGCATGCCAACCCGACAAAAACCGACCATAGGCTCGGGTTGTTAGATATCAGGGTCGATCGGTTCGAGTTTAGGCGGTTCCTGCTTACCCCTACTCTCATGAATCAGGTTTTCTGCAGGTACTTAAACAAGTTCATCGTGGTTTACTTGGATGATATTGTGATCTATAGCTTCACTCTGGAAGATCACAAAAAGCACTTACAGCTGGTTTTCGACAAGCTGAGAGAGAACCAGTTGTTCGTAAAAAGGGAGAAGTGTTCTTTCGCACAGAAGCAGATTAAGTTTTTTGGCCACATTATTGAGCAAGGTTATGTCCGAATGGATTTGGGCAAGGTGAGAGCCATCCAAGAGTGGAAGACTCCCACTAGCGTGACTAAACTGTGCTCTTTCCTTGGTTTAGCAAACTATTATAGGCGATTTGTTGAAGGCTATTCAAGGAGAGCTGCGCCCTTTATAGAGTTATTGAAGAAGGGCACAGTTTGGCATTGGGGTGAGCCATGTCAAACTGCATTTGAGGATATTAAGTTGGCTATGATTAATGATCCTGTTTTAGCCTTGCCAAATATCTCGAAGCCTTTTGAAGTTCAGCTGATGCATTTGATTATGCCCTTGTGGAGTCTTGCTTCAAGAGAATCATCTTGTTGCTTATGAGAGTCATAAGTTATCCCAAGCCGAGAGGAGGTATACGGCTCAAGAGAAGGAAATGCTTGCTGTTATTCATTGCTTGCAGGTGTGGAGACATTACTTGTTGGGGTCGAAGTTCATTGTGAAGACTAACAACACAGGAGTTAGTCATTTCTTTACACAGCCGAAGTTGACACCCAAGCAAGGTCGTTGGCATGAGTTTCTAGCAGAATTTAATTTTGAGTTTGAGCACAAGGCGGGGAAAAGTAATCAGGCAGCTGATGCCCTTAGTCGCAAGGCTGAGTTTGCGGTAATGACCTACGTAGCACACATATCAGCTAGTCGTGTTACTACTTCAATGCGAGAGCACATTCGAGAGAACTTGGATAAGGATCCAGTTGCTCAAGCTATCATAAACCTAGCCAAAGAATGGAAGACTCGTCAATTCTGGGTGGAGAATGGACTACTGATGGCGAAAGGAAGCCAGTTGTTCATTCCCAAAGCAGGGGACCTGCGTAGGATGCTCATGAAGGAGTGTCATGACACTTTGTGGGCTGGTCACCTGGGTTGGCAGAGAACTTATGTCCTTATGAAATAGGGGTATTACTGCCCTCAAATGAGAGAGGATGCAGTTAACTACTCCAAAACGTGTCTTATCTGCTAGTGCCGACTTGTTCGTGGGAAAGTGTGTCTTTAGACTTTATCACTAGTCTTTCAAGAGTGGGGGATTTATCTACTATCTTGGTGGTAGTGGATCGGTTTTTCGAAGTATGCCACATTCATCCTGGCACCAAAATATTGCTCGACAGAAGACACAACACAATTATTCTTTAAATACGTTGTCAAATATTGGGGTGTACCCAAAAACATTGTCAGTGATTGAGATAGCAGGTTCACAGGGACTTTCTGGTCTGAATTATTCAACCTACTCGGTTCACAACTTAACATCTCATCTAGCTATCATCCACAAACTAATGGCCAGACTGAGAGATTAAATGGCATGCTTGAGGAATATTTGCGCCATTTTGTCAGTGTCAACTAAAGGAATTGGCCAAAGCTAGTAGACACTGCTTAGTTTTGTTTTAATGCTCAAAAGAGTTCCGCGACAAATAGAAGTCATTTTGAGATTGTTACAGGGCAGCAACCGCTCCTACCACACATACTTGATTGGCCTTATACAGGAAAAAGTCCTAATGCATATCACTTTACTAAAGACTGGAAGCAGAACATTGAAATTTTCCGAGCATACTTAGAAAAAGCTTCTAAGAGAATGAAGAAATGGGCAGACAAGGGGCGTTGACAGCTGGAGTTCCAAGTTGGAGATCTTGTAATGGTTAAGCTCACGAAGGAATAATTAAAAGGACTGAGGGGGTAGGATCACAAGCTTATTCGTAAGTATGAAGGTCCACTTCCAATTGTTTCCAAGGTTGGGAAAGTTACCTACAAGATCGACCTTCCACCCTGGATGAAGATACACCCAGTGAGTCATGTTTGCACCCTGAAGTCGTATCATCCTGATCCAGAAGATCCAGCACGTAACCAGTCAACTAGGCCAACAGTCAACCTCAAGAAGCCATCAAGCATAGTAGCAGAGGAGATTCTAGCTGAAAGAAGATTTAATTATTAGAAGACGCCCATAACTTGAGTTCTTAGTTAAGTGGAAAGGCAGAGTTCCAGCAAAAGATTAAAGATTTTCAAGTAGCTGAGTCAACGAGGACGTCGACCAATTAAGTGAAGGAGAATGTCACAATCCAAGCTTGTCCAGTGCATGTCGTCCATGGCCGCTTGCCTTGTGATGGGCACCATTGTGGGTAGCTAGGCATATGTCATGACATGGTGGCCTTTTTGTAAATAGGTAGTCAGGGGCAGTCGGGCAACTGGGAAATATGATGTCTCCTCCTACCAGACGGACTATGACCAAAAAAGCTTTTTAGGGAGGGGGGGTGTATTGTGAGAAAATTCAAAGTTGTACACAAGCTTGTCGAATGAGTGTCAAAGGCCTTGATGTTGCTTGTAACTCCCCTTACACCAAACAATTTGCCCATGTCGTAACCATGTCGAGGACATGTTGTTCGCATTTTGCTAGCATTGTAATTTGATCATTTTTGAATTAATGAGAAGTTGAAGCATTTTCTTGCAAATTGTGTTGTATTTGCTTTCTTGATACATTTAGCTTACATCGTTGCGCACTAGCCTTGCAGGTTGACACCCAAGGGGCATTGGAGAAGCTAAATTGCTACCCACAAGAGGTTAGCAAGTGCTACATAGGCGTCTTTGCGTGCTAGCAAAGTCGACCAGTGACACACAGGCACACGTGCATTAACTTGTATGAACAGGTTCACACATATCCACACTATTATGTTTATCTTGGTCTCAACCAATGTTATTTGGTTTGCAGGATTAACCAACCTGCAGATATGAAGAAAAAGAAAAGGCAAAAGCATGAAGAGGTAGCCATGGATGACGATATTGTGGAAGACTTGGTTCTCAGTCCCGAGGAGGGGTTGCCCCTCAGTGACGGCCCTTCTGATACGGAAGATGATAAAACAGAGCTGGTGTCTCTAAATATAACAAGCCGAAGTCGAAGCGTATGAAATCTACTACAAAGAGAGAAAAAAGGAAAAGGGCAAATTAGAAACTGTGCTTCTCTTTTGGTGATGCTATAGGTACTATCAAAATTGCTAGGTGAACCAAAATGGATCCTACTTTTTGCTAAAAGCTTCACACTCTTTTTATTTTATGTGTTCACTTAGCATTTTTGGGTGGTATACATTACAACATCTTTCTCTCTCTTTTTTTTTTACTTTTTTTTTTCATGACAAGAAAAAAAGCGGAATCCTAAAGGCCATTTTGCTAAAGGCCCATAATTGTTTTTGGGTTGTGTTTGTATATTTGGTCCATGGTTCAACCTCGAGGGATAAAAACTCTTATAGGGAAACAAAGGTTATGAAAAATGAGACGATGGTGTTGATCTGATATTATGTTACCAGTATATTGGTTTTTATCTATAGTGAAAACTTGAAATGAGTGTTGACTAAATGAAGTTTTATCAAATATCGCAACAATAACATTATTGCATAAGGAATTTAGTAAAACTAATATTTCTTTGTTATTTTATTATTTTGGATTAGTAACTAATCCTCGATCCATATATTAAGGCCATAAGCATCTAGCTATGGTTTCCAGGGACATGTTGTAAATGGCATTCATATCTTCTTGTAGGCATAACAACCGGTTCAATAGAACAACCCACCCACTCATGTCCCATAAATCAAGGAGCTCGTGTACTCAAAGCAGCTCATTTTCTTATAATTCAGGGAAATGACTCGTGGAATATCTGAATAAGAAATAAGACATACCTAAGTGAAACCAGTGGCTCAATGTTTTAAATCTTTCAAAAATTATATAACACTTCAAATTACATCATACCATGACAAAGTAAGAAAAGAGGCCAAAATAAAGTCGAAGATATTTAAAGCTAAAAACTTCTGAACACCACAATTTTAGCTAAAACAAAATTGACACCAACTATAAACTGTGAGAAAAAAAGAAAAGAAAAAAAAAAGGTTATCCTGAAAGATGGGAACAACGTATAGTGAGAGATGTCATATTCCTGACCTGCGCAATTCATCAGCACCATGTGCAAAGTGGCACCTTTCCCCAAAGGTGCAGGAACCTTTGGCAAAGTTCTCACAGAGCTTCGTCTTAAAGTTACTTGCAGGACCAGAACCATGCATTGAAAAGTTTTTCATGGGAGGAGCAGAAACAGAAGAACTAACATTTACAATAAGCTCACGCACCATGGCACTTGCTTGCTTGATTTGATCAAAAGTGCCTTCAAGCTCAATATTCCTGAGGTTAGGATCTGATTCATGATCCCTAATGGAAAGTTTAGCTCCAGTCACACGACATATTTGCTTAGAGTTGACACCATTTTTCCCAATGATGGCTCCAGCAAGTGAAGCATCAACACTAATTTTAGCAGTGGCAGAGGCTCCAAAGCTGGCTGCAGCTGTGTGAGTAGGAGGAGGCGGCTCCATCCACCCACCTATCCTGCCTGGAATTCTTCCCGAGGCACGGTGATCTTCATAGGATGAGGCCATAGGCTTACCAAGCTCCCATTCACCATGGGCGAAGTGACATTTATCACCAAACTTGCAACCGTCAGCTGTATTATACTTGTTGCACATACGGGTTTTGACAGCTGGAGGAGAAGAATCATCAGGGAAAGATGGTGAGACTGCTGAGTTTCTACCTACTTGTGGAAGAGAATTGTTGCTGCCAACATTGGTCATCTGTGAGACAATGCCACCAGGAACATAATGCAAAAAATGGCACCCCTCACCAAATGGACACCCAGAAGTGCTGCATAACAAATAAACGTGTGACCATTTATGACAAACATCTGGCTCTGGGTTTACAAAACTGTAACAACAGGACTAACATTCCAGCCAATTCGTGCCATTTTAATTTTAAAAATCAAAGAAACAAAACAATAAATAAATATTGTACATGTGTGATATTTGCAACACATATTGTAACTTGAGGTCAACAGCAATTTCAACATCTGACAAGTCATACATTCGTACCAATACTTCGAAAGAATTTCCAATGAAGGCAGCAATATTCCAGTAAAAAGTAAAAGATCAGTAAAGAATTTAATTATAGGAACACCAATATAGGAAAAAGGAAGCACATCCAAAGGTGTTACCAGAAACATTAATCATTTTAAAAAAGAAAAACCAATCATATGAAACAGTACCAAGCTCAAAAGTCTGAATTTTAGGCATTTGTGAGTACAAAATTAACCAGTGACCAATTATTAACAAGACACATTTTGGAGGCGCATCCAAAAGAATTTTTCAGTAAGTCAGCTTTAGCGAAGTCTTTGACAAGCAATTAATTTGCAAATAGTGCACGTCATATCAATTTTTTGATAAGCAATGATTTTATTAAAAAAGAAAGTAGCGAGAACCCAAGTCAGCTACAACTTACCACGTTTCTTAGGAAACATAACACCAACATTCAAAAGGATAAAATTATGAATCAAGGCTCACATTCAATGCTCAAAATTAAATAGACTTTCTGAAAAGTGAATGGAAAACTTCAGTAGTAATCAACTTATTAGCCAACAGGGCCAAGTACCAATATAGTACATTGATCTCGTAGCCTTATTATTTCTTCAAATTAGTTTCATAATATTTATTATTTATTTCCATAGCTTATTTCCCCAAGAAAAAGAGAAAGAGGGATCCTAAATCTCCTTATACCAGTGCAGGTCCATTTAAACAGGTAAAATAAATGTCAACAACAGTATGATGCAGCATGCCCACCAATTTCAGATTAAACAAACTAAAACAGTTCTAAGAAATGTCATAGATTTGAATGAAGAACATACAAGTATGTACAGAATTTATATGATGCGAACAAGCAAGAGTATTAAATTAATAAAAAAGAACACATCAATTACTACCATCACCCATTCCATATGGAAAAAACATTCCATTGACCATATCAACATCCCAACAACGAACAAAAAAAGAAGCAAGCTGCTATTTGCCTCTATGAACTAAACACTCCATTAACCATATCAACGTCCCAACAATGAACAATGAACAAATAAAAAGCAAACTCTGTTTTCTGGATAAGTAATGACTTCTTTTCTCTTTTTGCTAACACCAAACTCATGAATTTGGCACCACAAATAGATCATGGTCATCAGCTGCTAGTCCTTTCAAAGAGGGGCTCATAGGACAAATTAATGATTACCCAATGTTGTCCACCTTTGTGTCCAAAATATGATAAGCATGACTTTGCACTGTTTACTGTTCTGAGTTGTTTTGTAGACAAAAAAAATGTCCTCTAAAATCTAAAAGGGAAACATAAGAGCCCCTTAAGTTCCCTGAGACATAAATATCAGTGATGCTATAGTATTCAGATATTAACTAATAAAAACCTCTAAAACATGAGCAGTGACTAAGTTGATGCTAGAAAGTTTTGTTATTGACGATATATCACTGCTTTTTGACATCCAAACACCTTATCCATCCTTGGTTGTATTGTACCCTAACCATGAATCACAAGACATCCATGTTTTGATCTCAGAAAGTCATTAATCAGTCTAATAATTACTGACATTACCCAGAGCCAGGATTTAAATTTATTGAGCTTTTAAAAATATTGTAGAACTAGTGTAAAAAATAATTAGCAAGTAATAGAGGAAATCCGAACATTTGTGTACTTCTATGTTTAAGATATCAAATATACTGCAAAAGAATGTTTATGAAATCTATATACTCTTTAAAGATTACCTGGATTAGTTTATAATACAATATGGACACTGTAGTCAGATACCATGACACATAGAACATATGATAAATCTAAAGCAATGAACAATATAAGCTAAGAAATAAAATCAAGTAAGCTTTCCAATTTTATCTGAAACAATTTGATAACTCCAAATCCAGTGGACCAAACTAGAAAAGGCACTCATTTCACCAGTATCACCAACTATCAATTTCTCAAGAGTTTTTTTTTTTTTTTTTTCCTAACTAATTCAGTATTCTATTTATATGTACCATACTACTTCTAAAAGGCACCAAGTCACTGGAAGAACTTCCATCTTTGAAGATCAATCAACATCTTGATCATAGC
Source organism: Quillaja saponaria (assembly GCA_029379385.1). Taxonomy (NCBI): domain Eukaryota; kingdom Viridiplantae; phylum Streptophyta; class Magnoliopsida; order Fabales; family Quillajaceae; genus Quillaja; species Quillaja saponaria. The sequence continues at coordinate 8,645,183 of CM055606.1, forward strand.
AAATTAGCAATGAATAGGCAACGTCATAATGCTTGTTGTCATGCTTTCATATATCCCAAAAAGTACATCGAAACACAGAAAACTTGTCCAAAATCAGCCACTCTTAGCCAAATTGCCATGACTTTTGAAACAACAAGATAACAATTGCTGCTTCTTCATAATATATTCCACGCTAATTCCAAGTTTCTTCTATTAGCACCTCCATGTTCATCATTAAGTTCCCCTTTCAGCTACGGTCAATTCATATATATGCTACTTATGTGATACAGGATAAAATAAAATAAGAGTTATTGTAGAAGCAGAGTTAAGCAACGGGTCATTGTAGCACTGGTTATGTTGCTGTTTTATAATTAGGGGCTTTATATCTTTTTAGAGTTGTTTTTAGTTATTTTATTAGGTACAGCTAGGATTAGATTAAATCAGGGCCATGATTAAGTTTTATTAGGGTATTAGCTCTATAAATAACACCATTATAGCATTTCAATAATATGATATATTTTGATTAATTATATGAAATCAGCCGCTGGCTTTTCAAAGCTCTTATGATAACTTAGGGCTTACTTCTTCCATCCCCAAAGAGATTTTCCTTTGTTTCCCTCTAAGAAACTTAGCCTTCTGTGGAAATCAATCATAGGTTTTCACCCTATGGCACTTCTGAGTGAATCAAATGGTATCAGATCTGAAGATAGTCTTAGGTTTTGAGTACGAAAAAATCACAAAAGTTGGAAGAGATGAAAAAAACAATTGAATTGGATCTCTAAACAACTTGATTACTTAAAAGCTTGTATGGAATTTACAGAAGAAGATTATGAATATTCAAACATACTGAAAGGTTATCTAGAAGAAGAACAATATCCCAAAGTTAATTTATAGATTGGGCCTCTCCACCCATCTGATACTTATCCTGATAACTTTGAAGATGTGAAGGTAAAAGGTCTGCACGACCTTCATATTTTTCATAAAGAGAACACTCACCAAATGTTTGATAGATGTCCTAAGCGGGATCTTTTACATCTAGAAGATGCTTCTATGATGCAAACTTTTTGCTTCGATGATAACTGGAAAAAGACTACAGCACATGACACTATGCAGTTTGCAATAGACATCATTCATGCTTTATGGCCGAAAACAAACTTTTTAATTAATGAAAGCTTACGAATAAAGAAAGGATGGAGATTGTAGCAAGATCTGGTAGATTGAGGCAAAACTAGTAGCAACTCGAGGGAGAGTTGTTTTCCTAAGTTGAGGAATTGATGCAAGGAAAAAGGGGATAAAATAAAATAAGAGTTATTGTAGAAGCAAAGTTATTGTAGCAACGGGTCATTGTAGAGGGTTATGTTGCAGTTTTATAATTAGGGGTTTTATATTCTGTCAAGGTTGTTCTAGTTATTTTATTATGTACGGCTATGATTAGATTGGTCATGATTAAATTTTATTAGGGTATTAGCTCTCTATAAGGGTTATATAGCATCTCTGTAATATGAAATATATTGATTTATATGAAATCAGAAGCTGGCTTTTCAAAGTTCTTATAAGAACTTTAGTTTGTTTCTCCTAACATCCCAAAATAGCTTTTGCTTTCTTTCCCTCTAAGAAACATAGGCTTCCGTGGATATCAAACATAAGCTTTCGTCCTATGTCATTTCAGACCGCATCATTATGGACTGCCACACATTTAAAAAAATGTGTAACTTCAACCACAATCATAATTAACAATCACTCATTGTAAACTATAGAGTAACAGTTACTTCTCACCTAATTTAGTGAAGACAGCCTCATCAAGCTTCTCTTTAAGAATGATAAACCAAAGTATATCCAAAGCCCATGTTTTTAATTCCTTCAAATTTGGAGGGAGAGGAAAAGGTATATTAGTTTTTGCATATGATTCATATACCCCTATTTTTTCTATTAAATACCTACTAATATCTAAATAAAACATTTGAAGGGGGTAATCATAAAATTATGTAATATATCCCCTCCCCTTGTTTCCCTTCAATTCCCAAACAAAAAAAATGTATCTTATCCTTTCCTCTCCTCCCCCATCATTTTTTAAAAAAATCTCAAATGAGATAAAGGATAAGTGTCCCTCTCCTCCTCTCATCTCATCTCTTCTATTTTTGTCTCCTCTCCTTAAACTCCCAAATAGACCAAAAAACTTCTAAAAGTTTTAAACCCCTTATTGTCATTTTTTAGGTTCTAGTACTAACACAATCATAATAAAATTACATTCACTCACGTACCACTCAACAACTCAATAGCTTTTAGTATGAAAATTGACAGTTCTGGACATATTGTCTTTCAACTCTTACGCACAACATCACACTTGGATCTTAAAATAAAAAGGTCCATAACTAACAACAAAACTAATACAATGCATCACGAAAGGTATTCCGAGATACAGTAGAGAAAACCCATTGCAGAATTTAAGCTGTAGTAAACAAATAGATTTTCTTGATTTTAATAAAACTGTCAAATGATAATTCCTACCTTTTAACATGCAACAACTGTATACAGTATCAAAAATGTCTGTCAATCACAAATTTCTTGTTCCTGCCATGATTTGAACCTACTGCCTCATCCTTGATATAGATGGAGAGCCACAATTTTCTACGGTGATTGAGCTCAGTGCTAATGGTTATACTCAGGATTCAATGAGTAAATGAATCACGCAGTTAGAAGCACCATGAGATGGAAACAATAGATGAATTTCATGGACGCCCAAGTTCATTTTGAGAGAAACAAAGAAAAAGCTCTTTGAGATGCTGGGAAAGGCAAACCCAAGGTTCTCATAAGAAACTTTAAAAGCCAGCGGTTGATTTCTTCCCATTAATCAAAATATAACATATAATAATGCCATCATAAGGCTTTTATTTATAGAGACAATCCCCTAAAACCGTAATAAAACTTAACCATGACTATTGATTTAATCTAATTCTATAGTTGCAACTAGATTTGCCTCATTCAATAGAATTACCTAGCAACAATCTCCATCCCTCTTTTTTCGAGGGCTTGGAGCCTTGGATGAACCAAAAAGTTGCCTTTCAACACGACAATAAAATACGAACAATGAATCTTTGTTATTGCATATTGTCATGTTCTTTGGTCCTTTTCCATCTATCATTGAATTAAAAAATTTGCTTCATAGAAGAGCCTTCTAGATGTAAAAGAAGATCCTCCTTAGGACATTCATCGAACAATTTGTGAGTGTTTTGGTCATGAAATAATTGAATACCATGTAAAACATTTACCTTCATCTTTTCAAAGTCATTAAGATAAGAATCATAGATTGGTGGAGTCTCTCAATTTAAAGAACTAATATTTTGACATTGTTCATCTTCAAGATAACCTTCCAGTATGTCCAAAAATTAATAACCCTCTTTTGAAATTTCCATTACAAGCTTCTAAGTAATCAAGTCGTTCAGAGATAAACTTTAATTGTTCTTTGATCTCTTCCAACCATTATGATTTGCTTGTACTCAATGCCATGGAGCAGATTTTAAATTAAAATAATTACAACCCAAGCAAAAAAATTGTATCCAACAGATTCTTCCTAGTTCAGTACTCATAACAGGAAAAGCATTTGAGAGAACAGACAAGATATTGAAACCAAGATTATGTTATGCAGGTACTTTTTCAAATTGTGCAGAGAGATGGGCATCATGAGAACTAGAAGACAGTATTTTTGCAAACAAAACTTCTACTACATTTAGAAACAATTCATGGAATAAAAAAAATAGCTAAAACTTTTACTGACAGGCTAGAACATCCAACATAAACATGATGAAGACGAGGAAACAGAAAATATTGGGCCTCCAAAATTATATATTATCATTAAGTTAGCACATTCAGTAGAAATCAAGCATATATATGAAGCCAGAAGGAAGCTGAAACATAAATAAAAAGTACTCCATCCGTCCGCTTTATATGTCACTTATTTATTTTATGCAGACTTTAAGAAATGTATAGTTTGATAATAACTTTCCACCTTTATCCACAGATAAAGACAAAAAAGTTGTTGGAATTGATGTCAATTATCTGATAAAGCTAGATTTAAATCTGAGTAAGAGGGCAATGTGAGAAAGTTCATAAATTTTATGCTCAAGTTTTCAAAAAGTGACATTTTAGCAGGGACATGTCAAAAATAGAAAAGTGATAAAGCCCTATATAGACAGAACATGTTTAATTCCCTGTACAGCTTTAATCAATTTAGTAATCTGCATCAATCTTCTTTACTTGCAAATACTGTAGAGAAAATTATATATAACCCATTATACAGAGGACAAGTTTGCATCACAAAGAACTGCATTTACAGATTGCCCACCATGCAGATAACTGAACTCTTATCTTGAGAATCAACAATTTCCGTTCCTAGCCATTGTTGTCACAATTAGACGAAAAATTAGAAACTGTATCACAGTTTTAACTACCCAAATCATTAGTCCAAATCACATAGATTTTAATTGCAAAGATTGTGTACCAAATTTTTTTTTCAAAACATTAGACAATTATAACTAGATGAAAATGCATTTAGACTTTATTTTAGATAAGTTAAGATTTGAACCTGAAAAACTTTGTGCATGGCTTCGATTTGCTTCCTAAACCAGTTGAAAAGGACTCCGTTTCTGTTGCAGAACATTAATTAATTATCCTCAGTTAAATTACATCGGCTTTTCATTCTTAAACTTTTAACAACATATAATATCAGATTTACCAATTATTCTCTATTAAATAATGGTGATTCATTTGGTAAGAATCATATGTGAATCTTTCGAAGCAAGATATACATAGTGCTACTACATTTGAGACTCAGATTCAAGGAGTATAATTTTCATGATGATGTCCAATGGAGTTAAATTTCAAGATAGTTCTATCTAAGTGATGCTTTCTGTCGGATGAAGGGACTTCAAATTAAAAAATAAAAATAAAAAAGAACAAAAGAACAAAAGAACATTTCCAAGCATCTCTACCAATCTATACTCTTGAGACCAACCAAATCAAGATGAATATGTAATATCTATGTAAGAGCATACATCCTATGAGTAAACTCCAATACCACACAGACCACATTACGAAGAAATTTAACAGAATATTTGGTTTCCATAGTAAAACAATCGAGCTGGTAAAAAACAAGATAACATAGCAAGCCTCTCATGAAGGCAACTTTCTAAAGAAAAATTGTATTAATAAACTAATAAGATGTACTTGGAAGAAAGCATAGACAGCTTGACAGAAGAAAAAAATAAAAATAGATCTCGCTATCAGTTACAAAGACAACTCTATGTTAAGAGTTACTTAGATTTCAATTATTTAACAAGCAAAATCAACTAAGGAAAATCACATTAGGCTCAGTAAATTGAACCCAAGCTTATAACATACCCTCCACCCAACCTTAGCAGCAACGTTAGGCTACTAGATCAAATGCTGGTTAGAAAAAGAAAAAGGTTGAGCATAGGTACAAATAGACAGTAGATTTAAGTGTTCCATCAAAAGCTGGTTAGAAAAAGAAAATGGTTGAGCATAGATGTTATAAGATTTAAAACCTACTTATTTATCTCTTTCCCCAGAACTTTTCAGTCTCTTTCCCCTGCACTTTTCAGATGCAATACCCCTTCCCCTAACACAAGAAAAAGAAAAAGCAACTGGAAACAGTTTCCTTTTTTCCCTACTGCACAAAATTAAGGCCTGTCAACTCCATCAGATTTAAGTGCTGGCATTCTCAAATACAACTACTAGAAATTTGAACTCGAAAATTATAACGACCCTTGTCATAACCTAACTCTAAACCATCTCAGAAACCATACTAAGCTTAAGTTTGAATATGAGCTATTTGCTTCCAGTAAACTTTCTAAATACCCAAATTCGAGCACAATCCGAAGCTAAACAAGACAACAATAGGAAACCTAGACTCACAGCACATACCTCCATCCCCGCTACATAAATATACATAAGTAATCATGAATAAACCAATAAAATTTTGTAAAAACGAACCTGATTTGGATCTCTTTAGGCCGCCATTCCCATTAAAGGCAGCTTCATGCCTCTCCCTCTTTCGACCGCCTCCAAACTCCATTGTAATTCGCACAAGACCGAAATTCGAAAGAGAAAAAAAAAAATACTTTATAGAAGAATTAAGATTAAGAGAAAGAAAGGGAAGAGAAACCTAGGCTTGGTTTCACAAAGATGGGGAAAAGTGGAAGGGTGAAGTTCGAAGAGAGAGAGAGAATATATTTAAAAGATGGGATGTGGTTGATATAAATTTTGCAGTGAAAAAGTAAACTAGAAGACTGAGGGTTTCACGAGCCGCGGCTGACGCTAGGAATCCAACTTTCCAAGAATAGGGTTCGGTGATTCCGTGTTCGTCAGGGTTAAAAACGATGCTACTTACGACCCATATCCGTACCACGTAAAAGCATAATGGGATTCTCATGGCCCACGGGTTATTTTGGGTCATAAATTTTTGTATCTAGATTTCTATTTTTTATATTTCAAATTTTTCTCATGGTTTAAAAATACTTGATAAAATATAATAAATATAAATTTTTAAATTTAAAATATTTTAAAAAAAATTATTTACTAAGTAACACTAAAATTATGACCAATCATTATAATTAATACTATAAAATTTCTATATTTATTACCTTAATATATGTCTTATAAACATTTATTAAAAATTTTTTTTTATTTATCCTATACTCAAGAATACCATATGTTATGATTTTTAATTATCAATTTAACACTATATCACATACAATACCACAACCATTCCTCCTATCATGCTGAGGGGTTTTAATACACTTTATATTATTATTAAGTTAACAGGTATTACTGTAACTTACAGAAGCAAGACGGTATGGTGTGAGCACTGTACAAAGAGTTCCCCATGTGTTAGACATTTTGTGATTTATTAGGAATGTCTTCTGACCAGTGTAAAGGTGCAGATATCACATCTTTAATACTGGACATTGGTGGTTCATGAGAAGACTTTTAAAGGTAAATTGATGACTAATATTATTATTTTTTATTTGTATTAATTATGTTATGTTATTCTTTTGAGGAATGTTTTATTTGAAAACCTGACAAATTTCATGAAAAAATACTACCAAGAAGGTAGTCATGTTTATAAACAAATTTCTTGAGACGCCAATAAAGTGCTATTAAATGATAGAAGATGTGGGTGGTGAGTGGAATCCAAAAACAATGTGTATTGATAGTCCTTCAGCAGCTATGATAACCAGTGATATACAATGCTTATTATGTTTATGATGTTTCAAGAATTGAATCTTAAAAAAATCTCCCTGATTAATAATTTTTGGTTGATGTTTAGGACTGCTTACACTATGGGTTGGTTTCATTATATTTCATATAGCTGACTTTGATCTATTTTGGCAAGAGTACTTCTATGGTAGTGTCCGTTTATCATCTCAGTGAGTATTTTCCTCGGTAAGTGGTTAATTACCTATATTTTTAAAAGATTGATGCGTGTCGAAAGCACTAATTAAAATTCTCTATTTCAACCTAGCTTTGTAGTTAGGGTGAATAGAGATTAATCCCACAAGTAGTTGAATTTAATCAATTTGTGCAAAATATAAATTCTAATTCGAATGACAATAAAATAAAAAAGGGTTTTATGTTTTCAATTTTGAAAATAAATGAAAAGTAAAATCAATTAGACAAACAATTAATAGAAAAAGCTTTTGATAAAAAAGGAGTTCTCCACCGTGGAGATTTGAAGTTAATCATTGATCAAAATTATTCAATCATTCATTCAAGTATTCAGCCTAGAATATCAACAAGCTCTAATATTTTGAATCTTTCCTTAGTTTGTTGCTAATCAAAATAGGCTATTTGATTAATCTCTTGCTATTGAACAACCTAAATTATCCTCTTAAGATTTGATTTAACAACAGCTCTAAGAAATAGAAAAATAATTGAAGCTAAGCAACAAACACACAGCTCGGTTTATTTAACTTAGTCTATGTTATTCATAGCAATTATAAAATACTACTTACTACTTATGTTAGAACCATCAAGCAGTTACAGATCTGATTATCCTAAATTAGCAATAGGTAATATAGTTCAATCAACTAGTTGCACACCTAATTAATAAAACATACAACTACAACAATTATGATAGAAGAGTATAAGATACTTGAATTGAATGATTAAACTAAATGAAAGAACAGATCAGATCTTAGAATGCAATGCCACGGCTTCAATCCTTATTTTTATTGGAAAAGAGAATTTAGCAACTCATAATAAAAGTGAAAACAGTAAAAGAATTCTAAAAGAGTTTACTGAGATTGAAAAACTGATATCTAAAACTCTCCTAAGCTAAAAGTATTTATAGACTAATTTCGAAGAGAGAAAATAAGTAATGTAATTCTAGCTTGATTTGAAGTGCTTCTTGGATTAGAGTCCTTTTGCTAGCTGAAATCCATCTTGGATTAGGATTTCTAATTTATCTTAAAAGTATGTTCAAATACAAAATCATCTTATTTTCCTCATACAAATTTGATTAGGAAGTTTAGATAGATACAACATGTTGTTGCGGCACATCCCTCTTTGGCGCTGTGGTGCAATGCTTTTTGTATTCCCATGAAGTCTTCTTTCATAATTGCACCACAGTGCTCACCTTTCTGCGTTACGACTACATGCTCACTAACTTCATCCTTTGAAACTGAGGAATAGAATACCGAGGCGTCAGGTCTTTCATGTTGCGGCGCAAAGCTCTCTGACTTTAAGCTTTATTTTATGCTTCTCAAGCGCTGCGGCTTCGGGTGATCCACGTTGCTGTGTTTACTTCATCAAACTCCTTTGCCAATTTTGACAAGGACAATGGCCTTCTTGCTCATTTTGTGCTAATTGTGCTCCATTTATCTAATAAATGTTACTTGCCTCAACTCAACACACATGAAATCATAAAATAAATATTTGTAAGTTCATTAGCACAAAATCATACTCAAAACAACTAGGAATCAATGAAATTAAGACTTATTAAACACCTATCAAATTCTCCTATACTTAGCTTTCACTCATCCTCGAGTAAAACTAGAACTAACAAGTGACCTCACTCTTTTAACTTTCTAAATGTGTGAGAGAATGCATAAATCATAAGCAAAGAACATAACTAAGAATTAAAAGAATCCTAAAATATCATGAACAAATTTCCCTTGAATAAACTTAGAACTTGATAGAAACATCATTGAAAATCAAACATGCTAGATTGATAAATTCTAACATGACAATCTTTCAAACTCTCAAGTGTTTTAGGGTTAAGAATTTGCATTCTGATTCATTTAGTAAAACTGCATTACCATCGGCTTGCTTGTTCATCTAATCTCCATTACTTAGATCTCACCGATTATAACAGGGTTAGAGACATGGTATGGAGTAAAATGGAAAGAAAAAGGTAAGCACCAAAGAAACTAGTAGGGCAATCAAAACTTAAATTTGAGCTCATAAACATGTAAACCCATAACACTTTGACGCTTGGATGCTGTTAGCACTTCGCTAACTTATATTTTTCTTTTATCACTTTGAATCTTTCCCTTCTTTCCCTTCTTTCCCTTCTTTCCCTTCTTTCCCTTCCTTCTTCTTTCTCTTGTTTTGTGTAGAACAAAAACATTCCAATTAAATATTGAAAAGAAATGTGAAAATTCATGCTTATGTTTCTCTATACTTTTCTAATTTTCTCCTATAACTTCAATAGGGCTCACCTATCAAACAAGTATTTGATAGCTCCACTAATCTAAAGCTAGGGTAGAAGATACAATTATTAAGGTTGAGGCTCATATATAGGGTTAACCAACAAAAGGAACAATTAAGCTCAAAAAGGCTCACTATTGAAAAAAATTTGTTGGGTTGACTATTTAGGCTTAAAGCGTGTATTTCGTAGTGCCTTCATCATTTTCATGCATTCATATGAATCAATGTAGTCTCAAAAAGATTTAAAGCAAGTTCTAGAGCTACATAATCACATAATGAATATCACTCAATAAGAATATTATAGATTGATATGTAAGATTCAATCTTAGGCTAAAAAAAAAAACTCATATGGTAAAATGTCTACCAAACTAGCTTGCTATCCTTCAAATTTCAGTCACCTATGTGAATTAACTCTAAGCTACAATTTAACTTAGCTCAATCAACCTATGTCTTTTTTCAAACTCAGTTTAGTTCCTGCTCATGACATACATACTCTTATAAACCTTTGAAAAGAACCTATAAACTCACATTCTAATGTAAAGAAAATCCTAAATCCTCTCTCCCTCCCTCCCCCAACACTTAATCCTTACATTGTCCTAAATGTAAGACTAATATGCAAATAGGAGTAATGAAGAACAACAACAACAACAAAAAAAAAAAAAAAAAAAAGAATAAAATTAAACATAAAGGGGAAAAGGGATGCAAATCTTATTTTGTGGCAAATTTTCCACTCTTGGATTGCCTTCTAAACAACAACATTTGTTTAACATTGTTAGCCCGACTTTAAACTTCCTCAATTAGTTCATGTTGGATCATCCAACTCTACCTCATGTACTATGGAATTAATCACGTCAATAGAAAAAACAAAGTGCACATAACTAGGATACCTCATGGCTTCAAAAATATTGAAGCAAACTATTTCACCATCAAACTCCATGGTGAGTGTGCCTTCACAAACATCAATCTTAGTCTTAGAAGTGTTCAAAAATGGTCTTCCTAACAAAATAGGTGTTGCATTTGGAGAATTATCATCCTCCATATCCAAAATATAAAAAACAGCAAGAAATACCAATTCATTAACTTAAACAAGAATATCTTCTAGGACTCCCTCAAAATAAACCATAAAGCAGTCAGCAAGTTGTATAACCATTCTAGTTTTATTTAAAGGACCAAGATTTAAAGATGCAATAGATCGTACCATGACATTAATTGATGCTCCTAAATCTATCATAGCTTTTTCAAATCTAATGGTTCCTATTGTGCATGGGATAGTAAATATACCTGGATCATTGCATTTTAGGGAAAGTTTTTGTTGGATAACGGCTGAAATGCTCTCCCCCATACTTACCTTTTCATCACCCTTCAACTTGCACTTAGAAGTACACAATTCTTTGAGAATTTTGGCATAGCGAGGTACTTTCTTAATTACATCCAACAGTGGTATGTTAACCTCTATTTTGTGAAATCTTTCTCTTCCTTCTTTGATTTAGCGAACCTGCTAGGAAAATGAGGTAAGGGCTTATAAACCAGAATACTAGATTGAGTGGTTACCTCAGAAGATGGTGCTACTTCCTTGTTGGGTAGGGCTTCCTTCTCAACTTCCTCCTTTGTAGCTACCATAGGTTTTACCCTATGTGGTTCCTCTAGCTTTTAAACTATTCAGAGATTTATTGCACATGGATTCTCTCTTGGGTTCACTACAGTTTGAGAGGGTAATTTTCTCGATGCTTGATTATCTAAATTATGAATGCTTGCCCTTATCTCCTGTTGAAATTGTTTAATGTTAGTAGCAAGGGACATAACAATATCCTCAAGAGAAATACCTTGGTTTGGAGCAGCTTATTGTCTAGCTTGGAATAGTGGTTAAACTTGATGAAATCCCAGTTGTTGATTAGGAGGTGCATTGTGAATCGCTGGATTGTAGGTATTAGAGAATGGATCATATTTACGTTGTAGCTATCCTGGAAATCCACCCATGGCATTGATTTGCTTCACTCTTCTTGAAGTGTTGGGCACATATCGGTTGGATGTCCCACAACCAATCAAAATCCATAAGCCTTGGCTTGTTGCAAGTTCTTTATAGCCATTTGATGCACAAGAGATGTTAGATTACCAATTTGTTATTCTAAAGAAGATGTACTTACCTTATAAACTTTTTAGTGGTAGGGGCTCATGTTGGGTGCTAAATTGTTGAGAATTGGCGGCCATGTTTGAAATCAAGTTCTTGGTAGCCTTCAGTGTTTTGTCCACCACTGCTCATCCACTTGCCACGTTAATCATGCTCCTATTGGTTGGAAGAAGTCCTTCATAGAAGTATTGGATCAATAACTGATCATTAATTTGATGATGCAGGCAGCTTGCACATAACTTCTTAAAACGCTCTCAATACTTATACAAAGACTTTTTATTGTATTGCCTATTTCCATAAATTTCTTTTCTAATGTTAGCAACTTAAGAAGCAGAGAAATACTTCTACAAAAATAACTTTTTCATTTCATTCTCTATGTTTTATGGATCCTGATGGTAAGTAATAGAGCCAAGCCTTAGCGGTGTCCACTAAATAGAATGAAAAATCCTTAAGCTTAATTTAATATTCAAAAATCCCAGTAGGCTTCATGCTTGAACAAACTGCATGAAATTCCTTTAGTTGTGTGTGAAGATTATCCCTTGCAAGACCATGAAAAGTTGGCAAAAGATGGATTAGACCAGATTTCAATTCAAAAGCAACATCTAAAATAAGATATTCAATGCAAAGTGGTTGTTGGTTTAGATTAAGAGTTGCCAACTCCTTTAGGGTTTTATTGCATTATTAGTCATGATTTCAGATTTTGATGAATTGGATGAGTAGGTTGGTGGTGGTAAGGATGATGAGACCACTTGTTGATGAGCTCCAATGAATTTTCTTATTTGTTGTCTAAAAGCATAATCTTAACTAGTCATACAAACCTACAAACCTATAAAAAAAAATAGAAAAAGATATAAAAAAAGAAAAATAAAATAAAAAACTTATATTAAGTTGACAAATCAATTAAAAGATCAACTTTCTAGCATCGGTGCCAATATTTGATGCACGTCGAAAGCACCAATTAAAATTCTCTACTTTAACCTAGTTTTGTAGTCATGGTGAATAGAGGTCGATCCTACAAGAAGTTGAATTTAATTAAATTGTGCAATATATAAATTCTAATTTAATGACAATAAAATAAAAAGGGGTTTTATGTTTTGAATTTTGAAAGTAAACAAAAAGTAAATTAATGAGACAAACAATTAATAGAGAAAGCTTCTGAAAAACAAGAAGTTATCCACCGTGGGGATTTGACGTTGACCATTGATCAAAATTAAACAATCATTCATTCAAGTATTCAACCTAGAATATAAACAAGCACTGATATTTCAAATTTTTCCTTAGTTTGTTGCTAATCAAAATAGGTTCTTTGATTAATTTCTTGTTATTAAACAATCTTAAATATGCTCATAAGATTTAATTTAACAATAGCTCTAATAAATAGAAAGATAGTTAAACCTAAGCAACAAACACACTGGCTCAATTTATTTAACTTAGTCTATGTTATTCATAGTAATTATAAAATACTATTTACTACTTATGTTAGAATCATCAAGCAATTATAGACCTGATTCCCCTAAACTAGCAATAGGTAATATAGTTCAATTAACTAATTGCGCACCTAATTAATAAAACATACAACAATAACAATTATGATAGAAGAGCATAAGTTACTTGAATTGAATGATTAAACTAAAATGAAGAATAAATCATATTTTACAATGCAATCTCACGACTTCAATTCCTCTTTTTATCAGAGAAGATAATTTAATAATTCAGAATAAAAGTGAAAACAATAAAGAAATTCTAAAAGCAATTATTAAGTATTGAAAAACTAATATCTAAAAGTCTCCTAAGCTAATAGTATTTATAGAATAATTTAGAAGATAAAAAATAACTCATGAAATTCTAGTTTGACTTGAAGTCCTTCTTAGATTAGAGTCCTTATGGTAGCTAAAATCCTTCTTGGGTTAGCATTCCTAGTTTGTCTTGAAGGTATATTCAAATACATGATCATTTTGTTTTCCTCGTACAAATCTGATTAGGAAGTTTAGATAGACATGACATAGCGCTGTAGCACATCCCTCTTTGGCACTGTGTGGCAGAGCTCTCTATATTCCAATAAAGTCTTCTTTCATAATTGCTCTACAATGCCCACATTTCGCTGCTACGATGGCATGCTCACTAACTTCTTCCTTTAAAACTGAGGAATAAGATGCCGCGACACGCTGACTTTAAGCTTTATTTCGTGCTTCTTAGGCTCTGCAGTGTCAGGTGATCCACGCTTCGGCGCTTACTTCATCAACTCATTTTTCAATTTGAACTAGGACAATGGTTTTCTTGCTCCTTTTGTGCTAATTGTGCTCCGTTTATCCAACAAATGTTTCTTGCTTCAAGTTAACACCTGAAGTCATAAAATAAACATTTATAAGTTTATTACAGCAAAATCATACTCAAAACAACAAGCTAGGAATAAATGGAATTAAGACTTATTAAAACTCCTATCAAATATGTTAACCAATAGATGTCTAAACAAGAATATGAAATTTAGTTGATTTTATTTTTGTTGTAGTTGTAGAGTACTTTTAAATTGATGAATTAATTGGTTTTAGCCTTTTAGGTTCTCATAAACTTCTTCCAAATCAAGTAAAACAAGAATATATATTTTTTAAATTTAATATATTGCTTAATTTTCTAAATGTTTCAAAGAAGATGTAAAACTTAATTTTGATATAAATAAAAAGAAAAATTGATGACTTTATAACATGAGTTAATGCTTGCAAATCAGAATCCACATTTAATTGTCTCACCTTTCTATTAGGTAGGTGAGTTTATCCACTCTCTATTTCACAAACTAATTCTTTTCTCCTAATTGTAGATCATGGAGAATAAGTCAATGGAGTCATAACCAAAGAGGATGGCATAAAAAATGAGCAAGGGAAAAAAAATTTCCTCAAATATGTGAGCTTATCAAACTCTGCTTCTTCTATCATTCTAGTAGAAAGGCTCGTGTTATTTGCATTGTGAAAGTTGTGTAAGAATGTTACTTGGTTGATGATGGCGAGGGTGCTATTCATTGAAAGCAATTAGAGGATAAGGAAAATAGTGGACTTGAAGGTGATAAAGGATTGAAGTACTTAGCTCTATTTAGGCAACCTTCTTTTGGTTGTGCTAGTTTCAGAGAATGATTTTAGAAGAGTTTGTAAATTAGGATAGAAAAGTCGCCAAGACCTTGAGTAGTCTAGCAGCACCTAGCGTCCTTGCCTATTTTGGAGGTCTAAGGGTCGACTCTTATATAAGGCCTACTTGGGGGTTTATTCTCTCATTTTCTTAACCGATTAAATTAAAAAAAAAAAAAAAAAAAAAAAAAAGAATAAAGGGTCACCAAAAAAAAAAAAAAAAAAAAAAAAAAAAAGAGCACATACTTTTAGAGGAGTACACTTGAAAAGAACTTTATAAGCATTTAGAGAAGTACACCAAAAAAAAAAAAGTTAGACGCTGATAGAAGAATATATTGGAAAAGAGAATTTTATATATTTCCTTTAAGATTTAAAAAAAAAAAAATCAGAGTAAGGGCCAGAGTGTGCTCGAGAATTCTAGTATACATATGTGTGTATGTGTGATGTTGATATAGATTCCTACGTAAGCCTTCATTTTATGTTAATAAGACACCTGTTGACATATTTGAAATTAAACTACATTTTTCTAATTAATCCTTTTTTTTTCTCTCTTTGTCCTCCCTTTTCTCCTATCCTCATTTTCACTCCATTTTCTCTCAATCACACATTGTTCTACCTCGGTTTACTTGCTTATAGATCCCAACTTTGAAGATGATGTTGTTGATGACCTAGTGAGTAGCTTATCCACAACTGTTAAGGATGACTAGTAAAAACGACACAATATTTTTCTAACTTACAGTAGGTGTAAAAACTATTACAAGAAAATGACGCTGCAACGGTAGCAAAAACATTATTGCATATGGGTAATCAATCCTTATATGTGACAACAAAAATGTTGTTGTAGATAAGTGCTTCCAAATTATCATTGTTATCCCTGAAACAAATAATAGTATAATTTTAACCCTATTTAGCACCAACTTATTTGCATTCATTTTTTTTATCCGATAGTGATGTTGTTATAGATAGTATATAATATTTTATCATTTTTAATTCTTATGCTCTATTTTGCACAAACATGTCTGATCAACAAATGCTATTGTAGATAACAGTCATTTTTTTTTTTATATATAAAATAGTATATGTTTCCATCACTTAAACTATATTGCTAATAACTTTCTCCAATTTGAGCCCTAACTTGCTTTTTTTCTTTCCCTCCCACTTTCATTATGGAAATTTTCTCTTTCCATCTGAACCTCCTTCCTCCTCTGAAGCATGTTGATCACTAGTTTTATTATGTTGTCATTCATTGGATTCCTTTTGTCGATGTTGTCTGCAACTTTTGTCTTTGTTTGCAGCTGTTCCTTGTCTTTTGTGTTGCTTTCTTCATTTCCTGTCATCAATCAAGGCAGGATCTTGATTTTTTTTTTTTTGTTCATTTATTCCTATGTTTTTTTATAATCTTGAAAATAGGTATTTATTGATTATGAAATTAGTTTTTTTTTTTTTTTTTTGAATTTTCTTGAGATTTCTAGATTTTTGAGTTTGAGTATAAATATATGGTATGACATTCTTTTTTTGAGATGTTGTGAATATGTGATTTATGGAGTTTTTTATTTCATGAAAGTAGATGCCCTGTGAATAGGTTTTATATCTTACAAAATTTGTTATCTAATCCTATGATTGACTCAGTACTTTACTGCAAGTAGACCTAATATCATGTTTAGTGTTTGTTTATGTGTTCCTTATCAGAGTTGTACAAAAGAATCTCATTTAAAAACTATCAAAAATTTAAATATTTCAATGGCATTCAATCTTTGAGCATTTTTTTTACCCCAAAATGCAAAAAAAATAAAATCTTATTGGCTATTTTAATGCCAATTTTACTGGCTGTAAAGTAGATAGAAAGAGTATTAGAGACACTTGCCAATTTCTAGGTCACTTTCTTGTTTCTTGGTTTGGCAAGAAACAACATTTTGTAGTTCTCTTGAATGCTGAAGCTGAAGTTGTACTAGGTGTGAGTTGATATCAGCTTGTTGATTACAACATTGATTTTGAAAAGATTATTGTTTTTTATGATGATACAAGTGCTACTAATTTGACAAAAAATTATGTTAACATGCGTTCCAAACATATCGAAGTGAGACAACGTTTGATTCGTGATCATGTTCAAAAGGAAGATATTGCATTGCATTTTGTCATATCTGAACATCAACTTGCCAATATCTTCGCAAATCCTTTCAATGAAGAACAATTTTAAAAAGTCAGAAGGAAACTTGGAATGTTACACCTATATTTTGATATGCGTGCAATGTTCTTATCGTGGTATGTTTTAATCTCTCTATAACAGTTATTTCTTAATTCCTTAGTTCTTTTTAGATAACAAAAAAGAGAAGACTATTAAAATTATTGAGTAGCACAAATTAATGGGAAGCTAGTCTCTCTATAAATTTCTAAGGTATTTTTTTCTATTCATCAATATCTTGTTATTATCAAAAAAGAAAAGATTGTTGAGTCAATTGCTAAGTTGACTTTACCCCAAATGTAGCCAGTGCCACTACCAAGGTCTAGCAGATCGATTTTCTCAGCCTACTTTAGCATTACAGCACCAGGACTTCAAGGCCATGGCGCTGACCCGATAAAGAGTCAAAATTAGACTCAAATTGAGGGCTTTGAAGCCTATTAAAAGGGAAATGACTTAGGGATTCATAACACACAAGTTAGTAAAGATTTTTATGAGTATTAGAGCTTGTCAAGGATGCAAGGAAGCAAAAGGAGCAAGGATCAATGAAGCTTGAAGACCAACAACCTTCATAGCTTTCTCTATTTCTACTCATTCTTTACTTTCAATGCATTCTTTGATGTTTATTATTGTTGAAATCATGTTTACACGAAGTAGCATGAATTAGTTTCCTTTCTAGAATAGTTTATTCTATGCTTAATGCTTCTAATTGATTGGCAATCTTTTAGATTTAATTAGGAAACAAACTTGAAAAAATATGTTAAGTTTGCCATGAACAAATTAGCACTTGATTGAATTCAACATGACATTGAGTTTGATTTGTGTATAGGATAAGAATATATCTATATGCCTTGTGTAGCCAATTTAGGTCCAAACTTAATGAGTCTTGTTTAATGTAATTCACATAGGAATAGAGTGAATTGATTAATTGAGATATATTTATAGGATATATGATTATGCTTATAATTGATTAAGAATTCTAGATTAATAATTCTTTGTCATAACTAAGCAGGACAAGATAATAATAATTCAAGTGAAGTGTTGACTAAAGTTGTAGTTCTTGGCTTATCTCTAGTATTTTTTTGTGTTAATTTGCCTTTAGTTTATAATTAGTTCATAATCAACCCTAAACTCAATTATTTGAAAGTGAAATTGCTAATTTTAATACTTAACCTAATATTTGAAAAACTTTTTGTGGGAACAAACTCTACTTTTCACTTTATTACTTGAGGACGATACGTGTGCTTGTGTTTGTAAAATCTGTGTCAATAATCTTGATCTAATTAGCTTGAATTATGCAAACTAGAATTTAATGCTAATTGCTATTATGCAAGCTAGAATTTAATGCTAATTGCTACCAAAACTAGAACTTTCCTAAAATAACTTATGATTTTGTCATAGAATGTATTCTTTCTATATTTGTGTCAATTTCAAATGAAATTGATTTATTATTTTGAATATATTTTCTTAATCGATTGAGCTTGAATTGTGCAAATTGGCATTTAAGAAAATTAATTATCAAAACTACATTTCTCCTAAAATAACGTATGATTCAAATTAAGTCAACTAGAATTGAATTGAAAATCTCTTGAGAAATATATATCTATCTATATTTGGAAATTAGTATTACAATTCATGTGATATATTTGATTGATACTAATTTCTAATATTTCTCCAAGTTCTTTCTTATGTTAGATTTCAACAAATGTTCATGAAGCTACAATTACAACAGACGAAACTATTTTTAATGCACATGAAACTAAGGTTGAAGCTAAAAGTTCTTGATCAGGAAAGTCAGACATTGATTGAAGCCATAGCTAATCAACCAACGACTAAAAGCCTAAAGTATATTCCAACGACTAGAATATCTATGTCAAAGAGATTTTGTGCTTTCTACAAGCCATTGATCATGGAAGAAGTATTTATTTTCCAACGGCTAGAATATTTATGTCAAAGAGATTTCGTGCTCTGAACAAGACATTGATCAAGGAAGAAGACGAAATTGCAAACATGATCCTCCAATGGTCAAAATCTTTGTAGCTTATAAAAGATCAATCAAGCAAGGGAAAAAGACAAAACAAGAAGTTGAGCAATTTGTTCTTAAGTAATCTATACTCACCTATATTCTTTGTGCTTCCGCTTAACTAAACATCTTTTGAGAAAAGATCCATGGTAAACACAAGGACTGTTTTCCCTAAGGGGCCTGCTACAAATAGACCTATTATTCTAGTCTAGATGGTTCAAATTATGCTTATTGAAAAAACATGATGAGAATTTTCATTTGTAGTATCGATCTTAATAAATGGAGATAATTATGGTCCCAATATTCCAAATGATGCATAAGTCTTACAAAAGATGAAAAGGAATTAGCTAAAGATGAAATGGAACTCATTCAATTCAATGGAAAGGTCATGAATATTTTGATATGTGGTATGTTTACTAATTTTGAAGAATTGTATATCTGCTTGTAAAACAACACAAGAATTTTGGAAGAAGCTCAAAGTTACCTATGACGGAACTAATCAAGTCAAGAATTTCAAAATCAGTTTACTTGTTCATAACTATGAGTTATTTAGGATGAAAGATGATGAATCTATTAATGAAATGCTTAATCATTTCAATGTCATCACTAACATTCTATGTGGACTTAGTAATAAAAAAATGGTAAAAAAGATCCTAAGGAGACTACCTAAAGCTTGGAAACCTAAATTACATCGATAGTTTAAGCAAAGGTTCTTACAAGACTCACAAGCTTACTTTGAAAGTTGATAAAGATGACAACAAGAAAAAGAAAAATCTGGCCTTCAAAGCTTCAGCTTCAAAGCAATCTGATGATGAAGATAGCAGTGACAATAAGGAATTCGCTGTGTGATAACTCTGAAAATAGACTTATTTTACATCCTTTTACTCAAATTATTTTAGTTATGTTCTAGAGTTTTAGTTGTTTTTGCTTAGTTTTAGTTGAAATATTAGTTAAAATCCATATCGTATTAGGATGTTAAATCCTAGTTAATTTAGGTGTTTAATATGAGTTTTAATCAATATTAATTTAGTTTGTTCATTTTGAAGGT
Organism: Quillaja saponaria; assembly: GCA_029379385.1. NCBI lineage: Eukaryota > Viridiplantae > Streptophyta > Magnoliopsida > Fabales > Quillajaceae > Quillaja > Quillaja saponaria. Next base: position 8,665,382 of record CM055606.1, read on the forward strand.
TTAAAGCATAAACAAACTCTTTTTGGTGTCAAATTACAAAGCAATTCAGATTTCTATATGTTGGGCACTGCAGCACTGAAAACCTGGCATCACAACACCTAAAACACTGCGGAGGAATATTCTAGCAGCAAGGGAAGTGACACAAATTTCGTAAACCAAGCACATGTTTAGTTGCAATTAATATAGTTATTTATTAAAGTGTCAATTGCACGAGGAATTGCAACTAATATCTAGCTAAGTACTAAAATTAACAAAATTCTAATTTTATCCAGACAAACGAATCATGGTAGAAAAAATCTTATTTAAACTAAACTTATCTAATGACAAATTAAACTTAAGAATTCAAAGGATAAAGGCCTAGAATTACAATTTCCCTCAACACTTAATTTAACTTATTATTATCTTCTCATTCTTAGTTATAGTATTGAATTATTAACCTTGGATTCTAATTCAATTATAAGCATAATCTTATGTCTAAAAAATATATATCTCACTTAACCAATTCACTATATTCTTATGAGAATTAAGTTAAGTAAGAATCATTAAGATTATACCTAAATTGGCTACACAAGATATATAGTTATATTCCTATCATATATACAAATCAAACTCAACAAGCATGTGTATGAATTCAATCTTGTGCTATTTCAATCAAGGGTAACACTAAAGACTATTTTCTAAGTTGTTAAGGTTACCACATCAATCTAATTTGTAGTTAATCAATTAAAAGCATTAAGCATATAATGTAATAATAATTTAATTACCAAACCCTAAGCAATAAATAAATAAAATCATCAAGCTTCATGTTGAGTTCAATTGTAATCAAGATAATAAATTAGTTCATGCTACCTAGTGTAGACATAAACTCAAATAAAATCACCATCAAGGTAAGTACAAGAAAAACTAAAAGAGAGGGAGGAATAAAAGAAAACTAGAAGGTTGTCAATCTTCAATCAATTCTCATCCAAGCTCCTATTGCTTTCTTGTAGCCTTGATGGCTTCCTTTAGCTTTAGAAAAACTCAATTTAATTGTGTGCTTTAAATCCTCAAGCTATTCTCTCTTTTAAAACCTTCAATTTGAGTTCAATTTGAGTTCAATTTGGAGTAAGAATCCTAATTCTTTTCTAAATTGACTTCTAATAGGGCTATTTCATGCATTAAACCTTTAAAACACACAAACTAAGTTAAGCATGAATAGAACTCTTATAAAACACCTAAATCCTAGCCAAAATAAACTAGGATTCAACATCCTAATAGGATATGGACTTTAACTAGGGATTAACTAAAAACTAAGAACAATCCAACTAAACCTCTAGAATATAGCTAATAATATTAATAAAAAAGATATGTAATCACTCAATTTTATAGAATTATTAGGCAATGTTGCAGTAGGTCAGTACCGCAGCGCCCTACTTGCTGCCATATCTCTTGTTACTTTGAATTTTAGGTCGCCTTCAAGGCCACAGTGCCTGAAAGTCAGATTCCCAGTGCCATTCCGATAACTAGTCCAAATTTTACTCAAATTTGAAGGTTTTGAAACCTATTTAAAGGGGAATGACTTGGGAATTCATAAGACATAAGTTAGCTAAGATTTTCTGGAATATTAGAGCTTCTTAATGGTGCAAGGAAGTAAGATGAGCAAACATCATTGAAGCTTAAAGACTGATAACCTTTATAGCTTTCTCCATTTCCACTCCTTTATTTTCATTGTATTATTTGATGTTTATTATTGTTGAATCCAAGTTTACACTAAGTAATATGGAATAGTTTCCTTTCTGGAATTGCAACTAGAACTCGACATGCGGTTTGATTTTATTTTGTTTATGGATTGCTTAGGTTTTCACATATGATTTATTTAGTTCATTCTATGCTTAATACTTCTAATTGATTGGCTGTCTTTCAGATTGAATTAGGAAACAAACTTGGAAAAGTAAGTTAGGTTAGCCTTGAATGAATTAGCACTTGCTTGAATTCATACATATGTTATTGAGCTTGATTTGTATATAAGATAGAAATATACCTATATGCCTTGTGTAGCGAATTTAAGTCCAATCTTAATGAGTCTTGTTTAACTTAATCCACATAGGAATATAGTGAATTGATTAAGTTAGATATATATTTATAAGACATAGGAATATGCTTATAATTGATTAAGAACCCTAGGTTAATAATTATTTAACAAAACTAAGCAAAACAAGATAATATTAATTCCAGTGATGTGTTGAGGGAAGTTGAAGCTCTAGGCTTATCTCTAGTATTTCTTGTATTAATTTTCTTTTAGTTTATAATTAGTTCATAACCAACCTAAACTCAATTGTTTGAATAAAATTAGAATTGCTGATTTTAGCACTTAGCATAATATTTGAAAAACTCCTAGTAGGAACGATCTATACTCTATCACTTTATTACTTGTGGACAATACAAGCTCTTGCGTTAGTCAAATCTATGTCAAGTTTTTGGCGCCGTTGCGAGGAGTTATTTTTATATTTATTAATATTAATATTAACAAATTCTAGTTTTAATTCAAACTCTTTTTGTTTTTTTTTTTCTATTATCTTTTTAATTTAATTTAATTGTTTATTTTGCGAAGTATATTGAAGATGTATATTGAATATTTCAACCTCATATGTTTCGGTCAATGTGACTTGGAATCATTCCAAGATACTTAGGAGAGGTTCAACTATATGTTGAGCATGTGTCTAAATCAAGGCTTATTAAAATGGCTTGAAATCCATATATTCTACAATGGTTTGTGTTAAAGTACAAGGAAAGTGGTTGATAGGCTAGTTGAGGAAGACTTTATGGGTCTAAGTCAGGACAAAGCGTATGAGTGAACCTACACCAAGTAAGGGTGAGCCTACCCCCAACGAGAAGAATATAGAGATACGTCAAGATTGGGTACAAAATTCTTTTCCTCAAGAATCACATGCAGAAGATGATATAATAATAATTAAGTGAAGTGTTGAGGAAAATTGTAATTCTAAGCTTATCTTCAGTATTTTCTTGTGTTAATTTGCTTTTAATTTTTAATTAGTTCATAATAAACCTAAACTCAATTGTTTGAATAAAATTGGAATTGCTAATTTTAGTACTTAGCATAATTTTTGAAAAACTTTTAGTGGAAACGATCTCTACTTTATCACTTTATTACTTGTGGACGATACGTGAGCTTGCATTAGTAAAATCTATGTTAAGTTTTGCCACTACTGTCCAGGAGTTATTCTTATATTTGTTAATAATAACACTAACAAATTCTAGTTTAAATTCAAACTCTTTTTTTGTTTTTTTCCTATAATTTTTTTTTTTTTTTTTTTTTTGTGAGGTAAATTGAAGATGTATACTTTATATTTCAACCTCACACTAACAAATCAATGTGACTTGGAATCATTCCAAGATGCTCATGTGTCTAAATCACGGCTTACCAAAATGACTTCAACTCCATATATTCTACAATGGCTTATGTGAAAGGACAAGGAAAATGGTTGATAGGCTAGCTGATGGAGACTTCCTGGATCTAATTGTGGACAAAGTTTATGAGTTATTAGAGACCTTTGCTTATCCTATTATTTTCAAGAGTGAATCTGCACTAAGTAAGGATGTGCCTACCCCAAAAGAGAAGAATATAGTGATGTCTCAAAATTAGGTACAAAATTCTTTTCCTCAAGAATCACATGAGGAAGATAATAATAATTCAAGTGAACTGTTGAGAGAAATTATAGTTCTAGGCTTTTGTCCATTATTTTCTTATGTTAGTTTGCTTCTAGTGTATAATTAGTTCATAATCAACGTAAACTCAATTGTTTGAATAAAATTAGCAATATAAAATTAGAATTGCTAATTTTAATACTTAGCATAATATTTAAAAAACTCTTTGTAGGAGCGATCTCTTCTCTATCCTTACTTGAAAATGATACTTGCGCTTATGCTAGTAAAATCCATATCACTATGCTCATAAGAAAATTGAAAAGAGGCAAGAAAGGAAAGAAGCCTTTCAAGAAAATTATCAAGAAAGATAATCCTCTAAAAGATGATGTCGTTGTGTGCTATGAATGCAACAAGCCTGGTCATTACCGATCAAAATGCCCACAATTAAAGAAAAATAACAAAAACACAAAAAGGAAGAAAGCTCTTCTAACTTGGGATGATGAAGAAGATGGCACCTCCTCAAGTGGTGAAAATGATGAGGAAACCACCAATCTTTGCCTAATGGCTCACAACGATGATGAGTAACTAACTTTTCCAGATGATGAATCTAACTTTGATATCAATGAAACTTTTGGTGAATTTATTTTAATTACATAAAAAAGCATGTGATGAAATTAAAGCTTTAAAAACAACTGGTAGTTCTCTCACAACTGAAAAGGAAGTTTTACAACTTGAAAACATATCTTTGAAACATGAAGCCAGTTTTGAGACTGACTCTATTTCTAGAAAAGATGATTTTAAGAAGTTTTATCAAATTCCTTAAAAAAACTTGTGAAATGGAAAAAAAATAAAAAATGCTTGACTTATTACTTCGAAGTCAATGGTGTGTTTTCAACAAAGTTTATTTTGGTTTTAATCCAAATAAGAAAGAAAAGATTTACAAAACTTATTTGCAAAAGGTGCTTCATCTAGTTCTCAATTTGTTACATGCTCACATTGTAATAGAAAAGGTCATTATGTGCTATATTGTCCTCTAAGAAGTCCTATTGATAATTTAAAGTGGAAATGGATCCCTAAATGATCAAGAATTGGAAATGTTAACAATACTAGACCTAGCAAACTTTAGGTACCAAAAACCAATACATGAAACTTGTTTTGTATGTGTACTTGAGGGCACTTGGACAACAGCTACTCAAGGCACATGATGGGTGACAGAAAAAAGTTTTGCTCACTCAAGGCTAAGATAGGAGGCAATGTTACTTTTGGTGACGATAGTAATGGAAAAATAATTGGTATTGGTAAAGATATCGATCTATATAGATATTGTGTTACATGTTGAAGGTTGAAACATAATTTACGTAACAATAGCCAACAATGCGATCAGGGCAACTATAATATTTTTTATTCACACAAATGCTCAGTTGAGAATATTGATTCCAAAAATGTCAGTCTCACATGCCATAGACATGATAATATTTACATACTTAATTTTGATGATATTGATGTCTCAAATGCTAAATGCTTGTCTTCCATTCATGAAAATAATTGGTAATGGCATAGACATTTAGGTCATGCAAACATTGATCATATCTCTCGCTTATCTATAAACATACTTGTCCTGGTTTACCAAGAATTAAGTTTGATGACAGGAAATTATGTGATAATCTAGCAACTTGCCAGAAATAGTATCTACGATCAAACAAATAATTAATGAAAAAGAGCAACTTTATGATATATGCAACCAAAGCAGGACACATCTCCAACTCTAACAAATAAAATATATATATGTGTGTGTGTGTGTACCTTACCTAAATGAATGGACTTGTAAAGTGTTTCTAGTACTTGATGTCTCAACATTTCAATCTAGTCAATAACCATTACTTTTGACCTATATAGTAATGACATGAATAATGTAAAAATCTAAAAATGAAATATGTTCTTAGTACTGCTGTTAATTACTAGAGCCAGATTATAATCCAATTTAGTAGCCTTCGTACAAAGATAAAGTACATTAAGTATAATAAAAATGTCTTGATTATTGCTACTTCTACAAAGTAACCTTAATGCTTTACAAACTACTTCTAATCAATTTTTTTTTGGTTAGATTACTCATCTCTTCTTCTTCTAATTCAAAGAAACACACTAGCACATTATCTAACTTTAAAGTATTTTCTAAGAGAAAGAGAGAGAAAGCCCTAATTAACTAAACCCTAACTTATTTATTTATTTATTTATTTTTGCATTTTCTTCATCTCTTTTATATTTTTTAAGTCTAATTTCTGAAAGTGTGTATGCTTGTTCAACAAGAATGTAAAAATATATGCAATAAGAAAGTGCAATAACGAAGTAGAAAAATAAATTGTATCAACAGAAAAGGAAAAGCAAAATTATGAATAAAATTGCATAATATACGTAGTTAGATCTAAACAAAATGAGTTCATCATTAAACTAATTTAAAATAGATAATCAATAATGATTTAAACCTTCATCAAAGATGGAGATATATTGTATCTTATGATGAATAGTAATTACCTTGATTCCATTTGATGCATATTATCCTGCAAGAAGCAAAATGAATGAAAATAGAGCTTTGCATTGCTCAAGCAAAAGAAAAAAGAGTGCTAGCTAGTCCACGCTAAACAAAAGAGAATGCTAGCTAGTCCACTATATTTAATTGTATAATTTATAGTGTGAACCAAGGATGTTAGACTTGAATGATTTAGGTTTAGTCTTGTATTGGTAAAAGGTGATCATATATTGGAAAGTAGACAACAATTAAATTAAAGACCCAATATTGCCTTAAAGATGAACTCTAACAAGAAAAAAGACTAGCTACTTTTAAAACAATCTAATATCATATGTAATAATAGGACACGAATATTCACTTGAAAGTGTTAGCTCTATACCTTCTAAAGGTGGTTTTACACTTGCCTAGATACCAAACTTTCCATCAATGACATATACTCAATGAATTTGTAATCATACACATTAGTTATACAAATATGTATTCAATTATATATCATATCTTAGCAAAATAAATTATATCAGATTTGCATCTTATTAAACTTAAAAATGGTACTCATCTCATTTGTAAACATTCATCTCAAACCATCTACTCATTAATATCTTGTAATACCTTGGAATTTCAAAATGTTGTATGAATGCAAATTTACATGTCCTTGTAGTTGTAACTTGTTGGTACACTTGAATTGTCTAAATTTTATGAAGAAATGATTCAGTTATGAGTAAATCTTGAGTTGTAATAATAAATTATGTGGTTAAGTGCATGGAAGTAACTCTGGTAATGTTTTTGTTTTATTTGTTTGTAAGAATTGCAACTTATTGTTTTAATTGCAAGTATGAAGTGAAAATACATTAAAACTTTGATGTTAGCATAAAACAGTTCAATTAGATATGTGACTCTTGTTCACTCATATACTTTTATCTTTCATAGAAATGTCTAAAAGCAATTTCAATTGATGTGTTAGAAAATAGGCTTGTGTAGCTTTAAAATGATATATGATTTGTAATATTTGAACAAGTGGATTAGTACAGGTAATTGATCAAAGTCAGGTTAAATTATTGAAATATAGAATTCTAGCAGATTGACATTTTAGTGATCCAACTACCATAAATTGAGTTAAACAAATGAAAATAACAATCCGTTTATGGGAATGTTATAACCCTCATCTGATAACGTAAAATCAAGTTTTAGATGTAATGTGTAAATTTATGTTATAAAATAAATAAATTAATTAAATAACAGTATAGTTAAACATGTTATAATTTCATATCTTAGTATAACTTTAGTATACGTTTTAAATATGTTGTGTAATTATTGTAGTAAAGTAAATAACAATGTAACCAAGTAAATTCGAGTAAGTGAATAATTAATACAGATTTAATCTCCACCACAAGCAAATTAAATAAGTAAATAATATAATTAGATATGGGCCTATATATATAAACAAAGTAAGAAAAATATACAACACACATCCCAAACATTGACTTTAACTTCAATTGATTTCCTTTATTTTTCTTTTCTTCCTTTTTCCTCCTATGACTAACCTTGCTTCTTGCTCTGGAATTCTCATGACTCTTCCTTGTTTTTTTTCTCTCCACAACCATATTTCCCTTCTTTGACTGTCCCAAACATAGGCTTTGACTTTAATGGATTTCCTTTTTTTTCTTTCTTTCTTTCCTCCTATGACTAACCTAGCTTCTTGCTTCTAGAATTCTCATAACTCTTTCTTGTTTTTTTCTCTCTTCACCGCCATATTCCTCTGCTTTGACTGGTGCCAGAGAACTTTAGAAAATTTTCTAAGGTAGCTATAAGCCTTATCCTCCTCCCTCCTTACCGTGCCTTGTTCCTAGTGTGCCTCTATTTTTCTTGATGTGTAGCCATGTATCCTCACCTTTGGAAGTTAATTGGAGTTGTCTTGTTAAGCCTTTCCTTTCCTTTTCTTTTGCTGACCTGTGAAAGTCTATTTTGTACAAGTTAGGAGATGAAATTTAGCTCCGTTGATGGTGAGAAATTGTAGATTTGTTGCTGCCCTGGTAGTGAGACTTTACCATTTGGGTTCCACCCTTTTTATTAGCTTTCTATCTTGGCCAAAAAAACTAACTTATGGACAGCAAAGATGTTGTACAGAGGCATCAAGTTGCTGCCCTTTTCATTTCCAGCCGTGAACTTTGCTTAAGCAGCCAAATTGCTTGTTAAAAGAGGTTAGCAGCAAGCTTTGTTTTTTCCTTTGGCCATGTAAACTGTGGGTGGTTTAACAAGGGATAAGAAATTCTTGTCAATTGTTAAATTAATTTAAGAATTTCATGTGGTGGATTAAAGGTTGTGATTAAGTGTTATAAGAAAATGATGGTTATATGTTTATGTAAAGTGAAAGCTTTGAAAGTGGGATATGTTGATGTTAAGTAGTTAGTTTAATTGGAATTTTGAGCAAGCTAAAGTTAATAGGAGTATACATATAAATATATATATATATATACATATATATAAAGTACACTAAATTGTTCATATAAGGTATTTGACAATAATCTTAGGAGAAATCAAATATAAATGTATGCATAAAAGTTGAGGTATAAAAGTTTCACTAGTAAAGTAAATGGTTAGGATGAATTATGAATTGGGATGAATAAGAAAAAGAGCTTAAATTTAGAGAATTAGGAAGTTAACTTAGAATTTGTAATTAAGATCGGTAAACGGTGAGTAGTTAACTGCTACCCTTTGGTTGCTAAATTAGTGTGCTTGATTGTTTGATGTGTATGTGTATATATATATATGTATATATGTTTTATAGTGGTAAATAAGAATTATATTTCTATGATTGACTTATTTGATTTATGTTTGATGTTTAAATTATTCATGTTTGATAAAGGTCAATAAAGTATTTTTCTTTTCAAAATAATTTGTACTTATGAAATAAAATCCTAGTACACCTAGGATATTTTGAGATATTCTGATTTGATAAGTGTTTTAAAAATATTCAAGTAACTCATCCCCGGTGGGTGGATTTAGAGGAAGTATGGAGATTCAGTGATTCCGTATTTCAGTGATTTTGATTTCAGTGATTCTGTTTGGTGTGCGGGTGCAAAACTGTCCTGTGGGAGGTTAGTGTGCAGGATTTAATTACTCTATTGGCCCTTTGTCTGCTTTGGGTGTTTTGTATGCTTTGAGTGATTTGAATGTTTGACTTTTTTGTGGTGCAATGTATTTCATGAAAGATGCTTTGTTGCTATTACGTTTTCATAGCTATGTAATGTGAAATTAACTTATTGTAGAATTTATGTTATTATGAAATTATTTGATTTATATATATCTTATGTATTGTTTGGAACTGTACATTGATATAGTTAGTTGTTTAAATTTAGGAAAAAAAAATTTGAACATGGTATTTTCTTTGATATGACATTCCCTTGGTTAAAATAATATAACTTGAGCTAGAGTATTGTAAATCATGTTCGTTTGTTGGATAAATTAATTGACATATGTATCTTTCTAAACATGTATCATGTATATTATTTGGATCTACTAATCAACACATTTAATTATTCAAGAATAGATGTAAAATGTACTTATTTTGTGATAAACTAGTATGTATTTATTCTAGGAGAGCTTGTGTAACTCGTTGAGTGTGATCTTGTTTCATAGGCTTTTAAGGCTAAACCAGAGGTTTTGACTTGAATAAAATTGTGATATTTTTCTTCAAATTATATATGGAGATTTTCAATTTCTAGATATGAACAAAGAATGATTTGTGGTTAATAAACCAAAGTATTTTTCATGAGGTTAAATGGGTAATTAGCTTATGATACCTGAAGATAATTTGTTCCTAATACCTTGAAGGATAATTTTGGAGACTTTTATGGTCTGATTGTATGTGTAGACTTCTAAGGATGCTTTAGTAGACATCACTGGATTTTGTCTTGCCTGGTAATTTGTAGTAAGGTTTTGACGGTCTTAGAGCCTGAACCAAGGAGTAAAAGCTGAAGAAGAATTCTTATGGGACTTATTAAAAGTCATTTAAGCTCTTTCTTTATTAATTAATGATTTAAGGCTTTATTTCTGGTAGTGGAAAGAAGGGGTACTCTATTTCCTCTTTTTTGTACCTTTGTTGGTATTATGTGCTTTCTAGAGGATTGGTTGAAACTTAGTGAAACTATTCTACATTAAAGTTGTAGCAGATATCCTAATAAAGATTTTGGTACCTTCCTTGATCAATTTAAATGTGCGTAGTGGTTGTATGTCAAAATTAAGGTAGGTAGGACTTTACATGTTTACTTGCACTATGGATAGTTTTGTATATTAATCAATATAATGATGCTTCAAGTATATGGTTGACTAAATATGCATGGGATTATTTTGTACCTTGCTATATGCTTGTTGATATATGTGTTCCATGATACTTTGTGTATTATGAGATAGTGTGTAAGTGCTAAACCATGTATCATGATATATAATGTCTACTTCATACTATGCCTATGTTAGGGTTGTTTCATGCATTCACAAATAATATGTTGCATTGCATCCCTATCTATTAAGATCATTATGTCTCATTACTTGCCAAAAATATATAACAGGTAGTAATAAGACTCTGAGGCAACTAAAGAGGAAGTTTGGCTATGCAAAACTTGAGATAGTATATTAATTTCATTTTGAGGATTACAAGCTAACTATGTAATAGTTAATTAAGTTCTTTTAAATTTTGTAAATAAATTTGTCATATCTATATAATTGGTTCAAGGGTTGTATTTCTATTAGTAAAGTATGAGAATGTAATCGACATATTTAAGGGTACAAATGTAACTTGCAATTCAAAAAGGAATATGGTTGTTTGCATGTTTCTAGTAATAATTCAACTATGCTAAATTATTAAGAAGAAATTGTATTAGTAATTCATCATGTGAATGAATTTTAATAGTAAAGATTTATATTGGTAAATATTAGTTTTCTTATTTATGAAAAGATTTATCTAATGAGTCTAATTAAACACTCAGCTTATGATTAAGTAAAATGTAAAGATAATTCATAACGTAATCAAATGAGATTAAAACAACCAATATGTAAGTAATTTAAGAAATCATAGACAATGTGTTAGTAAACCAACTTGGTAATGAGTAACTTCGAAAATAAAATGAATTAAATAGTAGTCCTTTAATCAAATGTAGGTACATCAAATAACTCTTCAAAATATAACGAGTTTATTGATAATTTGAGTAATTAAGATAACCTAAAAGAAAAATATTGTATAGGGTTCATGGAAGCTACGGTGGGTCTTGGTCTACTTTTGTTTTTATGCCAGTCATAACCTTCTAGGTTGGGCTGTGACATATCTACTTAAGACAAAATGACAAAGTACCTTATATAAGATTACAAGCATTTTTTTCTTTTGCACATGCAATAATAAATCATCAAATCAAAATTTGAAAAACAAAATAAAAAAATAAATTAAACTAGCAGTAAGTTATCAAACAAAAGTACCTTATATAAATGCAAATTTTCTGGTTGTGATACCAATTAAGACAATAAAATGAGGCTAATCATAGAGACAATCTAATTGTGTTAGGATAAGACTATATGGAGATAGTAACAGAAGATTATAAATGCAAATGGTGGCATGTTTACCTAAGTAGGGGATCTCCTAAACTTTTTTTTTTCTACTCTCTCTCTAATCCCAGCCTCTGTTTCCCATTACACCACCATACCATGTGAACTTCTCTTTCCAATTCCCCTTACAATTCCTCTAACTACTCATATAGAAAAATCTCAGGTGTCACATTGATATTAATGATCTTTGAAGAAGCCTTCTGTTGTAACCTACCCCTTTTGTTATTTAATACTTTAATTTCTTAACCCATCCTTTCTTAATGTTACTAAGAAACTCAACAAAGGAGCTTAAATTACTTAACCCTTTGCAAAACTTAAAAAATGAGAGCATGACGAAATAAGAAATTAAATTGCAGAAGTTGAAAAATAAAAAATAAAAAACAAAAAAACTGAAAACAAAAATTCAACATATACATGCAGACCAACAAACACCACCACTGATGACAAAGGATAATCTGCAACAATGAATGAAGACTACCAAAGAACCAAGAGACCACCAAAGTTCATGCTTATAACTTTAGATATCAGTTAGAGAAAGTGAGAGTTTAGACAAAGAGGGGAAAAAATCAAATGGAAAAAAAGAGTTTAATATAGATGAAAATGTTTGGAATTATGGGTCATGCATCCTATGCATATGTAGTGGAATATTTAAAAAATTATCAAACCAAGAACATAGGCTATTCAAATAATCATATGATAAAAACCTAAAGATTAAAACTAAACCTTTGAAACTTTCATGACGCAACTAGTTTGATTGTTTAGTAAGGATGCTTGGAATTCATCCACGAATCTTCAAAACAATACTCCTAATCAAACACACAAACAATCATGATTAGCAACCTGTTCAAACTCTAAGGATATGTGTTAGCTTCCACTTGGTAGAATCATCAATGAAGGTAGAGTCCTTAAAGCAAAAACTACTTTTCTTCAAGCTAGGGGGTCTTAGCTAAGGATGACGAAATTGAAAAGAACTTCTTGCTTTATTTTTTTCTCTTATTCGAATTCACAAGGTATCTTATATGTTTCTCGTGTGGTGGTCGAATCCTCCTAGTTTCTACATATATAGGGGGTGGCTAGGGCTTGGGTTTAATCCATCCATATGTTGAATTCCAATTAAACCTAAAGCCTAAAGCCTAAAGCTTAAAGCCCAAGGCTCAAAACCCCTTTCATAATCCATTATTGCATTGTTATTACTAATAGGCCTTTCAGATTTTTATGGCCCAAATCCAATTAGGATTCTCACTAGGCCTTTGCTTGACTTTTAAGAAAACAAGTCTTGCCATATATGTAAATGGATAACAAATTAGTTTTTTCCCCTTATGTGCTTGGAATATAACTAATAATTCCAACACTACTTTAATTCTTCTAGGTTCTTATCCTAAGTCAATTAAAATGTGTAGCTTATTAGGTTCTCAAGTACATTGCCAATAAATGTAATTGGGTACTTCCTAAGAAGTATGGTTAAACTAAAATTCTTTTAATTTAACTTGTTTTTCTAAATCAACCAACTTACATTCATAAATCAAGATTGACATCTAGCAATGTATCATGACAACCTAAGTATAAACAAAGTTAAGATCATTGATCAAACCTTTTAGTGCTTAATTACAGTATAATTCAATCATTTCATCAATCATATCTGAGTTAGACATAGGGTATGGATTCTAGTATCAACCCTATCTATGTCTAAATCCATTAATACTTGAAACCCAATTTACCTTTTGTTCCTAAAAAAGATTCAAGAAAATATTTTTCTTAACTATTTTTTACTTTGTAAAGATTTCTAAAACAAGACATACTTGTCTTAAGAGGCCATGAGATATTCGTCCTCTTTCTTAAAGATGATGAATTCTTTGTCTATAATTCATCTACCTTCATATGTTTCACTACATGTCTAATAGTCACCCATGTATTATCCTTATTACAGGATAAGGGGAATGACATCAAAACAAGTAGATTCACATATAAGGTAATAAGAGAATCTCAAGTCGAAGGATCACTTACACCACCAACACTTAGAACTTCAATTGACAACTGAGTAAAAACTCCGTATGGTTTCTCATGTTGTGTTAATTTAGTATACTCGTTCAACTAACAAGCACTCATATGTTTGTTTTAGCATCAATATGGTAGTAGTTATGAGATCACTACTCTCTTTATAAGAGAATGACAAAACATAATGTAGTGTAGAAAAATCATCAATATCCATATTCTTGATGATTCATTAACTAGGAATTAAAGATAGTTTATGTAAGCCATATCTCACAATTATAATCAACATTATAATTATGCATACACACTTATTATCCTAGGGACTTTGAACATGGTTATTCTAAATCTTATTTAAACACAAAATTAAAGAATGCCTAATTAACAATATTGTATGCATTAAATACAAATAAAGTGTTATTGCAACAAGCCATTGATTGTCTCTTGACATCAATACTAACATTAAACTATTAAAGGCATAGTTAAAAATGTTGTCGCTATTAATAAGGTCAAAAATTATAAAATAAAACAATATCTGCAACATCACTTACTATCACAGATAGTTTCCTTCACTTTAGCACAATTTGTTTTTTATCAACGACAAGAAATAAACAAAAAATTATTTCCTTTCTGTGACAATTAATTTGTTGTTGTTGATAACAAAAATATTGTCGCTATATCTGTGATAACTATTTACTGTCGCTGATATTGTCTTTTCTCGTAGTGCTTCCTCTACGATAAATTCCCTTATCATAATTCATAATCCTATCTAAATTCCCATTTGTTGGAGTCTCCCTCCACTTTGGATGGTGTAATTGAATAGTGATGGACTTGTTTTGGGTAATCCTAGTGCCATTGATATTGGTGGGGTAATAAGGGATGACATGGATAATTGGGCTTGGTTATACAAAGAGGATTGATTTGGATTCTATTGCTTTAGTTAGCTGAACATTGGTGATTTTACTTAGGTTTGACTATTACAAGTAACATACATATATATTGATAAATACAGTATGAGATTGATGGAGATTTTATAAATATTTTTTGAAGCTCATCAATGGTTTTGTGATTGTCTTTGCATATGTATGATACTCTCATTGACTTGCACATATGCTTGCTCTCAACCTTCCGTAAGATAAAGCTAATTTATATATATTGTGGGGTTAAATCTTTTATAAATAAATTGGTTATGGTTGAAGTTAAATTATGCATATAATTTGATACTGTCACGTATAGTTATATACTTGATTTTAATTATATTGACTTTTTGTTTGACTTTGGAACTTGTTTCTCGTATATTGGCTAAATGAAATCTTTCCAGCCATATGCTAATCATCAACCATTCATAAAATATTTACAAAAGAAATTCAATTTTCAAATTAAAAAAAAATGTCTATAAGTTTCTTTTAAATGGAGAAGATATGTGTTTAATTTTCATATGTAAGTAAAAAGGAAAAAAAAAAAAAATTAATTGAGAATATGTTATCTAAATTTAATTTATTTTTATTTTGTAAAAGATTCATCAGGAACTTGTGGGCTACAGGAGTGAATGTCTATTTCTCCTTTCCATATGCCCAACCCATATAGTATGTTTTTATCCTAAATCCTTGGATGAAGATACTTATTTTTTATTAATTAAACTAACTAATACCTTTATTTAGATTCTAGAATTTTTTTTATTCTTATTTATGTAATATATAAACAACTAAAATGTTATGATTTACTCCTTCCTAGAGGTTTAAAAAATCTCTAGTAAGTACTCTTCCGTTTGGTTTTTAAAAGTTATACTTTTAATTTTAAAAACACAAATTCTGCACAAAGTTTGTGTGATGAATTTGTGTAAAATTAAATTTCAAAAAAGAGATTTTGTGCAGAATTCTTTTTTAGCTCTTTATAAAATGTCAAACACCTAAAGTCGATAAAATTATTTTCGTAAATTACAGAAGCTTTTATTTTACATAATAACTAAATTATTTTTACATGATTTAAATTGTACAAGGTTTTTTAATTTAAACATTCACAATTTTTGGAGTTTACATTAAACTAGGTAAAACTTTGGGAACTCGTTCTCAAATTTTAACTTGGTTAATTCTTTTGGACCATACAATAGGAGTAAGTGTTCCCATCCACGTATTTTTCTTTTCTACTTTTTATCTTTTTCTCTTTCTTCCTTTTTCTTTTCTTCCTCTCTACACCTTAAGACCTTTTCGTTCTCTTCCTTTTCTTCTTCTCTTCCATGGTAGTTGTAACCTACCCCACTTCCAGTTGAATACAAAACCTCTTTCTCCCTCAAAAACCTTCCCAACCTCCTTCCATTTTAGCCCCAAAATAGTCCCCAACTTCCAAAATAACCTTTTAATTGTACCCAAATGTGGCCTTTATTTCAGTCTATTTTTAGGCTAATTTCAGTGGCTGTTTCCATCCACTTCTAGTTATAATTCTAACTCCCATTGGGCACCTAAACTACCCCAAACCATTAAGGTATTGGCCTATGAGTCCTTGTACTATTGAGTTTCCTTGCATTGTAGTAAGTTAATTCCTTTACTTGTGAGCATGAAATTGCAATTGAAATTGTTTTCTCTTGATTTCAATTGTGGGTTGTTTGAAATTGTCTATTGATTCCCCCAAATTGGAAGCCCTAGCCTAATCTTACTTATTGGAATTTTCATGAATTGAGTCTTGAATATTTGTGTGATTGTTTGGTTGTAAAAATTCAAATACAAGAATATGTCATTTTTGATATTGGAATGTTGATTAGAAACTTAATGTGAAAATTGTGTAAATTCAATGTTTGGGAGTTTTGTTTTGTAAGTTGTTTCAAGTGTGGGATATAAAATTGTTGGGTTAATTTGGAAAAATGGATAATTCTGAAACTTAGTTTGAAATTGCCATATTCTGAAAACTCTTGGAAATGTCTATTTTTGTTAATTTGTGAAACTTTAAGAATTTTTGGTATTTAGCATATGTTTTGACTTTGGTATATTTATATACATTTCGTTTTGAGCTCACTAAGATTAATTTAGCACATTTTAGCCACTTCTAGAATTCGTTGGATCTGGATGTTTGCTTGTGAGTTAGAATGCGTTATTTGGGGATAACTTTGAATTCTGGTTTTGTAGGGGAACTCATTACTTTTAATCCTTGTTTATTTTTTATTTTTTTGAGATGCTTGTTGTATCGTTGTTTGAAATTGTTCTAGACTTGTTGGACACTCCCACACCTTCATTTGGGTGAATTTTAGTTTTGAGCATTCTTGGAAGTTTCTCTTGTACTATGAGTGGATAGTGCCTAGTGTAGTGTCTTCATCTTACTAATCATATGCATCACTACTTTTCAATTTGGAAACTACTTTTTGTATAAATTTTTTTTACTTATGACTTAGGATCTTTAAAGGTTTTCAAACTATTTTATGAATATAACGATTTTGAAAGCACATTTGAACTATTAAACATTTTGAAGATCTTTTGTTGAATCACTTATTCTTACTTAGTATATTGTTATTAGTTACTTTATATGCTTGAATATAATCATCGGCGACAACCACTTTAACATTTTATCCTCACTTATTTGATAATTGTCATTGGACATATGATTTGAATATATTTGAAATCGATATTGTAAACTAATTATTGATAAAACATTCATGCTTTTGCTTGTTTCCCCACATGCTATATTACATATAGTCTACTCACAGAGTCTTTTTTACTCACCCTCATTAGTTGATATTTTTGTTTTTAGATAGCTGATCTTGAATTTCGATTCTCGGTTTGGAAGAAGGTGTCTGTGTGAAGTTTCTTTTTGGTATGCCCAGCCTTTGTTTTGGCATGGACCTAGTAGTATTTGTACCTTTTTGCATCTAGATGTTTGTATCTTTATATTTGTAAATTAGACTCCACTACAACCTTATTATGAGATTTGCTTCTACTTAGATATGTGCTTTCAATCATAGATGACCACTTGTGTATTATGATCTTATTATATCAGGTTTACAACCTGTTTGAGTTTTAGTCGGACCATTACAATTTTGTTTCGTTTTTGAGAACCTTTGTAGGCTTGTTTGGGACATGGTAGGCCTATATTTACCCTAATCAATTCGACGGTCATGGACCAGTTTGGTTCGTGGCAAAGTTGGTATTAGAGCCTTAGGTTTTGTTTATGGTTATCTGTGAAGCATAGGATCTAATAT
The DNA here is from genome assembly GCA_029379385.1 of Quillaja saponaria. Lineage (NCBI taxonomy): Eukaryota > Viridiplantae > Streptophyta > Magnoliopsida > Fabales > Quillajaceae > Quillaja > Quillaja saponaria. The sequence goes on from CM055606.1 coordinate 8,683,321, forward strand.
TTGTTCTTCGAGTCATCATTGTTATTCATGTTATCCTTGTTTGCTTCTTGCTATTTTGATAAATGAGTTCCCACGGTTTATTAGGTGATTGATGAATTGTTTGCTTTTTTTGACTTTAGTACTTATGTGATGATGGTACTCAAGACTTATATGTTGGCTTCGAGTAATATAGACCAAAAGGTTAGTGATGTGGCCTCCGCTCCACCTCCTGTGGAATGTTAAATAAGAAGGAGCGAGACAATGAAGGGTCACGGTAGAGCATGTCTAGGAAAGGATATGTCCTAGTTTTTGAGGAACATGATGAGATCGTTACTCCACCACAAAAGGTTCCACTAGCTCCGTGAGTTACAGCTACAATTAATGATTCAGTCCGGGTGTCAATTTTGAACCAGACATTGACTACTTTGGCATAAGGTGTCAACAGAGTCATGGGCACAATGACTAAGCTTCTTGCTTTGTAGTGTCGTACTGAGCCACCATAAGCTCTAGTTGCTATTACTTCATTATTGTTGGCATCGATGCTAAGGAATGATGGTTGGCTTGAGAGTTTCCTGAAGCTTAAGCCCCCATCTTTTTTTGATTTTGGTAAAGCTAAGGACCCATAGTTTTTTATTAAGGAGGTCGAGAAAAGGTTGAACTTATTCGTTGTCCAGACGACCATGTCGTCAAGGTTGCATCTTTTCAGTTACGGGGGTCAACTCGACACTAGTTTGATACTTAGGACACTACTGTGTGGACTTGCAGAAGTTTCACACTACCTTTCTAGACAGGCTCATGCTTGACAATGTTAGGGGTTCTAAGTTTTACAGGTGACAGAGTATGAACGTCACTAAGCTGAGCTGAGTTGATTTGCACCGCAGCACATTCACCTTGAGTTTGAGAAGATAAAAGGTTTGTCAAAGGTTTAATGCCTCCATTGTTCAAGCTCTTGAGGCCAAATCAGTTTACTACTTTTGGGTCAGTAGTTGATATGGCCCATATTCTTGAGGAAAGTGAGATAGAGTATTAGGCGGCTCGAGAGTAGAGGAAGCAAACTAGGTTCGAGGGTAATCAGGTAGGGTCATGGATCAGGTAGATATAGGAGGAGGCAAGGCTATCAGAACCATCAAGGTCAGCAGGCTAAGAGTAGAGGATAGCCCCGTCAGTATAAGGCACCCAGAGCATTACTACCCACTTCATAGATTTCTAGTGGGTCAAGGACTAACCTTCCATGGTGCTAGATTTGTTGTAAAGCACATCACGATGTGTGCCACAGAAAGTTGGAAGCATGCTTCAGCTGTGGCCAGCAAGGTCACTTGATGAGAGATTGTCCTAGAGCTAGTAAGTCCCAAAGGGCTTCACAATCGCCTTGCCGCTATCTTCAGCTTTGCTACTCAATATAATGGTTAAGGAAGTTGTGGATAAGGTGGTAAAGGCCCAGGTGATAGAGTGCCAGGTGGCAAAGGACATGGATTGTAAGGTTATGGCCAGGCCAGGGTATATACTTTGACTCCTCAGGATGCACATGCATCTAATGTAGTGTTTCAGGTATTCTCTGAGTGTGCTCTACATATGCTCACATATTGTTTAATCTGGGTGCTATTGTAACACCCCTATATACTATAAGATAATATCTACTAACAAGTCCATCAATTATCATATAATACATAGGAAATATTACATTTACCAAGTCCAAGCTTAACACAATAGTATAATCAATTATGGCCAAAGTAAACTGAAACTTTAAATAATCAATTACACACAGCAAAAACATCACCTAGTGATAGATAGTGAGACCATCTAGTGAAAATTTAATATCAGACCTGTTGGCCATAACAACAACTCTTTACACATAATTATAAAAATATTAACACTAAATTATATGTTACTAAACACATATACATATAAACTTTCGTAATCCAAGTTTTAATATAAATAACAATATCATCATCATCATAATAAATCGTAGGTCAGGAATGTGGGATCATGAATAACTATGCTAGTAGATTCTCAGATCCAAATAGAACATAATAACACGTCTACATAACCTGCAGTTCCTACATATCGATATATTATAAACAAAAGCTACTCAGATCTATATCACAGTATCATAGGAAACTCATGCCAAAATTATCATCTCATGATGGCTCAGTTCACCATGACCACATCAAGATTGACCACCACACTTTACATAGAGTAGTCATCCCAAATTGGATCCTCTTTCATGATCTACTGCTCCTGCTCATGCTCTGCTACCTACTTCCATACCAGCTCTACCATAGGCTTTACCATAAAAACCTCCACCACTTGCTCCTCCTCTATCTCCTTTATAACCACTCCATCTCAAGACCTGCTGCTCAGGTACCTCCACAACATTCTCTATTGGACAGTCCTCCATAATTGATAACATGACCTAACTGATGTATGCGAGACCACCATAAAGCATTACCAGATAAATACTTCAATATCTCTATATCTAGTCAATCTAAGACTCCAAATTAAAATAGATTGAGACAGAAATTTTAGTAGATATATATACATATAATTTTGAAATCAGAAATAGATGCTCAGTTTTTTAAATATATATATTTATATACTTGTTTACTGAATTTTATGAGTTGTTGTTTACAGTTCAATAGTTTGTCCTTAGTCTAATTTTATTCCTCGGTCCACAAGTCCGTCAATTATCCTTAGTCCAAGTCTAATTGTTCAAGTATTTGTTCAATTTTCCATGGTCACTCCAAAACTTTAGGGTTTCCACATTCCTTGCTTGTATTCCAAGTTACTAAGCCTTGGGTTTCGGTTATTGTAAAATTTAACTAATGTTCATTAATGCATATTATTCCAAATATTAGAATTTCATATATATTCTTACAAAGAATCTATAATTTCACTAAAACTACTTAACTTAAACCTTTCAATTCCTTGTAACCCTCTCAGCCCTAACAAAAATTCACCTTAAAATTCATATCTCAAAAACCTAACATTTCCATAATTAAAACACCAAAAAATCCTTTCTCAAATACAAAGAAACCCACAAAGTTAAAGATTCTTTACTTTACTCATTCTCGGTCAAGTTGATGATTTCAAACAAAATCACAAGCTCCATTATAATTCAAAATATACTCTTATACATGAAATTCTTAATATTAATTAACCATGAAACCAATACTTCCCCAATTACTGTCCAACCTTCTCGGCTAAAGGTAGAATATTACACATAATAAATATTTAATTACCACAATTAATCCACATAACTAGATAGACTCTAAAATCCATTGATTTTACAAGAATTCCTTAATTGAACAAAAAGTCCTTTTCGGCCACCATAAATTTTCCACAAACATTAGTACAACTTTACTTTCTTATCATTGACTCATGGTCACGCTAATAACTTCTTCAAGTTTTCCACAAAATTCGCACAATTACACAAATGACTTAAAAAGGCATTCTCAGCCAATATAACATTTAAACCCCTAAATTCATCATTTCTCCACATAGCTTAGTTCCAAAACCCTAGATTCCATTAATTACCAAGAATTAAAAATGAAAAAAAAAAACTAAGATTCATACCTTCAATTCTCGGCCAAACAAGACCTTGATGCTACTAAGCTCTCAATAGCATAAGTAAGATTCAATTCTCAGCCAAACAAGATCTTGATACTTCCAAGCTGTCAATAGCACATGCAAGATAACAAAGTGGTTCCTTGCTACTCAATTAGCTTGACTTTCAATTTGTAGCTCAAAATTCCAAGAATCCACCAAGACACGATTTTTCCCTCCTTGATCAAACTCTCTGCCAAGCTAGAACGACACCACTCCTCTAGCTTGATGATACATGCAATTGAAGGTTAAGATTCTAAACCTCACTCTTGATTACTCCTTAAATTTTCAACTAAATTGAACCACTAGAACAAAATTAGTTACACACTTTTCTTGTTATTCTTCTTTTACTAGTCAATTTTCTTTGCTCTTTCTCTCTTACTCTTTCTATTTTCCTCTCTTATTTCCCTTAACTGGCCACATAACCCTCTAAGACACCTTTATAATCTCACACAATAACACCTAACTTGCATGGCCTTTGCTTATTCAAGAAATTAGCAAAAACAATGGGATACAACCATGGTGACATAATCATAACCTTGCATTTAATTAGGTCCTTAGGTTTTAGGTTTTCAATTTAGTCTTTTCCTATTCACTTTATATATATATATATATATATGATGCATGTCGAAAATACCAATTAAATTCTCTACTCTAACCCAGCTTTGTAGTTAGGGTAAATAGAGGTCGATCCCACAACAAAATTTACCAACTCATAACAAAAGTGAAAATAATAAAGAAATTCTGAAAAAAACGTTTTTGAGTCTTGAATAATTGATATCAAAACACTCCTAAGATAATTGTATCTATAGGCTAATTAGAAGAGAAAAGAACTCTGCAATTCTAATCTAACTTGAAGTCCTTCTTGGATTAGAATTCCTAATCTACCTTGAAAATATGTCCAAATACAAGATCAACTTGTATTCCTCATACAAATCCTTGGATTAGGATTCCTAATTTGCTTTCAAAATAGGTCTAAATACAAGATATGCTTGTTATCCTTATATCAATCTGATTAAGTTTATCCATTAATGTTTATCCATTAATATATATATCCATTAATTCCTGAAGTGTTTGGATTCCATGGAGAGGTTAGAAATTAGTTTCTACAGAATATTATATGGCTTTCATGACTCGCAAGGCCATGGGCCATGCACCATTGTGGCCCATCTTTATTTAGTGCTCTTGTGACTTCCTCTTTTACTCCTTTATGCTAAATGTGGCCCATTTATCCCAGAAATGTTCATTCACTTTAATAAAACACCTAAAACCATAAAATAAACATTTATAAAGTTCATTTGCACAAAATCATACTCAAAATAACTAATAAGAATCAATGAAATTAAGGTTTATTAAACACCTATCAATATATTAGTAAGTCCACAAATAATTATTTATATTATAATTAAGAAATTAATTATTCTCTTAGTTTACCTTACAATTAGTTCAATAAATTTTCATTAGTTCCTCACAATGATAAATTTATCCCAATTTAATCATGTATTGATTAACTATCCATTTTTAAATATGATAATATTCTTTTTGTTCTTCTATATTCTTTTTCTTCACTAAAATAATAAGTAGATAAAATTACTCTTTTTCCCTAATCTCATGCAAAACTTTAAGATTTTCATACAAAAATTGTAATCATGTATATTTCCCTTTTTTAACTTTATGCATAAAAATTCATAATTATCAATTTACCTATTTTCACAATAAATCTCATGTAGACTTTATGTCTCGGTACATTTAAAGTTAGTCGTGTACCTGATACTTCATGTACAACTTTTCAGGGATGTTATAGCTACGATTTTTTTTTTTTTTTTTTTTTTTTTGTATCTTCAATTTTTGTTATAAATTTGAATAGGCTTCTGAAATTTTTAGGGTATCCCTGTTTATGTCTACACCTATGAGAGAATCCATGTAAGTAGACTTGGTATTTAGAGATTGTGTGGTTTATGTAGGCGACCATGAGTTGTCTGCATACTTGATCTAACTTATTATGTTGCATTTTGAAATGTTATTGGTTATGGATTGGTTGGCATCTAGCCATGCCACAGTTAATTGTTTTGAAAAGGCCGTTACCTTTATGATTTCATGGGAGCTTGAATTATGATTCCAAGGTGATCGAAGTGTAGCCCTACATAACTTGATATGTTCCATCGATGCAAGGCAAATGATGCAAAAGGGGTATAAGGCATACTTGCCTTTCGTGAGAGATATGAAAGCTACAATGCCTAGTTTGGAATAAGTTTAGGTTGCATCAGAAGCTTCCCAATTCAAGGAGCAATCAACTCTAGATGTGTAACCTGATAAGTTAACAATTTTGCCTCTTGATCGGGATATTAAGTTTTGTATTGACTTAGCTCTTAGTAAATATCCAATTTACATGCGCCCTTACTGCATGGCTCCCACAAAGCATAAGCAGTTGAAAAAGCAGTTTTAAGATTTGCTTAACAAGGGTTTCATCTGACCGAGCACTTCACCTTGGGGTGCTCCAGTGTTGTTTAGTCAGACAGTTGGAAGATTTGCACCTACAACATTTATAAACTTAATGAACCATGTGTTCAAATCGTTCTTAGATCGGTTTGTAATTGTTTTCATCAATGGCATCTTAGTTTATTCTAAGAGTAAGGAGGAACATGAGCAACATCTCAAATTAATTTTTCAAACCCTACGAGAGCACCAGTTGTATGCTAAATTCTCAAAATGTAAATTTTTGTTGGATAATGTGACTTTCTTGGGTCAAGTGGTGTCCAAGGATGCGATTTGGATGGATTTGAGGAAGGTCAAAGTAGTTGAAAGTTGGTCAAGACTGACATCAGTTATCGAGATTCGCAACTTTCTTGGGTTAGCAGGCTACAACCGTCACTTTGTTAAGGACTTCTCACATATTATAGCTTCTTTGACTCTAGTTACTTAGGAAAATGTGAAGTTTAGTAGATTGACGCTTATGAAGGGAGCTTTCAGAATTCAATCCTATTTAATTACAGCTCTAGTATTAACCTTTACTTCAGGATCGGGCAATTATGCAGTGTACGGTGATGCTTCTAGAATTAGACTTGGCTGCATGTTAATCCACATGGTAGGTTGATTGCTAATGCTTCAAGACAGTTGAAACAAGTATAACTACTTGACAAATAATCTGGAATGGCAGTAGTTATCTTCACTTTGAATATTTTTTGGCATTACCTATATGGTAAGATGTGTAAGATCTAAACACAAGAAGCGATGGGTTCGAAGTTGCATTTAAGCATTGCTTTTCATCCACAAACAGATGGTTAGTCATAGTGCACCATTCAGACATTAGAAGACATGATTCGTGCTTGTGCTATGGACTTAAGTGTAGACAAGAGTCACCATTTATCACATATAGAGTTTGCTTATAACAACTACTACTAAGCCAATATTCAGACGACACTTTTCAAGGCTCTTTATAAGAGTAGGTGTAGGTCACCCATTTGTTGATTTGAGGTTTGTGAGAGAAGGCTTTTAGGCCCTGAGATTGTCCAAGAGACTATTGAGAAAGTTTCCTTGACTCGAGTGCATATTCTAGCAGCCCAAAGTAGGTTTAAGGCCTATGCCAACAACAGTCACTGCAACTTGGAGTTTTATGTTGGTAATAATGAGTTCCTCCGTGTGTTGCCGATAAAGGGTGTAATGTGATTTGGAAAGAAAGGGAAACTAACACTAAGGTACTTGTTGATTTTGATCAAGCAAGTGCACGTATCGTTAACAAATAATAAAGTGATAGAGTAAAGTGTCGATCCCACGAGGAATTGTAACTAATATCTAGCATAGTACTAAAATTAACACAATCTTAATTTTATCCAAACAAACAAATTATGGTGGAAAGGCCTAATTTAAACTAAACTTAACTAATGACAAATTAAACTTAAGAATTCAATGGATGAAGCCTAGAATTACAATTTCTCTCAAAATTTCACTTGAATTATAAGTATCTTTTCAGTTATTTATAATAATACATCACTTAAACAATTCACTATATTTCTATGAGAATTGAATTAAGCAAGATTTATTAAGATTAGACCTAATTGGGCTACACAAGGTATGAAGGTATATGCCTATCATATACATGAATCAAACTCATTCAACTAGGTGCATGAATTCAAACAAGTGCTATTTCAATCAAGTCTAAACCTAAATTCTCTTCGTCAAGTTCCTTTTAGGATGTTACCACATTAATGTAATTGGTAGCTAATCAATTAGAAGCATTAAGTAAAAGATAAAATAAATAAGTCAAATACCTAACCCTAAACAATCAATAAATATAATCCAAGCTACATGTGAGGTTCTATTGTAATCCTAGAGAATGAATTAGTTCATGTTATCTAGTATAGATATCAACTCAAATAAGTTTACCATCAAAGTAAATACAAGAAAACTAAAAGAAAATGAGGAATAAAAGAAAACTTGAAGGTTATCAATCTTCGATCAATACTCAACCAAGCTCTTTTGCCTTATTGCACTCTTGATGGCTTCCTTTTCTACAGAAAAACTTAGTTCAATTGTGTATTTGAGTCCCCAAGATGTCGTTCCCCTTTAAATATACTTCAAAACCCTCAATTTGAGTTCCATTTGGACTAGAAATCAGGCCAACACCGCGGCCTTGAAAAATTGATGGCATAGGAGAACTCATATAAAACACTTAAATCCTAGCCTAAATGAACTAGGATTCAACATCCTATTATAACAAGACTCATCTAAAAATTAAACTAAAAACTAAGAAAAATCAATCTAAAACTCTAGAACATTGCCAATAATATTAATCAAAAGTATATATAATAAGTCTATGTCAACGACTAATTATTATATTTGTCCTTTGGAAATTCTTGCATGTGTTGGCGCAGTTTCTTATCATTTATCACTTTAACTAGATCTAGTAGGAGTTCATCAGTGTGTTTTGAAGAACTCAAATTCTTAACATAGTTTTTGTGTTTTGAAGGTTTAATGCTTAAAGGATACCTCTTAGAAGTCAATGTGGACAGGAATAAAGATTTCCTATGCATTAGGCGTCGCAGCCACTCAAAATAGGCACCGCATCGCTTAAAAAACTTTCAAAACAGCATGCTGCCAGAAACTGCTAGCACCTAGGCACAGGGACAGAGGCTTCCAATGCCTATGCGCCAAAAAAACAGTGCTTAGGCGCCTAACGTGATCCCTTTCTCTGATTTTCAGTGCCGTGGCAGTGCTAGAAAAGCATGGTTGCGGCATTGACCCGATTCCTAGTCCAAAATGAACTTAAATTGAGGGTTTTAAAGCCTATTTAAAGAGGAAAGACTTGGGGATTCAATACACATAATTGAGCTAAGGAATCTGGAGATATAGAGCTGATCAAGAGTGGAAGGAGCAAGAGGAGCAAGGATAATAAAAGCATGAAAACTGACAACCTTCATAGTTTTCTCTTATTCTTCCTTTCTTTTAGTTTCATTGTATATACTTGATATTTTGTTTAATTGTAGTCATGTTTACCCTAAGTAGCATAAACTAAATCCCTTTTCTAGGATTAGAATGGAACTCACATGTAGCTTGATTTAATTTTATCTATATATGGATTGTTTAGGGTTTGGCACATATGTTATTTGTTTCATTCCATGTTTGATTCTTCTAATTGCTTGATCACCAATTAGATTGACTTGGTAACTTAGAGGAACCTTGACTAATGAAATCTAGGTTTAGCCTTGAGTGAAATAGCACTTGTTCGAATTCATTCATCTAGTTGTTTGAATTTGATTCGTATGTAGGATAGACAGATATCTTGTGTATCTAATTTAGGTCTAGTCTTAATTAATCTTGCTTAATTAAATTCTCATTGACATATAGTGAATTGGTTAAGGTATAACTCGAAAGATACTTATAATTGACTTAGAACCCTAGGTTAATAATGTTCTACCATAACTAAGCATGATAGGATAAAAGCGATTCAAAGTGAAGTGTGAGGGAAATTGTGATCCTAGGTCTATCTCCATATATTCTCAAGTTTAATTACTTTAGTTTAATTTAGCTATTCATCTCAAAGTTTCATTCATTTGGATAAAGTTAAAATGGAGTAATTTTAGTATTTAGCGATTGTTAGTAGTAATTCCTCGTGAGAATGATACTTGATTTACTTTATACTTCTTGTTAATGATACGTTCGCTTGCATAGTAAAATCTATAACAATGATACATGTCAAAATCTAGATATGCAATGTTCATCACTCTCTAGTAAGCTATGCTAAAAAATAATTTTGAATGTTAGGAGTTCAAAATTTCTTCAAAATTTTTAATAATTGATAGATTAATCATTAACTATTCATGTTTCTACAACAACTACAGAATAATAATTTTCAGCAATGTCGATTGCCAAGATTCAACTTCGTAGCAAGATGAATGATAATTTTCTCAGAGATTGCCTACTTTTGTAAATTGAGATAGAAATTGCAGACAATATTTATACTGATGAAATCGCAGATGAATTTGCTTCTAGAAAATGAGGTCGAGTTAAGTTTATGTTTATATAAAAGACATTATTGTATTTCTCTATCTTTGCTTTTCATTAGAGTATGTATTATTTTCAAAATTATGATTATATGCATTATTTTTTTTGTCCCTTATTTATTGGATGAATGATTGCACTTCTTTTGTTTTCTCATTTGAATCCCCACCTTCATGGGTGATTAAGTTAATAAATTGTTTGTGCTACTTTCATTTTTTGGATTCTCATCTTCATGGGTGATGAAAGATATAAATTGTATATTCTAATTTCATTATTTAGATCCCCTCCTTCATGGGTGATGAAAGCTTTATACTTCTTATGTTTCATTATTTATATCCCCATCTTCATGGGTGATGAATGTTTTATACTTGTTATGTTTTCATTATTGGGATTCCCACATTCATGGGTGATGGAATGATATAAATTTTAAAAGCTTAATTATAATTGTGTAAGAATAAATACTATAATATCGGCTCAGGTTATATGAAATTCCTGGATCCGTCTCTAGGTGACACCATAGGGATGGTGGAGTGTTGGACTTGTAGAAGAGCGATGACTTCTATCTCTGACATTCACACACACGTGGTCGAGTTTGGTCTTAATTTTTTGCTAGACATGATGGACCGCGATCCGTGTTCGGGTGCGCGCAATTTGTGAGGACCGGTGAGACATGAGCAAATGGGCCGTGTGGGCAAGGTAACAAACAAGGACACGTGCATAAAGCGTGTGGGTCATCAATAGAGACGCCAAATATAACTTAACCTCAGTGAATTATGATTTCCCCCTCTAATAGTTAGACAACTTGACAAAGTTAGATGCCATTTTTTAAATGATGTATGGAAGTGCAAAATGATACTTCTGGACGATAAGGCTCCAGAGCAGGCTTAAACATGAACTGTAAATTCATTATACCCAGGATTGAACATCCAAATACCTAACAAAGAATGGTGTGGTATGCTGATCCAACCCCTATTTGTCATCATTAACCATTTTCTTTTCTAATGCTAATTATGCTTTCATCTAAAACAGGCCTCCATGAAAACATATTCGCGTAATAATTTCAAGTTCAAACACAGAAATGTTCATGTACACTGGAAAACATGTCTTATTTTCTATAATCTTAGAGCAATCATCCCACCGACATATATCAGGTGGTCATGTTTTCTTTCTAAATATCTGAACAAAACTGGGAAGCAGAACAAACAAATTTCTAAACCCTGTTGAGGACTTCTTCCTTTTCGCCTTCCATTTGAATCTCCTTAACATTGCTACTGCCTTTTTCATTGCCATATTCCGCAATGTTGATGGGCTTGTACCACTTAGCACAGAATAAGTAAATCACAAAATCAAAAGCCGTAAGCACTGCAATTAAAAAGTAAAACCTGTCCATATGGCCCGTGTTCAAGTCATCCGGGATCCATCCAGGGCTCTTGCCTTTAGAAGTAATTCCCATGACCATGACAATCAGCATGCTACTCACATAATTCCCAAGAGAAATAGATGCCATGCAAAGTGAGCTTCCAAAGCTTTTGATGCCATCAGGCGCTTGACCGTTGAAGAACTCCAGCTGACCCACATACATGAAAACCTCTGAAGCACCAACAAGAACATACTGAGGGATTTGCCAAAATATGCTTAAGGAGCTGACTTTCTGATCAGGAACAACATATTTGAGCCTTTCAATTTCTGTGGCACCAGCTGCAACCATGGCTAGCATTCCTATAATTAGCCCAATACCCATCCTTTGTAGCTCAGTTAGTCCGTTGGAATTACCACTTAATTTTCCTGCTAACGGAACCAGGATTTGGCGATAAATTCCAGTGCAAATAAGGACACTGAAAATATCAAAGGCAGACATGCTAGCTGCTGGCAAGTGAAACTTTCCAATATTAGAGTTCATCACATCACCTTGCTCAACAAAAAGAGAAGCCATTTGTGTAAAGACAACCGAGTAAATTATAGTGCAAAGCCAAATGGGCAACATTCTTATGATACACTTCGCTTCCTCAACTTGAGTCACAGTACAGAGCCTCCAAGGATTTTTTGGACCATAAATATCATTCTCTATTGCTGTTGCTGCCTTGTCCAAGAACCTGACAGCATCAAGCAAGAATTATTAGTTTTAATCCAAAGACCTAACAATCTAAATCAATTCTGAACATGGATTTCAAGAATATAAATTAAAAATTGGCATCAATATAGTGGATTTATTTACTAACTTAATAGCTACATGTGTCAATAAGTAAGCTATATATGCATATCATTATATATTTGGTAATCAAGCGGTTTATAATTGTGCTTTTAAAATTTCAATACTTACTCAAACTCATTGCTGTGTAGGATCTTCCTACTCCCTTTGATGGCAGAATCTGATCCTTCCACCTCATAAAGTTCATCTGCACTAGCTGGAACAACATCCCACTTCCTAACTGCAGCAACAAATACCTGAGCCACCCTTGGCAACGGGTTCCCACATGGTTTTACATACCGATACCTAGGAGAACCTAACAAGAATGACATCAATCCTATAACAGCCGCGCCTAAAGATACCAAGAATCCAAGGGTCCATTCTCCAGAATCCTCGTAATATACCAGTATAGTGTTGGAGAAGAGAGATCCAACATTAAGGGCAAAGTAAAAATAACAGAAGAAAGCTGTTTTTGAGCTTCTCTGTTTTGGGTTTTTCTCATCATATTGGTCTGATCCAAAGGTTGCTAATGTAGGCTGGTGGCCGCCATATCCAAAGGCTACCAAATATATCGACAAGTAAAAAATGGCTATGCCAATTGAGGAAGTGGGAAAGCAAGCTAATTCTCCATCACCACAGCCTGCTGGTTTGATCAAGAAAAGCCAAGATGATAGTGATAACAGCCCCAAGCCCTATTGGATGCATAACAGTTGTCAGCCCTAACTAGATTGGCGTAAAAAGTTGGTTAAGGATATAAATTAAGATCAGGATTATTATATTACCAGCACAAGAATGATCTGAAACACCGTGCAGGTTAAGTAACGACCCCAGTATGAATCACTGAGAAACGCTCCAATTAGTGAGCACAAGTAAACCGTTCCAGTCCACTTGCTGACACTGTTGGCAGCATAGGCATTATCTTGACCAAGAACTCTAGTTAAGAACAAAACCAAGTTCACACCAACTCCAAAGAAAGCGAGTGTTGCTAGTCCTTGATTCACTGCATCAGAATAAAGAAGGAATAGAAAAGAATGGAAAGTTACATATGCACAAAAACAGTTTTATATATATATATATTCAGACTGGTACCTAGTAAGAGGGTTGCAATTTTCATCCCTCCTCTACTTTTTTTGATTTTCTCATTGCAATTTTTTGTCACAGCGGCTGTTTCTCCATGGCTACTATTTGCTTCATTCACCTGCTCATAATTCAGAAATTTAAAAGATATTAAACAGAAAATTCAATTATGAAATATTCACTTGCAATATCAATGGATAAGCGTATCATTATGTATAAAATAAATTTTATTTGATCAAGAAACTTGAAAGACATTATACTTGAATTTCAGTGGCTGCAGATAATCTACCATTAAAAATATTGAAGAAAAAGAAAAAATACAAATAGGCTCATCTGTTACTGAAAAGTTTGCTTAGTGTTGGTGAAAAAGAACAGATGTAAGATTCAATGCAAATATAAACAATCATAATTACATCATAAACACTGTTTTTTGTAAAATGATAACCCCACTCTCTTTTGGATTTATACAGACAACCCTCGCTATCAGTAGGGAGGAAACTGGTGAGTACACCTCCCCACCAGCTGATGTATGGTCCCATTCAGTAGACAATGTCTCCTCTTTTTGAAGCAATGAACTTGACACAGTTTCAAAACATTACTAACCTCTAGCGCAGCCTCAATAGTGGAGTTGACAGACTGCGTGGCAGCCATTGCAGGTTCGTTCTGCATTAGAACAAAATTGTTTTGAATCAAAAGATAAAGCAAACAAAAAAGTAACTGAACAACTTAAATGTTCAAGTTTTCATTACTAAGAATGCTCACTAAGCAAACTTTATCAATGTATCCAAGGTATATTTTGACGGTACATGCTCCAAGAAACTAATAATTAAGAACAAGTACTATAGTATAAATGGTAATCTAATAACAGGTACTAACAAAGAATAATGCTGCAGATAACATGTACTTACAAAGACTAGAATTAAAGAAGTATAAGATGGAGAGCTAGAAAGATAGAGGGTTGTAGGAGAGAATGTTGAGAAGAACGACTGAATTATAGAAGGAGAAGGTTGAGAAGAAATGACTTAGTGTGTCCAATAAATAGAAAAACACGGGGAAGAGAGACAGAGGGGAGTCACTTTCGAATTACTTTATCTTTAATATTGAGAAGACAAAGGAAGAAAAATAGAACATTTGAAGAAATAGAAAAAAAAAAAAAAAAAAGAATATTGGTGACCCAGAGAAGAGGAGAGGTCCTTTTAGAAGAGTGTGTGCCACAAATTGAGTCGTTTCTACCATGAAATCTCTGTCAGTGGGGTTTCCTTTTCACTTGAAAATGAAATCCTTTGCTTTCTTATCATGTTTTCTAGTTTTCACTGATCATATATGTTTTGTTTGATAATCTCTCTTCAATTTCACTATTGGATTTTTATATGATGAAGAATATTACTATCCATATCCCTTTAACAATGTCATCATCAAGCATAAAGAACAGTAAATGGACAGTGTTTCCTGTAACATGATCATGCATGATTCAAACAAAATATTATGGCCAAAATATAAAAAATAAGAAAAATATCTCAGAATTATATAAATATTTCCATTTAGAATGTGCTGTTAAATGTAGTTATCAATGAATCAAAGTTTCTTTTTCTTCTAATTATGTATGGTTCAGTGACGCAAAATCGGAACCAAAAATAAATTTCACAATCAGTCAGAATAAAAAGTAAATTCCGTGATCCTGGTAAGATAAATCTCCAAAAAGCTTCTAATTGATTTGGGAAAGTCTGTTTTTGCACGTTTAGAAATGGTAGGTAAAAGAGGGCTTGGAATATGGAAATGTAACAAGGGAATGTAACATGTAACAAATTTCCTTAGGAATTAGTATTCTTAGGGAAGAAATGCATGCAACAGTATCAAACTTAGATTGGCACACCCTTGAGAAAAAGAAAATACAAGAATACTACAGTAAGATCAGTTAAATCTAAATGGTAAAACACAAAGAAAAAATGTTCACTGCCAAATAGTATATCATTTGCCAAAATTTTATAACCTTTACACTTATTAAAGAAACTGAAAATCTTTTTATCCAAAAAGGCAACTGCATTGTTGAATGAAAAAGAAAAAAAATAAAAGTTAGATTGTGCTGTAGCAGCACACCAGTTTTTTGCTATGTAAAACTAAAATTAAGTTTATGTAAAAAATTAAATTTTTGTAGGTTTACATAGCCAAAAAAAATTTTCACATCTGTTCTATAAACCTTAATCTAAAATGAAGACTGAATTGCATTTTACTATTAAACTATCTTACTTTAAACTTAAAATTAAGGGTTAATCCCTTAATTACATTTTACCCCTTAAACTACTATACCATTAGCAATGTACTCTTTGTCAATTTAAATGGATACCTCAACTATGGTCATTAATTCACACCAAAAAAAAAGTAATTATTAACTGTAGAATCAAATAAAAAACTAGTCCACTGTATTTATAACTAAAATAAATAAATAAATGTGGTAATTATATTATTTAATAAAAATATAATTATATAAAATTAACCAACCTTTCACGAAACTTGGTGACGGATATGGTAAAACTCTCCGGGATTTTTTTGAACTCCGGTGACGGCGAAGAGCAAGTGTTGACAATCACAAGAGGCGGCAAAGTTGATCCGTTGAAACCTTTTGTCATTTATGGTTAAGAAGTACGTACGTACGTGTGAAACCGAAAACTAAACTTTACCCTTCGTTGCCTTCAATTCTTTGATAAATCAAAATCCTCAAAGCAAATTCTAATTTGCATGCAAACTCTTAATATTCTGCTCGTGAACCCAATTCATATGATCAAAAGGATCAACTAACACAGACTCATCAGCTAGGATAGAGTGATCACAAAGACTGATATAAATATAAGGTTTTGTTTCTGTAACAAACTCCCAAATAAAAAGCTCCATATAATTCTGAACGTTAAACAATGCTCCCTAATAAAAAGCTCCAAATAATTCTGAACGTTAAACTAAGTTTTGTTTAAATCCGAGTGAAGTAAGGACTCTGATCCTATCCAGAAGTGCTGTTGAAAAGGTCTTCTGTACTCTGATCTTATGTGGCACGAACCTGTTACCTGTCACGTTTTATATGTATAAAAAACTTAATATAAACTGATATATATATATATATATATATTTTTTTTTTTTTTTTTGTCTTAAAAAATTAATTATTTTACTATGCATATATAATTTTTTTTACTTATATTATTGCATGATTTAATATTAACTCATATTTTTCTCTTTTCTATTTTATTAGATAAGAAAAAACTTGTTGGAGATGATAATTAAAAAAAAAACAAAGAGTCACAATAATATT
Source organism: Quillaja saponaria (assembly GCA_029379385.1). Lineage (NCBI taxonomy): Eukaryota > Viridiplantae > Streptophyta > Magnoliopsida > Fabales > Quillajaceae > Quillaja > Quillaja saponaria. The sequence goes on from CM055606.1 coordinate 8,699,964, forward strand.
TTGTAAAATTTCAAGTACACAATAAAAAATAATTTTATTTAAATATATAATAACATAAAAAATAATTAGAATAATAATATTTATCAAGATTCTGATCATTATTTTGTTAATGAATAATCAAGAGCAAAAATAATCTCCAAAGTCAATTAGTTTTAAACTTTATAGTTGATTCAATTTAATTTTTATTAAAAAATTTATTAACATAAAATAAAAATAAAAATAAAAATAAATAACAATTAAAAATAAACTAACATCAATTTGTTATTATTATTGTTTTTTGGAAAGTTTAATTTATTTGTAGGAGATAATACTGTGATTTCTTATTGATTTGATCAATCAGGCCCTTAGGCTCCAAACTTTATAATTCCTTGTCTTATGTGGCACGAACTTGTCACATCTAACACATTATTTATATATATATATATATATTAGTTTATGCGCCTTGGAAGTGAATCACATTTTCATGACTTCCAAATATATATAACTTCTTCAAAGAAGTAAATCAAAACACTAAGTTATTTACATAATAATATACGATGATTTTTTTAATTTTTTTTAACTTCGTTTTATAAAATATTTTTAAAAATTAATTTTTACTATTCATATATTTTTAATAATTTACTTATATTCTTCCATGAATTAACTAATATTAACTCATAACTCGTAAAGGTGTGGCTTAAGTGGTAGGGCCGGGATACTCATAGAAAATCCAAAAAAAAATTAATTCATCTATATTTCTCTTTCTATTTTATTATATTAGCATCATCGCACATGTTCTTAATTTTTGGCACACATATCATGTTGCATTAATATACTAAACCTAGGGGTATTCATTTAGAGATCTTCATACTATTCCATAAAAATTATGCTCTGAAAAAAAATACATGCTAGAATTTATATGCTTATATAAGTGTACGCCTCAAGAAAAGCTTTACAGGCTGCTCAATGAGTATGTCTCGAGAAGAATTTTATAACTTTCCCCTAAAATGAAAAAGCATCTTTGCACACATGAAAGCGCATACGAGGATGCTAGTTTGACAATATGTCTACTCATTCTTACTTAATTTATATTTTATTTTTTCCCATGCAATACATCTTTTTGATCAAGTATATCGAAATAAAGTTAGAACTACAATTTATTAACAAATGTCATGTATATTCTCAAACTTTGATAGTATGTTGTGAAAATTCTTATTTGAGAAGAATGATATAAATAAGATTGTATACTTCCTAGTAAAGTTTTACGCAATGTCCTTAAAATAAAAACATAATGCCTCTTCTGTTTCATTTGTGCCCAAAAAATAATATATAAATAATGCAATGAGGCTAGTATTTTTTTTCTTTAGAAAAGAAGAAGAAGAAGAAGAAATAATACAATTTATAGCTATAATTTTATTTATTGATTGTCAAATAGAATAATCACTTCTACTTGTTGAGAAAATAAAGAACAAACATGTCTTGTTGTATTTAATACAATTAGGCAGAAAAATCATTTAATTTATTTAGAAAAGAGTAATATGCCTAGTTCTTAATTTGAAAAAGGAAAAATTATTCTTGGAAAACAAAATACTAGATAAACCAAATTAATCTCAATCCCCTTGGCTTCTTGCACTTTTAGAACTGCATCCATACAAATTTGGAGAGAGATAATCACATTCTTTAAAAATGAGGTTCGGGTGGCAAAGCTGTCAAGTAGACATTTGTTTGGAATTCTCATAGTGTAGGCATGACTGTGAGGATAAATAAAAGCTGTAGGAACAAACATAATAGAATTTGGATCAACGGTTAGAATTTTAAGAACAAGTTTCCATTTTAAAGCAAAAAATTTGAAAAATGGGGTTCATGGGACAAGACGGTCAAGTAGAAGTCCTTCAAGATTCCGGGAGTATTGGCATGATGGCGTGAATGAATAAGATTTGTAAGAACAAATGAAATAGAATTTGGATTAACAATTAGTATTTAAAATGCAAGTTTTTAATTCAAAGCAAATTTTTTGAAAAATAGGGCCGGGTGGCAAAAAGGACAAGTAGAATTATGTTTAGTATTTTCGGAGTACCTTCATGACCATGAGGATGAATAAGACCTATATGAATAAATATAATAGAATTTGGATCAACGGTTAGGATTTTAAGCACAAATTTTTATTTCAAAGCAAAATCTTAAAAAAATGGGATTTGGAATGCAAAATAGTCAAGTAGAAGTCTATTCATGATTCTGTGAGTATAAGCATGACCATTGGGACAAATAAGACCTGTAGAAATAAACAAAATAAAATTTGGATCAACAGTAAGGATTTTAAGCAAAAGTTTTGAAAAATGGAGTTCAAGGGAATAGTCAAGTAAAAGTCAGTTTGGGATTCTTGGAGTACCGACATGACCTTGGGGACAAATAAGACCTATAGGAAAAAAGGGAAAAAAAATTTGGATCAATGGTTACAATTTTAAATGCAAGTTTAAATTTCAAAGCAAAACCTATGGAAAATGGAGTTTGGGGGACAAAATGGCCAAGTAGAAGTCCGTTCTAGATTTCAGGAGTATCGACATGACCATGGGAATGAATAAGACTAGTAAGAAAAAATGAAATAGAATTAGGATCAATGGTTAGGATTTTAAGCACAAGTTTCAATTTCAAAGTAAAAGCTTTGAAAAATGAGGTTCAGGGGGTAAAACAATCAAGTAAATGTCTATTCAGGATTTCGGAAGTAAGGGCTTGACCTTGTGGATGAATACCTGTAGAAATAAATGGAATAAAATTTAGTTCATCAGTTAGGATTTTATGTACAAGTTTTAATTTCAAAGCAAAAAAAATTGAAAAATAAGATTTGGAGAGCAAAATGGTTTAGCAGAAGTTCATTTAGGATTTTGGAGAGTACCAACATGACCATGGGGACAAATAAAACTGGTAGGAATAAACGAAATAGAATTTAGATCAACAATTCGGATTTTAAGTGCAAGTTTCAATTCAAAACCAAAGCTTTGAAAAGTGGGCTTAGGAGGCAGAAGAGTCAAGTAGAAGTCCATTCTGGATTCTGGGAATACCAACACACAACTGTGGTAACAAATAAGACCTACATAAATAAACAAATTAGAATTTGGATCAACGGTTAGGATGCTTAGAACGAGTTTCAATTTCAAAGCAAAAATTTTGAAAAATGGGATTCGGGGGGCAAAACAGTCAAGTATAAATCTCTTTGGGATTCTAGGAGTACTAGCACAATTGTGGGGAGAAATAAGACCTGTAAGAATAAACATAATAGAATTTGAAGCAATAGTTAGGATTTTGTGAATACGTTATATTTTCATTGCAAAATTTAAGTTCTTTGAAAATTTTAACTTGTATTTATAACAATGTAAAAACATATATCTTATTCATTTTAATTATTTCAGGCTACTAAATCTCCATACAACTCTTCATAGCTCGACACCAGGATGATGGGAAAAGGATGAGCTTTTAGGAGATAATTTGTAGATTTTTTTTTAATATTATATTTGGTGTTTTAAATATTTGTTTGAATGTTTTCCTGTAAAATAATGTTTTATTTATAAATTTTTTTGATTTGAAGTATAAATTTTAGCCTTAATTGCACTTTTGATCCTTATAGTTTCATTTGGAGTTCAATTTAGTCTTTTAAGTTTCAATTGCTACGATTAGGTCTTTTTCAAGTTTATATTAATGCAATTAGATCTCTCTCGTCTAAATTAACACAAAATGTGGGTGACATGACAAACATAAGATAAGATGGACAGCACAATTGATATATTTAACCAATCAAAAATAGTCACTTGTCTTGTATAAAATTTATATAAAAGTTAAATTTAAACATTTTATAAAAAGCAAGAAAATAATATTAAGAATTTTAAAAAATGTAAAACAAAAAAATAAATAAATCCCTTCTCTTGTCTCTCTCCGCCATCACCACTTATCTTCTCTCTCCCCACCATTCACCCCAAGGCATTAACAAATTGCAATTGCAGGATCATTGATTGTATAGGTTATCATCAATTCAAACAGAAGTCCATTTTTCCCAAATGAAAAAAATAATATCTTTACATAAATCAATACGGTTTAGGATCAACAACTTGTCTTCTCTTTTTAAAACATCTGGATTTCTCTGAGAAAATTGTGCCTAATTTTCTTGTTGGCTGCTCCATTTTTTCCACCTGTTAACCCATCGGAATACAACAAACTGAGATTTATGGCACTTGAATATTGACACAATTCTCTTTCTCATTATGACCAGACATTTTCTATTCGACTATAGATGACAAAATCCCAGACACCTTTACTCTTTGGCTATTAGATTTGCTTCTCAAATTTGATTATATCCTCTCCCTCCTTCCCTCTGTCTGTTTGCGAGTGTGAACCAGTAAGAGAGTGGGTTAGGGTTGAAATTTTAATTTTTGGAGAGCCTCTCTTGATACAATATATACAAGAGCATATATTTACAACCATGGTATCCTTGCGAAGGTGAGAGAGAGAGAGAGCTAAAGAGAGAAGAGGATTGATTTCAGAGATGATTTGGGGTTTATGAATTTGGTGGCTATGGAAGAATCTGGGTAGATTAGAAGTTGTGAGGAAAAGAGAGGAAAAAAAATTAATTTTTATTTTTTTACATATTAATTTAATATTATTTTTTCTTTTTAAAATACTTTTTAATTAATTTTTATACAGTTGACTTGGCTGTTTTTTATTGGTCAACTATTCCACATGGCACCACGTCACTATCTTTAGTGTTAATTTAAATTGATGGTATGGACTTAGTTGCGTTAAATTAAACTTTAAAGGGACTCAATTACAGTAATTAAAACTCGAGAGATTAAATTAAATTCTAAATTAAATTATAAGGACTAAAAGTGTAACTAAGCCTCAATTTTATTTGAAAAGAGTATTTATAGGTAATTATTACAAAAAATAATAAAATATATTGCATCTGCCTTATGCAGACACAAAAATATTATAATAAAATATTTTATTATTTGAATCTATGTTTCAGCATCTACAGTGTAGGCTCAGATAATATCAGCATAAATTTGAATGTCTGAGTTTATAAGGCAGATGCAGATAGTATATGCGTCTCACCTTCAAACACAGACAATATTATACCGTTATTGAGTCTACATTCTTCGTTTGGGATGCAGACACTAATAATATATGCATCTATGCAAAAAATAAAAAAAATCTAAATTTAGGGTATCTGTGTTTGGTACAGACATAGATGAATATCTGAGTTTGCAAATTAAGTATTTAAGTATGAAATGTGCATATGGATGATCTTGGTTTAGGTTGTGGCAAAACACCTTTCCATGAAGCCAAGTATATCTTGGCTTCAATGAATGCAAACAATCTTATAATTTCTTAGAGAATGTAATGGCCATATTTGGTTAAAGTGTGTGGAAAAGCATTGTGTGTAAAAATACTTTTCAAGTAAAGCTATTTAGAAAATATTGTACAAAAGGCTAAAAAAATATTTAAATGAGTTAACATAAAGATATAAGATTTTATATTTAAAAAAAAAAAGATATTGAGCATTAAAATTACTAAAAGACCACTTTGATAAATAATATAGTTATACTTGTCTAAATAAAATAATTATTAAAATTCATTTGAGCTTTCCTTATTTTTTATTAAAAAAACTTCTTTTCTAATTTTAGCTTTTAGTAGATTTTAGTACTCTAAAAGCTCAAAAACGTTTTTTTGTAAAGCATAAAAAAATAAAGCATCTATTATCAAACAACTTTTTGGAAAAGTTTAAAAACAAAAGCTGTTTTAAAATTAAACCAAACAAGGACAATATGTTGGAAAAAGAATTTTTAAAATAAATTTTTTAGTATTTAAAGTAGGAAAGGATATAAACTTATTGGGTGTGGTAGCAATTTGATAATTTTTTCAACCTTAAATCGATTGCTCTCGTACCATAAAAATTTAAAACTTAGAGAAGAATAATTAATATAGATGGCCTTAACTAGCTTAGAATTTAAAATTTAGTTGATTTGAATTGAGTTTATACAACCCAACCAAAAGTATAAAAACCAAGTGTATCTTGGCTTTTAGTGAGTGCAAACAATCTTATTTCTAATAGAATGTAATATGTTGGAGAAAGACTTGTGAAAACAAAGCTATAACACGTTCATATACAAAGGCAAAAACTAACTATCCTTAAGAAGCTTGAACAACTTAGAGCTATAATTTGAGTTAAGATAGTTTTTACTGAGTTGATATAGAATTAAAAGGTTTAATTGCCCTTTTGGTCCTTATAGTTTAATTTAGAGTTCAATTTAGTCCTTTGAGTTTTAATTACTACGATGGGACCCCTTTCAAGTTAAATTTAATACAATTAAATCCTTACCATAAATTATCTTTTAAATTAACATTGATAATAGTGACGTGGTGCCAATCTAAAATAGTTGACCAATAAAAATCAGCTACATCACCTGTATAAAAATTTAATTAAAAAATAAAAAGAAAATAATATTATATTAATATTTTAAAAAATAATTTTTTTCCTCTCTCTTCCTTACCACTTCTCATCTACCCAAATTCTTTCATACCACCAAATTCATAAACCCCAAACTATCTCTGAAATCAATTATATTTCCTCTTTAGCTCTCTCTCTCTCTCACCTTCACAGGGCTACCATGGTTGTAAATGAATGCTCTTGCATAAATTGAATCTAAAGCGACTTTCAAAATTTCAAAATTTCAACCCCAACCAGCTCTCGTACTGGTTCACACTCGCAGCGCTTAGACAGAGGGAGGTTGGTAGAGAGAGAGTACGAGAGAGTAATCAAATTTAAGAAGCAAATCTAATAGTTGAAGAGTAAAGGTGCCTAAGATTTTGTCCTCCATTGTCAGATCGAAAATGTTTGGTCGTCACAAGAAAGAGAAAGGTGTCAATATTCAGATGTTGTAAATCTCAATTTGTTGTATTCCGATGGGTTAACAAGTGGAGAAAATGGAGCAGCCAACAAGAAAATCAGGCACAATTTTCTTAGGAAAATTCATATTTTTTGAAAAGAGAACACAAACTATTGATCCTAAACCATACTGATTTATGTAAATATATTATCTTTTTGTTTGGGAAAAATGGATTTCTAGTTAAATTGATGATAACCTATACCGTCAATGTGATCCTGCAACTGTAATTTGTTAATGCCTTGGTGGTGATGATAGGGAGAGTGAGAAGATAAGGGATTTTTTGTTTTTTTTGTTTTACATTTTTTTAAATTATTTAATATTATTTTCTTTTTTTTATATAAAATGTTTAAATTTAATTTTTGTATAAATTTTATACAAGACAAGTGGCTATTTTTGATTAATTAAATCTATCAATTGTGTTGTCCGCCTGATCTTCTACTTCCCACGTTACTTACATTGGTGTTAATTTAGACGAGAGGGACCTAATTGCATTAAATTAAACTTCATAAAGACCCAGTTGCATCAATTGAAACTCGAAAGACTAAATTGAACTCCAGATTAAACTATAAAGACCATAAGTACAATCAGGCCGATTAAAAATTTGGTACAAGTTGAAACAATTATGGGCAACAAGAGTTCTATATTTAGGTTTTATTATTGAACATAAAATATAAAAATTTATTATAATTTTGTTGTTGGTGCTTTGTAAGTATTAAAACATGGTTAAAAAAACTGTGCTATAATTAATATTTTACATTTTAAATATGGGAATACACATGTTTTTTTTTTTATCAATTTTGTTTTAAATGAACATCATAGTCATGATACATTTTAACCATCTTAAACCTACCTCTGTAGATGAAGAATAAAACATTATTTATTTATGATAAAATGAGAAAAGTTTTTGCCCATTGATAGAAAATTTCTTTAGCTAAGATGGAAGTGATGGGACCAATTGGTCTCAAGTTCAAATCTCATCATTGCCATATCTGTAGTTTATTTCTTTTCATAATATTTATGAGTTGTTTATCCCACCTTATGTGTGGATCTTTTCATTTGTTTATTGTTTATTGTTGATAGTTAACCTTATGTGTGGATCTTTACACTTGTAATATTGCTGATTGTTGATAGTTAAATTGAGCAAATCCTATTGTAATTTGACCTATAATTGATGTAAATATTACATTTGAAAAAAAAATAATATTAATTTACTAAAATATATGTAGAGATTAAAAGTAAAGTTTAGAAAACACAAATTAAACACAAATGCTTATGTACTAAAATATACATTAATTTAACTAAAAATTTCGGCATATATTCTTATAAAGTAGAACATATCCAAAATACAAATTTAGTATACCTGGTTATATACAACCAATTCACATTGACAACAATAATCATAATGAGCTCCACTCCATCTTATACCATAAATAATAAATAACTGAACTACTACATAAGATAAAATTTGACACCTAAAGTCTAATGTGACTGTAAATTTCATCCCTTGGCTTTAAGTAAGCGATCTTGAATATATATCTTTCCACCATACAATCGGCAAGCCAAGAATCGATGGTTGACGTCCACTGAGATCTTGTTACTAAAAAAATATATATATATAAACCAACGAGGGGTGAGTTATAAAGACTTAGTGAGTGAAAAAAGTACCTAAAGGGTACTAGCATCAAACAATACATAGATAAATAAAATACATAAAACAAATAATTTCATGTTCACATGAATTACAAAAAAGTTCAACTTCATGCATGCGTAAATATAAAAAAATGTAAAATCAAACAACAACAACTCATATAAAACTCTATAAAAAGAAATCAATCGAAGCATACAAAGTACTTAAAAGGCCAATTAGAGTAACTCAGTACCCACACACCAAATACATACCCTCCCAGGGGCAATTGTTTATGAACACCAAAAATATATACTCCTTAAATATTCATCCTCGGGGCTAAGTTACTCGAATATTTTTAATCACATATTAAATAAACAAAGCAAATGTATCCTAGGTACACTGGGATTCTATTTCATAAATCATTTCGAATAAATATTATTTTTATTGGCCCTTATCAAACATAAACAAAATCATACATCAATCATAATTCAATTAATATGCAAAGATCAACCATATGGCATTTAGTTCAATCAACCCAGTTATAGCACTACATATTCTTATTTACCACTATATGAACATATTCATACAAATACATCGAAACATTTAAGCACATTAGTCTAGCAACCAAAAGGTAACATTCCCCACTCACAGTGATACAGAGCCTACTCGTTGTTCCTTCTTGAATCCCGTGCGTCATTGGCTCAACACTATGTTTCGGGGCTGAAAAACATATTTCCAAGTACTACTTAGTTTAAATTTTGTAGTTATAATCCTCTAGTTACTAAAACTTATATATATCAACTTCCATGTGTTTCCTTGAAACTAAGTTTTTTTAGGTATTTTAACAAATACCCTATAGGGAACTTGTTCTATATCATGTATGTGTAAGTTATATTACATACCAAGAAATCAATACTAACTTATACTTTCAACATTCCTCATTTTCCCAATTTTAAATCCAAGTTAAGTTAATCTTTAAAATCCACCAAGGGCTTGGATCGTGAAATTCAAATATTATTCCAACCAAGTTTCAAGATTTTCCCTTTACTTAACCACTTAACTAATAATGCTTTACTCTTTGTTTTTAAACTTTTATTTAAATTCAAATAATACTTAACCAAATCAAATATACCAAGTTTTATTTAATATATTACAACTAGTTTATTTTAGGCCTTTCAACAAACACCTTAAGGGCATTATTAATTCCACTTCATGTGTATGTGTGTATATCTATATACACCCTAAAAGAATCAACATAATTCCAACATCAACATATTGAATTCCAAAACTTCCTTTTCCAATAATTATAAACTATCATGTGTTCCTAAACTTTTATTCAAAATTTACAACTCTCCTAATAATGTATTTTATATACTAAGATTTCTCAATTTCAATTCTTCAAGTTAAACTACAAGTTAGTATCTAAAAGTCCTGGAAAACATGAGGAACACAAGACTTAGTACTTGGTAAAAACAAGGAAATTAAGCACAAGGTTGCTGCCCTCTTCACTCACCTTATACCCAAACCCCAAAATAGGGCAGCTGCAATTATTGGCAAAGGTTGCAAGGTAAGACATACACGGCTGGAGGAAACAGCTATAAGAAACCAAGAACCAAAGAGCAAAGAAGGAGATCCAACCTCGGCTGAACTCTTAGCCCACAACCATCACACATGGTGGCAACAAATTCAAAACAGGGTAGCGGCCTTATTGGTGGCCACCACCCAAAACAGAACAAGATACCCATGGCTGGAAGGAAAACAAAACAAAGCTCACTCACCTACGCGCAAGCAAGGAGAAGATGAAAACTTATGGCCGCAAGGGAGTGTTTCATGGCCATAACAGGACTGGTCTCCTCTTGGTAGTGACTGGAACTTTCCAAGTTGGCTGCCACGAATCTTGTTTCTAACACATACTCACACACAACCAAAGAAAAGAGAAGGAGGTGAAATAACAAACAAGAGAGGAGGGAGAACCTCAACCAACCAAGAGCACTTGAGAGGTTTCCAGAACATGGCTCGGCCAAAAGAAAACAAAAAAAATGGAAGGTAAGTCGGTCCAAGGCAAAATAAAACAAGAAAGGAAAAGAAAAAAAAAATAAAAATCAAGTCAAAACTCATAAGTTTAAAACATGTGTTGTGTATTTAATCTTAATTATATGTATATATACATATATATATATATATTGTAAATGTTTTCTAGTTTATCTTATTTACATACTTGTTTCATTTATTAATAAAATTACACAAGTTAATTTTAAGTTTCAAATCAACAAAATTTTAAATTAATTATTTTTATATATATTTTTTGTATACATATAAGTATAATATTTGTTCACCTCATATGCTTGCATTTATTTTTATAATCAAGAAACACCAATTCTTCTAATTTCATGTTTTCAATATCAAGTTATGACATTAATGGAGACAATTTAGTTATAATACATCCATTTTAAATCCATTCATATGCCACAGTAGAAAATTCTTTTCTAATTAGAATTTAAATTTGCATTTCAAAATTATACTATGATGTATTCATTAATCAACACAAACTACTGTTAGATTCTTCTATATGTTCAAAGTTTTCTAAGTATGAACATAAAAATAACTTTTCTATTGACTATTATATGTATTATTTTTCACTTACAATTTATGAGCACATTTGTCACTTCATAATTATAATGAAATAAATTCTTCTTTTTTTGTTTATAGAAAATTCATTGGACTTATGGGCTCTACACAATGAGAGGCAACTCTCCCCCTTCCTATAAATTCCCTTTCATAGATGAAGAAGGATTTGGTTCCAGAACCTTGGTATACAATACCAAAAAATTTTACCTATTGAACTAACAGACACCTACTTATATAAATTCTTTTGACGAAAAAGAATCATCAAGCTCACCATTATTGAATCCATATAAAATCTTTTTCTCTCTTTACCATTTTATATTTTTCTCATTCCTATACATATGTTTTTAAATGTGCATATCCATGTGCTATTCAAAATAAAATTTATCACAAATATAAAACATTTTATTATATTCAGTTATAAATAAATAAAGATTTTTCAATTAGTTACTAGTTTAACTAGTACGTTATTTGAAGAAGTAAAAACAAAGTAAAATGCTCATATAGTAGTAATATAACACTACAAGAAAGTGTATTTTCTGTGTCTGTCAAACATAGACACAAAAAGTAAAAATACAAACATATAAATTACAAATTTTTTATTTAAAAAAAAAAATAGCATCTATTTTTTTTACGTCTGCCTTTCAGAGGTAGTTATATCTGCGTCTGTGTCTGCGTCTGCGTCTGCGTCTACGTCTACGTCTGCATTTTAGTGTTTGAGTTCTAGACATAAATACGTAACATACCATTTATTGGTAGCTAGAGTTTGCGTTTGTTTTGCAAATGCAGATGTATAGATACAGATAACTATCTACTTCTACACACAAAAGCAAATACTGTAAAACTAGATTCAGATATAAGTTTTTGTGTTTGGGAAGAAGCAAAACTTATCTTTATTTGGGAAGACGTAGAATTTATCTGTGTTTGTATATTTGTGCCTGCAAAACAAATACAAACTTTAGCTGCCAACAATTGGTATGTCACGTATTAGCGTTTAGGAACCAAATGTTGAAATGTAGACACAAATAACTATGTTTGAAAGGTAGATGCAGGAAAATAGACACAATTTTTTTTTTTTTAAATTTTTGTAATTTATATGCGTTTGCTTTTTACAGACACAAGAAAGACAAATGCAGACGTAAATGTCTGAAGTAATTTAATTGTTTTATTTATTTTTATTTTTATATTTATAAATATCTGCTTCAAAGGAATTTTTTTTCTAATTTAAATCCAAATTTTTCTATAAATAAAAAATTAATATACAAAAATATCAATTGTAACAATATTATTTACAATAAATAATAAGTGAAACTTCTTCATCAGGCTCATCTGCAAATCCTAAGTTTTAATCATCTCCAATTTCTTCATCAGCCTGACTCAGGTGCAAAGGCTTGGATGTTAGAGGTGAAACTTGAAATAATCAAAATAAATATGTCATAAGTTATATTTAAATTAATATGCATATAAGTTTAAATTCTAATTAATTAACTTAAACAAATTAAGAATTTTTAAAAAAAAATTATATTTGATTTCAATTTATTTTTATAGATCTTATTTGTCCTCATAGTCATGCTGATACTACCGAAATCTTAAAAGAACTAGTATTTGACTGTTTTGCCCTTCAAACCAAGTTTTCAAAGTTTTGCCTTAAAACTCAAAATTTGTCCTAAAATCGTAACCGTTGATCTAAATAGATTTCTGGTTATTCTTATAGGTACACAGTGTGTCAGTACTCTTGGAATCCTAAACGGACTAGTATTTAACCGTTTTGCCCCCGAACCAAAATTTGACATGTTTTTGTCATGAAAATCTAAATTTTGCATAAAATACTAATCATTGATCCAAATAGAATTTTGGTTTTCCTACAGGTCTTATTTAATCCTACAGTTGTGCCAATACTCCCAGAATCATAAACTGGCTAATATTTGACCATTTTGCCACCTAAACCCAAACTTGGAAAGTTTTTGTCTTGAAACTCAAATTTTGTCCTAAAATAACTATTGATCCAAATAGATTTCCAACATTTCCTACAGGTCTTTGTGCCCAAGGTCATGTCAGTACTCCTGGAATTCTAAACGGACTAATATTTGACCGTTTTGCAACGAACCCAAACTTGATAAGTTTTTGTCTTGAAACTTAAATTTTATTCTTAAATCCTAGCTATTGATCCAAATGGATTTTTGGCTTTTCCTACCTGTCTTCTTCATCCCCATGGTCATGTCGATACTCGTAGAATCTTAAGTGGACTAGATTTGACTATTTTGTCTCTTGAACCCAACCTTAGCCTTGAAACTCAAATTTTGTCATAAAATCTTAACTGTTGATCCAAATGAATTTTTGACTTTTCCTATAGGTCTTATTCATCCCCACAGTTGTGCCGATACTCTTGGAATTCTAAACAGGCTATTATTTGACCGTTTTGTCCCTCGAACCTAAACTTGTAAGTTTTTGCGTTGAATCTCAAATTTTGTTATAAAATCCTAACAGTTGACCTAAATGGATTTTCGGCTTTTCCTAAAGGTCTTATTCGTCCCCATGATCATACTGGTACTCCTAAAATCCTAAACGAGCTATTATTTGACCGTTTTGCCCCCTGAATCCAAACTAGGAAAGTTTTTTCCTTAAAACTCAAATTTTGTCCTAGAATTAGCCATTGTTCCAAATGGCTTTTTGGTTTTCTTATAGGTATTATTCGTCTTTAGGTTTATGCCAGTACTACCGAAATCCTAAACAGTCAAGTATTTGATCATTTTGCCTCTCAAACCTAAACTTGGTATGTTTTTGCATGTACTGTTGGAATTTATCCTAAAATCCTAACCAATCCAAATGGATTTTTGGTTTTTTCTACAGGACTTATTTCGACAATAAGGTTGTGCTAGTACTACCGGAATCCTAAACAGTCTAGTATTTGACAATTTTTCCACCCAAACCTAAAATTGGCATGTTTTTGTGTGTAAATAAAAATAAACCAAAACTTTTGCATTTTGAAAATGAAATTTAAATCATACATACCAAAGATGGTAGAGGTGGCAGTGGATGTACCTTAGTTCTGTCCATCTCTTTCCTAATTAACTCATGTACAAGCTTTATATACTCTGAAAAGAATCCCAAAAGAGATGGAGATGTAGCAAAAGCACTAGCAGAGCAGTGAGCAGTGGTGGTAGAAAGTTGCTGACTTGGTGACTTCACCCAGTACTTGCTGGGAGTTGATACAACCCCTAAAGTTGTAGATGAGTCCTTTCCTCTTGTTGCCTGCTAGGTTCACGAAGAAATCTGGATCACTCATGGATGCCTCAGTAGGTGTAGCAGGTGTTTCAGCACTATCATGCTATCCGGTGCTAGATTGCCCTAGCTTCTGCCGCCTTTAATGCATTAAACTTCTCTTGCAAATGAAAACAAGTTATGTACACAAAAAATAATAACAACTATGTTAAACAAAAAGACAAATCATACTTACACTAATAGCCTTCGACTTTGTGTCAAGAAAGTCACTAGACTTTCTCTTCTAAGTGCGGTAGAAAATCTCAATAACTACAATTCTCGACATAACTCATGTTTATGTACAAAAATTTTAAAACAATGTTAGTAAAAAATGTTGTGATACAAATTTATAACTAATATTGTAACAATTAGTTGCTTCTAGTGAACAGCCGTGTTGATGGAGTCAGAAGCATTATAAAAATGCTCATTACCCACTTGCCTATTCATGAACATTATCTGAGACCTCCTCTTGGAGTCAGAGTTTGCCCACTCATCACACAAAGACTCCCACCAATTTTGTGGGATCCAATCTAGGCACCCATCCTCCTTCCAAGCAAGTAGGCCCGATGGCTGCTTCCTCTTCAATTCCACACACAACTTTTGGAATACATCGTTGTATCTGTTCGCAACCGCTGCATTAAACACAGCCTGAGATGCAGCTCTCTCCTCGAGGATGACCCTAAACAGTCTCTACAGTTTAAATTACAAAATAAAAGCATGTTGTTAGTAATTTAACAACATATTAAAACTCAAACAATAATATAAGGTCTTCGTTTCCTTCGAGAACTTCTGGTACTGGAAGAGTGGAATTGGAAGGTGCTTTATGATGATACCAAGAAAGGTAGTCGCCACCTTCATGTTCTTGGGGTCGTCCTCAACGAATACTCTGCAATATAAACAAAAAGAAACAAAGGTTAGTAAAATATAAGATTTAAATACACTTGAAAAGAAAATTATAAAGACAATTTACTTACTTGTCTCCAGCTGTATGGATGAGATGGCAATCCTCCCTAACCTCATGGGGAGAGACAATCTTATTTTTGCCTCTTTTCCCCCTCTTTACGACTTTCTTAGTCTTATACTAAACTTTTCATTACTTAGTTTCACTTGAAGTTGGAATTGGACTGCATATGACCATATACAGTCACAAATATACTCATCCTGAATTAGGATTACATTGCTAAGAACCTATGCATTTATTTTAATCAGTTGAGGAATAAATGATTAAATCAAGCATCTAAAATTCCTTTATTACAAGAAAAATTCAATTGTATTTTCTTCTTTTCAGAGATTTAACATCGTTATTATGTAACTTTTTCAAGGGACAGATCTTTACACCAACGTATTTCTTTTTAGCATGAAAACCTCATTGGCAATCAGTAATGTAATGATGCTGAGATTTCTAAGTTATAGCTGTAGCAATGGAATATAGTGATTTTGGGAGGTAGAATTTCATGATAGGATTGTATCTGACCCTACAAAGTGTTTTTTATTTTTTATAATTATTATTATTTTTTATTTTATCATTATTTGAGTCATTTGTCTTTGTTTGTATTCTTGAATGCTTGTAAATCTAACTTACCTTCTATGAAAAGAAAACCATGTCATTTTGACTTATTTTTTCCTTAGTGGCTAAAGTCTCTTTTGACTGATTATAAGCATTTACAAATGCAAATCTGGTCATAGCTAAGAAGATGTCATTGCTTCTTAGCATTAAAAAAAAAAAAAACTAAGAGTTGTGCTTGATTGTAAAAAATTAGGTTCTGATGGGCAGGCTCATAATGAGCAGTAACTGCTTAACTGGTCCATTTACAGTTTTTCCAAGTCCAACCACCCTAAATATCTAGAAAATGATAGAAAATAGTTTTTCTAGCTTAGTCTCTTTGTTCTTCCTCAGAATTTCATCACCAAAAGCAGTTGGAAAATGATCATATTCTTCTTCTAAATCCTTAACACTATTTGTGTCAGCATAAGAAAATTTCACATCCATGAAATTAGGATGTTTTGGCCTCTTTGAAAACCTCACTACCCCAACCTAGAAAACATAAAAATAGATATAGATGTTTGCTCCAGACTATGTAAATAGGCTCTTTTTTTGTTGTTGTTAGAGCTCTATATCTATTAGAATTTGGAGTTCAACATAAAAATAAAGATAGATGTAACCTTCAAAGATAAACCTAACTCAAATTCCATCCCTTATTAAGCAATCATTGAAGTTCAAATTCACAAATGTCTTCCTTATTTCTCAAATCTAATGAATAATTAGGTCCAATAAATTCATTACTCAACACCAATTATCAAAATTAAGCAAGAAACGAAAAAAATTAGCAACCCAGTATTGAAAACAAAGGAAACATACCTGGGTAGCTAGGAAGAACAAGGAGACTAACTTCGCCAGTGAGACCTACGAGGTGGACGGACACTCCCTCGACAGCGAGAAGCACGACAAAAATGTTATGGGAGCTCGAGTTGCAGAGTAGGAACAAAAAAGAAGGAAGAATAAAAAGAAATATGTGAGCTAGGTTTTCATTTAGGGAAAAGTATTTGCGTCTACAATAGCAAACGCATATATTTTAAGTGACATATGCAGATTATCTGAATATGCAAATTAAAAAGAAACATATGCCAATAACTTGCAAAAAAAAAAAAAAAAAATTCTCATCTGCATATGTAAATGCAGACATATATGAATACTTTTTCCATTCATAATGATTTAGGGCATCACTTTTAGTAACACCTAAACAATCATATCATTCCTAAGAACTTCCAACCATGTAATTCTTGGTTTGTCTCTAACCTGATATCTAACCCTGTCCACTTGCACAAAGTCACCTCTCTTAATTATGGCATCCATTGGCCTAAGTCAGATAAGTCTAAATCAGTATAAGTGGTTCTTTCTCATTTTCTCTTCAATAAGTGTAATCTCCATCTTTCTACATATCTCTTCATTTTGTATTTTATCATTTCTTGTATATTCTATCATCCATCTTAATATTTACATCATAATCATGCCCATCTTAAATGAGGGTTGTTTCTTAATTGTCCAACATTAATTCAGAGCTATACAACATAACCGGTCTCACATTATGGCTTACATTATGCTCATTTGTTCCATATTTTTGTAAGTAAGAAACTACGCACATAAACATTTCTTTCGCCGATATTTCATATCCAAAACCACTTTAATCGAGTCTCCTCTAGTTAACCAAAGTTACACTCCACATACTCGATTTTTTTTTTTTACTTAAGCTAAAACCTTTATATTAAACATGTTCAT
Source organism: Quillaja saponaria (assembly GCA_029379385.1). Classification (NCBI taxonomy): domain Eukaryota; kingdom Viridiplantae; phylum Streptophyta; class Magnoliopsida; order Fabales; family Quillajaceae; genus Quillaja; species Quillaja saponaria. The sequence continues at coordinate 8,717,668 of CM055606.1, forward strand.
TTTAGACACGCTCTAGTCTTATCCAGTAAAATAATGTCATTAGCAAATAGATATAGATATGTTAGCTTGTCTATAACTGAAGCAAATAGTTAAGGGCTTAAAGATATTACATTTCATGAAGTCATATTATGATTGAGAACTTATCGGTCCATAACTGATGCAAATAGATAAGCTGTCTAAGGCTAACCCCGAATTCACTCTTCTAAATTAGGGATTCCCAATCAATTAGAAGCATTAAGATTAAGACAACTTAAGTAATTGAAAATTAAACATGACTTAATTTGAAGCAAGAGCCACAAAGGTTACATGTGAGTTCAATTACAACCCTAGAACAAAACTACCCAATACCAACTAAACCAAAACAAAAAAATAAATGAAATAACCATTATAAGTAAACTAGAAAATAAGAATAACATAGTAGAAGATGTGTCTTCACGATCTCCTTGATATCTCTTAACTCACTTGCTTTGGTGTGTTTTTCACCCCCAACCTCCCCTTTTTTCATATGTCTTTTTCTTCTAGTTTAACATAACTAGGAGTCCTAGGTGAATATATCATGGTGCCGCAATGTATACTCCCTTGCTACTGTGGCGCCCAGCTCTCTGTTTGCAAATGATGTCATCTTCAATAATGGTGTGGCGGCCTCTTCCCTCTATATGCTGCGGCGCTGTGCTCTTTGACTTCTTGTTTAATTCCTACTTCTTAGGCATCACGACTCTCAGATTCTCAACGCCATGGCACAAGCTTTAAGTTCTCCTTCTTTGATTTGGGCTAGGACACTGCTCAAAACATTTTAAAACAAAATAAATAACTATTCTAACAAAACCTATTCATAATTGAAATAAAATACTCATAACTCCTAAACAAACAAGAGTTGATTAAAACACCAATTTTAATTGAAGTCTAACTCTAAACTCAGGAATTTGACACGAATTAAGACTTAAAAGTGTATTGAAAGAACTCTATTTTACAAAGTTATCACACTCCCAAACTTAACATTTTGCTAGTTCCCGAGCAAAAGAAAGAAAACAAACAACAAATCATAGTTAGACATATCAATGATGAACTAGTCATTCCCCTAAAATCCTCAAAGTTTATTTCAATGACTTGACTTAATATAATACAAGTATTTTCAATTCATCATGTTCGAAAGGATTTCAAGTGTGTGTGCATGGCCTCTTTACCAAGTTCCAGTGAATCCGGATAAGTTTATACCAGAATGACCTATAGGCTAAAATTAAACTCCTAGAAATTCATTTTTCCTTCCTCTCTCCACTATAACTTAGTCAAAAATTAATAGGGCTTGATATAGTTTATGATGTGAGGCTAGGGGAAAGGTTAGTGCAACTTACTTTTTCTTCCTTTCTTTTTTTTTTTTTTTTTTCTTTTCTCATTGCCAAACCTTTTGTTTGCAATTTACAAGAAAGATGCCTAACATAGCTCTAAACTTAATTTGATATGAAGGTGAAGAAAAATAACATCTTCCTTGACTTAATTACTCCTAACTTTGCGTCTGTTTTGTCTTTGACAAAACTCAAAGTCCTATTGTAGGATGAAAACTCATACTATAGTTCCTAGCATTATTAATGTGCTTAAAGTAACAGGGTGCAAAAATAAAAGAATTCGGGTAACAATGCATAGTTATAAGAAATAATAGGTTTTAAGCTCAAAGTGGGTGTCTAAGGATTCAATAAAATAAGGTGGGTAAGAAAGGTTCAACTAGTTCAAAAATGACCTAAATCATATTTCCAACTAAGTCTGGCCTAGAATTTCACCTCAAGAGGAATTTAAAACTAATTTTTAGGGTTTAAAGGTACCTTAAAGTTAATTCTAACATAATTAAATTATACTGAACCTAAGTAAGTGAAACCCTGTGAATGAGAGTATGAAATCCATCCTAATTAACAATAAAAGAAAAAATTTCTTGTATTTCATTAAAAATCAACCTTAAAGCATAAATAGGATATTATCATAGGAATGGGGAACAATAGCAACAAAATCAAAGTTTAACTTAAAACAACACTTTAAACAAATAAACACTTGAACAATAACATCCATAATACAACCTAACAACCAACTATCTAAACATAACAAAACAAAAGTTAGAACTGAACAGACTAAAAATTAAATAACTAGAGGTTACAACTGAACAATTAATATAAATTGAACAATTACACATCGAAACTTAACCTATGCAGTGTCCTTAGTGCTTATCAAGAAATAAAAGAGAAAATAAAAAGAAAGGAAAAAACAACAAAGAAAAGAAGACTCCCTCATTCATCAGCTTCATTATCTTCTTCAAACTCGTGAGGCTAAAATAGGGTAGGTGGTACGGGATAAGTTGGAAAGGTGCGCAGATCTCTCCTTATGTCCACTATCATATCCTTCAGGAACTGGTTATTTTGAGTAGTATGGCATTGTTGAACTGGTACTGCTTTACTCCTGCACCTCCAAGAGTGATATTCGTTAAGGCATTTAGAGGGGCTTGACAGCAGTGTGCTCCAGAGTTGCTGGAGTAAACCCACTGCCTTAACTGGCTTCGTGGTTTTGTTTCATGAACTATTTCAATAGTTTATTATTAAAAGGGCCTTTTGGATGCTCTAGATTCTCATTGTCTCCCTATAGGACCCCAGTTGAGTGACACAATCTTATGATTAAAGATAGGAACCATAAACCCAATATTTTCTTATTTGTGCTCTACAATATGGCACTATGGATCACAACACCAATGTTAATTGATTTAGTTAAGAGTATGGCATAGAATAATATTGCTTTATCCTTTGTCACATCATTGGCATGTTTCTAAGAAGAAGGTTTACCAAGATGAAGTAATATCAAGCCAGAGAAATCGATTCCAACTAGTTGGTCTTGAAATGGACTGGCTCCCTATTTTTCATCTTCCAATGGGAGTTTGGGTAGCATAAGGCGTTGATTACTTCAGTATAAGCAACCCTCTTTAGACTGTATTGCACGTACTCATCCTCATCATTGTTGGGGGTCCTATAGAAGGTGTTAATGGCCTTACTTTCAAAAGCTACCATACGTCCTCATACATACACAAGTTTGTTAATGTGCTCAAGGACATTGGCATAGAATTTACGTACCATAGGTACAACAATAGCTTGGGGTGGTGTATATTTTGCCTTCATTGATGTTTGTCAATTATTGTATGAATATAAGTAAAGTACATCTTGGTGAATGCAAACCCTCACTACTGCACAATCTTCTTATTCAATAAGCTTTCTCTATGTCTCCCTTCTGATTCAAGAAAAGTGAATTTGGTGGCGTCGTAATGAGGACCAGTAGCAATGCCAGTGTGTGAGCGTTTGGGTCCTATAGTAGTAGTGAACCTCCATAAACAATTCCCAAACCCCATAAATATCACCCTTAACTCGTTAACCACAACCTTTTAATTCAAAGAATAATGTATTATCATAATGATTTACTAATAGAGCATTATTTCAAAAGCATAACCAAATATTTAAACGATATGATGTATACCAAGCCTAAGAGGAAACCCAAGTGTTTACATGTAAATACTACCTTCTTCAACACATTTATCAAAGTCTAAAACACCCCCCCCCCCCTCCTAAAAAAAAATCCATTTCACAAAGTCAATTTATCCAGTTAAAGACATGCTTAGTCATGTACAAGGCCATATGTATCAGGAATGGGGTAAGGGAAGAAGGTAAATCATAATGTATATCAAGATAACATTAATACATAAACATATATATATATATATCCGAAAACTAAACCCCACGTAACTAAACCTCAATCAAATTTGTCATACAAATATAGGGATATTCCCACATCATCAACCAAACTTGAAAGATTAGGCACATATCACTAACAATACGCACACAATCATCAATCATAAATGTATTCTAGTTCTGAAAGAGAGTTCAAAAATTTACTTGGATTTCAAAATTCTAGAGCAAGATGTCATGCAAACATGAGTGTGGGCATGAAGTTTCACTCAAAAGCAAGTGGGTGAGTGATTTAGTGAAGGATTTTAAGAGTGAGGGTCTGATTTTGAGGAGAGGATGCTAGGTAGGGGTGTGCATGGTTCAGTTTGGTTTTTTTTTTGAAGAAAATTATAACAAATCTAAATAATACATAAATATATATATATATATATATATATATATATATATATATATATTATCTAATTGAAAACATAAACCCCACGTAACCAACCCCCAACCAAATTTGTTATACAAGTACAGGGATATCCTCACATCATCAACCAAACTTGAAAGATTAGGCACATATCACTAACAACACACACACAATCATCAATTATAAATGTATTCTAGTTTCAAAAGAGAGTTCAGAATTTTACTTGGATTTCAAAATTCTAGAGCAAGATGTTGTGCAAACATGAGTGTGGGCATGAAGATTCACTCAAAAGCAAATGGGTGAGTGATTTAGTGAAGGATTTTAAGAGTGAGGGTCTGATTTTGAGGAGAGGATGCTAGGTAGGGGTGTGCATGATTCAGTTTGGTTCGGTTTTGAAGAAAATTATAACAAATCCAAATAAATATTTTTTATAATTGAAAATAACCATCTTTGGTTTATATGATTTTGACATCTAAAACTAACCTAATTTCTTGGGTCAGTTTGGTTATGGGTGATTATTCGATTATTAGGTCTGAATTAGGTTGTCAGATCCATTTCACCCTAATTCAAGATTTTAATATATAAAAGTATATTTTTAAGCCCAAAAAATATACAAAGAGTATAAAAAAAATATTTAATAATTTTTTCCTTACAAATAAGGTTCCAATAAATTTAGAAATGAAGAAAAAGTTTAATTTTTTAAGAATAAAAATACATATAAAATTAAATATTCAATCATATTAATAACTATATTTAAATATATATATATATATAATATTCAGTTGGTTAACCAAGAGAAATTTTATAACCAAACCATTACCAATTAATTTATTTTTTAAAAAATAACCTACAAAAAACCAACTATAAAATATAACCCAAACCGACCTAATTTTTTAGGGTGGTTTGGGTTGTTTTGGTTGGTTTAACCGGCCCATGAACAATCCTAAGGCTAGGTATTGGGGTATTGTGTGTTATTGGTTTTAAAAATCTGTTTTAAAAACAAAATTCTTGATAAGGCGCAACAAAGACATGTGTTGGGTGCAATGGCACCTAGCCCTAGATTTTAGATTAAAAGTATCACGAGGTTTGGCATTGCGGGGCCAAGGAATTGGACACTTTGGCACTAACCACTCTGTATGATTCCCATATTTTTACAATTTTAAGACGTCACTAAGCCAATGACTTAGGAGTTGTGTGTCGTGCACTTTGAGTTTAATTTGAGTTTCAAAGGTTTTAGGACACTGTTGCTCCAATGCATGTGAGGCCATGGTAAAATGGTCTTTGACTTTATATGAGCCATAACATAATTAGGGGCACCATGACATAGATATGTGTGAGGCCACGTGTGACACCCCAATCTATGATTGTGTGGGGTTAGCCTATGTTGAGTCCCATATTAAGTGTAAACTGAGTTGATCTTGGCTATATAAGCTACAAGCATTAACTACCTGGTATCTTTAAGTTAGCATTTTAGTTTATGTGGTGTGGGTTGTGGATTTTTTAAAGGTACTTGGGTCAGTTGAGCATGGGGCATTACAAATGGTATCAAAGGTAATCCAGTATCACACCATGTGGACTCGAGGGCAGTGGCAACCTGAGTTCTGTTTAGGCCTTGACGAGGACGTCAAGGATTTAAGTGGGTGAGTTTGTGACACCCCAATCTATAATTGTATAGGGTTAGTGTATACTGAGTCCTACATTGAGTGTATACTAGGTTGATATTGGCTGTATAAGCTACAAGCACTAACTACCAAGTACCTTCATGGTAGCATTTTAACCCATGTGGTGGTTGTGGATTTTTCAAAGGTACTTAGGCCAGTTGGGCTTAGGGTGTTACACCACAGCCCCAGCCTCACTAAGTTGAATGCATTTTAGATAGAGGGATAGGTACTGCAGTGGTGGGTTTCTATGACTAGCAACGCCTACCTCACTAACTTACTTACTTGTAATCTGGAACTGGGGCACCGTAGCACTGGGTTGGTGATCGTCACGGCACTAGTACTTTTGGTTATTTACTTGGCTTTATCCTGCACAAAGAGTAGGCAATTGTTGGTTAAGAACTTAACACAAAAAACTAAAAATTAAAATTAAAGAGAAAGGTTTAGAAACTTGGGTTGTCTTCCAATAAGCGCTTAGTTTTAAGCCTGACTTAGTTGTACTCAAATGGTGTCGTAAAGGTAGATGGAAGCAGTTTGTTAGTCAATTTTCCCTCCCAAATAATGCTTTTGCCTTTGACCATTCACCACAAGGGAACACCTTAGTGATGGTAAATGGACCAAACCATGTTGACTTGAGCTATCCTAGGAATAGTCTCAAAGCGGTATTCACCAATCCTCTAACCATGAAGACTCTTGGTTTTCTCGTTGTAGAACTTTGCATTCTTGTAGGCATGGAATATAAAGTCGTTCATCATGTTCAGTTGGAGATGCCTCTTCACACCAACTGCCTCAAGATTAAAATTGACTTTCTTAATTGCCCAATAGGCATTGTGTTCCAACTCAACTAGTAGATGACAAGCTTTGCCAAAAACTAGTCGATATGGTGACATAGCAATGGGAAACTTGTAGGCTGTGCTGTATGCTCATAGTACATTGTCTAATCTCTTAGACCAGTCTTTTCTTGAAGGACATACTGTCTTCTCCAATATCCTATTCATTTCCCTATTGGAAAGCTTAGTTTATCCACTTGATTGTGGATGGAATGCCAATGCCACCTTGTGAGTGACCCTGTATTTGGCAAGTAGGGCCCCCACTTGTTTGTCACAACTTCAGAGTTGTTGGCTGGCACAACAATGGCTTTAACTTATTTAGAAACATAATCCACATCAACTAGAATATATTGGTTGGTGTATAAGGATATGAATGGACCTATGAAGTCCATTCCCTATACATCAAATATTTTGACCTCTAGGATGTTGTTAAGTGGCATCTCATTCTTTTGAGATATGTTGTCCATTCTTTGGCCCTTATAACATTTTGAAATAAAAGCATTAGTGTCCTTAAGTAAATTAGGCCAGTAAAAACCTAATTAGAACACTTTTGCAGTAGTTCAATCTCTTCCAAAGTGTCCTTCATACTCAGAAGAATGACAATGGTGAAGTATGCTTTAAGTTTCTTCCTCTGAACACACTTTCTTAGAACCTAATCAGCACATTGCTTAAACAAGAAATTGTCATCCCACACAAAATATTTAGCATCATGTAAATTGTTTTCTTTTGTTAATGATTAATTCAAAGAGGAAAGACCTTGCCAACAATATAGTTGATAAAGTCAGCATACAAAGTTAACCTTTTATGAACAACTTAACTTGGAAAAGTTGTTCATTTATTTTTTCATCCCTTTCTAGCCTTGATAGGTGGTCAGCCACTTGGTTTTGAGTACACTTGTGGTCTCTAATCTCCAAGTCAAACTCTTGTTGTAGTAGAATCCACCCTATCAACCTAGTCTTAGCAACCTTTTTATCAATCAAATACTTAATAGCAGAGTGGTCAGTATAATCAATAACTTTAGTTTCAATAAGATAAGAAATTTTTTTTTCAAAAGCAAACACTATTGATAATAATTCTTTTTCAGTGATGGTTTGACTCAATTGAGCACTAATTATGTCTTACAAGCACAATAAATAGAGTGAAAAATCTTCACTTTTCGCAGTGCTAAAACTGTACATACCGCAAATCACTTGCACCACATATAAGGTCAATAGGTTTTAATTGTGGATAACAATTATTGGAGCAGTAATTAACTTACTTTTCAACTCTAAGAATAGAGCTAGACATGCATCATCAAAATGAAAATGGGTGTCTTTTTCTAGGAAATTACAAAGAGGTTTAGAAATTTTAGAAAAATCCTTTATAAATCTCCTATAGAAATTAGTATGACCGATAAAGCTTCTTATACCTTTTATAGAAGTAGAGGGAGGTAGTTTTTCAATAGTCTCTTTTTTAGCTCTATCTACCTCAATTCCTTATTAGACACCCTATATCTTAAGACTATTGCCTCCTGTACCATGAAGTGGCACTTTTCCCAATTCAAGACCAAGTTAGTCTCTTTATAATGTTTAAGCACACAATTGAGGTTATAGAAACATGCATTATATGAATCAGCAAAAAAAGAAAAATCATTCATAAATACCACTAGGCCTTGCTTTGCCATATCAGAAAAGATGGCCATCATACACCTTTGAAAGGTGGCAAAAGCATTACAAAGTTCAAAAGGCATCTTTCTAAAGGTGAATGTGCCATAGCTAGGGACATGAGAAAGTGGTATTTTCTTGGTCTTCCGAGGCTATAGCAATCTGGTTATACCCCTAATAACCATCTAGAGAACAATAATTCCTCACCTACCAGCAGGTCCAACATTTGGCCAATGAAGGGAAGAAGGAAGTAATTTTTCCTTATGGCTTTATTTAGCTTGCGACAATCCATTCATGCAAATCATCTTTGTCATGGTTCTTGTAAGAATGAGCTCATTCTTAGTGTTAGCAACAACAATCATCCTCTATTTCTCTAGTACGCATTGAATTGGACCTACCCAAGAACTATTCATGATTGGATAGATGATGCCCGCATTACTTCCATCATAATAGGGTTAAGTCTCATTTGATGCTCTATGGTGGCTTTGTGATCATCCTTCAAGAGTATCTTGTGCATGCAAAAGTAAGGGCTTATTCCCTTTATATCTGCAATGGTCCATCATAAAATCTTCTTGTGTTCTCTCAATACACAAAGGAGCTTGTTTTCATATATGTTAGTAAGCGATGCATAAATAGTAACAGGAAAAGTAGAAAAAGGATTAAGAAAAGCATACCTTAAGTGTATAGACAATGGCTTAAGCTTCAAGGTAGGTAGCTCTTTAATTGAGGGCTTGGACCCTGAAGGAGTAGAAGGTGGAATGTCTAAGCCTTCTTTACTCTAGCAATTTGTGGTGAATCGTTTAATAATCTTATAAACTTAACAAACTTATCTTTATCTCTATTAGTGTAAGAAATGAAAGAAGCTTTAAGAGGGTTAGTTGGATAACTTTTTTAAAATACCTCTTGAGTTATGTTACTCAATAAATCTATGAAAATATACTTATTATGCTCTAGAGAAAATTTCATAGCTTGAAAACGTTAAACTTAACCTCTTGGTTTAGAACTCTCATGGTGAGTTCACCCTTTTGGACATCAATTAGTGTCTGACCTGTAGCTAAGAAGGAAGTAATCTTTCCTTGTGGCTTTATACAGCTTGTAGCAATCCATGCATACACGCCATCCAGTCACGATTCTTGTAAGAATGAACTTGTTATTTTTGTTAGCAACAACGGTCATCCCTCATTTTTTTTTTATGCATTTAATTGGACTTACCCATGAACTATTTAAGATTGGATAAATGATGCCCACGCCTAACCACTTTATAATTTCCTTCTTGACTACTTCCATCATGATAGGGTTAAGTTTCATTTAATGCTTTATGGTGGCCTTATGGTTGTCTTCCGTGGGTATCTTATGCATAGGGTTGAGCATAAAAACTGACAAACCGAATAACTGATAAATAACCAATTGAAACTATTGGAAACTGACTTACAATGATCAAAGTAGTTTTGATTTTGATTTGGATTTCTAGGTAGTTTTTTATTTAGTTCGGTTTTGCGGATCATATAAATCTTAGGTATTAGTTAACCAAAAAAATATTTTATATTTTTTTTGCTACATGTGTCCACATTATACTGGCTGCTAGTAGCTGGTGTATAGTTCTATTTTGTGCTGAGAAGCACTTAATAACCTCCCTTAACTAACCTTGTCAAGCCTAGCCCAATCCTAAATCCTAATTGACTCCGCAAATGCTCACAGGCATAGACACTCGGCATACTTCAGCCTCAGAAGTCTTAGACTCTACCTTCATCCTTCCATAATGATCCAAATCACCTCTGCCTCTCCTCAAGTCCTTGTTTCAGCTTTGGAGTTATCCTTAGCTCTGTAAGTTCATTGATTGAGTTAGGAGAGCTCAAAGCCGAAACTTAGTGAAAATTGAAGACTCTAATTAGACAACCTGAGATCGTACCTACTATTAGTATTATAAGTTTTCTTGTTTATTTTTGAATTAGGGTATTTGCTTGTAGTTTAAAATTTAGGGTTTTTGTGTGTAATTGTTTCTATTATGTTGTTTCATACTTTTAGTGTGTATATCATTGTTTTGTTTTAGATTTTTGGTTATTTGCTTGATTATTACCTTGTTGTATCTACTGTTATTGTAGCTTGATTTATGGTTTAATTTGCTAATTGTTTATTCCTAGCGGTTGTTTTCTCTTGATTTTTTGTTGGTCTATTCCAGAGGTAAGAAACGAAAAATTGCTATTTTGGTTGTTGTGATTGGTTCTGTTTTTGGGTTGTCGATGATAATTTATGGGTATTGGTATATTGTAATTAGTGGGTATTGGGTTCTGAGTTGGATTCCATGATTAGGAGTACTAATTTGATTAGGTCCATAACTCTTTGACTTTATCTAATATCTGCAAGGTCCCCATTCAGTTATAAGATAAACAAATTAAGCTAGGTCATTGTGATGCTTGTAGTAAATTTAATGTGTACGTATTGCCCGTTAAGACAAGGAAGCAATTGTTCTATGAAGAAATTAAGCTAGTTATGGAACTTTAAATGTCCAGAATCTCCAGATGCATGAGATGAGATTAAATGAAGGGTTTATGTATTTGTAATTATATTATATGATAGGGTTTGTATATTTAAAAGGATTTATGTATTTGACATTTCAGCATTTGATGAATTATTCATGTATTAAGTCATTTGGCATGCAATCATCATATAAGAGAATAACAATCTGTTTGATTGCCATCACTCTGACTACTAAAGAAAGAAAAATCTTTGATTATTTAAATATATCTTCTTCACTAAACGAAGGAAAACCTTTAAGACTTTAAAAATACCACGTGTATAGCTTTCATTATTACCATCACTGAGAGACTTTAAAAATACTAGACAATAATATTGTATATGCTAATTGCTAGATGTCAATTACAAAGCCTAGCTCTAAAGTTAAATGTCTTGTTAGTTGTTTCATAGGGTGTTGATAACTCTGTAAAATATAGTTATTTTATTATGATTTTAATTCATATGTTATGCTAATTCATAAGGTTTTGAGTTAGAATGTTAGTCAAATTTAGTGTTTTAGATGTTTTAGGTTGTTTAGGAGTTTTGTATAGTTTTTACTATAATTAGGAGTAGTATTACGATTTTTGGTATTTAACTTGTTTTAGGTATCTTTGCAGTGTCCTAGTTTAACTGAAAGAAGGAAAGGAATTCAAAGTAGAACCGCAATGCCAAAGAATATGAAACCGTGGCATGAGAAAAGGAAGAAATTGACAAATCAAGCCGAGAGAACTACTGTGGCATGAAGTGCATGAAGCTACGGTGTTGTTAAAATGAGGAAAAATGCATATAAGTCAGAAAGCTCTAAGCAGTAGCTTCTGATGACTGAAGCCGCGGTGCCATCAAGTCAACCTGCCCAATAGAAACATAGATAGAGATAACCCACAGTACCACTGATCTCAAGCCGCAATGCTAATTTGAAAGACGACTTCATAAACTATTTAAGAAGTTGGTGCTGCAGCACCCATTGATGCAAAGCCATGGCAGGATAAGTTGAAGTCTAAGTATGACTATGCAAAACCTTATTCGCCGCAGTGCTATAAAGTGTCACGCTACTGCTCTTTCACGTGTTTTTGAAGACTCCTAGTTCAATTAAACTAGGAGCAAAAGGTCTATAAATAAAAAGGAAGCCTGAGGTTTTGAGATATACCAGAGCTCATGATAAAGAGTGCTAAGGAGCTAAAGGAGACCCGAAGCTGTGATAATTTCTAGTTTCTACTCTTTTCTTGTTATTTTTTATTTACTTGTAATGGCTATATTTTTATTATTTGTGTCTTCAATAGTTAATATGGAGTAGTCCTATTCTAGGGGTACGATTAAACTCATATGTAGTCGATGTGGCTTTAGTTTTAATTGAATACATGTTTTAGTTTTAATACTTATGTTACCTTGTTCTTAATGCTTCTAATTGATTGATCATAAGTTAGATTAATTAGGAATTCTGGAATTGATTTGGAAAAGTCAGTTTTGGGATTAGCTTTTGGCAATATAACTTATGTTTGGATTATTCATATAATTTGGATGATTTGATTTGTTCAAGAGATAAGAATATACTCTTTAGCCATAAGTAACCATGAGATTGGTTCTTAATGAGTTTGACTTAGAAATATACTCATAAGAATATAATGAATTAGACTAAGGGGGAATATATATTTGCTAGATATAGGAATATGTTAGTAATTGAATAAGAAATTTGGGTTAATATTAAGCTATTACATAAATTGAATTGAATTAAAGTTAATTAGGTGAAGTGTGAGGGGTTTCGTAAAGCTAGGCTTCGTTTTTAATATCTTTTATTAAATTGCTTAAAATATCTGAATTACTTTGGCTTAATTAGAGTTAGGTTGCATAGTAATGGTATTTAACATTAAAAGGTAAATTATTCCTCATGGGAACGATCTATATTTACTCTATATTACTTAAAGACGAAACCTGAGCTTGCGTAGGTAAAATATGTGTCAAGTTTTTGGCATCGTTGCTGGAGAATAAATTTATTTTATTTTGGTAATATCATTATAAGCATCTTGATTTTAATTCAAGTTCTTACTTTTGATTTCAGGAGCTATTGACATTACATGCAATTCACTAGAGACTTAGAATTATTACCATATGATCTCGAGATAGAACGAATGCTTAGAAAGTTAAGAAAGACTCAAGTTCCAAAACACTCTAGTGTAATGGTTGATGATCAAAAAGCACATGAAACCAAGGCTTTAAGGGATTATGTTATCTCTCTTATGCTAGGCTTCTATTCTAGCATACAAAGACCAACCATTGTTGCTAATAACTTTAAGATCAAACTGGGCATAATCCAGATGATCCAACAATCTGCACAGTTTGGGGGATTACCTAGTGACGACCCCTATGCTCATCTAGTCATATTCCTGGAATTATGTGACATATTCAAGTACAATGGCATTTCTAATGATGTAGTTCTCCTCAGCTTTTTCCTTTCTTACTCCAAGATAAGGCAAAAAGTTGGTTCTATTTATTATCTCAACATTCCATCACCATTTGGTCAGATATGGCACAAAAGTATCTGGCTAAATTCTCTCATCCTGCCAAAGCCACAAAGCTAAGGAATGAAATCACATTATTCCTTCAACATGATCAAGAATCACTCTATGAGGCATAAGAGAGATATAAAGACTTGATTAGAAAGTACCCACATCATGGCATTTCTAAGTAGCTGCAAGTGCATACTTTTTATAACGGTTTGGAAAACCAAACTAGAGCAACAATTCTTGCTACTGCTAGAGGTGCTTTGATAAGTAAGTCTTTGGATGGTGCCTATGAACTTTTGGAAGAGATGGCCTCAAATTCTTATCCATAGCTATTTGAAAGGTTAACATCTTGTATAGTTGTTGGGTTTCATGAACTTGATACCATTATTGCCTTATCGGCATAAGTGGTTCAAAGAGGTTTGATAATTTTGTGGTGCAACAACATTCCAAAGTCATTGTTATGGTGTGTGAAGTTTTTGGCAAAGGTCATACCATGGACCAATGCCTAAATATTGAAGTGGTTCAATATGTCTAGAATTTCAACCACCAAAACAACCCTTATTCCAACACATATAATCTGGGTGGAGAAACCACCCAAACTTTGGTTAGAATAATCAAGGTGAATAAGCTGTAAGACCTAATCCACCTCTGGATTTCAAGCTCCACAAAGGCAGTTAGCCCCTGAAAGGAAACTCTCCTTGGAAGACATGTTTTTGCAAGACATGTCTCATACTGATTTAGTTATTCAAAGCCAAGTTGTCTCTTTGAGAATATTGGAGACACAAATTTGGAAGCTAGCCAATGCTTTGACTCATAGGCTTCATGATGCATTTCCTAGTGATGCCAAGGCAAACCCAAGGAAGGGGGTAAGGAACATTGTAAGGAAATCACTCTTAGAAGTGAGAAGGAGTTAGAGGAGCAGAAGAAAAAATTAAAAGATGATGAAGCTCCTAAATCTCCTGCTAAAGAAGTATTGCCTATTGAAATTATGGAAGAAAAGAAGGAAAAGAAGGTAATTACTAAACCTCAACAACCAAATCCCTCTCTTCCATTCCCATAAAAGTTCTACAAACAGAATCTTGATAAGCAATTCTAGAAATTTTTTGATGTGTTTAAAAAGTTCCATATAAACATTCCTTTTGATGAAGCTCTTAAACAAATGGAAAACTATGCAAAATTCATGAAGGATATTCTGTCCAAAAAGAGAAACCTTGGTGATTATGAAACCATTGTACTTACCGAAGAGTGCAACACCATACTTCAAAAGAAGCTACCATCCAAATTGAAAGATCCAGGTAGTTTCACTATTCCTTGTACCATAGGCACACAACACTTTGGTAAGGCACTTTGTGACTTAGGAGCTAGCATAAATTTAAAGCCTTTATCAATCTACCAAAAACTAGGAGTAGCTGAAGTAAAACCAACATCAGTAACTCTACAATTAGCTGATAGATCACTTACATACCCTAGAAGAATTGTAGAGGATGTTGTAGTTAAGGTGCACACATTGATCTTCCTTGCTGATTTCATAGTTCTAGATATGGAAGAGGAAAATAAAGTACTTACTATATTAGGAAAACCTTTTCTAGCTACTGGTAGGATACTAATTAATGTCCAAAAGGTTGAGCTCACTATGAGGGTAAATGATTAAGAAATTAAATTTAATGTCTTTCAATCCATGAAATTCCCTCAAGATCATGATGAATGCTTTCCAATCGACATGGTAAGTAACCTTGCTTAAGAGCTATTTTTGGAAGACTATCCAAGAGGTCCTCTTGAACCTTTAATAATTTCACACACTGCAAGAGAAGATGATGATTATATGGAGTGTATGAAATTACTGGATGCATCACCACATATGCTGAACTCATTCCTACAAGAACTGTTATTGGTTGGAGGGTATGCATGGACTACCAAAAGCAAAACAAAGCTACAAGGAAGCACTACTTTCCCCTTCCATTCATTGACCAAAAGTTAGACTAGTTGGCAGGTAAGGAATATTATTGCTTTTTAGATGGGTATTCGGGGTATAATCAAATTGTTATCACCCTGAAAGACCAAGAAAACATCACATCTACTTACCCCTATGGCACCTTTGCCTTTAGAAGGATGCCTTTTGGTTTATGTAATACCTCAGCCACCTATCAATGGTGCATGATTGCCATCTTCACCTATATGGTGGAGTAGGGGCTTGAAGTTTTTATGGATGACTTTTCTGTTTTAGACGATTCATATGACGAATGTCTTTATAATTTAACTCTTGTGCTTAAAAGATATGAAAAGACCAACTTAGTATTAAATTGGGAGAAGTGCTACTTCATGGTATAAGAAGGTATAGTTCTAGGCAATAGGGTGTCTAACAAGAGAATTGAGGTAGATAGAGCTAAGATAGAAACTATAGAATAGCTACCTCCCCTAGTTCAATAAAATGAATAAGAAGCTTTCCAGGCCATGCTGGCTTCTATAAGAGATTCATAAAAGACTTTTCAAATATATCTAAACCACTTTGTAATCTCCTAGAAAAGGACACCCTATTTATATTTGATAATGCATGTCTTGTAGCATTTTTAGAGTTGAAAAAATAAATTGATATCTGCCCTAAGAATTGTAACTCCAAATTGAAACCTACCCTTTGAATTAATGTGTGATACTAGAAACTTAGCGATAGGAGCAGTTTTAGGGCAAAGAAAATAAAAGAAAAGATATTTTACTCTATATATTATGCTAGCAAAATTTTAAATGGTCCTCATTTGAACTATACCACAATTGAAAAAGAATTTTTAGTAGTAGTTTTTGTTTTTGATAATTTCGATTTTATTTAATTGGAACTTTTGTCATTATTTTTACTGACCACTCTGCTATTAAGTATTTGATTGAGAAAAAGGATGCAAAGCTTAGGTTGATAAGATGGATCTTGTTACTACAAGAATTTGACTTAGAGATTAGAGACTGAAAAAGCTCTAAAAATTAAGTAATTGATCACTTATCAAAGCTGGAAGGAGAAGATAAAGTGGCTGAGCTCATTATCATAAATGAAACCTTCTTGGATGAACAATTGTCCACAAGCAAATGGACAAGTGTTGTTAGATAGAAGTAGAGTGTCGAACCCATGAGGAATTAGATCTAACAATTGCTAAGTACTAAAAATTTTACCAATCCTAACTTTATCTAAACAAATGAACTTTAAGAGACTTATAACTAAGCTAAACCAAGCAAACATAAGAATGTAATGGAGAAAACCTAGAATTATTGCTTCTCTCAATACTTATTTGGATTATTATTATCTTATCATGCTTAGTGGTGATACCAAATTATTAACCTAAAGTTCTTATTCAATTATAAGTATCTTTCAAATTGCTTATAATAATATCTAACTTAACCAATTCACTATATTTCTATGAGAATTGAATTAAGCTAGACTTATTAAGAATAGGCCTAATAATGGCTACACAAGGTATGGAGATATATTTCTATCCTACATAAAAATCAAATTCAAACAAGTGCTATCTTATTCAAGACTAAACCTAGATTTCTTTCGTTAAGGCTCATCTACGTTACTAAATCAATCTAATTGGTAGCTAATCAATTAGAA
The DNA here is from genome assembly GCA_029379385.1 of Quillaja saponaria. Lineage (NCBI taxonomy): Eukaryota > Viridiplantae > Streptophyta > Magnoliopsida > Fabales > Quillajaceae > Quillaja > Quillaja saponaria. The sequence continues at coordinate 8,734,528 of CM055606.1, forward strand.
GCATTAAGCATAGAGAAGTAACTATAAAGGTTGAGTTCCATTGCAATCATGTAATAAACCCTAAGCAATCAAATTATAACATAAAACCAAACTACATGTTAAATTCTATTGCAATCTTAGAGAAGTAACTACTCCAGTTAGGCTTATAAACAAAGAAAACATCAAGAAAATACAGGAAAGTAAAGAAGGAGTAGAATAAAGAAAACTATAAAGATTGTCAATCTTCAAGCTTTAGCTATCATTGCTCCTCTTTCTCCTTATGCTCTTGTTTGTCTCTTAATCTCTAGACTTTCTTAGCCTAACTTGTGTTCTTTTTTTATTCCCCATATAAATCTCTTTAAATAAGCTTCAAAACCCTGAAAAAGAAGTTAATTCATACTAGGAATCGATCCGACGTGCCAACATTGAAGTTCTGGTGCCTCAGCACTGAAAATTAGAGTGCAAGATCACATTGGGCGCCTAGGCTATAGCTTTCTAGAGCCTAGGAGCTGGACCTAGCACTATAGCACTAACTTTCTAGCGTCTAGGCATTTGCTCCTTTGGTAGCACACATTATTTTGGGATTTTTTAGTGTTTTGAGCCTGAATTTGACTTCCAATAAGACTCCTTTAAGCATGAAATCTTCTAAACACATAAACTAAGTTAATATAAGTTAGAACTCACATTAAAAACCTAAATCCTAGTCAAAATGAATTAGGATTCATATCCTAAAATGAAAAGGACTCAATACTAAAAACTTAAGCAAACTTCAACTAAAAATCAAGAACATAGCAAATAATTTGAATAAAAATGACATGTAAATAGGGCTGCTCACGAGCCTCGGCTTAGCTCGATAAAGCTCGAAATTGGCTCGTCTGACTTTATGAGTAGAGCTCGAACAAGATTTTCAGGCTTGATTATAGGATCAAGCTTTTAGGCTCGGGATTGAGAAGCTTGCGAGCAACTCAATAAGGCTCAGTCCATAAATATTTTTTATTTTTTTTACTAATTTTTTAAATTAGGTTTGTCCTTTTGACCTTATCCAATTTTTTTTTTAATTAGATAAGGCTAAGTCCATAAATATTTAATTAGTTTAAACTTCTTATTTAATTTGCTATGCAGTTTAAAATTTGTTTAGGTTTGGATTGTTGCCTTGTTGCCTTGTTTAATAGAATGTTGGATGTTGCCTTCTTATTGGATTGTTGGTTATTGCCTTCATATTGGATTGCAGGTTGTTGGTTACTACCTTGTTTTGTTGAATTTGGATATTAAGAATCTATCATATCAGTATTTATGTTTTGATTGGAATTTTTTTAGATGTATTTCAAGTTTAGTTGTATTAAAACAGGTTTCACGAGCTTGAGCCAATCTCGAATGTAAGTTTTTTTTTTTTTAATCGAACACGAGTCAAGCTCGAACAAGCAAAAAAATTATCATGCTCAAATCGAGCCTACCCAAATAGGCTCAAGCTAGGCTCATGTCCAACCTTACATGTAAATAAGGCTATTTCATAGACTTATCACACTCCTAAACTTAAGATTTTTGCTAGTCCTTGAGCAAAAGACAGACTAAGACACAAATGAAAATTACTAGCCAAAGATGCATTATACTAACATAATGACAACCCTAACATGCTCTCAAAAGTTTCACGTGACCTTTAACTAAATGTCAACCATAGGTATCATTCAACTTCATATTTCAATTCAAGAGTAAGTAACAAATTCAAATTGATTTCCAATATGTGTGTGTGTATGATCTTTTAACAAAGGAATGCATGCAATTCAGATAAGTTTATATCTAAGAAAAATCCAACTTAGCACTTAAACCCTATTAGTTTGCTTTTCAACTCTATCTCCAATATTGTAAACTCCACTATGTCAATAATCAATAGGTCTTTATCAAGCTTATAATGTAGGCTTAAGTAACGGTATGATAAAAGTATAGTTAAGGCTCATGTTACTTTAAGCACTAGATCACTTTAGACCTTTGAAGAGCTCTTTTCACCACCCAAGTAATACCCACTAGACATACTTTTTTCTTTTCTACCACTTTATGTCTTTTTCTACTTTGCTTGGCTTTTTCTTTTGTCTTTACTTTTTTTTTCAACTTTTGTCACACCTTTAAACTTATTTCTTTTTATTATATATATATGGGTTATTAAGAGGCACAGACATATACTTTTTTTTTTTTTTCCAATAATTTCAATATTTTCTCCTTTTTCTTATAACATAACTCAATATATTCATAGAATGATCAACATGCCTAAGAGTAAGGGTTCAAAATTAGAATTTAAAAGAATGGTTAGGCAAAATTTTTGTGGGTATCCAAGAAAAGACAATATAGACTGAATGGGGGTAAACTAGGGATATAACATAAACATGGCTAGCTTAAAAAGACTTAAACGGTCCAAAGATGACCTAAATCATGTTCCTAACTTAGTCTTGTTTAGGATTTTATCTCAATAGAGAATTAAACAAATTATAAGGTTCCTAACTAGATATGAACTTCCTAAACATAAACAGTCTCTAGATAAGCAAAACAATCCTAAGAAAAAGATCAAGTGCATAATAAGTGTTGGAAATCACATCCTACAATATCAGTAACTCAAGAATTTAACATGAATGTCAAAGATCATATGAAAAATATAATATTATCATTGGATGAGGGGATTTCATCATCAAAGCATAATAACATCTTAACTAACTAACAACATAAAAACACAAGCACACCAATAAAAGCCTCCCCCGAACTTAAGACTAACATTGTCCCCAATGTGTAAAATAATAAAAGGAATAAGGATAAAAATACTCCCTAGCATTAAAACATGATAGAAAGCTCACTCAATCCTTCGCATTGTTAATAGCGCCTAAGTTCGTAAAAGGTAAAAAATGATAACTACAAGAATAACAATACTTAATAACAACTAAAATATACATTAAAAAGAAAAATTTAGAAATTAGAATTGCCTCCTAAGAAGAGCATGATTTATAGTCATTAGCTTGACTTTGGAATAGTGCTTCTAAACAAAGAGGATTTCGCCCATAGTAAGTGTTATGCCATATGACACTTGCTATGAGTTTTAATTTAAGATGCCCTCAAGCTTGGCAAGATATGGTAGTAATTGGCTTGTGCACTCAACATCAATTGGCTTTTGAAATCTTACATTAGGATGTGTAGAGGTAAGATGTTAAGGATAGTAGTGAAGGAGTTGGGCATATCGAATCTTCATAAACATAAAATTTAGTGGCCAATTTAGGTGGAGGAAAAGTTAACCACATAGGATCTTCATAATTGTTCTTTAAGTGGCTAACTTAGACTCAAGAGGTTTTTGTTTTTTTTTTCGAGGATTAAGTCTTAAGTTCCTTTCTCATTTTGAGAGTCTTCTTCAATAACTAATTGAGGTTCACTGATTTGGTCATCTTGGATTTCTTCATGGACTTCTTTTTCTACGACCAAATTAGGCTCAATAGGTTGAGCACCGTGGACTTCCTCACGTGATTCTTCTTCTATGAAGTGAATACATGTGGGAATGAAATTTTATATCAATTCTTGAGACATCTCTATTTTTTCCTTTCTTGGTGTACGCTTACACACACTTGGTGTAGACTTACTCGTGAATATGCTGGGATAATCCAACAATTCATAAACTTTGTCTATACTTAGATCTATGAAGTCTCTACTAGCTAGAATATTCACTACTTTCCGTGACCTCTCGTGCAAACCATTGTGAAATGTATGGAGTTGAAGCCAATTTGGTAAGCCCTGAGTTTGACACATTCTCAGCAGATAATTGAACCTCTCCCAAGCATCTTAGAATGATTCCAAGTCATTTTGAGCAAAACATGTGAGGTTTTAATATTCAGTATACATCTCCATGGTACCTAACAAAACAAACAAGAAAATCAAATTAAAAAGATGAAAGGAAAGAAAAGAAAATAAAATAAAAAGGAGTTTGAATTAAAACTAGAATTGATTGGTATTAATATTAACAAAAGTTAGACTAATTCCCTGGGAATGCAAATGCACATATTGTTAACAAATAATATAGATAGAAGTAGAGTTTCAAACTCATGAAAAATTAGATCTAACAATTGCTAAGTACTAAAATTTATCAATCCTAACTTTATCCAAACGAATGAATTTTGAGAGATTTATAACTAAACTAAACTAAGCTAAAGCAAGCAAACGTAAGAATATAATGAAGAAAACCTAGAATTACAACTTCCCTCAATACTCATTTGGGTTATTATTATCTTATCATGCTTAGTTATGATACCAAATTACTAACCTAAGGTTCTTATTCAATTATAAGTATCTTTCGAATTGTTTATAATAATATCTAACTTAACTAATTCACTATATTTCTATGAGAATTGAATTAAACTAGACTCATTAAGAATAGGCCTAACAATGGCTACACAAGGTATGGAGGTATATTTCTATCCTGCATACAAATCAAAATCAAACAAGCATGTGAATGAATATAAACAAGTGTTATCTTATTCAAGGCTAAACCTAGATTTCCTTCGTCAAGGTTCCTCTAAGTTACCAAATCAATCTAATTGGTAGTTAATCAATTAGAAGTATAAAGCATAGAAGAAGATAAATAACTCATGTACTATACCCTAAGCAATCAAATTATAACATAAAACCAAACTACATGTGGAGTTCCATTGTAATCCTAAAGAAATAACTACTTTATGCTACTTAGTGTAAACATGGATGTAAACAAAGAAAACATCAAGCAAAAACGAGAAAGTAAAGAAGGAGTAAAAGAAAGAAAACTATAAAGGTTGTTAGTTTTCAAGCTTTAGCTATCCTTATTCCTTGCACTTTTATTTGTCTCTTAATCTCCACACTTTCTTAGCCTAAATTGTGTGTTTTTTCCCCCCACATAAATCTCTTTAAATAGGCATCAAAACCCTAAAAAAGAAGTCAATTTGGACTAGAAATCGATCTGGCACCCTAGCACTGAAGTTCTGGCACCTCAATACTGAAAAACGAAGTGCAGAATCATGTTAGGTGCCTAGGCTGTAGCTTCTGGCACCTAGGTACTGAACTTGGAGCCATGGCATTAACTTTCTTGCGCCTAGGCATTGGTTCCTCTAGTAGCACACATTATTTTGTGATTTTTGAGTGTTGAGCCCAAATTTGACTTCCAATAGAACTCCTTTAAGCATGAAACCTTTAAAATATATAAACTAAGTTAATATAAATTAGAACTCATGTTAAAAACCTAAATATTTGTCAAAATGAATTAGGATTCATATCATAATACGAAAAGGACTCAACTAGGATTTAACTAAAACCTTAAGCAAACTTCAACTAAAACTCAAGAAAATAGCAAATAATATGAATAAAAATGACATATAGATAAGGCTATTTCATAGATTTATTAACAAGCAGAGGTCTCCAATTGGGTGATCGAGAGGATCCTAGAGAAGATGGTATATCCTTTAAGAAATGATTGGTCTAAGAGATTAGATGATACACTACGGGCATACGGTATAGCCTACAAGACCCTTTTCAGGCATGTTCCCCTTTTGGTTGGTTTTTGGCAAGGCTTACTACCTACCGGTTGAGTTGGAACATAATGCCTATTAGGCAATAAAAAAGTTAAACTTTGATTATCCAGTCGTTAGTGAAAAGTGACTCTTTTAATTGAACGAGTTGGATAAGTTTAGGCCCAATGCTTACAAAAATGCCAACCTCTACAAGAAGAAGACCAAGAGGCTGAACGATTAAAGGATTGTTGAGCACCGCTTTGAGCCGGGTTAAGAAGTCATTCTTTATAATTCCAAGTTGAAGCTTTTCCTTGGAAAGCTAAAGTCAAGATGGTCTGGTCCATTCACCATCACCAAACTATTTATATACAATGTTGTAAAGCTGATAGCCACTAATCTGCATAGAACATTCAAAGTGAATGGCTAATGATTTAAACGCTATTGGGAAGGAAAGATTGATAACAATCATGCCTCCATCATACTCAGCAAAGCCACTTGAGCAACACTAAATCAAGTTGAGGACCTTAAACCAAGCTCTTCTTGGGAGGCAACCCTAGTTTTTAAACACTTTTCTTTATTTTAATTTTTGTTTTATTAATTTTTACTTTACACTCAGCATTCATATCATCTTTGTCAGGAAAAACAAGGACTAATAAACCACAAATAGAAGCACATGCATCGTGGCACCTAATTCCATCACGTTGCCGCGCCACATATCCAAGAATTTCAAAAACAACCTGAGAGCACATTGCCATGGCCTTGATCCATGCATGCCGCGGCTTTCAAGAAATCAAATTCCCAGGTATGTACTTAAAAAGCCATGCACCACGACTTGAGAATACTCACGCTATAGCGCCTCAAATTTCAATGCAAAATCACAACTTCAAATAGAGAGCACCATATCGTGGCCTCACCTCTTTTGTGTTGTGACCCCTATCAACCTTGAAAAAAGATTTTCAGACAGAAAGCATCAAGCCCATGGCATAATTTTACTTACACCGAGGCGTTCGTGTTTAAGAAAAAACTGGGTTTTAACCTGAAAGCATCAAGCCGCATTGCAATATTGCTCACCCTATTCTAGTGAATTCTACCGCTCTTACACAAAACCCCTTACCCACATCTCAGTTTACAGGCAAGTTTTATGTAGCTTCAACACAAGTAAGTTTTCTTCCTCTTCTTTCCTCATTCTAATTATTTTCTAGTAAGTAGGATGCTTTTCTTGTTTTATAGGCCTAATTACTTCATGATTATTGGGTAGATATGCTTCTTTAAAAGTTTGTGCATAATTCTTGGTTTTAGGTTTCTAGTTACGTGGGTGTCACATTTTGAATCTTGATATTTAATCCTGGGTTTTGTTAGATAAAATTAATGCAATATGAATTCATATCATCCTACTATGGTCCCTATCCCTATAATTCTTGAATGTATCTTAATAATCTTATGATTGTGGAAATAAGTTTGGGGGTAGGATGATGAATATTGATAGGTATTGCATGGGTGATGTATTGTTAATACTAACATGCCTGACTGAGAATATTATGTAAATGCTCTGTTGGGTCTGAGACCCTTTGTTGATTATGGGCTATGATTGACATTATTGCTGGGTATTGTGGGGTTTAGGATTATGTTTGTTCATTTTTCAGGATAATAGAACAAAAATCCAAGGTCACCAAGCATGCTCAATCTGCTGGACCAAGCTTTGATAGCAATAGGTTTATTTTTGCTGCAGCTGAGAAAAGGTACCATGAAGGGCTAGTAAACAAGAAGATTATGGCTTAATGAGGACTGCAACTTAGTCCCAATTATTTCCGGATCATTGTCCGTCAAATAGACGAAGGGAATTGGGTTAAGTTATGTGCAACTTATTCAACTAGGATTGTTGCTTTGGCCAGAGAGTTCTATGCCAACCTTGTGGAGCACAGTGATAGCAAGGTTATGGTTCGGGGCTAGTCACAAGCACAATGATTAATGCTTACTATAGAATCCCTGATATTCCTAAGACTGACGAATATATGGCCTATGTGAGTGGCATATTGGATTATAATTTTGTCATCAATGCTTTGTGCTACCAAGGCTCAACTTGGAAGCTGACTAATGGCGCACCAGTGCACGTCAAGGCTAGTCAATTGCATTCCATTGCAAGGGTTTGATATTTTTTTCGTGCTTGCCAATGTGTTACTTAGTGGACATGCAAGTGAAGTGACCAAGGAGCAGCAGTCTTGTCTATGCTATATTGTGAGGTTTGTCTATTAATATTGGTCGTATTAAACATAGTGCTATATTACTGGCGGCGAACAATGGACATCTTAGCATATGGTTCCCTTCCCTCATCATTCAACTGTGCTAAGAGGCTGGTGTGATTTAGAAGGATACTGAACCACTGGTATTACAGAAGTGACCAATCGATGACAAGCTGATGGACAAGTTCCTGAATAGCAACTTTGAAGCAAGATAGGGTGATTTATTAGCTCCAGCTTATCCCGTACTGACTCACATTGGCTCAACGATTCTCTTGTCTGGAGGTATAGTGAGCTGAACATTGGCAGCATAACCATGTTATCAATTGTCAAAATAATGAGTTATTGCGGATGATGTTGTAGTAAGGAAGATGGGATCCTTCTGCATTCCCTCCTTGTCCCGAGCCTACAGCTCTTTTCCCTCGTCTTAAGGAGGACATTGACATAGACTTTGATGAATAAGGGGAGTTCTTTTTATCTTTTTCTTTTCCTTTTATTTTTCTTAATTTTCTTCATTTCTTAAACATTCGGACACTGTTTAGTTTAGGTTTGTGGGAGTAACTTTCAGTTTTATATTTCTCTATTCTTATGTATAATTTGTTATGCCCTATGTTTGTGTATTTTGTTTCGACAAGGTATCTAGGTTGTAATGTGTTTCCTTTTCCCGTATTATTTTAAGTAGGTTGCAATTTTAATTTATTAATGATGCTCTAATATTTCCCTATTCTTATGATATTATCTTATTTATGCATTGATTTTGATTTTTGATATAATTCAAGAATTATTTTTCGAATTTATTACAATTAGGGCATATACTTCATGCATTCTTATTTACACAAGACAATTGTCATCTAGGGTTATTATTTTTAATGATTTTTTCTTTATAACCTTTAGACTCTTTTTGACTTCTTCAATTAGTAAGAATTCCTCTTAAGGCTAATTCCTAGACAAAAATTAGTTGAGAACATGATTTAGACCATATTTGGACCGATAGAGCCTTTGTATATCTACCGTTAATTTTATATTTCCTTAGTTACCCACTTTTGAGCTGAATGTCTATTCTTTGTTAACCAATCCTTTGTTTGTAAGACCCATTTGCACCTTATTACTTTGAGCACATTAAATATGCAGCAAAGTTGAGCTATAAAAAGAGAATAAGCTTGAAGCAAGTTTGTAAAGTGTGCAATACAGAGAAGAAATTTTTTTTTGTCTTCCCCACTTGATAAAATTAAGTTTGGGAGAAGTATGTAAAAATTCTTTGAACCAAAGGTTTGGTAGAAAAATAAAAGAAAGATTAAGGAGGAAAAAAATGGAATGCATCTATGGCCACACAAGAAGAAATATCGGGTAATTTAAAAGAAAAAAAGAAAAGAAAAGAAAGTATGAGTTGAAATAGTTGAAGCCTGAGTTAGTAGGATTTAACACCTTATCAAAGAAAAGGTGAGAAAGAAGGGTGAGCTCATGCAAGAAATTTGTGCTTAGGGTAATTGAGCTAAAAAATGTCATTCCATTAAACCTTTGCCCAAGCCTTACATTACAAGCTGAATAAAAGACCTATTAATTTTTGACCAAGTATTAGCCTACATCAGTGGAGAGAGGAAGGAAAGACGAAGTTTTAGGGGTTAAGATTAGTCTTTGTGTTATCTTGAAAATATCTTTGAAGCTATCTAACTTTAGTGATGATGCCTTGCATACACACACACATGAGGTTGGCCTGAACATGATAAATTTAAAGTTATACTTGTGTTTTGTCTTGAGTCAAGTCTTTATTATAAAATTTGAGGATCTTAGGGAAAGGATTAGTTCATCATTGATAGGTTAATTGTGATTTTGTTTGATCATTTTTTTTCTTTTTTGCTTGGGACTAACAAAATACTAAATTTGTAGGTGTGATAACTCTATAAAATAGAGTTATTTAACTATGATTTTAATTCATATTTTATGCTAATTCCTAAGGTTTTAAGTAAGAAAGTTAGTCAAATTTAGTGTTTTAATTGTTTTAGGTTGTTTAAAATTTTTGTAGAGTTTTTACCATAATTAGGAGTAGTTTTATGATTTTTGGTATTTAACTTGTTTTAGGTATCTTTGCAGTGTCATAGTTGCATTGAAAGAAGGAAAGGAATTCAAAGTAACATCATAATGCTAAAGAATATGAAGCCACGACATAACAAAAGGAAGAAATTGGCAAATCAGGCCAAGAGAACTAAGCCGCGACGTAAAGAGTATGAAGCAGCGGTGTTGCTAAAATAAGAAAAAATGCATATAAGTCAGAGAACTCCAAGCTGTGTCTCCTGGTGACTGAAGCAACAATTGTAACACCTTTTCTTTACAATGATTCTAAGTAGTGCAGCAGTGGAAGCATGTGCAAAAATTTAGTAAGAACTTAGCTAATTGGAAAATTCTTTGAAAAAGTTAAGTAGGAATTTCTTGTGTGTGTGTATGTATATATATATATTACTTTTTTATAAAAAATACTCATTAATCATACAGTCTGTACTTTTTCTTGTTCTTTTATTTACTCATATTCTTGTTCATCAGTATAATAAGCTAGTATGAGGTTTCTTATCTATTAAAGAGACTTCATCACCTTGAAAGTTTTAGATATAGTTGGTAGGCTTAATTCTTATTAGGTAGTAAAAGTTTACATCATTGATAGTCTACTAACTTAGTATATTTAATTTTTCCTCTTTAGTCAAGAATGGAAGTTTACTTAGTTTTATTATTCTATACACTTTCTTGTTATAAAGAGGTAGGTCCTCCTCCTTATTAGTGTCTTAGCCACGGGTTGGTTCCTTGTCAAATGTAAAAGGTTCACTTCCTTAAATCACATATTAGGTAGTAATAGGTGAAAGTCCATTTACTTTAAAAAGGTACAAAAGTCATATAGTACATATATACAGACTATCTTGTTATGGAAAGTGATAGAAACTTTGGTAACACTTGTCTTATTCAACATGCTTATATAAAGGTGCATACACTTGTACATAGCATTTTTTACATTATAAGGACCTTTGTTTAATTCTTTGGGTTTAAGACTATAAAAAACTTCTCCTTTTAAATTTATAGGCTAAGGCTACTTCACACTTAATTCCAAATTTAGCAAGATGAAAATACTAACATAAAGGCTCGACCTCTTTACTTTCATACTTAATATTTTTACATAGCTACATGATATTAGAAGGTGCCTTTACATCAATCACATAGGCAACCTTTCCAAAAGTACACGGTTTATACATTAAACTCACAAGGCCACTTCTTAACACTAAGGAACATTTTCATTACAATTTTTAAACAAAAGCATGACTTCTAACTCTAATTACTCCATCATAGCGATAGGTACACTATGGCCAAGGGATAGACTTCACCATCAAAATAACCCTCCCATACTTCCCAATACTCTTCCATATACACCACACCTTCTTGGAAGGTTGCATAAAACACATAATGACGTTCAAAACACAACACAAATATGATGCCCAAACTAAACCCGAGAACTTATCAATTTGCAAGTCAAGAGTTTACAAACCATAAGACAAAATCTCATCATTAACTATACATTAAATTTTAACAAAAGAATTACTTGATGTGTAGTTAATAAATAAGGGAAATGAAATCGATTTTTTACATGCATGTACCTTAAGAAATTCTTGATCCAACATGCAAACAGAGGTAATTAGTATACAATTCAAGGCTCTTACATACATGGCCATTCAACCTCAACTAGACATGGTGGGTTTGAACACTTCTTGAGTCTTTGGACTTCTTGGGCCAACACATGGTCAAGAACAATTTATTAGTACAAAATATGCAATTCATGTCAAAAACAATTAAACCAAGCCACTTCTTACCCATTCATTCCTAAACATGCAATTATTCCTTTCTTTGGGGTAGAATATTTAAGAGTAGAAAAGAAGAATTTTCATAGAAATAAAGAAGTTTAGTAGGAAATGCATGAAAATTCCTTAAGTTGAAATCGGCACCACTTTTGGATTCCCTTAAAATTCTAGCTAGTAATTGCTCTCGGTCTCCTTCTCCTTCAAGTTGGTTGCCTTTGTTCTTCTTCCCAAACTCACACCTGTAACTTACTTTGAACCCAAGTAATAGACTCCCTAGTGAATTCTAAGAAGAACTACATTGGCAGATTAGGATTTTGAATTCTATAAGCCCTCCACGCAAGCTCTTTTTCTTTCTCTCACTACATTATTTCTCTCTTGGTTTCTAGTTGCAAAAAATGGAAATGAAGAAGAAGAAATGATGATGGTGAGACTTAAGGAGAAAGATAAAGCAAAAATCTCCAAAATACCCTCCACCAAGCCAATAAAATAATGTTTTATTCTTACCTAATCCTCTACTTATCAATATTTTAATGCCTATTTAGTCAACTTATAATTACCTATTATCTATAGGTATTTATATCTATATGCATGTAAATGTATTCTCTTTGATTTCCATGGTAAAGCATTAGTGTATAATTACATATACCTACCGTATAGCCACAATTGTCTCTCTATATTTTCCTTATTTTTCTTAATCATCCTAAATTCCTAGTACTTAAATTTTCTGCTCACTTCCTTTTACCAAAATATTTCTGAGTAATATCTTATATTTTTCTAGCAGAAAAGCACATTAAAATTTTTTAACTTAAACACATAGATTACAAAATTGTCAAGTATATGTATGCATTTTTATCATGCTACTCTTACTTATAAAACATATCAAATAAATATCACCATTTAAAATTTATTTAGGTCTAAGTGAACATGTCGACTAAATCTACATGCAAGTTACAAAGAAATGGAACAGTTCAGTCAATATAAGAAAAATGAGTGTTATTTTAGGGAATGTTATAGTGGCACTGTCAACTCAACCTGTCCAGTAAAAACACAGAGATAGATGACTTTGTAAACTATTCAGGAAGTTGGCGCCGTAGCGGCCATTGATGCAATTCTGCGGTGAGACAAGTTGAAGTCCAAGTAGGACTATGTAGAACTTTCTGTGCTGCAGTGCCATAGAGTGTCATGCCATGATGCTTTCACATGTTTCTGAATACTCCTAGTTCAATTGAACTAGGAGTAAAAGGTATGTAAATAAAAGGGAAGGCTGAGGTTTTAAGATATACCAGAGCTCGTGATAGAGAGTGTTAACAAGTTAAAAAAGACCCTAAGCCGTGGTAACTTCTAGTTTCTACTCCCTTCTTTTTATTTTTTATTTACTTGTAATGGCTATGTTTTTATTATTTGTGTTTTTAGTAGTTAATATGGAGTATTCGTATTCCAGGGATACAATTGAACTCATGTGTAGTTGATATGGCTTTAGTTTTAATTCAATGCATGTTTTAGTTTTAATACTTATGTTGCCTTGTTCTTAATGCTTCTAATTGATTGATCACTAGTTAGATTGATTAGGAATTCTGGAATTGACTTGAAAGAGTCAATTTTGGGATAAGCCTTAGGCAATATAATCTATGTTTGATTAGTCATATGATTTGGATGATCTAATTTGTTTAAGAGATAGGAACATACTTTTTAACCATAAGTAACCATGAGATTGGTTCTTAATGAGTTTGTCTTAGAAAGATTCTCATAGGAATATAGGGAATTAGACTAAGAGGAATATATATCAGTTAGACATAGGAATATGCTAGTAATTAATTAATAAATTTTGGTTAATATTAAGCTATTACATAAATTGAATTGAATTAAAGTTAATTAGGTGTAGTGTGAGCGATTTCTTGAACCTAGGCTTAGTTTTAATATCTTTTATTAAATTGCTTAAAATCTATGAATTACTTTGGTTTGATTAAAGTTAGGTTTCATAGTAGTGGTATTTAACATTAGAAGATAAATTATTCCTCGTTGGAATGAACTTTATTTACTCTATATTACTTGAGGATGAAAAGTGCACTTGCGTTGACAAAATCCATGTCAGGTGCAAAGTCTGAATTAAATGGAGTGGCCTAGTGGGCTTAGCTTAAATCAGTTTTAAACTCTTTTGGTGCAGCAATTACCACTGGCTTTGATTAGTTAAACTTTGATATTATTTTCTTTTTTGTACAACATAGTGATAAACATAATTGTAATGGTGGACTAACATGTTTTAAACTATTTCCTATATTACTATCATGTATATTCATTAATTATACAGTTAGTTATAATTGGAAATTTGTTCTTTATGTAAATAGATAGTAATGCAAGTAAATCAAATAGGAGGGCCGTTCAAGGAAAAGATCAAGAGAAGTATGGGTGTTGAAGTACTTCACTGTTGAAAGAGTTGATGAGGATAATAAGACTTATGAATGTAATAACTGTGATGCAACATATGTTTTGAACCCTAAGATGGATGGAACCTCTAAACTTCAAGCAATGTATCATTGTGAGCACTTCCCTTTGCCCTTGTTGTTTGGTTCATCCTAATGAATTAGAGTTGTAGTTCAAGCTCAAATGGAAGAAGTAATAAGTATTTATAGATTATGGTTGTAATAGTTAAGGGTTGTATTGTTTTCATTTATTTCCTTAAAGTCATTGTTGTTGGTTGTTGCTTTGCTTAGTGGTTAATGATTATGTATTTTATGAATTATGATTATGTATTTTCTATTTAAAAACATTATGTTTGAATAAAATTTATTTTAGTTACCCTTTGTAAGCTGTTCTATATGCTTGTTTCAATATTCTCATGTATACTATTATAGATGGCTAGTAATAACCTTGTTGATATGGAGTTGTCCGAATTTGACGATATGGAAGTAGTTGAAGTAAACAATGAAGATCCAAAGGATACACCTGTGGAAAACTAGCAAAATACTCAACCTACTGATGTTAGTGGTTCTACCATAGTTGCTGGTTATTCAAAGAAGAGGAAGACAAATAAAAAAGCTACTACAAATGGAAGAAAACTAGCAAATGCTACTATGGAGGGGAAGGTAATAAATCAAATCAATAGTTCTTGGGTGTGGGAATATTATACTCATGTTAAGGGTACTTCTGAACTTAATCGTAGGTGAAGCTATAATTTTTGTGGTACAACATATGCTAGTCACACCAATAGTAATGGAACAACTAATTTACCGAATCTTTTAATGATAAGTGTGGGTATAAGTGTAAGAAATTTCCTAAACACCTTCTTCTGGATTAGGATTCTGGTCAAACTATGCTTATTTTTGAATCTGCTAGAAAAAATGAATTAGGGAAGGGTAAGGAAGTTGAAAAGAAAGGATTGGATGCTACTAGTGATAAATATAATGAAAAGGCATGTAGGGAGGCCTTGGCAAAGTATATTGTCATTAATAAGTTGCCATTTAAACATGTAGAGGTGAAGGTTTAAAACTGCTTGTTTCCACTTTGTGTCTTATAATGGTCATACCTTTAAGATTTATAGTTGTGAAGGATATCCTTCAACTATACTTGAATGAAAAACAGAAATTGAAAAAATGGTTAGTAAGCAACAAGCAAAGGGTGTCTCTCACAATTGATTGTTGGACATCTATCCAAAATCAAAGCTATTTGTGTCTTACAAGGCACTTTTTTAATGATAAATGGAAAATGCAGAAGAGGATTCTTAACTTTTGTCAACTCAATGATCATAGGGGTGAGACAATAAGGAAAACAATTGAGAAATGTTTGGTAGAATAAGGATAGAAAAGGTATTTTGTGTGACTGTTGATAATGCTTCTGCTAATGATGTGGGTGCTAATTATTTGAAAACAAAGGTGAATGATTAGAATGGGGTGGGGTCTTGTATGGGGAGATGATGCATCTTAGGTGTTGTGCACATATTTTGAATTTAATTGTGACTAATGGTTTGAAAGATATAGACTTGTCTGTCTATAAGATTAGGATTACTATGATGTATCTAGGTTGTTGAAGTTTAAAAGGTGTGTAGAGTTCGCCAAACTAATCATAAAGACACTCCCAATATTACATGTCCCTACTAGGTGGAACTCTACATATTATGTTAGAGTCAGCCTTAAAGTGCTAAAAGGCATTTAATAGGTTGAGTGAGCAAGTTACAGTATATAAGGTGTGTTAAAGAAAGGCAAGAAGCTCATTGATCATGGTTCTATATATCCTCCTAGTGAGAAAGATTGAGAAGTTGCGAGTTTGTATGTTAAGTTCTTGAATGATGTTTATTGCAATAACATGTCCTCCAATGATGTTTCCAAGGGCTGCTGGCCTTTGTTGTGCTTGAAATCTAGATGAAAAATTAGGCTTTGAAGCGTTAAATGTCCCTTGGTTGTTCCAACCAAAATTTAGTTGATTCCTCTACCTCGAATTGTAAGTGTTGGAAAAGAGATTGTTTTGCCGGTTGTAATTTCCCACATATTGTATGGCTTCAGTATTTGGGAATTGATTAGTAGAATGACAATTCCCAGATACCTCACAAGCAATAACAGTGGCTTTAGAAATTGGCTACACCCCAAGATTGTTAAACTTCTTGCTAAATCAGTCACTTGTTCCGTTAAGGTAGTGATGGCATCTAGTTCAGCAACTCCAGCTACTCTTCGATTTGCCAACCTTTTGAATGGTCATTGGTAGTTGTTTGCAGTCATCTCCTGATAGGGATTTTACAAATGTAATTGGACGTATCATCCTCAAGTAATATAGTAATAAATAGAGATCATTTACACGAGAAATAATTATTTATTTTAATGCTAATTACCATTATGGTGCAGCGTAACTCTAATCAAGTCAATGTAAATTCAGAGATTTTAAATTTGATTTATAAAAATATTAAAACTAAGTCTAGGTTCATGAAATCCCTCATATTACACCTTATTAACTTTAATTCAATTCAATTCATGCAATAGTTAATACTAACCTAGATTTCTTAATCAATTACTAGCATATTCCTATCTTTAGCAAATATATATTTCCCTTAGTCTCATTTCTTATATTCCTATGAGAATTATTCTAAAGCAAACTCATTAAAAACCAATCTCCTGGTTACTTATGATAAAAGAGTATATTCTTATCTCTTAAACAAATTAGATCATCCAAATCATATGAACAATCCAAACATAAGCTATATTGCCTAAGGCTAATCCCAAAACTAACTCTTCCAAGTTAATTCCAAAATTCTTAATTAATCTAACTAGTGATCAAGAAATTAGAACTAAATACTAAAACTAAAGCATGAATTGAATTAAAACTAAAGCCATATCGGCTATATGTTGGTTCAATCATTACTCCTTGTTGTGAAAAATACTACGCAAGTGCATGTATCGTTTAAACAATTAAGGATAAGTTAAGTATCATTCCCATGAGGAATTAATTCTATCAAGCCAAGTACTAAAATTTACCAGCTCTAACTTTATCCAAATAATTGAAAACTTGAGATTGTTAACTATAATTAAACTAAAGCAAGTAAATAAAATAATTGAACTTGAGATTATATAGAGAAAACCTAGAATTATAATTTCCCCCACACTTCACTTGACTTGCCTTTATCTTATCATGCTTAGTTATGATATTATGTTATTAACCTAGGGTTTCAAATTAATTAAAAGTATCTTTTGAATTGATTATAATTTATACCTTGGTTGATCAATTTACTATATGTCTATGAGAACTGAATTAAACAAGTTTCATTAAAAACAAACCTAATTTGGCTACACAAGGTATATAGGTATATGTCTATCCTATATGCAAATCAAATTCAACCAACTAATGAATGAATTCAAACATGTGTTATATCATTTAAGGCTAACCCAAATTACCTTTGTCAAGGTTCCTCTAGATTACCGAATCCATCTAATTAGTGATTAAGCAATTAGAAGCAATGAACAGAATAACATAAATGATAACAATATCAAACCCTAAGCAATCCATAAATAAAATTAAATCAAACTACAGGTGAGTTCCATCATAATCCTAGAAAAATGATTTAGTTCATGCTACTAGATGTAAACATGACTACAACTAAGCAAATCATTAAGAACATACAATGAAACTAAAAGGAATGAAGGAATAAGAGAAAACTAGGAAGATGTTGGTCTCTAGCTTTTCAAAATCCCTTACTCTTCTAGCTCCATATACTCTCAATTAACTCTATATCTCCAAAATTCCCTTCCACGATTATCTATTTAAAATCCCCAAGCCCTTTCACTTTACAGGCTTCCAAAATCATAAGTCATAGTCCAATTTGGACTAGTTTTATCGAGCCAGTACCCCAGCCACAACTTTTCTGTGCCCTAGCACTGATTTTTTGACGAAACAGGAAACTTTGCACGATGTTAATGTTGGGGGCCCCAGCTGTAGGATTCTGTTGCCCCAACGCCCACTTCCTGGCACCTAGGCGCCAAACACTACTTACTTGCAGTTTTTGGCCAAGAGCTTGAGCGCCCTAGCACCAATGCTACTGGTTGAGATTTTTCAGCTCTACAACCTTGGTTTTTCACAGCCTAGGCGCCCAACAAGCTGAAATCCTATCCCTTGAGCAATTGGTCTTCAAAAAGGACTCCTTGTAGCTTGTACGTTCAAAACACACAACCAAAGTTTAATAGGAATGAAACTATTATCTAAAAAGATAAATTCTAAGAAATAATACTAAAAACATGACATTTTAATGCAATACAAATTAAGCTACAAACTAAGCTAAAACTAAATAATTCATAATGCAAAACTCAAGAACCTAGCTAAAATGAATGCATAATGTGATGTAATATAAGTTATTTCATAAACTTATCACCCCTAGAATACGACTATTCCATACTAACTACTAAAAATATATGAAATAAAAACATAAACATTACAAGCAAATAGAAAATTACAAGAAGAAAGAATAGAAACTAGAAGCTGTCACGCTTCGGGTTTTCTTTCGCTCCTTAGCATTCTCTATTGACTTTAACTAACACATCCTTTATTGTTCCCCTTGGATAGGTTAAAGACCTATCAGCTAGTTACAATGTAACTGATGTAAGCTTAACTTCCCCCAAACCTAATTTCCAATATATAGACAAAGGCATTAAATTAATACTAGCTCCTATATCACATAAAGCCTTACCAAAAAATTGAGTACCAATTGTATAAGGGATAATAAAACTACCTAGATCCTTTAACTTTGGTGGGAGTTTCTTTTATAATATAGCACTACATTCTTCAGTGAGAGCAACGGTTTCATGCTCACCTAACTCCTCTTCTTAGACAAGATGTCATTCATGAACTTGACATAGCTCGACATTTGTTCTAAAGCTTCAGCAAATGGTATGTTAATGTGGATCTTTTTGAACACTTCTAAGAACTTTTGGAATTGCTTGTCAAGATTCTTCTTTTGGAATCTTTGAGCAAAGGGTGGTGGAGGAGTAGACATAGTAGATTCATTGGTTTGAGTTTTAGCGTCGCTGCTTCACAATTATCATGCCACGGCTCATCCTTCCTTGTGATTTTTCTGGGTAGCTTGAGTTCTTCAAGCCGCGGCTCAAGTCTTCAAGCTCCGCAGCTTCTTGCTCTCTGACTTCGAGTTTCTTACTTGTTTTGGATGTACTGCGGCTTAGTCATATTTGTGCTGTGACTGAGGCCTCTTTGTCTAATTCATAAATTTCTTCATTTGTGGACCTACTGCTTCATGTTCTTTAGCGCTGTGGTGCTTGTTAAATTGCTTTCCTTCTCTAGTCTAAACTAGGACATTGCAACACACCCAAAACAAATTAAATACCAAAATTCGTAAAACTACTCCTAATTAATATAAAAACTATGCAAAACTCTTAAAACAACCTAAAACAACTATAACACTATAGTTGACTAGTATTCTAACTCAAAACCTTATGATTAGCATCAAATATGAATTAAAATCCTCAAACCTAATATTTTGCTAATCCTGAGCAAAAAGAAAGAAAACAAGAATCATAATTAACCTATCAATGATGAGCTAATTATTTCGATAAAAATCCTCAAATTTTATAACCAAGACTTGACTCAAGATAACACATAATTATAATTTCGAATTTATCATGTTCAGGCCAACCTCATGTATGTGTAAGCATCGTCACTAGAGTTAGATGGCTTCAAAAATATTTTCAAAATAACTCAAAGACTAATCTTCACTTTAAAAATTTCGTTTTTCCTTCCTCTTTCCACTAATATAGGCTAATACTTAGTCAAAAATCAATAGGCCTTTTATTCAGCTTGTAATGTCAGAGGTAAAGGTTTGATAAAATGGAATTTTTAGCTCAAATACCCTCAACACAATTTCTTTGTATAAGTTCACCCTTCTTTTCCACCTTTTCTTTTCCAATGTGGTAATTCCCACATACTCGGGCTTCAACTATTTCATCTCATGATCTTATCACCCGGTATATTTCTTCTTATGTGGCATAAATTTTCTCCACTTTTTTTTTCCCTTTTTTTTTTTTTTTTTTTTTTCCCTACTAAACTAGGGGGAATGTATGTAATGCCTCATCTAACTTACATAATTTCATATGTAGGATGGTGTGACACCCCTCTCAAAGGTATAACTAGCCAGAGGAATGGATAACCAAACCTCCGTAACCCTGACTCCAAACAAGAAATGAACACCACACTTGACTAAACTAAAGAGTAAAAGTAAATTTTATAAAATAGGACTTAACTAAAAAAAATTTGTTTACTGAAACTTATATCAATTTATTAAAAATTTCGGCAAAGGTTTTCCATAAAGTGGAACATGCCTATAAAATTTAAAAACATATTTCTATTGTTATACAATAATAACTATGACAACAAAGACAATAAGGAGATCCGCTCCGATTCTCATCGTAGTAATACTTAACTAAACTATTACCCCACATAAGACTTGGAACCCCACAGCTTTAATGTGACTGCAAACTTTCATCCTTTGACTTCAAGATTGAGATTCTGAAAAATTACCTTGCTACTAAACACTCAGCAAAGTTCATTATTGGTAACCGCCATCCTCGAGATCCTGTTACCAAAAAAATAACCACAAAAAAGGGATGAGTCCTACAAACTCCGTGAGTGAAAAATTGTACCCAAAAGGTACTAGCATCACCCAACACACGTATAGAATATATTATCAATTAATATCAGTATGTCATAGTATATCAGAACTACTAAGATTACACATATACAAATACGAAAATATAAAACTTAGCTAACACATTTCAATTAGTACACTATATAATCCACTTAAAACAATCAAGGCAATCAAAGTATTCAAAGTAAGCAAATAGCTAATAGAGTAACTCAACCCTGCACAACAGTATCTTCCCACACTTAGCATTTATATGCCCGCACAACAGGTTAATCCTCTGTACACAATCCATCCTACCGGGGCTGAGCACTTATATCTTTTAAAACAATTATCAGAATCAAAGTATCTCATATCAAAATATCCTAGATGTACTTGAATTTCAATTTCTGAAATAAAAATCATTTCTTAGAAAAATCTCACTTTGTTGGTCCTTATCAACCACAACTAATATTAAACAAACATAATTCAAATAAATCACTTAAATACTGCACTTGCTTATTTTTCATATATCACATCTATTCAAATACACATATAATTACACAAAATAATCTAGCCCCCAAAGGTAATAGTTAATCACTCACCTTTAACAGATTTTATTCGTTACTTACACTTGCTTTCACGTGTCTCATCAGGTCCACATTAGAATTCGAAACTCCCCCACACCCAACTTTCAAGTGGTAGCTCTTCTCAAACCACACAACCAAGCAAGAGGCAGCCACACCCAAGCATGACAGCAAGTTAAATTTAAGGGGAAAAAAAATGTTGCAACAGCAAAAGGAAGTATGGCTGGTTGAATTAGGTGGTTGCCCATTCAATATTCAGTTGGACTGCAAGGAAAAGAGCAAGTTTATAGCCAAACAAAGAAGAAAAAGGAAAAAGGAAAGAGTACGACAAGACAGGGCATGGTAAAAACAAGGTATTGGTTTAAGAAAATATGATATAATCATAAGAAGGAAGGAAAAAAAGATAGTTGTTGTACTCACATTTTGCTTAAGTAAGAAGCACCAAAACTCAACTCTACGCACTCTAAATTTGGAAAGAAAGACCAGCTGCCAACGGTTGGTTTCTTACCCACCCTAAACCACTAAGCAGGACAAGGACAAAGCAAGGAAAAGGAAGGAATGAAGGAGATGTTTCAAAGAGGAGGTTCCCAGCTGGAAATATACAAAGGAAAAATTTCTAGAGAAAACAATGGCAATAAAGGAAAATAAGAAGAAGGTTCAGCCAAGGATAAAAACAAAAGAAAAATGCAGAATTTTCTAAGGGGAATATCGATCCCAGGTAGAATGGAAAGGGAAAAATAAAAATAAAGAAAATCAAAACAATATGAGCAAAAATCAAACTCACAAATAAAGTGTGTGGTAGATATTTACCTCTTGATTTATATATATTTACTTGTTGACTTATAAACATGTGTGCAAATTTGTCCTTAGTTTTTAATTATATATGCACATGTTGAATTGTATTGTTTACTTATTTAATTTGCTTGTGGTGGAAATTAAATTTTGATACATTTATACCTATACATTAATTATTCACCCACTTGAATTTACTTGATCACAATGTTATTTACTTTACAATAACAATTACCCAATATTTTTAAAATATATACTAAGGTTACACTAAGATATCAAATTATAACATGTTTAACTATACTGTTATTTAATTAATTTTTTTATTTTATAAAGTAAATTTAAACATTATGTCTTACAACTTGATTTTTACGGTATTGGGCTATGAGGCTTATAACAGATGGTAGATTACTAAGTGTTATACTATTGATGTATAGATTAGTGTATTAATGTTCATGTGTTTTAAGTGTGTCATGTTTTACTATGTTGAATGGTTAAGATGCAATTATATTGTTTTGATGAAATTCCCCCATCCCTATGATGAGAAATTACTTATCATGAATCTTGATACTTATGGAGAATTCTTGAGTTAGTAGCATTGTAGGATGTGATTTCTAACATTCATTAAGCACTTCATCTTTTTATTAGGATTGTGTTGCTTATTTAGAAACGATTTATGTTTAGCATTTCCATGTTTGGTTTAGAGCCTTAGAATTTGTTTGATTCTCTCTTAAGGCGAAATCATAGACAAAACTAAGTTAAGAACATGATTTAGGCTATCTTTGGACCGTTTGAGCCTTTTGAGCGTATCATGTTTTATCTTATATCCTTAGTTATCCTATTAAGCCTATATTGTCTTCTCTTGGATACCAACAAAAATTTTGCCGAACCATTATTTAAAATTCCAATTTTGAATCTTTACTCTTGGGCATATTAATCATTCTATGAAAATATTGTGCTATGATAAGAAAATGAGGAATTATTGGAGTTATAAAAGTTTGTAGTTATATTTGTACCTCTTGATCACCCTTAGAATCATAATGAAATGAAATAAGTTTAGGGGTGTAACAAGAGTTGAAAAAAGGCAAAAAGAAAAAGCCAACAAATAAAGAAAAATTCATGAAGTGGTGAAAAGAAAAGAAAAAATTGAAATTGAGGTACTTAAGTGGTGAAAAGAGGAGTGATCTATATGCTTAAGGTAATTTGAGTTTTAAATTTCCTTTATCATACCATTATCCTAAGCCTACATTACAAGCTTATAAAGACCTAATGATTCTTCACTTAGTTGAGTCTACATTAAGAGAGAGAGAAATGAAAAGCAAACATATGGGATTTGAATGCTAGACTGGTTTTGATAAACATAAATTTATCATGATTGCATGCATTCCTTTGTAAAAGACCATTCACACACACACTGAAAATCCATTTGAAAATGATGCTTGCTCTTGAGTTTAATATAAGTTTGAATGATACCTTGTGGTTGACATTGAGTGAAAAGTTTATGAAACTTTTGAGGATATCATGGTGATATCATCTTATTGTGTAATGCGTCTTTAGCTATGTCGTTTGTTGTGTGATTTTTTTTCTTTTTTTGCTTAAGGACTAGCAAAATCTTAAGTTTGGGGGTGTGATAAGTTCTCAAAAGTACTTATAATACCCCTCATCATGCATTCATTTTAGCTATGTTCTTGAGCTTTACATTACAATTTGGTTAGTTTTAGCTTAGTTGGTAGTTTATTGTGCCTTGAAGTAAGATTTCATGTTTTAGTTGTTTTTGCATCGATTTTAGATTTTATATAAACGTTTTAATCCTAATTGATTTTGGTCATGTATTTTAAAGGTTTAAGGCTTTAAGAAGCCAATTTTGAAGACCAAATGCAAAGGGTTGAAATTTTAACTCGTCGGGCACCTTAGAAATGGAAAACTGGTGCAGCAGTGCTGAAAAGTCAATGCCAGCACCCCAGCACTAGGAAATTGGTGTTGGGGCGCCAAAGTCAGAAAGGTCCAGGGCCCTAGAGCTAGAAAGTTGGCGCCTAGGTGCCAGCCCGATATTCCAGCCCCTGTTTCACCCAAAATGTGTTAAAACTCTGATTTGAAGGCTTATACATGTGATATAAGTTAGGGTTAGAAGGGGAACGAATTTTAGGGGTTTTCTACAGTTGGAGGGAAGGTTGAAAGGCTTTGGAGGTAAAGTAGGCAAGAGGAGGCAGAGAAGCAAGAAGCTTGAAGATTGGTGACAATCTTCATGTGTTTTCTCCATTTCCTTCTTGTTTCTTTGTTCTTTGTGTTGTATTGATGATTTTTTTAGCTTCAACCATGCTTAATTTCTATAGAATGCTTGGCTTACATACATGTATTAAGTTTTATTCTAACTAGTTAGTATGTTTTCAAGGTAGATATTAATGCAAATAAAAATGTTAAGAGGTAAACTTAATAAATACAAGTATAAGTCTATTAGGAGTAATGTATGTATGGATATAAGTGTACAAGTGTTAATAAAATAATATTATATA
Organism: Quillaja saponaria; assembly: GCA_029379385.1. Lineage (NCBI taxonomy): Eukaryota > Viridiplantae > Streptophyta > Magnoliopsida > Fabales > Quillajaceae > Quillaja > Quillaja saponaria. Next base: position 8,759,076 of record CM055606.1, read on the forward strand.
GATTAAAGCTAGTCTAGGGAATGTTTGGTTAATATATGCATATATACATATTCAAGTATGATGATTAATGGTTAATATAGCATTAAAATAATAATAAACTAAGCACTAGTGGAGGGGTTTAAATAACTTTAATCATTCTGCCATTAAAAGGCATTAGGAGGTTGTCTTCAACCTCAATTCTCTAATTTCTACAAGTGTGAGACTGAGAGATAAAAGAGAGAAACTTAGAGCAAGAATCTCTTACATGTAAGGCTTCTTCTAACCAAAATCAAAATTCGATTAAAAGAATCTACAAACCAAAGAGATTACATTGCTTGTTTCACCAGTAAATTCTGAGCATTGTTGCAATTCTGAATTTTTGGAGCTGTTCTGGTTGAACTGGTGACACGAGGATTTTTAGTCCTCTGCTCTACCAGCTGAGCTATCCCCAAAGGGCTATAAAAAGAGAATTCATAAGGGTTTAAAGAACGAAGGAAAGAAATAACACTAATAGCACCACGACTTAGGTTGCTGGTTACTAGTTACTGGTTGCTAGTTGGTGGAAATCAAGTATGTGCTATATGTTTTTTTCTCAAGTTTCTTTTGCTGAAAAATGTAACACTGTTCCATTTATACTCTTATTATTCTTACTTTAAACAACTTCATGAATTTTGTGTTAGATGAAGATGAACTGAAATGAGAAATGATTTTTTTGCATGGTTTAGTATCTTGCTGGTTACAAATGTGGAGATGTTGGCCCTAGAAGTGCCAGGGCCCTAGAAGTTGCTCTCACACCCTAATCCTAGTTCTAATAAATTAGATGAGAGGTTTTCCTCAAGGGTGCTTGTGTTAAATTATACAAAACAAGTCTGGAACTCCCTGTTTGCATCTACTCATAAGTGAAGGTTGATGTATACTTACATAAGAATGTGTTTTCGTGCATATCCACCAATTTATTCAAACCATGCTTTACCTCCTTTTAACATTCTTCAATGTATAGTACATATTAAGATTTCTATCCCATGTTTTATCTAAATTGATGCCTACAGATTAACCTTTATTCTGGAAGTAACTAGCTTCGATTGTATATACTTGCATGTCACTGCTACTATATGTGTTACTTAAAGTTCTATGAAGATGTACTTGGATAATGAATACTGGCAGGTTTGGGGAGGTTACTATGAAGATGCAAAGTCTTGGGACCCAATAGAAAAGTAGTTAAGGTGTACTGAGTCTGTATTATGGAATGTATATAGCTTGGACTTGTTGTAGGCTTGTTGAAATCCACAAGTAGCCTAATGTAAATTATTTCTTTTTAATTTATGTTTTAGTTCTTATTAGAGTTGTTTATTTTGCAGGCACGTCAGTTTTTTACCTCTATCAACTTAGACGATAATAACAAGGCCGAGTATTAGTGAAGCTTTCCACCTTGCTTCAATGCCAAGGATTCTTTCTATCCTTATTCTTTTTTATATTTTAAACATTGAGGACAATATTTGTCTTAAGTTTAGGGGAGGGTTTTATTGGTGTATTTTTTTTTTCTTAGGTTAGTTATCCATGATATTATTATGTTTTTATGATGAATCCTCTCATACTATGATAATATTTTATTTTCATATTATCTTTGACATTCATATTAAATTATTGAGTTAGTAACACTGTAGGATGTGATTTCCAGCACATATTATACACTTAATCTTTTGCTTTGGATTGTTTTTGTTTATTTAGAGACCGCTTATATTTAGAAAATTCATATTTAGTTAGGCACCTTATAATTTGTGTGATTCTCTCTTGAAGCAGAAGACTAGACGCAACTAAGTTAAGGAAATGATTTAGGACATCTTTGGACAGTATAAGCCTGTTTAGCTAACTATGTTTTATATTATATTCTTAGCTACCCTATTAAACCTAATATTGCCTTCTTCTTTTTTACATTGACAAAAATTTTGCCTAACCATTCTTTTTAAATTTTAGTTTTTGAATAGTATTAGTGTCCAAGAGTCAATCAATAGTTTGTTGTAATGATACTATATTTGTATTAATCCATACAATATTTATTAACCATTCTTTATTAGATTGTTTAAATTAGATTTAGTACAACGATATATAAAATTCCTAGAACTAATATTGTGTATGCATAATTATGATGTTGATCATAATTGTGAGATATGACATACATAAAGAATTATTCTAAAATTATTCATAGTCAATGAATCATCAAGAACATGGATATTGATGATTCTTTGAGACAAACATATGGGTGCTTGTTAGTTAAACAAGTACACTGAATTAACCCAACACGAGAAACCAGGTGGAGTTTTTACTCATGTGTCAATGGAAGTTCTAAATGTTGATGGTGTAAGTGATCCTTTGACTTGAGATTATCTTATTACCTTATATGAGAATCTTTGTGTTTTGATGTCATTCATAATATCCTGTAATAAGGATAATACATGGATGATTATTGGACATGTGGTGAAGCATATGAAGGTAGATGAATGATACACAAAGAATTCATCATCCTCAGTAAAGAGCACGAATATCACAAGGCCTTTTGAGACAAGTATGTCTTCTTCTAGGAATATTTACAAAGTGAAAGAGATTAAGATTGAAAGAGATTAAGACAAGTTAAAAACGTGAACTTGGTTTCAAGTACAAATCAATTTAGACAAAGATAGGGTTGACACTATAATCCATGCCCTATGTCTATCTGGGGATATGTTTGATAAAATGATTAAATTACATGGTAACCAGGCACTGAAAGATTTAATCAATGATCTTAACTTTGCTTATACTTAGATGTCATGATTTAGGTGTCATGATACATTGGTAGATCTCAATCTTGATCAATGAATGTAAGTTGGTTGGATTAGCAAAACCAAATTTAAATTAAAAGTGTTTTAATTTAACCATACTTCTTAGTAAGGATACAATTATGTTTATTGCCAACGTACGAGAGAAACCTAATAGGTTACACACTTTAATTGACTTAGGTTAAGAACCTTGAAGAAATAATAAAGTCTTGGAATTAATAATTGGCTTCCAAGCACATATGGATAAAAAGGTAATTGTCACCTAGACATATATGGCGAGACTTGTTTTCTTGAAAGTCAATGAAAAGTCTAGTGGGAATCCTAATTGGATATAGGCCAGTCTAAAGGCCTATTAATGAAATCCTAAGCAAGGAAAGACTATAACTCCTTGAGCCCTAGCTGCCCCTGTATAAGTAGTAGCTAAGGGAGATTTCGGCCATAAGGTGATTACAAGTGACATGCGGCCTTGTGAGAGATTGTAAGCAAGAAGAGTTCTTGAAAATCTCCTCTCTTGACCGTGACCCTTTTGTTGAAGCAAAAGTGTCAAGAACACTCCTCTATTAGCAATTAAACCAAGTGGAAGCTAGCACATATTCTAAGGGTGAATTATTTCGTTCGAATCCTTTTTGATAAAGGTAAAGGTTTTTAACCATCAATTGTGCGAACTATTTCATTAGAGGCTTATTCGTTAGAATAGCTTACTAACCATTGGTCATACTTTGTGTTTGATTGGGAGAATTGTTTTGACAATTTGTGAAGGAACTCCAAGCATCCCTACTAAACAATCAAACTAGCTACGTGAGGAAAGCTTCAGGAGGTTAGTTTTAATCTTTTGTTTTTGTAATATATATTAAATGGAATACATAGGTTCTTGGTTAGAGAAAATTTTAATTTTGTTTTATATGCATGTGATGCATGACCTTAAATTTCTCAACATACACTTGTGCATGTTGATCATTCTAGGAATATATTGAGCTAGGCTAGGAAAAGGAAGAAAGGTTGAAGTTATATATATATATATATATATGTTTGTGCCACTTGATCACCCCTATATTCATAATAAAAGAAATAAGTTTTGAGGGTGTGACAAGAATTGGGCAAAAAGGCAAAACAAAAAGCAAAGCAAAGTAGAAAAATATATGAAATGGTGAAAAGAAAAGAGTATGCTAAGTGGGTATTACTTAGGTTGGGGAAAAAAAAAAAGCTCTTTAATATTCTAGAGTGATCTATGTGCTTAGGGTAACTTGAGCCTTAAAATTTTCTTTGTCATAGCGTTACCTTAGTCTATGTTACAAGCTTATAAGGACCTACTAATCCTTGACTTAGTGGAGTCTATATTAGTGGAGAGAGAGTTGAAAAGAAAAGAGGTTTGAGTGCTAAATTGGATATTAGGTATCCATAAACTTATCCATATTGCATGCATTCCTTTGTTAAAAGATTATTATACATATTATGAGAGTACATTTGAATTTGTTGCTTGTTCTTGAATTGAAGCATGAATTTGAGTGATACTTATGGTTGACATTAAGTTAAGATAACGTGAAACTTTTGAGAGCATGTTAGGGATATCATTGCTCTAGTGTGATGCATCTTTAGCTATTCGTTTTCGTATGTGTTTTTGTTTTCTTTTGGTCAAGGACTAGAAAAACCTTAAGTTTGAAAGTGTGATAGTCATTGATATAGACTTATTACATATCCTTTTTATTATTATTATTAGCTATGTTCTTGAGTTTTAGTTTGATTTTTCTTAGTTGAGTTCATACTATATTAGGATGTTGAGTATGCTTAGGATTTAGCCTTAAATTAAGAGTTTCATTCATTATTAACTTAGTTTATGTGTTTTGAAGGTTTAATGCTTAAAAGAGACCTCTATGAAGTCAAATTGGATGGGAATGAGGATTTTCTATATGTCGAGTACCACAAAAAAGGAAAAAGGGCACCGCAGCACCCAAAATTGAATCAAAAAGCAACCAGGCAAAGACAACAAGTGCCTAGGCACTAGAAAACTGGCGCCATGGCACCTATTGTGAAGTCCTTCTCCAAATTTTAGTGCTGCAGTGCCAAAAAAGCGTGGCTGCAGCTTAGCTTATTTAAAGAGGATTAGGTTAAGGATTCAATATATATAAGTTAACTAAGAAATTATAAGGATTGAGAGGCGATCAAGAGTGAAGGGAGCAAGAAGAGCTTGGATGGTTGAAGATTGAAGCCTGACAACCTATCGATTTTCTACCATTCTACTCATTTAATTTCCTTGTATTTGTTTGATGTTTACTTTATTTGAACCCATGTTAACACTAAGTAGCATGGAGTATTTTTCTTTCTATGATTGCAATGGAACTCAACATATATCTTGGTTTTATGTTTTTTATTGATTGCTTAGGGTTTGGTACATGATTTATTTATTTTATTATATGCTTCTAATTGATTGGCCATCTTTTAGATTGACTTGGCAACTTAAAGGAACCTTAACGAAGGAAATATATGTTTAGCCTTGAATAAGATAGCGGTTGTTTGAATTCATTCTCATGCTTATCTGAATTTTATTCGTATGTAGGATAGAAATATACATCCATACCTTGTGCATCCAAGATTAGGTCTATTCCTAATGAGTCTTACTTAACTCAATTCTCATAGAAATATAGTGAATTGGTTGAGACATTATTATAAGCAACTCGAAGTATACTTATAATTGAATAAGAACTCTAGGCTAATAATTTGATACCATAACTAAGCAAGATAAGATAATAATAATATAAGTGAAGTGTTAAGAGAAGTTGTGATTCTAGGTTTTCTCTATTACATTCCTAATTTTACTTACTTTAGTTTAGTTTAGTTATTAATCTTAAAGTTTCATTCGTTTGGATAAAGTTAAGGTTGGTTAATTTTAGTACTTAATGATTGTTAGACTTAATTTCTAGTGGCAACAATCTCTACTTTCACTTTATTACTTGTTAATTATGCGTGCCCTTACCTTAATAAAGTCTATAACATCTATCATTCATCTATCTTTATATGCTTCACTACATATCCAATAATCACCCATGAATCATCAATCCTTGTTACAAGACAAGGGGAATGATTTCAAAACATGTAGTTCACATATAAGATAATATGATGATCTCAATTCAAATGATCACTTACACCACCAATATTTTGAGAACTTCTATTGACACGTGAGTAAAAACTCCAAATGGTTTCTCTTGTTGGATTAATTCAGTGTACTTGTTTGACTAACAAACACCCATATGTTTGTCTCAACATCACCATGCTTGTAGTTATGAGATCATTAGTCTCTTTAAAAGTTCTAATCACAAACTCTAATTGCATAACTTGTAGAGAGTGATAAAATTACGAAAATAGGAGTGAGAGAACATGAGATAAATATAAAAATATTTTTTTGCCTCTTCTACATACATGTAATATAAAATTATATTTAAAGTTGGGAATGCATTCAATGCCCCAAATAAGTTTAAGGGCAAGGTGGACCAAATGATGTGTACATCTTCATAAACAAACTTGTATAAAGTAAAAGTGGCACAAATTTCTCTGAATCTTAGTCTTCAGTTTTTACTTTTTGAATAATTGTTAATAAGCCATCCACCCAAAAGAGAACAATTGTCTTTCCTCCATTTTCTTTTTCTCTCCTCCATCATTTTTTTCTCTCTCTTCTATGAATTAAGTTAAACAATTCTAGCACAGTCAGTACACCACTTTTACCCAACCCTTGCAGCCGTACGTAGAAATGTAAGGCCCTTCATGTTAGTAAGGCCCACATGTCAACTGGATATAAACTATTGTTAAATTAAAACTAAACTAACAAATTTAGATTGAATTATAAATTATTTACTAAGATTAAAATAATATACTTATACTATTAATTAATTTTTTTTAATCACAGGGTATTGGATTTATTTTTCTTAAACAACATAATATTAATTAATCACAATTTTTTATAAAAAAATTAGAATTAAACTACTAATTGGGGCACAATGATTGTTTACACATCACAAACAATGTATTTATATATTTATATCAGTAATGATTTATTGATTAATTAAATGTTCAGTTCAGTTTTTTTTAATTAAAATTATTAATCTTCATTATTTTAATTGAACTGGAAGATTCTTCATATATCATTAATCGTGCACATATGATATATCACTAATGATTTAGTCACAAATTATTATATGTTTAATAAAATTATTAATTCTAATTCTTCTAATTGAGCATGATAATTGTTCACACGTCACTAGTAATGCAAAATATGACATATCATTAATGATCTAGTGATTAATTAGATGCATAATTCAATTTTATTTTAATTAAAATCATTAATTTTAATTCTTTAATTAAGTACAATGATTGTTCAAATATCAATCACTGCTCACTAGTAGTACACATATGACTTGTCACAATTGATCTAGTAATTAATTAGATAATTAATTCAATTTTTTTAATTAAAACCTTTAATCTAATTTTCTTTAATTGAGTACCATGATACTTTACGTATCAATAGTAGTGCGCATATACCTATCACTACTGACCTGGGAATTAATTAAATGCATAATTCATATTTCTTTTTTGTTAATTAAAAATATTAATCATACTTTTTTCTAATAGAGCATTATGATTATTCAAACATTACTAGTAACGCTCATAAGACCTATCACAAATGACCTAATGATTAATGATCAGGTAATGATCTGTCATATGTGCACTACTATAATATGTGAACAATCATACAATTAGTGATTAATAATTTATTCTAAAATAAGGAAAAAAAAAATTGAAATTTGAACTAAGCATCTAATAATCACTAGAGTGATAGGTTATATATGCACTACTAGTAATGTATGTATAGTCCTCATGCTCAATTATTAAAACTAGGATTAATTATTTAAATAAGAAAAATTGAATTAGTCATCAAATTAATCACTACTTCATTAGTGAGATTTCATATGTCCAGTACTAATGATATGTGAACAATATTAATGAAATTAGAAGAATTATGATTAATGATTTTAATTTTTTTTTAAAAATAAATTAAGCATCTAATTAATCACTAGATCATTAGTGATAGGTCATATGCAGACTACTATTGATGTTTGAACAGTCACATTACTCAATTAGAAGATATATATGAGATTAATAATTTAATTCAAAATAAACTAAGCATCTTTAATCATTAGTTCATTGGTGATAGGTCATATGTGCACTACTAGTGACATTTGAACAATCATAACGCTCAATTAGAAGAATTATGAATAATGTTTTTTATTTAACTAAAAAGAGACTTGAATTGTGCATCTAATTAATCTCTCGATCATTAGTGGTAGATTATATGCGTACTACTATATATTGATATTTGAAGAATCATAGTACTCAATTAGAGAATTTTGGATTAACAATTTTAATTAAAAAAATTGAATTAAGTATCTAATTAATTACCAGATCAATTATGATAGGTCATATGTGTACTACTGGTGACTAGTGAGTGATATTTGAATAATCATTGTGCTCAATTATAAGAATTAAGATTAATTATCATAATTAAAATAAAATTGAACTATGCATCCAATGGATTAGTAAATCACTAATGATATGTCATATTTTCTACTACTAGTGATATGTGAACAATTATCATGCTCAATTAGAAAAATTAGAACTAATAAGTTTATTAAAACAAAAAATATATTGTATTTAAGCATATAATAATTCATGACTAGATCATTAGTGATATGTCATATGTGCATTGTTAATGATATATAAACAATTTTCATTATCAATTAGAATAATTATAATTAATGATTTTAATAAAAAGGAAAAAATTGAATTGAACATCTAATAAATCAATAAATCATTACAGATGCAATTATGAACTATTTATTGTGTGTAAACAATCATAGTGCCCAGTTAGTAATTTAATTTTTATTTTTATCTTTTGTGAAACTTTAATATTGTGATTAGTTATTTTCCTGTTATTTAAGAAAAACAAATCTCACATCTTGTGATTAAGAATAATTAATTAATAGTATGAGCATACTATTTTAATCTTATTAAATAATTTTTAATATAATCTAAATTCATTAGTTTATTTTTAATTTAATAAAAATTTAAATTAAATATTATAGTGATCAACCAAATGATTTTTACAGATTTATATAGGTAATTGCTGCATAGAAACATTCAGCAGATATGTCTAGTTGATTTTTCCCCCATGGCAACATGAGAAAATAATAAAAGAAAGACAAAAACAAATTAAAAGCAATAACTTCTCAAAAAGTGGGATCATGTGGGATTTTTTATTCACTTAACTTTTTAAAGTCGACTCACCTCACTAGCATATGTCTCATTTGCAAAGAAAGTGAAAGAAAAACTAACCTATTAGGTAAGTTTTTATAAATTTTTGTGCCACTTTCACTTTACATGTGTTGCTTTGTGAAGGTGTCCACATCATTGATCTACTATATCCCAAATTTTTTCTTGTGCGTAGAATGGGCTTCCTTTTTTGTCACATTAGTAATTTTTATTCAAAATGTTAACGGTGTTAAACTAGAAAAAGATATTGCAAACATTTTAAAAGTTTTGGGATGAAATTGACCTAAAAATATTTTGAGTTGAAAATAATAAAAATGTGACACTATAGGGATGGAAGATGTCATTTTTCCTTTTATCTTTTGTAATCATCTTCCCTCCTGTTGACACAATAATCAATTAATGTTTTTTTCTTTTTCTTTTTCCTTTGATGGTGTATATGTGGTTGCAACTAACGAGAAGTTGTGTATTATTATATGTACATATTGATTGCCTATTACCTAAATTAAGACAAGTCAACTTCGAATTAGTTCTCAGTTAAATTTCCAAGGAATTAATTTCATTAGTTTTTTTTTTTTTTTTTACCTGAGTTGTAAATACCACCGTTCCATGCAACCGAATATTATGATCAAATTGCTGTCTGACTGCTCAACTTCTCTCGTTCTCTTATTCAATTAATTCCTCACCTTCAATCTCTACTGTTTTTTGTTAGTTGTTATCCTTCAAATCGTCTTATAATTTTCCTTTCTTGTTTTGGTGAACATGCATGTATAATTTTAGAAGATATGGATGAAGATTCTTCAAGCATGATTAACACTAGAATGAACGCCAATGGCGAAACTTCAGATTCTAATGATGACAACAATTATAAAATACTTCGTGGAAGCAATTGCAAGCGCACAAAACATGATCATCATGACAACACCATTGCAGGCTTAGCAAGACTCAAAGGTGTTGTGCCACAGCAAAATGGGCATTGGGGTGCACAAATTTATGCAAATCACAGAAGAATCTGGCTGGGGACATTTAAATCTGAAAGAGAAGCTGCTATGGCTTATGATAGCGCCGCCGTCAAGCTTCGTAGTGGGGATAATATTGCACACAGAAACTTCCCATGGGATAAACAGACTGTGCAAGAACCTAAATTTCAAAGCCATTATACCACCGAATCAGTGCTCAACATGATAAGAGACGGCTCCTATCCATCGAAGTTTGCTGCTTTCCTTAGGACACAACAATCTGATCAAGGTGAAGATGCCAGCATGAGTTTGAAACAAGTAATGGTGAATGGTGATGAAAATTTCTCATGTAGCCAACTTTTCCAAAAGGAATTAACGCCAAGCGATGTGGGCAAGCTCAACAGACTTGTCATCCCTAAGAAGCATGCTGTTAGGTATTTTCCTTACATTAATTATATAAATGTTGAGGAAAATGGACCGACGAATATGGATGGTTGTGATCATGGCGGGGTTGACATTGAGATTGTGTTTTATGACAAACTAATGAGGATCTGGAAATTCAGGTACTGCTATTGGAGAAGCAGCCAAAGTTTTGTGTTCACAAGAGGGTGGAATCGGTTTGTGAAGGATAAGAAATTGAGGGCCAAAGATGTTATTGCATTTTATGGATGTGAGTGTACAGAAAGGGGAAAAGAAAACAAGTCATATTGCTTGATTGATGTTATTTATAATAGGGATATTGATCAAAGCTGGCATTATTTTCATAATCGTCATGGAATGAAGGAGGAGTTGGATTTGAATTTGGGTAAAATTTTTAGTTACAAGAATAATGTCGATGATGATCATGTCGTAGAAGAAAATAAGAAAGAGATCAAGAATATTGGAAAGGAGGTTTCAAGTGGATTGGATGTAACAGATCATGAAGAAAAGGGTTTGACACTCTTTGGTGTACGCATCAACTGTTCTCCTGCTCATTTTACGTAAGGGAGGAGGACTTTCTGCACTTTGAAGATCTAATTCCTAGCTAGGATTTAACTGGTATATTAGCTTAATTCGTGGAAATCTACTTCAAAAGGAGTAAGAAATATTAAACATTATAGTAGCATCGTTTTATTGAAACTATCGTGAAAACAAGCATGCAAGGGTTTCAATCCAAAGGCCCTCTTAGGATTATATTTCATTAGTAGCATTATTTTGATTTCCAGTATAAAAATGATATTATATTTCTTGTTTATTTTCTTTTACCAGGATTTATATCCTTTTCTTTGCATTCAATTGGAATCTCACCATGTTAAAAAACGGATTAAGATTTTCTAGAATTCCTTACGAATTCTACTTAATCTTTGTTAATAATAATTCTTTAAAAATATATTTTAATAAAATTAAGATTAGATTTAGTTTTAAGATTAGGCTTATATTTAGGCTTAGGGTTAGGATTTAAAATTGAAATATGGTATATTTTAATACATATTTGATTTATTAATTAAATAAAATAATAAAATTTAAAATTAAATTACTTGGATGGTTTAAATTTAAAAAATAATGTGAATCACTAAGATTTAAAAAATTACACTTTGTTTAAAAAATTCTAGAATAGCCAGATACTTCAAAAACATATCATAATACATGTCATCATTCTGTTATTCTCTTCATGTCCTTCTGTGATGACATATATAGATAAATGTGGTGGTGCATGTTCTCTGGTGATGAGGAATTGTTTTATAAAATTTGAAATCTAAGAATGTGATATTAATTTAATTTGTTTTGTTTGAATACCGTAACTAAATGAGACCACTTAAAATTCAATTATTTCAATACTTAGTAGCAATGGATAACTAAGGATTTAGATTTGGGACTTCTAAGTTTTAATTTTACTCATATTCCAAATATTAATTATTTTATTTATTTTTAATTAAAAATAAGATAACATAAAAATAAAATTATTATTGTAAAATAAAATAAAAAGTATAAAAAAATATTATAGATGAAGAAAACACTCTACTTTATGAATACCCAAAATATGTTTTGATAATTATGTGTATCTATACTATCTATACTATATATAAAATTAGCTTAATGGTAGAAACTTTTGATTTTTCTAAAATACCATTTATAAAAAATTTCATTTTCATTTTTATCCCTTTTTATTACAACTTCTAACTCTTTAATTTTACATAAATAATTTTTTAATAGTGATAGGATTGTTTTCATTTTTTTTTCTCTCTATTTTAACAGTAATAGAATGAAAATTATTATTTTATTTATATTACTAAATTTTAATAATAATGAACTCTAATAACAATAAATTATTTATATTTAACAAATTATCTATAATTTAACACCATATTATTCTTCTCATTTCACTTTGTTTTATCATAGAATTTTAATTGTTTTTGTTCTTTATATTGTTTATTTTGTATGTGTGTGCGTGTGTGTAATTGTTGTTATTTATTAGGGTCAATTGTATTTTATCCTATGAACTACCACTTGTTTTGCAATAATCACCCTAAACTATTGAATTAAAAACATAACCCCCTTATTTGAGTCATAATTACCAAGTAGGCATCATTCATCTAACTTAGCCATTAAATCCAAAAAATTAATTCATAAAAGACTAAATTACCCTCATTATAAGTTTATTTATAATATTTTCTCCTTTTTCATCTTTTTCTTTTCATTTTCTATGAAACTAAACTTTTTATATTGATTCAATTTAGCATACATAAATAATATTTGAATCATTCATAATATTTATTATTTTGTCATAATATTTAAAATAATAATAGATTTACTAATATTATTTTTCTCATTTATAGAAATTATGCGAGTTTTTGTTTCTATTTTCGTTTCAATGATAATATTTTCATCAAAAATTTTATTTTCTTATTATTGTATTACATATTAAAGAATTGAATAAATATAGAGATTTTAATTATTAGGAAAAAAAAAAAAAAAAGATAAAAGAAGAAACAAGAGATGGAAAGTAAATGACATATAGAAAAAGAAAAAAAAAACCTATAATAAGAATAGTTTAGTCTTTTCTAAGTTAATATATTTGATTTTATAACTAATATGGATGAGACTCAAATAAGGAATGTGATAGTTCATGGGAGTTAATGCAAAACCGGTGATAGTTCATGAGGGTAACGTGCAATTAACCCTATTGATAACTCTATAAAATAGAGTTATTCTACTACACTTTTGATTCTTATTTTGTGCTAAATCCTAGAGTTTAGAGTTAGAATTCAACTAAAAGTAGTGTTTTATCTAGTCTAGGTTGTTTAGCCTTGAAGACTCATACTGCAACCTGAAGTACTTTGGTGCCATGGCGCCATAAAGACAAATGGAAAGGAATCAGACAAAGAGCTCTGCGTCATAGAGCAATTACATATTTGGATGGTCATTGCCATATGACTTTATTCCTGAGGTCCTTATATCTCCTCATTACAAAATTCGAGGTCAAGTTTTTTCTGACATTTGAAAAATAATTGAAAATGCAATATGATTTATTTGATATTATTACCTGTATTCTATTTTATGTTTTATAATATAATTTTAGATTTAGCAATTTACTTATTTGTAGTTAGTTTATGTTATTAGACTTTATGCTATTTATATTTCTATTCTAGAATTTTATATAAAGGCTTAGTGTATGCTAGTCCTAATTTCATGTAACTTTTTCCCTTCCTTTCTTACTTTTCTACCAATTCCTCCTGCTACTTTTCTTCCTAACTCTTTATTTTCCCTACTGTCATCGTCTGTATATGAAAATGATATTATTTAGGCATCTTAAACAACTTGAAAATTATTCCTGAAGCTCTAAAGACATCATAAACTTCAAAGTTTTATGGAGAAACTGAACAATCAAATTTCATGAAAGCGTGTACTTTCTTGTTATAGTTATTATTATCATTTAGCGGTAAAGTATTGTAATATTATTTATGCACATCTTAACTAATCACTTTAATTCAATCAAAAACATGTCATTCATGTTGAGATTTAAAAATTTATGGAGATTGTATTTCTCATGACCTCCTCTAATAAGATTCAAACTAGAATATAAATGAAGGGCGCAAACTTTTTTACATCCAACCCCTTAGGGTTTTCATTAATATAAATTAGCTATTGGCATCCATATAAATTGTCACGTGCAGTGAAATAGACTACCACCTCATTTCTCTACCCCTCTAGCTGGTAACATGTTAGATAGAACATGTTGTATAACAATTTTCAAGTAAAAATTGACTCTCGAGACAAAACAAAAGAAAATTATTTGATAACTGATAAGGACTGGGTCATATAACACATTGCAATAAAGACTTATCAAATCAAACACGATAAAAATATGATAAGTCAGGCTATCTTAAAAGTTGAAAGCTCTCTTCCACTCAAATTTAGGTTGCCTCTTTACCATTATTTGAGGCACTACTGTTCATTATCATCCGCTTCTCCATCATCATTTAATTGTCACTTCTTTCTTTGTTAACTTTTTTTGGTTCTTAGTCGCCATTGGATTTAGCAATCCTTAAATAGCACACTTTCTAGTGAAGTGACCTATTAAGTTTAAGAATTTTTTTAACGGATAATTTCAATCTTCACGTAATAATTTGACATATTAAAATTTGACCCTTTAACGTATAATTTTAATTTCATATGCCAAAATAATTTATCAATTTGACAGTTTATTTATTTATTTTTTTTGTTTAATATAGGCGTCTTTCTAATTGATTTACACTAATAGTACTAGTTAATTTATTTTATGATAATTTAAGAAAAATGTATAATTTTCCTAAAACAGAAACTAAAATCAAGTGTTCTAGCAAATTAAACTAATATCATATTTCGGAGCTCTATTTCCACGTTGTTTTAGTCAAATGTACATGGTTTCTTTCATATATCATTTTGTCTTTTATGCTAAGGGGTTTGAACGTTGTTGTTGTTTTTTTTTTTTTTTTTTTTTTTTTAAAAAATAATAATAAATTAATTAATTAACAAGACGTTTGCGGCTACGGTTTGAGAAACTGCCTCGGTGACTTTGTTTCCTTTTTGCTTTCATTTTTTTGACAGATATATTCCTAAAATCATTATTTTTTTTTCTAAATAAATAAATATTTACATTTTTTTAAAAATTGAATGCAAATGTGTCGTTTGTTATTATTATTACTTGTTAAATTGATTGAACAAAAATATCTGTCATGTCATTTTTTAATAAATTGAAGTCATTTTTTTCTAATTTCCTTCACTATTTCAATAATTTTATAACATAAGCACTAAATGGATACATTTAAGCATATACCATATTTTGGGTCCTCTAAATAGGAACATCCTATATTTTTGGTTTAAAATTTTTGGGTTTTAGGGTCTACAGATTTTTGTCAAATTAATGTTTTATGAAAATTTTACTTTAGAGATCTCTTTTATATAAGAAGATTCGAACAGAAGAAATTAATGAAACAAAACGTCTTGAACACTAGGCCAAACTCTTTAGAGTCTCAAAATGCTTTTTAAATGATAAATTATATATATATATACTCAAACTTAAAAGTTGAAGAGTCCAACACAAAAAAGGGTTCTAATAATTAAAATTTTAAAACTTATTAATTTTTAAACATGAATCTTAAGTTAATTAAATATATATAAAATTTTAAGGAAAAACTAAACAAACATAGAAAAAGTGTCTTGATATAGTAAATAAGATAAGTAAATTACTCAAACCTTCTTTGAATTTTACTGATATTACATGAGCTTCCCATTTATTTTTAAAATCTATGCATATCTCTCCTAAATGTCATTTTTTCTAAATTTTAGATTTTATTGTTATTTCACCATACTTCAGGGGAGGGGATCATAATTTGCTCTTTTATATTAATTTTTTTAGTTTTGTCTTAATTTAAAGAATGGTCAATAATTCAATTTTTATTTATATTTATTTTAAGTTTTATAATAAACAAAAATCATATATATATCTTCATTATATGACCATAAGGATATTTAAAAAAAATTTAAAATTTGGATTTAGTTGTAATGATTTCAAGTTACATAAGAAGTTTGTGTAGATTGTCAAGTACACAAACTTAAAAACAAGCTAAAATGTACTGAACCCAATCTGCTTTAGGTTTTACACGGATCTCCTTTTGTTTTTTTAATTGAAAATGTGACATTTTAAATGGTTATGAAGATGCTAAGCGACATTGACATGGTTGGCCTACTAAAATGCACTGTCATCTAATCATCTATATAAGAAAAAAAATAAAGTAATTATATGATTTTCTGTCCCACACAAATCTCGAAGGTGGACTATCAAATAGTTTCTCATCCGAGATACTGTAACCCATTTATAAAAGTCACATATAATGCCAAATGGATAGTGGGTTACACTGTTCTTATAGCTGGCCTCCCCCAGGTTGTATTAATTTTTGAGACCAGACACCCCCCACATTAATATTGCTATCCATTTGCTTTTAGGATCCGTTTGCCACACTACCAACATTTATTTATTTTTTCTAAAAAAAATAAAACCAATTATAATTTTTCATATTTTGGATCAAGTTTATAATATTTAAAGTTTTAATTTGTTCGATTAATTAAATTATTTGATATTTTTTTAAAATTTTGAATGAAATATTTAAAATATATAATTTAGATAATAGAAATGATTAGACATTTAATTTTAAAGTCAAATAATAAATAAACTATGATATATTTTAATTAGTATTTATTTATAGCAAAGTAATAAGTATTAATTATTAATAATACAACTAAAAATAGAACAACTACTGGCAGACAGCTATTACTCATCACAAAAAAGACAGCTAGTACTTACCCACAAACAAAAGGTATTAGTGATAAGTTCAAGTAAAGTGATTGATAATATTACACCAAAAGTTAGCTACAATAATAATTGCATCTCAACACTTTGAAAATTATTGCTTAATCTAAGAAATTATATTTATGCGACTAAAGTTTAGCTCAAGCGATTGGTATCTGTCTCTTATTTTCTAGTTTCAAGTTCGAGTAATCCTAATATAAAAAAAAAAGAAAAAAAAAAGAAAAAGAAATTACACTTATGCAACAGATTTTAGGCAACATCTATTTGTCTGCTGCCGAAAGGGAAATAAAATTAACGTAAAAGAGCTGAACTACGGCAACAAATTTATTGCAACTTTTATAAAACTGTTGCATTATATAATACTGACAATAATTCTTTAAGTGTTTCCTTTTCTTATATATTTATGTACAACAATTCTTTAAGTGTTGCCTTTTCTTATGCATTTATGTCAATTATTTTATGTGTAGAGACTAAAATGACCAATTATTATTATTATTATTATTTTAAAATTGTCTATTGTTTAAAAAGAATTCATCCTACGCAATTCACTTCTTCTACTTTCCTCTGAGGCACTGACATTATCATTCTCTTCGCTAAATTTCTTTCCTATTTCTTTCTTCTTCGTATTTCATCTGCAACTGTAAACCATTGTACCAAATTTCCACAATCCACCCGCATGTCATAAAATTCTTCTAGTCACCATGATAAAATTCTTCTTTTGTAATTTAACCGATTGATAAATTTGTCGTAAACTTAATTTGATAAATATCTGTAAAATGAAAAAATAGTGTGCATTTAGCATTATTCTTAATAAAAAAAAACTTTATTTAAACTTGTACTCAAGATCATATAAGAATATTAATATGTTTTATATTTCTTTTACAATATTGACATGTATTAACTTAGCTTGATTTTGCGTTTTTCCCTTTTTTTCCACTCTATCTTGTCTTGTATTTTAAAAGAATATGACTGTATAAGTTCATACAAAAATGTATTTTATAGGAGTCATAATTATAGAATTAGAAACTACCTGACATTTTAAAATTATAATTATAAATGATTATTTTTTAAGGAGTAAGTTGAAAATTTTTAAAATTCTGCAAGAGCCACTTGGAAAAGAACTACCCCCTTAATTTCTAGGGCTACAATTAAATATTTTTGAGAAATAGAATTTTGAAAAAAAAAATAAAAATGGAAAATCAAAATACTGCAGGGACAGCCAGTTCTGTCCTTGTCGCTGACTATATCTTATTAGTCTTCCTTTGTCCTGGAGCTAGAAGAGGTGTGTCCTTAGGAGCTTGCTAATCAGTTGACGGCCTGCTGGACCATAAATACCTTTCCTCAACAACAAAAGTTGGGCTCCTATCCAACAGCATCCATACGATATTGGGCCCAATTGCAAGAGCTTGGCTCCAACTCTGATGCAAAATAATATTTTATTGTCATTAAAATATCACATTTTAATAAATTTTATTTTATGAGTTCTTTTTGGTTAATTTTTAAAATATTTACAATATCTTTTAGCACAATTAGTATTTGTAACAATTTTTGCCAATGTAGCTTAATTTCTTTTTCCTCTATTTGTTTGCTAATTTGGCAAAATAATAATGATAATTTGAATGGTTTGTAGGAAGCTTCTTAGAATTATGAGGTATTGAAAAGTAGCTCTCTCATTTTTCATAAACCCTTCTATCCCATGTGAAGGTGGGATTCGATCCTTGGTCCTCAATGTATAACACAGAAAAACATAACTAGTTGAACAAACTGGCACTTTCAAATTATCTTTCTCATTTCTATCACTACTTTCTCACCCAACATTTTTCCCATTACTTTCTCATACGTCTACTTGACCATTTTGCCTCATCTAGCTCATTTTTCAAATTTTTTTTTTCATTGAATTGAAAGTTGTTCTTAACATCATAACTGATGATCCAAATCATATTCTATTTATTCCTATACGTCTTATTCATCCTAACAATGATACCGATACTTTCGAAATCCCAAACAGATGACTACTTAACCATTTTGTCCCTTGACTCCTATGTTTCAAAACTTTTTCATAAACAAAAATGTATACTTGTTTACACAAATAAAAATAAAGTATTAAAATACAATTTGAAAAAAAAAAAAAAAAAAAAGAAAGAAAGAAAAAAAACATACCTCAAAGATGGTCAAGGTGATAGTGTTGGAAGTGGTGACTGAACCCCAACTCTTGAAAGCTCACCCTTAACAAACTGACACATAAAATCCTGTATAATGGAGAGCTGCCACGGTGTGAAACCATCAAATAGAGATGCGGAAGATGTCCTAATGCTAGGAGTTGCGTTGCTAGACCCAACTTTCTAAGAACTTGTTAGGAATTGATGTATCTACCAAAACCGTAGATCAGCCTCTTCTTCTTGCCCCAGCTAGCTTTACAAAAAAAGTAGGATTGATCATAGGCTGGTGTATCACCTTCTGGATGGGCGCTTTATTGTCGGACTTTGCTTTTGAAGCTTTCAATTTTTCTTACAAATGAAAATGAAAAATAATGGAAAATTAAAAACTTAAAAAATTAAAATTCAACTAACACTGTGGATCTTTGATTTTGTATCAACGAAATCACCAGACTTCATCTCGTGAATGCGATTGAAAACCTCTATCATAGTTGGTTGTCGACCTAACTTTCTTACTTGTACAAAGAATATGAGACAATATTAGTCGAAAAAAGTATAATACAAAGCTCAAACTCATTGTAATTAAATAAATTATGACTAACCATTCACTTTTAGTGAATAGTTGTGTTGACGAAGCCAGATGCATGGTGTATAAGATCGTCACTTGCTCGCATATTAGTTGACATCGTCCTCGACTGCTTCTGGAAGTCAGGGCCCTTCCACTCATCATATAACTCCTCCTACCAATTCAGTGGGAACCAATCTGGGCACTTAGTCTCCTAGTCAGTGGGTCTGATGTGTCAAACTTTTGAGTCAAATTTACTCACAGTTTTTGAAACACATCAGTGCATCTATTTCCTGCAGCTGCATAAAAGACAATATGAGATGCAGCATTCTCCTTGAGGGTGGCAAGCCTAAAATGTCGCTACACGATAAACAATAACACCAAATTTGATAGTCACTAATTTAACAACATATTAACAGTTTAAACTTAGAATAAAATATTATTTTACTTATCATAAAATCATTGTAGTAACAGGTCTTCGTCACCTCAGGAAACTTTTGGTAGTAGAAAACAAGACCTGGAAAGTTCTTCATAATAATCCGTCTTCTAGTTATCCCCAACAAATGCTCTACAACACAGTAAAAACCATATGCTAATAAGCAACATACAATTTATAACAATAATTGAATAGTATAAAATTGAAATTACATACACGTCCCTAGTTATATGAAAAAGTGGGCGATCATTCTCATTATCAAATTAAGGGGCCATCTTATTCTTACCTCTCTATGTGTGGCTACAAATGTGGCATACTCAGCGATGTCCTGCAGATGTTAATTACCACCATCAGCACCATGCTTGGGATCCTCATGATCCCGATCAATAGAAGCTACAATACTAAACAAGGGTAAGAATAAGAGAATACAATTGAATAAATAAATAAGAAAAATACATAAAATTGAAAGCTAAACTTACATGTTGATACAAATCCTAAACTCGATGGAATATATAAAGAACCCACATTAGATAAGTTCCAAAAATGCTCTCGAAAAAGAGCAAATATCAAAACAGATGAAGCTGCAACAAGGATGACATGGAACTACAGTTGTCAAATCAGATGCAGAAGCCGTGGAATAACCATGACCTCTTCAAATGGGGGTACTCTTACCTATTATGTCGGAGGTCACCTACTCCCAGAGCCACTACGGTATCCTCTAGGCATGATATCTATGTATAGTAATTGAAAAGACAAGTTACATAAATATGTTAGTTATTCACAATATGCAACTTGGAAACTTAATGTAGAACTCGAAAGGCCATATCGTTAAAAACTAGATTAAATCTAAATACCTAGAAAATGATACAACAGGAACACATAGAATCACAAAGCCTAAATGTTCAATTAAAATCTTTTTATGTAACTTTAAGTAAAAAGGAATTTCAATTTTAAATTGCTAGTTAATGGAATAAGTCAAGGGTAGGTGCTTAAACTTAGAAACAACATAAATTAAAGCAATAAATCACTAGATTATCAATAAGGTTCAAAATCAGTCAAAGTAAACAAAGCAAACCAGATTATCATAAGCTTATAACATAAACAAAAACCAAATCAGACTATGGTATCAATACTCTCAAATTAGCCTATTAAGCAAGTGCTACATCTACCTAAATAAACGCTCATAAGCAATCACATCCCAATTATATCAGAATTGAAACTTAGACATTATATGCAATAACACAATACTAATAATATTTATATGCTTTTAAACCGTAAGTTGTCACTGACACAATTGACCACTCATTATTTTAAAGTATCATGAATAGGTAGCTCTTGATCTAAAACTTGCCCTTATGATAACCATAAGCCTTCACTTTTAACCGTTGCAAACAACCTTTGGTAAAAGAAACTTACAAAATCATAATAGATCTATAAAATAACTAATGAATTATAATCAACTTGGTTTATACTAATGACAACAACATATATAGATACATTCATGTCTTCACGAAAAATAATAATTAAGAATAAAAATACTTTGAAAGTTGGTCCTTTTTCCAAGCTATCATTTGGAAGAAAATTTCTTTATGTCCACATTGATCTCTTAAACACTATATAGTTTGTTAGATCAAAAAATAAAATTCATTTTTATTTACTCTAATTGTGATCCCATGCCCTATTGATATTGTTAAGCTTGAAAGCACATTCACCAAATTAAGATGAAAAATTAACCCTAAATCATGGTCTAGTTTTCATACCATTTTAAATTTATTTATTTAAAACGTGAATCTCATCTTTGTCTTGTTGTCTTTGAATGTTCCTCTCCTTACTACAAGATCCAATTACAAAAACTTTAAATTGCCACCACTTTTTTCCAATACAGTATTCCACCAGTTCTTGTTCCCTAATTTAAGGTGTTAATTATAAAGGCTAAGTAAAAAATTCCAAAGCCCTCATATAAGGCAATTTTTTACAATTAGAAATTAAGGAAATGGAAGAAAACTGGGGCATACCCTATTTATTAAAGTGGATACAACAAACAAAGACGAGGAAGCATGAACGAAGGCGAGGCACGAACGGTGCGAGGTTTGAACGATGGCGAGGAAGCTTGAATTATGGTGGAGGAGTTTTGAATACCTACAAGTGAAATGGTAAAGGTAGAGAAAGATAGAGAATAGGTAGAAGGAACTCGAGTTTGCAGAAGCTAAAAGGAAATGAGGGAAGAAAAAAATGGGCTAGGTTTTAATTTCGAAAAAAAATATATATTTCTGCCACTGCAGATGAATGTATATTAAGTTACAGACACATATATATACGTTTAAATATATATATATATATATATATATATATATATATATATATATATATATTTCATATTTCATATATATGTCTGCAAAGGTAGACGTAGATAAGCCTGTGAAAAATGACAACAAAATTAAACCATTATATGCATTTACAAAATAGTATCAATGTTTGCTATCAAATTTTTTAAACAATTATTTGCATATGCAATTGTGCAGATGTAAATAGATAAATTGTATACACTGATAGTGGTTAATTATGCTTGCATGAGTTTACCAAAAAGCAGACACAGGTATTGTAATTTTTTCTAGTGAGAGGCAGAGTTTGTAAAACCTGGCTTTGAGTGGTTTTTGGTAAAACCTGCAAAAACCAGTGTTTATAAATAAAGATGAACCCAACAATTCAGTTTTCTAGTATGATCTAGTGGAACCTCAAGTTATCTTCTTGAGTAAGTCAAAGTAACCTGGGTTATCAGATGAACCACTATAAATTCTCTGTCTCTTTACTTGATTTGATTGTACTGGACCTTTAAATTTCTAATTATGGTGTTTGTTTGTGAGAAGTTATTTTAATTGGTTTTCAAACTATTCACCCCCGCATCTAGTTTTCCATTTCAACCTAACACTAACACAAAAGCCTGTGTCAAAAAGCAAACATAGCTACAAACACACGCAATAGTCCAGGTTGTACCAAGATAGGTATTACTTGTGTGAAGTAACCTCAACTGCTTTTTTCAAGGTTTCTTCTTTGAGTTAAACACATTCAACGTGCCTTTTTTTCTAAGAAATGATTACAATTCAAAGGAAGTCTATAAAATTTGAGGACAACAACCTGAGTAGAAACACTTGAGTATTCTTAATTTGAAAATTTGAATATAACATTCTGCTATCAATCTTGAAAATTCCTAAAGCTTTACTTTCATTTTTTTTATCATAATCAGATAAAATCTTTGTTGTAAAAAACCTAACTTTCATAACCTTAACCTTTCTATAAATCTTATCAAAAAATCTTAGTATTTGTGATTGAGTAAATCTCTTTGTTGTAATCTTTCTTCCTTGCGAGGAAAAGAGAAGTGAGGTAGCTTCATCAGAAGCTATAATTCCTACTTGTGAGTTATGTGAACTAGAGGAGGTGAAATTCAAAATTTTCACTCTAGTTTGCCTATTTAACTAATAACATCTTTCTTATTTCAGTGAGATTCAAAATTTTCTCTCGCCCCTAAACTTAGAAGGAATTCTAACACTCCCCCTTAGTAGTACAAGACTTATGTAATTATTCCCTAAAAGGAGTACTTTACTAGTAATAATCCAATACCATTATCCAAATAGTAGTTGGCTAGTTTAGTAAAACTTAGTTTGTAATTGTATTGATTGTAAAAACCTTTGTTTGTAATACATATGTATATCATATAATGAAAAGCAAGGAGATTAGTTGTTCCCATTTGTTATTTCAATCCAAGTTATATTTGTATAGTTCATGATAAAATCATTTTGTATACAAATTAGACTTATTACAGTCATTGGTGTTTTGCCACTAAGTTCAATTAAGAAAACTTGGTTATATTATAAGAGTTGTAACATGGTATAAACGTCTACTCATAGGCTATTTTATTAACTTAATATTATATAGAGTTTATTAAAGACTTTGTCATCACTAAAACTAACTTTACAACAAAATATAGTTTATGTTGCATCCACTTTCAACACTTAAATATATATGCCTAATGGTTACTTAATAACACAAAACAAGTTTAACATATGCAGTATTCCAGCAGCAAGCAAAAATAATGTTCAAGTCTTTTTCCTTCATGTTTTCACAGCAAAACCAAAAGAATACATGCAGAGCATATCATAACATAAGCATGTAGTTTCCCTCTTAAACACAACATGCTTTTGCTTAATCTGTAACACCAAGATTTATACAACAATGAGATAGAAATCTCAACAAGTAGTGTTGCAAATCATATAAGTGGAAAATGGTGTATAGTTAAGTCAAAGTGGCAGAAATGAACTTATTTTTTGTGCAAGTGCTTCATGGTTGCTTTGAGTTACACTTAAATAGAGAACTCGAGCTTGATCAGGGTTAGAAAGTCATGACTCATATGGGAAACCCCTTTAACTAGACGAGTTAGGCATTAAATTAGGCATTAAATTGTTTTCACAGAGGTACAAAGTCAAGTTAGGCCTTAAACTGTATGTATCAAAGCACAGAGCCAAGTTAGGCTTTAAACTGTAAGTACCAAAGTACTCTGCATGATTAATCAAAACTTAAACCATCTCAGCAAAAAACCATATAAGTTTTCATCAAATATAAACTGATAACATTTTTAATAGAAATCATGCAGCTTTAAGGAAGAGTATATAGGAGTAAAATTAAAAATTACTTATACACACATACATAAAAATATGATTTAAGGAAATAGATATACTTGCCTTATTTCCAAGCAATTAGATGCAGTTTTACTTTCTTTGGCTTAGTTTTCCTTTTCAGTTATGCTACTTTATTTTACAAGTCGGGGGAAAGGTTAGAACAATATTTTTGAGATGTCAGCTACAATCATTGTCATCTTCATCATCAGATTGCTTTGAAGACTGGATTATTTATTTTTCTTTTTATGTTTGTCATCTTCATCAGCTCTCAAAGTACGCTTATGAGTCACTAAAGAGCCTTGCAGCTCTTCCATAGTGAGTCTTGTGAGACCTTTTGCTTTAACTATAGTTGTAAACTTTGGTTCCCAAAATTTAGGTAGACTCCTTAGAATTTTTCTTACCATTTCTTTGTTAGTATATCTTTTGTCGAGTCCATGTAGTGTGTTGGTAATGACATTAAAACAATCAAATATTTCATTAATGGTTCCATCGTCCTTCATTTTGAATAACTTGTAGCTGTGAACTAGCATACTGAGTTTGGAATTCTTCACTTGGTTAGTTCCTTCATAGGTAACTTTAAGTTCCTGTGCAGTTTCACAAGCAAATATACAATTATGAAAATCCTTAGATATGTCACATATTAAAATGTTCATGGCCTTTTCGTTCACTTGAAAAGTTCCATCTCCTTTTTAATCAAATTCTTTTCATCTTTAAGATGACCTTGAGCATCTTTTGGAACATTAAGACCATGTTCAATAACTATTCAGATATTTAAATCAACACTATGAATTGAAAATTTTCATTGTGTATTTCCAATAAACATAGTTTGACCCATCTAAAAGAGTAAGTCTATTTGTAGCAAGTCCTTTAGGGAAAACAATCTTGACGCTTGCCATGGATCTTTTCTCAATAGCTATTGAACTTGAGTAAAAGAAAAGTTTTGATACCAATTATTGGCCCGAAAAATAACTAAGAAGAGGAGGGGAGGGAGGGGAGGAGGGAAAGGGAGGGGTGAATTGATACTTTAAAAACTTTTGATGCAAAGACAAACAAGTTTAATATTGAGTCTCGGGACTATTTAAATCAGTGGAAAAATAGTGCAAAAAACTATGAGCACAACTTAAAATGATAAATCACAGATGTTATAAAAAATACTACCCAAGCATAGGTATCATTTACATAAGTAATAAAGGGCAAGTTAAGTATCGTTCTCACGAGGAATTAATTCTATCAAGCTAAGTACTAAAATTTAACAACTCCAACTTTACCTAAACAATTGAATGCTTGAGATTGTTTACTATGATTAAACTAAAGCAAGTAAATAAAAACAACTAAACTTGAGATTATGTAGAAAAAACTTACAATTATAATTTCCCTCACACTTCACTCGAGTTGCCATTATCCTATCATGCATAGTTATGATATTATGTTATTAACCTAAGGTTATAAGTTAATTATAAGTATCTTTCAAATTGCTTATAATTCATATCTTAGTTAATCAATTCACTATATGTCTATGAGAATTGAATTAAGAAAGGTTCATTAAGAGTAAACATAATTTGGCTACACAAGGTATATAGGTATATGTCTATCCTATATGCAAAGCAATTTCAATCAACTAAGTGAATGAATTCAAATGTGTTATATCATTCAAGGATAACCTAGATTCCCTTTGTCATGGTTCCTCTAGATTACCGAATCTATCTAATTAGTGATCAAGCAATTAGAAACAATGAACATAAAATGACATAAATAACAATAATATCAAACACTAAGCAATTCATAGGTAAAATTAAATCAAACTACATGTGAGGTCCATCATAATACTAGACAAAGAATTTAGTTCATGTTACTAGATGTTAACATGACTATAGCTAAGCAAATCAGTAAGAACATACAAAGAAACTAAAAGGAAAAATTGAAGAAGAGAAAACTAGGAAGATGTCAGTCTTCAAGATCTTCAAAATCCCTTGCTCTTCAAGCTCCAAGTACTCTCAATCAACTCTATATCTCTAGAATCCTTTTGCTCAATTGTGTGTTTAGAATCCCCAAGCCTTTTCTCTTTATAGGCTTTAAAAATCATGAGTTAGAGTATATTTCAGAGTAATTTTATCGGGCCAGCACCCCAACCACAACTTTTCAGTGCCTTAACACTTATTTTTAGACAAAACGTGAGTCTTTACATTATGTTGGGCACCCAGCTGTAGTATTTTGGTACCCCAGTGCCCTAGCCTTTGACTTTGTAATTTTTTGGCCTAGAGCAGGGCAACCCAGCCCCCAGTTTCTGGTGCCCCAGTGCTTGATGCCTCTGGTTGAGCTTTTTTAGCTCTATAACTCGGTTTTTCATGGTTAGGTGCTTGACGAGCTAAAATCTTATACCTTTCTTTAAAAATGACTCCTTGAAGCTTGTACTTTCAAAACACACAACCAATGTTTAATAGGAATGAAACTCTTGTTTAAAAACATAAATTTTAAGCAATAATAACTAAAAACATGACATTTTAATGCAATACAAATTAATCTACAAACTAAGCTAAAATTGTAATGCAAAACTCAAGAACCTAGCTAAAATGAATGCAAAATGTGATGTAATATAAGTTATTTCATGAACTCATCAACAGACTATAAGCAAAGCTGTAAAAAACTTGACCAAATTATTCAAATAAGAAAACACAAAATATAAATGCCTCAAGACAAATCAAGATTTAAAAAAACCAGATACTATATCAAATCAAGTTTTGATAAGCTCTAGCTAGTAACCTATCAATTTCAACTTAGATTATTGTTTAAAAAAACTATGTTTAAAAACTTGCACAAACAATTAAATAAAAAAATAAAGATAGTGCAAGAATATAAAAAGAGAATACTAACATAAGCAATTATATTGGTTCGGCCATTAATGGTATGTCCAGTCTTTCAAGTTCACTCATTAAGAAATTCTACTAATTCTGTTGTACTTTTACAAATAGTGAAATGAGAGTAACTCCTCAATATTTAGGATCTGCATTCGACCTAAGAAATACCTTTCTTAGTTTAGATCTTCACTCGACCTAGGAGATACCTTCTTCTTTAAAACTTTAGGCTTTCATTCAACCTGGGAGATACATTTCCTTTTCCATTCACTCGAGTTTTGGATAATAGCACTAGACTTTTTACAACATAAGCTCAAAGGTTAAACCTCTCAATAGGATGGATAATGGAGGTTTTCTGGCTCTAAGAAAAATACAAGAATGTGTATGATAGAAGATCAGATTGCTTGTCTTTTTTTCTTTTCTCTTTGGCTTCTTTCTTTCTATAGTCTTGTCTTTCCTTGATCATCTTTATATAGATTTTAGAATTCTGATTGTTGGATTGTATTCACGTTGAATCTAGGTCTTCTTCCTTGATCAACAGCTTATGGAAGTCTTGTAATCTTTTGAAAATTGTCTAGCCATTGGAGCATATTCAATTATCCATGAATTAAGGCTTGAAGATAATAAGGAATACTCCCGATTTGATTTCTAGCCTTTGCAGCATGTCTTGGGTGATTTTCCTTTCATTGACTTGCTTTAGGTTCACATAATGTCCAACTTGGCATATCTATGGTTCACAGCCTCACTTTTAGTTTCTTGTGTTTTATGTAATTTTATGTGTTGTGGAAGTAGCTTCATGATAATCTAGCAGAAATACAATACAAGAAAAGTATACTTTGTCCAAGTATATATAATTAGTAGTTATTATGGACTTTACTAACGCAAGCACACATATCATTTAACAAGTAACAAAGTAATGAGTACAGATCATTCCCACAAGGAATTAAGTCTAACAATCATTAAGAATTAAAATTGACCAATCCTAACTTTCCAAATGAATGAAACTTTGAGATTTATAGCTAAACAAATAACTATTGTACCAAATATTAAGCAATCAATAAATAACATAAAACTAAGTTGCATGCTACTTAGTGTAAACATTGATTTAAATAAATAAAATATCAAACAAACACAAGGAAATTAAAGGAGTAGAATAAAGAAAACATATAAAAATCGTTAGTCTTCAAGCTTTAACTCAAGGTTTTGAATTCTCTTACTAATTCTATATGGAAAACATAGCTCACGATGACAAACACATAGTAACATATAACAAATACATGAAGAGTATATAGCAAGCACACATATTCACAGTCCACTTTAATGAATCAACTGTAATAATTTACACATCCGATTAGCATCTATGATACATTTATAGAAAGCTACATGTGTCCACTATTTTATCAAACAAATAGATTGTTATTTGCATTTTTTTTTTAGCTCAAGTTATGCAAATTTGACTACTAAAAGGTTAAGCTGCCAGAATCCTACACTTTTCTAATTTTTTACTAACTTTGATGAATTATCTAGTCTAATCCAAAAGTTAACATAATATAAACCATATGTCATTTTAGAGCTACGTGAGTCTACTTTCAAATGTATTAAGCCAAATTTCATTTGAATAACATTACCTCAAGATATGAAAAATTAAGTAGACATAGGTCCAATCTACCAGCCAAACAACAATGAACAATCATGTTTTATTTTTCATTTACTGAGTCTCAAGGGTCCTAAGTGATGCCGCTTGACTTTTGAATGATGGAGTCCGTTTTAGACATGTATTGCATGAACATGTCTTAAATGGTTGGCTTCTTTTCGGGTGTAGCCATTCTTCATTGTTCTTGAAAACCAGATGGATAAGTGTTTTTTGCTTTATAAGATTGCCCTTGATTGCTTTAACAAAATTTTAGGTGGTTTCTGCACCCCAGATTATAATTATTGGAGTAAGGGTTGTTGTTCAGCTACCTATTGTAATTGCCTACAAAATTCCCTACTTTAACATTGTTTGGGCACAAATTTCTTACCTATCCATCCCCACAAATCTCATAAGCCATGACTTGGCTTTTGATTGGTTGAACTCCAAGAGTGTTAATCTTCTTTTATAAGACATCCACTTATGCAGTTAATGCACTAATGGTATTCAACTCATGAACTCTAGCTATTCATCAAGTTGACAACCTTTTAGAAGGCTATTGATAATTATTGGAGATCATCTCTTCTAATAGCTTAAAGGCTTCATTAATTGACTTTCCTATTATGCTCCACTGGCTGCAACATCAATTATTATCCTTGTTTAGTTAACTAAACCAATATAGAAGGTTTAGACTTCTAACTACTTTTGTATAGCATGATAAGGGCATATCTTTTAAGCAACTCAGGAACCTTTCCTAAGCTTCATATAGCTCCAGATCCAATTGCATGAATGAAGTGATATTATTATGCAATTTCATTATCTTAGAAGGTGGAAAGAACTTGGCTAAGAATTTTTAGGCCAAGCCTTCCTATTTTATAAAGGAATTAGGTGGGAATGCTATCAGCCAGCTTTTTGCCTTATCTCGGAGTGAGATAGTAATGAGGCACAACCTTAATGCATTGTCCAAAACTCCGTTGAGCTTGAAAGTGTTGCAAAGCTCTAAGGTCTAAATGTGAGAGTTTAGATCTTCATTCGGAAATCTAACAAATTAAGCCATTTACTGAATAATTTGGATTTGGCAGGCTTTATTTCAAAGTTGTTGGCTTCGATCATTGGCCTTTGAATGCTCAAATGGAAGCCTATTGCATAGTCCCGTATAGACTTAGGTTGTTGATTTTCAGCCATTGCTTGGCTTTGATTCAATGCTTGTGATTTTTCCTTCCTATGTCTTCGATATGTCTTATTGGTCTCGGGATCAAAAGGAACATGTCATAACCTTGTAATGCAACATTAGGAACATTTGATGTAATAAAGTTAAGTTTGAGGTAATATAAAATTTTTAGTTATAAAATAAACAAATTAAATCAATAACAATACAATTAGACATGTTATAACCTGATACGTTAGTACTATGCTTTAAAAATTTTGTATGTAAATTTTAACTATAACGGAAACAAACTTTAATAAGAATAAACACTCATATAATTTTGACTCATGTATGTGCATATATATATGTATAAAAATGAATAAATTAAGAGTGAATATACGCCAGAAATTTCTATTTTTGACTTTGACTCTTTTATTTTTTTTCCTTTTCTTTTATTTCCTTCATCCTTATTTTCATGACCGACTTAGTCCTTATTGTATCCCCTAATCAAAAAGTTTTGGTAGTGATGAATGCTTTGCTGAATCATTTTTCTTGCACTCATCTTCTCACCTTGCTAGATGCCCCTTTCCTCTTTCACTTCAGCCTTACTGTTGGTCATGAGTTGGCATCTTGTTTTCTTCCTTCTTGGCATTGGGTGTGTGTGGGTGAGAGGAATCCACAAGCAACCCTTGGCAAGCCTATAAGTTGCCCTATTTTGAGTCTATCTGTGAGTTGAGTGAGTAGTGTAATTCAATTTTGTTTAATTTTTGTTTCCATCAAGTATTAAAACTTATGTACCTCTTGTTTCCATGGAATCTTAAGTATTAACTTGTAGTTTAACTTAAGTGTTTGGTAAGGGACGTGAGTTGGTTTTTGAATTGGATGCTTGCTTAGTTAATTACTTTAATATAAGGAATTTTGTTGGTGGTTGTTATTGGGGAAGGATTAGGAAAGATTGAACTATGAATTATAAACTAAGAACATAAGGAGTAGTGGGTTAAAGGAATAATTAAAAGAGGGAAGTTTAAAATTTAATTATATTGATGGTGGAAATATATTGATATTAGAATTGTTTAGTTCAAGTCTTGATGAAAATTAAGTAATTAATGAATTTGAAATCATTGCTTGGAACGCGAATAAGATGGGAATTGGAATTCTTGGTGTAGTGTATATATGTATCCACACACATCAATAGAAGGAACTTATGCACTCAATCCATACTATAGTTTGAACGTCCTTCCTTTGGGATACTTGATGAACTTCGGCCAACATGAATTCAAGACAAGTTACTAGAAAAATTCATCATTTTCTCATTTCCTTTAAGTTATCCCAAAAGGGATTCATGCATGCTTTCATATAGGAAGAGTTTAGGAGTATAAAAGAGATAGCTTTTCAATGCAAAGATAAAATAAAAATAAGGAAATGCATGAATACTTGCCTATTAGATTTAATTTTTCCTTGCTTTTCTTGTTTTCCTTTTTATGCCTCTTTCTTCTCCCCTTTTGGTTTTCCTTTTCTTCCTCCCAACTCTCGAGTTTCCTTTTCTTTCCTCCTATTCACTGTTTGCCCTTTCCTTCTTTAATTTCTCACTATTTCTCTCACATTCTCTCACTTTAGTGTTCACTCTCCCTTGCCTATGCAATTTCGGCAACTCCCCATTTCGTATTTATAGTGCACGGCCAAGGCTTGGATTTAGGAGAAAGTTTTATGCTTGTTTTCTATTTTACCCTTCTAGTTTCCTTAAATTACAACCTTCCACTTGTCATTCTCTAAATTAGCATGTGTTCTTTCATCCTTCACACTTGTCTTCCTTTATTCCCTAGTTTAGATTCTATAATCATTAGTGGGCTACCTATTTACCTTAAATCTCTACACATGTCTTGCTAATTATTTCATGTATACCTTGCTTCCTTAATTCCTTACTCATACCCTACTTAATCATTTCATGGACACCTTTTTTCAACTTAATTATTTCGTGGCCACCTAGTGGTCTCCTTGTCTTCCACTTGTCTAGCCACCTTTATATGGTAATTATTACTTGCCATTTTATGTCTTGCCTTTCTTCCACATGCCTCCTTAATGATTACTAACTTTCCACCCTTTTCCTCATTCTTACACCTAAGATTAATTGCAAATTGTCACACTATTTCTCCTCCTTGCATATAATTCCTCACATTTTCTTTTCCAGCAAGTAGCCTATATTCTATTATTTTCTCTTCTTCTTCCAACGCCACCATGTAACATTTTTTCATCCTTGTTCCAACGCCTACATTTGTCCATGCCTTCCTATTTATACACATGCAAATTGATATATACGTATATATATGTATTTTATATGTATATATTAACCCCATAATAATACGTATCCTATATGTATTTTTTCTACATATACGTACTATTCCTATAAATGGAATAATACACATGAACTTAAATTTTAATCCTACTTAACTCGTAAGATAATTACTCATCTTATAATTAATTTAAGGAATGTTACATCTTCCCTATGGTTTTAGATAGTGTAATTGCAGTGATTATATAGGGATGAGCTTAGCACTTAATGGAATCCATAGTCCTAAATTGTAGGGTGGGGTTATGATATACAGCATACTCTTGATAGAAGTCCAACTAAGTAAGTGCAGGATAGCATGCCATATCCTCTGAGTTTTAGGCATGAACTAGAGCACTCTTGATATCCAAGTCTAGGCGAAAGGATTTTAAATGCTCCAAACCATTTAGAGTAGCCACAATTCAGAGATTATTATGCTATTAATAAGTTGAGTTTATCCACTAAATGAGAATATGTTCAAAGAGTTTTAACCCTACCTTATTCTCTTGGATTCTCACTTGTTTAGTCTAAAGTGTAGTTCAAGCCTGCGAGTACTATGCTTATGCATAATTCTCTCGTAATTTCTAAATCCAATAAAAGTTTATAACATGTGAGGGGTTGTTGTAAAATTAGTTATTGAAATATTAATTTGGGTGTTACAAACTTATTTCCAATATAGCTGTTACAATATAGCTGTTGCAGTATGACCATTAGAATATGACATTTGGAATATGACCGTTGAAATATATCTGTTTATGACTGTTGTGACTTTTCCTATATAAGGAGAGTATGTAACCATTTCCTATATTCATTCAACAATCATTCTATAACCATTCCAACATAATCACTCTCATATTTTTTCACTTCATATTCTCTTCCAATTTTTTTTTAGAGAATGATCCACAATCTAATCCTCGAGGGTTGGCCCTTTAAACTCTGTGCCCCAGATATACTCCGAGAAGGCGGCAATCAACCTTTAAGGACAGTGCCTAATGCATGATTTTGTGGTACTATCTTTCCATCTTATAACCCTTAATTTTTATATCATTGAATTGTTGTAATTCATATTTATGTGAAACTAGAATATTGTATCTACCCAATTATTTCCAACAGGAGGTTGGTTAGTAATACTTCAATTTTTTTCAAAAACTTAAAATAAAAAACAACAACAAGGTCAATAGCTTCACTTATTATTAATTTTTGCTAGAAATAAAATCCAATTACAAAGTTCATGTGTTACAATAGTTTGAGTTGTATACCAATTACAAAGTTCATGTGCTACAAGATTACAACCTCTAGATTCTCACTTACAATTTCAAAAAGGATGTTCATGAAGATAACTTCTACCACTATGAATCAAGGGGTTCTTCTCCATGATGGTTCCTTGTCAGATTATAGAGCTTTAATTACCAGTTGTACATCTCCTTCAAAAACTATCTCATGCTAGTGCTTTTTCAAAACACATTTCATAGCCCAAATATGAAATGCCATATGAAACTTACTTCACGAGTATATCTAAATTGAGACAAATTAATAAATCTAAAACACAAAAAAAGTGGATCTAACAACTCTAGATGTATCAATCTAGTAAACTATATATACTGTTAATGTAACCAAATTTTATGCAGGATTCCAAAGCTATTAGTATAAACAACTTTCAACCTCACAAAGAAAGCAAACTATTAAATATTTGTCCCTAGAAGGTAAAATATTCCTAAGCGAGATAAAATAAATGATTCCTTTATGGATTTACTTTAGACAAAACAGTTTTAATTGGAATGATAATATTCACCAAATATTCAA
Organism: Quillaja saponaria; assembly: GCA_029379385.1. NCBI lineage: Eukaryota > Viridiplantae > Streptophyta > Magnoliopsida > Fabales > Quillajaceae > Quillaja > Quillaja saponaria. The sequence goes on from CM055606.1 coordinate 8,793,559, forward strand.
CATTGTTTGCATTGAGAAAACTAATCTTCCATACATTTGTAGACATAATCTTAAAGGACCTGCAATCTTACTTGCAAACGGTTGTGTACATTCAACATAAAAGTCATGAAAATGAATCATCTTTTTCTTCCAATTGGAGGGCTTGGGAAAGATAATTTAGCTATTAGGAGACAAACTAGCATTAATGATGATAACAAAAGAAAATACTTGAAGCCTAACAAGCACTCTTTTTTTTTTTTAAGCTTATATAATTTTTGCATCTTCTTTTCCTATTGTTAGACTGGAAAATTATTAGGACTATTATAACTTACAAGGAGGCGATATGATAGGAAAATTCAACTTAGAACAAATTAGTGTATCGTTCCCCAAGGTGTGGAAGTTGTAATGGGATGAACACTACATGTGGGTCCTAAGATTTATATTTCCATGGGAAGCAGAGCATAATACAACATTGGTATCTATAATATGAAGCATTCTCTTTTACCATCAGGTTCCATTGGGAGCTAATAGATGTGCATATTTTCCTTTTGAGGAACTTTGTGAAAAACTTCTTGGAGCTGCAAACTATTTTGGTTTATTCAGTAAGTAGTTTTTTGCCTAATGTATTTTTAGAACTAAAATAGGTCCTAGATATTTGACTACCTAGGGATATTTGGATATCACATGCAATTGGCATTTTTTCCTAGAACTATTTATTCATGGACTTTCCTATTTGATATTTAATAGAAAGAAGTAAGATCCAGAATTACTTCTCGCATATGGTTGACACATTTTCCATTTGCTGAGTGCATAAACATTTGTTGAAAATAAAGGAATAAAAAAGAAAAGAATTCGTGAAATAGGAAACAGCACCTACATGATCCTCAAACTCAAGGCTTAATAATTGATGCACATTTTTCTCATCAATAATAGTACCTGCAAAAGGCTAATGTCATTAGCTTGAGCCTATCACAAACATTGGAACTCCTTTTCAAAATACTCTAATAGTCTAGTGGTAATCTTTTACATTAAGAATCTACATTGGGACTCCTTTTCAATACTCTAGTAGTCTAGTGATAATCTTTTGTAATTAAGAATCTATAGAACTTTCCATGAGGCCATGACATGCCGCCACATACACATACAAGAAAAGGTAGATGGGATAAAAGCTTCTCTTCAACAGAAGTTTGACATGAATGTGAAGCAGATGATCAATCACATTTCACCTCTACCTCATTATCTATCTATTTACTTTATTAATATTAAACCCTAATTTTTCTTCATTTTTGATTTAAATAAAGTTGGCATAAAAAAGTTCCTCTCCAAAAATAGAACAAAAATAAGAATTAATGAACTAAAGTAATCATATAATTAAACCAAATAAAATAAAATAGTTGATCTCTTACCAAAAATCAGAATCCCTGTACTAAAGTAATCTAATAGCTCTCACCTTTTCTGTTTGCACAATTTCTTTTAATCGATACCTTTGATGGTGTCATTTTTTGAAATCTCAACACATATCTCTCAAATAAACAATTCTTGATCATATCATGCTCTTAAATTATCCCAAATAGTACATACCATCGAATTGCGTATTGTAATTGTGGTTTGTGACATGTAAGCAATATGGTAGTTTTCTAATATAGAACATGATTGACCCACCAAATTTCAAAGATACAAGTGAGGTAAATAATGGGCCGAATGAAAAGATCTAAAACGGCAAAACCAAAAGCACTAAGTAAAACATGAGGGGAAAAAAAAAGAGAGGAAAGATATAGGCAAACTCTATACCCAAAATAAAATAATCCCTCAAATGTGAAATAAAACCAAAGAATATCATAATCTCTCTATATATGCAATGCCCTACTATTCTTAGCTGTAATCCTATTTATATAGAACACTAATTAAAGAAAATACATATCTTACAAAACTAATTAATAAATAATCTTAATTGAAAACCCTAACATCTTATTAGATTTTTCATCATAATCTTAGTTTACTTTATCCTAAGTGAATGGACAACAACATAATAAAAATTTCAGGAAAAACCAAAACTCGATTGTAATAGTTGAAGCTGACACACCATAAAATATTTAGAAGTAACAGACAATACACAAGGACGGATGGTGAGGGAGGGAGAGTGGTGACTTCGGATACATGGAGATGAATCTACAGAGGAATGGTCCCTCCCCATACGGACCTCAATGCTTTTCTCCTCATCAGAGCTTTGCCAGATGGCCACCACGATTCTATTCATCAGTAGGATTCAATTGGATTCCTTTAAAGTAATTCTCTGCTCAGTTAAACAACCACTTGCTTTCTCTTCTCTCTTTCACAATTCTAAGTAATTTTCTTTAATCTAACAATCAATAAGCTCTCCAGTGTATAAGCAATCCAAAAGATGGCCAGAAGAGATACAAACAAAGAGACCTTGGTTGAAATAGAGGGAGGTGAAAATTAAAATTGGAAGAGTTTGGATTTACATGTTAAGGCATAATTTTTTTTTCTTTTTAAAATATAAATTGAATCAAAAAAAGGTTTTAATGGCCTGGTATAGTGATGGTGACTAACTTTTGTTAGTTGGTAAACTAAAAATAATTTCGATAAATTAAAAAAATATTACCAACCAACCAAACTGGTCGGTAAATTAGAAAAATTATTACCGACTAATCAAAGTTGGTTGATAATGTAAAATATTTGTTGGCAATTGAATTTTCTTGGTTAGTCGGTAAGTGAATCGGTATTAATGATCATTACCAACCAAATTGAGGTTGGTTGGCAAGGGTTGGTCATTGTTGAGGAATTTTCTTGTAGTGTAAACAAGATCTGAATCAAGCTCAAAATCTTCGAAATCCCTTGAAGTTGAGAAGGACTTGAAACTTTCATATTCCTTCTATTGGCTTACTCAACAAAACTTTAAACTTTTATATCTGTGAGAATGTTTTGTAATTGAGTGATTGTGCGAAAATTGTATTCACATTCAACTTTGTATTTGTGAGAAAATCACGAATGTGAACCTAGAGCTTAGAGTTAAGCTCAGTAAAATTCTTCTTGTGTCAATTTTTGATGAGCTTATTCGTTAGAGTTGAGTCTATTAATTTAATTAGGATGCCAAGCCTTGTAATTCAGTTGTAAAGGATTGCTGAGTCCTGTAACTCAGTTCTAAAGGTTGTTGAGCTCTACAATTCAATGGTATAACAATTTTGTTAATCCTCCACCTAAATAGTGGATATTCCCAAGAAGAGTTTGGGGAATGGATGTCATCAAGGATTTTGATGAATCACTATAAAAATCTTTGAGTAAAATCTCTATATCCCTGAACATTTATCTTCAGAAGTTAACTATCTTATTTATCTGTTGGATATCTATGCTTTGTGTTTATTAATTTGAATTGGTTATATGAAACATTAAGTCCTCTTTTAGAGTTCAAAGAGGAGATAAGTTTCATTTCCCTCTCATTTCTACTTCTTCTTATGTTTGAGAGAGACATAAGAGGAGAATGAATTGTGAGAGTTTATGAGCTTGCATGCAGAAGTAAATTTGAAGTTTTAATTCTTGAAGGATAATACTGGAGTAGGTCTTGAGCTAAAACATAAGTAGAGAAAGGATCTGAAGCTTGTAGCATGTTTATGCGTTCTATTTTTACACTAGTTTGATTTATGTGAACTTTGAGGGCGTTTCCGTGGAATTAATAGTAAGTTGTTGAAGGAGAAGTGTTAAGGAGACTTTTAGGAAGCTTTTTAAAGCATAGTTGAATTCAATTAAAGCTAATTTACTAGTTTAGCTTTGGAGAATAAGTTTGTGAATGTTAGCTTTAAAATGTTGTCCGTTTTGGTGTCTATTTCAAAACTTATCTTTTTTTTCCTTTTTCTTCATTAAAACTCTTCCTGAAAATATTGATAAGAACTATGTTCTTTTTAAATGCTATAGATATTGGCTTGTTCTACGATGTATCTTATGTTATGTTTTCTTATATGGGATGCCTTATAAAAGAGAAATTTCCCTTATGGAGCTAGCTTAAGCACATATCATTCCTGGAATACCTATGTAGTCGATAACTTTTTGAATTGGACTTATTTGATGTCCTTCTGATCATTTATTTATCTATGTTCTTGAGTTTTATTTTACATTTGTTTACTTTTTAATTTAGTTCTTATGATGTTAGGATGTTGAATCCTAACTAATTTTTGATTAGGACTTTGCTTTGTAATAAGAGTTTCATTCATTTTTAACTTAGTTTGTGTATTTTGAAGGTTTAAATGTATAAAGAAGACCTATTTGAAGTCAAATTAGAGAGGAAAAAATAATTTCCTATGTATTGGGTTCCATAGCCACAAAAAATGGGAGCCATAAAACCCATAATGCTCGAAATTAGCATGCTGCCAGAAAGGCTAATGCCATAACGCCAGAGACAATTACAACTAGTGCCTAGGTGCTACCTTTCTGGGGACTAGGTGCCCAACGTGGTGCTTCCTCTGATTTTTAGTGCCACGTTGATCTCAAATTGATGGTTTTAAAGCTTATAAAAAAAGGTAATAGTATGGGATTCACAACACACAATTAAACTCCATTTTTCTGGAGAAAATGAAGCCATCAAGGACGCAAGAAGGCAAGAGGAGCTTGGATGATTATTGATTGAAGATTAACAACCTTCTAGTTTTCACATATTTCTTACTTTCTTTTAGCTTTTCTTGTATTTATTTTAATGGTAAACTTATTTGAGTTGATGTCTACACTATGTATAGCATGAACTAAATGATTCTCTAGGATTATAATGGAATCTAACATGTAGCTTGAATTATATATATTGAAAATTGGATACTGATCATCATTAGTTTTCTTTTCCCCTTCAACTCTTTTTAGTTTTCTTTTATTTCTTTGATGGTTGATCTCTTTTGGTTTATGTTACATTAACTAGCATAAATTAAATTAGTCTCTAGGATTACAATTAAACTCAGCATGTAGCTTGAATTTATATATTTATTGATTTCTTAGGGTTTGATATTTGAATTGTTTATTCATTCTTTGCATAATCCTTCTAATTGATTGGTTACCAATTAGATAGATGTGTTAACCTAAAGAAAACTTGATGAAGAGAATTTAAGTTTAGCCTTGATTGAAATAACACTTATTTGAATTAATTTACCTAGATGGATGAATTTGATTCGTATGTAGGATACATATACCTCCATACCTTGTGTAGTCCAATTAAGTCTATTCTTAATGAATATTGCTTAACTCAATTCTTATTGAATCTTACTTAACTTAATTCTCATAGAAATATAGTGAATTGGTTAAGTAAGATATTTTTATAAGCAACTTCGTCATGACCCAAACTGGGGTCGTGACCAGCCAATGGATCAAAGTGAACTTATGCCCATCATGACCTAAACAAGCCTACAAAGGTTCTTGAAAATAAAATAAAATTGCAATAGTCTGTCTAAAACTCGGATGATCAAAAGTTTGTAACCCTGATAGAATAACATCATAATACACGAATGGTCATCCATGATCGAAAGCACATATCTAAACTGAAGCAAATCCCATAATAAGGTTGCAGTGAAGTCTAATTTACAAATATAAAGATACAAACATCTAGATACAAAAAGGTACAAATACTACTAGGCCTATGCCGAAACAAGGGCTAGGCATACCAAAAAGAAACTTCACAAGGATACCTTCTCCTAAACCGAAACTTGGATTTCAAGGTCAGCTATCTAGAAACAAAAACATCAACTAATGAGGGTAAGTCACAAAGACTCTGTGAGAAGATAGTACACAATACAGTAGGAGGGGAAACAAGCCAAAACAAGAATGATTTACTAATAAACATTTTACATAAAAATGCGATACATTTGAAAATGGTTTCCCCAAAGCAAGAATGATTTACCAACAAAAAGTTTACATAAAGATATAATAATACATTTGAAAACTATTTTCCCAAAGTACAAATGATTTACCAATAAACAGTTTACATAGAGATACATGATACATTTGAAAACATAAGCAATAAATTGTTGTTAACAACATTTGGTGAAAGAGTTATAACAAAAATCTTAAAATAAAGTAAATTAACCATTTTACGAAAAGCACCTGTAGTATTGTATATAGTCAAAATTATCAAACTACTATATCCATAGAGTACAACCAATCAGCGCCAAACCCTTGCTAACTAGGGTGTCAAATCTATCAATTCCAATACAAACAATTGAACCCATAAGTTACAATGAGTCAGTGTCAAATCTCCCACTAATTAGGGTATCAAACTCATTACCACGTATGCTAGTCCACATACGGGGTTAGGGCATCCTCCCTAACTAGGTTTCATATCCAAAAAATATATTATGTATACATAGGCTAACTATATCTCATTAGCTAAGGTGTTCTAACAAGTACCATTCCACAAAGAAATCCCAAAGAAAAATAGAATACTTGAATAACAAAGTTATACCAAGATGAAAACTAAGAAAATCAATAGAAGCATCTCCAACATCATTATCCAAATAATAACATTCTGATATTTACTTCCCAAATCAAAATAAATCCATTAAATCCAAAGTTGAATTCAGTTGTACGCCAATAATCAAGATAACATAAATCAACTTTCATTCCCAATGGCAATATTAATTTCAAATCTATTCAAGTCATATGTCCAATGACACTTATCAAATAAGAGAGGATAAAATGCTAAAGTGCTTGTCCCCTATGACTATGTTCAAGAATGTAAAATAACTAATAATGATATCCATGTACGCATAAGTGATTCAAAATGGATCTTTAAATGTTTGATGGTTCAAATATACTTTCAAAATTATTTATTTAAAAACTAGTTTGAAAAACTTCAAAGATCAAAAGTCAAGTTGAAGTAAAACATGCTTATACAAAAAGTAGTTTCTGAATGAAAAATGAATGATGCATATGGTGAGTATAATGAAAACACTATACTAGGAACTATCCACTCACAGTACAAATAAAGCTTCCAAGAATATTAGGGAGCCGAAAGTCACCTAACTGAAAGTGTAGGAATCTCTAATGAGCCTACACTAATTACAAATAAGATTATGGAATAATTAATAAGAGCCAACAATAATTTTAGGAACAAATGGCGTAACCAATAGAATAGGAATAATGAATTCTCCACAAAATTCGAATTCAAAATTAACCCCAAATAGCATATTTTGACCTACAATCAAATATCCAAATCTAATAAATTCCAAAAAAATGGCCAAAAAATGGTAAATTAACCTTAGTGAGCTCAAAATAAAAAGTATAGATATACCATAGCTAAAACATATTCCAAATACTAATATTCTTAAAGTTTAGCAAACTAACGAAAATAGGCAATTCAAAGAGTTTTTCGAATCTGATAATTTCAATGTATGTTTTAGAATTACCCATTTGCCCAAATTAACCCAACAATTCTATTTCCCACACTTATAACAACTCACAATTCAAAATCCCAAAACTTGTATTTACACAATTTTCACACTTAATTCCCAACCAAAATTTCAACACCAAAAATGACATTCTTGCATTTAAATTTTGACAACCAAACACCCATACAAATAATCAAAACTTAATTCATGAAATTACAATAAGTAAGATTAAACTTAAGTTTCCAATTTGGGGGAATCAATAAACAATTTAAACAAGCCACAATTGGAATCAATAGAACACAATTTCAATTGTAATTTCAAGGAAACTCAAAAGTGTAAGAAGGACCTATAAGCCAATAATTTACCTTGATGGTTTGGCTGATTGGAGGTCTTTTAGGTGGTTATTTGGAGCTTTAAATAGAGATAAAATCGAGACGAAAGAAGGTTGGAATAGCCAGGGAATTCACCTAAAAAAATGGACTGAAATAGAGACAAATTCAGAAAAAAAATCTAGGGCTATTTTAGGACTATTTAGGGTCTTAAATGGAAGGAGGTTGGGAGGGTTTTAGAAGGGGGAAAGGAAAGTGGCTTTCAGTTGAAAGTAGGATAGGTTTCAGCTTCAATGGAGGAGAAGAGCTACATGAGTAGAGAGGAAGAAAATGGAAAAGGAAGAGAGAGAAAAAGGGGAAAAGGGAAAAGGGAAAAAGAAAAGAAAAAAAAATATGCGGATGGGACCATTATCTCCTATTGTGTGGTCTAAAAGGATTTACCAAGTTAAAATTCAAAAACAGTTTTCCCAAATTTTACCCTATTTAATGTAAACTCCCAAAAATGTAAATGTTTACGTTTAAAAAACCTTGTACAATTTAAGTCATGTAAAATAATTTAGTTATTGTGTAAAGCAAAAGTTTATGTAATTTACTAAAATAATTTTATCGACTCAAAAAAAATTCAAAGTAATTTTCGAAGCTCACTAAGTTATTCTAGCGGGTTCGAAATATTTTCACGAATAATACACTAATTAGGCATAGTCGAAATTACGAGTCATTACAAACTCAGAAAATAGTTATAATTGAATTAGAACCCTAGGTCAACAACTTGGTACTTTAACTAAGCATGATAATATAACAATAATTCAAGTGAAGTATTGAGGAAAATTGTAATTCTAGGATTTTATCCATTGAATTCTCTAGCTTAATTTTTCATTAGTTAAGTTTAGTTTAAATTAGGTTTTTCAACTCTAATTTGTTTGTTTGTATAAAATTAGGATTATGTTAATTTTAGTATTTAGGTAAATATTAGTTGCAATTTCTCATGTGTTTGACACTTTTTTTTCACTATATTACTTGTTATGATACGTGCACTTGTTGGATTTATATTAACAGCAGTAGTATTTCTATATTTTGCCATGATATGATGATTTTGATTCCATTTTGATAAAACTGAAAGCACTGAACAATTTGAAATGTTTTACATGCTCAAGTCCATATATAGAGAATTTCTCTCAATCATATTATTTTTTAAATTGCGGTTTCATATTGAAATATATGTATAGAAGGGGAGAAAGAGCTAGTCACATATGACTTCAATAGATTTTGATATGATTTTGATGTATATGTAAAACTTTTTACTTAAGAGTTGTATAGCTTAATGTAACAGGACTTGTTTTGCACTAATGAATTAGAATGAGTAAGAAAAGTTGTTTAATGTAACTCCTTTACTATTAATATAATACTCAAGTTCGATCTTTTGGAATTCTAGTTTGATGTAGTCATTTACTTATTGAGTCTTGATGATTGACATGATAAACAAATAGGTGAAGAAAAACCAAATTGTATAATGTGCAATTTTTGTTAAGTCAATTTGAATTTTTAACTTGGAAAACTTGATCATAAAGAATGAATTAGAAAGTAACTACTTTGAGTTCAAAATCTGACTTTATAAAACTACAAATCTCATAAACAAGAAGTTAAACTCTAAAATAACCTTAGTACCAAATCAATATTATCTAGTTTAATTAATACAATGTGTATAATAATAAGCTAAAATAAATAAACCAGTATATCTCATATGTATCTCACGACTGATAATTTTAGATCTAAAGCTTCAGAAATCGACTCTCATTATATTGCTCTCAAGTAACCTCCCTTGAGGTTTTATAGTGTTTTTAATTATGCAGTGTATATAGAGCATTAAGTGCGACATAACATGCACTTATTAAGAAAATTATTGGAATAAAATCATATTTAGCTCATAACATAATAATCACTAACTCAAAATGACAAAAAACTCTATTTTTCTTTCTTATGTTGATTACTATGATTCTTCTTCACCTAAAGACAGAGAATGGATATATTTGGAAAAGTGAATGATAATTGAAAAAAGATTCTGATTTATTTTTATTTTAACTAAATTATACTTTTTAGACTCTATAATTTTTTTTAAATTCATTTTATTGCATATAAATTCAAAAATTATAAAAAATAACGTGGACTAATCGGAGATAATATGACTTATAGATTTTGACATGGTATAATTGATTAACACAAGAATTCTACAATATAAATAAAAAAGAGTCATCACATCGATCTAAATCATCCAAATTTAACACCATTGCAAACTATTTTATCTTTGCCAAACCAATTCTATAAGCAGAAGAGAATCTAAATCGATTCCATGCAAGATAAATACTTATTGTTTTTACATATTAAAATACATTGTTAGTCATTATAATATACATAAGATTTTATATTGGTCTTTATATTTCAAAAATGCTATAATCGGATCTTTATAATTTAAAAATTAGGTTAATTTAATCCTTACCGTAATATTTTGTTTAAATCTACTTAAATGGGATGATGAATGACTAATAGTTTTTTATGTTAAAATTCATATAGCATACTGAGCTAATAGAAATTAATTGACACATTGATTATTATTTTTGCTAAAACCCAATATCGTAAAGTTGAGTTTTATATATAATATGTAAATTCTAGTTATAAGAATAAACAAATTAAATAAATAACAGTGTATTGAACATATTATAACTCGAAATTTTAGTGTATGTTTTAAAAATTTTGTGTACAACATGTGCTGTAAACCAAGTAAATTAAAGTGAATAAATTAGTTACAGAGAGAATTAATCTCCACCACAAATAAAAACATTGACCTTGACTTTATGTTATTGCCTTTACTTTTCTTTTCTTATTTTTATACTCTTTTTTTTCCTTCCATTCTATTTTGGTGGCCAAGTACCTCTTGTTTTTTTCTTCCTTTCCACCGCCTTTCCCTGTTATTTTCTGCCTTTGCTTCTTGAAAATTCTAAGACCTGCTACTCTGTTTTATTTGGTTCCTCTTGCTATACCGTAAGTCCTCCCTCTTGCAGCCATAAGTTCCACCTTCTGCCTTGCTTGTTTCTCCTTGGGTGTGTAGCTTTCCTCTTTCAATTCCCTTGCCATTTGCTTAGCTTTCAAAAGCTTTGCAATTTAAGTTTCTAACTTGCCTTGGAATCGAGAACTAGTTTCATTCTTAGCCATGTATAGTAGCTTCTTTGAGCTTTCCAACCATATTCCTTCCTTCCTTTTTCCTTAAATCATAGCAGCTTCATCTAGTCAAGTAGTAGTTTATTTCTTTGGTTGTAAAACAGCCTTTTACCCTAAGCTTTTTTACTACCCTGTTTTGGGTTGGTAGAATTGCTCACCTGGGTGAAAGAGGTGAATCATTGTTATTTCTACAATTTGTTAACATAGATTATTTACAGGACTTGGAGAAACATGGTGTTACACTAACAGAGTATCCTCTCTTAAAAGTGTTGGATAGTTTCCCATGTTTATGGTCAGAAAATCCATATCAAACAGTTTGTATCCATAGAGTCACATCCTTGGGTGCTATGTCTTCATCATGTCTCAAGTATAATTTTATTACTTAGTCGATCTTATTTACTTTTCAAACTCATGACATACTTAACTCATGTATCTAGTCTAATCATATAATCCTTGACACATTACTGGACTTGAGTATAAAAAATAATTAAATTGCTATGTATTAAATTTTTTATATTCTGATTTTTAATCTATAATTTGGGTCAATTCTTCTATTCACAAACTTGACCCCTCCTTCAGTTTCAGTGTTTTTCTTTTTCTTTTATTTTTGTTTGGCTGGGGGATGTTGAGAACTGATTTAAATTGAGTATTAGTATTGCGACGTGCCACATAAGCTAGTCAATATAACTTCTAGTTTTCGTATTTCTTACTGAAGGATATGCAAATACAACATTGAAATGAAATCTTCCATCTCTTTTTCCTTTGGACAATATCAGCTAAATTTATATATCAGTTTCAGTTCTTATGGAAAGGTTGGAAGTGGCTGATAGTGGCAAAAATTGAATACAAAAGGTTCTATATTTGGTGTCCATGATTGTTGACAGTTAATAAAGGGTCAAGTTTAGTGGATTTCGGAGGAGTAATTAGAATTTGATAATGATGGAAAGAGTGAAAGTTAATTGTTTAGGGAAAAAGAATGTTTAGATTAGATAGATTTATTGTTGGAAATATATATAATTCAAGTTTTGGATTATTTTGATTAGCTAAACTAAATTCAAGACTTACATTTGGAGAATAAGTAATAAGTGGGAGGGATGTATATATAAACACATACATATGAAATAGAGTTAATGATACCCTTAAGATGTTTGACAAAATATCTAAGAGAAATTAGTTATAATATAATGAACAAAACTTGGTATATTTAAACTTTTGTGGTTAGGGATTAAGTGAATTTGAATCAAAAGTTTATAAACAAGAGTAAAGAAGTGTTGGTAAATATTATGATTTAAGGATTTAATAAAATTGAGTAGAGAATATGAACCTTAGGGTGATTAGTTGTGAGGAAAGTGTTGAAAATGGAAGTTAAGTGGTTATTGAAAAGGGAAATAGGGTCAGATTTTATAAGTTAGAGAAATCGGGTATTTTGAGTGTCTTATGGACTCAATTAGCTTAGGAGTTATAAAGAGAAAGTGTAGCATATGGTATTGGGAAAACATATGAAATGTTTCCTAATTTGATTAGGTTTATATTTATTGTTAAAGCTGTTGGACTACAACCAGGTACTTGCTAGATTTAGGTGAGCTTCAGTCAGTCCGGAGGACTTTGTCAGGGGTTTTCTTTCGAATTAGCTTAGGACCTCTGAATAATAATTGTTCATAACATATTAAGGGAAAATTTTGGAGCTTTTAGGTTTTAATTCCTTGTTATGTGTATTTTAGAGGTGTAAAAATTCATTGTTATGATTTTGGGATCTACCTATTTTGGTGTAACTAGGTTTGAAGGGTTTTAAATGATGAATTACGAGTAGGGTGCTGAAAATGAATTGTTCTTAACATCTTGATAAACTAGACTAGAAAGTTTCATAATTTAATTCCTAGGTATTAGAATTCTATTAGTATTGGAATCCGGTTCTGGCAACCAAAAATTATGCAAGTGCCCTGTTTGTGTTCATGGGAGGATGTGAGTGGGTTCAAAAATAATTTTAGGAGAAGTTTCTAAATAATAAATAAAGGTAACTTCCTAAAGATAATGTTTAAACTTTATTTTTGTTGAATTTGGTTAAGTATGTAAATTGAAATCAAATATATCTCTAAGGTGGTTGTATAAATGCCTAAAAGAAGTAAATTTTAAATATATACATGAAACTTAGTATTTATAGATTTTCGTAATTAAAAGTTATAACCTATAAAATTGAAAATCTAAGCAATACTTGAAAATTTTAATTACAGCTTTGGAAAGTATTGTTTAGACAATGACACGTGTGAACACAAGAAGAAATGACAAGCACTATCGATAAACAGTGAGTAGATAGATGCTACCTTTTGATTGTTAGATTAATATATGTATTTGTTATGTATATTTGAATATAATGTGTTTATATCGAAGCATAAGAACATGCAAGGTTTCATTGAGTTATTTGAATTGTGCTTGAATTGTGATTCTTGTTTATTTTTTATAAAGGGCCAATAAAAGTATTTTTCTTTCCGAAATGATTTTTACTTTTGAAATAGAATCCGAGTGTACCTAGGATATTTTGATTTGATTATTTTACAGTAATGAAAAATATTAGAGAAACTCAGCCCTGATGGTATATTTGTGATGAGCTATGAAGATCAGTAATTCTGTATTTCAATAATTATGTATATATTTTTGTTTAGCGTGCGGGCACAAAATTGCCGATGGGAGAATTTTTATTTGATGTGCAGGTGCTAAGTTAGTCTATTTAGCCCTTTGTGTGCTTGAGTGTTTAATTTATTTTGTTTGTATAGTGTATTGCATAACATGTGTTTATTTGTTTAGATGATTTCAATATTTACGTACGTGTGAGATGTTAAACATTTTAGATTTAATGTCATTTTGAAATTATCTGATCTATTTATTTCATTTGTGTTTTGAGTGATGCAACCTTTGGGTATGTTTTTTCACTCACTGAGTCCGTATACAGACTCACCATTTGTTGATTTTTTGTTTTTAGTAACAGGATTTCAGTATACATAATCGCCGAACTCGTGACTTACCAATAACGTCTGACAAGGTAATTATTTGGAATTCGATACTTGAAACTAAAGGATATCAGTTTACAATCACATTAGTTTGTATTTGATTTTGAAATAGTCATTTCATTTCATAAAAGTAGAAATCTTCAAACCCATCTAAAGGTTGGGATTACTTTTTCTTATATCACTAAATAGTTAAACAAAAAGTTGTAGATAAATAAATATATAAACTAAATAATAAATATATTTAATTTAGTCAAATAACAAAAATAAGCATTCATATCACATTGAGTAATAAAATAAAATATAAAAATAAAAATTTGTATATAAAAAAAATAAGAAATCAATTCATTTAAGTCTAATGAAAAAATACTAATCATATCATAGTAAATAATAAAAATAATTAATTAATATAAAATAAATAAATTATTTAAATAAGGGTCTTTCTAATAGGTGCCCTAAAGGCACTTGTTAACTTGTAATTAAATATAATTTTTGGAAATTGAAACTTTCCAAAAGTAGTAATTTATGCATTAAAGAGTACTTAAATCATGATTAACTATCATAATAAATATTATAAAATTTAATTTTGTAGAAACTAATAAGTGCCCTTAGAACACTTGTTAGAAAATTTTTTTAAGTAATATTAATCTCAAATATTAATATTAATAAATAATTAAATTAAACATTAGAAATAATAATAGTAATAATAATAATATAAAAAATAAAATAAATTAATATAAAACTAAGTAATATATTCCTTACATAATAACGATACATTTTATTACTTTATCTATTTAGGGATAGTTTTATTAGTTGAACATAATTTTTTATGTCATTTTATGTCTAAAAACTGCATATCAAATAAATAAATAGAATGAAATGCTTGTTTCTTATTAACGTTACCAAACAATGGAAATGAATGATCATTCCATTCCACAATATTCCATTATTCCCATTCCAATTTCGCAAAAATAATTCATGTGTACCAAACTAGTTCATATATATAAGAGGAAAAACATCTTAAATGCATTGAGAATGAATAGGACCCAACCCACTTGCTTAATCTTCATCCTTTTGCCATCATGTAGGAAAGTGGATGAAAATTTGAATTAGAAAGAAAATTGTAAACAAATGAGGGAAGGAGGAAGAATAGGTAGATGAGCAAGAAAGAATAGGTAAATGAGCAAGAAAGGGATGAGAGTTACATAAAAATAGAATGCAAGATGGCAAATCCAGCAATACTCTGTTGTATTAGTGCCCAAGAGTCATTCCAAATGTTGGTTGTACTAATACACTCATTTGTGTTTTGCATGATATTTTATATTAAGGTATTCTTTATTTATGTGTTTAAATGAGATTTACTATTACCATGTTAAAGTCTCTAGAAAATAATAATTGTGTATACATAATTATGATATTGATCATAATTGTAAGATATGTCATATATATAGTATTGCTCTAAAATATTTTTATTTAATAAATCATCAATAATAGAGTTATTGATTATGATTTTTTGAGACTAGCATGTGTTATGTTATTCTCTTATGAAGAGAGTAGTGATCTCATATCTACAAGCATGGTGATGTTTAGACAAACATACGAGTGCTTGTTAGATGAACAAGTACACTAAATTAACTCACATTAAGAAATCATTTGGAGTATTTACTCACATGTCAATAGAAGTTCTCAAAGTGTTGGTGGTGTAAGTGATTGTTTGACTTGAGATTATCTTAGTACCACTACAAGAAATTATAGTATTTGCAACTTGCATCGGCCTTTATGGGTCTAGCCCCCAGACTCTAATTGACGCCAATAACTGTTGACAAAACATCGAAGTTTGAAATTCAGACACAATATTATCTGGGCCTGTAGTATAGATGCCAATTCATAGATGCAAAAGTCTATGTGTTTGTAGTGTAGACATAAACAATACAGATGCAAATACTAGATGGTTATCTACATCTGCATACCACAGACACAAATTACAAACAAAAGAATGAAAAATATTTACATATTTTTAATGTTTTTAATGTTATCTACGTATGCGATGTGTAGACGCATATACTTAAAGGGCAAACACAGTTGGGAAAAGAGTTATTTTTTAATATTTATTTAATTTGAACACCATTTTACAAAGTTTTTTTTTTTTTGGGCATAAAATCATAACCGTTGATTCATATGACAACTTGTTTCTTCTTATAAATTATTTAACTCTATGGACACTGCAGTATGATCGCCTTGTCCAAAAGATGTATAAATGACCGTTTAACCCCCCAAACTCCATTTTCAACATTTTTGCTTTGAAATTAAAACTTGTGCATAACAAGCTAACTATTGATCCAAATTCTATTTTGTTTTCTCATCACTATCACTAATGAACTCATCCTCTTCCTCATCATTCTTCTTCTTAAACTGAAGTTATTTCATTAGCATCAATGAAATCATTATTAATGTAGTGATGCTTGGAGTTCCTCCATGAATTGTCAAAATGTTATTCCCAATAAAACACATGAAACTTGACATAGATTTTACTAACATAAGAGCATGTATCATCCTCAAGTAATGTAGTGATAAAGTAGATATCATTCCCACGAGGAGTTTTTCAAATATTATGTTAAGATACTAAAATTACAATTCCAATTTTATTCAACTGATAGAGTCTTGGGTTGATTGCAAACTAATTATAAACTAAAAGCAAATTAACTTAAGAATGTAATAGAGATGAGCCTAGAATTACAATTTCCCTCAACACTTCACTTTTACATAGCTAAAATAATATGAGTAAAATGATGTAATATAAATATAATTCCAATAGTTATCATACCTCTAAACTTAAGGTTTTGTCCTTGAACAAAAGAAAACTAAAAACACAAACAAAACTAATAGCCAAAGATGTAACACACAACATAATAAAAGGCCAATATGCTCCCAAAAGTTTCACATGAACTTAACTAAATGTCAACCATAAATATCACTCAAATTTATAATTCAATTTAAAAGCATGTATTAAATTCAAATAGATTTTCACTGTGTGTATAAAGATCTTTTAACAAAAGAATGCATGCAATCTAGATAAATTTATATTAAAGTGCAATCCCATTTAGTATTCAAACCTATAAGTGTGTTTTTCAACTCTCTCTCTACTTATGTAGATGCCACTAAGTCAAGGATCAAAAGCTCTTTGTTAAGCTTGTAACGTAGGCTGGGCAATGGTATGATAAAGAAAATTATAAGGCTCAAGTTATCCTAAGTATATAGATTAGTCTAGAACCTTGAAGAGCTTTGAAAATCGATGAATTTTGGACATTGGCATAATAGAAAAAAATTCCCAAACTAAGAACATATGTATTCAATTAATCATATAATACGAAAGCTAAATATTAAAACTAATCTCTTGAAGATTTCTTGATGCAATTAGTTTGATTGTATAGCAGGGATGTTTGGAGTTCCTCCACGAATTGTCAAAATGGTACTCCTAATAAAACACATGAAACGTGACATGGATTTTACTAGCACAAGTGCACGTATCATCCTCAAGTAATACAGTGATAAAGTAAATATCATTCCCACGAAGAGTTTTTCAAATATTATGTTAAGGTACTAAAAGTAGCTATTCCAATTTTATTCAACCGTTAGAGTTTTGGATTGTAAACTAATTTTAAACTAAAAGCAAATTAACTTAAGAATGTAATGGAGATAAGCCTAGAATTACAACTTCCCTTAACACTTTACTTGAATTATTATTATTTTGTCTTGCTTAGTTATGGCAAAGAATTATTAACCTAGGATTCTTAATCAATTATAAGCATATTCCATTTCTTAAAATAATATCTCACTTAAATTCACTATATTCCTATGTGAATTACATTAAACAAGTCTCATTAAGATTGGACCTAAATTGGCTACACAAGGCATATAGGTATATTCATTTTCTATACATAAATTAAACTCAACAACATGTGTAAAGTTCAATCAAGTGCTAATTCATTCAAGGCTAAACCTAAACTACTTCTCCAAACTCTTTTAGGTTTCCTAATTCAATCTAAAAGATGGAAAATCAATTAGAAGCAATAAGCATGGAATGAACTGAATAAATCATATGCCAAAATCTAATCAATCCATCAATAAAATAATATCAAGCTACATGTAAAGTTCTAGTTTCCATGGATTCAACAATAATAAACATCAAAGAATAATGAACATAAAGAATAAGTAGAAATAGAGAAAGCCATGAAGGTTGTCAGTTTTCAAGCTTCAATGATGCTTGCTCCTCTTGCTTCCTTATACCATTGACAAGCTTTAAAACTCCATAAAAACTTAGTTAACTTATGTCTCTTGAATCCTCAAGCTAATCCCCTTTTTATAGGCTTAAAAATCATCAATTTCACTTCAATTTAGACTAGGGATTGTGCTAGTGGTGGCTTTAGCTTCCCAGTGCCATGACCTCCAAAATTGACGAAACATAGGGCTTGGTAGTGGCCTTGACACCATGGCGCCCATGTCCTAGTGCCGCGGTGGCAGCCCTGCTGTGTGGTTTCCCATGTCTTGCGCATTTTAAGCGTTTTGGCCACCAATTTAACTTCTAATTAGACTTCTTCTTGTATTAGACCTTCAAAACACAAAGACTAAATTAATACAAGTTAGAACTCCTATAAAACACTTAAATCCTTATCCTAAAATAACTAGGAATCAACATCCTAATATGATAAGAACTCATCTAAAAATTCAACTAAAAACTTTATAACATAGCTAAAATAGTATGAGTAAAATGATGTAAAATAAATCTATTTATAAGAGTTATCACACTCCCAAACTTAAGTTTTTGCTAGTCCTCAAGCAAAAGAAAACTAAAAACATAAACAAAAAACTAATACTTTAATATGCATCACAATAACATAATAAAATCCCAACATGCTCTCAAAAACTTCATATGAACTTAACTAAATGTCAACCATAAGTATTACTCAAATTCATGATTCAATTAAAAGAAAATATCAAACTCAAATGGATTTCCAGTATATGTATGTAATGATCTTTTAACAAAAGAATGCATGCAATATGGATAAGTTTATATCAGAGTACAATCCTGTTTAGTATTCAAACCTGTAAGTGTGCTTTTCAACTCTCTTTCCACTAATGTAAATGCTAGTAAGTCAAGGATCAAAAGGTCTTTATTAAGCTTGTAAGGTAGGCTAGGGCAACAGTATGATAAAGGAAATTATAAGGCCCAAGTTATCCTAAGCATGTAGATCAATCTAGTCCCTTCAAGAACTTTTTTTCACAACTCACTAACCACCTCATATTTGTTAGTATTAGTGTCCTAGAGGCAATTAATGGTTTATTATAATGACACTTTATTTGTATTTAATATATATAATAATATTTAATAGGCATTCTTTATTATATTGTTTAAATAAGATTTAGTACAACAATATATAGAGTCCCTATAATAAATGCTATGTATGCATAATTATGATGTCGATCATAATTGTGAGAAATGACATACATAAAATGTTATTCTAAAGTATTCCTAGTCAATGAATCATCAAGATTAGATATATTGATGATTCTTCGAGACTAGCGTATGTTTTTTCATTCTCTTATAAAAAGAGTAGTGATTTTATAAACTACAAACATAGAAATGCTAGACAAACATATAGGTACTTTTAGTTGAACAAGTACACTAAATTAACCCAACACGAGAAACCATATGAAGTCTTTACTCACATGTCAATGGAAGTTCTCAAAGTGTTGGTGGTGTAAGTGATCCTTCGACTTGAGATCATTTTATTACCTTATAAGCGAACCTATGTGTTTTGATGTTATTCCCTTTATCTTGTAACAAGGATAATACATGGGTGATTATTAGACATGTAGTGAAACATATAAAGGTAGATGAATGATAGACAAAGAATTCATCATCCTCAGTAACGAGGACGAATATCTCATGGCCTCTTGAGACAAATATGTAATGTTTCTAGAATCTTTGCAAAGTGAAAAAGACTAAGAAAAGTGTTTTCTTGAATCTCTTTGAGGAAAATGTAAATTTGGTTTCAAGTTCAAATGGATTTAGACAAAGATAGAGTTCACATTAGAATCCATGCCCTGTGTCTATCTCTGGATATGTTTGATGAAAGGATTAAATTACACGGTAACTAAACACTAAAAGGTTTGATCAATGATCTTAACTTTTCTTGTTCTTGGGTGGTAATGATACATTACTTGATCAATGAATGTAAGTTGGTTAGTTTAGCAAAACCAAAGTTAAATTAAAAGTGTGTTAATTTAACCATACATCTTAGGAAGTATCCAATAACGTTTAATGCCAACGTATGAGAAAACCTAATGTGTTACACACTTTAATTAACTTAGGTTAAGAACCTTGAAAGATTAATGGAGTGTTTGAATTAATAGTTAAATTCCAAGCACATAAAGATAAAAAGGTAATTGTTATTTATACATATATGGCAAGACTTGTTTTCTTGAAAGTCAAGGAAATGTTTAGTGGGATTCCTAATTGGATTTAGAATCCTACTTGCATTTAGGCCACTAAGAGACTAAAGGCCCATTAGCAATCATAATAGGATTATGGATTAGTAAAGAAGCTTTGGGCCTTAGGCCTAGGGCTTTAAGTTGAATGAAAACATAAACAAGGAAGAACTATAAGTTCCTAAGCCTTAGCTGACTCCTATATATATGTAACTAAGGGAATATGGCAAGGCCAATGAAAAAAAGGTGATTACAAGTGAAATTAGGCCTTGTGAGAGATTGTGAGCAAGAAGAGTTCTTGAAAATCTCCTTCTTTAGCTGTGACCTCTTTTGTTGAAGCAAAAGTATTTTTTGCTCAAAGAAAAATCTTCCATTAGTGATTCAACCAAGTGAAAGCTCGCACGTATCCTAAGGGGAAATTGATTCGGTCGAATGCTTTTCAACAAAGGTAAAGATTTTTAACTACCAATTGTGTAAACTATTTCATTAGAGGATTACTCGTTTGAATAACTGACTAATCATTGGTTAAATTTTGTGTTTGATGAGAGAATCGTGTTGAATCTTTGTTAAGGAACTCTACAGCTAAACAATTAAATTAGCTGTGTGAGGAAAGCTTCAAGATGTTAGTTTTAATCTTTTGTTTTCCTAGTATATAAATTTAATTAAATACCTAGGTTCTTGGTTAGGGAAAATTTTAATTTCACTCCTTACACATGTGATGCATGACCCTAAATTTCCTAACAATGGTGTCAGAGCCTCTAAGTTTATTTCAATTAATTATATATGATTCTTGATTTTTATGGATGTTCATAGTATTGAAGCATGCTATAGAATTTGTTTAGAATTGTCTTTTATGAAAAGTTCTAAAGAGTTTAAGAGTTTTAGACTTTTGAGGTTTTTAGATTTTTGGAATTGTTTCAAATTGTAAAACATAAAACTTGGAGTTTAGGGTTTTGGAATTGTTTCAAACCCAGAAATCAGTAAAAATTGGATTTTACAGGATTATAGGTTTTGGAATTGTTCCAAACCCTATAAGGTTTCAATTTACAGGGTTCTAGCTTTTGAAACTTGGGCATAAAATTCTAAACATTGATCTAATTGACATTGTGTTTCTTCTTACAAGCCTTATTTAACACTACAGACATTGTGATATGGTCGTCTTGTCCTAAAGATGTGTAAATGACCATTATACTCCTAAACCCTTTTTTTAAATTTTTTTCCTTTAAATTGAAACTTGTGCATAACAACCTAACCATTGATCCAAATTTTATTTTGTTTTCTCATCACTATTGTCAATGAACTTATCCATTTCCTCGTCATCTTTTCCTTTAATTGAAGTTATTTCATAAGCATCAATCAAATCATTATTAACAATTATCCTTGCATGTTTATTTCTCTTCGATGAAAAAAATCTCATTTGAATTAACTTCTTGTTGGTAATCTAGGGGTTACACATCCTATGCACACGTAGCATAATAGTAAAAAATTCTAAAACCAAGAACATATGTATTCAATTAATCATATAATACAAAAGCTAAAGATTAAAACTAATATCTTAATGCAGTTAGTTTGATTGTTTAGCAGGGATGTTTGGAGTTCCTCGAGGAAATGTCAAAATGTTACTCTCAATAAAACACATGAAATGTGACATGGATTTTACTAACATAAATGCACGTATCATCCTCAAGTAATACGGTGATAAAGTAGATATCGTTCCCATGAGGAGTTTTTCAAATATTATACTAAGTACTAAAATTAGCTATTCTAATTTTATTCAAACAGTTGAATTTGGATTGATTATGAATAATTATAGGCTAAAAGAAAATTACCTAAACAAATACTAAAGAATAGCCTATAATATGAATAAAAAAGGATGTAAAATAAATATAATTTCAATAGTTATCACACCCCCAAACTTAAGGTTTTGTCCTCGAGCAAAAGAAAGCTAAAAACACAAACAAAACTAATAGCCAAAGATGTATCACACTAACATAATGAAATCCCAACATGGTCTTAAAAGTTCACATGAACTTAACTAAATGTCAACCATAAGTATCACTCAAAATCATGATTCAATTCAAAAGCAAACATCAAAGTCAAATGGATTCCAATGTGTGTGTGTAATGATCCTTTAACAAAGGAATGCATGCAATCCAAATAAGTTTATGTCTAAGTAAAATCCCATTTAGCACTCAAACCCCATTAGCTGCTTTTCAACTGTCTATCCACTAATGTAGACTCTACTAAGTCAATGATCAATAGGTCTTTATAAGCTTGTAACGTAGATAAGAGTAACGATATAATAAAGAAAATTATAAAGCTCAAGTTACCCTAAGCATATAGGTCACTTTAGACCCTTGAAGAACTTTTTCACAATTCACAAGCTCCCTCGTATTTGGCTTTTTCTTTTCACCCCTTTCCTTTAGATATATATACGACACACACATGCATGTGTACACACACATATATATATTTATTCTTCTTTGATAATCTCTGTTTTTTTTCTTTTGCCCAACTCTTGTCACACCCCAAACTGAATTTCTTTTTATTATGAGCAAGAGGCACAAATATATGTATTCCTATATATATAACTCCATTTTCTTAGCATAGCTCAATATATCCTAGAATGATCAACATGCCTAAGAGTAAGGGTTCAAAACTAGAATTTTAAAATGGTTAGGAAAAATTATGTGGGTGTTAAAGAGAAGGCAATATTAGCTCAAAGGGTAACTAAGGATATAACGTAAAACAAAGTAAGCTTAAAAAAGCTCAAACGATCCAAAAATGGCCTAAATTATATCATTAACTTAGTATTGTCTAGGATTTTGCATCAAGCAAGAATCAAACAAATTTATAAGGTTCTTAACTAAATATGAACTTCCTAAACATAAAAGGTCTCTAAATAGGCTGCACAATCCCAAGAAAAAGATCAAATGCATAAAATGTGTTAGAAATCGTATCATATAATTATATTAACGCAAAAATTTAGCATGAATATCAAAAATCACATGAAAACAAAAATATTATCATAACATGAGGGATTTCATCATGAAAGCATAATAACATCTTAATTAAACAACCTAGAGCAATTACAAGCATCAACATCAAATATATCAAAATAACTCATAACCAAATACCCCCAAACTTAAGACTAACCATGTGCCCAATGTTAAAAATATTGAAAAGGAACAAGGAAGAAAGACTCCCTCACATTTAAGCAAGGAATAAAGAATATAATTCCTTATCCATGTTGTGTTCGAAGCATCCGAGCTTGATTGTGGTTGATCGAAGTCAAAAGGGAAAAACTAGGCTATTTTTGCTTTGGTGGAGCCCAATGGCACCCTAGGCTCTGTCTTGGGATCACGTCTTGCACCTAGGCCTCCAAACTCTATATCTTGTTACAATTTTAGTGCTACGATGCTATTTTCTGGGCGCTAGGGCACCCAAAGTATTGTTGCTCGCCCTTTTAAGCCATATTGATTGTATTTTGATGCTTTGCTATTGTACCTGCAAGAAAAATATGTTATTGTACCTACAGAAAAATATGAAAGCTAAATTAGAAATACTCTAAACAAACTAAAACTAAGGTACAAAGTAAAGAACTTGGGTTGCTTCCTAATTAGAGCTTGATTTATTGTTGTCTGCTTGGCTTTGGTTTGTTTAACCCTTTTCAGCTTTAGAAATAGAGTCGTTAAGAAGATGGCATTACTAAGATTTCATAAACCTCTCCCTATTTCCCTTGTACTTTTACCTTGAGCTTGTATTAGCCATGACATGATCTTCGTTATGATTTCCTTTTAAGAGGTTTGGCATCCCTGGTATTCGATCCCACCACTTAGTAACTTCCTTCTTGATTAAGATTTTAGTCTTCAAGGGTGGTGGCTTAGAAATTGAATGACGATTTAATGGTAAAAGATGTATCAAGAAGAATAATCAACTCTTGAACTCCTTCATTGGTTGCTCCATGCATTACCTCAATTGCATAGCAATCCTCAGATTCAGAAGGAAATGTCATAGCTTTGAAAACGTTGAACTTCACTTCTTGGTTTTAGAACTCTCATAGTAAGTTCTTTTTTTATTTTTTGCATATCTATGAGAGTTCTACCAGTGGCTAAGAGCAGTCTACTCAAAATAATGAGGATTTCCTTGTCTTCCTCTATGTTAAGAACAAGTTATCGAGAATATTAACTTATCTACTTTGACTAGAACATCTTTGACAATTCCTTTGGATAAGTTTGCGACCGATCCGCAAGTTGTAAGGTCACCTTGGTTGGCTTGATTTTCCTCTTTTTAAGCCCAAGCATATGAAATATTAAGAACGTCATCAAATTGATGCTTGCTCCTGAATCACATAAAGCTCAACCACTAAAGGAAATTCTAATGGAAATTAGTATGTTGAAACTACCCGGATCTTTAAGCTTTTGTGGTAGTTTCTCTTGGAAAATGGAACTATACTCTTTGGTCAAGGAAACCATTTAGTGGTCCTCTATTTTTTGCTTCTTGGACAAAATGTCCTTCATAAGCTTGACATATGTAGGCATTTGTTTAAGATATTCAGTAAAAGGAATGTTGATGTAAAGTTTCTTGAATACCTCCAGAAATTTCTTAAAATTTTCATCAAGTTTCAGCTTTTAGAAGCGTTAAGGGAATGGTAAGGTGGATATGTATGAGTGTTTTCCTTGTGAGCTTGAGCCTCCTTTTTATTACTTATAATTCACTCCGCATTTTGCTTGTTTGGAATTTCAGCTTACTTAGGAGGTTCTTCTATTTTTTTACCCCTTTTTAAAGTGAAATCCTTACAATGCTCCATATTTGGATCGCCCTACTCATATTTGGTTCAATATCGCTAGGTAGAGCACCTTGAGGAAGGTTTGTAAGAGCATTGGCTAACTAGACTATTTAAGTCTCAAGGTCCTAAGTGGCGCCTCTTGGGTTTGGATTATGGAATCTATCTTGGACATGTACTCCACTAACATGTCTTCAATAGATGGCTTCTTCTCAAGTGCTAACATTTTTTGTTGTGTTTGAAAACTTGCTGAATAAGTGGGCTTTGCTTCATGAGATTGCCTTTGATTGCTCTAAGAAAAATTTGTATGGATTCTCTACCCTAGATTATAGTTGTTAGAGTAAGTGTTGTTGTTTGACTACCTGTTGTAGTTGCCCATAAAATTTGCTACCTCAACATTAGTTAGGCAGAAATTACTTGCATGTTCATCCTCACAAATCTCACAAGCCATGACTTAGCTTCTATTTGGTTAAACTCCAAGGGTATCGATTTTCTTGCTTAGAACAACCACTTGTTCAATTAATGCACTAATGGCATCCAACTTATGAACTTCTACTACTCTTTGAGCTTCCTCAACACTTCACTTGCTTTATATTATTTTCTCTTGCTTAGTTATGGCACTGAATTATTAACCTAGGGTTCTTAATCAATTATAAGCATATTTCCTATCACTTATAATAATATCTCACTTAACCAATTCACTATATTCTTATGTGAATTGAGTTAAGCAAGACTCATGAAGATTTGACCTAAATTGGCTACACAAAGCATATAGGTATATTCTTGTCCTATATACATATCAAACTCAAAAACATGTGTATGAATTCAATGAAGTGCAATTAATTCAAGGCTAAAAGTAAATTCTTTTTCTAAGCTCCTTTAGGTTTCCTAATTCAATCTAAAATATGGCCAGTCAATTAGAAGCTTTAAGCGTATAATAAATAAATAAATATACCAAAACCTATGTAATCCATAAATAAAATAATATCAATCTACATATTGAGTTTTAGTTGCAATTCTAGAAAGGAAATTGCTCCATGCTACTTAGTGTAAATATAGTTTCACCAATAATAAACATCAAGTAACTATAAGAAATTAAGAATGAGTAGAAATAGAGAAAAGCTATGAAGGTTGTCGATCATAAAGCTTTAATCATCCATGCTCCTCTTGCTTGCTTGCACCCTTGATAAACTCTATTACTCCATAAAAACTTAGCTAATTTCTATCTTTTGAGTTCCCAAGCTAATCCCTCTTTTAGCTTTAAAACCATGAATTTGAGTCCAATTTGGACTATTTATCGAGGTCAACACCATGGCCTTGAAAATTTACGAGTTTTGGACACTGACAAATCCTTCAGCACCACGGTGCCAACTTTCTAGCCCTATTGTATGGCCTTGCCTTTCTTGCACGTTTAGGCCTCCAAATTAACTTCCAATGGGGCTCCTTATTGCATTATACTTTTGAAACATAAACTAAGTTAATACAAGTTAGAACTCATTTAAAACACCTAAATCCTAGCCCAAATCAACTAGGATTCAACATCCTAATATAATAAAGACTCAACTAAGGGTTCAAATAAATAAAAAACAAGTAAAAACCAACTAAAACTCTAGAACATAGCTAAAATAATATGAGAAAAATGATGTAAAATAAGTCTATTTCCAAGAGTTATTACGATACGTGCTAGCTTCCACTTGGTAGAATCGTCAATGGAAGAATGTCCTTCAAGCAAAAATTCCTTTGCTTCAAGTTTAAGGGTCATGGCTAAGGAGGAAGGAATGTCAAGAACTCCTTCTTGCACACGGTTTCTTTCTTGATTGAATTCTCTCACAATGTTTCTCTTGTTACTATCACTTGTATTGTGGCTGAATTCCTTAGCTTGTATACATAATATTCTAGAACTTTTAGTTTATTAATTCCTCCATATATTAAGAATGCATCTTTAGTCCTTCTTAAGTACTTAAGGATGTTCTTAACTGCATTTTAGTGCTTTGCACTTGGAAAATACTGGTGTCTACTTGTAACACTTAAAGTATACAATTACACCAAGGCGTGTAACTAACGTGGCGTACATGATTGAACAAATTACGGAAGAATATGATATTTCATTCATGTATTCTCCTTCCAATTCTGTCATAGCAGACATATTTTTGGAAAGATATAGACAATATGATATGGGCAATTCTATCTTAGGAGACATACTTTTGGAAAGATGTACACCATGTGACATAGGCAAGAACCCTTTCTTTGACCAATCTACGCAAAACCTCTTAAGCATCTTATTAGTGTACATGAATTGTGACAATCTAAACAAGCTTTTAGATATATCTCTATAGATCCTTATACCCAATATATAAGTTGGTTTCCCTATATCTTTTATGGATAAATTTTTGGACAAACAAGAATGTTACTGTGCTCCCACTAACCTTCTTATACACACATGAATCATCTTTGTTTTTAATGAAACCATAAGCCTTTATGGCTTCATCAAAATGAATGTTCCAGCTTCTTGAAGTTTGCTTAAGTCCATAAATAGTCTTTTTTAGTTTGCATACTTTATTATGATGGCCTATGGATTCAAAACCCTCAAGTTGTGTCATATACACATCTTCCTTTAAATAACCATTAAGGAAAGTGGTTTTGACATCCATTTTCCATATCTCATAATCATGATATGTAGTTATTGCAAGTAAAATCTAAATTGACTTGATCATGGAAACTAGAGAAAAAGGTTTCATGAAAATCAATTCCTTGTTTTTGCCTGTAACTTTTAGCCACTAACCTTGCTTTGAAGGTTTGTACATTATCATTTGCGTCAACCATTTCTTAAAGACCCATTTACACCCAATCGAATTAAACCCTTCAGGTGCATCAACCAAAGTCCATACTTTGTTGTCATACAAGGAGACCATTATGGATTTCATGGCATATTGCCATTTCAAGGAATCAATGTCCTTGATTGCTTCCTCATAATTAGTAAGCTCGTCCTCTTCCATAAGAAAAATGTCTTTCTGATCAGTTATCAATAATTCATATCTTATTAGAAGTCGACTTATCCTACCAGACCTAGGAAGTTATTGTGTATGTTGAACCTTTTATCGTACCTCCTACTTTTGTGGTACATGTTCAGGTTCCATTATATGATCATTCTCATTTATAGTTTCTTTAATTTCTTCAAGTTCTACTTTAAACCTATTGTTTCTTTCAAGAATATACACTTTTTCAAGAAAAAATCATTTCTTGAAATAAACACTATTTATTCCTGTTGGTGATAAAAGAAGTATCCTCTTGTTTCTTTAGAATAACCCACAAACAAATAGTTATTACTCTTAGATTCAAGCTTACCAGTTAAATTCTTTTGACAAGGCATGACGGTCCCGTATTCTCAGGTGTGAGGAGTTCTTTTAATAGACTTTGATGGAACCCTATTTACAAGGTGAGTTGCTAGTAATCAAAGCATATCCCTAAAAGGAAATTGGCAAGTCAACATAACATATCATGGATTGCACCATGTCTAGCAAAGTGTGATTTCTCCTTTCGAATATGCAATTGAACTGTGGTGTACTAGGAGGAGTCCATTGAGATAGAATCCTATTATCCTTTAAATAGTCTAAGAATTCCTGGCTAAGGTATTCTCCACCTCGATCAGATTTAAGTGTCTTAATACTCGTACAAGTTTGTTTCTCTACTTCATACAAATTTTTTTTAGACTTTTCAAATGATTCAAACTTGTGTTTCATAAGATACATATACCCATACCTAAACTTGTCATCAGTAAATGTTATGAAGTAGGAATATCAACGTCTAGCATGTATAGAAACTAGTCCATAAACATCAGAGTGTATGAGTTCTAGTCACTCAGTGGCACATGACGTTTTGCATGTAAACGGTTTCTTAGTCATCATTCCAAATAGAGAGGATTCACATGTTCCATATGATTCATAATCAAATGGATTTTGATATCCAACTTGGTGTAATTTAGTAATCTTAGTCTCATTTATGTAACCTAGTCTACAATGCCATAAATAAGATGGTGTTAGACACTCTCATTTAGGTTTCTCAGTGTTTATGTTGAGGATAATCATCAGTTAACCTCAATCATAAATATACTTGAAGTAGAGGCTTCATCAATTCTCTTCTCCTTCAACATACTCAAGTATGCTAAGCAATTCCTTTTCCAATGGCCTTCTTTTCCACAATGGAAATTTATAACTTTGGCCTTATCTTTTTTGAGGCTGTCAGTGACCTTAGTTTACCTCTTAGACTTTTTCTTCTTGCCCACTAACTTCAGTTTAGAAGAACAACTTATCAACATCACTTGGGCTTTATCTTTTTTAATAATGTCCTCCACAGTTTTCAACATTTTAAGTAAGTTGGGTAGAGTTGTTAATTTCCAACTTATTCATGTTGTAGTTCATAATATAACAATGAGAACGACTTGAGTTCAGATTGTAAGATCAAATCAGTTGAAAGTTCATAGTTCATGGAAAATATTAATTGGGATGATTTTTTGATGTATCCAATCATCTTCAGTACATGAATGTTTACTTAAGAACTTTCTGTCATCTTAGAGCAGAACAATTCCTTGGATACCTAGAACCTTTTAGCTCAGTCTTGCTTATCATACAACTCTTGCAAGTGCATGATAATCATGTGAGCATCCATGTTCTCATGCTACCTTTAAAGCTCTGGTAACATAGAACTCAACATCACACATACTACTTGTTCATTGTCATCGAAGTGCTTTTAATGATTATTAAAGTCATATTCCTCATAATCAGGCGCACCTTTAACCGAAGCCTGGGGGATATCTCCCTCTAAGGCATAGTAAATTATTTCTTGTCTCAAAATAATTCTCTTAAAAAGAGAGTAGTGATCTCATAACTATAAATAACTTTTGTTTCCTTAGGATAACCCATAAATAAGTACTTATATATCACTCTTGGCTTATAGATTATCATTCATAATTCTTTTGATATAAGCATGACAATCTAAATTTTCAGGTGTGAGATATTTGGTTTTCTATTGTTCCATATCTCATATAGAGTTCTTTCAACAGACTTTAGTAAGTACGTAGCAGCAATTCAAGCATATCACCAAAGGATAGTTGGTAAGTTAGCAAAATTCTGTTAGTATTAATGTCCAAGAGTCAAACAATGGCTGGTTGTAATGATACTTTATTTATATTTAATCCATGTAATAATATTTATTAGGCATTCTTTATTATATTATTTAAATGATTTATTACAACTATATATAAAATCCCTAAAAAAATATTATGTATGTGAAGTTATAATGTTTATCATAAAAAAGAAATATGATATACATAAAGTATTATTCTAAAAGCATTCCTAGTAAATGAATTATCAAGAGTGGGGATATCGATGATTCTTCGAGAATAGCATATGTTATGTCATTCTCTTGTAAAGAGAGTATTAATCTCATAACTATAAGCATGAAGATGCTTAGACAAATATACAAGTGTTTGTTAGTTGAACAAGTACACTTATTAATCCAACATAAGAAACTATGTGAGTCTTTACTCACATGTTAATGGAAGTTCTCAAAATGCTGGTGGTGTAAGTGATCCTTTGACATGGCTCATCTTCTTACCTTATATGTGAATCTATGTGTTTTGATGTCATTTCCCTTATCCTGTAATAAGAATATTACATGTGTGATTATTGGACATGTAGTGAAGCATATGAAGGTAGATAAATGATAAACAAAGAATTCATCATCCTCAATTAAAAGGATGAATATCATGTCTTGTTCCGGGAATCTTTACAAAGTGAAAAAGATTAAGAAAATTATTTTCTTGAATCACTTTGAGGAACAAAACGTAAACTTGGTTTCAAGTATTGATGTATTTAGACAAAGATATGGTTGATACTAGAATCCATGCCTAATATCTATCACAGGATTTGTTTGATGAAAGGATTGAATTACATGGTAATAAAGCACTAAAAGGTTTGATCAATGATCTTAACTTTGTTTGTACTTGGGTGGTCATGATACATTGCTAGATGTCAATCTTAATCTATGAATGTAAGTTTGTTAGTTTAGCAAAACCGAGGCTAAATTAGAAGTATTTTAATTTGACTAGTACTTCTTAGGAAGTATCGAATTATATTTATTGCTAAAGTACGAGAGAACCTAATGGGTTACACATTTTAATTGACTTAGATTCAGAAACCTATAAGGATTAATAGAGTCTCAGAATTAATAGTTAACTTCCAAGCACATATGGGTGAAAAGGTATTTATCACATTACATATATGACAAGACTATTTTCTTAAAAGTCAAGGAAATGTCTTGTGGGACTCCTAATTGGATTTAGGCCACTAGGAGTCTAAAGGCCCATTAGTAATCATAATGGGATTATGGATTACTAAAGGAACTTTGACCCTTAGTCTTTAAGTTTAATGAAATCCTAAACAAGTAAGGACAATAAGTCCTTAAGCCCTAGCTGCCCAAGTTTATATTTATTACTAAGGGAATTCAGCCAAGGCAAACAAAAAAGGTGGTTGCAAGCAAGCAAGATAGTGACACTATATTTCCCAATAGTGGTATCAGAGCCTCTAAATTTATTTCAATTAATTATATATGATTCTTGATTTTTATGGATATTCATAATATTAAAGCATGCTATAGAATTTGTTTAGAATTGCCTTTTATGGAAAGGCCTAAAGAGTTTAAGGGTTTTAGATTTTTTGGGGTTTTAGGGTTTTTGGAATTGATCCAAACCCTATAATATAAAACTTGGGGTTTAGGGTTTTGGAATTGGTCCAAGCCCTAAATTTTGTAAAATTGGAATTTATAATGTTCTAGGTTTTGGAATTGACCCAAACACTAAGAGTTTCAATTTACAGGGTTTTAGGATTTGAAATTGTTCTAAACCCTGAAATTTAGTGATTGACTAAAAGTAAGTGAAAGCCTAGGGCCCAAGCAAGAGCCTAAGCCCCTGGTATCCTGTTAAGGTAGCACCACCCATTGCTAAGGCTAAGGGCACAGCCAAGGCCCACGACTAAGGCCCATTCTCCGAAATAGGGGTATTTTAGAAAAATTCATAAAATAAAAAGGATTTTAAAAGAATTGGTTAACTTATATTTTCTAATTTGTTAGTGAAATTTAATTTAAATAGCATATTGATCCATAAGTAATCAACAATCAAAATATTCTACGTTTTGTATTATGAATGCATAACAAGTGGAATACTTCAAATATGGGTGATTATGGACCACATGCGCATTTTGAATGTATGCTTTGTTTTGGTATTTTGAAAAATAGGGTATGTATTATCTCCTATTTTTTACGTAAATTCTCTTCTGGTCTAACTCCCCTCGAATGTAACTCGAGGTTTCTTAAAAATTATGCAATAGTTATATAGGTTAGGATTTAGGATTTATGATTTAGTTAGATTTGAATTTACTCGTAAACTGAGCATATGCAGATGAAGATATCAAGACAAAGTGAAGAAATGGATGTGGTGGGACTACATCAAGTCTTAGGATATGGTTTTTCTAAGTTTCGAGGAAACCATATGGTCCATAATCATCTCCTTATTTTATTTTATGCTTGCTTATATATATGTTATAATTGCATGTGATATATTATGAATATATGAATGTATGTATGCCATAATGAGACCTTAGGATTCAAACCTAACCACAGTTAAAGTTCCCTCTAAATTATTAAGTCACGTGTTAAGAACATGTTACCTCCCATTATTATGGAATAATGGAAGTTCTATTTATTTAGCCCCGTAAAGGTAGTCACACATTAAACTCAGTTATGTCATAGAAAATATATGATATATTAGAATAATAGTTAGGATTTAATTAATAAATATAGTCATTGGCCCCCGTCAAGACTATCATGTTTTTAGAGCTATGCTAAGGTATCAATTAAAATTGATAAAATGACAAGGCAATGTCAACCTGAGGAACTTAGGAATTTGCATGAGATGTAAACGACAATAATTCAATTATTTTAGATTGTTTTGATTTGTTAAGCCCCCTCAAAAATTAAAACAAACTTAAATAATATCCTAGCCCGATTATGAAGGTATCAATTAAAATTGATAAAATGACAAGGCAATGTCAACCTGAGGACTTAGGAATTTGCATGAGATGTAAACGACAATAATTCAATTATTTTAGATTGTTTTGATTTGTTAAGCCCCCTCAAAAATTAAAACAAACTTAAATAATATCCTAGCCCGATTATGAAGGTATCAATTAAAATTGATAAAATGACAAGGCAATGTCAACCTGAGGACTTAGGAATTTGCATGAGATGTAAACGACAATAATTCAATTATTTTAGATTGTTTTGATTTGTTAAGCCCCCTTAAAAATTAAAACAAACTTAAATAATATCCTAGCCCAATTATGAATATCATGAGATTATATTACAAATCTAATCAATAGGGTCATTAGATTTGATAAAATAGAGGGAGTAACCAAATTAAATGAAGACCTTTACTTTCGTAAGTGCATTAAACTCTATCTTTATTAGAAGGTGGTTAGAATGCGAATGATTTTTCATTTAGATCAAACCTAGATTCCAATAAGTTGATCGACTCTAACTCTTTAGATTGTTTGAGACAAGAAAATAATTCCTATGTCCTAGAGGGAGACATCCCTCAGGCTCCGATTGAAGGTGTGCTTGATTATGAGAAATTTGATTATGATAATCATTAGAAGTACCTAGATGATAATGAAAAAGAAGTATGTGTTATGATGTATTCTATGTCACCAGAGCTTTAAACGCAATATGAGAACATGCACTTGCAAAAGTTTTATGATAAGTAAGGTAGAGCTGAAAGGTTTGAGGTATCCAGGGAATTATTCAACTGTAAGATGACAGAAAGTTCTTTAGTAAATTTTCACATATTGAAGATGATTGGGTACATCGAAAGATTGTCTCAATTATGACTTGCCATGGACCATGAACTTTCAGTTGATTTGGTCTTAGAGTCTTTGCCTGAGTTGCTCTCACAATTTGTTATGAACTAAAACATGAATAAGTTGGAAACAACTCTATCCAAACATGTTGAGAACTGTGGAGGGCAATATCAAGAAAGATAAACCCAAGTGAGGCTCATAAATGGTTCTTCTAAACCCAAGTCAAAGGGTAAGAAAAAAAAGTCCAAGAGTAAGACTAAGGCCATTGACAACATCAAAAAGGACAAAGACAAAGCCACGTGTTTCTATTGTGGAAAGGAAGGCCATTGGAAAAGAAATTGCACATCAAACTTTAGTATGTTAAAGAACAAGAGACTTGGTGAAGCCTCTACTTTAAGTATGTTTATGATTGAGGTTTACTGATGAATATCCTCAACATAAACACTAAGAAACCCAAATTAGATAGTCTAAAACTATCTTCTTTATAGCATTGTAGACTAGGTCACATAAATAAGACAATGGTTAATGGATTACATTAAGGTGGATATCTAGATCTATTCAATTATGAATCATGTTTATTCGGAAAGATGACCAAGAAACCTTTCACAAATAAAGGGTCATGTGCTACTGAGTTACTATAACTCATACACGCTAATGTTTATAGACAAATTTCTATACATGTTAGAGATGGATATCCCTACTTCATAACCTTTACTAATGATAAGTAAAGATATGGGTATGTGTATCTTATGAGATACAAGTCTGAATCCTTTGAAAAGTTCAAAGAATTTAGGGATGAAGTACAGAAACAAATTGGTAAAAGTATTAAGACACTTAGATTTGATCGAGGTGGAGAATAACTAAGCGAGAAGTTCTTAAACTATTTAAGGATAATAGGATTCAATCTCAATGGTGTATCCGAAATGAGGGATTACACTTTGTTAGATATGGTGTGTTCCATGATGAATTATGATGACTTACCAATTTCATTTTTAGGGACATTCTTTGATTACTGCAACTTACGTTCTAAATAGGGTTCCATCAAAGTCTGTTGAAAGAACTCCATATAAGATATGGAACAACAGAAAGCCAAATATGGGGAGGACTTAGATATCATAGTGATTGGCTCTAGGTCAAGTGGGAGATTATTAGTATTAGTGTCTAATAATCAATCAATGGTTGGTTATAATAAAACATTGTTTGTATTTAAAGTATGAAATAATATTTATATAGGCATTTTATATTATATTGTTTAAATGAGATTTAGTACATTGATATTTAAAGTCTCTAGAATAAATACTGTGTATGCATATTTATGATATTGATCATAATTTTGAGATATGATATACATAAAGTATTATTCTAAAAGTATTCCTAGTAAATGAATCATCAAGAATAGGGATATTGATGATTCTACAAGACTAGCATATATTGTGTCATTCTCTTATCTAAACAGTAGTGATCTCATAAACTATAAACATGGAGATGCTAAGACAAACATATGAGTGCTTGTTAATTACACAAGTACATTTAATTAACCAAACACGAGAAACCATGTGGAGTCTTTACTCACGTGTCAATGGAAGTTCTTAAAATGTTAGTAGTATAAGTGATCCTTTGACTTGAGATCATCTTATTACTTTATATGTAGATCTATATGTTTTGATGTCATTCCCTTTATCCTATAATAAGGGTAATACATGGGTGGTTATTGGACATATAGTGAATCATATGAAAGTATATGAATGATAGATGAAGAATTTATCATTTTTAGTGAATATAACGAATATCCCATGGTCACTTGAGAAAAGTATGTCTTGTTCAGGGAATCTTTACAAAGTGAAAGAGATTAAGAAAAGTGTTTTTTTGAATCTCTTTGAGAAACAAAACGTAAACTTGGTTTCAAGTACAAATTGATTTAGAAAAAAGATAGGGTTGACACTTGAATCCATAACCTATGTCTATCTCGGGATATGGTTTGAAGAAAGGATTGAATAACACAGTAACCAAGCACTAAAATGTTTGATTAATGAACTTATTCGCTTGTTCTTGGGTGATCATGATACATTGTTAAATGTCAATCTTGATCTATGAATGTAAGTTAGTTGGTTAAGCAAAACCAAAGTTAAATTAAAAGTGTTTTAATTTAACCATACTTCTTAGGAAGTATCCAATTACATTTATAGCCAACGTACGGGATAACCTTATGTGTTACATACTTTAATTAATTTAAGTTAAGAATCTACAAGGATTAATGGAATTTTGGAATTAATAGTTAACTTCCAAGCACATAAGGGTAAAAAGTTAATTGTTACTTATACATATATGGCAAGATTAGTTTTCTTGAAAGCCAAGAAAAGGTCTAGTGGGACTCGTAATTAGATGTAGAATCCTATTTGGATTTAGGCCATTAGGAGTCTAAAGGCCTATTGTAATTATAATAGGATTATGGATTACTAAAGAATCTTTGGGCCTTAGGCCATGGGCTTTAGGTTTAATGAAAACCTAAACAATAAAGGACTATCAGTCCCTATGTCCTAGCCACCCTTATATATATGTGTGTGTGTGTGTGTAACTAAGGCAATACAACCAATGCTAATGTAGAATACAAGACACTAGTGACATTCGGCCAAGCATGGTTTAGAAGCAAGAAGAGTTCTTAACAACTTATCCTCCCATAATCGTGACCCCGTTTGTTAAAGCAAATAAGTTTTTGCTTCAAGAACAATCCTCCATTAACAATTCAACTAAGTGGAAGCTAGCATGTATCCTAAGTGTGAATCGAGTCCTTCGAGTCCTTTTCAAAAAAAAGGTAATTGCTTTTAACCATCAATTATGTGAACTATTTCATTAGAGACTTATTCGTTTAAATATCTTACTAATCATTTGTCATACCTTGTGTTTAATTGTGAGAATCATTTTGATGATTTATGATGGAACTCCAAGCATCCATGCTGAACAATCAAACTAGTTGTGTTAAGAAAGCTTCTAGAGGTTATTTTTAATCTTTTGCTTGTAAAATATATGTTTAAATGAATACCTAGGTTCTTGGTTAGAGAAAATTTTAATTCCACTGTATATGTATGTGATGCATGACCCTATATTTTCCAACAATAATAAGACAAAATAAATTATTTTTAACTTGGTGGAACTTGAAAAATGAAAAATTAAAGGAGAAATATGTACAATTCTATTTTATTTTCTCAAATTTATAATTTTAAATAAAGAAAAATTATTATGACAACAGTTCGAGTTATATGAAAATCCTAGTCTACCCTTAGAAGGATAAACTCTTATGTGTGGATTGTAAAATAACTTAAGTACCTACTGTCTTACTTGAATGTCTCGTACATTAATTCTGCCAAATCAAAACAATGACAGTAGACCTTATCCTATAGAAGTAACCTTTTCCACGTGACTGCTCCATTCTACTCTTCTCTGTTTAGCTCTCCCTGATGAAAAAAATAAAAAGAAAAAAGAAAGAATTGTAAATCAATGCAAGTACCTACAGTCTTTTTTGTTTGGCCAAGTTCATCAATTAAACTCACATTAAACTGCCCATACAACAAATGTAAGGACTATTGTCATACAAAAAATGGCCCATAGTAGAAGACAAATCAACTTTGCAAGAATTACCCAAAAAAATTTCCCCTAGATTGTTTTTAAGTTTTTTTTTTTTTTTTTTTTCCAAAAATAAAAGGGATTTTTGTGTAAAAGACCCAAAGTTGTAGGATCTCATTGCGTTTTTGGCCTTTTATCAAAATGATTCTTAGTAAAGCCTTCTATTGTGCTTTGTCATTACATCCCGAGTTTCAACATTTCCAAAGACTCCAACTCCTTTTTCATACTAAAGAGTCAGCCAGCATCGTTCTTGTCGACACACTATAGGCTTCGTCTTCTACTTGTTCTTTCCCTCCTGCACAACCTCTCCCGATAAGAACGAGGAAAAACCCACTTCAAAAAGCTCTTATTTTTCTATTCCTACCTGAGATCCACCCACCATTTTCCTCTCCGTATTGAAGCTTTTTGTATTAAAAGGTAACTCTCACTCTATTTTTGTTTGGCTGTGTATATCCCATAATTTTCACTTCGGGTGAAATACATGCATTTTTGTGGGAATGAATGATTTTAGCAATCTTCTTAACAATAATACTGGCCTTTCTACCAGAATACCTTGATTTTTTTTTTAAATTACTCAAATGCATCAAAAAAAATTTTAAAGAGTTAAATGCCCCTGTTTTTGAATTGGTGTCTTCAAAACATAATTTCATAATGAATTTGTATTTTGAAGATATAAATTCAGGATGCCATGTCAACCACACATGCCAGATATGAATACTTTGTTGGCACTTGAATTTGTGGGTTCAACCCACAAAATCTAATTTGAGTTTTAAACCTAACCCAAATTGAAACCCTAAATCCCTATTTCCTTCCCTTTACTAGCAAATATGTGCGTCTTGTGCTTTTCAGAAATCTAACACTTCTCGGCTTGTGCAACCAGCTTCAGAGTCCTTCACCTGGGCTTTTTGCCATTAATAAAAACTCAAATTTATTTCTCTCAGTGCTTGCCCAGATACAAAATAGAGGAAGAGACTTTATCCCTCTTCAAGCGTTAAATCTAGTGAACCTCGAAGTCGCCGACAAACTTTCTTGATGGAATCCCATTTCTTTTCTTCGCCTTCTTCACTCTGAAATTTTAAACACTGGTGGCTTTCCTGGCTGCTACTCTCCCTGTATCTAGAAAAAAAGCCAAATGTGGCATTTTTGAATTTAATGTTGCTTCAGTTTCAAAGTCCTTCACCTGCTTCATCTGCATTTGGTAATTTTAACTACTCTAACTCTCTTGTTCAGTAGGAATAACCCATTGATCCTTTTGTTGTTATGCTCTCTTTTTCTGTTGATGATTGGCTAGATCCATGGTCATTTTACAGCAAATTACCATCAGATTTATGTGCGTTATTTTTTTGAACCAATTAGAACATCTGTGGACGTCATTAAGGAACAGCCATGTGAAAGATTTAGAATCTGCACTCACTCCCTTGTGATTGATTTACAATTACCTTTCACTGTTGCTACTTTTTTTTTTCTTTTTTTCTAATCATCTTTGGATGCTAATGTGATTTGTTGAAAAACTTTTGGGCTGGCCTAATTTTATTTTATTTGATGAATTTCAATTTTCTAGTTTTTTGAAATTTCAACAAAGGTACAGTAATTGTTCAAATTCTTGCATTAGGATTAAGTGAATCATATTATTAAGTTAGATATTAGTGAATTTTGGAAAGATCTTAAGAGAAATTTCTAAATTTTAGGGCTTCTCCTTGTTAGATATAAAATTTCAATCTAGTCATCATTTTTTATTTTGTCCATTTAATCAATAATTTCCTCAAATTACTAAAATATTTATCAAGTCTTCTTAAATTTAAATGGCATGCCAGTTATTAATGTTAGATATATAAAGGATGAAATACTGACTTTATCCTTTTGTTTAACTTTGATAGATTATTTTTTTTCCTTCAACACAGTGCTCTTATTTCCTAAAATATTATAATAATAGTTTGAATTTTCAATTGAACATATATATTGAAAATGACAGTAAATCTAATATCCGAATGTTATAAAAACTATCCTCATAGTGGTCATCTTACTTGATAAGTATCAATCATATAAGTATTGGCTGCAGTTGCTTTATCTTAATTCAGCACGTTATTTTCAATTATTCAGGAGCCCATTGCAATCAAGCTCATACAAGTTGAAGTGTGAAAAAGAATCTTTGAATTACAAGTAGTTCCTAAAACATAGTATTTGATGTTTTCAATTTTCCAATTATTTCATTCAATAAAGTTTATTTTAAATTTATTCAACAAAGAGTCAAAGAGATAATTATGATTCTAGTTTGCATGTATATTTGTTTTCCATGGCACCAATTTTATTTTTCAATTATGGATGAATGTCATAATTACAATTGTTTTAGAGCTTGTGCTATTGTTGACTCTAATATTTAATGGACATTTCTACTAATGGAAATTTTTTTCCCATTTATTATTGTTTGTCATGGTTTATACATGCCATGTCATGGATTTATGACTAAAATTTATTGAATTTTATTGGAACAAGATAGAATATGGGAGATAGTGTACTAATTGCGTGTTATATGAATGGTGAAATGAAAATGGGTTCAGACGGGGTTGATTATAATTGTCCCCCGATTAAGTTTTTGAGAATACAAATGGGGGGATAAGTTATGAACAATTTCACGCTCGTTTGTGTAAAGCCTTGCATATTGATTGCATAAATGGATATTTGAAAATTCTTTGTCGACATCCGTTCTATTTTCAAAATGCAGTCAAATACCGACCCATTAATGTTAGCGATGATGAGGATTTGGAAACTATGCTTCAATTTTCCTTGAGCCAAGGAAAGTCATATTCACTTGAATTATATTTGGAGAAATGTTATCTTCCAGATGTGTCAATGAGTCATCACAGAATTTCTTATACAGAACAAACCCCAAATCTTGTTCAACAGGAAGATATCGAGCATCATACAACTTAATTGTCAGTTTCCTATGAGGTTTCACAACATAGCATAATTCCTTCTTTAACTGATTTTCATCCACAAGTAGAAATTTATGACGACCCTCATGTAAATGAATTTATGCATAATGTCAGTGATAATGATGACCTAGTTGCAAACAATGATTCTGAAAATGATGATGATCCAGAATTTGCTGAGGAAGATATATTCAACTAATATGTTCCTACTGAATTTTTTACTGAAGTTAACATTGAGGGGGCATTTGCAACTGACAATGATCATGCAGTTAGAAGTCTGTGGTCAATACATGAGGAATTGCATGAGAAGCAGATATTTGCCACAAAAACCGACATTAAAAAAGCTGTTAAGTTTTGGCATATCATGAAGCATGTGGCATTTATAATGGATAAGTATGATAAGAGCAAATGGGTTCTTAAATGCATGGCCCACAATCAAGGATGCAAATGGATGTTGCATGCAATTAAAAGTAAAAAGTCTGGAAAATTTGTGATAAAAAAAATAGTTGGTCAACATAAATGTGTTTATCCTTGCTTGTCACATGATCATTATAACTTAGACAAAGGATTGATAGCTGATTTTATTAAAAACACAATATTTGCCGATCCATCAACACCTGGAGTTGTGTTGCGCAGTTTGGTGAAAGACAAATTTGGTTATCTTGCACATATGAAAAAGATATGGGATGCTAAAAAGAAGGCAATAGAGTTGGTTTTTGGTTCATGGGAGGGATCTTACAACCAATTGCCTAAGTACTTAAATGCAATACAAGCTAGAAATTTTGGGACCAGATTTGAGTGGAAGACATACGCAACAGACAATTCAAGTGAGGTTATCTTTCATAGGGTTTTTTGGGCATTTGGACCATCCATAGAGGCATTCAAGCATTGTAGGCCAATAATCCAAATTGATGGTACTTTTCTTTATGGAAAGTATAAGGGAAAGTTATTGATAGGCTAATAATCATGTGATGCCACTTGCATTTGCAGTTGTCGAGGAGGAGAGCAAAGATAGTTGGTTATGATTACTTCTATGCTTGCGTGTACATGTTACTCAGCGTGATGGTATTTGCTTAATATCTGATCGTCATTCAGGAATAATAGCTGCTGTGAAAGATCCTAGTGTTGGTTGGACAGAACCGTATGCTTATCATCGTTATTGTTTGAGGCATGTTGCTAGTAATTTTCATACTGCCAAGAAAAATAGTGCCACAAAAAACTTGGTGATGAAAGCTGGGTACCAAGTACAACCTCGTAAGTTTGCAAAGTGTATGGAAGAGTTGAGTAAATTAGGGCCAGACTTGGTGACTTGGTTTGCCGATATCCCTGCTGAGAAATGGACATTGGCATATGATAGTGGCAGGCATTTTGGCTTTATGACCACTAATTTAGGTGAGTGTTTCAATAATGTATTAAAAGGTGCTCAACAAGTTCCCATCATTGCCATGGTGCGATTGACTTGCTACAGTTGCGTCAGTTATTTTGTGAAAGTTCGTAGTGAGACAACAGCTGACTTGACTGCAGGACATATGTATACTAAAAAGGTGCAGTGAAAGGCTTCAAAAGTGGAAAGATAGAGCTAGTGGGCATACTGTTACACGGTTTAATCCAATAGTTGGAAAGTGTGAAATTGTAACACAATATCGGGGTTGGACACATGTAAAGGGCGGCAACTGACATAAAGTGAGTTTAGGTGATCCTTATTGCTCGTGCCTCAAGTTCCAATACTATAATATTCCTTGCTTCCATGCCATAGCAGCTTACAGTAGTTCTCACATTGACTACCACCAACATGTGGGCTATTGGTATAGCTTGACACATCAAGAATTGGTGTATAGTCCACAATTTGAGATTATAATGCATGATGATGAATGGCCTGAATATAACTTTCCACACGTGCACCCCGATGTCACTAAATTGTGACAAAAAAGTAGGCCACGTCCATCTCGGTTGCGGAATGAAATGGACTGGGTAGAGAATCCAAGGAAAACCCGATGCGTAATATGTCAAGAAGAGGGTCACTATAGAAAGAAATGTCCTAATGTTACACAAGGACAATCTTCTAATGCTTAGTATCATTTACACAAGGACAATCTTCTAATGTCCTAATTGTAATTGAATGTCGAACGTCTAATCGTTTATATATAGTATTAACTTTCTTCATATTTTATTCAAACTATAAATCTTCAAAGTCTTTTATTATGATTTTTTTTTATGCTGATGCTTGTTATGCTAAAAACAGATAGTACCATATGTGATGGATATATCGCCAACTAACCGTTCAGTACTGTATTTATACGATACTCATCATTCAGTTCACTTATGGGATTCAGAGGTATATTATATTTTTACTAGTATAAAAGAAAATTTTATATTATGAGACTACAAAAGTATAATTTGATTAAACACATTCTTGATGCAGGATTCCACTGCTCTAAAATGTCGAAGGAGGGAGGTAATAGTACATTGTGTAAATCCTATAGATACAAGGATCATTCCATATGTATTTGCTGCAGGCTTTTATGGAGTCGTGCGATTAGGGTTTATACAATTAGATTGGCATCTTATTACTGCATTAGTGGAGAGATGGAGACAAAAGA
The DNA here is from genome assembly GCA_029379385.1 of Quillaja saponaria. Lineage (NCBI taxonomy): Eukaryota > Viridiplantae > Streptophyta > Magnoliopsida > Fabales > Quillajaceae > Quillaja > Quillaja saponaria. The sequence continues at coordinate 8,836,793 of CM055606.1, forward strand.
CACATACCTTCCATTTTCCTCATGGCGAATGCACAGTGACATTACAAGATGTGTCCATATTGTTTAGTTTACCAATTGATAGGGATGCAGTGTCTGACAGTAGTTTGATTGAAGATCTACCATCTACATGTCAGAATTTACTGGGCCATGTTCCACCTTCTACAGCCCTAGATGGATCTCACATAAGTTTGACTAGGCTTGCTGCTACATTTGCAGAACTGCTTGAGAATGCTGATGAAATTATGAAGCAACAATATGCATGTGCTTATATCATGCAACTTATTGGTGGATTTTTATTTGCTGATAAGTCTCAATCACATGTCCATCTGATGTTTTTGAGTTTACTTGAGGACTTTGATAGGGCCTGCAAATATAGTTGGGGTAGTGCATGTCTAGCTTGGTTATATAGAGAGTTGTGCCATGCCTCTCACTCATCGTCACGTGATATTACTGGAGCCTTGATTCTACTTTAGATTTGGGCATGGGATAGGCTCCCATACATTACACCTACTAGATTACATAGGATTTATGATGATTGGGTCCTTATTGATAGAACAGAGAGCCCACATTTCCCACGAGGTCCATTGGGCATAAGGTGGAGAGATGCTTTTAAAGTTACAGATGTTGGAACACATGTTGTTTCTTGGTACAAATATCAGCTAGATCGGATGAAAGCATATCAGGTTACTAATCATTGAAAATTCTTGTCCATTATATATATTTATTCCTATAATATGTTTCTTAATATTTGTTTATATGTGGTAGCAGTTTATGTGGGAGCCATATAATAATGACTTGATGACTAATCTCTCTAGTTATTGTCTTGCTGGACAAGGTATATGGACTGCTATTGTACCATTAATATCACATAGTGGAATGGCATAGACCAGATAGAGTTTTACATCAATTTGGCATGCAACAAGACATTCCACCTGATGCTGAGACTAACATTCTATTGCATAAGATTGATCTTAGGGGCTATTCTAATTTAAATTGGGCAGTGAGACATGCCTTATTCATCAACATATAGGATATGCGAGCGAATCATGTTATTTTTGGAAGTTCATTTGATGGCCATATGGATCCATTCTCATCATATATGGAATGGTGTAGGTGAATCAGTAGAAGATTTTTGACTAACGATGGTGTTATGCTTGGAACTTTTGTAAGCCATATAGTATTTTAATTTTTATAGCTTACTTGATTTATGACACCAACTAAACAATGATAATCATTTATATTACAGATTGATGGTCTTAAGCGATGTCGCACATTGTCCACACCAAGAGTAGATTTGTCTGCACTTGCAGTTATTCATACTACATGTACTTCATCATTACAGTTTGTTAGCCAATATGAAGATTATATACTGTACAATGATCAATCAGTAGCTCAGGTACCATCAAGTAGTACCTCTAACACACATGTTGATGCTATGGTCACACTAACAACACATGTCAACTTAGATTCTAGAGTAGGACGATCATCTTCCAGTGGGCCTGCATGTCATATTTTAGGCCTTACAGGTAGAGGCAGAGGAAGTGCGCTTTCTGTTTTAGATTCAACAGAGCCTACCACTCATGTGCAAGTCACACCCACCGCCATTGTGCCAGACCCATATACCTCACCTCCATTTGCATCTATGCTTCCTCCATGTAGAGATGAGATAGTTATTAAGAGTGTCACACAACTTAGTACTAGTATGCATGATACTACAAATCCAAATGTGACTATTACACATATTAATACTAAGTCACTCCTCCATGTGGATAGTATTGACATGCACAATGATGTTGATGGTGAGAACCATTATGGTGGTGGTTCACCGATCCAAGAGGGTGTATCACAGGTTCGACGGCATAGAAAATGGGTTAATCTTCCACCCAGAAAGAATCCGACAAGAAAGAGAAAGGTTCCCAAGTGTGGTACTCATTATTAAGAATGTCAATGTTTACGTGATTTATGCATAATTATTTTTGAAATTAAATCTATGGACTATTATGTCGGGATTTATATTGAGATTATGCGTTTTTTTTGGACTATTTGTGATATTAAGACTCTGTTGTTAATATTGGTGTGTTGAAATTATGATATTAAGACTTTGTTGTTAATATTGGTGTGTTGAAATTATGTTGTTATTTACTTGTCGTGACAGAAAGGAAATGATACAAAAATAGGGAAAACTCTATCTAATTTTTTTGGATTATTTGTGATATTAAGGTTCATGTCGATAATATTGTTGTATTGAAAAGAGAATGTTGTTTCTTAGTATTTAGTTGTCATGGCATGAATAAAATGATATAAAAATAGGAGAAACTCTGTCCAATTTTATTTAAAAATAAGATTGACAAGTGCTTGTGCAAGAATTTTTAAAAGCTTTTTAGTTTGACAACTGATTATATAATCATTTTTCATATTTTAACAATCTTTTAGTTTGACAAGTTGACTATACAAGCACATTTCAAAACTTTGATAGAATTTTTGATTATTGTCTTAGAATTTATAATTATTGTCTAGCTTTACATTGTAACTATAAATCGAATTTTCAAATTTTTTTTTTTTTTTTTAATAAGAAAACAAATTAACTTTAATGATATTTATTTAAGAATGGTTCTAAAATTCAATTGTAAAACTCAACTCGAATATGTATTTTCAAAACACAAACTCGGGTTTGTGTTTTGAAAACACGAACTTTAATTTGTGTTTACAGGACACAAACTCGAATTCGTGTTTTAAAAACACAAACTCAAGTTCGTGTCTTAGAAACACACACTTTAGTTCTTGGGTTCAACCCACGAACTCAAGTGCTAGCAATGCAACCTCATCTAGCATGTGTGGTTGACATGGCATCCTGAATTTGTGTCTTCAAAATATAAATTCACTATGAAATTGTGTTTTGAAGACACAAATTAAAAAACAGGGGCATTTAACTCTTTAAAAAAAAATTCAATGCATTTGAGTAATTTAAAAAAAAATCAAGGTATTATGGTAGAAAGGCCCAATAATACTTGGCTTGTATGTATGTTGAATTAAACTTCACTGCTACTATAATTTCCGACCCAATTTTGCAGTGGGGTAACTGACTCTAATTTAACCATCTAATAAATCAGATCTTTTTTTGTCCTCTTTCATATGCTTGTTTGGAATTGCACTTTCTGTATTTACAAAGTTTTCCTACGTAGTCTTTTATGTAGATCTACACTGTCTGTTGTGGGATTTCATTTATTGAAAATGGCAGCAACGGTAGTTTCTGGACTGCAGATAGCAATCGCAAAACCTTGCTTTCCTTCTTCACAAAGGCTTGTTCATTCTGGTGCCGCAGTTCTTAATGGCAAGTCTAAGCCAGGATCATGGAGTAAGCTTGCCAGTGCTCATTATGTAGCATCAGTTCAATCTTTCCAGCGGAACTTTACATCATCTTCTATAAAATTTGACAAGATCACTACGAAAGCAATGTCTCAAGCTAGTGAAATCAAGTACACACTAATACATGCTCTCTTTCCTACGAGGTTCAATGATATTGTGCTCAAGTTTGTTTTTATTTCTATCTGTCTTGTTATTGGTAGCTTATAAGTTGTAATACTCGGATGTGTCCTCCTTTCCATATCAAGCGGCGTGTTAAACAAGTATTCCTTCAGGATAGGACTCCCTTCTACACTTTTTTGCCAATTATATAGTGCAGTTACTTTCATATGTAGTTGTAAATTTTAATCTATCTACAATTGTACATGGTTGAAAACATTTCTCAAAATCTCTACATGATTATGTTTCACATCATATACTTATTTGACTGTACACGCTTGTAGCGTGGTGAGTGTAGTTTACAAGCATCATGTATAACATTTGAGTATCAAGATGATGTCTTATATTTGACGCATAATTGTATGCTCAGTATGCTAAATTTAAAGATTTTTATATTAGTCTCCTAGATTTGTTAGCTTTTCATTATATTCAGTTGCCTGTAGTTGTTAATGTTTTATTTTATTTTATTTTATTTTTTTGCTAAGAGTAATTGTTAATGTTTGGTTGGTCATCTAAAATGTTCTGTTGCACAACCTCATCAGTTTGCCAGTTCTATACTTATCCAACATTAGACAAGTGTCATTCTACTAATGAATGCTATGTGTAGGTACGAGAGCATTTATTGCTGGTGTAACTGATGATAATGGATATGGTTAGGCAATTGCAAAATCTCTTGCAGCAGCAGGTGCTAAAATACTTGTTGGCACATGGGTACCTGTAAGCACACTTGCAGAGAGCAGACGTTGTCTGTTTGCATATTGTCATTTTCTTACTTCAATGTTTCATCTTTTCCAAGTATGATGAAGTTACTAAGAACGCGACCTCTTTGTGTAGGCATTGAACATTTTTTAGTCCAGCTTACAATGTGGAAAATTTGATGATTCACGATTGTATAATCTCAAAGCTTGAATTGGTTTAATTTATTAGGTAATGTCAAATGAATGAACTTGCTAATAAGTGACCTATACATTTCAGGTTACCAGATGGTTCATTGATAGAGATTACTAAAGTATATCCCCTGGATGGAGTTTTTGACAATCTGGACGACGTACCAGAAGATGTAATGGAGATCCACCGTATTTTGTTTGGAATTGAGAAAAAAAAAAAATATTTGGCATCTATGATATCCTAAAAAACATTTCTGTTTTGAATAATTTATGCGGGTAAAAGCAAATAAGAGTTATGCTGGATCCAGTAATTAGACTGTTCAGGTATAAACTCAGTATTCTGTAATCTTATGTTTTTCTGCTGAAGATTTATATGTTGAAACTTTTGGAACCGTTAACAAAGTCTAAATAAGATTTACATGAATAAAATATATCATGGACCAACACATACAAAAGAGAGAGATCTTTCCTTTGGATTCCTATGTAATGGATAAACATAACCATGGGGTTCACCAAAAATTGAGAATTTTCTGTCATTTCTCACTTATCTTAAATTTCTTTGTTATTCTCCCTCTGTTAAAGTCCATATGGAGGTGATTTACACCTAGGAATGGAACTTCTACACGAGGAAGATTAGATTTGTACAATTTTCTCATTGTTAATACCTAGTTGTCTTTTCCTTATGAATTGAGACCTTTCTAACCTCTGATTATGCAAGTATATCGATAAATTGTCTTTTCCTTATGAATTGAGTCGTTGTCTTTTCCTTATGAATTGAGACCTTTTTAACCTCTGATTATGCAAGTATATCGATGTAATTCACTCTTGACTCTGAATCACCTTGCAGGAAGTTGCTGAGTCTGTGAAGAAAGATTTTGGAAGCATAGACATCCTTGTGCACTCTCTTGCAAATGGACCAGAGGTACAGTAATCACTATAGTGAAGTTTCTTTGTGTCTTCTGTATTTAGCTTGACAACACTTACCTCTAGAATAGGTTATCAAACCATTGTTGGAGACATCTCGGAAAGGATATCTCGCAGCACTATCTGCATCAAGTTATTCCTATGTTTCTTTACTCAAGCATTTTGTTCCAATAATGAATCCAGGTATATTAAGTAAAAAGGCTGTCCTTTTATGTAGTCTTTTTTTGCTTGAGGTTTTTTCTTTCTTTCTCTTGTATTTAACTTATACCATGATAAGGTGTATGTTAAATGTTGACTATCATTTTAAAAAATAAAAATAAATAAAAAATTAAAAAAATTGGTTGGAGGTGGATCTTCAATCTCTCCTACATACATTGCTTCAGAGAGGATCATTCCTGGGTGTGTTGGTTAAGCCTTAACTGCTTCATATAGTAACTATTGCAAGTTCATAACTTCTCTTAAGTTTATAACATTCTCTGAATATTACACAGATATGGAGGAGGTATGAGTTCTGCAAAAGCTGTACTGGAAAGCGATACACGAGTGAGTTTTCAGTTCTCTTCTACACTTGTTTTCGTGCATGACTGAGAGGATCTGGGTTCAGTCCTTTTACATCACTAAATGATGTCAACTTTTACAATGACCAACCTCTCAGATTAACCATCACTATATATATATATATATATATATATATTCTTTTATGAAAGCTAAATGAGAAGATCTAGGTTTGGTAAAAGGACTGAACCTTCTCCCAACTCACTAGAGATTTCCCTTTTATACCTTCTCTTTTTTTCTTTTCCCTTTCTCTTTGGCTTGTTTGACATAATAGTGGGCAAACCTATAATTTATACTTATTCAGGTGCTTGCTTTTGAAGCTGGTAGAAAGCACAAAATCAGAGTCAACACTATATCTGCTTGTATTGATGGTGCTCTTATTATTTTAAATTCAACTTATATGTTTGTCTCTCCTATCTTTTCTATAATGTAATGGACCGCAATGTAATGCAAATGCCTGTGTTTCTCTTTCGATGACCATTCTGCAAATGGAGCCTTTTAACAGATTTAACTTTACATCCATTGAATATACAACCTTCATTATATTATATACTTCTTCTAGAGATTTTAATAAAGTTGCAGGTTTCTCCATCAAGCAAGAGTAATTATTTTGCAAGTCATCCTGTAACCTTTTCTTTGGAGTAATTATCTAAGTCTACTTTCAGATGCATATCTACATCAGCACAGACATAGATGACTAACTGTGTTTTCCTGTCTGCGTCTGGAGCACAGATGCTAATTCTAGAAGCCAATAACTATTGATAAAATATTAGCATTTGATGGCAGACGGCACATCAGACATTGATGAACATATGCAAAATTATGTATTTGCACAAATGAAGAAAATGCAGAGGCCAATATTTGATGGTTGCAGACGTTGATAATTAAAATGCAGACGTAAAGTTAAAAATATTTATATGATTTTTTTAATTGTTATCTATGTCTATGCTATGCAAAAGCATATACTTAAAAACAGACGCAACTGAAAAATAACTTTTTTATAATTGTTTTTATTTATTTAATTTATACTTGTAAATACTTGTTTAGAAGTATATTTTATATTTAAAATCAAACTTTAATATAAATAAAATATTATTTTATAGAATATCATCCTAACAATATTTACAATATGTCAAAATGTATATACTACATCAATCTAAAAATTATCTCCTAACCCAAAAATTTTCGTTATCTTGCTAACTGAGGTATAAAAGGTTGAACGTAGGAGGTGCAACTTGAATAATAAAAATAAATATGTTATAAGTTATATAGAACTTGATATGAATATAAGTTAAATATTAAGAGAACTTGAACATAAAATCCTAACCGTCAATCTGTATAGCATTTCGTTTCTTTCTACAAGTCTTACTCATCTTAATGGTCATGCATGTACTCCCAAATTCCCAAACGGACTTGATGAACTTTCATTTCCTTGAGTCAGGGTAAGACTGAATCGATGTCCTCGCTGAAAAATGTCTCCATGTTAGTTCCTTACCATTGAGAGAAGATTGGAGTATTACCGAGAGATTCGGCGTAATCGCGGAGCTGGTTATAGCCTTCTCTAGGAAAATGTCAGCAATGGCATACACCAGTGCCGCTTGGGCATCAAATGCAAAAATTACCAAGTTAAAAGTTCTCATTTGCCATTAAAAAAAAAAAAAAAAAGACGGCACTAGAACAAAATGAGTTAGAACGAATTAGTGGGTGCAGTAATGCGGAGCATAAACTTGTGAACCGTAGTTTTGGTTGGAACCTTTATGATGGCACTTGAAATAAAGGTCTTGATCGGTCAAATATGCCACTAAAACCTTGGAGCAACTGGTTACTATCTTTTTGCTTGAAAGTGGATTAACCGTAAAGCCAGTGGACAAATGGCATAAAAGTAACGATTGTCACTTTCCTTTATGAATAAAAGAACTTGATGAATAAGTCAAAAACTGAGACTTAATGGTGGTCGAAGCAATCAACTGACTATAACAGGTGAAATTAGAAGACAACGTTATGAACAGGCTTATGAGAGCCTAGGCCAGGGAAATATTCTAAAATCTAGTATTGGAAAAGCTATAAAGGGCCACCAAAAGCGAGCTTCTTGCCTGCATAGCCACCTTTTCAAATTACCAGGGTAAAATCAGTGAGAGTTGGGTAGATGCTGGCAAAGAAGAAAGGACCCATGCTGCGTCTTTTGCCTTATGCGAAACTGTGAGTAAGAATAACATATTCATTGACAATTTGGTTAGAAGCAACACAAAATACATAATTGCATAACTAATACAAGAGGTAGGCCACGAATTTTTCCTTCTTACTTATAGTGATTGAGAAAGTTACCATAATCCTCGGCCTCCTTAGTTAACTTAGAGAAACTGGCCATTCGATGTCAATCAAAGCATTGACTTCTGGACTAGCAACTTCTAGGCCAAAAGAACTTCCATATCATGGATGGTAATACTCATATCATAAGAGGGAAATTAAGCACATTATGGCCCCTATACTAGAAACAAGTCGCAGTGGCAATAAGGTTAATATTGGAGCCATAGGGGCAACAAAAAATTTTAATTAAAGAAAAAAAATCCTTGATGAGTGTAGACACCCAATTTTTTATTTCGGGGTTTAGGAGTTTCAAGTTTTCAATACTTACAATATTTCTCAAAAAAAAGTTTTCAATTTGCATCAAGTTTCCTAATAAATGCTTTTGAAGTGTTTTGAAACCAAAAACCAATTTTGAACCAAAATGAGGTTTGAAAGTGGTTATGGACCATTCGTGATCCAAAAACACTAAAACCGGGAAATATACCAACCCGTGGCAAAGTAATATGTCACGTGGCACATAAACATGCTGTGGGCACAACCCAATGCCGCATAGCCTTGGCTTTTGGACCTTTTAGCTCATTTTCGGCTCAATTTTGTCTACAACATTCCCTGGACCAACTCTAGACTGATTTTAAACCCTAAAAAACCTTCTAGGACTCTCCAAACTCTTAATTCCATTCAAAATCTCCAAGTTGAGATCTCATCTCAACCATCCATCGAACCTTAGCTTTTCTTATACTTATCAACGCACTTTCATTCCACCCCAAGAAGTGTTGAGACAAATTCTTGGCTAATCTAAGCTTGAAACCAAGAATTTAGAAAGCAATAACAAACCCCTCCATTGAAGAAGCTTTGAGAACCTCCTAAGTTGCTATTCCAATTTAAAAAATATATGTCCCTAGATTATTCTTCTCTTTTCGAAGGAAAAGAATGGCAATGCTGCTAGTCCAAGGCGAATCTAACCTCATTTGGAGATCAAAATTAGTTCCAAAAGGAAGGAAGGTACATATTTAGGTGTTCTTCATAAAATGTGTGCCTAAGCTTCATGTTAATGTGTATAAATATGTTCTTAGGTTTGTTGAATTGTTATTATAGATTAAAACACATAAAATGATAATTGCATGGTAGATTAGGATTCTTAGTTCATAAATTCGTTCATGACATTTCTAACCTTGAAATCTAAAGTTCAAAATCCTTTAACTCTTTCTTCTCTTCGAAAGTGATCCATACTCACTAGAAAGCTATGTCTCTTAGCTTTACTGTGCCGCAAATGGTGCATCATTTGTATTTCTATAACTTCATAAATGCTTTGATGAGTAAACATAACGCAAAGCTGGATGGACTTACAGGTTCACACAAATTTGCTTAAGTTTAGGACTCCACACTTAGAGTCCTACTCCAAATCAACTTCTTTGATGATACCTAACTCAATAGGTATTTTTCCAAGAGTCGGATTGTGAGTTGTTCTAAGCTAGTTTAAACCAATAGCTAGAATTCCAATAGGATGAAAACATCCTATTCACACAAGAGTTTTACTTCACCTAGAACTCTACTTCACTTAAAATTCAACCTTACTTAGGACTCTGCCTTGACTGGAACTCTAATCTAATTAGGACTGTAACCCATGATCGTACCTAATCTAGGTATTGGACAAGAACAACATCCAACTTTAATTTGAAATCTTCATGCTTTAGGCCTCCTCATCCCGTTAGGACTCCTTGTCACTTTACGATTCCTAATTACTTTTAACCTCCCATTTAGGCAAAGACTCCTAATTTCTAATATATCACATATATTTTATGTCATAATTGAGTTTAATGTACAAATACCTTGATGAAGGTTAAACAAATAAAAGTATATAAAACTTCTATTATGCCACAATAATGGGAAGCAACGTTTCCTTAACATGTGACTTAATAATTTAGAGGAAACTTTAATTATGGGTATGTTTGAATCCTAAGGTCTCACTATAGTATGCAAATATACATACATTCGTAATAAATCACATGCAATTATAACATATATATAAGCAAGCTATAAAAACGAAATTAGGGGATGCCTGTGGACAATATGGTTTCCTCGACACTTAGGAAAACCATATCCTATGACTTGATGTATTCCCACCATATCATTGTCTTCACTTTGTCTTGATGTCTTCATTTCCATCAGCTAGAATTACAACTAAATTCAAATCTAACTAAATCCTAAAATATGCAACTATTACATAATTAGTAAGAAACCTCGAGTTACGTTTAGGGAAAGTTAGATGATAAGAGAATTTACATAGCGAATAGGAGATAAGGCAAGGCATGCAGGCCCTATTTACCAAAAATATCAAAAACAAAGTATACATTCAAAACACGTGTGGTCCATAATCACTCTTATTCTAAATATTTCACCTGTATACATTCAAAATGTAAAACACAGAATATTTTGATTGTTGACTACTTGTGGATCAACATGCTATTTAAATTCAATTTCACAAACAACTTACAAATTATAATTTAACTAATTCATTTAAAATCCCTTTTATTTTATGAATTTTCCCAAAATACACCTATTTCGAAGAATAGGCCTAGGAATGTGCCTAGTTCATGGGCCTTGGCTAGGCATTGATCGTGCCCTGGGCCTTGGACATGGGTGGTCCTACCTGGCTTTTGGTTAGGTCTAGAGCTTTCTCCATTCACTAAATTTTAGGGTTGGGAACATTTCCAAATCCCTAAAACCTTCTAAACTTAACCTTTTAGGGTTTGAAACAATTCTAAAACCCTAAGCCCTAAGTTATATATTTAGGGTTTAGAATAATTCTAAAAGTCCTAAAAACCCTAAATGCCTAAAACCCTTAAACTCTTTAGGGCTTTTCATAAGAGGGAAATCTAAACAAATTCTATATCATGCTTCAATACTATAAACATTCTTAAAAATAAAAAATCATATATTATTAATTGAAATAAATCTAGAGGCTTTAATACCACTGTTGGGAAATCTAGGGTCATGTATCATATGCATACGCAATAGAATTAAAATTTTCGAAAACCAAGAATATAGGTATTCAATTACATACATATATTACGAAAGCAAAAGATTAAAACTAACATCTAGAAGCCCTCCTCATGCAGCTAGTTTGATTGTTTAGCAGAGATGCTTAGAGTTTCTCCATAAATTATTAAAACAATTCTCCTAATCAAGCGCAAAATATGACCAATGATTATAAAGCTATTCAAACGAATAATACTCTAATGAAATAGTTCATATAATTAATAGTTAAAAACCTTTTATTTTTTTTCGAAAAGGATTAGAAGGAATCTACTCACCCTTAAGATACATGCTAGCTTACACTTTGTTGAATCATTAATGTAGGATTCTTCTTGAAGCAAAAATACATTTGCTTCAAGAAAGGAGGTCACAGCTAAGAGAGGAGATTTTCAAAAACTCTTCTTACTCATAATCTCTTACAATGCCGAATGTCACTTTTTTGCTTACTTGCAACCACTTGACCGAAATTTTCCCTAGGTACTACATATGTAGGGGTAGCTAGTCTTAAGGAGTTATAGTCCTTCCATGTTTAGGATTTCATTAAAGCTAAGGCATAAGGCCTATAGCTCCTTTGGTAATCCATAATCCCATTACGATTACTAACAGTCCTTTACACTCCTAGTAACCTAAATCTGATTAGGACTCCCACTAGACTTTTTCTTGACTTTCAAGAAAACAAGACTTGTCATATATGTACAGGTAACAATTATCTTAACATAAGTCAATTAAAGTGTGTAACCTATTAGGTTCTCTTTTATGTTGGCAATAAATGTAATTTGATATTTACTAAGAAGTACGATTAAATTAAAAAAGTTTTAATTTAAATTAGGTTTTGGTAAACCAACCAACTTACATTCATAGATTAAGATTGACATCTAGCAATGTATCATGACCACCTAAGTACAAGCGAAGTTAAGATCATTGATTAAACTTTTCACTGCTTAGTTATCATGTAATTCAAAACTTTCATCAAACATATTATGAGATAGACATAGGGCATGGATTCAAGAAAATCCTTTAGTACAACCAACTTACGTTTTGTTCCTCAAAGAGATTCATCCTCTTTACTGAGGATGATGAATTCATTGTCTATCATTCATCTACTATCATATGCTTCACTATATATTCAATAATCACCAATGTATTACCCTTATTACAGGATAATGGGAATGATATCAAAACACATATATTCACATATAAGGCAATAAGATCATCTCAAGTCAAAGGATCACTTACGCCATTAACACTTTGATAACTTCTATTTAACACATGAGTAAAGACTCTACATGATTTATTGTGCTAGGTTACTTCAGTGTACTAGTTCAACTAAAAAGTATCCATATGTTTGTGTCAACATCTTCATGCTTGTAGTTTATGAGATCACTGCTTTCTTTATAAGACAAAGACCCAACATATGCTAGTCTCAAAAAATGGTCAATATTCATTTTCTTGAGGATTCATTGACTGTGAATACTTTTAGAATAATACTTTGTATGTTATATCTCACAATTATGATCAACGTCATAATTATGCATACATAGTATTTATTCCAAGGATTTTATATATTCTTGTACTAAGTCTCATTCAAATAATATAATAAAAAATGACTAATTAATACTATTACATATATTAAATACAAATAAACTGTCATTATAACCAACAATTGACTAACTCTTAGACACTAATAATAATGATCTCCCACTTGGCCTAAAGACAATCATTATGATATCTAAGTCCTACAGTATCGAATTGACAATTATGCTTCCATTATGGCAAGGGCTTCATAAGCAGATCTGTCATATTCTCATCAGTAAAATGTGCTCTATCGTTATATCTTTTCTATTAACGATTTCTATAATCAAGTAATACTGTCTTGGTACATGTTTGGATTTCTGGTGAGACCTTGGTTCTTATGCTTATGCAAGATGATACTATTTTTATCACCCACATGGACAAAAGGTGTTTGTTTGGAGAAATGATGTCTTTCTTGAAAATGAAAAAGAGTTTATTCTTGAAAGAAGCAGTGGGAGAAAAGTAGAGTAATGAGATTACAGTTATCAAGGCATAAATTAGATCACTTGCAAAAAATTCTTTGTTCATTCTCCAATCTCTTCACTCCTTTCTCCAAACTCTTAAGGATGTGGTATTCTACCTTGGTAATAGTTTGGGATGGCTTGTCAGAAAATTCTTCTATAGGGAAACAGATCGATTAATCAGGGAAGAAATGTCTATAGTAAGATTGAGTTGGAAAGAAGATAACTGAACTCTCCATTTCCCTTCATACATCTACATTATATATCTTACCCTTGTACATCTATATTTATGTTTATACTTTGCATATTTCTGTAAAGAAATGGATTTTTTTGCATTTTTGTGTACTCTTTTTCTTGCAATCTGTGTTTTTTTTTATTAGTATCACTTGTTTGCAGGACTTAACCAAAATTATGTCCATACATTTTGCTGATAACAAAAGGAAGTCTATAGCAACTTTTAAATCCTTTGGTTTTTGTTATTCTATTAATTTAAAAAAGGAGAGAAATTGAAATTAAACTACTAAAGTAAATGCCTTATTAAAGGGGGGAACTTTCTTTATCTGTATATTCTTTTCTCTTTCAAGTTATTCTTAATTTTTTTTTCCAAGTTTATTTTGTAATCATCAAAAAGGGAGAAATTGTTAAACAAAATGCTTAAATTTAATTCAATAATATCTTATTTGATTTTGATGATAAATATATAATTAAAGGAAAAATACAATAATTAATTCATTTTAATTATATTGTTTGTATTGCATGTATGGTTGATTGAGCTTAAAAAGTTGAATGCTAATCTTAAGTCAACTACTGGAATGCTGAATGAAATCAGCTAAAGCTACAAAGTGAAGCCTTTCTAAGTCTGTTAGGAATCAATGTAAAATATGACAATCATATGCTCAACAGAATTTAAATATTTTGATTCTTTTAACCCAAAATCACCTTATGATTATATGAAATATCATAATTATAGTTTAACAATTAAACAAGTAGAGAACAGTGTACCTCCTGAGACTTTTAATTCTTTTGTTATATTCTTAATCGGCGTTTACTCATTCATTGATTCATCAAGAGCATAGCAACGACATAGGTGTCCCATCTCTAAGTATATCCACACGAACGAATCCAACTAAGGATCTTCATACTTGAAGATGAAAGGGGTTACCAAGGGATTCCTTGTGTGCTAGCACAAGTTACCGAATCTCTCTTGTAATTTAGAAACTCTCATTGGCCTAAAATACATCAGATGGATTTTAAGCTCTCTGTATAGTACGTACAATTATTTTTCTCTTCTGTATCTTTTTAGTTTGTTAAGTCTTATACTTATAAAGACTAGCCACCTCCTTATGTATTGGACAATCCTAACACATTAGAGATTATGCTAACATTAGGATTTAATCATAATTAAATCTAATGCCTAACAAACTATAATAATTACATGATTGCCCCAAAACTCTCCTTAGTTGAATATCGTCATTTTGTATGTGACCCTTTAGGTTCAAACTATTGATGGCAGTAGGCATGCAACTTTTACATATTTATTACTGGACCCTGTCCAATTAAATTAGAGTTCATTCTAATTATTTAAATTAAAACTCTTTTTAATTCACCTTTTAATTAAGGTTAATTAATTAATTATCAGGGTTTCCTACAAGTTAAGATTGGTGTCTAGCAGCACATGATGACTACCCATAATAGTATGAATATGGATGTGAACCTTTTGAACCTTTCTATTAACAGTTACCATGCAATTTAATCATTCTATCATGCAATGTCCTGATTAAATCTATTTGGTTATGGAAATAATATCAAATCCTAAATTTAATCATATGTGTCTAATCTTAAGATTATAACTTCATTGGAAAAATTAGAAACTCATATTCTAATATCCATCCTGCTATGGCCATAGACTTTAAGTTAAATCTTTTATAGACCATATAAGACATTCTCTCTTTTCTACTAAGAGTGATAGATCCTTTATTGCACATTTACATACCTTCATATGCAAGTAGTTATACCCAATTACTACTTCTTAGGTGACTCATTAATAGAATCAGAAATAGTATCAAAGTATAATGACGTACATACAAGATAACAATGATGTCTCAAGTCAAATGATTATTTGCACAACTGTAATATGAGAACTACCTATTGACATGTAGAGAAACTCCATATAGATGTTCTCAATTGAATCAGTTCAGTGAACTCATTCTCTAATGAGCACCTACATATCTGTCTTAATGTCTCATACACAAGTGACTATGAGATCAGCCACCCTCAACTCTTTAAGCTAACTAGATATGTACTAATATATCCGGATTCACTAATGCCCTAGTCAGTGATTCTATGATTAGGAACATTTAAGAATTAAGCTTAAAAGAAATACATCTCATTAGCATGATCTCATCATGATGCTTATTTCCATTACTTTAATTCTTTGGGCTCATGATAGTTAATTAATAACTCTTATACATGATAATGTTTGCCACTTATATTTATTAATAATATGAATAAAATTGTACATAAAATAATATGCCACAACATCACATGTCATTGGCTTTAAGGCATACTACTAACAAAGTCAACTGAAGCCACTCAACAAATATTATATGAAGCCACTAAACCTATAACACACAAATCAGTTTATAGCTCTTTCAACTGAAGAATATAATTAGACCAAGTATCAGTCAACTAAAGCATCTCAGGGGACTTTAATCTCAATCAACTAAAGACTGCAATGTAACTTGTCACTAAAGGAAAATTGAAGGAATCAACTAAAGACCTTAGTCAATCAGCTGAGCTTCCCTTTAAAGGAGTAAAATGGAGTTGTTTTTCTTTATACTACAAGTTCAAAAGCTAAAAGCTTATTAAGTCAACTGAATATACCTAGCACCTTTACAAACGATGTCATTTCTGAAATATAATGAATTAACTATTCAACTATTTGTGGTCTTACTTAATTGAAAAAAAATCGAATTATCTTTTGCACGAAACTCAAATATTAACAAGCAAGGATAGCGTAAAAGATAATATCAGTGCCACTACATCTGCTCTGAAAGGACTTTATATGACAAATCATTATTGATTCTAAGAGCAACGATCTTATCATTCTCTAAGAATAGTTAGAATTACATTTTAGGCTATTAATTGACGAGGGAGCTCAAAACACAGAAAAATGAATTAATCAAATTTTCAATATGCTCCTTAACAATTTGTGATTCTCAAGTGTCAATTTTCAAACATAAAATGACATGAGCTATTATACAATCATCTTTCTGTCTTGTTCAAATCAAAATTTCTAAACTTTCACTCTTTTTATTAGCTTTGTATTGCGAATGCTTTTAAGATTCTATGAAATTGCTTCTCTTTTCTATAAGGATTCCAAGTGAAATGAGAGCTTATGCATATGCCTAGAAAACTTATGCTTGAGAAAGTTATGGTTGAACTTGTGAAACTTGTTAAGCCCTACAATTTAATTTTTGTAAAGGTTGTGTTCAGCCCTGTGAATTCAGTTAATAGTTGATTAAACTCTCAAATGAAGTTTAAGTAGTAGACGTAGTCGGAGGGACTAGTGAACTAGTATAAATCACTAAACAAATCTCTTAACTCTTATTCTCTTCTTGCTTTTTCATTCTCCTATATACATTCCCATGCGGATAGGTATGAAAATCTAAGAGAATAGTTCTTTTTTATTATGCCCCGCGTGAATCTTCTCAAGCCTGTCAACCATTAAGAAATCTAAAGATCTTGCATCCTATGCATACGCAACGGAATTAAAATTTTGCCAAACCAAGAACATTGGTATTCAATTAAGTACATATAATGAAAGTTAAAGATTAAAACTGACCTCTTGAAGCTTTCCTTACAGAGGTAGTTTGATTGTTTATGAGGGGAGCTTAAGGTTCCTCCACAAATCATCAAAATGATTTACCCAATCAAACACAAAGTATGACCAATTATTAGTAAGCTATTTAAACGAATAAGCCTCTAATGAAATATTTCACACAATTGATCGGTTAGAACCTTTACCATTCCATAAAAGATTCGAAGGAATCGATTCACCCTTAGAATACGTGCTAGCTTCTACTTGGTTGAATCGCCAATGGAGGATTATCCTTGAAAAAAAAAAAAAAAAAACTCTTTTGCTTCAAGAATAGAGGTCACAACTAAGGGAGAAGAAATTGTTGAACTTGGTTTCTCTCTTGGCTGAATACTCTCACAAAGTGTCTCTTGTGATTACAACTTGCATTGTGGGTAAAATCCCTTAGTGGTTACATATATAGGTGGATGGATAGGACTTTAGGATTTCATTAAACCTAGAGCTAAAGCCTAAGGCCCAAAGCTCGTTTAGTAATCCATAACCCTATTATAATTACCAATGGATTTTTAGACTCCTAGAAGCCTAAATCCAATTAGAATTCCAAATCCCATTAGGATTCTCACTAGACCTTTTCTTAACACTCAAGAAAACTAGTCTTGCCATATATTAATAGGTAACAAATTACCTTCTTACCCTTATGTGCTTGGAAGTTAACTATTAATTCCAAGTCTCCATTAATCCTTCTAAGTTCTTAACCTATGTCAATTAAAGTGTATAACCCATTAGGTCTCTCTTATACATGGGCAATAAATTTGTGTACTTCCTAAAAAGTACGGTTAAATTAAAACACTTTTAATTTAATTTTGGTTTCATTAAACTAACCAACTTAAATTCATAGATCAAGATTGACATCTAGCAATTTATCATGACCACCCAAGTACAAGTAAAGTTAAGATCATTGATCAAACCTTTCAGTGCTTGGTTATCGTGTAATTCAATCCTTTTATTAATCATATCCCAAGTTAGATATAAGGTATGGATTCTAGTGTTAATCCTATCTTTGTCTAAATTCATTAGTACTTAAAACCAAGTTTACATTTTGTTCCTAAAAGAGATTCAATAAAACACTTTTCTTAATCTCTTTCACTTTATAAAGATTCCAGGAACAAGACATAATTGACTCAAAAGGCCATGGGATATTTGTCCTCTTTACTAACGATAATGAATTTTTTGTGTATCATTCGTTTACCTTTATACACTTCACTACATGTCCAATAATCATCCATGTATTATCCTTATTATAGGATAAAAGGAATGACATTAGAACACATATAAGGTAATAAGATGATTTCAAGTCAAATGATCACTTACAACCACATACACTTTAAGAACTTTTATTAACACATGAGTAAAAACTCGACATGGTTTTTTTGTTTTCTGTTAATTTAGTGTACTTGTTGCTAATAATCACCCATATGTTTATCTCAACATTACCATACTTGTAATTTATGAGATCGTTACTCTCTTTATAAGAGAATGACACAAAATAAATTAGTATCGAAAATCATCAATATCCCTACTCTTGATGATTCATTAACTAAGAGTACTTTTAGAATAATACTTTATGTATGTCATATCTCACAATTATAATCAACATCATAATTATGCATACATAGTATTTATTCTAGAGATTTTATATATGGTTATACTAAATTTCATTTAAACACAATTATAAAAAAGCCTAATAAACATTATCACATGCATTAAATACAAATAAAATGTTATTACAACCAATCATTGATTGACTATTGGACAGTAATATTAACATTCAGCTATAGAACAAACTTGTGATTGATTATATTTATTTATGAGTGTTTGATTTGGTTTGAAAAAATTTAAAATTTTAATCGGTCAAAATATTCACACTCCCTCTTATTTGCCTTCTTAAACCAACATCTTCTATTAAAATTCAAATAAATAATTAATATAAAGGATAATGTTTTACATTAATTTAGTCAAAATAGATTGGATAATTAAGATTCATACAACATAAAAAAAATATATATATATATATATATATATAATTAAAAATTAAAATTAATTTAAATGAAATAAGAAATAAATCTTGCAACTCCTGGTTACCGAGCGCACCTAATTCCCACTAAACCCTACACTGAAGGCCCAACAACTTTTACGAAACCGTCCTCAATAATTTCTACCTTCGGGGTTGTCCGACTAACATCTCTCTCACTCATAGAAGCAGACATGTACAGGAATCGAATTGTAGCTATTTTCTAATGCAATTTCCACCTCTCTTCTTTCTAAAATGTCACACTGTGCCGTAGATTCCTGTGCAGTTGAAACAAGTGATGGAGTCAAGCTATATACTAAGCTCTTCAAACCAAAAGAAGAGATTAAAGACAACTTAGTGATTGTTCTTGTCCATCCGTATTCAGTCTTGGGTGGTTGTCAGGCTCTCTTGAGAGGAATAGCATCTGGGCTAGCTGGTGAAGGTTACCAGACGGTGACATTCGACATGAGAGGCGTCGGGAGGTCAACAGGAAGGCCTTCTATAACTGGCTTTGCAGAAATCAAGGATGTCGTTGCTGTCTGCAAGTGGGTCTGCGAGAATGTGTCCGTTGACAGGATTTTGTTGGTGGGTTCTTCTGCAGGTATGATTTTCTTCCATATTCCGCTCCTGTATTCATGTACCAATAACTTCAATTAGTAGTAAATTGTTTTGGATGATGATATTGTTTTTTCCTTTCTTTTTTCTTTATTATTTACTTATATTTCAGATCTCTGAAATTGAATTTTGTTTCTAAATTACTAGCCCTATACTGTTTTGGAAGGAGAAAAGTTACTCATATGGGATAATGATAGTCCATGATTTCTTTTGTTTAGTGTGACATGATCTACATATTCTGCTTAATAGTGATCTCCTATTCGAATTTCCAAAGTTTTTGTTGTAGTGCGTAACTCTGACCTCTGCTTGTTTCTGTGTGGCCCTCTGTTTTGGCTAGGTGTCTTATGTTGACCTAATTCATATTTCCATACTTACAAACTCCTCTAGGGGTCAGAAGTATGATAGAGATCCTCAACTACTTTTGGATTCTCTAGAACTGAAATTATTGAGCCCTTCTGGTGAAGAGTTTAAGGTAGCTATTTCTCCGATTCATTTTGAATAGAAAGAAGACAAGAGTTGAAAGAGAATTGCAGAAGTTACAATCGTCTATTAATTATGGCAGTGTTAGGTGACAATGAGGGATTGTTAACTGGTCAAATTTTAAGTTGGTTTGTCTTTGGTCAGGTTCTCCTGTATTTTAGAAAATTATTGGAATTTGCTTAAAGATTCGTTGGCACAAGTTTTTCTTGGTTAAAACTTGCAATTTTAGCGCGTTGAATTGAAGAAGAAAGGGAAAAAAAATGTGTCAAGACTCTCTCAGGATAGTTTGACTGTTGTTTTTCTTTTGCTTCTTATTGTATTTTTTCTTCTCTTTCTTTTCTTTTTCTGTTTCAAGAGGATTTCTTATCCTCTGTATGTACTGCGTTATTTCTTTCATTAATAATATTCTTTTTCTATAAAAAAATAATAATAATAATAATTCCATTCTTACATGCTAAACTGATTAAATTTATTTAATTCTTTTCGAGGACTTTCAGTACTCAGCAGATCCTAATGTTAGTGAAGTGTTGTCAGATTTGGTAGTTTCAGAATACGAAAATTTTCAATGCCCAATTAAATAAATGTCATATTTACTTTATTACTGTTGATAGTATGGGTTATGGTGTAGAGATTGTCAGGCACTGATGGCCCTGCATTTACAGCTTATAAGCTTTAAACTGGAAATGATACCATGAGTGGGATCTCGTTTCAATCTAGTGATAGTTTAAATTATTTCTTTATAATCAGAATCAATCTCCTAAGTGCTTATATATTATTTCAATGAGTCTTTTGTGATTGCCAGAGTTTGCAATTGCAAATGCTTGCTGGCAAATATGTTATTAGGATCCATTAAAAGGTTTGTTCTTTAAATATACCTAAATTCCTCTAATTTGTGGATGAACTCATAGTCAGCACTTATCTCTGGCAGCACTGGAATAAAAATATATTGATACACAACACAAGCAGTGGTATGTGAACAAATACAGAGTCTTGAGAAGTGGAGAAGGTTTTTTTGAGACACTTGTTTGTTCTTAGAGCCAGAGTTCCAAGCAGGTAGATATTAACATGATCTGTAAAGTAATGGCTAATGCTATAAATAGTCGTCAGATTTCTCAAATCTCAATTGACGGATAAACTTACTTATTTAACTTGTCTTTGTTAGCACTAGCTTAGAGGGTTAGTGATACAGAAGTAACCATCTGAAGTAAGACTCAATCTTGAAAAATGGAGATGATGTTTTAAGAGACATGTTGAAGTTGAACCATTAAGAAGATTAATATATGATATTGAGATTTATATGTAAGAAATAAGTTGGATAATATGCTTTGGCAATGGCTTCTGCTCAATCTATGGCATCATCTCTATAAATTTATGCTGGTATTCACATATGTCAGTAGCTAATGGTGATAGTGTTTGATGTCTAGGATGAGAAAATATCTGATTCCCAATCTTACATTTACATATCTTTTTTATATGCCCTTTTTTAGATATGAAAGTCAATCAAATGTTCTTAACTTCTTGTATTGAAATAGGCAATCATCAGATTTTTCATATAGTAAACAATAATTTGACAGTTAATAGTCTTTCTTGAATCTACTGACCCTTATTAATCTAATGGCTCTTCTCCTCTTTACAATCTAGAGTTATTTGGTTAGACTTTGCCATGAGAAAGTAAACCTAAGGGGCAGATGGAATGGCCATTCAGGCATGGGGGAAGAGGTTGGATGGGATATACCCTACTGCAAATATATTATGCCAAAGGTTTGAATCTCCTCGAGTTTCCTAGTCTTATCCAACCACCGGGTGCCATTTTGGCCAAGGCTGATTGGCCATGTATTACATTATGAGCATGTGATTCTATTTATGAATGATTATCTGAAGATATCTTGTTCCTTAAATTATTTTACTTCCATTTAGTTTACTTTTGCATCAGCTAAAGAAAAGTGTTATGTTGTCTTTCAATTAAAGGAGGTTGAATCATAGAATTTCAAAATACTAAAGGAAAGAGATGAAGGGAGGGGGGGAGGAAGACACCTGCAGTTGGAAAGAGTCTATGAGCTGAATTTTCATCTTTCTACTTTGAAGTCCAAAAATATTATATGGACCGCAGATTATGTTTTTGTATCTCATTGAAACAAATTAAAGCCATTCAACAGGATAGGTTGTGTATAGTTTTTTTGTTTTGTTTTGTGTTTTTTTTTGCTTTTTTGTTTTTCTTTTGTCCTTTATGCTTTTATTTTCTATTATCTTGGCCTTACCGACACATGGCTGCAAAAGTTGCATTCGGCATAGAAATATTACTTCTTGGCCTTATGGATACATAGTTGCAAAAGTTGCATTTGGCATAGAAATATTACTTTTGGTTTTTCTGTACAAAGCATTATCTGGGTCATAAAGAGAACATGAGTTGATATGTTACAAGTTGTGTGAAAAAAGAAGTTACAAGAAACACCTTAGGACTTTATGAACCTATGTATTGTCTAGTTTTCTACTATTAGTATGACTAAATAAGGTTTTTGCTTTCTACTCCTGAAGGGTGTCATTGTTATGGATAAAGAAGTTAGGAATCGATGAATTTATGTTTTGCCTGGTTTACTAGTGTGAGTATGACTCGTTGTTATAGGAAAGAATGGAAAGTATATTGATATAGCTAACATGTTCAGCGTGCTCAAGAACATTTCTCAGGATAGAAGGTCTGAAAATTCTTGAGTTCTTTCATTAGCAACTTATATCCATTTGAGAAACCTGGGAAACCAAAAAAAAAGACTTACCTCTCAATCTCATGTATCTTTTCTTTTTAGCATGTTATAGTTCTGTTGGGTGGTGTCTAGTACAATACACCATTTGCTGTGCAACTCTTGTCCTTGTTTCCATGGTGTGCTTCTGACCCATTCGTGAGTTATATGAGATATTGTTCCGGCATTGGCATTCACTTGTCACAATGAAATTTCTCCTATGGTATTCAACATTAATTTGAGCATTGTCATTGTCATTCAAGCCAAAAAAAATCAATTACCTTTGTATTACAGGTGCACCTATAGCAGGATCTGCTGTTGATCAGATTGAACAAGTCATTGGCTATGTGAGCCTGGGTTATCCATTTGGTATGATTGCCTCAATCCTTTTTGGACGACATCACAAAGCCATCCTTCAGTCTCCAAAACCAAAACTTTTTGTTATGGGAACTCGGGATGGATTCACAAGTGTGAAGCAGCTGAATAAAAAGCTGAATTCTGCAGCAGGACGTGTTGAGACGGTTCTCATTGATGGGGTAGGCCACTTCCAAATGGAAGGGCCAGATTATGATGCTCAGATGGTGAATGTTATTGTTCAGTTTATTACGTCATTGTGAGGCCATTAACTGATAGGAGTTGCCGGTAGCACTGCCTTCAGTGTGCTCTCTAAATATGTGTATAAGCTGATTTTACCTTTTGTTCCATATGCAGGAGGATTAGACAAATAGTTTATATCTTTTGTGCTATCAATCAAAAATGATTGAGTGAAGTTATTGACATGCCACTGCTGAATGAATGAATAGATACTGTGAAGAAAGAAATTCAACCAACAAAAATCTCAGCTTCTGGGCCATCTTCGGAAGCGTAATTCACCAAGAAAAAGCTACATAGATTTTAGCAAGTTTAAACTTACATAATTGATTAATATAACAGTCAAGATGGTTTGTGCCTTAAATATGTGGGGTATAGGCTCAATCAGAAATTAATGGGGAAAAAAAAGTACATGTATTTTACTAGGATAGGCAATTTGGTCTCTCACTCAAATTTAACTACAGAAAAAAAAAATATTTAAATTGAAAATCGCAGACTAGACAATGTGGTTCAAATTCATTTAATCCTGCATGCTTTTATAGAAAGACTAACATGTTATTTGATTATTACCACTGTCACCATCAAAGTCCGATGCATCTTCAAGCTTGTAATTGAACGAGCCGGGCCTGTTCATTCTACTGTATTTTCCAAGTAGGCGTCATAGTTGCAGCAATATTAAAATTAAAATTAGAAGAAAGGTCAATAACAGGAAAATACTAAAGAGGAGTAGGGTTGAGCATTTAATACGGAAGACTGCTAAACCTGCCCAAACTGCCCGACTTGGGTTAAAAACATACTCGAAAAAAGAATAGCTAAAGAGGAGTTTGCAATATTGGGCTTAAGGTGGGTTGGTTAGGTTAATAGGTCCAATAAATTTTTAGAGCCTGATAACCAAAACTGATCGAAATATTACATATATTTATATGTTTTTTTAATACTCGTGCATTCTTTTATTGGCTATTGGATGCTAGAGTATGAAGATTCATTGTGCTCACTTCACTGACTAATATGTTCTGATACTAACTCAAGTTCACTTCTCACATTCTCCTTCATTCCTTTTCCCTTTTTCTCTAGCTGTATGCGAAGGTTGTAAAGATTACGAAATCTCAGCTCTTATCTGCTTCTAAGAGAAGCTGAGATTTTCCTTTCCCGTTCATCCTCTTCCATTTTTTAATAGCTTTCTTTCCTCCTCTTGTTGCTCTTGCCTCTCAATTCTGAAAGCATAAACCCCACCCCCAACGCCTCCCTCTTTTTCCCCTTCTTCGTATTTGTGATAGTGGCCACTTACCCCACAAGGGTTTTCTCTCTCCCTCTTTCTCATAGTCGTAAAAAAAGCAATTTGATTTAGACCTAGAAGATGAATCCACTTTTAATTCAGAACAATGATGACCCAGATCAAGAAACAATGGGGAAAAAAAAATATCCGGATCAATACAGATTCGAGAAGAAGCATGTTTTCCTTCTTCAATTTGTGGTAGTTGTTCTCTATCTCTTCAACAATTTTTTAGCAATTTGTTTCGATAATGTGATGAATTTGCCTGTGGTGGTTCTAATGTTGTTTTTCATTTTTATTTTTAATCTACAAATTTATTATGTTATTCTTGTAAAATTTTAGTATGTAGTTTGTAACAATATGGTGATTGATTCTTAATTTTATCTAAACTCTACAATTTCTATGTAAATACTTATATTGTTCTACTGATTTCTTTCACTTTGTGATCTAAAAAGTGGGATTTGTGGGTAGTGGGATGAACAACCGACCACCCGACAATACGTTTGAAACCGACTAGTTTTTTTGGCAATTGAAAATTTTCAGAACCAACTTAATCGGTTGTTCAGTCGGATGGTCATTCTTAACAATCAATATGATCGGATGGGTATTAAGAAGGCTCAAAACCGAGACAACCGACCGATTACTCAGCCGTAAAGAGAAATGTTCCCGACTTCTAACATTTTATTTGCTTTCTCAACTTCTCCAAGGATTTGGGCTGGTTAGCACCAAATACCATTTCAGCGAGCTTAAATTTGAAATAGCAGTAAACATAAAAGTAATTTTATTGAAGAGAGTTCCATATTAATATTAAGAATTAGACATATTCCCCTTCTTTGATTAACACGTGGGATCTATTTCTAAACAACTGAATGACTTTTTTGAACAGCAAAAATTCAATTTTATTAATACCAATAAGCTATGAAGCATGCATATAGATACAATAACAGATACAAGAATACATTGCATTAATTTTTTAAAATACAGAATAAGATATGGTCAGAATACGGTAAAAAAAATATTTTAAATACTAATTATATATAAAAAATTAAGAATTAAAAATATATTTTAAAAAATTTTAATTTATATAATAAATTATGGTTATAAAAATATAACTGTTTAGAAAATAAGTTTTTTAATGGATTTTTTAAAACAATTTATTAAGGTTATATAAATAAATAATATGTAATATTTATTATAATAATTAATTATGATTTTAGTAATATTTAATACATAAATTATTATTTTTTTAAAAAAATTAAATTTTAAAAATTAAATTTATTATAACTTAACAAGAAATCTTAAAATACTCATTAGAAAACTTATATTATATATATATATATATATATATAATATACAATATAACATATTGTAATAGAAATAGAAAAGAGTATAACCCCTCCCACCATTGATATTTTCTCTCTCAATTAAAACAAATGAAAAAGTCCATTAGTGGCCCAAAGGAAAAAAAGAAAAAGCATTTCCATACTTTCATTCGAACAAAGTGCACCGTTTTACATGAAGTCAGAAAAAAAAAAAAAAAAAAAAAAAAAGGACCACTAGAAAGATACAGGGGTTTCAAGACATGGTTTCTGCATTTGAAGAGACTATTAATATGTATATCCGATCTAGATCCAGACCACACCCTTAAAATATGTGAATGGCAAAGGAGTCTCAAAGAAGGACTTACTATAAGACTATTATAGAATCTAATACAAGAATTTAGATCACAATATATAACTAATAAGTGTACATGATTGAGCTGATTAAGTCATAGTAGTAGAATAGTAGAATTCTTCATCTTCATACTTTTTAATACTAACAACTATCAATAGGGCGAACACATAACTTATAAGAGAATAATAGATCTAGCCTATTTGCAATTAAACCCTAAGAGTATTTTTATTAAAGACTTTTTAAAGTTCTCAGCTTACATACAACCAACCGACATCATAACCAACTGGGCTCTAATAAGCCTATCTTAGGTGGACCTTATCTTATTTTATTAGAACCAAAACCATACAATTAATAGTAGTCAAACATATGGAATTTCCAATATTCGCTCACCTAGGCAACATTATTGTAATTTTAAAATATTTTGAAAACAAATTTAAGAAAACGACTCTCGGGTAAGGTATAATTTTTCTGTTGCCATAATTTTGAAAAACTTTGGTCTTGAGACTGCACCTTAAACAATCTAGCCTAATTAGGTCATCAACATTGAATCATGCAATCATTGCGCCCCTTAAAAGATATAAGAACAATACATAATTACAAATGGCAACAATCTAATCAACAAACGATATAGATATGACAATGTAGTAAGAAAATATCATCCAACTTTGATCTCAATATATGTTATTTTCATTGTTGGTCTTCCGAGTGATTTTATTACAAACCAAACAATTCCAAGAAGCACTAAAAATATCATAAGCTTAAAGCTTGTATGTCTCAACCATCATCTCGAGATATCTAACTAGTATGATTTATGAGACATACCCAATTTGACATAACTGTCACACTTAAGACAAACACTGAGTCTTAAGATTTTAATGTAATGACAATCATATATAAATAATAATATATGCATATACAACGTTAATCATATCACAATGAAAATAATGATGATTATTAGCAACATAATACACCATCTACCAAGAATGTAAATAAAACATAGGTTTCAAAAACATATAGAAAACATAACAATTTGCTAGCTAGTACGAACAAAATAAGGCAAATCCACATTAACCAAATACATCATAGAACTCTATAATCCCCATGTTGGCAACACGTCCTTTGAAAATCCCAGACCTAAGTCCCTTGGTTAAAGGATTTGCTATCATTTCCTTAATTATTAATTTGTTCAAACACAATGCTTTCATCATAAATCCTTAGTTGCTAGATATTTTATGTCCTATGCCTTTTAATGCACTAGAACTCTTATTGTTCCTTAGGAAAAACACAATACATTACCAAAAGAAAAAAGCAATATCAGCGTCCCCTATAAAGGGATGCTAATAATGATAAAGCGAAAACTGATTCACATTAGCATCTGCATATGGATGTCGATAAGTGGATGCTGGTAAGATAGCATATGATAATATATCAATGTCCACGTGAACAATGATAAGTGGAAGTTGCTAGTATCAGTGTCCACCATGTGGATGCTGATAAGCGGAAGCTGTAAACTTTGATTTTTTTTTTAAGTATATACATATATATATATATATATATATATATATATGTTTGTACATGCTAAATGATAAACCAAACATAAAAATTAATATAATAACAAAAATGATCATTTACTTATGAAAACATCAACAAAGCTTTAAGGTTCAAAATGTTAACATATTATGTTTGTTCATAACAACAAAATAAATCTAAAACTATGTATCTCCAAGTATTGAATCTTGCTCCTCTTGCTCAAGAACGTCCATTAGGTCATGAGGAAATGGTGGAGTAAGTGATAAAGAAGGGTCTTGAAAAATCAGTTAATAATGAATATAAAAGTTAACTATGTGTAAAACTTATATGTTTACAAAGTAGAACACTCAATGCACATGCAATGCACATGTTTCATTAAAACATGAAACCGTTTTTTCTTACATGTCTATTCATCGCTATGAACGTGCTGGTATCCCATAATCTTGCATCAAACATCAAATGACTACTTTGCCCCCTCCCCATAACCAATTTTCAAAGTTTCTAAGTTAAAACACACTTCAACAGATAAAATGCACATTTTTCATCAAAACGTGAAACCGATTTTTTTTCAACATATCTTATTCATCCCTATGAAAATGCCGATCCCCCCGACTCATCCATCGAACCTCAAATGACTACTTTGCCCCCTTAAAGGGCAATTTTCAAAGTTTCTAAGTTAAAACACATTTTGACCTATAAAATGCACATCTTTCATCAAAAAGTGAAATCAATTCTTCTTATGTGTCTTAATCGTCCCTATGAACATTCTGGTATCCCCGTCTCATCCATCAGATGTCAAATAACTATTTTTCCCACCAAATCCCAATTTTAAAGTTTCTAAGTTAAAACGCACTTTAACCCATAAAAAGTACATCTTTCATCAAAACGTGAAACCAATTCTTCTTATATGCATTATTCATCCCTACAAATGTTCCAGTAACCCTAGCTCATCCCTTGAGCGCCAAACAACCACTTTGCCCCCCTAACACCTAATTTTTCAAAGTTTCTAAGTTAAAACGCACTTTAATAGGTAAAATGCACATTTTTCATATCGTTTCATCTTACATGTCATATTTATCCCTATGACCTTGTCAATGTCCCCAGCTCATCCATAGGACATCAAATGACTACTTTGCTCCCTCTTTAACACCCGATTTTGAAAGTTTCTAAGTTAAAATGCACTTTAACCCATAAATGCACATCTTTCATCAAAGGATGAAGCCGATTCTTCCTACATGTCTTATTCGTCCCTACGAACGTGTCGATATCCCTGACTTGTTCACATGATGTCAAATGACTATTTTGCCCCCCAACGAACAATTTTCAAAATTTCTAAGTTAAAAAGCATTTTAACACATATAATGCACATCTTTATCAAATGACTTTCTCCTCTTAATGCCCAATTTTTAATGTTTCTATGTTAAAACGTACTTTAACACATAAACACACAACTTTCATTAAAACATAAAACTGATTCTTCCAACATGTTTTATTTGTCCCTATGCCAATATCCTTGACTCGTCCATCAAATGTAAACTGATTACTTTGCCCCCTAACCCCCAAAATCCATCTCTACTCATAGATATTTTCAAAAAAGTTTTTCATTGCTAACATGGTTCAAAAGATGGATGTCACTAATCTCTTAGCAATAAAGCATAAGAAGGGAGAATCCTTGAAGGAATACTTTGAGGTAGAGATCGTAACCCCCAAGGGCATTATGACAAGTCTTATAGTAGGCCTATGACCCTTACCATTCCTATACTACCTCAATTGGAAGATTCCTTCCTCTATAGAAGAACTCATGAAACTGGCACATGAGTACATTAATGCAGGGGAAGCTAAAAATTTTGTGACAAACTAACTAGATCTATAATGAACACTCACAACAGAAAAGAACCAAATCACCATAACGTGGTTTAGACATAAAGGGGAGAGTGAGAAAAGAGCAAAGGTCGGGGACATTTGATCGACATGAATATGGAAATTACACACATTTAAACAAGTCATGATCTAAGATTTTTGTCACCATCCAGCATAGAAACATAATCCCTCCCATCACTAAGGTCAAACTTAAAGGTATACAAGTAGACATGAGGCCTTACTGTCGTTACCACATAGTCCTAGGCCATAACACGAGATTGCAAACACCTGAAAGATGAGATTGAGGACCTCATCACGAGGGGTACTTGGGAGAGTATCTAAAGGGATGATAAGGTGATCCCAGGCAGTATAATCCATACCCCTAGGAGAAATACTATGAGAGAAATCCTTTGAGAAGAAGAAAAAATTAAGGGAAACCATCAAACTACAAGTGACCACAAAGAGAGGGAGGACATGCCTTCTCAATTAATCAACACAATCTTAGGGGGTTTACCTCGGGAGGTACCTCATAGTCAGCAAGAAAGAGGTATGTCCACACACCTTTCTTTGTGTAGAGCCACCAAAGAAGCCAAAATTAACCTTCCTCAACAATAATGTAATCTCTTTTTCAGTTGAAGACTTGTTAAATAGAGACTCCTCATGAAGATTTTGTGATCAAGGTTACGAGAGGAGATATACTAATCAAGGAAGTTTTCATCGACAACGGGAGCTCTGTGAACATAATGTATTTGGGGTGTTTTGATTAGATGAAAATCCTAAGGATGTCACTTAAGCCCTACGATGGAGTTAATGGAGAGTTGGCAGAAGTTAAATGGACAATTGAGCTCTCGGTAACCTTACATGATGGATGTCTTCAATGAACGTTAATGTCCAATTTTTACATAGTCAAACTGCCATCAACCCAGAACATCATCTCGGGGAAGACCTTTTCTCAACACTAAAAAGGAAATGACTTATTTGTAAAGTTCCTACCAGATGCTGAGGTCAGTACAATAAAGGGCAACCAAAAGAAAACTAGGTAGTGTTACGTAACTACCCTTATAAAGAAGAAGAAATAAGCAATGAAGTTTGCTAAGCCCCCTGACCCAAGATTCGTAGGGAGGGGGGACCAAACTAAAAGGAATGAAGCAATATGAAAAGTAGAATAAGTACACATAGAGGAGGAGAACCCTTAAAAAAACTTGTGCAAGGTCAAAGATACCAGTACCTTTGAAGGAAAGCTTGTTCTCCATCCTAAAAAAGAATAAGAACATGTTCGCTTGGTCAAAAGCCGATATGTCGAGAATCAACCTTAAGGTAATCATACACAAACAGAACATTGATATGACCTTTAGGTCGATCAGGCAGAAGTAGAGAAATTTTGTCTCAGAGAGAGAAAACAATTACCGAGGAAGTGGGGAAGCTCCTTCAAGTAGGGTTTATCAGAGAGGTCCTCTTACTTGAGTGGCTCACTAATATGGTCGTGATAAAAAAAAATAAAAGAAAAATTCGAAAAAATGGAGAATGTGTGTTAACTTCACGAACATGAATAAGGCATGCCTCAAAGACGGTTTCCTTGTCCTGTGCATTAATAAGTTAGTACATGCATTATTGAGTAACGCCCTCCTTAATTTCAGGAATGCTTACTCAAGTTATAATCAAATTCTCATGGACTCCAAGGACTAAGAAAAGACTTCATTCATCTCGAATCAGGGTAGCTACAACTACAAAGTGATACGTTTTAGGTTGAAGAATGTCGGGGCCGCGTACTAGATATTGGTTAATAAAATCTTCAAAAAATAAGTCGAGAATAGTGTTAAAGCCTACATCAACAACATGCTAGTAAAAAGCAAAGAAGCACTAGACCATATAACAGACCTCGAGAAGGCTTTCAATTTATTGAAAAAGCATTGACTGAAGCTAAACCCTAAAAAAATGTATAATCGGTGTCGTGGCTAGAAAAGTTTTGGGATACATGATTACAACTCAATAATTAAGGCTAACCTTAAGAAGACTAAAGAAATTCCAGAGATGAACAGTCCACAAACAATGAAAGAAATACAAAGACTAATGGGGTGTGATACTACAATGGCAAGGTTCACGTTAAGTTCGCAAGATCGATGTGTCCCATTTTTTGACACTTTGATGAAAGCTTGTGAATGGATGAGGGAATGTGGCCAATCATTTTTATAATTGAAGCAGTACCTTTCTATAATACTTGTTCTAAGAAGCCCCATCCAGGTTGAGACATTTTATCTTTATTTAAAGTTATAAAAAGAGCAGTGAGCTCAGCATTGGTCTATGAATAAGGGGAAAAGACTCCGGTTTATGAACCTTGATAAACTAACATAATCTTATATGGATAAAGAAAAGTGACATGTCACCTACTAAACTAAAAAACTATAGCTATCTAAGATAAAATATTTTCATTTCTTAATATTTAAATATATATAAAATAAATAATTGAAACTTAAATAAATAAATAAATAAAATTTGTGTTATCAACATTTTTTCTTCACGAATCAGAGCAAAAATCACCACTACCACCATGGAATCAACTAAAAGCTTCTAATTTAGGGGAAAAATAAAATAAAATGGTTGATGGTAGAAACTCATATCTGATCGATCAACTTACTAGCATTTCTATGTTTTGGCTTAGATGATTCATCATTTTGATCCATCAATATTTAGTTTTCCTAACAATTTAGAAGAACGATACATTTCTTTTTCGAATCCCAATTTCAAATATACTCTTTTTTGAATTATTTTTATGCTAGAGTGAAGGACTAGGTAGAGAGGTTAGAAGTATTGTCTTGCTTTTCTTCTCTGGTACAATCTATTCATTATATAATTCAACCATTTGCAACTCTTTGGGAACATGATTTACATAGCTAAATTTAGTTATAGAACTTGACCATAATGAAATCTCTAATGTTGTTCACTACAAGAAAACTAGGCTTTTCCTATGGACCAATTTTGTGGAAAAATGGTCTTTAATTCGTAGGAAAAGGTTTAAGGACAAATGGTTTGTGGGAAAAGGTAAGTGGGTAAATTGTCTGTGGGTGTCACCTACAAACCAAGAAAGTTTGTCGAAAATATTGACGAACCTTTTATAGGTAATAGTCTGTGCGTAAAGCATGTTTTTGACCTCTTAAGTTTGTTGGTAAATAAAACACTATCTACAAACTTAGTTTGTAGGTATTACCAACAAACTAATACATACAAACCAGGTTTGTAGATAATACCTAGTACTACCAACAAACCAAGTTTGTTGGTATTTTCCATGAACCTAGTTTGTGGGTGTCACCCACAAACCTTGTTTGTAGGTAGTACATGCAAACTAGGTCCGTCAGTATTACCTACAAACCAGGTTCGTAAGTAAAACCCACAATCTATTTTTGTGGAATTACCCATAAACTTTGGTTTGTAGGTAATTCCAAGCAATTTTTTATTTTTATTTTTAAATTGAACAAACCATTAATTAATATAAATCAACCAAACAAATTCAAAATTTATCCATAAAATAAATATTTTTCAACATTGAGTAATAAAATAAAACGTATGAAATCACATAATACATAAATGTAAAGTTCAAACATAAGTGTAATGAAATTAAAGCTAAATAAAACTAGTTAGCTACATGTCATCATGAAAATCATCATCGCAATTATGAAGATTATCATCATTCTCAGCCTCAGCATCAAGATCTTCATCACCATCTCCATCGCCATCCATGTCGATAGAAGATTCACCTACATCTTTTTGTTTAAATAAAGAAGAATCTAATATTAACATATAATAGAAGAAGAGAATATAAAAATGTACCTAGTTAACACCATGAAAACTATGCCAACAACAATACAACTGAATGAAATGGAAGTCACAGCTGAATGAAATGGAATTCTACACATTACTACAATTTCCCTAGTTTTAGACTTTAGTAAAGATTTGAAAGAAATAATTTGTATCTCAGTTATTCAAATAACTCAACAGATCCACAACGAAATAATTCATTCATTTACAAGTAGAGCTTGAAAGTTTGAAACACATATGTTTCCTGTGTTGTGCCTTCTTGGCCTAATTAATAGCATCTTAATCCTAAAAAGAGTCTCCATGATAACATATTCACATGTAATGTAATCAATGACCAAGTCCCTAAAATATGACTTGTGCTTTGGCATTCTACTTATTTCATATATAATGTAGTTTTGAGATATAAATGAAAACAAAAATGCAAATTAAGCAAAACAATATGTCATATATTTAATTGGAATGTAGACATGTGTTTCGTGGGCAAAAAAATAGATTGCATAAAAGGATCTCTCATGAAAATATGACATTTTATATTTAATTACTTAATTTCTATGTGGATAAAGACATGTGTTCATGCTCAAATTAACAAAATAGAAAAGTGACACAGAAATGGTACAGAGCTAGCTAACAGACAAGTAAATACAAATGGAGACTTTCACCTATTAATTTGTTCTTGATGCATAATGTTGGATTAATACAGAAATGCTTGATTTCTATTACTCACATACTCATCAGAGGGAGAGATGCATGCATTTCCCATGTGACCAGTGATCACTCACAATATTGACAAAACTAGCTATAGATATAACTCGAGCAAATATATCTAAAACTTCACTAAAATGACAACCTAAATTATTTAACAAATTGGAATATTAATACGTATTGCTATATAGAGTACCATACGATACTAGACTACAAATCTCAAAGAAAAATATGATACCATGCATAAAAGGCTGCAAATTGACATGATGCACACCATCAGTTTGAGACCTAACTAATTCACAGAAAAAAAAAAAAAAATAAGGAAAGTGAATATTATTAAGAAGAAAAATGATGTATCAATCGGAGTCGAACCAAAGTGTTTGATTCCCCATGCATGGATGCTAAATATAGTTCCCCATTTTGTGTTTGTTGGTCTAGAGAGAGACCTTTAACTTCATTACATTACAAGACCAAATGCTACCTATCTCAAGAGATATATAGAAGGAAGCACATTTACTGCTTTCATGGACTGATATGGATAGTTCATAAAAGATATAAAAACAACAAACTATATGTTGCTGTATGTTCCATATTATGTATATAGTTGTAAAAGCAAGTAAAGAAAATTATAACCCAATGGCTTAAAATAAGTTTTTAGACTTTCGTATGTAAATTATCGTAGCATTAGAATAAAATGATTTTGAATGTAGTGATATCAATATATATACATAAAATTTAATTTCCACCATTCTAGTGGTTTACTTGAAAATTCAAAGAAACATGTGTAATTTGATGGATGGGTGAGAAAGTGCTAGAAACAAATTTATATATATATATATATATATATATATGACAAATTAATTTTAGCCACACAAGTTATATGTTGACTTTTATATTTGAGTTTTGTCTTTTATTATATTACACTTTATCTCTTTTTCCTTGGAGTGTGTCACCACCTTCTTTCTATTCTTCTTTGTCGAAGGTTCCTTGCTCTTCTCCTCCTTAATGCCAAGCTACATTAACTTTAAGAGTGTGAGAATTTTCTGGTTTTAGTCAAGCTAAGGTATGGGTTAGTCTTCTTCTTTTCCTCCTTGTCCTAAGCTGTTTTTTTTTTTTTTTCTTGTTGCCGTGAGTATCCTCCCTTTGATCAAGTATGCATACTTTGTTTTTAGGCTAGGAATTTTTAGCTTTGTGCGTATAATATCTCTAATAGTAATCCTAAGGGTTCTTGGGTGTGTATGTGGGAGTATGTGTGAGTGTGAAAGAGGTCATGGGAAAAAGTTTTGGCGGCTACAAATTGGTTGAACCATTCCTTGTTTTCTATTGCTTTAGCCATGGGAGAAAAGAGAGAACAATCAGCAGAAATTCTGCCTTGCTTTGCCTTTTTCAAGACTGTTAGGTTCGTATGTTTAGTGTGCAGTGTGAAAACAAGGCAGCAAGCCTATTTCCATGTGTGGGCCGAAAGACTTATGGTACTTTAAACAACTTCTAAATCCAAGTTTTAAACCTAGTCTTAATGGATTTATCTTTGGTTAGGGTGTCTTGTTAACAAGAAAATAGGTGCAGGAATTTTCTTGCCTTCAAACTTTAATTTGGTTAAGTTACTTATATTGGTTTAAGCATGGTTAACTCTTAAAGTAAGTAAGTTAATAGAAAGCCGTTTAAGTTCAATTAGAGTACTAAGTTAAATAAGTTATGATTCAAGTGTATTATATATACATAGGATTAATGAATCAAGAAATTAATTTTAAAATAATTATTGTAAGAGGTTTATTGAATTAAAATTTGGATTTATTTAAGCTAAGTTTCTTAATTAAATTGTTGTTGGTTTGTTTATAGAAGTTAGTTATAATTTCTTTAAGTCTAATTTAACATGTAAAAAAAAAAATTAAAATGACGGAAATAGATATTTCAGTTTCTAATTAAGTGTAAACATAAAGTATAATTTGAATTCATAATGAAACATGAAAAAAAATGGATAATTGATGGAGGATTTCTTAGTATAAGTATAGATATACTTATATATACATATATATACATATTCAAGGAACACATATATATTTAATACGTTATGAGGACTTAATCTCTGAATTAGATGTTAAGGGGGTAAACATGTACAATCGAGAAATTGTAAATTTAATTATAAATGATTATTTCAAATGATACATGATTTTATGATTTTTAGCTCCCGATCATATCAAGGATATTCTGATACCATCGCAGTCTAGACAGAACGACGAGACTCATTTTTGAACTTCATGACTGAATTATGTACATTTTGGTTACCAGATTATTATGTGCAATTCTATGTATTTAAATAGGCGTGCTACATGAAAAAGAATAAGCAAGTGAAGTATTTTAGTGATTTATTTATATTATGTTTATTTTATATTGATTGTGGTTAATAAGGGCCAACAAAGTGGGAATTTTTTTTGGTAGATGATTTTTATCTTCGAAATAGAAATTTAGGTGCACCTAGGATATTCTGATTTGAAACTCTGAGATAATCTGATTCTGATAAATGTTTTAAAGAAAATTGAGTGCTCAACCATAGTGGGATGGATAATGTACGGAGATTAATCTGTTGTGTTGGCACGTAAATGCCTGGTGAGGGTAACACTGTTGTGTAAGGCTGAGTTACTCGTTGGCCACTTTTTTGCTTTGTATGTTTTCGATTTCTATGTTAAAATTCTGAACTCCAGATATTGAGTTAAATTATATATGTTGTGAAATATATGAATCGTGCCTGTATGATAATTACAATTACGTACTTGTGTAATTAAATTTAGACAAGTAATAGTAATATATATGTGTTATGTGTTATGCGATGTTGGTACCCTCAGGATATGTGATTTGCTCCCTGAGTTTTTATGACTCACCCTTTCCTTTGTTGTTATTTTTTAGAATTAGGAAGACACATATCATCTCGCTAAGATTGGCTACCTGCCGACGTTGCTACGGTAAGGTATACCCGGAATCGCATACTTGAAGCTGACTAGGCAATACTAGCAATCACTTAAGGCTTTATGCATTATTGTAAATATATTGAAATAACTGTGTTAATTTGATGTGTTGTTAGGAGCAGAGTTCCACTATAAATTGTGATGTTATAGTTTATTAGTAAATTGTAAACAAGAGTATTTATACTTTTTATGTGGCATATTCCACTTTACTAGGAAACTCTGCCGAATTTTTAGTAAATATTTTATGTTAAGAACTAGTCTTGATTTTTATTTTATTTTTTTAATTCAATATAGCTTTCTTAGTCTTAACTGTAATTTGTTTAAGAGTCAATTGTACATCGTAAATGAGTATTCAGGGTTACGGAGGTTTAGTTATCCACTCCTCCGGCCAGTCATACTTTTATTTGAGGGTGTGACAAAGACTAATTATAATGTGAGGCATATATAATTGAAATAATGTAATGCAAACAAACTATATAGTTAAGTTACGGGGGTTTGGTAGAATTCTTTTTTCCTTTTATTCCTAAATAAAACAAGCAAATAACACTACACACACCTTAGATTCAAAGACAGGCAAATATACAAAATGAAAACCATGCATTTAAATAGTCATAGTTACTTACATCAAGTTTTTCTAGCAATCTGGTATTGTTTAAACTAAGCTGCTCCATCAGCAGTTTCATCACCTCTTTCACTTACTCATTGTCCTTTCTGATTTTTTCATTGTCCTTTTTTTAGGATACTAATTCTTCCTCTAAGGTTTGAATGCACTTATTCATTTCAACAATAAGTTGGGATGTGGCAGTAGATCCAAATGAAGACTAGGATAAGCTGATCTTATCTTCAAACAAGATCCTTACAGTGGCAAGTGTCCCATACCCATAAATTTCCCTTCATTTTTTTACTCCACCTAATACCTTTAGCCAAATCTCTCCATCAAATAGTGGATGACCTGCAGAATCTACCCCATATTTCTCAATTTTATGATGCTCATAATTCTTCTGCAAATTCATAATACATCACTTTTTAGTTAAATAAAACACAACACTTTTTAGTAATACAAATATGTTATTGAATATTTTAAAAATTAACTGAAATTTTTTGTGCCTTTAGGTTAACAAACTCTCCAGTGTTCTTTCTTTTATGGATGTGATGATCAATTTCTAAATGAGATGGTTCCACTCCAAATACTTTTTTCTAAAAAATAATTTGATGATAGTCAACATAACATCATGTAAAACACTAGAAAATAGTAAAACATAACATTTTAGTATTTAAATTACATTTATATCATTTACTCTTTATGTTGTAACACCGTGATTGATCCTCTGACATGCCTAATAGATGATCCATCTCCTGATGCTCAATTTTTTGATCATCCATGCATCACTGCCCCATATCTCAAGTGGAGGTTGCCAATTCTTTACCCTCACCTAATCCAGCATTCTACTTCACACTTGGTAATGTCATTTATGTTGCACATCTTCATTGCCTTTATCTATGCATCCCTTAATAGGTCTTTGTATCGTCTACTCAATTTCTCCTTCAGTTCTATCTTAAACCCGTAATGGGTCTGTAACTTCACATTAAATTCGTAAAATGTTTGATTGATAATAGTAAAATATACTTACCATACTTCAATAAATAAAACTTAATAATTACCATAAACTGGCTGAAAGACAAGTTTACTGTAAATTGGGGATATTTAAACTACACTTTGAATGGTCTAGGCATGTGCGATATAGTGATTGTTAAGATAGTCCTCACAATATCATGATTGTCAAATTCTTTTTAAATATACAATAAAAATAAAATTTGAAGTTACAATATTGATATAATATATATATATATATATATATATATATATATATATATATATGCATATGTCTATGAATATAAGAATAAATAATATAAATTAGTAAAACAAGCATACTTTTTGTTTCGAATCTTAATCACTGGTCTATCTGCATGGTTTGTAGGAGGAGAATCTAAGTGTGCATATCCTCTTGGCACATTGACTGAAGCCTTATTTTCAATTGTGCCTAATGGTGAGTCGTGGTCAGATGACATTAGTTCCATCCTATATGAAGACACACCTAAGTCACATATATTATTACATAAATAGAGTATATCAAAAGGTTGAATAATTGTAATGGTAAATTGTTAATATCCTTAAAAATGAAATATATAAAGTAATACCTTGTGACAGTGAAATAGCTGCAAGGGCCAACTGAGGCTCTCTAGGTGTGGTACAAGCCCAATGAGATGATTTAATAACGGCACTTGCCACTTAGACAATCTAGAAATGACACAAGTCAGTTAGGATAGGCTAGAAATGGAATGACTGGACTGAGTTGATCTACATGACCCTAATTAATCTGTGCATGGTGGTATGCAAGATGCACTTAAACTAGATACATGTATACTCCAAACTATGATCTTGTAAGAATAAAATATAAATTTATACAATTATAAATGCATAAATGCATAAATTTATATATAACATATAAAAAATAAATATTAAGAATTATGAAATTTTTATGAACAAAGCACATACAATTTTAGTTAATCATCTTGCATGTCACTGTCACCACCATATTCAAAACCAACTTTTTCATCACCCACTTCTAATTCATCATTATCCTCTTCATAATCGTCTTCATTTTCATCAAGCTCATCATATTCTATGTCATCATCAACAACAAATCTAGGTTCACTTATTTAATTATGATCCACTTCCTCATTTGGACCATCACATACAAGTACTCCAGATGTATGCCTATAGTAACTAGAACCGGTACATAAGGCTCAACCTCCTAAAATATATCATCACCTAAAAGTTGCACATCGTCACTTGGTGTGTCATTGGATGGGAAATTGAAATTAGTCTTTGCTACTATGTTATTAACTGCCTACCAATCTTTTTTTTTTTTTTTTACTAAGGTAATTAGCATAGGACACTTGATAAGCTTGAGAAGCTAATATAAATGGCTCATACGAGACAAGTCAAGGTCTATGATTGATATCTATTACACGAAATCTACTTTCATTCCTCTATAGGAATCATACAAATCGCATTGAAAGAGTATAATTCAATTTTTTTTTTCAAAATATTGCAACTCTATTATATTTGTTAACATGCCATAAAAAACTTGTTCATCAACATCATAGCAACTTCCTTTCACATGAATACCACTATTCATAGATTTCTTGTCATCCCCGTATGAGAGTTGTGGAACTTAAATTCATTAAATATGAAATGAAAAACTTACATTACATAATGCTCAATCTCTATTGTGTTTAAGAGAATATGTACCATTGTTGCTTGTAACTAGACATGACTAAGAGGTTTAATTCCACTAAAACGAAAGCATGACCTGACTGACAGGATACAGAGAGTCGTCACATCTCCACCGTCATCTTTATGAGGGACTCGACTTAACTTCATTCAAACGTTCAACTCAAAATATTCATTGCACAAAAGTTGGAAATTTCTTCTAAACAATATACCTCGCATATAAGACCTTCGATACAAGCCTTGTTTCGAGCATTCTTCTTAAATAAACATCATTCTATATACTTGAAAAAAGAAGAATGAAGTTATTTTAAGATCGATCTAGATACCTTTCATACGGATACATCTAACGATATTGCTCTCATGCTTCATAGAGAGATTCTTGGTCATGCTGAAGGAATAATGTGATCTTATTCCTTAACTTGGCAGTGTTGGAGGGAGTGAAAAATTTGGCTAGAAATTTTTGTAGCATGTCTGACCAAGTGGTGATGGAGTTTTGTGATAATGAATATAGCCAGCTTTTTGCGTTATCACAGAGTGAGAAAGGAAAAAACCTTAGGAGGACTACATCACTAGAGACTGCCATTGAATTTATCGTATAATTCAAAGAATGTTACTAGATGAGCATGGGGTCATTGTTTGGTAGACCACCAAATTTTTCAGATTATTGTATCATTTGAATTGTAACTAGCTTAATCTCAAATTTATTGGCAGCAATTATTGGCTTTTGGATGCTAGAGTGGAGGCTTTACACAAGAGGGACAACATAATCCCTCAAGGCCTTGTTTTCAGGTACTTTGTGTTGTTCAGCCATCATACTTGATTCTCTCAAAACTTGGGTTTTTCTTAACTTTCAGAAAGTTCTTTCGATCTCAGGATCGTATGGTACTACTACCAAATTTTAAGTGTGTCGCATACAATAGTGACTGTACCAAAAATTTCAAAAAATAAGAACTTGAGTTATAATTAAGTATGCTTATATTGATATTAACTATTAAAGTAAATATTATTCCCCAAGAGTGGTGCCAAAAATTTGATGTGATTTTTCCTACAAGCACACGATACGTCCTCAAGTAGTATAGATAGAAGTAAAGATCATTCCCACGAAGAATTATATTATATTTCAAGCTAACTATCAATATTTATGCAACCTAATCATAATCAACCTAATGCAAATTTAGAGTTTGGAAAACTAGGTAACAAGCAATTTATGTAGATTATATTAACTAACACCTAGGTTCATAATAGCCCTTACATTTCACCCACGTTTACCTTACCTTAATTCAATTAATGCAATAGTCCAAACATTAATCTAGATCTTTTAAGCAATTACAAGCATATTCCAATGTCTAGTAAATGTATATTTCTCTTAGTGTAATTCACTATATTTTTATGAGAATTATACTAAGACAAATTCATTAAGAACCAATATATTTTAGTTACTAGTGGCTAAAGAGTATATTCATATCTTTTTAACAAATTAGATTATTCAATTGAGATAACAATCCAATCACAAGTTATGTTACCTAAGGTTAATCCTGAAATTGACTCTTCCAAGTCAACCCTAAGGTTCCTAATCAACCTAACTAGTGATCAATCAATTAGAAGCATCAAGAACAAGGCAACATAAATGTTTGAAGCTAAAACATGCAGGCTACATTTGAGTTCAATTGTAACCCTAGAATATGACCATGGAAATACTAGCTACAGAAAACAATAACATAAAAGAAATAGCCATAACAAGTAAATATGAAAATAACAAGAAGGGAGTAGAAGACTAGAAGTTGTCGCAGCTCTCGGTCTTCACTAGCTCCTTAAGAATTCTCACTCACTTGCTCTGGTATAT
This sequence comes from Quillaja saponaria, assembly GCA_029379385.1. NCBI lineage: Eukaryota > Viridiplantae > Streptophyta > Magnoliopsida > Fabales > Quillajaceae > Quillaja > Quillaja saponaria. Next base: position 8,879,322 of record CM055606.1, read on the forward strand.
TTTTCGACTTCATCATTCACCTCTTTATATAGGCCTCTTTCTCCTTGTTTAACATAACTAGGAGTTCTTAGAAACATATGAAGGCGCTATGGCACTTCCGCGCTTCCTTCAATGGCGTTGCAACACCACTGTCTTTATGTAGTCCTATTTAGGATTCTAATTGCTCACGCCCCGACATCCTCATGTATAGCGTTGCAGTGCCTTTTTCACTAGTTGTTTACAAAGTCGTCTTGGATGACTGATAACTCTGTAAAGTAAAGTTATTTAATATTCTTTTACTCATATTAATTTAGCTATGTTCTAGAGTTTTAGATTGGTTTTTGCTGAGTTTTAGTTAAATTCCTAGTTGAGTTAATATTATATTAGGATGTTGATTCCTAGTTGTTTTAGTATTCGACTTTTGGTGTTTTATAGGAATTCTAACTTAGTGTTAACTTAGTATTTGTGTTTTCAAGGTCTAATACAAGAAAAGAATGCTGCCAAGGACCAAGCTGGCGCCAGAGTGAACCCAGGTAGGTGCAGCAGCGCCATGCCCTACTGCCAAGCTGCCTTGTTTCATCGATTTTTCAAGTCGAGGTGTTAGAGCTATTCCTAGTCCGAATTGAAGTGAAATTGATGGCTTCATTTTCTCTAGAAAATCTTGTGAGCACCAGCAGCGCCATGCCCACTACCAAGCTGCCTTGAATAGAATCTAAATGTATTTACTAATTTATCTAACGGATTATTATTTGCATTTTTTTCCTCAATTTATCCTAATTTGACCACTGAAAGGTCAAGCTGCCAGATATCTTACATTTAGAAATTTGGTTCAACTTCAAGGAATAAACTGTATTGCTATACAAGTCCAAAAATTATAAATGATATACCATTATAAAATTAAATGTGTCTAGTATTTAATAAATTTTACATAACAGGATTTTGACTTTTCTAGGGGAAGATAAGATTATTATAATAACCACTAGTCCAAACTCAAAGTTTGAACAGTTTTAACATTTCTATCTCACTAATATTTTATACCCTTTCTAATTGTTCCCTTCTATCCTAAACATTTCTAAGACATCAAAAATATCTCTTTATTAACAACCTTACAACGTATATCAATATTTATACCACTTAACATGCAAAAATTTAATAGAAATGTCTACATACATAAACTTATCAAGCACATAGTTTATTAACCCTTTAAACTTAATGCCTCACACACTAAGAGACATACTAAGGCTAGCCTTTTGTGCACACAACCTAGCATTCCATTCCAAGGTCAAACTTGTATAACTAAGCAACTCAGTTAAATTCTCATTTCTTTTATCACAGCTCAAACTTGCATTCCAAGGTCACCATGCCTTTCAAATTGTTAGAGCATTCCGCTTACTTTCATAGTATGCAATGAAATGATAATTATGTTTAATTCAATAATACTAAATATGTATGCCTTTCTAGAAATGCACTAAGGTTCAAATGAATGAGGGTATGTTAAAGTAAATGCATAGTGATGATTTATTGTGTATTTATATGAGTGAATGTATATGAATTATGCTTCTACTGCCAAACTCTGATTTCATTTAAAATTAAACACGTCAAGAGTATTATAATATCTTTATATATATATATATATATATATATATATATGTATGTATGTATATGTATATATTAAAATAATTTCATACATCTCAAGTACTCAACATATCCCATACTATGTGAGTACATAATACATGGGTAATAACCAAAAAATATTCTTTTCTTGAGGCACAGCCGCACAGACAATAGTTAATCTAGCATTACTACTCAAGTAGCAGTTTCTCATAGATTGACATACCATGATAATTGTCATTCAAATTTTAATCTCTCAGGCAACAACCATTGATTAGGTGGAAGTCATTCAGGCAATAGCCATTTAGATGATAGTGTCCAAGTTATTAGTTCCTCATACATCAATTACTCAAGTAGCATCATCTTAAATAACTATAATTCAGGTAACAGCCATAAGGGTAAATTCTAACCAAATATGCTAGTGTGATTCTGCAGTAAGACTCTCCCTACGTCCTATACCATGTGCTAGCTTGGAAAAAAGCACTCAACTATGGAATTTACCTTAATAGACATCCAGTGCATTCTCAACTAACAAAAAATGAAATCCATAATAGTTTGTGAAAGCAACACAGTCAATGACAAACAATTGTCGCTCTGTTTATACACTTCCTTCCATATCTGATCAACATGTGAATCTGGCCTAGCTGGAAAAAAAAACATTCATCAAAAGGTCATCCCTTCTATGCGAGTACTCATATATGAAGTTTACCTCTTCAAGTCTTTTGTACTCAGTACTCATCTTTAAAGTTTACCTCTCATAGCCTTTTGTACCCCTATGTACTTAACTATAGCCTTTCGTACTTTTGTATACTTATCTATTGCCTCATTATACTAATATTTACTCATTTATAGTCTTTTGTACTTCTGTGTACTCATCTATTGATTACTACCAGCTGAAATCACAACATAGCAGCCTCTTATAAAAGAAATTTTTTATGCACATGTTTATATCATGCATGAGATGCTCTTGCAGGTAGTCTAAGAAAGGAATGTACGAATGAATATGCAATGTTTATCATGAAGGAAATGTATGGATGTTTACAAACCTCTTTTCCCTTTACTAGTTTCCCCGACTTAACAAAACATAAACTTTCATTTACTTTAGTATCATAATGATATCCCTTGTTGCCATTTAGACTAAGAACATGTTAAGTCACAATCATTTTGGCTAACCACAATATATATATATATATATATATAAATTTTACACACATTTAGAGTTTTCTTGTAGGAATAAAGATTGCACCATTTATCATGTAACTACTTTTTACTTGAATCTTCACAATTATACAAGTTTTCCATCAACCATTTAATAGATTTATCATTGAAGTACTCTTATTAACATAACATTAATATTTCAAGCTAACATTTCATTCCTCACTTAAATATTCTTGAGGAATTATTTAGAACATCAACTAGTTTCAAACGATTCATAATTCATCTATTACTATTCTACATAAATCACCTTGTAGCAACACATAACATGTTTGTCTTAAACAAGCAATAATTTGCTGTCCAGAAAGAGAAATTTTCCAATGTTAAATAAAAGACTTAAGCAAACATAGATTATACAAGCATTAGTCTTTGTCCCATCTATTTGTTACATAATAAGTTTACTTGCATAGGGCATACTAATCTTTCATTTATTTCAAATTATACATCATACAAGCAATGGATACTTAACCATCAAAACATTTATATATCAGACAATATTAATTATTTTTCCCATGACTTTCACACAAACTCTCCAGAAATATTCCCATGACCTAAAGCTACAAGTTCTCTTTAGCAATCTACCCAAGATAGCTACTTTAAGCTAATTTAAGCTACTCAATTCCTCTAATTTTTCCCAAACCCATAGTAAACAACAACAAGTTCTGCATATTCTCTCATTTCTCATACCAAAAAATGGGAAAGAAGAAGAGAAGGAGAGTGCACATTTTTTTGGCCTTCAAGACACATATTGCAAAACCTGCATGTTGCTTTTCTTCTAAATTTGCCACCAGCTGCTTTGGGTGACAGCAACATACATAAGCATGCTTAATCATGGACAGGTAACCAAGCCTAACATATATAGAGGCTTAATTGCCTTTTGACATTTGTTTTCTTTCAAATTCAACTTCTAATATCTACTTATATAGCCACAATTTCATTTTAGTCCTTGGGCCCACCAACATTAATTTTTCAACAGGTAAATTATAATTAAGGTAGCACATAATTAATTGAATGACAATTTGAATTCCATGACATTTACACAAAGTACACAAATTTTGTTTCCACAATAAATTAACTGTTTTAATTTACACAACCAATTAGCATATATGATAGATGAATAGAAATCTATATTAATCTACTAATTTATCCAGTGAACGGATTGTTATTTGCATTTTTCTGACCCAATTTATCCTAATTTGACCACTAAAAGGTCAAGCTGCTAGACATCTTGCGTTTTACAGAATTTGGTGCAACTTCAAGGAATAAATTATATTGCTATACAAGTTCAAAAATTATAAATGATATACCATTTGAAAGTTAAATGTGTCTAGTATTTAATAAATTTTATAGAACTAGCTTTTGAATTTCTTAGAGGAAGCTAAGACTATTACAATGACCATTGGTCTAAACCCAAAGTTGGGACAATTTCAACATTTCTAACTCACTAGTATTTTCTACCTTTTCCAGTTGTTCCTTTCTATCCCAAACATTTCTAAGACATCAAAAATATCTCTTTATTAACAACCTTACAACGTATAGTGACATTTATGCCACTTAACATGCAATAATTTAATAAAAAATATTTGCACACAAACCTATCAAGCATATATATAGTCTATTAACCCTTTAGACTTAACACCTCACACTAAGAGGCATACCTTGTTAGTGTTTTATGCACACAACCAAGCATTTTATATGTGGGATGTTACACTCATAGCCTACATCAGCAAGGAAATTGTCCACTAAAAACCAATAGTTGTTTATCTATGAGAACGAAATGCTAGTAATAATGTTTTCTATCAAGAAGTGGCACTCCTACTTATATGGAAAGCATTTCATTATTAAAATAAATCACCATAGCTTAAAATACCTATTAGAGCAGAAGATAACCACACTAGCTCAACAAGATTGGTTAGCCAAGATGATGGGTTATGATTATGAGGTAAGGCATAAAAATGGAAGTACAAATAAAGTTGTAGATATCTTGTCAATAGGGCCTGAGTTTGAAAGTGAATGAGTAACTGAGGAAATAGTTATGATGACATTCAATGGGATTAACATTGACTTTCTGCAACTAGTCCAACAGACTTGGTACCTGGACCCTCAATGACATAAATTCATAGAAAACCAGTAACAATATTAGTCCAATTGCCACAAGTTCACTTGGAAAAACAACCAAATCATGAGAAAAAAGGAAGTTAATGGTGGGAGTAGATCTTGAGCTGAGGAAGAAGCTTTTAACCTACTTCCATGATAGTGCCTTAATTAGACTCTTAGGGTATCCATCCATATTGAGTAGACTACATGCAGTCTTCTATTGGAACTATATGGGAAAAGACATAAGACAGCATTTAAGGGAATGCTTGGTGTGTCAGAAGTCTAAATATGACACTGTTGCTAGTTCTGGTTTGTTGCAGCCCCTCTCAATCCCTACCAAAATCTGGTCCAGCATAGCTATGGATTTATAGAAGGCTTACCAAATTCTCAAGGAAAATGAGTCATGTAGGTGGTCATTGATAAACTCATTAAGTATGCACACTACATACTCGTCTCCCACCCTTCTACTGCCATTACTATAGCATAACTATTCTTGGACAACATAGTCAAGTTACATAGACTACCTGAATTCGTTATATTTGATACAGATAAGGTCTTCATAAGTTTTAAGGAGAATTGATGACTAAGTTAGGGTTAAGCTCAAGATGTCCACTACCTACCATCCACAAACTGATGGACAGTCTGAGGTTCTCATAAGACTACCTCAGATTCTTGACTGCTAATAAGCCTAAGGAGTGGACAAATTGGTTCCCTTCAGCTAAGTATTGATGCAATATTTGTTACCATTCAACTATACATACCCACCCCTTTAAGGCAATATATGGTCAACCACCTCCAATACACTTGACTTATAGACCAGGAGACTCTAATAATGAAATAGTGGACAGATCACCGGTGGCAAGAGAATCCACCTTGAGGTTGTTGAAGTATCATTTAAATAAAGCACATGACAGAATGAAAGCACAAGTAGACAAGCACAGATCTAACAAGGAGTTTGAGGAGGGTTCATAGATATTCCTAAAATTACAGCCATATAGACAAATGTCAGTGTCTAGAAGGACTTCTTACAAGCTATCTTATAGGTACTTTGATCCCTTTAAGGTGCTGAGTAAAAGGGGTAAACTAACATATTAACTGGAACTACCAATTGTAACTAAGATCCACAACACTCCATGTGTCTCAACTCAAACATCACATTGGTAACCTAGCCATACAATCTAAATTACCTGAGTTTAGTGAGGATGTAAAACACAGTGCTACAACCTGTAGCAGTACTGGATAGAAAGTTTATCAAGAAACACAACAAAGTTATCAATCAGGTGTTAGTGTAGTGGGCTCACTAATTTCCAGAGGATGCCACTTGGAAGGATTATGCTGTATTATTCAAAGGTTTCTTGACGTTGCTGATAACACTTAAGGTCAAGTGTTATTTGTTATGGGAGTATTTGTTAGTAGTGCATTGTAATTGTAAAGGTAATCTAGGGTTATCACTAGTATTGGGGGTAAAGGGTCATTTTACTATTCTGTTATTTGTAGTTTGTTGTTTTGCTAGTTAGTTATATCAGTTGGCAGAGTTGTTAGCCAGCTCAGTAATTAGTTGCAGCTCCAACGGGTGTATTAGAGTCCAGTGTGTAGTTCATGGGTCATGGAAATTATTAGAGATTTTATGTTTCTTCCATTTCTTCTTCTTCTTCTTCTTCTCCTCTTGAATTCCTGAAAAACCATTTCAGATTGTTTAGTGTTAATAGATTAGTGTTGACTATTCAAAGGATTTTGTTTAAATGGATAGAGAAGTTTATAATAGTACTTTTAAGAAATAATTTTGTCATGAATTCTAGTTTTTGTTGTGAAGCTTTTGGAATTTTGTCAAGAAAGAAGCAGAATGCAGTGGTTAATCCCAATTGAGAAAAAAAAAATTTAGAACCTACATATATGGCGAAATTGAAGGATGTGCGCTTCATGTTTCGATAGAAGTCGATTTCTTCAAATGTCGTTTCTTGTAGGGTAATGAAGACTTTGAGTGTTCTCCAAATACAAAATTCATAAGTCTGCATTAAAATCTCATAATTTAGCATGTTTTATGCGGAAAGGAGGAGAGGAAGGGCATTTAATTGATATTAATGTAGTAGCAAACATGTATATTGATGTATTCATCTTTCAATTACAAGCTTTTGGAGAATTTTTGTTGTAAATCATTATTATCTTTACTTGTTTCTATGCAATAGTTATGTTATTTAATTTGCATTAGAGATTGTAATCGAAACTTAAAATTGGAGTACTCTTCTTGTGTAGGTAGTATAAATTGCTCCTGTTGATGGCACCACATATATTGGCAATTAGGAGAGCATCTATAATAGCTTTTTATCCTGTCAAATGAAAATTATACAAGTTCTTGACATGAAAATGATATATAGAAAGCATATCATCTGAATCATGTTGTTTTCCTTTCCTAACCCCACCTTTCTTTTATCATTTTAACTTGTAAATACATTTAAGGAATAAGGATGAAGAAGTTTCAAGCTATATCTTCCTTTTGAATTCCTGAATATTCTACCATGTTCTTATTAAAACAAAATAACAAATTTCACAAAATCATTTTTGATAGAAATTTATTCTAAGTAACAATAATACAATAAAATTGAACTATAATAGAATATTTTATATGCATGATTTAACTAAAGAAAAGATAGCGTATACAATTTATTTTAATATAAAAAAAAGACAAATAAAAAAAATAAAATCAAAGAGGATAAATCATTCACATGAAAAGTAAGTAAAGCTTTGCATGTTCTTCATAAGTAGTAGTATATAACAACATATTCAATTAATATAATACTGATACTAAATTTAATGGACACAGGTATTAGCTTCACTATTGATTACATGAAAAAGAAAAATGATAGTTGCTCATAAACAAATTAAACCCCTTGGTGCAAGCAATTTGCATAACATATGAAATTCAGAAGGAAAAAAATAGCTTATCCATCCCCTAAATTTGTATATGAATTATATTTCAAGAAACAAAGAAAAAAAAATCCATAATTCGTTAAACATCTCTTTTAAAACAAAATACATGAAGAGTTCACACAAACGCTAGTAATGAAATTAGGAAATGCTCCATGAAGGTGTAATTGGTATCACTAGAAATAAGCCAGTACTTCCATTTGGCCTGGCCATGGAACCCTTCCTGGATGGTATTGAAATTAGAAGGTAGCATTCTTACAATATTAAAGAAGAAAATGAAATTACAGTAAAAGTCTAGATTTCAAGAGTCGCTTACAATAAATTTACATCTCTAATAACTCATACTTCTGAGATTTCATTCTAAAAAAGTTCTAAATTTTAAATTAAATTTTTTTAGCTTATCTCTTGCTTTGGTCCTTCAAGATTATATTAGTTTTAAGTTCGGTCCTCCAAGAATTTTCTCAGTCAATTTTATCCTTCAAAATTTAAAATTTCTCAATCAAGTTCTATTTTTCGGTTTACATGTTATAAATTAACGAAATAACCACACTTGACATAAAGATAATAACATACATAAATTGTTTTTATATATTAGAAAACTTTTTTGGTCATTTTATCACTGAATTATGTAAAATTAATTTATTTATATATAACATGAGATTGAGAGAATGTAACTCGATTGACAAAATATGAATCCTAGATCATAACCAAAAACATTCATGGAGGACAAAATTAACAACTATGGCAATCAAGAAGGACTAAAACAATAGTTAAGCCAAATTTTTTATAACACTTTACATTTTTTTTTCTTTTTTTTTTAATTTAAAATATTAATTAAGTGAAACTATTCTTATAAGTCATAGTATAAAATTAAAAAAGTAATAAATTCATTGTATAATTATTAATGAAAGAATAAATTTTTTAGAAAAATAATAAAAAAAAATTCTCATTATCTCCTTTCATATTATTTTTAAATTCAACTTGTATTACTGTTATTTTTTCTTGATGTGAACAAAAAATATATAAATACATTTTGTAATGAAAAAATAATAATAATAAGTGACATGTGAATCAAAAATTACTCATTAAGATAAATTCTTCTTTTATTTTTTATTTAAAAAAATAAATTAAAGGAGATTATAAAAATCTCATTAATTTTTAAAAGATTTATTCTTGTACTACTTGTTAAATAATAAATTTTAGTTTTCTAAATTAATTAGGAAGTTTCTTTCAAAAAATTAGTGTACTTAATGATGTCGGATAGTAGGAGAAAATAGATATTAGGGAGAAAATGAGGGAGAGAGGAGAAGGAATAGGTAGGAAAGTGTTGTCGATATTAATTATACAAGTGCACATATTATAACAAGTAATATAGTGAAAAAAAAAAAAAAGGCATCATACCCACAAGAAATTGCAACTAATATATAGCTAAGTACTAAAATTAACACAATTCTAACTTTATTCAAACAAACAAATTAGGGTTGAAAAACTAATCTAATCTAAACCTAACTAATAACAAATTAAACTTAAGAATTTAAGAGAGAAGATATAGAATTACAACTTCCCTCAACTCTCATTTGAATTATTATCGTCTTATCATGCTTAGTTATGATAACAAATTATTAATCCAGGGTTCTTATTCAATTATAAGTATCTTTGGAGTTATTTATAATAATATCTAACATAATTAATTTACTATATTTGTATGAGAATTGAGTTAAGCTAGACTCATTAAAAATAGACCTAACATTGCTACACAAGGTATGGAGGTATATTTATATTCTACGTACAAAACAAATTCAAAAAAACATATGAATAAATTCAAACAAGTGCTATCTTATTCAAGGCTAAATCTAGATTTCATTCAACAAGGTTCCTCTAAGTGACCAAATCAATCTAATTGGTGATCAAGCAATTAGAAACATTAAGCATAGAATAAAATAAATAACTAATGGACCAAACCCTAAGCAATCAATCAATAAACATAAAACTAAGCTATATGTTGAGTTCATTTGTCATCCTAGAGAGGAAACTACTTCATGCTATTTAGTGTAAACATTGATCTAAACAATAAAAACATCAAAGAAATACAAGAAAAATAAAAGTAGAATAGAAGAAAATCGGATAAGTCATCAATAAACATAAAACCAAGCTCCATGTTGAGTTCATTTGTCATCCTAGAGAGGAAACTACTTCATGCTATTTAGTGTAAACATTGATTTAAACAATAAAAACATCAAAGAAATACAAGAAAAATAAAAGTAGAATAGAAGAAAATCGGATAGGTCATCAATAAACATAAAACCAAGCTACATGTTGAGTTCATTTGTCATCCTAGAGAGGAAACTACTTCATGCTATTTAGTGTAAACATTGATTTAAACAATAAAAACATCAAAGAAATACAAGAAAAATAAAAGTAGAATAGAAGAAAATCGGATAGGTCATCAATAAACATAAAACCAAGCTACATGTTGAGTTCATTTGTCATCCTAGAGAGGAAACTACTTCATGCTATTTAGTGTAAACATTGATTTAAACAATAAAAACATCAAAGAAATACAAGAAAAATAAAAGTAGAATAGAAGAAAATCGGATAGGTCATTAGGCTTCAATCTTCAACCATCCAAGCTCCTCCTGCTCCTTGCACTCTTGATTGCTTCTTAATCTCCAAAACTTCTTAGCTTAATTATGTATTTTGATTCCCCAACATAAACTTCTTTAATAACACGTTTAGATCTACATGAATAGGACAATAGGATAATTCATGATGACATGCCGTGATTATTTATTTATTTTTATCTTTTTCTTCTTTCTTCTTTTTTCTTTTAATTGAAGTGTAACTACAGGAACCTAGAAAACTAAATAAAACATAAAAAGTAATGTGTAATAAAGAATTAAATAGGTAAAGTGCTAAATGACACTAATTCTAGCAGTTCGGGGCAAATTTTGAGGAGATATATTGGCCCATAAAATGGATTCTAAGGTCGAAAAGCTTTGGAAACTGTTCCAAGTTTGTCAAAAATTGGGCTAGAATGCATCAAAAATGGACTGGGTGAACAATTTGCTGCTCTTAGGTGATGGAAAAGTGAAATGATAAGCTGGTGGACGACTGGTTACAGTGGCTATTAGGGGTACTAGCAGTGGCTGGGATTAGATTCTCAGGCAATTTGCATGTTTTTCAGAGTGAAAAGTTAGGATTTTTGGTTATGATACCAAATCTAATATTGAACAATAGGAGAAAATAGAGAATTAGAGAGAAAATGAGAGAGATGGGGAAGAATAGGTAGGAAAGAAAGAAAGAAAGGGAGAATCAAATGAAATTATGGTTTGAAAATTTTGCAAACATGCAATTAATTTTAATTTTGAATTGGTCAAAAAAATTCTTAAACAAATGCATAATAAGCCTTTATTTAAGGCTTTATATAAAATCCTAAGATAAAAACGTGAATAATATAAAATCTAAAAATATAATAGCTAATATTAGTAAATAAATTCTAATTTTATTATATAAAACATATAATATCATGTAATAATAAACTCTCATATAATAATAATATCGTTCTTATCACTTCATTAATATTTTAGACTTAAAACGAAAAAAAAAAGGTAAAAGTGGAATAAAAAAAATTAATATAAAATTTAGAACTTACTTTAAAAAGATCTTAGTACTAATTATTAAAAATATAAATTCAATATAGGATTTATTTAAAATATTAAAAAAATTAGGATCAATTGCATTTTATCTCATGAACTACCACCCATTTTGCAATAACCCCATGAACTATCAAATTAAGCACATAACCCTTTATTTGAGTCATAATTAACAAATACCCCCATCAACCAAATTAGTAATTAAATCTAACAAATTAACTTATAAAAGACTAAACTATTCTTATTATATATATATATATATATATATTCACTTTCTATTTCTTGTTTCTTTTTTATGTTTTTTTTCTTCTTACAATTAAATTTTCATATTTATCCAATTAGTATATTCTTTAATATGAAATACAATGATAAGAAAATAAAGATTTTGATAAAAGTATTATCATTATAATACAAATTCAAACAACAACATGTATAATTTCTATAAATAAGAAAAATAATATTAGTAAACCTATCAATAATTTAAATATTATAACAAGAAAATAAAAATTATAAGTGATTAAAATATTGTTAAGTATGTTAAAATTAAATCAATATAAAGAGTTTAATTATTGATTTAATTTTATAGAAAATGAAAAGAAAAATATGTAAATAGGAAAAAATATATCTAAAAAAACTTATTATGAGGGTAATTTAGTCTTTTATGAGTTAATTTGTTAGATTTAATAATTAATTTAGATGAGTTTTAGTTATTTATTAATTATAATTTAAATAAAAAAATTATATGTCTTATATAATAATTTATGAAGATTATTATAGAATTAGTAGTAATTCATGAGATAAGGAAGAATTGGCTCAAGAAAAATTAGAATTACTTTTCTCAACTAAAAAAGTGGGCTTATGACAGTTTGGCCCTTGAGCTGGTCGCGCAAAGTGGAAAGCTCCGTCTCATTTTCATTTCAAAATTTTGAGATTATTTTAAATCCTGCTATAAGAAAGAGAAAAAACAAAGATTGTTTTAATAACTCAGTGGAAGGAAGGCAAGAAAGCAGAGATTGTTTTAATAACTCAGTGGGGAGAAGGCAAGAAGCAGCGAGACACAGAAGATGAACAACCACTCGGATTCATGGAAGATCGTCCACATCCCAGACAAACCACCAGTTCCTCCTGACCAATAACCCACTGGTCAGTTTATGAAAAACCCTATATGCTTCTGATTAAAACAAAATACAAAGTTATGTCTTTCTTCTTCTTCTTTTTTACAACAAATAAAAGTAAATCCTTTCTTTGTCTATATGTCTGTATAGTTAGCATGGTTGCTTCAGTAATTGACCCAAAGCATGCCAACACTATCGTCAGGTTAGTTACTGTCTACGTTTTCTTTCCACCTTTTTATGATTATTATTATTTTCCATCTGCGTGTTTGAATGTGATTTTATGTTCATATGCTATATCTTGAAATTTGGAAAAAGGGTTTTATTTTATTTTTATTTAATGAGTACTGAATGCACCTGAGTGGTATCTGAATGCACCTTAAGAGTGGTACTCAATAATATTTTTACTTTTAGATGTAATATGTTGTTTGACTGCCAACAAAATTTGGAAGACATGAACAATCCCTTTTCATGTTTTTTATGGGTTCTATTCTTTTATACCCTATTCTGAGCAAATTTTGTTATATGTTCTACTAGGCATTTAAGTCAAGTAGCTCCACTAGAAGGTTTCCACCATGTGAGACGAGTGCAAAAGAAATTTCTCGAAGGAGGTCTGAGGGTGCGTATTTGTGTTTTCTTCTATGCTGTTACTGTGGCTTGATTGTTTGTGTTCAATGACATTGCATCTTACAATATAGACATTTTACAGTTGATATGTTACTTTTAGAATTGAAAGTTTTCCGATGACAGAGTAATTGGATCACTTAGCCAATTTTATTACTCTTTTTTAATACTGGCAATTGTGGAGAAAAGTACAGATTTCTAGTATAATATTTTCAGAATTTGGCTGTGAGGAAATTAAATCTTACATTTCTACAGCTTTCAATACGTTTGAATAGAAGGTTTAGTAAGGCGGGGCTGCCTTCTATTTACAGTTCCAGTAATTTTTATTTCAGAAGGGCTATGTACATGGAGCTTTTTCTCCGTGGACACCCCTCACCTAATAAATAAGCGGGTCCCACCTGGGACCACATTTTCCATATTAGGCAGCTTCAGATAGCAGATACCTTCTGGAACCTGTCAATTTTGGATAATTCCTCACATGAAATAGATTGAATCTAGCATCACAATGAAAAGTATCATATTCAGGAAACAGTTGTTTTCTCATTAAGTAATATCAGCTGGCTTTAGATGGTTTGGTAGTCCCTTTCTTTCTTCTCCAATTGTGATAATATGCTAATACATGATTCCAAAGGAGTAAAAAACTTGGAGATAAGGACAGAAGCTGGCTTTGCTAGCCAAGCGAAGAATTGAGAGTTGATTTAGATGGACAAGATATGGCTAATGGCTAATTCCATTGACCCACCAACTTCAGGGACCAATAGCAAAAACCTAAACAATTTTCTGCAGCTAGAATAGAAACAGAGAAATCATTGTCTTGAAATTATTAAAATTAAGCAATCCGGAAAAGAACTTACAATTGCGAACACATTGAGATTCTTCTTTGTTGTGATGACACTTGGGTTATTTGACTTGAAAAACGCAGTTATCAGTACTCTTATACCTGGCTTGTGATAATGACAATCAGTCAGACAATGTGCCATCTCATGTGCAAGCTGATCAGTTTGTACCAGTTGAGTGCTTTTATCGTAGAAGTGAGTCTTCTTTTTGTTTTATAAACTTTTAAACAAGTCACTCACACTACATGCTTCATATGTTTACAAGCACTGAAAACAAACAAGCTGTAAATATATGAAGAATAAATTAGTTTGTAATGCTTGAGAATAGTCTCTACTTGTTTTGCTTTGTTTAACATTTATTTGTTACTAATTCTGAAGTTCTAAGGTTAAGATAATGATCGTGGAATTGCTGAGCAACAAGTTTTATTGTTCATATTCTCTTTTAATGGATTTAACTAAAAGCACTAGGTTCTTTCTTGTGACTGATTAGTGTTGGTTCTATCTTAACTATTCTTTCTTTTTCCTCTCTAATGGTTATGGTTTGAACTTATTATGAAGACTATTTAATGTTGTTTATAATTACAATGCTAGACAGAATGTTCTTATTTATTTTTTCCATGTACTCTATGTGATGACCTTATGTTCCATGTTGTGAGTCAGTTTCTATTTGTTTGTGCATAGGCAGCGATTTACGATAAAGTTTTTTCCCCATTTCTTTCTTTCTCTTAATGTGTACTAGGGTGCTTTGGGTTTCATGTCCAACAAGCCAGAGAAAAAAAAAAAAAAAAAAAAAAACCATAAAGAGGAACTTGAATGGTCATAGATAGAGAGATGTATGGGAATTCTTTTAACGGAATGGCTATCCTATCTCATGTTGTAATATATATTAACTAAGGCGGAAGATGTCATTGTCATGTGTTCCTATGCATGTAATTTCCTTCTGGACTTTTTCAATCTGTTATTTGCAAGACAGCCTTCAATTTCTTCTAACATAAAATGCTGCAAGTCCTGTTCAAGTTGTAAGTACAACTAAAAATGCTCTTAATGTCCCCATAATATGAACCCTCTCTTTGTACGGCCTGCTGGTTTATTTGTTGATTATTATTTATTCTGCTGCACTAGTGTCAGAGTTGTGATGCTCTACTTTGAACTAATTTAGATTTGTAAATATGCTGCAACATCAAAAGAAGAGTGGGAAGAACAATGCAAGCTTTGGCCAACTTCATATCATCCACCAACCAAGTAAGCTCCATATCATTATTCTGAGAAGCATGAAAAATAATCTTATCCCAAAGAAGAGGCAATGGGAGAAAATAATTATGAAAAATTTGGGCATTACGTTCCTACCAAACTCCCTAAATCATTGAAAAGAAAGCAGAACCCTACAAACACTTCACATTCTTATTTCTCCTCGAGTGCTGGTAATGAGTCATCAAAAGGTCATGCAATGAACTGGGACAAACCCAAGAGATGATGAAGATATCAAAAAGCCTGCACCATAACTTCTTTGTTAGCTACTTCTGTTCTTTTGAATGCAACAACTGATAGTTTGTCTGTGCCAAATTTGCAAACCAGAACCACACTCTGTCGTCCTCCTGTCTACAGAAGAACTTTTCTGTTTTTTCTCACATTATAAGAAATAGAGAATTATATTTTGCTTCCACAATTATATGACACATATTTATATATATATATATATATGAAAGTATGGTGGATAGTGTCATTTCACTAGTGTGCTATTTTTTGGTACTCTTTTATGTTCTTTGGGCATAAAAGTTTTATATCAAATTTGTACCTGAAATTCTCCCTTGGCATTGTCTCTTTTTATTAAAGCAATATTGATGGCATTACCGGATTTAACGAAGAGGACTCACGATTTGTTTTCAACTCCATGCAAGTTGCTGTTGAGCTGGCAAAATCTGGGCACAGCTGGGTAACTATGAAACTTCTTTTCCTTTGATCTAGCTTATGCCTAAAAGAGGTGTTGATGCTAAATTGCACGCCTTCAATCTAAACAGTAAACACCATTCCTCTAAATATTGGTTTCTGGATTCTCCAACCAAGCTTCTCTTCATGGGGATTGGGTTAGATGGCTATTCTATTATGTAGTTCCTCCATCTTTGTTGAAGTGGTTGTGTTAATTTGCTTAAAACTGCTATAGCTATGAAACTTTCACATATAATTTTGTCATAAAAAATACATCTTTTTTTTCTTGAGATTTTTACGATTACAGAGGTTTGGGATAATTTTTCATCAGAATATATTTACCAACACTACGTCTTATGGCACCAAATAATGTGACTGGATTTTTTGATTACATACATCTTTTATTTCTGGTGATTGTTGTAATGAGTAATAGATAGCCAAATGGGTCAGAACACAATAATTCATGTTTTGAGCTAGGGAGTACATTTGAGTAGAATGCACAAGATTTGCCTACAAAATTGGATTCAAATTGCATATTTGAGCTAGGAAGCACAAATACTTCAAAAATCATGGCAGGGAACTAGATATGTTACGTGCCTATTATTTTATATATGTACCTTCTTGGCTTAGCTAGGATATGGTGAATGCATCATCTATATTGTCCCGTTGTTTGAATTTTATTGATACTTAACATTTGTAGAGTTTTAGGACTTCAATTTTGATTTAAAATGAATTTGCTTTATGGGCATTTAACTTTTTTCATGTTTTAAGGTAAATGTGCTTTGTTTGTATAAATTTTTCTTACTAGATATATATTTGTACAAGTTATGACCTATGACGCACGATTATTGGGACTCGTCCAAGATGCCTCGGTATGCCCCGTGGAATTACCCAATTTATTTATTTATTTTGGGGTACGGCTCTGATATGGCTAGGGTACGACTCTGGTATGACTTAAATGACTGTTTTTCTCTTTTACCATTTTGTTTTCTTGACTTTTTAATTTCTCAGTCATTATCCTTCTCAGTTTCTTAGAAAAAGTAATGAGTGGATGGTGGAATTTAAAGAAGTTAGAGAAAAAGAGAGCGAGAGATAGGCGTAAATTAAACTGGAAAAATTGTCAATGCAAACTAATACTATGAATTAAAGTTAAATATCTAATTCTCATTTAAATTATATGTAAATATATTTATATTTATTATATAATTAATATTTGTAATTATTTAATGTAACGTACCCTCGCCTTATCCGTATCGTGATATTTTAGGAAATGATGATACGTCATACCCATATCATATCGTACCACACCGAAATACTAGTATTATTGTTTCTTTGGTTATAAGGATTATTTGTGCTTTTGTTGTTATTAATGTTTATATACAATATACTAGCCAACTGCACCCACTACGTGTGTGCAAATAGAAATGAAAATAGTTATGAGAAAGTGGGGTTCAGAGGGAGGCAATAACCATAAAAACAATGGTGAATCTGTTTACTTATTTACAAGAAATTAAAATTCGTTTTGAGATACTGTTTCGATGAGTCTGGAAATAGAAACGATTCGGGAAACATATGGAAACAACATGGAAATGGTAATTTTTTTAGAAACACATAAAAATATATAATAAAACACATATTATAATAATTTTAAATATCTAATATGATTAATTAAGTATATAGAATGTTGATAAATATATATTAAGATAAAAATATTAATATAGACATACAAATTAAAATAAAAGATCAAATTACAATCTTATTTAACATTAGCATATGAAGCCATCTTTTTTATTACGAAAATATATAACATATATACAACTTACACTAAGAGAAAATTCAAATAAATTAAATTAATAGGAACAAAAAAATTTTATTAATTCATAAATAATAATGTTATAGGTTAATAAACATATAAAAACTATGGTACTTTAAAATTCTTTTCCTATTAAAGTAACATAGGCTTCCCTCAGCCTTTTTATCTATAGGCCTTGATTTTTTTTGTTTTTGCTAACAAAGGCCTTGACTAAAAAAGAAAAGAAAAACCTACGGTTGGTAAAGTAGATTAGAGAAAACAAAAAGAAAAAAAAAAAAAAGCATATAGGGAGAACAAAGAATTTGTGTGAGAAAAGAAATCTCAACATCAAAGACTTTCATCAACCTCCGTCTCTGTCTTCTACACCTGCGACTACGAGAGAAGAAAGTTGGCTCTGCCCATAACATTCAACCTCAAATCCGAACTCCTCCCCATCCTTTTCCTTGATAAGCTCTTTTCACTTCTTTTTTTTTATGTCTTTTGTTATCAACAGTAACTGATTCTTTCAAATTTATCTACTTCCATTGCTTTGATTAATTTCTTGTACTTTTTCTCTCCATTTTTGTACCTTCAAAAAATCAGATCTGAAAAATTCTTGCCCGATGTTCTGTTTCAAGTGGAAACAGTAGAAACAACTCCATTTCTACCAAAACTATATAGGTTCGTTTGAGCTTCGTTTCCCTTTGTGTGGAAAATAAATCGACACGAATTTTTTTATCCTTGTTCATAACTATGTCGTGCATCACCTAAACTATCGCTAAAAGTTCAACACTAACTCCTACAGTATCGGGTTCTAGCGCTTGAATATTGAATAAATAAGCAAGGATGAAAAATTCGTATCGATTCGGTGAAAATTTTGGTTTTCACACAAAGAGAAACAAAACCCACTTATAGAAATGAACCTATATAATTTCAGTAGAAACGGAGTTGTTTTCACTGTTTTCACTGTTTTTACTCGAAACACAATGGGCAGGAATTTTTCAGATTTGGATTCTGAAGAGTACGAAATGGAGAGAAAAAGTAAAAGGAAGAAATCAAAGTAATGGAAATAGACAAGTTTGAAAGAATCAGCCACTGTTAATAACAGAAGACATAGAAAAAAAGTGAAGGAAACTTATCGAGGATGAGGAGGAGTTCATATCTGAGGTTTAATCTGATGGGAAAAGCCAATTTTCTTCTCTTGTAATTGTAGGTGTAGAAGACAGAGGTTGATCAGATTCTTTGATGCTGCGACTTCTTTTCTCGGGCAGATTCTCTAGTTCTTACTCTACTCTTTTTTTTTTTTTTTTTTTTTTTTTTCCAATTAATGCCTATAGATAAAAAGGTAGAGGGAATCCTTTTTTTTTTTTTTTTCTTTTCATGTTACTTCAATGTTTTAATTAGGGAAATAATTTTAATAGCTTTTATATATTTATTAACCTATAACATTATTATGTATGAATTAGTTTTGTCCTATCAATTTAATTTATTTGAATTTTTTCTTAGAGTAATTTATTTAGGTTGTATATATGTTTTACAGTTTTGTTATAAAAAAAGATGGCTTCATATGCTAATGTTGAATGTGATTGTAATTTGATGTTTTATTTTAATTTATATGTCTATATTAAGATTTTTATCTTAATATATATTTATCAACATTCTATATACTAAATTATTCATATTAGATATGTAAAATTATTATAATATGTATTTTATTAAATGTTTTTATGCATTTGTAAAAAATTACCTTTTCCATGTCTTTTCCATATGTTTTCCGAATTGTTTTTATATCCGGACTTATTGAAAAGGTACCTCGAAACGAATTTTAATTTCTTGGTTATGAATCTATTGTTTAGTTGGCATATAGTAGGCTGGCTTGATGGGTGGCTCCTCTTTGTTTAATTTGGGTAATTTGGCTTGAGATAAATAATTGCAATTTCGTTAACGAGAAGGCAACACTAGAGAAGTTGAAGATAACTATTTTACTTTTGTGGTTCCAATGGATGTTTTTTCAGCCTTCTTTCCACTCTATTGGGTCTTTTGTAGATTTCTTATCTTTGGTGGGTTGTCTCTGTACCAACATTGTGTAGAAAGATATGCTTTTTTCTTTAATGAAATCATTATTTATTAAAAAAGAGAGAGAGAGAGGAAATAAGTGGGATTGAGGAGAGTGTGGGAGGGGGGGGATTAGAGGTTATTAGAATTTACCAATAAGTATAGTTACTTATTTTCCCATATTTGTTAGATTTTGTTTTACACTCTGGCTTATTAAAGGTTTTGGTGCGTTTAGGAATACATTGACCAAAAAGGAAGGTTGAAAAATTGTCACTGGGTTTGCTTAATTAATGGTAGATGTACACAAACACACACACACAGAGATATATATATATATATATATATATATATTCACATAAAAAATATATCAGCTCGCCCATTTCTTTCTAACTTTTTCTTGTACTAAGGAGGACTTCTTGTCCTCCGTTTATATTTCTTTCTCTCTTAATAAAATTTCTTTTTCTATCGGAAAAAAGGAAAAAAAAAAAAAAAAACATAAACAACCTCAGAAAATCTTAAGTTGATTTTGATATTTGATGCTTTGTTCAAGGCAAGTCAAAATTTACTTGTCTTGGTCAAGAGAACAGTTTAAATGAGCATAAATGTTGTCACCATTGGACATTTTATTTGAAAAACTGCACTGCTTCGAAGTTCTGAAATTGTATTTTGGCAGAGTGGTATATTGTTCATCCTCTAAGATGCCATCATGTCCTAGAAGAAACTTGGGAAATATTTAGCTGGTGAAATTTTGATGTTTAAATTCACAGAGAACTTCTGTGTTGACAGAAAGTGAAGTTAACCATTAGAAATGATTTGTACCCCTCTAAACTGATTTCTCTGATCTGCCATGCAGATTGTCAATGCCCGCAGTAATAGTGGATCCTTCAGTTAAGCAGGTAATTGCAAGTGCATGTGATCAGATTTGTGCTTGAAAAGACAACTGCAGCATAGACTCCACCTTCTGTTTGAAGCCAGAAGTCTTTCCTTCCAATGATGTTTCCTGTACAATAGCAGCCCGTGAAACAATTCTTTCAAATGGTTCATTTAATAAACTCAGGCAACCATATACTGGTGTATCTTGCTTGTACCCTTGGAGGTGGACTGAGAAACAGTTATATCCAGAGAGTTCAAGATATTGGCACCCTTTACAACATGCTGCTATTGTAGCTATTGAATCTTCTGCTGCCAGGGATAAACGCCTTTTCCCTGCAATGGGAAATGTTGGAAATGAATCTTCTAAATTGGACCCTATGAAGGATTCTGTCACAAGCTCTCCAGCAAAGAGGAACAGAACCATTTGTTATAATGTAAGTTACCCTTATTCTGCTTAACTTATAAACTCTAGTATTAGGCATCTCCAGGGAACTGCTGAAATTGGTAGTTCACATGTAGATAGCCTGCAGTTAGATGTGGTCCTTGTCATGCCAGTAGTATTAAAATACTTTTGAACTGGTTGATCTTCTATAGATGTCCTTTTCTAGTTGTTTTCGTGTAACGTGCCTTGTAGTAACTGTTTTATCACCTGAATTGAATAATCAGTTTCTATGCAACCTTTATCTGCTGAGTTTTTAATTCATTAAGAAAGTATAAGGAGAAAGAACTCATATACTTAACTTTGCACTCTTGCACTATCTTTACGGTACTTGGTGGAGGGCCGTGTTTTCTAACATGCTTGCTTATACTGTGACTCCGGAGCATACAAAGCATTTTACTGGATGGTTTATTGGAAAGACGGAAATAAATAATAATGAGTTTTAATGGAGTCAAACTTGAATATTTTGTTTGGAGTTTTCTTCTCTTCAGATTCTTGGTGTTGGAAGATATATTTGGGCAAAACTAATTATTATATTTTCAGGTTAACAATTGTTGTTTATGTGTGTTAAGGTGTAATAAGGGTGTTTGGGTAATAACCCTTATATAGTATATATCCTAGGATGTACATGATTTTGAATTTGGATGAATACATTTTGATTCACATAACTCATCATGGTATTAGAGCCAAAACCCTAACCTTTGCCAGGACTGCCGTTGACCGCCGCCAGAGCCGCCATTGACTGCCACCGGCGCCGCCATGCACAACACTTTCCGGCGAGATTTCCGAGATCAAATACCACTGGCAGATTCGCCTCGAGAAGAAGAACAAAACCCTCAAGGTTTCGTCCCCATCCGTTGCAGTTTCAGAGGTCAATTTTGCCTCTTTTCAGTCTGTGACCTAACTCGAAATCCTTCGATTTCGGTAGTGTTCAAGCGCTGTCTCCTTCTTTCAGGCCCTCGTTGACTTCGAGTGGAATGGGAGAGGGGATTTCGAGGGCTGCTTGGGAGGAAGAAGTTGGTTTTTTGTAGAAGCAGCTCACGAATTCGATTCTCCTAGGTGCGGGTACTGTTTCTCAAATCTGTTTGGATGTTTTTGTTGCCTGAGGTGTTTCTGGGTTCTAGGTAGTGTTTTGGAGGTATTGTTGAGAGGGTTGGGTGTTTTGTTGATCGTGTGGGTGGTGAGTGCTGAGTTCTCTGTATTTCAGTTCCTTGTTGGTATCTAGTGCTGGTTTTCTTTGCTGATTTCTTTACTTAAAGCATGTCAGAGGAAGTTGTTAGCCTTGGGAATAGCAGTAGTGGGAGTAGGAGTAGGATTAGGGTTGGAATCTCTAACGATAATTCTTCCCTCCAAATTAGCCCGGTGAGGTTAAAATGGCAATAATTTCTTGGCTTGGTCTCACTCAGTGCCTATTATTTATTTAGACACATGGGTTGTATGGTTATATTTCTGGTAGCAAAACTAAACCAACTAATGGAGATCCATTATTGGAGTCATGGATTTTGGAAAACTCTTTAGTGATGTCGTGGTTGATTAACTCTATGCAACCACAAATCTCTCGTGGTTACTTGTTACTTGATTATGCTGATAAGATGTGGACAACTTTGTGCCAAACTTACTCTCAAGTTGGAAATGATATTCAGGTTTTTGAGCTTAGGAAGAAGTTTCATGAGACTAAGTAGGGAGAATTGACTATTGTTCAGTATTTTGCTGAACTGAGTGGTTTATGGCATTAGTTGCTATCAGGAGTATCAGCCAGTACATCCTGAGGATGTAGCTTCTTACAAAAAGGTGGTGGATAAGGAGAGACTGTATGATTTTTTAGCTGGACTTAATCTTGAGTATAATCAGATTAGGGTTTAGGTTTTGGGAAGAGATTTATTTTCAAATCTGAGGCAGACATATGCTTATGTACAACAGGAGGAGAGTAGGATGATAGCTATGCTTCATGTAGGAATTCATGAGAGATTTGCAATGGTAGTAACTCCTATTCTGAAAGAATCTAAAGGAGTGCATACTAGAAGGAGTGAGATTGCAAGGGTAGTGATAAGGATGACTTGTAGTGGATTATTGTAGTAAGACTCGTCATACTAGAGACACATGTTAGAAGCTACATGGTCGTCCTACCAGAGGCAGAGGTGGTAAGGTTGTCGGACCGCTTATATCACGAGCTCATTTCTCTAACATTGCTGAGTCATCACCTTCTACGGAATCAAGTGCACTTAATCTTGAACAAATGCAACATCTTAGGCATCTAATGGCAAAACTTGATGGTTGTCCTTCCACTTCAACTGCATTTTCTCATCATGCCCTTGGTACTCATTCCACCACAGATTCAGAGCCTTGGATCATTGATTCTAGAGCTTCCAACCATATGATTGGTACTTCTAGAAATTTTTTTACTTATTTCCCTTGTTCTGGTAAAGACAAGTTAAAGGTAGCCGATGGTTCATTGTCCTTTATTTCTGGGAAAGGTTCTATTCAGTGTACTCCTACTTTACCATTGTCTTCTGTTCTTCACATTCCTAAATTTTCCATGAATCTCTTATCAATTAGCTCAATCACTAAAGACTTAAATTGTAAAGTTATATTTGATTCTTCTTGTTGTAAATTTCAGGAATTGGGAACAGGAAAAACGATTGGCTATGGTAAAGAGCAAGATGGGCTATACTCCTAGTATTTTGGCGAACACAGTTGCTTCTAGGCAATCCCTTCAGAGTAGTACTTCTATTACTTCTCAACAGCAGTTGGTTCAGTGGCATTGCCGTTTAGGACATCCCTCTTTTTTGGTTCTAGGAAACATGTTTCCAGACTTACTTAAGCATTGTATTATGAACAATTTGCTTTGTGATGCTTGTGAATTTGCTAAACATAAGCGTGCCTCTTATCCTTTACTGAATAATAAAAGTACTGCTCATTTTGCTCTTATTCACTCTGATGTTTGGGGTCCTTAGTCGTGTTATATATTTATCTGGTTACAAGTGGTTTGTTATATTCATTGATTGTTTTAGTCGTACTATTTGGGTGTACTTATTGCGTGCTAAAAATAAAGTGTTCACTTGTTTTCAGATGTTTCATAAACTTGTTTGTACACAGTTTGATGGTAAAGTTAAGATTTTATGGAGTGATAATGGTATACAGAGGGTAATTTTCAAAATTATCTTCAGGATCATGGCATAATGCATCAAATCAGTTGTGTTGACACCTCGGCTCAGAATACTACGGCAGAATGCAAAAATCGACATCTTTTGGAGGTAGCACGGTCCCTCATGTTTACTATGAATGTCCCTAAGGCTTATTGGGGAGATACAGTTCTCTCTGCAACTTATCTCATTAATCGTATGCCTCTTCGAACTCTTGATTTTAAAAGCCATCTAGATATTATTCAAGGTAATTGTTTTTTTGTGGTCCTTCCTAAAGTATTTGGTTGTGTTTGCTTTGTTCATTAGCACAGGAAGAATATCAGTAAGCTTGATTATCGAGCATTGCAATGTATATTTATTAGGTAATCTGTCACTCATAAGGGATATAAGTGCTATCATCCTCTTACTAGGAAGACTTATGTTAGCATGTATATCACTTTTCATGAATCCAATGTTTATTTCTTCATGACACCTTTTCAGGGTGAGAGTAACAGTGAGGAAGAGGTGTCTTATGGTAGTAAGGGGGAGTGGCTACCTGAGTTGTTAATAGAGGACAGAATGAAAGAGAAGGAAGATGAAGCAAAACAGAAGGAGAGTATAAAGAAGAAGAGTATATCGGAAGAAGTGAAGGATATTGAGATTCATATGAGGCTAGCAAAGTCGGATTTGCTTAAGTATAGCCGCTAGATGCATATAACGTGGAAAAATAGCCATCGAACTTGCTTTACCTAGCCAAGAGTTCTCTCTAGACCTAGCTTCCGTACCGGTACATCCTTGTAAGTCTCCTAATGTTATTTCTTCTTCAAATATACCTAATGATTCTCCTATCATTGATGATGCTAATCTCTCTATTTCAATTAGAAAAGTAGTTAGGACTTGTACTCATCATCCTATCTCTAATCATGTTTCATATAAATCTTTGTCTCCATCATATAGAGCATTTGTCTCTACTCTGTCGTCTGTGTCTATTCCACAGAGTTGGAAAGAAGCTCTTGTTGATCCTAAATGGGAAGATGCAATGGTTGAGGAAATGAAAGCTTTATCTAAGAATGATACTTGGGAGCTTGCTAGTCTTCGTCATGGAAAACAAGCTGTTGGTTGTAAATGAGTCTTTACCATTAAGAGAAAAGCTTGATGGGACAATTGAGAGATATAAAGCCAGACGTTGCAAGAGGATTCACTCAAACTTATGGGGTGGATTATCAAGAAACATTTGCTCATGTTGTCAAGATGAATTCTATCAGAGTTCTTATCTCTTGTGCAGTAAATCTTGGTTAGGACTTACAGCAATTTGATGTAAAGAATGCTTTCTTGCATGGAGATCTTGCTGAGGAAATCTATATGGAGATCCTTTCAGGCTTCTCGTGTTAAAATACTGAAGGGAAGGTATGTAAGCTGAAGAAGTTCTTGTATGGTTTCAAACAGTTACCCCGAGCCTGGTTTGATAGATTTTAAAAGGCGATGCTTTCTTTTGGATACCAACAAAGCAATACTGATCACACCATGTTTGTAAAACACTGTCATGGGAGGATTATTATTCTTATTGTCTATGTTGATGATATAGTTGTGATAGGTGATAACCTTGTATAGGTATCCAAGTTGAAAAGTCATCTTGTTTAGAAATTTGAAATCAAGGATTTAAGGAAGCTATGTTACTTTCTTGTCATTAAAGTTGCTCATTCAGACAAGGGTATCTTTCTATCTCAAAGGCAATATATTTTTGATTTGCTAGAAGAGACAGGTATGCTTGGATGTAAGCCTGCATCTACACCTATTGAAACAAACCACAAGTTACAAAGTGGAGATGGAGAATATGTTAACAGAGAGAGATACCAACAATTGGTTGGAAGGCTAATTTATTTATCACATACTCGTCTAGACATAGCTTATGTTGTTAGTGTGGTTAGCCAGTTTATGCATGATCCTCGTTCCGACCATTTGGATGCAGTTCATCGTATATTGCGATACTTGAAATCTGCACCTGGGAAGGGACTTCTCTTTGAAACTAGAAGCCTATACAGATGTAGATTGGGCTGGATCACTTGATGATAGGAAGTTTACTTCAGGATATTGCACATTTGTTGTTGGGAACTTAATGTCATGGAGAAATAAGAAGCAAACTGTAGTTGTTAGGTCTAGTGCTGAAGCAAAATACAAAGTGATGGCTCACGAGACTTGTGAGTTGTTATGGCTTAATAAGTTGATGGAAGATCTCAGATTATCTTGGAAAAAATCTATTTTGCTATATTGTGACAACACCGTTGCAATAAATATAACACACAACCCAGTCCAGCATAATCGTACAAAACACATTAACTAGACTCTTGTCTCATTTGTATACCATTTATAAGATCTGAAAGGCAATTGGACCGATATCTTTACAAAATGACTGAGTAATGTAGCTTTCCATTATATTGTTTGCAAGATGGACATGAGAGATATTTATGCACCGTCTTGAGAGGGAGTGTTGTTTATGTGTGTTAAGGTGTAATAAGGGTGTTTGGGTAATAATCCTTGTATAGTATATATCCCAGGATGTACATGATTTTGAATTTGGATGAATATATTTTGATTCACATAACTCATCAACAATGATGAGAGTGCTGATAATCAAATATATCGTACAACGTCAGCCCGACCTTATTTATGTACGGGGTTTGACATATATCTTGTTATGGGAGCCATGCCCAATGTAAGTTCGTCAAATTATATTTCTTTCCTTGTTCTTTAGGCATTCTCAAGTCATACATTGTGGTAAACTTATAGCTTTATTAGCTCATTCTTTATATGGCAATGATTTGGTGTTATTATAAAATGTCAATTTTTTTTCTTTCCCCCTTCTTCCTATTACAAAAGAAATAATAATAATAATTGTCATAACTCAACCTTCTCAATTCTCCTAATCATGGTAGAAAGTGGGTGTGTTGAGTTATGAGCTCCCAATGTGTGTTTTGGGAAATGTTCTCACATGTTGTTGACTTACTTGGCCATGTAGGAGCTCAAAGGAAAATTACTAGTAAGTCATACTTTCCCTCATAATGACTAATAAGGCCCGTGTGTATTACATGACCAATAAATATAAACTTACTGTTGGTGTGTGTGAAAAATTTATTTAATTGCATTTCAATAACATGTACAACCTAGAATATATACTCTAGTAAGGGTAATTACCTAAACACCCCTATAACATTCTATTACAATCAACACTCCCTCAAGATCATGATACATAAATATCTCTCATACCATCTTGCCAATAATGGGATGGAAATCTACACTACTAAGACTCTTCGTAAAGAAATTTGCTATTTGGTTTTCAGATCTCACCAGAAAGTGTAAAAATGATTTGAGAGTTTAGATTTTCTTTAAAAAAAGGTCTATCAATCTTGATGTGTTTTGTACGATCATACTGGACTGGATTGTGAGCTATATTGACAGTTATGGTGGTGTCACAATACAACAGAAGAGACTTTTCTCCGCTTAATTTGAGATCTTCCATGAGGTTCTTAAGCCATAATAACTCGAAAACTTATGTGAGTCATTGCTTTGTATTCTGCTTCAGCATTAAACGTAGCAATTATATTTTGTTTCTTGCTTTTCTATGACACTAAGTTTTCACTAACAAAAAGTGCAATATCTTGAAGTAGACTTCCTATCATCAAATGATCCCAGTCAATCTGCATCTATATAGGCTTTTAACTTCAAGTTTCTATGATTTTTAAAGAGAAGTCCCTTCTTAAGTGCAGGTTTCGAGTATGAATTGTATCCAAGTGATCAGAATGAGGACTATGCATAAACTGTCTAACTACACTGGCAGTATAAGCTATGTTTGGACAAGTGTGGGATTGATAAATTTGCTTTCCAACCAATCGTTGGTATCTCTCTATCAATACATTCTTCATCACCACTCTGTACTTTGTGGTCTGCTTTAATAGGTGTGTCTACAAGCCTGCATTCAAGCATACTTGTCTCCTCTAGCAGATTAAGGATATACCTTCTCTAAGATCGAAATATACTCTTTTTAGAATGAGCAACTTTGATCCCAAGGAAGTAATTAAGCTTCTCCAAATCCTTAATCTCTAATTCTCTGACAAGATAATTTTTCAGCTTGGAAATCTTTGTAAGATTATCTCATACTGTTATTATTTATTGTAGGATAAGAGACACGTTTGTGTTTAGCAAATTCACATTCATCACATGTTAGATTATTCATAGTATAATGTTTAAGTAAATTAGGAAACATATTTCCTATAACCAAAAAAGATGAATATCTTAAACGAGGATGTCACTGGACCAACAGTTGTTGGGAGGAAGTGGAAGCACTACTTTAAAGAATTAACCAGAAGCAACATTGTTTAACTAAAATATTCATACCATATTCCAATTAGTACAGTCCATCTTCCTTTTCACAATAGTCAATTGTCTCCCCTATTCCCAATTCCTGAAAGATACACCCATAGAATCAAATATGGCGTGACAATTTAAATCATTAGTGATGTAACTAATTGATAAGAGATTTATAAAAAATTTAGGATTATGGAGAACAGAAGACAAGGTTAAGGTCGGAGTACAACTAATAGAACCTTTTCACGAAGTAGATGATAAAGAATCATCGGATACCCAAACCTTCTCTTTACCTGAATACGTAAATAAGTGAAAAAAATATTAGAAGTACCAGTCATATGGTCAGAGGCTTCCAGAGTTAATGATTCAAGCTCTGAAGCTATGTTGGAATGAGCATCTAAAGCATAATGAGAGGATGCTTCTGCAGTAGAGGAATAACAATCTAATTTGGCCATCAAACGCTTGAGTCGTTGCAATTCCTCAGTATTGAGGTTATTGGATTAAGTTGGAGATGAGAGCCAAGTAGTTTCATGAAGCAAACTTTGTGAACCAGGTGGCTCTGTATCCCTGCCTCCTCATTCTCTAGTAGAGCGACCATGTAGCTCCCATTAATAGGGGTCTACCACAATCATCACAACTAAAATGATCCTTGTTACTACTAATTGTAGTCTCACATGAGCTCCCACGTGAAGCACGATGTCCTCCATTTCTTTTCTTTTTTCTTTTTTCTTTTTTCTTTTTTTTCTCCAAAGCTATTTATAAAGCACATGCCGAAACAAGTGAAATTAAAGTGCTTTACTTGAATGTGACTACGGGTAAATGCAAAGTAATTATCAAAAGAACTGTTTTTGCCAAAGAATTGGGAGTTCCTATTGTAATTCACCAGAATTGCTGTGGGTGTTGGTGGCCGGAGGCAGCTGATGCTATGGAGACAACAGTCAGGGTTCATTGCTCTGATACCATGTTATGTGTAAGAAACCTATTATAACATTTTATTATAGTCAACACTTACAGTTTGTTTTTTTCCAAGAAAATCCTACATAATTGCAATTCCTATATTACCATTTATTGTATATTCTAATTCACTCGTGTTGCTAAACCTTTTAACTTTTTTTTTTTCTTTAAATAAAATATATGTTCAGCGGACAAAATCCATCAAGTTGAAGTCTACTTGCATGTTATTAGGCTTTTGTTTTTCTTTCTTCTTGTTTTTTCACCCTCTCAGCTCTATTTTCTCTTCTTCTTCATTTGAGACCAAGCAAAAAGAAAAAAAAAATGTTTAGTACCTTCTTCTGGTTATTCTTTTTTTTTTTTTTTTTTTTTTTTTTTTTTGGCACTTGTCTATCTTATGCCAAGAAAACTCGGTCTCCTGATATCTAGGTTTGCTTGTCTTGGATATCTTAATTACTTGTCTAGACTAAAATAGTATTAGTAGCAGTAGTTTACATGTGGATCCCAGTAGTAATTAATTGTTAGTGGTTGGTTCATAGAAACCATAACTACTGTTCCTGGTCCATTGGAAAATGTTATTTTTATTGTATGCATTTTCCTTGTATGTGATCTACAAAAATACACTTAAAATATTTCACACACAAGCACGTAGCATCACAAACACAGGATGATATCCGTAAAGGACCCAACAAAATATTGGAAAAAAGCAAGGACGAATGACAAAAGAGATTTATAATACTGAAAATTACTCGGTGTCTAAATAAGCGTGCAAAACAGACTAGCAATATTTTGATATTTAATTTCCATTTCACTAGAGCCATTAATTAGACAGAAAACAATCCATCTTGCTTCAATTCATTTCACTTGATATGTGAGGGCGCTTTTATTCAGCTCCGCCTAGGCGAGCACCTGAAGTGCCCATAAGATTCTAGCAAGATTCATTTTTATTGTTTGAAGTTACAATTTTTAATTTCCTAACAAATAGGAAACCTACGGCAGATGAATCATAAAAGGAATAGGAGTAGTTCATAAAACATTTGAAAAAAAAAAAAACTTTATCAATAGATAGCCTTGCAAAATGAAACCAGAAACTCTATATCAGTGGCGTAAGGACTGAAAAACTCAACTAGAAAGCATCCCTTGTTTTGTGAATGAAAAACAGCATGTTTTTAGTAGTAAGTCTGGCTTATTATTCAGCTCTTCTTCTGATACTAGTCTTCTGTTCTGTTATACAATAAATGAATTCTTCTATTGTGATAGATTTTTTTTCATTCTATTTTTACTTGTTGGAATATATATATATATATATATATATATATATATAACTCTTTCAGATCATATTGGTTTTAGTTTTTACTTGCTGATAGTTTGAATTCTTACTTGTAGAATTTTTTCGAGGCGTGCTTTGCGCTTTGCTCCGATAACAATGGGCTCGAGGATCCTAGCGTCTTTAACAACACAGATATATAATATATGCTGACTTTTACTTTTTGATCTAAGGTGTGCTATGGCGCTTGTGCATCAGAGAATTAGGCGAATATTTTATGCTTTTCTAAACCCTAATGCTGGTGCACTGGGAAGTGTTCTTAGATTGTAGGGAGAGAAGAGCTTAAATCATCATTATGCTGTTTTCAGGATCGTGATGCCTGAAGAAGTCCTTCATAGATGTAAAATTCAACTTGCAGAAACTGCTGACAAACTGCAATTGCTTGTTAGCAAGTAGGCACGAGTCCTCAAAATTTAGCAAAAAGATGAATATTTAATTTGGATGGGAGCGTCTTTACTAATGGGTTCAAATGAAATGGGAATCTTTATCCGAATCTTGACAAGGATATTGACATTTTGTGGTAGCTTTTTTATTATTTGTATATATGGCTAGAGGTTTAATCACTTAGAAGCAAAATATCCATGTTAAGAGTCACATTCTTTAATTAATTGGTATTAGAAGATGAGACTTATCTATTTATATATTTTTTGAATATTTATTATACTAGCAATATAAAAGATTTCACAATGATACTTCACATGAAATCATTTCACAAATTATCACATGAAATAGGATTGTTGGAATAGATAGCAACCTTTGGGAAAAAATAAATTACTCTAATATTAACTTGAATCAAATGATAATTTAGTCTTGTATGCGAATAAAATGATTTGATTACTTAGAAAAATTTGTATATAAATTAATTGGT
Organism: Quillaja saponaria; assembly: GCA_029379385.1. Classification (NCBI taxonomy): domain Eukaryota; kingdom Viridiplantae; phylum Streptophyta; class Magnoliopsida; order Fabales; family Quillajaceae; genus Quillaja; species Quillaja saponaria. The sequence continues at coordinate 8,911,089 of CM055606.1, forward strand.
AATCGGCTACATAACGAGCTTAATTTAGAATAAATATTTAAATTAAATATAATAGAGTAAATAAATTAAGTTAATAATAAATGAGAAAAATAAAAGTAATTTATTCTGACAAAATTATTAATGTCCACTATGGCTTGCAAAAATTATTAATCTTCAAGCCATTTCCAATGCATTTTTCTGACATAATTCCATCATTTTAACTTTCTTTGTCTCTTTTTCCTCATCTTTAATTTCAATTCAGTGAGGTACAGCTGAAAATAATTCTATGCGAAAGGCAAGTTATCATCTATACTAAATGCAAAACTCAACTGAAATAATTCTCAAAATCATTAAATAATATCTGGAAAATGTAAATCTGCTACTATAACTGCCTACCAAATAAACAAATGACATTATCTCTACAATTTATCTCTTGCTGAGGAACTGAACTTGATTATTATATACAATAAAGTTAATTCTCAACCATATTTTTTCTTTTTTCTTTTTTTCTCCTGGTATTTGTACTACAAGTGACCAAGCAACTCAAGAAGAACAGGAAAGCATGCAAACACCGGGTCGATAAGCCCAAGCTGGGGGCAAGCGAGCATAGTTTTCCATCCCGGGCTGATCATCAAATGGTCGCTCCATTAACTTTAGCAGCCTTCGGACTTCTCCAAAATCACCTACTTCTGCTGCATCAATGGCAGTCTGGCATAGATAGTTCCTGAGAATATATTTGGGGTTCACTGAATCCATCGATGCCTTCCTCTGCTCATCTGTGCTGCCACTAGACGAGAGCTGTGGAATCCAAGAGACAAAAGATAAAAGGTTCAGGAAACTGCAAACATTTCTTTTTAGTGTGACAAGACAATAATAAATAAATTTAATGAAAAAGGATTGGAACTGTGTTTCTGAGAGGAGGAATTTAACATTCTTGATAACTTGGGAGTTTATTGAGAATCATTGGCTATTGAGCAAGGAAAGCTTTGATTCAAAAGCAGCATCTCATTGACAAGTTGAGTTTTAATCCAGACTAAAAAGGGAAAATAAAATCACAAGAAAACTAGGCAGAGAAAACAACAACACACCAACTGTTAAAAACAGACAAATGAAAATTAGAGAGATCAAGAGATAAGAAATATTGAACCAGTGATTACCAGAAGGAAATTTAGGATTGAGGGATTCAGTCTCCAAGTTCTAATGGGGGAATATTATATAAAAAAACGAGGGTTACGGCAGGGCAGGCCCAAAAGTAAACAACATTATTACTACAAAGGGAACATTTTCAATGATTTGAAGATACATATCAACGTATGTATACATACATATGCAACATATATACATATGCCAGCATGCACATACACATAAATACAACCTTGAGGGTCTACACCTAATTTAGGACATTCATCATGATTTGTATAAACGATGACTATTGTTCAGGTCTAAGTGACACTGGTGCAATGATGAAACCATCGTGCTTCAAACAAGAACATGCATTCCCAAGGACCACCACCCATACAAAGTTATGGTTTATGTGCTACCTCCAGGCAATATTTGTTAACTGCTATACCCAAATGTTACCTATTTCATGGTTTGTTGTAGTTCATGGTATGGAGGGTACTGAATAATCTATAACCAAAATTAACTGCAGCTCCATAGGGAAGGTATTGAATTAGCTAACACTGGCTAGGACTAAATCCACATCAATTGGTTGGCAAGCAATCAGCATGTAATAACCTTCAGCAAATCTCTTGGTACTGAAATCCCCAACTTGTTAAGCCTTGATATATAGAACTTGAAACAGTGCAAGCAAGCTACTAACTGGTGCACTAAAAGGTAATAAATCAAAAGTTTCAGAAGTATTAAAGCTCCATGTTTTACGTACCAAATGCGTCATAATCTATTATGTAATACTTTAAATCCCAGTCTCCCATTCCTAATCCTCAAAGATAAGAAGATAATTAAATTCTTCAGCCACACAGAATCAAAACTATGAAGCCTTCTCTAAGCTTTCTAATTAGTGTATTTCAATAGCCGTAGTGCCATACTTCCTTCTTCCTTTTGGGTTGGGGTTTGGTGATGATGAGATGAGAGGTCTTACTGAAACAATGATGCATCCTTGATACATTCTACTGGAAAGCACCAACATCTTCTAAGATAAAATTTACTTACCATTCCTATAAAAGGTAAATCTAAACATATACCCAATGCACATGCACATACAAACAATACTTTTCCATGCCATGAAAAATTCTGAGACAGACTTTCTGGAGACTTAAAACAATTTCAAAAAATAATTTTGCAATTAGTATATTATCACCTTCACAAAATATGAACCATATAATTCAAAGCCCTGAACAAGCATGATAAAAGAAGCACAAAAGAGTTCAAGAAATTTATACTTAGGATGGAGTTTCATCCAATATCAGATATGATAACTCTAACAACTTGTATCAACACACGGCCTAGGAGAAATTAAGGATCAAAGAAAGGACCCCACTCTATCTATACAACATTGATGCTTTTCCTATCAACTAATAAGTTAAAAATCGATGCAATTTCACATAAAGCAAATATTAGAAGCCAGGGGTGAGGAAAATATGAATGCACCTCATGTATGTAGGATTTCACCCAGCTAATCCATGCCTCCTTCCGCTCTTTACCCATATCTAGCAGAACTGCCTTCAGAGGAAACAACAATTCATCTTCCGAAATGCTAGTGTCAGCTTTAATATTTGAAAGCAATCGAAAGAAATTCGTGTAATCAACTTTATCAACAGCCATATTGTTCAGAAGTTTGCTAATGAGCTGCTTATTGTACTTTGGGAGGCCAAGTTTTTTAGTCATTATCGCTTGATAGTCATCCATAAATTTGTTCCCATATCTGAAACCAGTCAAACAATAGAATCATAAATTAGATCCACCAAGAAGAATGGATCCTGTAAAGGAAAAAGCATCTCACAACTGGTACTACCTTTCCAAGGCATAGTTAGCCTCTTTATCATTTATCAACTGGGAAGCTGATAGAGTTGCAGTAAACTGAGCAACATTCCACAAACCAATATCAGGCTGATTAGCAAAACAATATCTTCTACCAGGAAGATCTGTGGTATTTGGAGTGAAACTTGGATCAAAAGCATCCAGAAATCCAAAAGGGCCATAGTCGATAGTGAGACCCAGGATACTCATGTTATCAGTGTTCAGCACACCATGGGTGAAACCGACACCCTGCCAGCTTGCAATCAAGGAAGCAGTTCTCTCAGCAACCTCCACTGCCCATGCTGATATAGAACATAGGAACCAAAAGGGGGAAATGGTTAAAGTAACAACTGAACTGAAATTTTCTTCCTTCATATTTTGAACAAAAATTACCAAAAGGTATGGGCAATGTATGATGGCAAAAAGAAAAACCTGATTTCAAAGCTCAAAAACATGAATGAAGCAAATCATGACTTTAGTATTATCATATTAATATATATATATATATATATATATATTTATTTATTATATATGAAGGATATTGTTAGGAATATAATATTAATATACTGTGTAGTCCCACATTGCTTAGATGTAAAAGTCTATGTTTCAATGTTTATTATAAATATAGCTCATGGATTGTAGGTTTTGAGTAATTCAAGCTATAGCCCTTCTCCTCATCCAATTTTATTTAACATAGTATTAGAGCAGGTTTATGTAATTTAATCTTGGCCCGATTTCCAAACCCCTAATCATCACTTCTCTTTCTTTTATCTAGCCGCCACATGAAGAAAAAGAAGACAAAAAAAAAAAAAAAAAAAACAATGGCTTCGGAGCCGGCCATCATTAAGCCTTTGTCATTTTCCTCTTAATTGGCTCAACCCTTCTCCTTTTCAAGCCTCTATTATTTTAAGGTTTGACAGCTTATACGGTACTCATGTGAACTTTCCCACTATGCCTCCTTCACCAGCAGTTGCCTCTCCACTTACATATTGTACCTCTTTCCAGCAATGCTCCATGTACTTTTTCAGAAAACCCCACTATCTCTTTCTAGCGGTGTTCTTTTTATTTTTTCAAAAATCCTCTTGTGCACTATTTACCAATACTGCTCACAAGTATTGTTCACCAATATTGTTCATGGACACCATTCACCAATACATTCGTCAAACAGATTGATGCTTGACCTATTATTATTAGGTTTTTGTAAGCAAGGGAGAGTGTTGGGATTGATAATAGGGTTTTGCTTGTACAAGATTGAGCATTATATGCTCCATCTTAAGGGAGAATTTTAAGAGTACATTATTAATGTATAGTGTTGTCCCACATTGCTTAGATGTGGAAGTCTATATTTCATTGTTTACTATAAATAAAGCTTATAAGTGTAAGTTTTGAATAATTCAAGTTATAGCCCTTTTCCTCATCCTATTTTATTTAACAGATGTTCCATATTCTGCCATGTGTCACTCTTGATAGTATGACGTGCTGCTATTGAATTTTTTGCTGTGATATTTAACCAATCAAATGTAAATAAAATGCCACCAATTATTCATTGCCACATGACAGTATTAAAAGTTACATCGTTTTTAACTATTATTTATTAATTTTTAAAACAATCATAACTTTCAAATTTGATTTTTCATAATTATTCACTTTTCATATTTCAACTCTTGCCTTTTCCTCTTAACTTTTCATATTCCAACTCCTGCCTTTTCCTTCTAGTTTTCATTTTTCACTGCTATAGTGGTATCATATTGTTGCTATAAAAGGTTGGTTTATCATTAGAAGATTTGCTATCATTGTCTTTCTTAACTTCAAGAAACTCTTTGACCTCTTCTATTTTTTCTCCATGCACAAATCAGTTTCCTAAGAATTTAGGATGTTTGTTGTATAGCAATGATCAATTTAGTCATTTGCACATCTGCATAGTAAATGCCGCTTTATATGTAGTAAAATGTATTTTTTTTAAGTTGTATGGTCTAACTAAGATCTGCACAGCCAAACCAATTTAGACGAAGTTACTCTTTTCTATTATATTATATTGTATATATTGGATATTATCTTGGATGAATATTGAATACTATTTTTTATGTTTACAATATATGAAAGAATGAGTTTTTGTTTATAATAAGAATATTTTAATTATAATATTTTTTGAAAACAATAAGTTATAAGTTATAATACAAGATGTTGCATTGTCTGAAAGGGTGAACTAAAAAGGTTCAGGGACAACTACCATTTGAACATAATAAGTATTACGATAAAAGATAATTTATTTGACATTTATAACAGTCAAGTACTTGATCTGAATTTATCTCTAAAGGCAGTTCAAAAAGCCTAAAAAATATGCTAGAAAGTTATGACTCATAAGTACATTGAAAGCACCGGTAGATTATGGATCGTACAGAGTACTTAACTTTTTGTTATACTTTTTAGAATTAGATGAAGATCAACCAAAATGCCTATCCCGTGTTTGTACATTCTTTTCCTAGAAACAAGTTTACATGTGTCGTAAACAATTTTATGATTTATACATGTCAATTACTATCCAACACATCCCACTAGATTTTTCAAGAATTCATGTATCTTAGTACCAATTTGTCACAATCGTACAATTTGATTGCAAATCGTACTATTCGCTTTGTTTCATGAGCGATTTAGGCGAGCAAATCGTAGAACCACACTAAATCAACAATTCTCCAGAGATAGGGTTGACTATCGAACTTGGACATGTCAGGTTTTGCCAACATGAAAGACCAAAATTCATAATCAAATTTTTTAAATGAAAATACTATACTAACCTCCAAAACTTTTCTGCAATTACCCAGCCTTCAAAGCTCTCCAAATCACGTTGCTTCATTGATGATGATTTTTGCTTCATTTTGATAGTTATCAACTTATATGTTTTATGTTATTTTCACTTATATATATAAAGGTGTTGGAAATGTTGTGAGATGGACAAAGAAGATTGACAAAGTGAAACTATATTTTATTCTTATGACATGATCAATTATTATGTTATTGTTATTATATTAGTTTTATGTGCCTAAATGTATTATTTTCTAATCTATTTTGTTCTTAACATGTTGATTTATTATTTCCCACCATCTATATAAAATGAATTGAATTATAAGATTCGCTAGATTCCCAATTCACAAAAATAGGATTTTGATTCACGTTACAATTCATGAGTTGACAACTATGCCAAATGTTCAGTACATTTTCTACCCTAATCTTGTACCCCTAACTTCCTACTTAAAAGTGCCAGTCCTAGAATGTAAATACTAGACCTACTCCATTTTTAGGATGAATTTCATCATCAAAAAAAGATTATATGGGATGCTGATGTTGCATGCAAGAATTATTATAAACCTAGAATCATGCTTGAGATCATTTCAAAAGAATTACCTGCATACTTGTTTGATGTAAGATCCACGACCGAATGATCTTCATCACCGGTACTGAAAGATACAGTCTCACTCTTATTCATGTTCTCGAAATGAGGAAAATGATGTTTAATGGCATAATCTGCCAAAGAACGAACAAGATCGAGGTCTTCTTTCCCTCTGGAGGCATGTATTTGATATGATCCAAATCGCAGAAATGATTGGGCAACTCTACAAACAATTGCACCGGGTTCCTCCTTTGCGTTGCCACTGCAAGTGAATACTTAAATATTACAACCCAGTTGGCAATAATATATCTCACAACTGAATATGAAGTTTCTCAAACCAAGCTTTCATTCACAATTACCAAGTCCATTATGTTCCTCATTTACAAAACTTAAGCCTTAATCTTCCACCACATACAGCAATCAAATTGTGAAGAATCGGGAATAGAGATTTAACAATTGAAAAGATATTCTTCACTACATATAAGATAATAAACATTTAAAATTTGCCCGCATTAAACCTTGATCTCTGTTATAATAAGAAGTTGATTCATTATCACATAATGAGAACCTAAGATCTCCAATAATCATAGAGAATATTTCCATCCTCTCATGCTCATAACATTCTACAGGGTACTTAAATCTCATGATAAGTGTGATACAGATGAAAAAACAGTACAGTTATTGGAAATCTGGTGCACATACTCATAAAACATATCTCGAGTGACCATCTTTCCGGTTGTCACAAGACAAAGGGCGCGGGTTGTCGGGATCCCCAGACTGTGCATTGCTTCACTACAAAGGAACTCTCTGATGCTACTACGTAGCACTGCAAGTCCATCTGCAAACCGGCTGTAAGGAGTCTTCCCAGCACCTTTAAGTTGTAGTTCCCACCTTTCAGACTTTGAATTCAGTATCTCTCCAAGAGTTATTGCCCTACCATCACCTAACTGCCCAGCCCATGTGCCAAACTGATGTCCTCCATAGCATTGAGCATAAGGCACCCTGTGTACAGAAGTATGAATCATGGGTATATGAAGCATTATTAAGAGCCTTATGATGAGATTGTAACATATACTTATGTACAACCACTTACACTCCCATCATAGGTGATGCACCAGAGAAGAGAAGGGGAAAATCAGGCCTCTCAAATCTGAAACTCCAAAAGAGGAATAGTTAGTGCCTCAGAATTATACAGATACCTCTAGATCATTGACAAAACATAAAAAAACTAAAAAAACAAAGGAATGCCAGAGATGTGACATTGATGAGAACATCCTAAGGATTTGCAAGTGATAAACAAAAAGGAAAGAAACCCAAAATGAAGAGTAAAATCCAACTTTCCGAATTTCAGAACAGCCATTGAGCACATTGTAATTTCATGTACGTAATTTCAGGTTATTTCAAAGCAAGGACATGAATCCAAAAGGCATTTCACTTTTATATACCACTGAAGAGATTAATGCTTCTGGTTAAACTCCCATGGAAAACTATGTATATATGCATTAAAAAAATTCATTTGTGAAGCAAATGAGCCACACGGTAACCTCACTCACCAATTACTCCTAAAGTGGGAGGAGGGGTCACCAGACTCAAAGGTCACTCCAAATGTTTATCCAAGTTATTCTTCAACTTGCCAGATACATGTTTTCTATAGTAATATGAAGCTCATTATACATTGAAAATAACAGGTAAGAATAACTAAGTACAATGACTGTTTCTGTTTAGAGGTGAGAGGTGAAAAGGATCTTCTGAGAGATAGAAAATGTGTAGTCACTAAGACCAGTTTGTACTACTTCTAAATTTTTACTGTGATGCATAAAAACTAACCACTAGGAATCATCTGGGCTACCAGGCAGCAAAAAAATAAACAAACAACTCACTCTCTAGGATCCAAATCAAGCAGCTCTGAGACCGGTTCTGACCATGCTACAATTTGAGGATTATCTACTTCAGCTGATGGTAAGACTTTAGTATAACAAGCATGCAATACCTGAAGTTCAAAACAAAGAAAGTCAAATCAAAAGATAAGTGAAAAGAATAGTTTGTAATAAAAATATTTGTCATCATAACAGAACAAGTCTTTTAGACACTTATCTATCATTTTATATCATGTATTCTGTATAACACTTCAGCTGAAATAGACATTACACACTTTTTGGCTTCAAAGAAACTGAGAAGATAAAACTAAAAAAAATAGGGATAGCAAGTTCCAATCCTACTGAAAGAAACATGGTGATAGTCCAATGGGGCATATCTTACAAATTCATTACACTACTGAAAGCAAGATTGAGTGTTACCAGTGAAAAGACACATGTTCCTACTGACACAATTTATGGATCAGAATTGACACATAAAAAGGTTATCCTTCAACTCTCGAACAAAGCAGATTCTTCTTTTATCCAATTAGTCATCCCCATCATATACAGTTCAAACTATTTATGAGAATACTCAATTCAACTAAACCTTAAATAGCAAACTAATTTGGGTTGGCTATGTAAATCATTTTTCTCCATTTGCATCGATCCAAGGAGTCACTTTTAGGAAGTATAGGAAGTAACCACATGCTCGAACATATAGTTTGATATCTTAGATAAGGCTCTTCAGATTGTTTTCTCCAAGTTATAGGAAAGACAAATGGGTCTCTTTTTTCCTGGTGTTCTAAGGCCCTAATTGCAGATCCATCACGTAAATTGTTTTCGCGAAAAAAGGTCTCTTTTTTTCTGGTGTTCAAAGGCCCTAATTGCTGATCCATCAAGGAAACTGTATTCCGACAGAGTCTCAAGGAAAAGTGCAACAGTGGAAGGTATTGTTTAGTAGTTGTCCTTATTGATTTGGAAAAATATGTATTTACAACCATTTTACTCAACCTTAAGTTCTCATTCCTAGGTGCACACAAGAAGATTTCAAACGATTCAAGAGGATCTTTTTATTCTCATTTACCATCCCCTCCCCCCAACCCCCACACATTTTTTCCTATCATTCCCTGAGAGGGAGAACCTGGATACTCAGTTCCCATGGGAATAAATCTAGTCAGTTAATTGAGCTGAATCTAGGAAAAAATTCACGGTTGATATCTAATCTGCTGATAAATAATCATGTCTCTCTTTTTTGTGTCTTTGGCGATGTCTCAGACAGTTTCTTATTAGTAGGATTGTACAAAGAGATGTGCGAGAAGAGATGCAAAATTATTTGGAAAACTACAACTCCGTGACTTGTGTAGTTCACTTGGAGGGACATAAATTAAGGGAGATCATTTTACAATAGGATCAGAACATAAATTTGCACTCTTTTTATGGAATGCATTCTTTGCATCCCCCTCCCCCCCACCTCTCCTACTTACATAGTTTTTTGACTGGATTACATTTTGCGTCAACGAAGGCTCTATTATGAACATCTATGATCTTTAGATGTTTTTAGCAATTTTCCCCTCTTAGTTAAGTAAAACTATTGAGATATCACTCAGATAATTTCATTAACAGTAATTGCTTATGGGCAAACTCTCTTACACCACAGAAAAGGTGGTCCCACAATTCCCTACATGGGTTTTCGATTTATCTTTGAACTGAAAGCCTGTTACCAATCACCTTAGAATTAATAAAACTTTTGTACCTCCACCATTCTCCATAAAATAAATAAAAATAATAAGAAATAATTCAGTGATATGAACTTGCCCAAATACAAGAAATAGCTACCTTTTACGAAAAATAAAATAAAAAACAAACTACATAGTTTGTCAAATATATTTAAATTACTTGGATGATCATTTCATGTCCAATATTTTTCAATTTTTCAACAACCAAACCAAATAGTTTTAATTAATAAAAAATAAAACCCAGAATTGATAGCTAACCTCTCGCGGGAACAAATCGGTTCTGGGATCACCAGGCAGTTCTCTGATGAACGAATTGTCCCAATTCAAATCTTCAAGTGCCAACCTAACTCTCTTACTATGACTATCATCATGACTATCACCACGATCTCTTCCAAGGCTCTGGTTCTTCAAATCGTCCGCTACGGAGTCGACGGACACGGCTACGTCCGGTGAGGATGAGTCCATGGAAACACAGCCTGTTCTGCCGCTAGTACTGACCTGGCATGAAAGATAAGGCCCACGTAAAGGACAAGATGGAGATTTGAAGGAAGCAGAGGGATTAAAATGGAATCTTGTAGGGCGGCGGATAGAATGGAGAGGGGAGAAAATGGCGGTGAAGGAACGAGAGAAAGGGGAGAAAGAGAGTGATGATTTGGAAGAGAAATGGGAAAGCAGCAGCATTGTTTTTGTTTTCTTTTTTTCTTGTTGACTGTTATGTGTAAAATCTTAAAATCTTAAAATCCTAAAATCTTGTACATCATAGTGTAGCTATGTGAGGTGTTTGTTAGCCCAACAAAAGAAAAAGAAAAAAAACAGATTTTGTTACTTTTGTACCTTTTTTTAATGAGTTAATTAGATGTATTGTTATTTTATTTCTTATTATATTTTAAATTTAATTTTTATTTTAAAACTTTTTGTTTGTTTGTGAAATTATAAGAGCTTCAAAAATGTTTTAAAAAAAAAAATAGTATCAATTGCGGTTTATCTCTTACACTATGCTCAATTTGTAATATAAATTATTTTTTTACCAAATCAACTATATTGTACTCGTAATTAACATATAATCAAATTGTTAAAATTTATATCAATTCCAATATATTGTACTCATAATTAATAGATTATTAAATCAGTTAAAATTTATAACTAAACTTAATAATTTATATATAGGCTTGATTTGGTAATGCTATGTTTTTTTAAAAAGTATCGTGCTCTTTCAATTTTTTTAGAATTATTTTTAAAAAGTCACAGTAATTATTTGGTAATATAATATTAAAACTGTTCTTAATAAGTAGAAATCACAAAATTAGACTTGTTTAGATAATGTTGTGACTTTTTGTGACTTTTTATTAAAAGTTAAGGTTATATTAGTTTTTAAAATTTTTAAAAGCAGAAACCAACTTTTAAAAATGCTATTTGAAGTACTTTTAAAAGTCCATAGTAGAAGCATCCTAACTTTTTTTTATTTAATATTAAAAAAAAATTGTATTATGCTCTTCTAGCATAAGCACCCTCTCAAAAAACATTATCAAACCAAGCCATAAAATAACCAACTTACTCTTTAGTCTAAAAACAAATCATTCCAATTTCTTGTATAACCTTTCTCCTTCTCTATGCTTTGCTTGTTTTTTCTCGAGCAGAAGATAAGTGTTTCAGTACCTTAATCTATTTCTATAAATTTAGTAAGCAAGTTCTAGATGCTAAGTGCTTCTAATATAAATTTTAGATTCATGAAAATTGAAAGCTCCATGAATTGTTTTTTCTTTCTTTTTTTTCTTTTCTTTTTTTCTTTTGTGTATTTTTTGGCCATAGCCCATCAAAAGTTAAATGGTGTAATAAAAGTGACTTAGTTTTAGTGTGTGTAAAGACATACTTGTGTATGTGCTAGTGGGAGACCTGTGCCTCTCAGCATGGGTGGTGAAGATATTTTCATTTGTCATATAGAAAGCACAATGAATGAAAAGTAAGTAATTCACAATTTAAAATTTTATATTTATCAAAAATTAAGAAAAAATAATAATACAATTATTAAGAAATAGAAGTGTATTTCACAATTATATTACATGAGATATTCATAAATGATTAAATTTGTAAGCATCTATAGAACTTCATTTACTAAGTGATAATACACACCACCTAATCACATAATGACACGTGACACTTCACTTAAGTAACTACATGTACATAGTAAGCTTGACACGTGGTGTTTGGACATATCACACTATAGATACTATTGTACAGTTTTCAAAAAGGCAGTTGGTGAAAAGTTACTCTTTTTAGAATTTGACAAATATATTCTCTTAATCAGAATCTGACACAAGCATCGAAGTACTTCCGAGTATTACTCGGTCACCTTGTTTCCTGTTTTATAGACTTATATGATAAAGAAGTTAACATTTCCGGTCAGATCGAATTTAATATTAGTACCATCTATGAGAATGAAAAAAATTAGATTTAAGATTTTAAACATTTCCGGTCAGATCGAGATTTAATATTGGTACCGTCTGTGGGAATGAAAAAAATTAGATTTAAGATTTTAAGAACTTTAGACGATATACTAAACAGTATGACATAAAGATGGAATTGAAGTTAGCACACCCAAATTGGATGAAGGGGATGAGATGACTAGAACACTAAAGAAGGATAGGAGGGGTGATGGAGTGGGGACCCCCGCTTGTTAAGAGGTAGACGAGAACCCAAGGACCTAGATGCCCCTATCACACAAAGCCAATTTAAAAAGTTGATGGGGCCGTGGTAGCATTATAGGAGAGGGTGGACAGTATCGGTGCCCCACAAGATGGAAAAAGGTCCTAGGCAGACCAATCACTCACTAAAACATTGACCCGCATAGGGAGGGAGTTGTTTAGGGAGATAGACAAACCGGGAGATTATTCAAGGTCTAAGAAGGGGAAGGTAAATACAGTTTCACACTATTAGTCACCATTGACCGACAAGGAGGAATCAGAGAAGCATGATCGGAATGTGATTATCCCTAACATGGAGTCACCATTCACAGACCACGCCAATGTTAAATTTTGATAGGACCGGATTGACATGGCACCACAGATGTTAATTATTCGATGGTATAATTCTATAAAATAAGAAACAAGGTGACTGAATAATACCCAGAAGCATTCTGATACTTATGTCAGATTCTGATTAAGAGAATATATTTGTCAAAATCTAAAAGGAGTAACTTTTCAAAAGCTACCTTTTTGAGAATTGTACAACGGTTTATATAATGTGCTAACTATACATACCGTTACTTGAGTTCAAGTGTCACGTATCATCATGTGAAGTCATGTGTGGTATTATCATTGAGAAATAAGGAAGAGGAGTACGTAGATCTTAATTCTCCTTTACCTGATTTGGAGTTGGTACTTTTTCAATCAAAGCAGGAAGTAGGTGCATATAATAATTGAAAAGATTCAATCAGCTTGACGAAGAATCTAACTGCAATTCTAATTCTCAATCCATACAAATCACCAATTGAACCATTTTGTGTATACACGTATAGTTTAAAAAAAGAAAAAGGAAAAGGAAAACAATTGTGTAACTGGTGCTGATCGTATAAAAACAACATTCAAATAGATCAATGTAAGTGGATAATAAGACAATTTGCTTAACTTGTGCCATTTGAAATTCAAGTCAAATTTGCAAAAACGAATTTAAGAAAAAAATAAATTCATGAGAATTACTTGCACAATCATCCAAATGCCCAACAAAAATTGCTTGCAAAGAGTAACAGACAACCTAGCTGCCAGCCAACTATAACCCACCATGCCAAATTTCTGAAGTTATCTTATGTCTCTGATTATTTTCGTGGAGCGTGTCTTGACTAAACTCATTGATTGATATAGGCCCAACTTTTGTATTGTCCTTAATACTTTGTATTAAACTTATTAACATTCCGATACTCATAAAATGAGATGCTTGTATTTTTAGACTCCACTGAAACTATGTTATTAGGTATTTACTTATTGAATTTGAATTTGGTTATGGTTGTACATAAAGATATTGTGATTACTATCATATGCTCATCTTAATTAGATTTAACTATATCATATGCTCATCTTAATTAGATTTAACTATATTTTTGATGTTATCAGGTGTACTTCATTTGAATTGTTATTTAAGCAACTATTGCTTTTCATAATTGATGTTCAGATTCTGTATGTTAGGCTTGCTTTGTTCCGGGAGGGTTTATATATACCTTGTTTTGTTTACCAACTTCTTATAATTTTAGGTCTTGATATTAGTCAAGATTTTAGTATTATTTAATTTATTAAATATTATTTATAAAATATTGTAATTTTTTAAAATTATTTTTATTAAATCTTAATAGACATGTAATTATATCAGTTGAATTTAAATAGGATAGAACAATTATTTTTAAGAAAAATTAGAACTTTTTAAATGTTAATTTTTTTTTCCTCTCTCTTTTTCCTTTATCCTGTCTCGCAAACGTCTTCCTTATTCTTTTCTATATCTACCCTCTCTCTCTCTCTCTCTCACACACACACACACACATCTGACCTCCCTCTCTCTTACCTCTCTACGGTTGGACGGCAATGGCAACTGATAAAGGTAATTCTCAGATATCCAAAACTGTCTCAGCTATGGCTAACCCCTCTACTCAGAGGTGGATCTCAAGAAAAACAGAAATAGGAAGGCAGAAGAAGAAGAATCTAGAGAGAAAAGATAACAGACTTATCTGATAAATTTTTTGAATGAATACAACTGAGTCTCCTGTGTAGCTATAACAAAAAGCTAAAAATAGAAAGCAACACACGCTCCAACTATCTGTTAGAGCTAAAACAATCCTAACCAACTAAACGCAGCGTTTAATCATAAAGACAATTAACTCCTATTTAAAGCCCAAAACCATAAGGACTTGGGCAAGCCCAACTTGTTTAAGCCATATCAACACTCCTTTTTTCAAATGATCCTTGTCCTCAAGGATCAAATTGAGGATATTTCTGCTTGAGAGAGTGATACTCCTCCCACGTACAGTCTTCTCGACCACCAAAAGACAATTGTACTAGAACTTGAACTACAGCTCGGTTTCCCTTCTTGACTGTATGTCTGTCCAGTATGCCAATAGGCTCCACCAATAAGTGTCCTTCATCATTGAAAGTAGGTAGTTGCTGATGTATTGTATGGTGTCCATGGTGTCGTTTGAGCAGTGACACATGGAACACATTGTGTATCTCAGAGTCTTTAGGTAGCAGCAGGGTGTAAGCCAATTTTCTTGTTCTGCTAGTGATCAAGAAGGGTCCATAGTACCTAGCTGCAAGCTTATGATACCCAAATGGACTTGCAGATGTTTGTCTATAGGGCTTCAGTTTCAAAAAGACCCAATCCCCAACACAGAACTCCCTTTCAGACTTATGTTTGTCAGCTTGAAACTTCATCCTACTCTAGGCCTTAGTCAGCTGATGTTTGAGTCTTTGCATAATGTCTTCTCTTGTAGTTAGTGATCTATCCAGTAGTCATTGTTGGAATCTTTATTTTTGTAAGGAACATAGAGAGGAGGGGTTTGGCAAAATATGGCTTGATATGGTGTCATATTAATGGCAGAGTGGTGGGTAGTGTTATACCAGAATTGTGCTAGTGGCAACCATTTAGCCCATTGCTTAGGTGAGTCTCCAGCAAAACATCTGAGATAAGTTTCCAAAGTCCTGTTAACCACCTCTGTTTGCCCATCAGACTAAGGGTGATATGCAGTGGAGTGATGTAGTTGCACATGTTGAAGGTTGAAGAGCTCCTTCCAAAAGTTAGATAGGAACACAGTGTCCCTATCAGATATAATCTCCTTAGGAAATCCATGAATACTGTACACCCTATCTAAGTAAGCCTTAGCCACTGTCAGGGCAGTGTAAGAATGATTCAAGCCCAAGAAATAAGCAAATTTAGTTAACTTGTCTACAATGAGTAGGATAACTGTTTTTCCCTCAGAACTAGGAAGACCATCAATAAAATCCATGGAGATGGATTCCCAAACTATTTTAGGAATTAACAGTGGCTGTAACAGTCCTGGATATGCCACTGTTTCACCCTTGAATCTCTGGCAACAATCACACTCTCTGATATAATTCCTCACCTCTTTTTGCATCCCCTTCCAGTAAAAATTGATGCTCAGTTTCTTTAAGGTAGCATGCACCCTAGAATGACCTCCAACTGGGCTAGAATGGAATAATTTGAGTAATTCTTTTTTAATTGCTGCATCATTACTTACCACCAATTTCCCTTTCCTTCTCAACTGTCCTTTCACCATATCATAATGTTTATGGTTACTCTTCCCTTGTTTCACCTCCTTTATTATCTTCATGAGTATTTCATCTTACTGGTAACAATTCACCACTTTCTCCAACAATTCTGTGGTCACCACAGATACAGCAATGCATGTGCACTCATTATCTGCCTCATGAGACACTCTAGAAAAGGCATCAGCTACTGTGTTGCCTCTCTCTTTCTTATATTGGATTTCGTAGTCCAACCCCATCAGTTTTGGAAGCCATTTTTGCAATACTGTATTGCACTCCTTCTGCTCTAAGACATGCTTGAGTGCCTTATGGTCTGTCTTAATGATTTAGTGTTTGGTAGTCAAATACTGTTTTCACCTGTTCACAGCAAAGACAATGGCAATGAGCTCTTTTTCATAACTAGACAAAGTTTGATGCTTAGGTCCCAATGCCTTACTGAGGTAAGCTATAGGATGTCCCTTCTGTAATAGGACTGCTCAAATACCTACACCTGAAGCATCTGTTTCCAAGATGAAGGCATCACTGTAATCTGGTAGAGCCAAAACAGGTGCTTGAACCATCATTGTTTTGAGACTTTGGAAGGCTTGCTCAGCTACTTGACCCCACTGAAATCCATTTTTTTTTAAGTAGATTAGTGAGCTCTCTGCTAATTTTACCATAGTCTTAATGAACCTGCGATAGTACCCAGTTAAACCCAAGTACCCCCTCAACTCCTTAAATGTATTTGGCCTTGGCCACTGATGCATAGCAGCAACCTTCCTAGGATCAGCAGACACCCCAGCTGCACTGATGATATGTCCTAAGTACTCAATTTGTAGACTAGCAAAAATACACTTGCTCTACTTAGCAAATAACACATTCCTCCTGAGGACTTGCAGCACCTCCCGTAAGTATTGTAAGTGCTCTACCTAAGTTCTGCTATGAACTAGTATATCATCAAAAAAAAATAATAAAACAAACTTCCTCAACACATGCTTGAAAATGTGGTTCATTAGCCCTTGAAAAGTTACAGGGGCATTGGTCAGCCCAAAAGGCATTACTACAAACTCATATAACCCTTCATGAGTCCTAAATGCTGTCTTGTGTATATCAGAGGCTCCATTCTGATTTGATGGTACCCACTCCTCAGGTTTAGCTTAGAGAAATACTTTGCTCCATGTAGTTCATCTAGCAACTCTTCAATGAGAGGTATAGGAAATTTGTTCTTCAATGTCAAATTGTTGAGTTTCCTATAGTCCACACAAAATCTCCAACTATCATCTTTCTTTTTAACCAAGACTACTGGAGAAGGCAAAAGGACTGCTGCTGGTCCTAATAATCTGGTTATCCAGCATTTCCTTCACCAACCCATCTATTACATTTTTTTTGTAATGGCCCATACCTATAAGGCCTCATATTGAAAGGTTGAGCCCCTTCCTTCAATACTATCTTGTGGTCAAATGACCTCTCAGGTGGCAGGGCTTTTGGTATCATAAACACATATCTAAACTCTTCCAACAGGTACTATAGTTATGGGTCAACAGGTCAGCTGAGGAGAACAATTGTATGGAAAACACACTGTAAGGTGCCTGTGAACTTAGAGTTAGATCACCTTCGCTTGGATTCTATTTAGAGACCACCTGAATCAATAAACTAGCACTGTTCTTGGTCAAATGAACCTTATCTTTTCTAGCTCTAATCACTGCAGCATTAGGTTGACCTTGTAATTTTACCTCCTGACTTGATAAGGTAAACTCCATGCTCAACTTTTTAAAATTCCATTTAATATCCCCTAGAGTAGCTAACCATTGTACCCCGAGCACCATTCCATAGCTTCCTAAGGGCATCACCAAGAAGTCAGCAGTAAAACCTACATTGGATATGGTCCACTGCAACTGATTGCACATGGTGGACACCAAAACCTTTGAGCCATTTGCCACTACTACTTCCTTTTGATTGGTCTACCATACTTTTAATCCCAACCTCCTCACCAATTGAGCATCAATGAAATTATGGGTACTCTCACTATCAATTAGGAGAATCACTCCTTGTTTTTTAACTACTCCTGACACCTTCATAATCTGACAAACAGTTGAGCCCATACTGCCTGTCAGAGCATGCATAGAGATGGCAGCTTCAGCTTCTATCTCTTCTGGTGAATATTCAGAGAAATCCAAGACTTCTTCTTCCATTTCATTGCTTTCCTCCTCCTCCACAGTAATTTTCATTAAAGTTCTGCTACTCCTACAGTTATGTCCAGCAGTGAACTTATTATTGCAGTAAAAACATAGCCCCTTCCTCCTTCTCTCATTCATCTCCATTTTAGTCATAGTCAGTGTAGGCTTTTTAGCTAAGTTGTTAGGTGTACTGGTTAGTTTAGTAGTAAGGTTGGACTTCGGGTAGTTAGAGTTGGACTGAGGTCTAGGTGAGTTTGGAAAGGATGATGATCTACCACATGTGCTTGCAGTAGAAAAAAATTTATTAGAGGGGGTTGGTAAGGCTTGAGGAGGGGGAGAAGCATGGTTGGAAACTGTTTTAGGGTGGTAACTGGGAATGGTTGGTAGTGTTTTTGTGCTGGTGGAAGAATTTCTCTTATAAAAGGTGGAGTTCAGAAGGTTCTCTTGGGTTTTAGCCAATCTCATGGCCTGAGTTAGAGATCCAATTTCTACTAAGCTAATAACATATACGATCTCCTCCTTCAAACCTCCTAGATAATGATCTAACAACACTTCCTTAGTCATTGAGCATCTATTTTTCAATGTCTAAAACTGATCATTATATTCATCTACGCTATTCAATTGTCTCAGATTTTTCAAAGCAATAATTGGCCTAGATAATATATTACCTTGAAAACGAGCCTTGTAACTCCTGCAACAGCTCAGGCCAAGTTGGCCGTATCATACCTCTTTTCTCCAGCAACCCTTGATACCATTTAGATGCTCTATCCCCAAAATGCATAGCAGCTACTCGCACTTTCATCTCTTCAGGTATTTGATCCACCTCTAAGAATTCATGACACCTAAATAGCCAGCTTTTGAAATTTCCCCATCAAACTTAGGGAACTCCACTTGAGCAGCTCTCTTTATCAAATGGTAATCTCTTCCTCCATCCCCAGTCATCATTGTCACTGGTAGTACAGGTTGAGAATCCAGTTGTGGATGTTCTTTGAGTGGAATTGGAAGGATTGGATTCGTTCTTGTCTCCTGGTGCTAGTGGTTGTTTCTCAGTCACTGACTTCTAGATTGCTGCCATAACCTCCATCATTGCTTTAAATTTGGCCTTTGAAGTACTTTTGAGTTCTTGCAATTGAGAATCTGAACTCAGTTTCAGCTCTGCCAAGGAAGTGTCAATTCCTGCAAATCCTGACTCAATTGTTCCTATCCGAGACTTAATAGTTACAAATCGCTGGTCAATGTTGGCTGTACTCACATTCACCATTGTTGTCAGAATCGAAGCTCTGATACTACTGATAAAGGTAATTCTCAGTGATCCAAAGCTGTCTCAGTTATGGCTAACCCCTCTACTCAGAGGTGGATCTCAAGAAAAACAGAAATAAGGAGGCAGAAGAAGAAGAATATAGAGAGAAAAGATAACTGACTTATTTGATAAAATTTTTGAATGAATATAACTGAGACTCCTGTGTAACTATAACAGAAAGCTAAAAGCAGAAAGCAACACATGCTCCAACTATCTGCTAGAGCTAAAACAATCCTAACCAACTAAACCCAACGTTTAATCATAAAGATAATTAACCCCTATTTAAAGCCCAAAACCATAAGGACTTGGGCAAGCGCTTGTTTAATCCATATCAGCGGCATAGTGGTGGCATGGTGGTATGACCTTTATTTTCTCTCCTTGGTCACACCATCTTGGACCCCGATCTCGCTTCCACTTCTTGGGTTGAGTCTTGGCTAGGCTTCATTCCTCGACCATTTGGCGGCTGACCCAAGTTTTTCCGCCGACATTCCGGCCAAGGTAATCTTAAAACTCCCATTTTGGTCGTTTTTTAGTTTTCTTGGGAAATTTCTGGATTCCGCACTGATTTTATGTGATATTCGTCTGAACTTGCGGCGTTGATTTTGGTTATATGGAAATTTTGAATCTGGCTGTAATATGGAAAATTGTAACTTTTGTGGGAAAATCAATCATGGTAAATCTTGTGGAATTCGACAATGGTTATGGTGTTTATAACTTATGGATATGTGAATTGTGATTTGAATTTGTGAATCTGTGAGTGATATTGAATTTGGGTTAAAATGTGAAAGTAATCACGTTTCTAAGAAAATTTAATTGTGGTAATTTGGTTTCGAGTATGAATTGTTTGGCATATTGGAAGACTTTCATTACTTGAAATTTGTGGTTTATGCGTGTTGAAGCTTATTTCCTAAAGTTAAAGGTATTTGGTAAGCTTTAAACATGACAATGACCTATTTCTTAACATTTTTGGATCTTTCAAAATTGGCTGTGGGTCTTTCTAGGGGAAATTTAAACTTGTGATGTCGGAGTGTAGTTTAAAATAACACCAAATACTGATAAAGCTAAGATATGGAATTAATTGAGTGGTGGTCTACAGGTAATGAGAGTTCCCAGAAGCCTTGAGGTCTGGAAACTGGGAATCGTCAACTATTTGGATGCATTAAAACTGCAGGAAAAGCTGGTCTCTGATAGAAAAGCTTGCAGGATTTTTGACACTCTTTTGTCCCTGCAACATCCACCGACATATACTGTTGGAAAACGTCGAACTGACCACAATTTATTAGTTCCTAAGTCCAACCTTGAAAAATTAGGAGCTGATCTTCACTACACACAAAGGGGAGGAGACATTACTTATCATGGTCCACGTCAAGCCATCTTATATCCTATTATATCTCTTCGTGATATTGGAGTTGGTGTTCGAAGTTATGTAAAAAAACTTGAGTTAACTATGATTGAGTTGGCAGCTCTCTATGGTCTGGAAGCTTGTGCTGGACAAACTGGTCAGACTGGGGTTTGGGTGGGAGAGAAGAAGATAGGTGCGATTGGAGTACAGATTTCATATGGAGTCACCTCTCATGGTTTGGCATTTAACATTGATCCTGATTTGAACTATTTTGAGCATATTGTTCCTTGTGGGATTGCAGATAAAGAAGTTACATCTTTGAGGAGGGAGACAAATTTGGTGCTTCCTGATGAAGAACTAATTCAGGATCAGTTGATATCTTGTTTTGCAAAAAGTTTTGGTTATAGTAGTCTTATCTGGAAGAAAGGTGCTTCTATATTATATAGTAACAATGAAAGAAATGATATGTAGGTATTGTAACACGTAAGACCTTCTGTTCTAATCTTTTCATTCATTGAAGAAGCGTGGGTCAACTACTTACTTATTCATGATCAATAAGTGATGTATTGAGCTGTTGCTTATATTATGCATATACTGGAAGATTTAATGCAAGCTTATGTTTTGGGATTTTGCAACTTGAGAGTAAGTCTAAGTGTTCTTTTGCAATATTGGAAATGATCTAATAAGCTTTAGTTATTGCAAAGTGATTTTGGAAAATACTCGTGATATTTTATTGTGGAGCATACAAGTAACTCCATCACCATCTTATAAAAAAAGAAAAATTCTATGAAGAGACAATAGAAGAATAGACGGGAGAACAAGAAGTCTTGTTCTTCTAAGCATAACAAAAAGAAAAAAGAAAAAGGCGAGCTTAAAAAATAAGGGCTTGACAAGCTTCCAAATCAGCACCCCAAAGAGAAGCAGGGAAGACAATCTTATTCCCGAGAAGATGTCATGGGTGATGACAATTACAAAAAATCCTCGCATTGCTTTTCAATCACACTCCCCAAATCACTGCAAAGAAATATAGCTCTACAGACATTTAACATAACAACCTTGTTCTTATTATTCTCTATACAGGTAGGTCATCTACATGTATGCACATGATAGTTTCTGAATTTGTGATTGTCCTTGCCACCTTCATCAGTATTGGAGATTTTTAGCAGTGTGAAAGCTTTGCTATTTTCTTTATCCAAATTTGGTATGTCAAGTATTTATTCAATGAATTAAATAGGGATGTTCATATATGATTGGTATAATTAAAATATTCCTTCAACTTTTTAGTTTTGACTTGACAATTTTTGATGAAGTGTATTTTGTTGTAGTGCTTCTTGCACACAAGGAGATGGGTGTGATAGGGGGAGTCATATTGCACGAGTCAGCATTATTTGCCGAGGATGATGGTGAAAACACATACATACTGCGGCCAGGGGCTGAGCCTCTTCTCCACAATCTCTTCCTTTCAAAGGTCCGAATTGGTATTTCTAAAGAGGTGGGTCATTCTGCTGACAAGGTCAGTCTTATTGAAAGGATGTCAGGTCTGTACTCACTTGATTGCTTCATCTTGAATGCAACTTTTCTTGATGATCCTATTCGTGAGATTGTACTGGCATGGAGTCATATTGATTGCAGTATTCTGTATTTAGTTTCTGACAAGAAGAAGGAAATTTTTCCGAAACTAAGCAGTTTCAGTTGGCAAATCATTGTTCTAAATGTTAAAGGTGGCAGTGAATGTTACACCCCAAAGTTGCTTTATATCGAGAAGCTAGAGCAGTTTCCTTTGATTATTTGCCACTTAAATAAAAAAGCTATTGGTTGTAGTGTTCTGACAGTGGGTTATGTTATGAAGCCTTCTTGTGTGGAAGATTTTGCCAAAAGGGGTGCATTTCCTCTATTCCCTACTCAAAATGGGTTGATGTTTGTACCTGTCTCATCTGAGCTGCCTTTGGCACCCCAATTGCAAGAAGTTGATGTGATTCTTCATAAAGCAACTGATAAAATTTTGTCAATTGAACTGGATAGGTCTTCAAAAGTCTCCAATAAAATAACTTTTACCAGGGACATGCAAGAAATGCAAAGATATCTAGAACATCATCTGGATTTCTGTGTGATCGACCCACTGAATAACATTTACCCTCTAGTAGACCGGCTAGAAATTCAACAAATTCTACTTGGATTGGGGAATGTAAAATATGAAGGCAGCCATATAATCAGAGGTCCCCATTTTCTCAAGGTTGATAACTTCAATGAGCTTCATTCTGTTACAATCTTAGCTAAAGCTGGCTTATCACTTCCAAGTATAGCAAAACCTCAAGTTGCTTGTGGAGATGCTGACGCACATCAAATGGAAATTGTCTTCAGCATTGAAGATTTCAAGAGTTTGAATGTTCCACTTCCGGCTATTATTCAAGAATATGTGGATCATTCATCTACACTGTACAAATTTTATGTTCTGGGTGAGAAAGTCTTCTATGCAGTCAAGAAGTCCATGCCAAATGCAGATGTCCTTATGAAGTTATCTAATAGTGACGGAACCAGATCTCTAACTTTTGATAGTTTGAAATCTCTACCAACTGCTAATGATGATAATCAGGACTCTGGAATTAATAATTGCGCCCAAACCAGGAATCAATCGATTGACCTTAGGCTGGCCACTGATGCTGCAGATTGGCTCAGGAAAGTGCTTTGTCTTACTATTTTTGGCTTTGATGTTGTTATTCAGGAAGGCACTGTTGATCATGTCATTGTAGATGTGAACTATCTTCCATCATTTAAGGAAGTGCCTGATAACATTGCAATACCTGCCTTTTGGGAGGCTATTAAAAATAAGTTTGATACTAGGGTGTCCAAATAATCGGTAGTTTCAACTGTAAGTTTATTGAGAACAAATTGGTGTTCAATGATTCCTGATGTGATTAATCAAGCGATATTAACTTCAAGGAGTAATCATAAATGGATATCTAATGTCTGCATAGTGATAGCATTTGTAATGAAATTTTAACTGACGGAGTCTATACTACGGTTGAGTTGCTGAAGAACGCATAACTGGATATCTATGCGTTTTGTCTGTAAAGTCCAAGCCAAAATACTATCATATCTGCTGCCTGATTGATCATGTTAATGCTGATTTCATTCTCAGCAACATTTTATTCTTCATTATTTATATACAGTTATATTTTATTTGTGCTGACATAGGTCACATATTTGCCTCAGCAGGAAGAATCTTCATCCTCAGTTCCCACATGTAGTTTTTGACTTCTAACCAACTAAAACCGTTTTATGCCAAACCTCAGACTAAAATCTTCGTTCACCAGGAGTCCTTTGACCACATGGTTCAATAAAATACCCATCGAAAGTCTAAATGACCAATACCATAGAACCTTACTGTTAATCATAGAGCTTCAATTTACTGATTTGGAGTTACATTGTTTAGTGGTATTTTTAGGATTTGGATGACATTTCTATATTCCTGAAACAATCCTTGACGAGGTTTAGAAAAAACACCCATTTCTTTATCCACTGGATTTACTTTAAGGGTGTGTTTGCTATGGGGTTAAAAGGGATGAAAATTTGTAAGAGTAGTTATTGATCTCATTTAAGTGAGTTTGGCACAAGAAGTGGTTGTCGAAAATTTTGAGTTTAATCATTACACTTTGGAAAGGTAAGTTGAGAGGGATGTTAGATCCCATTTCTAAGATCTACAATTTTTACCTAAAACTAACACTACACTAAGAAATTAACACTACAAAATATTTAGATTTTCATTCACCCAGACAAAGGGAATAAAACTACTCCTTTATAGCCTTCACACTTGGACCACCAAAACCGTCTCCTAAGTTTTCTCCTAAGATTCAGGACTTGTGAGCTAGCAGAGCTAAACACCAGCTCATCCATTTCTATTTCACACCAAAACGCAATTGTTCCAATTTGGGAGTGTAACAATTCACTCTCCTTGAAAACCATCCTCGTCCTCAAGGATGAAGGTGTAGCAAGGATATTTTCTACAACTAGCTTGTCTGCTGATGGCATAAACCCAAGCCATCATTGCTTGTGCACCAATATGAGTAGAAATAACTACTCCTTTATAGCCTTCACACTTGGACCACCAAAACCGTCTCCTAAGTTTTCTCCTAAGATTCAGGACTTGTGAGCTAGCAGAGCTAAACACCAGCTCATCCATTTCTATTTCACACCAAAACGCAATTGTTCCAATTTGGTAGTGTAACAATTCACTCTCCTTGAAAACCATCCTCGTCCTCAAGGATGAAGGTGTAGCAAGGATATTTTCTACAACTAGCTTGTCTGCTGATGGCATAAACCCAAGCCATCATTGCTTGTGCACCAATATGAGTAGAAATAGTGTAATCCACCCATTTCAACAATTGACCTTCTATTTCCTTGACAAAAATGACTTTGACAGCAACTTTGAATGCTTTGTGCTTTGACTTGAAATTCCAGACTAAGGATTCAAATTGTCCACCTTTATCAATCTTTTGAACCTTTTTCCAAAATCCTACATCTTTTTGTTGTTCAATGTCTTCCACTTCCTGTATAAGGGTCATAGTTGTAGCTTCAAATGGATTTTCATCAAACAGTTGGTGATCAACAATACTTTTCTCATCAACTATTTGAAATCCTCCTTGATTCATTTGTCCTTTACATGGCACTTCAATCTTTGATTGCAAGGTCCGAGTTTGAACCCTATTATGCCCCTCATCAGCTTCACCAACACATTGGTGATCACCATAAAAATCTTGTGCCATTTCATTACTCATACAGCCAGGAACTCCAAGATTGTCCATACAACCAATAATTCCATCATCTTTGTCATTCAATCTAGAATTTTCCTTATTGCCCGTTGATGCCAACAATTGATCTCCATCTACCAAGTTCTCTATCTCATTTTTCTCAAAATCCAAAGGATGGCAGATTGGGGGTTGGATTTGGGGCAATACAGAGTCTGGACATGGGATATCCCAAGAGTATGGACTTGTATATGGAGATGTGTAATGAAGATTTTGGTGTGTCTGGTAGCGCAAGGATTGGAAACTGGGGCTGAGTAATAAAACCTCTGGTAACTAGGATTTGGATCTGAATAACAAGAGTATTGGTATGGATTTGGTTTTGAAGCTGAATAGCATGAATTTGGATACCATGAACTTGCACTTGGAGATGGAGAATATGGGTTAAGATAGGGTTGATAAACATGGAGATTTCCTCCATACTCAGGATGATAATCAGAAGAGTTGTTACTATAAGGGAATGAAATTGAGGAGTTTGAATAATATGGAGAAAACCTGGATGAATTGCAGAGATTTTCGACTAGAATTGCAACACCATGAACTCCTCCATTCAACTTCAGGTGTCTTCCAGGAAACTTGTTCAGATTCTCCTTTTTCCTTGTAAGCTCATCTATTATATGATTCTGATCTCTCATCTCCTTCTGGGATCCTTCCACTCTAGCATCACATCTTTGCATCTGATCGTGAGGTTGTTGCTTCTTCATTTCTTCAATGATAGGAGCAAAGCTCTGATACCAAATGTTAGAACCCTTTGCCAGGAAGATAGAATTTTACTGAGAAACAAACACTAAAGCTACCTAAACTAGAGAGAAAACTAAGAAATACTAATTCATTTCAACTTCTTGGATAATCTCCACAGTACAGAGTTGCTGGACTATATCCGCAAGAGTCACTGAATTCTCCTAAGATTCCGGAACAGCTGGTCAATATAACAATCTGCTGACTTAGCTTCTCCAAGACCAAAGCCACATACTATAAAAACATAACTAATACAATACTACAGTCCAAAATTGCCGTTTGATTAAAAACAGGAAATAGAAAGTACATAAACAAAGTGAAGCGATGGCGTTTAGAAATGGGTATGTGTCAAGGGGTTAAGGAAAGATATATTTAACAGGCTTGCTGAGCGAGTGGAAAAGGGAGAAAATGCTGAACATTTGTCAAAGCCATGGCCAGCCGCCACTATTTCGCTACCTCTGACTTCGCCAACGCACCCCTCTCAACCTTAACATTTCCTTCTAATAGTTAATATAGATGGTTTTCACATGTTAATATTGTTAGATAATATCTAATATTTTTATTTATATGTCAATATTTTTGGCTTAAATAAAATAAATGACATTTTTTATTTATTAATTTTTAATTCATTGTCAATCATGATTGATATTTAAGAGCTGAATGCTTAACTCACCTTTATTATCAAAGCAAATACAATTCACCTTTAACATCTCTATTATTAATATATGCTCCATGAAACTATCTCCATGGAACACTTGACCCTCAAATCTTTAATCTTCTATCAAACAAACCCTAAGGCTTTTGTTGTTCTCCAGAAACACAAGTAGCCCTCCATATCGCAACTCCGCCATAGTCAGACATCTTGACTCTTGCAATACCTACCAACTTTTAGTAGTAGACTGTATTGTACAAGACATATCTAGATGTCCAAGTGATTGAAATTCGACAGGTGAGAATTCATAAAACTTCAACTTTTAGTAGTGGACTGTATATTGTACAAGTAAAAAGTACACAGCAATTTCCTGGAACATCAATATTCATGTTCTGGAACGCAGTCTTACCCATCTAACTTTAGCTGTTTGTTACACTTATCGGAAGTACAATTTGCAACTTAAATGATAAGATATAAAATGATAGTAAAACTGATTACTAATTTGGTCTCATGTCATCTGTCACATGAAACATATATTGTGTTATATTCAAAAAATTGCAGAGAAGTCAGAAAAATATACTACTGGCTACAACATCGCATGATAAGCTGCTTCCAAGTTCTAACACACAAAAGAACATATATGATTTCTTTCTGAAACTATACTAATTACATAAAGTTTCCCTAACCTTAAAAATTAAGTTCATATATACCCATCTCACAGTTTTACTAATTTTACGCTAGCTGAAAAATCAGTCTATATATCTCTCTTTAAAATAGAACAAGTCTCACTTGAAATCCTCCATAGACATTCATTACTTAGGTGGGTATTTGTGTTACTTGATGAAAACCAAACTTCAAAATACCGGCGGGATGGGTATTTTAGAACTTGAACACCAAACAACTCCCAAGAGTAAGAGTTACTTTCATTTGAGAGAAATCTATGCTTTATCGACCTGGTATACAAGGTCTGCTACCTTTTCTGAACAAAATGTTGTAATGTGTTAGGTCCACTCTTAAATTTTTCCAACCATCATCTAGTCTATGTAACTACGTTTTTGAACAGACACTTCCATGAAAACCACTAGAATTTTAATGCTCTCTTCACCTTGATTCTCATGTGCTTTCTAATCTCACTCAATCAAGGGGTCAAAGTTCATCCAAGAGACAGGAATCAGTCAAGAAGATTACTAGCTCATGTTTCCTCAAGATCTATGAATCGAAAGAAAATTATTCTAGGCCCAGCTGGAGCTCCTCAGAGAACAGTAAACACAAGTTTATGGAAGTCTCCTCCAAGCAAATCAAATCCAACTCAGAACAAGTGACCTTGATGGTATGTGTGAGCAATCTGAAGAAAGAGAATCTAATATAGACTCTTTCTACTCTTTCTGGAGACTACTTAGTTTAACTGTTGAATAGGTAGGAAAAGGGGATCTCTATACGGGTTTATATATATATTTTTTTGAGACTACCACTCTTTCTTGCAGATTTTTTCCTAAGCCACATATTTTCAGTTATTGTTACCGAAGATGTGTTTCCTGAGGAATTGTTACATAAGTTTTTGTTGTCAACATTCTTATTTGGTCTTAACTAGTTAATTTCTCCATTTTTTACTAGAGGTTTTAATAATTTTCCTTGAATTAACACCAGGCGGTAGATCTTCTTCTCTTCCAGTAATACGAATCGGCGTTCGAAGGTTCACTGATCCTATGATTCCTATCCCTACCAGAAGCTGCCCCTATCTGTAAAGGGAGCCTTCCCCGTAATCCGGGGAATACAGACAAGTGTCCCCGGCCCCAGTAATGGACTACGAGGGGGGCATGGTCGCGGAGAGAAAGAACGTACACTTACTGGAAGTTCCTAGAGCTCTCCTCATTCACATGCAGGTACCAAAAATTCTATGGTCTGAAGTTTACATTTGTGTTTTTGATAATTAGGATGTCAAAAAAAGTTTCGAATTGTAAGAGTTCTTTTCAAGTTCTTAAGCCAAAATCTAGAAATCTTTGAAATGTGTGTTTGTTGGATATTCCAATATTCCCAGAAAGAATTATAGGTGAGTTACTGAAATGCATATAAGTGGCAGCTTGTTTGGTTAGTTTCTTGATAGCATGGACTGTGGTTTTCACCTTAATTGCTTCTCAGGAATGCCCTATTCTGCATTACACTCCTGTGAATGACCATCTCCCTATCATTGCCTGATTGAATTAGTTTTTTCTTATACTCGATCAGCCTCTTGCCAGCCTCTTAAGTTTTTAACTGAGGTGAATCATGATTGGAATGTTACCACCTCTCCCAAATTGGATCCTCTGTGACTTCAATGTCGAGAAATTTAATTTTAACTTACATGTAGTTTGGACTTGAGTATACTGATCGGTGTTCCTATACTCAAAACTCAAAATACATTCATTAATATATAATTTATACTCATGTCTTGGTGATTGAACATCAGCAAATTTAACAATTCATAGCAGCAGTGTAATATTCACTCAAATGATTTCAGTTGTTTCTAATTGTTAGGCTCAGTCATGAATTGGTAAGCATATCTATGCCATGTTAAAGTAGTTCTCCATTCCATCTTCTTGTTTTCAGCAAAGATAATATGCAATTACATTTTCCTGATGCAAACTTTTGTGGACAGATTTGTCATCAATGGCAGCTCCATATCTATATGATGTTTTAATCAAATCAAGAAAGATCTAGTACAACGTGATATGAATGCAGTGCTGCACTTTTCCACATAGCTAGTAGCAGATTGGCGGTCTATCTGATCAGAGGACTCGATACTCCAAAATCTACTTCCTTCTAAGGATTTGCAGTAGGCCGCAGTAAGTATCCCTCCCTGAAACTTCACATTTGCAAGTCTTATTATCCTGAAGATGAGAATCAGAAATAGGAAGCCTCCATTTCTTTCTCCCCATATGTACATTACCTGAGATTGTACAAACAAACTCAGGTATACTCTTCCTGTACATTACCTGAGATAGCACATTTGAATTATATATCGCATTTGCTGACATGTGAACCAAAAAACTCTTCTTGTATATTTGCTACAGCTTGAATATGGTGCAGATTAAAAATGCAGGTACACTCTCTGCATAAGTTAAAGTTACTTCCTTCATTTTCTTTAAGGTGATTAAATGCATAAGGTGACTAAACAAGTATGGTACATGCTCAGAAATAAAAATAATAAACATAATAGAAGATGGGAATGAACGCCACAAGTTTAGTGCAGTTCTTCGTTTCGTTGAATATATATAGGGCCAGTAATTAAGTCATGCCTGCAACCTAATATAATTACTGACAAGGATATTATAGTTCCTCTAGAGCATGTTTATTTTGGTCTAGAGCACTGCAAAGTTTCTAGCCAGAAGAAGTTTGAGTATGAAATGATTGAATTTCGACCATTAACTTCAGGTGTAGACACGAGTCATATTTGAACAGAAACGAGTTGTTGTACAAATTCTTAGCAGCAAAGTTCGAACCACTAATAACACAGAAGGATGTGATCAAGTTGTGTATAATGTTAGAGATTATAATTTATTTTTGGGGCCTCACCTAAAGCATTTTAAGCTTTTAGTGGAATGATTCTCGGACATAGTATTAGAATCTCTGTGACCAAGAGGTTAGATTCGTTAGAACGACACTCTAAGTAATATATAATAAGTACGCTCATTGTCAAGATGGGAATTTCTTCACTTATTCCTTTTTTAGCAGTTTCTAAGAAATATTTATATGCTATGAAGATGTCAAACACACCTGGAGATATGTTATTTTAATAGATTTATTAGTAACTAATTGAAAGCTGAAAAAATTATTTTGTTGTTAGCAGGAAATATTCTTAAGCTATGAAAGCTGCTCCAATTAAAAATATGGATATTTTCAATTCTTTCTTTTTCTTGAATGCCTTTCTTAATTGTTTGTTCAATATTTTATACAGGAAAATATTATACTTAAAATGACTTGCAATCAACGTATAACACCTATTTTGTCAATATCTGCTACCACATATCTTCAAAGTCTTGGTTTTCAAACCACAATCCCTGACAAAGTCCTCCAAATTGACTGAAGCTCTCCTAAAATCCTACACTAACCCAATAGCAGTCTAACAACTCCAACGATAAATATACTTCGAATTAAGTTACGAATTTTTTTAAATATTATCTCAAGACCATAAGCTACACTTTCTCTTTAGAACTCCTAAATTAATTAAGTCTTGAAAATATTTGAAATACCCGATTTCTCTAATTTATAAAATATGACCCCATTTCTCTTCAATAATCACCTAACTCCCATTTTCAACACTTTTAACTATAACTAACAACCTTTGTTCATAGTCACTACTCATTTTCATTAAATCCTTAAATCACAATATTAACCAACCATTCTTTAATGTTATTCATGAACTTTTTATTCAAATCCAATTAATCCCTAACCGCAAATATTTAAAGATTCCAAGTTTTACTCATTATGTTATAACTAGTTTCTTGTAAACATTTTATCAAACATCTAGAATGCACAATTTCCTTCCATTGATGTGTGTATATATTTATATATATATATATACACACACACATCAAAAGAGTCAACACACTTCCATTAATTCCCATATTACTTATTTTCCAATTTTAACCTAGAGATTAGTTTAGTTTAGTTCATCAAAGAATTCAAAAGGTTGTATGAACCAAACCATCACTCCTTTCATTAATTACAAGTTCTAAATTAACTTCCTAATTTTCTAAATTTAACCCATTTTTCTTATTCATTCCAATTCTTAATTCATCCTCCCTCAATTGTTCAACAATACTTAAAAAGAGAGCATAAACTTGCAAGAAATCAAGAAAGTTACTTAAATTTTGAGATAATTGAATTACCCATTCACGGCTAGCCAAGCAAAAGCTTGTTGCCTTGATGGAGGAGAGGTTCACAGTAGCTAATGAGAGGGGAGTATGACTGACGGCTGAACAACCAAGAACTAAGGGTTTTGATCACCACCAAAGTAAGGCTGCTGTCCAAAACACACAAGAATAGGATAGAGTGCAATACCAAGATAGGAGGAAATGCACCTCCAAAACAAGAAGAAAGAGAGGAGGAAGAGAAGAAGTTGCTGTGCAAGGAGGAAGCAGCTGAAATTGAAGCAAACCGGCCATACTCCAACAGCTTCAAGACACCCAACAAGGAAGTCACACACAACCAAAAGAGAAAGGGAGTCACTCGGCAGAACAGGGGAGACTAGAACGATTCAGAAGCAAAAACATGGAGAAAATAAATGGCAAAGTCGGTTGGAGGTGGGAAAGAAAAAAAAAATAAAACAAAAAGAGAAAGTAAACTAAAACAAAATGATTAAGTCTAAGGTCAAAGTTTTAAATGTGTGGTACAAAATTATTTTGTTACATGCATATATATATATATATATATATATATATTATACACTTGTTGCACACATTAAAAGAGTTACACAATTAGTTGCAAGTTCTAAATCAACCAACAGTGTAGTGGAAATTAATTATTAATATTTATATGGGTAATAATTATTCAATCATTTTAATTTACTTAATCAAAGTTTCATTTACTTTACAACAATAAATTATAAGATGTCGGATTATAACATGTTCTATTGTATTATTATTTCTCCATTCGCATCAATTTGAGACAACATTTTCATTAATCCCTAGCACAACCATATCTTTCTCGATGACTACCTCCCATGTAAGTTTCGGTCTCCCCTTTCCCCGTCTAACACCTAGCACCTGAACCAAATCACTTTTCTTAACTACTGTATCCATTAGCCGACGTTGGATGTGTCTAAACCAACGTAAATGATTCTCCCTCATTTTCTCCTCAATAGGTGCTACTTCCACCTTCTTAAGAATCTTCTTATTACTTATTCTATCCTTTCTTGTATGTTCTATCATCCATCTCAACATTCTCATTTCGGCTACTCCCATTTTATGCTAATGTTGCTTCTTAACTGCCCAACATTCGGTACTATACAGCATAGTTGGTCTCATTGCAGACTTATAAAATTTTCCTTTCAATCTATTCGGGATTTTAGAATCACATAAAACTCCTAAAGAACTCCGCCACTTCATCCACCCTACCTTGATCCTATGGTTTACATCATGCTCAATTGCAACAACTTTTTGTATAAATGACCCAAAATACTTAAACACATCCTTTATAGGGATTGTTTGACCGTATAAAATTATATCATTCAGGCCTTCTCTAGTTTCACTGAAATTGCACTCCATATATTCAGTTTTTGTCTAACTCAATCTAAGGCCCTTAGATTCTAATGCATTCGTCCACATTTCTAGTTTAGAATTTAAACCTTTCCTAGTTTCGTCTACCAACACGATATCATCAGCAAACAACATGCACCATGGAGCCCTATCTTGAATATTATAAGTAAGTTCATTTATGACTCAAGCAAATAGGTAAGGACTTAAGGATGAACCTTGGTGAATATCTATCGTGATCGGGAACTCTCCAATCATACCATCTACGGTCCACACCCTAGTCATTACTCCCTCATACATATCTTTAATAACTTCTACATATTTAGTTAGGACCTTTTTCTTCTCGAGTACTCGCCATAAGACTTGTCTTGACACTTTATCATACGCCTTTTCTAAATCAATAAAGACCATATAGAGATCCTTTTTCTTTTCTCTATATTTCTCCATTAATCTCCTAAGTAAAAAAATAGCCTCCAATGTAGATATTCCTGGCATAAAGCCAAATTGATTATCAGAAATTAGAGTCTCATTCCTAAGCCTACGCTCAATCACTCTCTCCCACAGTTTCATTGTATGGCTAATAAGTTTTATTCCTCGATAATTCGAACAACTTTGCATATCTCCTTTATTCTTATAAATAGAGATCAACGTACTCTTCACTCATCGGACATTTTGTTGGTTACTAAAATCTTGTTAAAAAGATTTGTAAGCCAAGTTACTCCAATATCTCCTAGGCATCTCCAAACTTCTATTGGAATATCATATGGGCTAAATGCCTTACCATTCTTCATCTTATGCATAGCTTCTTTAACCTCTTATGCTCTAATCCGACAAACGAATAGGTGGTTCGTATTATCAAAAGTGTCATCAAGGTCTCCAAAATCACTCCTTGACTCTCCATTAAATAAAGTATCGAAATAAGTTTGTCATCTCTCATTAATCTCGTCTTCCTTAACTAAAACTCTATCAGCCTCATCCTTAATGCACTTAATACGATTTAAGTCTTTAGTTTGTCTTTCCCTTTGCTTGGCAATCCTATAAATATCCTTCACTCCATCCTTTGTCTCTAACTTTTGGTAAAGTCCCTCGCAAGCCTTGTCTCTGACTTCCCTAACCGCTTTCTTAGCATCTTTTTTAGCTTGTTTAAAACATTTATAATTATCTTCATTTCTACACTTGTGTAATCTTTTATAACACTTTTTTAACTTTAATAGCTTGTTGAACTTCTTCATTCCCCCACCATGTCTCCTTAGTCGGAGGTCCATGTCTGCTACTTTCTTCTGACACCTCTCTAGCCGTATTTTGATACGACTCGCCATCTCATCTCAAATCATGTTGGGCTCACCCTCCACCCTCCACCCTCCACCCTCCACCCTCCAAGGATCACCCTGTAACATTTTATTTTTAAAAAGAGCCATCTTCCCTCCATTCAAATTCCACCATCTAGTCTTAATTAATTTATATACATATTTATTATTAATACCAAAATTTACACATTATGTTTAAAACTCGATTTTACGATATTAGGTTATAAGGGTTATAACAGCTTTATTTTGCATTTCATATTGTAATTTTTAATTTACACTCTTGTGAATGACCATCTCCCTATCATAGTCTGATTGAATTAGTTTTTTTCTTTTACTCGATCAGCCTCATGCCAGCCTCTTAAATTTTTATCTGAGGTGAATCATGATAAAAATGTTACCACCTCTCTCAAATTGGATCCTTAGTAAATTTAATTTAAACTTACATGTAGTTTGGACTTGAGTATTCTGGTCCGTGTGTTCCTATACTCAAAAGTCAAAATCCATTCATTAATGTTTAATTTATACACGTCTTGGTGATTGAACTATTTGAGGCAGCATCAGCATATATAGTATATCCTCAAATTATTTCAGTTGTTTCATCTTGTCAGGCTCAGTCATGAATAGATAAGCTTATCTATGTCATGTTAAAGTTCTCCATTCCATCTTGTTGTTTTCAGCAAAGATAATATTCAATTACATTTTCCTGATGCAAACTTTTGTGGACAGATTTGTCATCAATGGAAGCTCCATATTTTACTTCTATATGATGTTTTAGCCAAATCAAGAAAGATTTAGTACAACGCAATATGAATGCAAGTCTTATTATGCTGAAGATGTAAATCGGAAGTAGCAATCCTCTCTTTCTCCCCATTTGTACATTACCTGAGATTGTACAAAAAAACTCAGGTACACTCTTCCTGTACATTACCTGAGATTGCAGATTTGGTTCATATATCACATTTGCTGATATATGAACCAAAAAACTCTTCATGTATATTTGCTACAGCTTGAATATGGTTGCAGATTAAATATGCAGGTACACTCTCTGCATAAGATAAAGTTACTTCCTTCATTTTTTTTTTTTAAAGTGATTAAATGCATAAGGTGACTAAACAAGAACATGCTCAGAAAAAAATAAAAATAAAAAAATAATAATAGAAGTTAGGAATTAATGCCACAAGTTTAGTGCAATTCTTCGTTTCGTTGAATTTATATAAGGCCAGTAATTAAGTCATGCCTGCAAACTAATAGAATTACTGACAAGGATATTATAGGTTCCTCTAGAGCAGGTATACTTTCGTCTAAAGCAGTACTGCAAAGTTTC
This sequence comes from Quillaja saponaria, assembly GCA_029379385.1. NCBI lineage: Eukaryota > Viridiplantae > Streptophyta > Magnoliopsida > Fabales > Quillajaceae > Quillaja > Quillaja saponaria. The sequence goes on from CM055606.1 coordinate 8,947,144, forward strand.
TAGTCAGAAGGATCTTGTTTCAGGTGTAGACACGAGTCATATTTGAACAGATGAGTGGCGCATATTCTTGGCAGCAAAACTTTTAGGTGAAATGGTTCTCTGACTACTTAGTACCATATTCCACCAAGAAGTCAGGAAGTATAAAAGGGCGCGTAAGTTCTGTATAATATTTTCACACGTTGTCAAGATGGGTACTTCTTTCTTTCTTATTCCTCTCATTTCTTATGCTATGAAGATCTCAAACACACCTGGAGAAATGTGTATAGGTTTATTACTAATTAATTGAAATCTGAAAAATATATTATTATGCTATGAAGATGTCAAACACAGCTGATGATATGTTATTTTTATAGATTTATTACTAATTAATTGAAATCTAAAAAAAATTATTTTGTTTTTACGAAGAAATATACTTATGCTATGAAAGCTGTTCCAATTAAAAATATGGATATATTTCAATTCTTTATTTTTCTTGCAGGCCTCTCTTAATTGTTTGTTATTATTTATACAGGAAAATATTATACTTGAACGAATCAATCCACGTCTAATACCTCTTTTGTCAGTATCTGCTACCACAAATCTTCAAAGTCTTGGTCTTCTCTTTCTTATTTTCTTTGTGCATGCCCCTACATATTGACTTTTTTTTTCCAGAACTTAATATTATTTTGAGTAATTAAATGAAATTAAAATTAATTTATGGCCTCATCTAATAATTTGAATTTTTGAGTAAAATAATTTTCTTAACATATTATCATAGTTGTAAATATAATGAAGAGTTTTATTATTACCGCTACTTCATCTCAGTGATAAGAATTTAATTATTGTTGCTTTCTTATAATGATAAGTTATTCAACCTTATAAATAATTATCTAATAATTTAAATATTTGAAAGAAATAATGATTTCAAAAATCAATCAGTCATTTTCTTGACTTTTCTTTAACGGGTAACATGTTCTACAATTTTGCCTAACCCCTTATCTTCCACCTGCCATTTCTAAGACCATATAAACAATTGATGAACACCCCCACACGGCTTTACTGCTTCCCCAAGCTGACCAAATAAACACCTGTCCTAATTTTCTCAATGTTGAAACTTTGAATATTCAGAAGAAACAAGAACACTGTGCTTGTCTGCTGGACTTGACACCAGTATCTCATTTATTTGGACTTCTTACCCTTATTTCAACCCATATTCATTAACTGTAAGAACCAAATCTGGTTTTGACAATGGGATTTCCTCTTCCTCCCTTTCTCTTCTGCATACTGATTCTGTCACCATTTTTTCTTGTTGCCCAATCCCAATCCATTGGTAATGTAACTCCTGGTGCTTCTCACACTGCAAGTGACATCAACTCCACATGGCTAGTTTCACCTTCTGGTGATTTTGCATTTGGATTTCAACACCCAAATGAAGATAAAGACTTGTTCTTGCTTTCCATCTGGTATGCCAAGATTCCAGAAAAAACTATAGTTTGGTATGCAAATCGAGATAATCTTGCACCAAGAGGCTCAAAAGTTGAGCTCACTGCTGATCGCGGCCTCGTACTTACTGCTCAAAATGGTTCTGAGTTATGGAAAACAGAGAGCCTTAACGGCACTGCTGGCTCTGGCTTCATGAATGACACCGGAAACCTCGTGCTGCAAGGTAGCAATCGCAATATCAATGTATGGGAGAGCTTCAACGACCCTAGAGATACTTTGTTGCCCTTGCAAATCATGGAAAGGGGAAGAACACTTTCTTCTCGTCTATCAGAAAGCAACTTTTCGAAGGGAAGATTCCAGCTCCAATTCTTACAAGATGGGAATCTCGTGCTGAACTCCATAAATTTGCCAACTGATTACATGAATGAAAATTATTATCAAACCAACACTAATGGTCTTCAGTTAGTCTTTGGTCAATCAGGAGACTTGTATGTTTTGAGTGAGAATAATACAAAATTCAACCTCACCAGTGACCAGGGTTCATCATCTGGGCAATTATATTTCAGAGCAACTATGGATTTTGATGGACTTTTCACTGTATATTCCCATCCTAAGGATTCCTTCTCAAATTGGACTGCTCTCCGGTATTTTCCTGAAAATATGTGTCTACCGGTTTTTAATCAAAGCAGTGGTGTTTGTGGGTATAATAGTTACTGCAGCCTCGAAAACAACAGGCCGGTATGTAAATGCCCAACTGGATACTCGTTACTTGATCCGAATGACCCGAATGGAAGCTGCAAGCCAGATTTCATACAGGGCTGTAAAGAAGATGAGCTTAGTCCCACAAAAGACCTGTATGAGATTGAAGTTTTGAATAGTATTGAGTGGCCTTATTCAGATTATGTGCAGTTAAAGCCTTTTAGTGAAGAGGAATGCAAACAATCTTGCCTTGAAGATTGCATGTGTGCAGTGGCCATTTCAAGAATAGATAACGGTGTGTTTGGCTGCTGGAAGAAAAAGCTGCCACTCTCAAATGGTAGAGTCCAAAATCGTCAGAACTTAAAGGCACTTATCAAAGTCAGGAAGGACAATTCCTCACTTCCAGGCCAGCCATTCTTGAATCCGGAGATAAGGAAAAGGAACGAGAACGATACTTTGATTTTAGTGCTTTTGAGTGTTTTTGCCTTTCTTACATTAATATTGCTTGGTGCACTCTGGGTGGGATTTTCAATTTATCAGAAAAAGCTGAAGATAAATCAAAGAGTTGATAGAGTTAATGTGGATTCCAATTTGCGTTATTTTTCCTACGAGGAGCTTATCAAAGCGACAGATGGGTTCAAGGACGAGCTGGGAAGGGGAGCTTTCGGTGTTGTTTACAAAGGAGCTATTAATATTAATATGGGCTCTACTTTCCTTGTGGGGGTAAAAAAATTAACAACTGGCCTTGTGCAAGAGGGCGAGAAGGAATTCAGAAATGAAGTAAATGTGATTGGTCGGACTCATCATAAGAATCTGGTCCGACTGCTGGGATTTTGTGAAGAAGGACCTCAAAGATTACTTGTGTATGAGTACATGAGCAATGGGACTCTTGCAAGCTTCCTCTTTGGTGATTCAAAACCTGCTTGGAATCAGAGAATCCAAATCACTTTTGGTATTGCAAGAGGACTTTTATATTTACATGATGAGTGCAGCACTCAAATCATCCATTGTGACATTAAACCTCAAAACATTCTCCTCGATGACTATAACAATGCTCGGATTTCAGACTTTGGATTGGCTAAACTTTTGCAAATGAATCAGAGCCAAACTAATACTGCCATAAGAGGAACAAAAGGATATGTTGCGGGTGAATGGTTTAGGAACATGCCTATTACAGCCAAAGTAGATGTGTATAGCTTTGGTATTTTGCTGCTTGAGATCATTTGTTGCCGAAGAAGCGTAGATATGGAAGCATTCAATGAGGAGCAAGCAATTTTAACAGATTGGGCTTATGACTGCTATAGGGAAGGAACTTTGTATGCTTTGGTTGAAAATGATGAAGAGGCTTTGAATGACAAAAAGAATCTAGAGAGATTAGTGATGGTTGCTCTATGGTGTATTCAAGAAGATCCTTATCTTAGACCTACCATGAGAAAGGTGACATTGATGCTTGAAGGCGTAGTCGAGGTACTTGTTCCACCATGTCCATCCCCATATACTACTACTGCACCATGGAGAGACTAGTGTTCTTATCTATATACAAGAAGAGTTAAAAGTCAGATTAGTCTTTGCTTTGTTTCTTTTGTCAGTTAAATAATTAGAAGGTTAGATACTCTGGTCTTGCTTTTCTTTCTTTTGTTTTAATCAAAGTGGTGTATTGTCACCCATGTCACTTTAGAAACACAAGGCAATTGCAGCGTAAGGGGCAGACCCCTGAATTTTTTTGTTTGTGGAAAAAACTAATATATATTAGATAGGTAGTTTATTTTTTATTTTTTTTATTTTTTTATTTTTTTGGAGAAGCCATTTTGAGATGGTGGGGAGTTTAGCATACCACCTGCCTGTTTTATTAAAAAATTGAAAATGAAGAGGGCATAAACAGAAACCCCTCTACAAAGGCTAATAAAAATGACTAAAAGCAACTCTTGCCTAAAGTTTCAACATAAATAACAATACCAACTAAGGAGACTTTCGCTTTTACAATACGAAATTCTATCTAAGGAGGGCGAAACGAAACATGACCGATCTTATTAGCAAAGAGAACACCAGCTGTAGAAGGAGGCATGTCCTTTTCATGCTCGAAGAAAGAAAGATTGGGCATCCATCCCTTCTACGTGAAAAGCTAGACTATCTGCAATCTGGTTTTCTTTTCGGTATACAAGTGAGATAATACAATCATCATTCAAGAGTGACCAAATTTCACGCACAATATATTCCAAAAGCCACGGAGGGTCAATCTTACCTTAAAAAATATCTACCTGCAAGGTTTGAGAATCACATGTAATTAGCAATAAGCCTTTTGTATTTTGGTACCTTTGATCATGTTCGACTAACACACGTATGTTTTTAGCCCAATCCACTTCAGCCAGTTTCTCACTTGTTGCTGAGTTGACATGATCAAATGCCATCTTTGTAGGGGAAGAGCCCCACTACTGAGCTAAAGTTGCAAGCAACCACAGAAATAATACACAATATTTAACGTGACACATCCTTCAACTAAGGGAAAAATCACAGGCAAAGACAACAAACAAATTCTACCATCAACCAAAGGAGATTACAATAATCTCTTTCACAATCCAAAATCCTAATTACAACTAATAACCCTTCTAACAAAAAACCTTACAATAAATAGCAAACAATCTACTTTGTGGCTACACCTTTTCTCTATCTCTTCTTCTACTATTTATAATATGTTGGCAACACCAACCTGCCAAAAAACCTAACCCTAATGGACTTATAGACCAAAACACAATATCATCAAAAACTGATATTTTCATTATTTTTTTTTCAATCTAAGACATAAGCCTAACAATCTCCACCTTGGCTTAAATTGCATCAAACATGAAGCTACTTCAATTTAGCTTCAATTTTTGTTATCACCTCTACCATCTCAACTTACTAGATGCAAACTCCAATAAAGTCCAAGTCACACTTGAACATATCAGGAACAACTTCAATCAACTTTTTAGTAAAAGAAACTCCTTTCTCAGCTAAACTTCCATACTCCACCTTCTTGTAATTTTTTTCCAAACTCCACCATGATTATTTCTTCTCATTGTACTCCCTTTCAACTAGTACAAATTTCTACTATTTTTCCCTCCTTTAATCACCACCAGAGAACTTCTACTAACTTCTATAACTCAAACTTTTGTAGAGTATCTATAACCAAGAGCCAACAAACCTAAATAAATTAAATTTCTTCCAAGCTTAGGAATGTATCTTACATCATGCAAATTAAGTCTTGATACTACCATTATTCATCTTAACTTTTACATTGCCAAAGATTGAAATTGTTCTTCCCATTAAACAACTCACCTCAAATCTTGTGCTTGCAAATTTTGCCATCTCAAATTTTATCAAGTAGTCTGATATTGAAGAAGAACGAACTTCATTGCCTAGAAGTGGCTAAAAAAATATTGCCTGATGGGATTATTGTTATTTGGGAGAAGATTTTTGTCATTCGTCCACATACTTCTCAATTTTTTGGTTGATGATTTCAATTATTTTTTTCATCGTTGAAGATGCCTATGAGCTAGATAGCTAAATTTAGATTATATCTTCATCGGCTTCATAAAATAAAATAAAATTTGTGCTAGGAATATGGAATTAGAGTAGTATTCTAATTCCTCTCTCACTATAAGGAGAGGAAACTATGGAAGGTATTTGGGGAGCTGATGGAATGTGAGTGAGTTCTTTTTGTAGTAATTTTTTAAATTAACTACAACAGTTAATGAAAAATTAGTTATGAAAGAGAAAAAAATTAAGAGATATTTTAGTAAAGGGTTAAAGATAATTTATTCCTTTTTATTTTTTATTTTTTATTTTTTATTTTTTTCCATTTTTATAGTTTAATATTCCAATTTATTGGCATAGTAATTATTATTGTCCAATGAGATTATTGTTATTAAAAAAAATATATATAAATCAAATAATGAAATCAATAATGTGGGATATCTCATAAATTTAAAAACTATTAAAATATAAATTAATTAAAACAAAGTATATTGTGCATTGAACAGGACAAATTTATCTAGTTTATAATATGTTGGGAACACTAACCTACCAAAAAATCTAACCCTACTGAACTTATATACCAAAGCCTAATAGCATCAAAAGCTGATATTTTTTATCCTTTTTTTTATTTTTTATTTCTTATTATTATTATTTTTGTTTTTACAATTTAAAACATAAGCCCAACAATTTTTGCATGGTCCAGATCTGAAAAAACAACAGAATCTAATAGTTATATCCATTAGAACAAGTAGGAAATCTGGCATAAGATTAAAGTTAAGAAAATAATAATAAACTTGGACATCATAAATGTAAGCATGTTGCAAAAGAAAGAATTATAGCTACTAATTAAAATTTCCAAGTTAAAAGAGGCTTCTTTTTTAGAGAAAATAAATAATGAAAGAAAACAACAGCAAATTCGTGAGTTTTAGTTTAGCATATAACATAACTAAAAGAGGAGAGTTAAAGCAATTATAAGAAGATGTCAACGAGAATATTTTTGGAAATAACCATGATTAGATAATGAGAAGTTTTCTCCATCACTTGAAGAGCAGAACTCCAGATATGTGATAGGAAGGCTCTTTGGGTGATAATTAGATCCATATCTAAATCAACATTTTACAATGAGAAATTTTAGTAGATGTGACAAAAAAAACTTTTATTTTTATTCACTTTTGGCTTGGAGCTAGCTCATTGCAAAAAGTTTTGACAAGCCATGATATAGACTATTTTTTACAATTTAAAAAGAGCAAAAATAAGTGTGAAATGTAATACTATTATGGGATCACATACATGAATTTATAACACAACTTAATATAATTACTTGCATATTTGGTTTAGCAATAATAGCGGAATAGACAAATCCTCAAGGAAGCATGCCTCGCCTTAGATCAAATCCTTATACAACTAAGTTTTTTCTCTATATTCTCTATTTACTGGCAGCTCTAAATAGGGCAAGTTACACTAATTGAGATAGGATAAGGAACCTAGCTTATTTATAATCAGAAAATCCTATGGGTTCTCTCATTAAAGACTTCTTAAGGCACTCAGCTTACACTTAGTGCCAATCCACATCTAACACAAAGAGATGTGCTTGAGCCCTATCCAACTATCACATAAACCAGCTGGGCTTTTACCAGCTTGTTTCAATTAGACCAAATCTTAAAACCTTTTTTATCAAAACAAAAATCATACAATTAATAGCAGTGCACACATGAAATTTCTAACATTCTCCCATTTAGGCAACATTAATTATAGTTTTAGAAAACAACTCTTGGGCAAGGTACGTATAACTTTTATGTGGCCACAATTTTAAAAACTTTGGTCCTGAGACTCAAGTCAAACAGTCCAGCTCTACTAAATTATCAACATCGAATCATAGTAATCATTACATCCAATAAACGATACAAGACCAATCTATAGTTATAAATGCCAACCACCTAATCTGTAAGGGATCTAGATGTGGTAGTGAGCAAGAAAATAACATCCAACTATGATCAATATATGCTATTTTCATTGTCAATCCTCCGGGTGATTTTATTATAAACTAGATGCTTCTAAGAAGTACTAGAAATCACATAAGCTTAATTTGAGCTTGTATGTCTCATACCATCATCTCGAGATATCTAATTAATGTCGTATTTAAAACAGACACCAACTTTTAAGATTTTAATGCAATGACTTGTCATATATATATATATCATATGTACATAAACAATATTAATCATATCATAATGTAATAACAATTATTTTCATTAATAGAACCTATCATCTAATAAGGAAGTAAATAAAACATGAGACACAAAATAGCTTACATAATATGATAGCTAGTTTAAACAAAACAAGACAAACTCCTACTAACCAAAAACATCAAAAGACTTAATAATACTCATGTTATGGACATGACTTTTGAAAACACCAGTTCTAAGTCCTTTGGTTAAAGGATCTGCTAACATTTTCTCAGTTTCAATATATTTAAACACAATGTCTCTTTTCACAAAATCCCTAGTTGCTAAATATTTGATATGTATACCTTTCGATGCAATAGAAGTCTTATTGTTCTTCGAAAAAAATACAGTAAAATCATATTAAATTTTAAGAGGTCTAGAGATCGAATCAATAAATTTTAAGAGGTCTAGAGATCGAATCAACCACACCAAGATAAGTTATCATGTTCTTCAACCATATACCCTGTGTCGATGATCCATAACAAACAACGAACTTAGTTTGCATAGTGGAAAAAACAGTGATTGTTTGTTTAGAACTTTTCCAAGATACATCTTTCTTGGCTAACATGAAAATGTATCCTGAAGTAGATTTCAGATCATCTTTTCAACCATCAAGGTCAGAATCTGTGTAACTAATCAACTCAAGGTGATCAATCTTTCTATATACCATCATAAAGTTCTTGGTTCTCTGTAAATTCCTTATAACTTTCTTCGTAACAACCCAATGTTCTGGTCCTAGGTTTAACTGATATCTACCAAGAACTCCCACTACAAAATCAATGTCATGTCTGGTGCAAACATGAGCATACAACAGGCTTTCGACTGCACTACCATAAGGCATATTTTTCATAGACTCTCTATGAAATTCATTTTTGGGACACTGATCCAAATTGAACTTGTCACCCTTGACAATTGGGACATCACGAGGCTTACATTTCTGCATATTAAACCTATTGAGCACGTGATCAATGTAGACTCGTTGCGAAAGACCTAACAAATGACGAGATCTATCGCAATGAATGTCAATACCAAGAATAAAAGATGACTCCCTAACATCCATCATGTTAAAGGTCTTAGACAACATCAATTTTGTCTTATGAAGTAAACTAATGCCGCTACTGGTAAGCAAAATATTATCAACATATAGAACCAATATGATAAAATTGCTCCTACTAACTTTAAGATATATGCACTAATCAATGTTGTTCTCAACAAAACCGAAAGAGGTGATTACCTCATCAAACTATAAGAACCACTATCGGGATGCTTGTTTGTAGACTTAAGAAAAGTTTTAGAGCAAAGATGGATTTCTTAAGTCTACAAACAAGTTCATCACCTTTATTTTCTTTAAAACCATCAGGTTGTGCCATGTAAACTTTTTTAGCAAAATCTTAATTTAAGAATGCCATCTTCACATCCATTTGACGTAACTTAAGATTAAAATGAGCCACCAAGGCCATAATCACCCTAAAAGAGTCTTTAGTTGAGACAAGAGAGAAAATTTCACTAAAAACCACACATTCTCTTTGAGTGAAAGATTTTGACTACAAGTCTTGCTTTGAAATGCTCAATACTTTCTTTTGAATCTTTCTTGGTCTTATAAAACTACTTGCACCCAATGGGTCTGCAACCCTCTAGAAGTGCAACTAACTCTCACACAACATTGTGTGCCATAGATTGTATATCATCTCTTATAGCTTCAATCCATATGTCTAACTGTGGATTGGAGACGGCTTCTCCATATGTTGTAGGATCAATAACATGACCAACGCCATAATCAATCTCACCCAAATGCACAATGAAGTCATCAGAAATTGCATGATTTCTCTACCATTCAGACCTTTTGACAAGTACTTGTGCAACTGGATTCTATTGTTAAGGAACTTCAACAGTTGCTTCAATAGGAACATGTGGTGCTACTTCACTTGTTCATTGACTTCCCCCCCATCACCTGCTCTCACAACAAGCATAAGTACAATTATTTCTGACAGATCATGTAAAGGAATAATAATATCCTTATTTTGCTTTCCCTAATCTGAAGATGAAGATCTTTCTAACTAAGTAACATCGAATTCTAAGAACTTGGTAGTTTGTGATTCCATTATTTTGGTTTCACGCGTGGGGCAATATAATTTGTATCCTTTAGAGTGATATAGATTCAGGGTCAGTTTTCTTCTTCATTTGGTTGTAAATTCTCACTTCAGATGGACACCCTTAGACAAGAAAATGGTTCAAGCTAGGCTTTCTCCCAGTCCAAAGCTCAAAAGGTGTTTTAGGCACCACTTTACAGGGAACCCTAATAAGGATGTACAAGGTAGTTTTAAGGGCTTTGCCTCTAAATATATTATGGAAAGTTTGACCTACTCATTATACTTCTCATCATGTCCTTAAAGATACAGTTACGCCTTTCGGCCACACTAATTTGTTTAGGTCTACTAAGCATAGTTTGTTGGGTTATAATCCCACACTCTTGGAAGTACTAGGAAAATGGTCTCATATGTTATCCATCAACCATGTTGGCCATAATACTTGATATGAATTTTACCTACGCAAGCGTACGTATCGTCCACAAGTAATATAGATGAAGTAAAGATCGTTCCAACAAGGAATAGTTTTACTCCCTAAGCTAATTATCAATATTATGCATCCTAATTCTAATCAAACTAATGCAATATTTAGAGGTTATTTAGCAAATTATGAAATGATTATAACTAACACTTAGGTTCACAATATCCTTCACACTACACCTAATTAATTTTTAAGTTAATTTAATTCATACAATAGTTTAAATATTAATCCTAGATTTCTTAACCAATTACTAACATATTCTTATATCTAGCAATTATATATTTCTCTTAGTCTAATTATCTATATTCCTATGAGAATTATCCTAATATAAACTCATTAAGAGCCAATCTTTTTGGTTACTTATAGCTAAGTAGTATATTCCTATCTTTTTAACAAATCAGATTATCCAAATTAGATAAACAAGTAAACACAAGCTATATTGCCTAAGACTAATCCCGAAATTGACTCTTTTAAGTTAATCCCAGAATTCCGAATCAATCTAACTGGTGATAAATCAATTAGAAGCATTAAAAATAAGGCAACACATTAGCTATACGTGAGCTCAATCGCAACCTTAGAATATGACTACTTCATACTAACTATAGAAAACACAAATATAAAAGACATAGCCATTACAAGTAAATAGAAAATAACAAGAAGGGAGTAGAAGACTAGAAGTTGTCACGGCTTCGAGTCTTCACTAGCTCCTTAGGTACTCTCTATCATTAGCTCTGGTATATTCTCAGACTTCAGCCTTTATCTTATTATATAGACTTTTTGATCCTAGTTCAATTAAACTAGGAATTATCTAAAGCACGTAATGGTGCCGCGGTGTGACCTTATATGGTGTAGCGGCACTGTAGCCTCTGTATAGTCCTTCTCAGATTAAAACTCATCATGCTGTAGCTTTATGCTGTTGGGCACTGCGGTGCCATCTTCAATTGCCATAGGATAGAGCTCTTTGCCTGATTGTGCAATTTTTGGTTTTCCCAACGTCGCGACTCAATCTTTCTCATGCCATGGCATAGGTCTCTCTGCTTGATCCTTCAATTTTCCTTTCACGTGCCGCAACTCTATCTTCCTTAGCACTGCGATGCTGGACTTCAATACTTCACCTTTTTGGTATAAAACTAGGACATTGCAAAGACGCCTAAAACATATTAAACAATAAAAGATAAAACTATTCCTAATTTTATTAAAATCCTTAAAAACTCCTAAACAACCTAGAATAACTAAAACACTTAATTTAACTAACATTCTAACTCTAAACCCTAGGATTTAACACAAAATAGGAATTAAAAGTGTAGTGAAATAACTCTATTTTACAGAGTTATTAATGGTCACCATCTCGGTCAGATGTCACAATTTCAATTACTTTCCCTAATTGTTTTTCAAATTCAATTTTCAAAATTATAAAATTTTCAAGAGGTTCAAATTTTAAAAAAAATCAAGTATAGAAAATCAAAACTAGAAAAGTTATTAGTAAATGTAATGAAATAACTATTTCTACACAAAGTGGTGGAATAAGATCCATTAATGTTGGTGTGAATAATCTATAAGAGACTTGAACTATAGGTTGCCTCCTTCTTTATGTCTTGGTCAATTTACACCAAATGCAATCAACAAAAGTTTCTAAATCTCCAAAATCAAGAGATGGTAGGATATCATTCTTAATGAGTCTTTCAACTATTTCCCTTGATATATGATCCAGACACTTAATTGAAGGTCTTTTAGAAACAACTTTTTCAGCATTTAAAGAGGAATTAACATTTCAAGATGCTAAAATCATTATGTATAAACTGCTAGACAAAACATACCCTCTAACAATTTTAGAATTTAAAAACAATTGAACTTTTGATTTACTAAAATTAAAGGAATAACCAATTTTGTCCAACAAAAAAACTGAAATCAAATTTTTCCTGAAAGATGGTATATAAAAGGTGTTTTCCAAAACAAGTTCAAAACCACTTTCCAAAACTAAAGAGATGATTCCTACAGACTCGACTTCAACTTGGACATCATTCTCGATTTTAAGCTTTGCCTCTAGATCAGTTGGCTTCCTTTTGTGTTTGAACCCTTGCATGGTATAAGTAACATGAATAGTTATACCACTATTAAGCCACCAAGAATTTGATGGGACAGTAACTAAATTAGATTCAAAATAAACGAAAGCAGTAAGTTATCTTTTTGATTATTTTTTTTCTAACCAGAACTTCATTTTGAAGCAATCTGCTTTCACATGACCTATCTTTTTACAATAAAAGTACATGAGGTCCTTTTTAATGACAGCCTAAGGACTACCCGTAGTAGATTTTTGACCAGTACCATGCCCTTTGATATCCTGATTTGTCTTATAATGAGTAGATTTAGACTTACCTTGAACACCCTTGGTGAAACTAGGTTTGAATTGGAAAACAAAAAATGCGGTCTCACTCTTTTCTTTCTTAAGCTTATTCTCCTCAGCTACACACTTAGTGATTAGGCCATTGGTAGTCCAGTTTTCATTTTGGATGTTATAAGGACTTTTTATTTGGGAGAAGTCAAGTAGTAAGGAAATGAGAGAATGGAGAACCATAAAATGATCGGGATTGAAATTTCTTTATTTTTAAGTTTGGTTTGGACATGAATCATTTTGAGAATAAATTCCCGAACCCCAATTACATTTTCACATCTCATATCCACTAGATCATTTATTAGCTTTCCAGACTCAACGTTATTAAATACCTTGTACTTATCCCCCACATCTTTCATGAAATCTTTGGGCACTTCGAGTTTCAGGCAAGCCACACATGAGGTGTTTAGAGATTGATATCTTCATGTAGATCAAACTCAACCTATTTGATCTCTCATATTTTTCAAAAGCCTATTATTGAGCTGTAAAGCTAGCATTAGAAAGATTAGTAGGTTTCTCACCACGCAGAACTAAATCGATATCCATAATACCCAAGACAAACTCAATATCTTACTTCCATTTCTTAAAGTTAGACCCATTCAACAATTCAATAGTCACACTATTGTTGTTAACAACAAAGGAGACTAATTCAATAACAAATAATGCAACATGTCAATTAAATAGAGTAATTAATAACTAAGAATAAAAATTTAATCTACATGAATTCAAGGTGCATCATTACAAATTCCCATTTGGGTAGAGAATGTAACATGCTATTAGGATCTTATTATTAATTCATGAAACTAAAATAGAGCATCCTAACTTTCGAACAGTCTATCTCCTTATGGGTAGATAAATCTTCTAGGCTGATATATCCCAAACAATATATTTAATGTATTTTCTAAAATTAAAGAATATAATAACCCCATTTGGGCAGAAAATTATATACAATAATTTAGGAAATATCTTGTACTTTAGCTTTCAATAATCCTATAAATCTATATAGATAGACCACTTTGGTAGTAACCACCTATATAAACTTATAAAATTTTCTCAATCAAGGATAATTTAATTACTTACAATTTATCATTTCAAACTTAAATACAATTTAAAAGTATCTCATAGGATAACTAAATACATGTTACAGTTTTAACAAATTGAATCAAAATAGAAGCATTCTACCAAGACATGTTTTACAAAAATGAGAGTACAATAGTATTCAGATCTAACTAGGGAGAGTACATACTATTTTCAGTTCCATAACATATAAAATATGAAGGTCAACAAGCCTTAAAAATTATATTAGTTTTGAACATAATAAAATAGCAAGTTCAATACAATAATATATGCACATAATTTCTATAATTTAACCATACCAATAATTTAGGATCCAAAACTAGTGTAGGCCAAAAAGAATTGGGGAAGAACCGAGCAAGAAAGGTCAGCGCGTGTAGCACATGCACCCCCTGGTGCGCGTTGGTGGGCTTCACCGAAACGGGAAGAATTCATCTTCTTCCTCCAGCCAGGTCTGTTTGACCTGGTCTGGAGGGAAAATGGGTCTATGATGACTTAGTTATGAAAAAAAAAAACGTTTTCTTACCAAAATTTCTAAAGAAAAACGCAATATCTTATTGCTGATAGCGTATTACCAATGATGTTGTTATTGGTGGTACTTGGTACAAATAACCTATTCCTGATAGTATCTTATCGATAATTATCTAATTTTTTTTTTAATAATGAGACAATTTGTACTGACAACAAGCTGTCGGTATTTGCTGTCAATAGTAATTACTGTCAATAAGCTGTCGACAATATTTTGCTCCTCCAACAATGGTATCGTTGTGAGCCTTTTACCAATAAAGAGCTATCAGCGCTAGTCAATGCCGTTAGCAAACTGCTCATTGCCAATTTTTTAGTAGCATCTTGAATTTCGATCTTTCTCTATACAATTTACAACAAGTGGCATGACTATGTCAAAAAATTAGTAGCCAATCAACTTTCATTAATTTATTTAACAATTTCCAAAAGCCACTATTTATACATAATTTTCCACTTGATTTACATGTTATATTTTCAAAGTAATTTATAAATTAATTCTCTAACAACTCATAAAGTTGTTGTAAAAAAATGCTACGCAAGCACACTTATCATTTAAGCAAGCACTAAAGGGCAAGTTAAATATTGTTGTCACTAGAAATTAATTCTATCAAGCCAAGCACTAAAATTTACCAATTCTAACTTTATTTAGATGATTAAAAACTTGAGATTGTTAACTATGATTAAATTAAAGCAACTAAATAAAACAATTGAATAGATTATGTAGAGAAAACCTAGGATTATAATTTCCCTTACACTTCACTTTATCCTATCATGCTTAGTTATGATATTATGTTATTAACCTAGGGTTCCAAGTTAATTATAAGTATTTTTCGAATTGCTTATAATTCATACCTTAGTTAATCAATTCATTATATGTCTATGAGAATTTAATTAAGCAAGGTTTATTATGAACAAACATAAATTAGCTACACAAGGTGTATAGGTATATGTTTATCCTATATGCAGATCAAATTCTACCAACTAAGTGAATAAATTCGAACATGTGTTATATCATTCAAGGCTAACCTAGATTCCCTTTGTCAAGGTTCCTCTAAATTACCAAATCTATCTAATTGGTGATCAAGCAATTAGAAGCAATGAACATAGAATGACATAAATAACAATAGTATCAAACCCTATGCAATCCATAAATAAAATTAAATCAAGGTACATGTGAGTTCTGTCATAATCTTAGAAAAATGATTTAGTTCAAGCTACTAGACAACTAGACAAATCATTAAGAACATATAAAGAAACTAAATAGAATGAAGGAATAAGGGAAAACCAGGAAGATATTAGTCTCTAAGCTCTTCAAAATCCCTTGCTCTAACCACTCTCAATCAACTCTATATCTTCATAAATCCCTTGTTCAATTGTGTGTTTAGAATTCTCAAGCCCTTTCTCTTTTATAAGCTTCAAAATCATGAGTTAGAGTTTAATTCAGAGTAGATTTATCAAGCCAGCTCCCCAGCCACGACTTTCTAGCGCCCCATCACTAATTTAGGCGCTCTTACCTCTGGTTGATAATTCTTGGCTGAGAGTAAGGAGCCCCAACGCCAACTTTATGGTGCCCAATGCTACTAGTTAGGATTTTCAGTGTTGTAACCTTAGTTTTTCACGATCTAGGAGTTCAATGAACTGAAATCCTATCCCTTAAGCAATTGGTCTTCAAAAATGACTTTTTGAAGCTTGTACCTTCAAAACACACAACCAAAGTTTAATAGGAATGAAACTCTTATTTAAAAGATATATCCTAAGTAATAATAACTAAAATATGGCATTTTGATGCAATACGAATTAAACTACAAACTAAACAAACAATTCATAATGCAAAACTCAAGAACCTAGCCAAAATGAATGCAAAAAGTGATGTAATATAAGTTATTTCATGAACTTATCAAAAGGCAAAGGTTTAGATCCTATAATTATGTTTTTCATTAAATAATTATATATGAAATAGTTAAAGAAATCATTACTTATAGAAATGTAACAAGGATAAGTGTGCTGGTGAAGATGATAGTGATAATTACGCTTGTAAAAGTTGTAGTACAACTGAGTAAGAAGATGAGTAGTAATATTGCCTATGATGTCTATTTTAAACCTCTTGCCTTCTTCTCCTTGTCATACTTTTCTCACTGGATCTCTCTACTTTCACTATGAAAAGAAATCAAACTTAAATAACGATGCAATAAGTGGTGTAATATGGAATGTAAAAGGAAGCATGGCATGGTCCATGCAAGTCATTTTGGCAAATGTATGGGTATATTAGAGCAAGTTAGGCTTCAATTGTGCCTAAAATAACCATAAATTTTTAATTAGTGATGCTTAATATATGAGATTCTTTCCCTTTCTTATAATGTGTTGTTTAGTGAAATTCATAATTTTGGATGAAAATTTGATTAAAACTTAATAGATTGCCATTATATATGAATGTTTTTAGAAGTGCCATAAATGCAATATCTGAACTTATTTTGTTTCAAGTCTACGTGTATGACTTTCATGAATTTTATGGATATATTTGATGTGTCTCTTTAAAAAATTAAATGTGTCCAACATATATAATCGTAAAAATAATTAATAATATTAAGATAATTAATATCAAATAATTATCAAGATGGTAAATATAAATAATTGAAGTAGCGCTTAGAATTACTTATAATTATCTCTAGATAATGATAGCAATTTTACTCCACTCAGAAACCCAGTCTATAAACATATGTATTGCTATCAAATGCAGTACATCCAATATTCCCTTAGACATAGTGTGATAGAACTCTATGAGATCTTGATGAAATTTGTGTGTTACTAATTTTCTGTGGTGTGGTTTAATTACTTTGGCAATGATGGATGGAGGTACATTATTTATTTACATATTAATATAATTTATCAAAGTATGTTAACATGTGGTATAGCCTCATTCATAATATTTTGTTCATTAAAAAGATAGTCAATAAATATCTATTTTCCTAAGTTATATTGATACTATGTGAATATTATTGTTGCCAATATTGACATGGAATTTGTTTGTACAAAAACTAAATGGGAAATAAGTAAAATAATTTTTTTTTTGTCAATATTATAATTTTAAATAAAAAATATTTAGTATGATGTCTGGTCGAGCAAAATGCTTTAAGTGAGAAAAGCACACTTGACCCATTTCTTAGCTTCTACTAGTTTTTTTATTTTCTTACATATACGTATGTTTTGTTGTACTTTGTCTTACTTTTTCATGAAAATTTTATTTTTATTTAGTGATATTTGAATTTTTCATACATGTGAACACTTTGTTAAAACATAAACAAATATGTCAAGAAAATAAAAAACTACTATTAGTTAAATTACACTACTTTTTTTAATTATTAGTTAAAAAAAAAAAATCTTGAATTATAGAAATGTAACAAAGAGAAGTATGATGGTGATAATTATGCTTGTGGTAGTTATAGCATTGTCGGTTATGTCGACAACCTAAAACCAATAGTAGTGCTATCAGTTGTAAGCTTAATATTGATATCTTACTATTGACAGTTGTGCCGTTGATAATACTAATTTTTTGCCGATAGTGTATTACCAACAGTGACATTGTCGGTAGTGTATTACCGACAGCTATTCTAGATGATAGCTTTTTTTTGACAGTATCTTATCGATAATTATCTAAAAATTTCTTAAATGTGGCAATTTGTATCGACAACATACTGTCAGTATTTGCTATAGGTAGTAATTATTGTCAACAGGTTGTCGACAAGAGTGTGCTCTCCACCAACAATGGCTTTGCCTCGAATCTTTTGCCGATAGGGAGCTATTAGCAATGTTCAATGTCGTCAACAAACTGTTCATTGCCAATTTTTTTTTGCAGTGTCTTGAATTTCGATCTTTCTCTGTACAATTTACAACAAGTGACGTGACTAAGTCAAAAAGTCAATAGTCAATCAACTTGCATTAATTTAATTAACAATTTCCAAGAGCCACTATCTATGCATAACTTTCCACTTGATTAAAAGTTATATTTTCATTGTAATTAAACAATTATAAATTAAGTTCTCCAGCAACTCATAAAAGAAAAGATTTAGATCCTATAAATTATGATTTTCGTTAAATAAGTAGTTATAAAATAGTTAAAGAAATCATTAATTATAGAAATGTAACAAAGAGAGGTATGCTGGTGAAGATGATGGTGATAATTATGCTTGCAATAGTTGTAGCACAAGTGAGTAACAAGATGAGTAGCAATATTGCCTATGATGTCCACCTTAATCCTCTTGCCTTTTTCTCCTTGTTCACTTTTCTCACTAGATGTCTCTACTTCCACTATGAAAGGAAATCAAACTTAAAGAATGATGCAACAAGTGGTGCAATATGGAATGCAAAAGGAAGCATAGTATGGTCTTATGCTTATGCAAATCATTTTGGAAAATATATGGGTATATTAGAGCAAGTTAGGCTTCAAGTATGCCCAAAATTACTATTAGTGACGCTAAATATATATGATTCTTTCCCTTACTTACAATGTGTTTTTTAATCAAATTCATAGTTTTCCTTGAAAATTTGATTAAAACTTAATAGATTGTCGCTGATGGTATTATATATGAATTTCTTTAGAGATGCCATAAATGCAATGTCTGAACTTTAGTTTCTTGTCTAAGTATATATGCATTCGATGAACTTTATGAACATATTTTTTTGCATCTCTTTAAAAAATTAAATGTGTCCTACATATATGATCATTAAAATAAATAATTAATATCAGAATAATCATCAAGATGGTAAATATAAATAATTAATGTAGTGGTTAGAATTACTTATAGTTATCTCTAGATAATAATAACAATCTTATTCCACAACGAAACCTAATCTATAAGAACAAGTATTGCTATCAAATGCAGTACATCCAATATTCCTTTAGACATAGTCTTGAAGAACTATTTGAGATCTTGATGAGATTTGTGTGTTACTAATTTCTTGTGGTGTGGTTTAATTACTTTGGCAATGATGGCTGGAGATACAATATTTATTTACATATTAATATAGTTTATCAAAGTATGTTCACATGTGGTATCAGAGCCTCGTTCATAGTATCTTGTTTATCATAAGGAAATATAACGTGTTAAACTTACTTTTTAATTTTCAGCATCTTCATTATTATAATAAAAATAATTTTGAACAATGAGTTTCTACTCTCTTAGATGTTATTATTTGTGTTTTATCTATATATGTGGCAACTTGTGTAGATCTTTTTTAACATTTAATACAGTTGGTTTAATTCTTTTGATTTAAAATGATATGTAGATTGGTCATGATGAATTGTATGATCTAGTATTACATTTATATTATCATGCAACGTTAGTTCTATTTGTCAATGATGCCCTTTAAGTATTTGATTTATTGTAATCTTATGGTGATTGATTGAGTTATATGTAAGTAATTAAGTTTATTCTGCTGCATATAATTCAAATTTTAATTTGGATTACATTCATATATATGATAATTAAGAATTTGTCATATATGGAACACTCGGTTGACATAGTTTTTTGTTATCATTAGGACTTGTTTGAGAATATTAGTAATGAGAAAAAAAAAATTAAATTTTCTGATAGTATAATTTTTGTCCAAATAATTTTTGAAAAATTATTGCACATATCAACATAAGGAATTAGTTGATATTCCGATTTATTAGCATGTTATTTTCAAATTTTAAATATCAATGGTTTAGGAGTAGCCATATCATCTTATAAATCATGGTGATATTAATTGTAGTCATAAAGTAATAAATTGTTAGACTACATGAAATTAAATGGTCTCTAATACAATTTACTTTGTCCCATCAGGAATTTTATTTTATTTTCATAAATTAGTTGGAATAAGATTGTGAATTTTGACATGAAGAGTAGATAGTCATATGTCCCATATATAAATTATTTATTTCTTGTATTTTTATTCACTAAGTTTATTATTAAAGTTTTAGTAAATTCGTACATGTTTTAACATCTACCCTTAGGAATGTTGAATTTACTAATTTGAATTTAAAATTGGTTAATTTAAAATAAAATTTAGATTCATAGCATGATATGTAAATTTTCTTAATTATTTGAAGATATTCCTATTACATTTTTTAGTGAAGAAAACATAGTAAGAGACTAAAGTTATTATTATTAATTTTTTTTTATACATATAATTATTTAGCTTCTTGTCTATATGTTCATGCCTTTTATGGACTTTATGAATATATTTTTCGACACATTTCTTTGAGAGACTTAAGATGTGGTCCACATGTCAATAATCAAATTAATAATTATTGCTTATGATAATTATCAATGCCATAAATACATATAAATCTTAATAATTAAAATATTAGTTGAAATCACTTATAGTTATCTCTGTATAGTGATAACAGTCTTATCTCACTCAAAAACTACTTTCTTGATGGGAGAAATAGTTTAAGTGAGACTATACTGTCACACCCCTCACGGAGGTAAGACTGGCCTGAGGATTGGATAACCAAACCTTCGTAACCCTGACTTCAAAACAAAAAAACAAATACAACTCTTGACCATAAATAAGTTTAATAAAACCGAAGTTAACTATAAAAGTTTGTTTACTAACACAATCAACAAATTGCTAAAATTTTTGGCAAAAGTTCCCCATAATGTGGAACTTGTTAAAATACCAACATGTAAATTGTTGATTTCATTTAATTAAATAGCAACAAAGACAACATAACTAAAGAGCTCGCTCCATCAATACCATAAATTGTAACAAATTGACTTTTACACAGACAATTCATAGTAACCCTACACTCTAGTTGTGACTGCAAATTTTCATCTTTTAGCTTCAAGTATGAGATTTTGAAAAATATCTTGCCGTACTCTATCGACAGGTCACAAGCTCGTCTAAGCTATATGATAAAAACCTGCTACTAAAAAAAAAATCCACAAAGAGGGGTGAGTCACGCAGACTCAGTGAGCAAACAACGTACCTTGAGGGTATCAGCATCAATCAAAGTACAAATATTGCTATTTAATCTCAAGTAATAATATTCATGTCGTAATTCAACGGTACACGCACGTATTTGTAATTCTTATAAAACTACAATTCACATGTTTCACAACATATTCAAATCAATTCAAATATCCAACATTCATAATTCCAAACAAAGTAATCAAAGCATTACAAAACAAGTAAAGGGCCAACGAGTAACTTAGCCCCGCACAACAGTATCACCCCCACCTGGGCATATACACGCCCGTACAACAGATTAATCTCTATACATAATCCATCCCACCGGGGCTGAGTACTATACTTTTAAAACATTTATTAGAAGCAAAATATTTCATAAATTCAAATCAGAAGATCCTAGGTGCACCTGGATTTCATTTTCAAAAATAAAAAAATAATTTTTTTTTTCCAGAAAATTTCACTTTGTTGGCCCTTATCAACCACAATCTGTGTTAAACAAATATAATTCACATAAATCACTGAAATATTTTACTCGCTTATTTATTATTATATATTTTTTTTGTATAGCATATCTCTTCAAATACACACACAGTTGCACATAATAATCTGGTAATCAAAGTGCACGCAATTCACTCACCCATCTCAAGAACGTGGTTCATCAGTTCCAACTTGCGAAGGTGTCAAATTGTCATCGACACATTCCAAAGCTGAAAATCATAATTTATATATATTATTTCCTAATTCTTTAATTTCTACATATATTTACTTAACACGTTATTTATTAACTAACTCCTTCTAAACCTTTTACCGGTCATTAAATAAATCCAAATAATTATAAAGCTCCAACTTCCTATATATATACAAACCTATATATAATAGTTTCATCTATACTAGAGTTCTCATGGAATAAAATCTAAGTCCAAGTCATCCACTAAGGTAGTGGACTCTAAATTTACCAATACACACACTCACATACCCTTTTATTTTATAAAAATTATTATTTAATTATTCACAATAATCTATGTACGACATACTAAGATGTACGCTAGACTATTGGGTTATCACAAAGCTAAAATGGGATATATTTTCCTATATGCCTATTTGGTTGTAAGAGTGGCAGTACTGGTGATGATTTCTGTGACAATTGTTGGTTCATTATCATGTCCTTAACACCTGTGCCCATATCATTCTTGTACTCTCTCTTATTTACTTAGTTATTACATCCATCACTCAAATTGCACATGTTTCTTCCAATTTCAAAGTGAACCACTAAATTATAGAAATTAAATTTTCATGTATATATTGATATTGATATTGCTATTGTATTTACATATATATATATATATATATATATTAAAGGTTTATATACTTTAATTTATTTTGGCCTACGTATTGATTTTCTTGGATAATTAGAATTTATTTAATTATCACTTAAAATGTATCACTACGATACCGAGTTATGATATGTTTAATTTTATTTTTATTTATTTAATTCGTTTATATGGCTTTTATGTTATAACTGAAATTTACCTATTATATCTAAAACTCGACTTTAATATATCGAGTTATAACATGTACATAGGTCCATGGCTTAGTATACAAAAGTCTGTGTTGCCATCAATTATAGTACATGAAGTATTTCTCAAACATAAGTTTGGAAGCCTCTGTGAAAGCTTGGCGAGGTATGTATTTTACTAAATTCTTGTGGCGCTGTTTAATTATTACTTGGATAATAATGGGGGAGGTAGGTTATTTATTTAGCATATTTATATAATTTATCAAAATAATCTAATATGTGGTATTAAAGCCTCCTTCATGCGATTTTTCTTTTTTCCATCTTTTGGCATCGTGATTATAATAAATTTAATGGGAACTATTGACATGTTGTTAGAATATAAGGCGTGATATATTGGAATAATGGTTAGGACTTAATTAAAAACACATAGTTTGTTGGTCCCTATTAAGGATATTATGTTTTTAAAGAAAACCATAGGTATCACTTATAAAATGACTAAATGGCAATGCGATATCAACCTAAGGATTTAGGAATTTTCATGTAGATATAAACAATAGTCAATTTGTCATTTAAGATCAAAACAAAACAAAATTAAATATTATCCTAGCCCAACTATGGATATCATGAGATGATACGCCAAATGTCACACCCTCAAATGAAGACATGATTGGCCGGAGGAATGAGTAAACAACCTCTGTAACCTTGATTTCAAATCAAAGAATCCATTTGAATGTCAAAATCAAAAGTTCCAATTTGTGGTGTGTATAAATTTTATTATATATATATATATATATATACTTATTTAATTTAATTTTCTTTGTTTGTACTATGTTATACACCTAGCTAAAACTTACATAAGACAAAGTCTAAAAGAATTAATGTCTAAGGTCAACCAAATTCATGATGTATAATTACTCTTGCTTTATACATGTATGTATATATATATATATATATGGATATTTACTCACTTTAGTTTTATTTTATTTTATTTATTATTAGTTTCACCTACATATAAAATTTACACACAAAATTTCTAAAATGGAATACTAACGTATCGGGTTATAACAGTCTTCCCTCCTTAAAAGAAATTTGTCCCAAATTTTAACATATAGCTACGGATATATCATTTACCTGAATTATTAAAATAGATATGGGTATTGTTGCTTTATCACATTCTCAGATACCTAAGTGGCTTCACGTTCACCATGATGTTGCCATACAACTTTTACCAATGGAATAACCTTCGATCAAAGGTTACGAACTTGTCTATCAATGATTGCCATTGGTTGCTCCTCGTAAGTTAGATTCTTATCTACTTGCACCTCCTGAATTTATAGAACATGAGACTTATCTGGAAAATACTTCCAAAACATATACACATGAAATACTGGATGTACCCTGTCCAAGTCTGGGGGTAATGCCAACCTGTATGCTACTGCTCCCATCTTATCCAAGATTTGGGAAGGTCCAATAAATATTGGACTCAACTTTCCTTTCTTACCGAACCTCATGGTACCTTTAAAGGGTGAAACTTTCAAAAATATATGATCACTTACTTCAAACTTCAACTTTCTCCAATGGTTATTGGAACATGACTTTTGTCTACTCTGAGCTGTCCACAACCTATCATGAATTATCTGCACCTTCTCTACTGCATCCTGAACTAACTCTGGTCCCAATAATTGATGCTCACCAGTTTCAAACCATCCAACCAGAGATTTACACTTCCTCCTATACAATGCTTCAAATGGTGACATATGAATACTGTTGTGGTAACTGTTGTTATAAGCAAACTCCATCAATGGTAGATGCTGATCCTAACTACCCTCAAAATCCATGACAAAAGCTCATAACATATCCTCCAAGGTTTGTATAGTTCTCTCAGACTGACCATTAGTTTGAGGATGAAAAGCTATACTAAACAATAATTGAGTAGCAAGAGCCTCCTTAAAAGACTTTCAGAATGCCACAGTAAACTGAGTGCCCTGGTTAGAAATAATAAAAACATGTACTCCATGTAGTGAAAAAATCTCATCTAGATACAACTTAGCATACTGATGCGCTAAGTACGTGCTCTTCACTAGAAGAAAATGTGCAAACTTAGTCAATCGATCCAAAATAGCCCAAATCAAATCAAAACCCCTAAAAGTCTTAGGTAGTCCTAATACAAAGTCCTATAGTAACTTTCTCCTATTTCCACTTCGGAAATATCTAACCTTTGCAGCATTGCTACAGGTTTCTGATATTCAACTTTCACCTGTTGACACACCAAGCACTTGGAAACAAAATTTGCTTCATCCTTCTTCATACCATCTCACTAGTAAAACTTCTTCAAGTCCTGATACATTTTTTAGGAATTAGGATGCAAAACATAAGATGAATAATGAGCTGCTTCAAGAATCTTTTTTCTCAACTAAGGATCAGATGACATAACTAAATGATCATGATACATTAGCACTCCTTCGTATCCACCTTGAAATCACCAATAACAGACTGATCACATTTAACTTTCCTCTCACACACCTCAGTATTAACTATCTGCGCTGCCTTTACTTCTTCAATTAAAGTGGATTTCACCTGAATATGAGCTAATAACACCCCTTGAGGAGATACTTCAAATCTAACTACATCATCCATGCACCTTTACAAATCTTTTACAACCTGACTACAAACAGCTGTCAAATGGGATAGACTACCAATGGACTTCATACTTAGAGCATTAGCCACCACATTAGCTTTCCTCAGATGATAAGAAATTAAGCAATCATAATCCTTTAAGGCTTTTATGATCCGTAAAAATCTCAAAAGTTTCATCATACAAGTAATTAAGGGTGGAATTCGAATCAAATAGCGTCAAATAGTGCACTATTCAAATTCAAATTCTAATTTTAGTACTCGAATCCAAATCTGAATGCTTATTTGAACTTAATTTGAAATTCGAATTCAAAAATTTAGGGGTATTTTAGTAAAAATAAAAATAAAAATAGTATTCTTACATATATTTTTAATAAAAAACATATATTATTTCTAATTCTAATTTGAATTCAAAAATTAATTCGAATTATTTGTCAAATATCATATCGAATTAAGTACTATTTGAAATAGAATATTAAATAAAATTTGAATTCGGATTCAAATCAAATATAATTCGAATCGAATTCGAATTCTTATCCAAATTCGAATTATTTGGTTCGAATGACACCCTTACAAGGAATGCCTACAAATCTTCAATGGAAAGATCACTGCCACCATTTCAAGATCAAATGTTGGATAGTTCATCTCACGCTTCTTCAACAGTCTCTAAGCATATGCCACCACTTTTCCATCTTGCATCAAAACACATCCAAGTTCGATATGAGAAGAATCATAAAACACCGTCTACTTACCCATACCTGAAGGGAAAGTAAGAATAGGAGCTGAGATTAAACAAGTTTTTAACTTTAGAAAACTTTCCTCACAAGCCTTTGACTAAACAAACCTTACTCTTTTATAAGTTAGTTGAGTTAAAGGAGTAGCAATATGAGAGAAGTTCCCAACAAACCTCTTATAATATCTAGCCAAACCTATAAAACTTAGAATTTTAAACACATTTATTGGACAAGGCCAATTTTGGACTGCTTCTCACTTTCTTAGGATCCACCCAAATTCCTTCTTTAGAAATCACATGCCCGAGGAAAGTCACCTGATTCAACCAAAATTCACACTTAGAGAATTAAGTATAAAGCTTGTTTTCCCTAAGTGTTTGCAATACAATGCGAAGGTGATTCTCTTGCTTTTCCTCACTCCAAGAATATACCAAGATATCATTAATAAAAACAATGACAAACTAGTCCAAGAAAGGCTTAAACACCCTGTTCATTAGATCCCTGAATGCTATAGGAGAATTAGTGAGCCTAAAAGACATAACTAAGAACTCATAATGTCCATACAAGGTACAAAAAGTAGTCTTAGGAATGTCTTACCTCTTGATCTGGAGTTAATGATGGCCTGAATGAAGATCAATCTTAGAAAAGTACTGAGCACCTTGCAACTGATCAAATAAATCATCAATTTTGGAGAGAGGATACTTGTTCTTAATTGTGCTATATTCAGCTGCTTGTAATCAATATACAGTTTAAATGAGCCTTCCTTCTTTGTAACAAAAATAACATGAGCACTCTAAGGAGATGAACTGGGATGATAAATCCCTTATCCAGAAAATCTTACAACTACACCATTAGCTCTCTCAATTCACTGGAATCCATCCAATAGAAGGGAATATAGATCAGTTGAGTAATAAGTAACAACTAAATGCTAAACTCTATCTCCCGCTCAGGAGGAAGTCCAAGAAGCTCTTCTAGAAATACATCAGAGAATTCTTTCACCACAGGAATCTGCTCCAAAGGAGGACACTCCAATTAAGTATCCTAGATATAAGCTAAATAAGCTTGATGCTTCTTCCTAATAAGCCATCTAACTTGAATAGCTAAAATTCGATTAATAGGAACTTCACTTCGATCTCTTTGAAAAACAAAAGTCAGCTTCTCAGGAATACTGACCTTGACATTTTGATCACGACAATCCATTACAACATGATGGTTAGACAACCAATCCATGCCTAAAATCATATCAAACTCCAACATGTCCAATATGATCAAGTCTGTAAAACATACATCATAACCTATAACGACCTCACAAGAAGGAATTTACTGGTCTACCCAAATAATTTCTCCCAACGTAGTTGAAACTACTAAAATAACCTCGAGAGGCTCAGATGCCCTTTTCACACAAGAGGCAAAATATAGAGATATAAAGAATGAGTAGCTCCTGGATCAAATAGTACTTTAGCACCAATTGAATAGACAAATAATCTACCTAATACCATAAGCGTTCTTTGTTGTCACAGCATACACGCAAGCTTGACCCCTACTAGCAGATGATGAACTTCTAGCAAAGGTACTGCGACCTTCCTGAGATTTAGTAGGTGTCGCAGGTAACTAAGGTCTACCCTGAACTGAGGGAGATGCCTGACTGAAGTAGATTTCCCCCTCATCAATAGATAATCCCTGATGCGATGATCCATAGCCTCATATTTAAAACATGTACCAAACTCTGGTTTGCACTACCTTGTGTTCCTGACCATAAGTAGGGCATACTAGAACTTCAAATGATTGAGGACCACTCGAAGACAGCACATGTGACTGACCTCTAAAACTCTGTCTCATCTGGCCTCTGCCTACCTGTAAACCTCCACGAAAAGAACCATGCTCGGAGGTAGATTCACCCCTAAGTTTATGAGAACCACCAGCTCTGGAAGTAGAGGAACCCTCCTGTCTCTCTTTCTTATTGCTCTCACGCTCTAACTGTCTCTCCAAAATCTGAGTTTCCAATCAGTATGTAACATCAACAGCCTGAGTATAAGTAATAGTGTAGGTCACAAACATTGACCTGAATAAAGAATCTCTCAAGCCATTAACGAACCACTTCACCCGTATTTGTTCAGTAGCCACCATGTGCGGAGCAAAACAAGATAGTCTAGTAAACCGGGCCTTATACTCCACTACTTTCATACCCTCCAGCTGAACTAACTGCTAAAAATCTCTATCATGCTTATCTCACACACTCTTAGGTAAGAAACAATCAATGATGGCCCTATTGAACTATAGCCATGCAAGCAGGGTAGGCTATATCTACTGCTGAACTAATATCTTATATCACTTGTATGCTACATCATGCAGCTAATAACAAACTAGCTTAACCGCCCGTACGAGATCACACCCTAAAGCTACATATAGTTTGTCAGACTCCTCCAAGAAAGTATAAGGGACTTGTGCAGGGTCCACACCCAAAAATCTTAGTGGCTACATCTTTCGAAAATCATGCAACACCACAAATACTCCCTGATCCTGCTGAATTGGAATGGGAAGGTTTGCCTCTTGCTAAGGCTAAACAAAAGTAGCTATAGAAGGTTATGGCTTAGCTTGACATTGTTGGGCCAGAATCCCAACTAGGCCACCTACTGCTGTCTGGACTCTGTTTAACCCTTGCACAAGCTGCTTTAGGTTAAGACCAGATGCTAATGTTTGAGCTAGTTAGGTAGCTCTACCTTTACCTCTACCACTTCCTTAACGCCCTCTACCTCTTACTGCTGGTACCTAGGGACTGGTAGATCTGTGGTTAGAGCAGGCATTCTACTACTTCCCTCGGCCTGCAACACGGCCTCCACGTCGCATATTTAAAACAAACACAAACGATTTCAATATACATTTATCATGTAAAGCAAAGGACAATGCATTAGGAAAATCGTAACTCGATTTTTCAGGACGAATTAGGACATATCACTAATCTACTATGCCCTGGGTAATGTACGCAAACAAAACAACAATGTCCCATATTTGTAGTTGCAAACCTCTAAACCAAAGCTCTAATACCAAGTTGTCACACCCTTCATATGAGGAATAGGTAACCAAACCTCCTTAACCCTAATTTCAAATCAAGAAACACACATATGATGCTTGACCAACAATAAAAAGGATGGTTTTATCAAACCAAAATATAGACAAAGACATATTTGACAAAACACATAACACTTTAAGTAAAATTTTTGGTAGAGGTTCCCTGTAAAGTGAAACATGCCCAATAATGCAAACATATATAGTTACACTCAACTAGTTAACAATAACAACAATATACGCAAAGGAGCTCCACTCCAATCATATTATAAATAATAACAATTCGACTATCACACAAAACAAAACACGACAACCCAAAGCCTAATGTGACTACAAACATCGTCCTTTGGCTTTAAGTGTGCGATTTTGAATGTTTACCTTGCCGCAGTACAGTCGGCAAGTCATGAATATATCGGCAATGAACACTGGTCTTTTAATACTAAAAAAAACGACAACAAATGAGAAGTGATCTAAAAACTCAGTAAGCAAAAAATGTACCCTAAGGGTACTAGCATTAACCAGTGTATAAAGAGCATTCATAGATTAAAAAATTTCATATAAACATGTCCCATATCACAATTCCATGTTATACGTACGTACATAAAATAATGTAAAATTTAAATAAATGCAATTTATGTAATACACAAAATAAATAAATAAATCAAGATATTCAGAACACACAAATCAAATAAAGTAATCAAAATAGCCAATTAGATTAACTCAGCACCCGTACAATAATCATATATCCTTCCCAGGGCATTTTTGCTCCCTCAAATCAAGAGTTTACTTTTCACATATCCATCATCGGAGCTGAATTACTCAAATTTTTTTAATCACATATCAAATACTCAAATCAAAGTATCTTAGGTGCACCCAAATTCTATTTCTAATGTAAAAATCATTTTGCATAAAATTAATTTTTTTATTGGCCCTTATCAAACACAAAAAAAGTTACATGTCAAACATAATTCAATTATAACACTACACATTATTATTTACTTTTAAATAAACATATTCATTCAAATACACACATAAGCAATTAAACACATTAATCTAGCAACCAATGAATACGTTATTCACTCACAAGGCTTAAGGATTTGAGTCGTTATTCCGTCTAGAATGCAAAGGTGTCAAGTGTATCTGCACCATAATTTGGAGCTGAAAATCATAAATTCATATGTTACTTAGGGTAACCATTTCATAGTTAATTCTACGATTCCTCAATCCTAAATATATATACACTTAATATACTACTTGGGAACTAATTCCTCTTAAACATTTTACCGAATATCTTAAAGGTGTATTTAATTTCCTTGAATGTGTATGTATATATGTTTATACATACACCAAGAAATCCTATATAACCATAAAATTTCCATTTTATTTATATTCTAACATTGAATTCAAGTTAATTAATTACCTAGCTTCCATAAAAAACTTAAGCTAAACTTTGTAATATCAACATGTTTCAAATTTCAAAACTTCCTCCTCTAACATCACCTCTTTTTCATCCATTCCTCTTAAATCTTCTCTTTGACTTTCCTATATTCAAACTTTTAAGTAAATAACAAGTGCAACAATTCATAACAAACACTCCTTGAATTTACAAAGTTAAGCTAGGCAAGACAAGAAAAATTTATGCTCCTTTTTTCCTTGCTGCCATGCTATCCTACAATCAAAATCACCCTCTAATCTAGCTCATAAAACTGGCCATGAGGGAAGGAGGAGCAACCAAGTTGCTACCTTAAAATAGGGGACAATAGCATAGTTGTTTGGTTACTAACCATAGCTACCTAACTGCCACACACCCACACACCCACACACACATACACACTAGGAGCTCAAGCTCACGTTTAGAAGGCTGCATATACTTGGCTGGATTTTTTGATGGTTGTCCACAAAATAGAGCAGCCATATACCAACTAAAAGAAACAACACAATAAAAATAGGAAAAGAAAGCCATATAAGGTAAGGAGGAAAGAAATGAGGGGGATTACCAACTTAAACCCAGCTATAACAAGAAGAAAATTTGACAACTTTCTAAAGCTAACTTAAAGATGGCATAGAGGAGGAGAAACAGGAGAAAGCTTTGGCAAAAAATCAAAGGGGTAGAGTCAGTGCAAACTAAAAAGGAAGGAAACAAAGAAATAATAAAAAAACAAAAGTTTACAGTCAAAATCAAAAGTTCCAATTTGTGGTGTGTATAAATTCTTAACTTACACACATACACACACACACACACACACATATATACACTTATCTAATTTTATTTTCTTCATCTTATGTATGGCATTGGTCACATAAATGAGATAAGGATCACTGGATTACACTAAGGTGGCTATCTAGACCTATTTGATTATAAATTTTTTGGGACATGTGAATCATATCTAATCAATAAGATGAACAAGAAACCTTTCACAGGAAATGGGTCATGGGCTAATGAGTTACTCGAACTCATACACTTCTATGTTTGTGGACCTATGTCTATACATGCTAGAGGTGGATCTTCTTACTTTATAACCTTTATTGATGACATGTCAAGGTATGTGTATGAATATATGTATCTAATGAGATACAAATCCGAATCCTTTGAAAAGTTCAAGAAATTTAGGAGTAAAGTAGAGAAACAAACTGGTAAGAGTATTAAGACACTCAAATCTGATAAAGGTGGAGATATACCTTAGCTAGGAATTCTTAGACTATTTGAAGGAAAATGGGATTCTATCTTAATGAACACCTCTTGGCACACCACAACTCAATGGTGTTTCTAAAAGAAGGAATCATATATTGTTAGTGTTGTTAAAATACTATGTAAGTGCACATATCATTTAAACAAGTAATAAAGGGTAAGTTAAGCATCGTTCCTACGAGGAATTAATTCTATCAAGCTAAGTACTAAAATTTACCAATTCTAACTTTATCCAGATGATTGAAAACTTGAGATTGTTAACTATAATTAAACTAAAGCAAGTAAATAAAACAACTGAACTTGAAAATAAATAGAGAAAATCTATGATTATAATTTTCCTCACACTTCACTTGACGTGCCTTTGTCCGATCATGCTTAGTTATGATATTATGTTATTAACCTAGGGTTCCAAGTTAATTATAAGTATCTTTCAAATTGCTTATAATTCATACCTTTGTTAATCAATTCACTATATGTTTATGAGAATTGTATTAAGCAAGGTACATTAAGAAAAAAAACCTGATTTGGCTACACAAGGTATATAGGTATATGTTTATCATATATGCAAATCAAATTCAACCAACTAAATGAATGAAGTCGAACATATGTTATATCATTCAAGGCTAACCTAGATTCCTTTTGTCAAGGTTCCTCCAAATTACCAAATCTATCTAATTAGGTGATCAAACAATTAGAAGCAATGAACATAGAATGACATAAATAATAATAATATCAAACCCAAAGCAATCCATGAATAAAATTAAGTCAAGCTACATGTGAGTTCCATCATAATCCTAGAAAAATAATTTAGGTCAAGCTACTAAATGTAAACATGATGAAAACTAAACAAATCATTAAGAACATCCAAAAAAAACTAAAAGGAATGAAGGAATAAGAGAAAACTAGGAAGATTTCAGTCTCCAAGCTCTTCAATATCTTTGTTCCTTTAGCTCCAAGCACTCTCAATCAACTCTATATCTCCATAAATCCATTGCTTAATTGTGTTTTTAATATCTCCAAGCCCTTTCTCTCTTATAGGCTTCAAAATCATGAGTTAGAGTCCAATTTGGAGTAATTTATTGAGCCAGTGCCCCAGCCACAACTTTCTGATGCCCTAGCACTAATTTTTGTACGAAACAAGGGACCTTACATGACGATAAGCACCCAACAATAGAAGTCTTACTTCCTAGAGCCAAATCCAGTGCCCTAATGCCCATTTTTTGGAGCCTAGGCGCCTAACACTTCTATTTTGACAATTGTTGGCCAAAAGCAATGGCATGCCAGAGCCCACTTTCTAGCGCCTAGGCACCCACTATGCTGATTTGGATTTTTAGTGCTATAGCCTTGGTTTTTCAAGACCTAAGTGCCTGATGAGTTGAAATCCTATCTCTTGAGCAATTAGCCTTCAAAAAGGACTCTTTGAGGCCTGTACCTTCAAAACACATAACTAAAGTTTAATAGGAATGGAACTCTTATTTAAAAGATAAATCCTAAACAATAATAACTAAAACATGACATTTTAATGCAATACGAATTAAACTACAAATTAATATAAAACTAAACAATTCGTAATGCAAAACTCAAGAACCTAGCTAAAATGAATGTACAATGTGATGTAATATAAGTTATTTCATGAACTTATCACACCTTCAAACTTAAGATTTTTCTAGTTCTTAAGAAAAAGAGTAAAATAAATAACTAACATAGTTAAAGATGCATTACACCAAAATAATGATATCCCCATAATATCCTCAAAAGTTTCATTGAATCTTAACTCATTGTCAACCACAAGGTATCATTCAAACTTATGTTCAACTCAAAAGCAAGAATCATTCTTAAATGGATTTCCAAGTATGTGTGTGTATAAATGATCTTTTTACCAGGAATTGAATGCAACCCAAATAAGTTTCTGCCTAATCAAATCCTGCCTAGCATTCAAACCCCTCTCCACTATTATAGACTAATACTAAGCTATAGATCAATAGGTCTTTCAAAGCTTGCAGCGTAGGCTAGGGCAATGGTATGATGAAAGGAATTTTAAAGGCACAAATTATCCTAAGAACATAAATCATCTAGACCACCTTTTTAAAGCTTTTATGCCTCTCAAGTACCTCCAATTCAACTTGTTCTTTTCTTTTTCACTTTGTTTATAAATTTTTTTTTCTTTCTTTCTTGTGCTTGTATTTTCACCTACTTGTCACACCCCCTAAGCTTATGCATTTATGATGTAAAAAATGGGGTGATTCATAAGGCACAACCATTTGTACATTGTTTCTTCTTCTTTTTTCTTTTTTTTTTTTTTTTTTTTTTTTTTTTTTTTTTTTTTTTCTTACCACTCCATCTCTTTCTCCTATACTTAGCATAGCATAATGTTTATCTAGAATGATCAAATGCTCAAAAGTAGATGTCCAAACTAAAGTTAACAATAAACAGTATAACAAATAATATGGGAGATCAAGAAAAGGCTAACTAGGCTCAATGGGATATACTAGAGATATAATTAAACAAGGTTAACTTGAAAAGCTCAAACGATCCAAAAATGGCCTAAACCTTATCATTATCTTAGCTTTATCTATGATTTTGCCTTAAAAAGGCAATCAAACAAATTCTAGGGCTCTAAACCAAACAAAGACATGCTACGCATAAACTGTCTCTAAATAAGCAACACAATCCTTATAAAAAGATCAAGTGCATAATGAATGTTGGAAATCACATCCTACAATGCTACTAGCTCAAGAATTGAAACACAAGTGTCAAGATTACACGATAACCAAATTCTTATCATAGGATGGGGGAATCACATCATAATAGTATAATAGCATCTACAACCAAACAACACCCTAAAACAACAACACACTTAAACACTAACAACATCAAACAACTTAACAACCTAAACACCAACAACATAAAGTACCCAAAAAACACATAACACACCCCAAAACTTAAACATGACATTGCCCTCAATAGAATAAAATAACAATACAAAAAATAAAGTAAGAAAAGGAAACTTCCCTAAAAAGCAAAGGAAGCCGGAGAGTGCCTAATCCTCTTCCTCTTCATTTTCCACCATGTTGTCGAAGAATGAAGGATCCGAGTAGGTTAGAAAGGTAGTCATGTCTATTCCTATATGTTCAGCACACAGGTACTGCATTTGTGCCATATCATTATGGTAACTTTCTTGGTGCTCTTAGAGTCTCTCTACCAGCTTTATACCTTAGGTCAAAGTCATTGGCCTATGTAGCCAGGCTCTAGATAACTGAGATGGTTGTGGTGCTGAAGATGAGCTACCTCCCACCAACAAATTGTTATGAACCAATAGGCGGGCAGTAATAGTCTTATCAATATTTCCTTTATGCTACAGCAACTCTTTATTATTGTCATAGTGCACCCTAGCCTAAACACATAAAACAATGATTAAACATGAGAATTGAAGTCCTTCTTTTATTTGGGTACGGGCACACTAGATGATACTTGAAAAAAATGAGGCTTCCAATATCAATGCTCTTACTAGTAAGGATGGTATAGAAGAAAATGACTTGATCCTTGGTGACATCGCTGGTAGGCATACAAGGTAACATATTGTTAGGCTAGAATAATAACCAAGCCTTTTCATACCTACTCATTGCATTGGACTAGAAAGTAATTGGTTCTCCTTTTGATAGTTTTCATGTAGTTCTACCCTTGCATAAGAATGCAATAACCTTATTTAAATCAACTTCACCTTCCATAAGCTGGGAATATTCATCCTCTTCAATGTCTTTCGACCCATAGACTGTATTGATAGGGTGCCTGTCAAATGGAATTTGGCGCCCATAAACAAACACTTTACCATTCATATGATTGGGGGCATTGAATAAAATTATCTTACCATTGAAACAATCGCTGATTTTGGTGGATCACAAAATTGACCCCTATAACCATAAGCTTGCATAATATCCACAAGTTCAAAACCACAATCTCACAACCCCAAAACTTGAGTAATAATATCAATGGAAAAAGTAATCAAGTTCAAGTATATTATCCTTTAACCATCGAATAAAAAACTCACCTAATTTTGACAAG
This sequence comes from Quillaja saponaria, assembly GCA_029379385.1. NCBI lineage: Eukaryota > Viridiplantae > Streptophyta > Magnoliopsida > Fabales > Quillajaceae > Quillaja > Quillaja saponaria. The sequence continues at coordinate 8,983,211 of CM055606.1, forward strand.
CCAAATTCCCAATTTTTCAAACTCACAAATCCAAATTATGGTATAGCATGAATAGTGCAGAAAATCAATCACCTATGATTCAAAACAAGATCAAATCATTAAATAACTTTAATGTAAGGCATATATCAACAATAAATCAAGAAAATACATTCTCCTAAATTCAAAAGATGGATAGTCCTTGGTTTGTATAAACTTACATGAAAGAGGAAGGATCCACCTAAAGCTTGAAGGAAGGAGTAGCCATGGATACCATTCTTGAAGGTTTGAAGAGGATGACCTCTTAATTACTTGATTTGGACAATGGGTCTTGGATTTTTGACTAGGGATGATGTTTTTAGGAAGGTAAGTTGTGATTAGAATGAAGTTGGGGTTAGGAATGAAGGGAATCAGGTTGTTTAAAACAACACTTGCCAATAGAGCTGGCTTTCTGGTGCCACTATTGCTGGATGATCTCTTAAGCTAACACCGTGGCCCCCTAGGCTCTGCCTAATCCATGCCTTTGGCACTAGGGCACTATATTTATAGTGTCGTGACTTTGGTTTCCTTTAGTTGCTTTGTATTTTCAGTGATAGAGTGCCCAAAAACTCGTGATGTGATGCCATACACCCCTGTTTATGCTTATTTTGATGTATTTTGGGTTCTATGTTGCACATACAAGACAACATAAAGAAATTTAATTAAATTACTTTAAACAAGACTTAAAAACTAAAAAAACTAAAAAGGAAATGGTTTAGAAAGCTTGACTTGCCTCCTAAGAAGCGCTTGATTTATAGTCATCGGCATGACTTTGCCATGCTTATACAGCATTGGCTAGAGTGATGGAGGTCTTTTGACAATCAATATGACCTCCCAAATAATGTTTGAGCCTTTTCCCATTCACCTTGAATTTGTTGTTTGAATATTTTCTTTGGCTATTTCCATAGCACCATAAGGAAACACTGTACTGACTATGAATGGTTCAGACCACCTTGACTTAAGCTTTCATGGAAATAACTTTAAACTGGGAATTAAAGAGTAAGACCTTCATACCAAGCTTAAAGTTGCAATCCATGATCTTCTTGTCATGCCATTTTTTTGTTCGTTCCTCATAAAGCTTTGTATTCTCATAAGCTTGAAGCCGGAACTCATACATCTCATTAAGTTGAAGTAACCTCTTCTTACCAGTTGCATGAATGTTAAGATTCAATTTCTTAATAGCCCAATACGCATTGTGCTCTAGCTCCACTGGGAAGTGGCATGCTTTCCCAAAAACTAGTCTATATGGAGACATGCCTATAGGAGTTTTATAGGCCGTATGATATGCCCACAATGTGTCGTCCAATCTCTTAGACCAATCTTTTCATGAAGGGCAACTGTTTTCTCCAAGATTTTCTTGAATCCCCAGTTAGAAATTTCAATTTGGTTACTAGATTATGGATGATAGGCTAAGGAAACCTTTTGGGTGACTCCGTATTTAGCTAGAAGGGCCTGCAAGTGATTGTTACAAGAATGGGAACCCACTTCACTAATAATAGCTTGAGGGGTGCCAAATTGAGTGAAGATTCTTGTCTTTAGGAAGTTCATCACAACCTTTGAATTATTTGTTAGCAAGGCTATTGCTTCTACCTATTTTGAAACGTAGTTCGCTGCCACCAAAATATACTGATTGTTGTATGAGGATGGGAAGGGACCCATGAAGTCTATTCCCATACATCAAAAATCTCCATATCAAGGATGTTCTTTAGAGACATCTCATGTCTTTGGAAGATGTTGCTCATCCTTTAGCACCTATCACATCTTGCAACAAAATTATTAGCATCCTTAAATAATGAGGGCCAATAAAAACCTGATTGGAGGATTTTTGCTACGATTTGCTCTTTTCCAAAATGTCCACTACAGTGTGAGGAATGGCAATGCTAAAGTATACTTTGAATTTCTTTCTTAAGGACAAACCTTCAAAGAATCTGATTAGCACATTGCTTAAATAAGAAAGGGTCATCCCATACATAATATTTGACATCATGTAATATTTTTTCTTTGTTGGAAAGTCAAATCAAGAGGAAGAACTTACTCACAATATAATTAACAAAATCAGCATACCATGGTAACTTTTGATGATCAACATAAAAGAGTTGTTCATCTAGAAAATTCTCATTGATTAATGTTTGATCAACAATTTTCTCACCATCTTCCAACCTTGATAGATGGTCCATTACTTGGTTTTTTATTCCTTTCTGATCTCTAATCTTTGATCTCCAAGTCAAACTCTTGGAGCAAGAGTATCCATCTAATCAACATGGGCTACGCATCTTTCTTGTTAATCGAATACTTAATAGTAGAGTGGTCAGTATAAACGGTAACTTTAATTCCAATAAGATCATAATGAAATTTATCAAAAACAAACACTACTGCTAACAATTCTCTTTCAGTGGTTATGTAATTGAGTTGAGCTCTAGTAAATGTCTTACTAGCATAATAAATAGAGTGAAAGATCTTATTCTTACGCTGTCCTAATATTGCACCTACTGCATAGTCACTAGCATTGTAAATAAGTTCATAGGGTAGGTCCAATTAGGAATAACAATTATTGGAGCAGTAATTAATCTTTATTTCAACTCTAAAAATGTAGCTAGACATGCTTTATCAAAACCAAAGGAGTGTCTTTTTCTAAAAGGTTACATAGCGGTTTTGAAATTTTTAAAAGGTCCTTAATAAATTGCCTATAGAAACTTGCATGCCTAAAAAAGGTTCTAATAACTTTTAGTAAATTAGGCGGTTGGAGTTTCTCTGTTACTTTAATCTAAGCCTTATCCACCTCTATGCCTTTGCTAGACAACCTATATCCTGAGACAATCTCTTCTTGTACCATAAAATGACACTTCTCCTAATTTAAGACCAAATTGGTCTCTTCATATCGTTTAAGCACACATTCTAAATTATGAAGACAAATATCAAAAGAGTCTCTAAGCATAGAAAAATCATCCATGAACAACTTAAAACTATGCTCCACCATATTAGTAAAAATAGCCATCATGCATCTCTGAAAAGTGGAAGGTACATTAGACCAAAAGACATCCTTCTAAAAGTGAATATGCCATAAGGAAAAGTAAAAGTGGTATTTTCTTGGTCTTCCGAGGCTATAGTTATTTGGTTATACCTCGAATAGCTATCTAAAAAGCAGTAAAATTCCTTACTTGCCAACCGATCAAGCTTTTGATTAATAAAAGGAAGAGGAAAGTGGTCTTTCCTTATGACCTTGTTAAGCTTGCAATAGTCCATCCATACATGACATCTAATCATAATCCTTGTAGGGATGAGTTCATTCTTGTTGTTGGCCACAACTGTCATCCTTCTATTCTTTGGTACACATTGAATTGGACTTACCCACGAGATATCCGAGATGGGGAATATGATGCCCACATCTAGCAACTTTATCACTTCCTTCTTAACTACCTCTTTCATGATTGGATTGGGCCACCTTTGATGTTCAATAGTAGCTTTATGATTGTCCTCCATCAAAATTTTATGCATGCAAAACGAAAGGCTTATGCCTTTAATGTGGGGATATTGACTATAGTCCATCTTAGTGCCTTCTTATATTCTCTTAGTATATGAATAAGTGTCTGGTCCGGCATATTAGTAAAAGTAGTAGAAATAATAACAGGTAAAGTAGATGATAGACTGATAAAAACATACCTTAGATATGGTGGTAACAACTTTAATTTCAATACATGTGGCTTTTCAATAGAAGGCTTCGAAGTCAAAGGTGTAGAAGCCAGAATGTCTAGAGATTCAAACTTGAAGTTTGATCTCGCAATGAATGGTGAAATATCTAATAATTTCATTCACTTAACAAAATTGTCATCTTCTCTATTAGTACTGGAAATTATAGATGCTTCCACATGGTTAATAGGATAATTATCTAAAAGTACCTCTTGAGTTATTTCATTCACCACATCAATAGAAAAACATTCTTCATGGTCTAAAAGAAATTTCATAGCTTTAAAAACATTAAGTGTTACCTCTTAGGTCTTGAACCCCTCATTGTAAGCACACTTTTTTGCATATCAATTAGGGTCCTACCTGTAGCAAATAAATGTCTTCCAAGAATGATAGGGATTTCCCTATCTTCTTCCATGTCAATCACAATAAAATTAGCAGGAAAAATCAATTTATCAACATTTACTATCACATCCTCTACTATTCCCCTTGGATAAGTTAGAGACCTATTGGCTAGTTGCAATGTGACTGATGTAGGCTTAACTTCTCTAAAACCTAATTTTTGGTATATAGACAAAGGCATTAAATTAATAATAGCTCCTAGACCATATAAAGTCTTACCAAAAAATTGAGTACCAATGGTACAAAGGATATTAAAACTACCAGGATCCTTTAACTTTGGCGGGAGTTTCTTTTGTAGTACAACACTACATTCTTTAGTGAGAACAACGGTTTCAAACTCACCGAACCTCCTCCTTCTTGGAAAAGATGTTCTTCATGAACTTGACATAGCTCGGCATTTGTTTTAAAGTTTCAGTAAACGGTATGTTGATGTGAAGCTTTTTGACCACTTCAAGGAACTTTTGGAATTACTTGTCAAGATTCTTCTTTTGGAATCTTTGAGGAAAGGGTAGTGGAGAAGTAAGCATAAAAGATTCATTTATTTGAACTTTTTCCTCTTTCTTTTCAATTGAAGTGTCTACTGCACTTTGTTTATTCATAATTTTAGCTTGTTTATTCGACTCCTCAACTATTTTACCACTTGTGAGAGTGATGACCTTTCATTGCTTTTTATCCTTCCTTGGATTAGGCTCGGTGACAAGGAGGGCACCTTAAGGCCTATTTGTCAAGGCATTGGCCAGCTGGTCAATTTGTGTCTTAAGAGTTCTTAATGAAGCTGCTTTACTTTGGATCACTAAATCAATCCTAGACATGTATTGTATGAACATGTCCTTCAAGGATGGCTTCTTCTCAGGTGCAACCACTAATCTTGCATGTGATTGAAAACCGAAAGGATAATTAGGCTTCACAATATTTGAAGTCCCTTGATTGTTCCAACCAAAATTAGGATGGTTTCCCCATCCCGAGTTATAAGTGTTGGAGAAAGGGTTATTTTGCCTATTATAATTGCCCACATATTACACTGCTTTGGTATTTAGGCATTGGTCACTAGTATGACTATCTCCACATATTTTACAAGCCATGACTTGATTCTAGATTGCCGGAACCCTAAGAGTATCAAATCTTTCAGCTAGACCAGCCACTTGTACCGTTAAGGCAGTGATGGCATCTAACTTTTATACCCCAGCTACACTACGAGTTGCAAGTTGCTCAGATGGCCATAGATAATTGTTTGCCATTGCTTCCAACAACTCATAAGTTTCATCAATGGACTTTCCCATTAATACTCCGCTAGCTACGGCATTAATGGTGGTTTTATTTGGCTAACCAAACTATTCTAGAAGGTTTGGACTTGTAGCCACTTCGGAATGTCATGGTGGGGGAAATGCCTCATCAAGTCTTTGTATCTTTAGTACACTTCATAGAGAGATTCTTAGTCAAGTTGAATGAATGAGATGATCTCATCCCGCAATTGAGCTATTTTGGCTGGTGGAAAGAATTTTGCCAAGAACTTTGGTCCAAGTCCATCCATGTAGTGATGGAATGAGATGGCAAGGAGTAACACGAACTTCTCACCCTATCTCGAAGTGAGAAATGGAAAAGCCTTAGAAGAATGACATCATTAGAAACAACATTGCACTTGAAGGTGTCAAACAACTCCAAAAACATTACCATATGGGCATTAAGATCATCGTTTGGAAAGCTAACAAATTACGCCAGTTTTTGGATCATTTGAATCTGGCCGAGCTTAGTTTCAAAGTTATTAGCTTGAATTGCTAGTTGTTGGATGCTTGAATGAAGGCCTTCCACTAAGAGGATAGCATAGTCCCTCAAGGTCTTAGGCTCTTGTTCATCAGCCATTGCTGGAATTTACAAAGTAGCTTGTTGGCTTTCCTTTCGAAGCCTTCGAATTGTCCAAGCAACGAGTTCTTCTCATGAACCTGAAACAAAAAGGAAAAATCCAAATTAAAACTAGAATAGGCTAGTATAAATATTAACAAAAGTATAATAATAATTCCACAGCAATGACACTAAAAACTTGTTAAAAATACTATGCAAGTGCATATATCATTTAAACAAGTAAAAAAAGGTAAGTTAAATATCGTTCCTATGAGGAATTAATTCTATTAAGCCAAGTATTAAAATTTATCAATTCCTAACTTTATCTAGATGATTGAAAGCTTGAGATTATTAACTATGATTAAACTAAAGCAAGGAAATAAAATAACTTAACTTAAGAATAAATAGAGAAAACCTAAGATTATAATTTCCCTCACAGTTCACTTGACTTACCTTTATCCTATCATGCATAGTTATGAAGTTATGTTATTAACCTAGGGTTCCATTAACCTAGGTTTCCAAGTTAATTATAAGTATCTTTTGAATTGCTTATAATTCATACATTTGTTAATCAATTCTTTATATGTCTATGAGAATTGAATTAAGCAAGGTTCATTAAGAAAAAACCTGATTTGGCTACACAAGGTAAGTAGGTATCTGTCTATCCTATATGCAAATCAAATTCAATAAACTAAGTAAATGAATTCAAATCTGTGTTATATCATTCAAGACTAACCTAGATTCCATTTGTAAAGGTTCCTCCAAATTACCAAATCTATCTAATTGATGATCAAACAATTAGAAGCAATGAACATAGAATGACATAAATAACAGTAATGTCAAACCCTAAGCAACCCATAGATAAAATTAAGTTAAGCTACATGTGAGTTACATCATAATCCTAGAAAAAGGATTTAGTTCATACTACTAAATGTAAACATGACTACAACTAAACAAATCATTAAGAACATACAAAGAAACTAATTTTATCTATGAATTGTATTCGAATTGGAATTCAAATTCAAATTTTACTTAATATTCGAATTTTAATTCAAATTCGAATAGTACATAATTCAATTCGATATTCAATGAATAATTTGAATTAGTATTTGAATTCGAATTAAAATTAAAATTAATATTCAAAATAATATATGTTTTTATTGAAAAATTATAATAAAAAATAACTTTTTATGATTATTTTTTTGCCAAAATACCCTAAATATTTGAATATTTAAATTTGAATTTGAATTCAAATGTTCAAAATTCAATTCAAATTCGAATTTATTAAGATTCGTATAAGTATTTGAATAGTGCCCTATTCGAAGCTATTCGATTCAAATTCCACCTCTAGCTAAAATTAAACAATTCATAATGCAAAACTCAAGAACCTAGCTAAATTGAATGTACAATGTGACATAATATAAGTTATTTTATGAACTTATCAGTTAGACATGGTGCGATAAATGATAAGTTATGCTGACTTACCAATTTCCCTTTAGGGATATGCTTTATATACTACAACTTACCTTCTTAATAGGGTTCCATCAAAATCTGTCGTAAAAACTTCATATGACATTTAGAACAATAGAAAAGCAAATATCTCACACCTGAGAAATTGGGGCTGCCATGCTTACGTCAAAATACTTTTGACTGATAAGCTTGGAGCTACAACTGAAAAGTGCTTATTTTTGGGTTATCCTAAGGAGACAAGAGGATACTACTTTCATCATCCACAAGAACAAAAAGCGTTTATTTCAAGAAATGTTCTTTTCCAGAAAAAGAGTTTATTCTTGAACGCATCAGTGGGAGTAAAGTAGAACTTGAAGAAATACAAAATCCCCAAAATGAAACTGATCACACTTTGGAGCCTGAGCTTGTACCACAAAAGTTTAGGTACAAGATGAAGCTCAACATACATAACAAGTTTGTAGATCTGGTTGGAAATGTCAACATCCAATAAGGTATGGATTTCTGATATGTAATCAAAAAAGATATTCTTCTTACAAAGGATGAAGAGCTTACTAATTATGAAGTCTAGAATAATAAAGTTATTTCACTATGATTTTAATTTATATTTTATCATAATCCTGATATTTTGAGTTAGAATACTTGTTAAATATAGTGTTGGAGTTGTTTTAGGTTATTTTTTGGAGTTTTGTAGAGTTTTTATCTTAATTAGGAGTAGTTTTCCGAATTTTGGAATTTAATTTGTTTTAGGTGTTTTTGTAGTGTCCAAGTTCGAATTAGAGAAGCGAAGCAAGTTAATTGGCCCCGCAGTGTTGTATAACATAAAGCTGCGGCGCCTTAAAAGGAGGAATTTGAGGAAAAAGGCAGAGAAGACTCAGACGCAATGCCACTAAGTTAAAGCCACGGGGCGTATACAAAGAGAGAGAAACCAAATGAGTCAGGAAGTTGGAAGCCGTGGATCTTGAAGAAGGAAGCCGCAACGCCAAAGTGAGGACAACTTTCGTAAACCAAGCAGGGATTGGCCCCGCAACTCCTATGAATATGAACTCACGGACAAGTCCTATTGAGATTATATAGCCCTGTGGAGCTGTAGTGTTTGTACAGATTCTTAAGATTTCTATTTTAAATCAAATAGGAGGAAAAACTTATAAATAGAGGAGCAAGGCTAAGGTTGAAAGACATACCAGAGCTCATGATAGAGAATGCTAAGGAACTGAAGGAGACCTAAAGAGTGACGACTTCTAGTTTCTATTTTTTCTTTTTCTTATTTTCTATACTTGTAATGGCTTTGTCTTTATTTTTATGTTTTCTATAATTAGTATGGAGTAGTCATATTATAGGGGTAAGAATTGAACTCACATTTAACCGATGTGGCTTTAGTTTTAGTATTTATATTGCCATGTTCTTAATGCTTCTAATTACTTGATCACGAGTTAGATTGATTAGGAATTTCGAAATTAACTTGAAAGAGTTAGTTTTGGGATTAGCCTTAGGTGATATAACTTATGTTTGGATTGTTCATATAATTTGGATGATCTAATTTGTTTAAGAGATAGGGATATATTCTTTTACCATAAGTAACCAGGAGATTGGTTCTTAATGAGTTTGCTTTAGAATAATTCTCATAAAAATATAGGGAATTAGACTAAAGGAAACATATAATTGCTAGATATAGGAGTATGCTAGTAATTGATTAAAAAATCAAGGTTAACATTAGCTGATCCATAAATTGATTTGACTTAAAGTTATTAAGGTTGGTGTGAAGGATATCGTGAACTTAGATTTATTTTTAATATTTTTAAATCGAATTTATCTCTGAATTTATATTGGCTTGATTAAAGTGAAGCTGCACTTTAGTGGTAACTAGCATAAAAAATAATTATTCCTCTTGAAAATGTTCTCTACTTGTTACTATATTAATTGAGAACGATATGTGTGCTTGGGTTTTGTATAATTGCCCATCAAGTTTTTGGCGCCGCTGCCAATGAATAATTTATTTTATTTTGTTAATATCATTATAAGCTTACTTGATCCTAATTCAAGATTTTATTCTTCATTTTAGGTGCAATTGATATTGCATGCAAAATACTAGAGATTTGGAACTATTACCATACAATCCCAAGATCGAACGAACACTCAGAAAGTTTAGAAAGAACCAAATCACAAAAACAATCTCGTGCAATGGCTAAAGATTAAGAAATTCTTGAAATTAAGGCTTTGAGGGATTATGTTGTCCCTCTTGTGCAAGACCTCTACTCTAGCATACAAAGACCAACCATTGCTGCAAACAATTTTGAGATTAAACAATTCAAATTGAGCACAATCCAGATAATTCAACAATCTGCTCAAATTGGGGGATTACCAAGTGAAGACCCCCACACCTATTTAGTCTTATTCTTGGAGCTGTGCAACATATTCAAGTCAATGGCATCTCTAATGATGCAGTTCTCCTTAGGCTTTTTCTTTTCTCACTCCGAGATAAGGCAAAAAGATGGTTGTATTCATTACTTCAACATTCCTTCACCACTTGGTCAGACATGGAACAAAAATTTATGGCAAAATTCTTTCCTCCTGCAAAAACCACCAAGCTAAAGAATGAAATCACATCATTGCCTCAACAAGATCAAGAGTCACTCTATGAGTGTGGGAGAGATATAAAGACCTTATGAGAAAGTGCCCACATCATGACATTCCTAAGTGACTATAAGTGCATACTTTTTATAATAGTTTTGAAACCAAACTAGAACAACAATTGATACTACCGCTGGTAGTGCTTTGATAGGTAAATCTATAGATGATACCTATAACCTTTTGGAAGAGATGGCCTTAAACGCTTATCAATGGCCAACTAAAAGGTTATCATCTCAAAGAGTTATTGGAATTAATGAAATTGATGCCATCACAAATTTAACGGCATAAGTGGCTGGGTTGACAAAGAGGTTTGATAGTTTTGGAGTGCAACAATAAGCTTAGGCCGCTGCCTTCATATGTGAAGCTTGTGGCAAAGGTCATACCATAGACCAATGCCCAAATATTGAAGCAGTCTAATCTGTTCAAATTTTCAATCGTCAAAACAACCCTTGTTCCAATACATATAGTCCAGGGTGGAGAAACCACCCAAACTTTATTTGGAATAATCAAGGATCACAAGCTACAAGGCCTAATCCACCTCATATATTTCAAGCTCCAAAAAGGCAAGTAGCTCCTGTAAAGAATCTATCTTTAGAAGACATATTTTTGTAATACATGTCTTGAACTGATTTTGTTATTCAAAGCCAAGCTGTCTCATTGAGAACATTGGAGACAAAAATTGGGCAACAAGTAAATGCTTTGACTAGTAGACCTTATAGTGCCCTTCTTAGTGATACTTGAGCAAACCAAAGGAAAGAGATTAAGGAACAATGTAAGACAATAACTCTTAGGAGTGGGAAAGAGTTAGAGGAGTAAAAATAGAAAATACAAGCTAATGAACTACCTACATCTCTTACTAAAGAGGAAATGCCTACTGAAGTCTAGAGGAGAAGGAAAAGAAGGTAGTTGCTGAACCTAAAAAGGCAAACCCTTATCTTCTATTCCCCAAAGGTTCTATAAGCAGAACCTTGACAAGCAATTCTATAAATTTCTGAATGTGTTCAAGAAGCTCCATATAAACATTCCCTTTACTAAAGCTCTTGAACAAATGCCAAGCTATGCAAAATTCATGAAAGACATCCTGTCTAAAAAAAGTAAGCTTGGTGATCATGAAATTGTTGCACTTACGGAAGAGTGCAGTGCCATACTTTAAAAGAAGCTACCACCTTGAAATATCAAGGTAGTTTTACTATTCCCTGCACTATAGGCACTCAATATTTTAGTAAAATACTTTGTGAATTAGGAACTAGTATAAATTTAATGCCCTTATCAATTTATCAAAAGCTGAGAATAAGTGAAGTAAAACTAACCGTAGTAGCCCTACAATTAGCTGATAGATCACTTACACACCCTAGAAGAATTGAAGAGGATGTTCTAGTTAAGGTGGACACATTGATTTTCCTTGTTGATTTCATAGTTTTAGACATAGAAGAGGATAGGGAGGTACCTATTATATTATGAAGACCTTTTGTAGCTCTGATAGAACACTTATTGATGTCCAAAAGGTGAACTTACTATAAGGTAAATGATCAAAAGATTAAATTTAATGTATTTCAATCTATGAAATTCGCTCAAGACCATAAAGAATGTTTTGCAATTGACATGATGAGTAATCTTGTTCATGAGATGTTCTTGGAAGAACGTGCAAGTGACTTACTTGAAGCTTCAATAATTCACACTCTACAAGAAAAGATAATGATTTTAAGGAGTGTTGGATGCATCACCACATATGCTGAAACCAAATCCAAGATTTGAAAATCTAGATTTACCACCATCCACTCTATCCAGATCAAGGCCATCAATTGAAGAACCTTTTACCTTGGAACTTAAACCTTTATCTAATCATCTAAGGTATACTTTTCTTGGTCTTTCATCTACTTTTCCTATTATTATTTATACTTCTCTTACTAACATGTAAGAAGACAAACTCCTTTGTGTATTAAGAGAACACAAAAGAGCATTGGGATGGACAATTGCTGACATTAAAGGTATAAGCGCTACCACTTGTATGCACAAGATCCTCATGAAGGATGACCATAAACCAACAATTGAGCATTAAAAGAGGCTTATTCTTGTAGTGAAAGAGGTGGTAAAAAAGGAAATAATCAAGTGGTTAGATGCTAGAATTATCTATCCAATCTCGGATAGTCATTGGGTAAGTCCTATCCAATGTGTACCAAAGAAAAGAGGGATGATAATTGTTGCAAATACAAATAATGAACTCATTCCTACAAGAACTGTTACTGGTTGGAGGGTATGCATAGACTACAGGAAGCTGAACAAAACTATAAGGAATGACCACTTTCCCCTTTTATTCATTGACCAAATGCTAAATTGACTGACAGGTAAGGAATATTATAGCTCTCTAAATTGTTATTCTGGATATAATAAATTGCTGTTGCCTCAAAAGACCAAGAAAAAACTACATTTACTTTCCCTTATGGCACCTTTGCTTTTAGAAGTATGCCTTTTGGTTTATGCAATGACTCAGACACCTTTCAAAGATGCATGATGTAAAGAGACCAACTTGGTCTTAAATTGCGAAAATTGTCATTTCATGGTACAAGCAGGAATAGTTCTAGGTCATAAGGTGTCTAACAAGGGAATTGAGGTAGATCAAGCTAAGATTGAAACCATAGAAAAATTACCTCTCTGTAGTTCAATAAAAGGAATAAGAACTTTTCTAGGCCATGCTGGCTTCTATAGGAGATTCATAAAAGACTTTTCAAAAATTTCCAAACCACTTTGTAATCTCCTAGAAAAAGACACTCCATTCATATTTGATGATGCATTCTTGTTGCGTTTTTAGAGTTGAATAATAGATTAATAATAACCTTAATTATGGTAACCCTAAATTGGAACCTACCATTTGAATTGATGTGTGATGCTATTAACTATGTGGTAAGGGAAGTGTTAGGACAAAGAAAAGAAAAGATTTTTCACTCTATATACTATGCTAGCAAAACTTTAAATAATGCTTAATTGAACTGTACCACGACTGAAAAAGAACTTTTAGTAGTAGTGTTTGCTTTTGACAAATTTTGATCTTATTTAATTGGAACTTCGGTCATTGTTTTTACTAACCACTCTGTCATTAAGTATTTGATTGACAAGAAAGATGCTAAGCCTAGGTTAATAATACAAGAATTTGACTTGGAGATAAGAGACCAAAAGGGCATTGAAAATGAAGTTGCTGATCACTTATTAAGGTTGGAAGGAGATCATCAAGTGGCTAAAACCACTAATATAAATAAAAACTTCCCGGATGAACAACTCTTCCAAGTTGTTAATAAACCATTGTCCTGGTATGCTGAATTTGTCAATTATCTAGTTGGCAAGGTCTTTCCTCCTAACCTAACATCTCAACAAAAGAAAAAGTTGTTACATGATATAAAATTCTTTATTTAGGATGATCCTTTCTTGTTTAGGCATTGTGCTGATTAGATATTAAGAAGGTGTGTTTCGGAGGAAGAGGTGGAGTATATTTCACCACTGCCACTCTTCGGAGTATGGAGGTCACTTTTGAAAGAGTCAAACTACTGCAAAAGTACTCCAATCAGGTTTTTATTAGCCTTCTTTATTTAAGGACAGTAATGAATTTATTTCCAAATATGATAGTGCCAAAGGATGAGCAACATATCCAGGAAGAATGAGATGCTACTCAACAACATACTTGAAGTGAAATTGTTTGATGTATGGACTTCATGGGTCCACTTATCTCCTCATATACTAACCAATACATTCTTGTTGCAGTGGATTATGTCTCTAAATAGGTTGAAGTCATTGCTATGCCAACAATGGCTCTAAAGTCGTGACCAACTTCTTGAAAAAGAACATCTTTACATGCTTTGGTACACCCTGAGAAATCATCAATGATGAAGGGTCTCACTTTTGTAATAAACAAGTGGAGCTCTCCTCGCTAAATATTAGGTAACTCATAAGGTTTCACTAGCTTATCATCGCAAACAAGTGGACAAGCTAAGATCTCAAATCTAAAGATTAAGAGGATTCTAGAGAAGACTATATGTCCATCGTGAAAAGATTGGCCCAAGAGATTGGATGATGCACACTATAGGCATGCCAAACAGCCTACAAGACCCCTTTAGGCATGTCTTCCTTTCAGCTAGTTTATGGTAAGGCTTGCCATCTGCCAGTTGAGTTAAAACATAATGTCTATTGGGCAATAAAAAAACTGAATTTCGACTATCAAGTTGTTGGAAAAAGGAGACTTCTCCAATTGAACGAGATTGATGAGTTTAGGCTCAACACTTATGAGAATGTCAAACTCTACAAGGAGAAGACTAAAAGGCTACATGATTAAGGGATTGCTGAGCACCACTTTGTGCCGGGTCAACAAGTCCTGCTCTATAATTCCCTGTTGAAGTTTTTCCCTGGAAAACTCAAGTCAAGATGGTTTGGACTGTTCACCATTGCTAAAGTGTTTCCATATGGTGCTGGGAGTTAATAGCCACTAATCCCTATAAAACATTTAAGTGAATGGCCAACAATTGAAACATTATTGGGGAGGAAAGATTAACAATAATCATACCTCCATTGAACTTAGTAAAGCTACTTGAGTAACACTAAGTCAACTAAGGACTTTAAACCAAGCGCTTCTTGGGAAGCAACCCAACTTTTTAAAACCCCTTTTTCTTTATTTTGTTTTCTTTTTAAGTTTAATAATGTTTTAATGTATACTCTACACTCAGCCCTTATATCATTTTGTTTGTTAGGTAACAAAGACTAAGCCCCTCATGAATACAAGTCGCGGCACCATGGAAAAGAAAGCCCTAGGTAAGTTCTCAGATAGCTTTAAGTCGTCGTCTCACCAATACACATGTCAAGGGGCTTGAATCCAACAAAAAATCCATTTTAGGCAGAAAGCACCAAGCCCTAGCATTTGTATAATAGAGCCACGGTGCCCCATACCTAGAAAATAACATTTTTTACACATAGTGAATTGAGCTGCGGTGCTATTATTTTCATAAACTGGGGTTTAGGCAGATTACTTTGCATCACAGCTCATTTTTACTCCTATCATATATCATAATTGCGTATTTTGAAATTTTTGAAAAATAGGGCATTAAGTCACGACTCTTACATATGGATGCCGTAGCATGGTGTTAGGATTTCAGTTTTAAAAGAAATTTCAAAACTATAACTGCCCCACCTCTCAACCTAAACACCCATTCTTGTGAAATCAGAAAATTTAGGTTACAAATCACTAACCCAATCCTATTTTAGTGCTTGCTATCACACTCACACATAAACCCTTCACCCACATCACTGTTTGGACATTTTCTTGGACCTTGCTTCAACACAAGTAAGTGCTCTTCCCTTTTTCTTTCTTTTTACAAATTTTATAGTTAGTAGAATGCTTTTCTTGTGTTGTATGATTAAATATATGTTAAAGAGTGGGTAGATATAATCCATAGGTATTATTACGTGCAATTAATGAAATTAAGGTTTTGAGATTTTGGTGATGTCGGTGTTACATTTTCTTTCTTGATGATGAGTTCTTAGGTATTATTACATGCAATTAATGAAATTGAGTTATGGGTAGATGATAATTCTTATGACTCCCACCCTCATAATTCTTGATTGTTTTTTATATTCTTATGAAATGTGGAAATTGAGTTAGGGGTAGATGATATATGTTGATGGATAATGCATAATGATAGGACATTTAATATAAATTGCCTGAGACTCATGTTTACATGTTAATAGGTTGGAGGCCCTTTTCTATTGTTTCTGTGGTTGTGGTTGACATTTTTATTGGGTAATATGGGATTTGGGATGATATGCTTGTTTTTTAGATCATGGGACCCAAGAGTAAGGCAACAAAGTGTGCCCATTCTACTAGACCTAGTTGTGATAGCACTTAGTTCACTTCAGTGGCAGCTAGAAGCGGTTTCATAATGGCCTAGTGCATAAGGCTATAGTGGCTTAGAGGAGTCTGTTCCTCAATCCTAATTATTTTCCAAGCATGAATTATCTCATTGACAGTAGACATTAGGTGAAGCTGTGTGCACCACTTTCTACAAGAGTCATTGCTTTGGCTCAGGAATTTTATGCCAATCTGTTGGACTATCAAGACAGCAAGGTAATGGCTCGAGGGAAGATAGTTTCTTTCATGAGCATAACCATTAATGCCTACTATGGCATTGCATATATCCCCGAGACATATAAGTATGTGACATATGCTAGCAGGATTGTGGATTATGATGCTGTCATTGGTGCCTTGTGCTACCAAGGTTCTGTTTGGAAATTGATGAATGGTGAACTCGTGAGCTTCAAGGCTAGTCAATTGCTCGCTCCTTCCCAGGCTTAGTATTATTTTATGTTTGCTAATGTCCTTCCTGGTGGACATGCAAGTGACATTACAAAAGAGCATGTGATTCTATTTTATGCTATTATATGAGGTATGTCTATTAACATTGCACGCATTATTCATAGTGCTATGTTATAGGTTGCGAACAATGGGCACTTGGGAATATGGTTCCCCTCCCTTATCACTGAGCTATGCTGCAAGGCTGGTGTGATTTAGGAGGATACTGACCCCTTAGTCATGCTGAAGGGTATCATCGATGACAAGCTTAGGAGGAAGTTTCAATTTCGGAATACTAAAGTAGGTGAAGTTGATCCGGTAGCTCTAGCCCAGCCGATTGGTACACTGAAGCTAACATTGGCTTAGCGTATTTCGAGATTAGAGGTGTGTGTGCAGAACATTGGCAACATACATATGCTATCAACCACCAAGACAACTAGCTTCTGAGGATGATGCCACAGCAACAAGGATGGGATCCTTCCACTTTTGCCCCTTGTCCAAAGCCACTAGTCTCATTCCCATTTCTTGATGAGGACATCGTATTGATTTTGATGACTAAAGGGAGTCTTCTTTATCTTATATTTTGTTTTGTTTTCCTTTTGTTATTTTATTGCTTCTCTTTAAAATATTGGGACAATGTTTACTATAGGTTTATTCTCATGCTCGGTTAACCCTCGATTATGTGTAATTGACTAATTAGGTTGTATTGTGTTTCCTTTCCCGCATCGTATTAAATATTACAAGTTAACTTGTTAATGATGTCTAATATTCCTTTATTCCCTTTATAGTATTATTTATGCATTGATGTTGATTTTGATAACATATGAATATAATTTTTTAAATTTATTATAATTAGGGCATATTCTTCATATATACACTACAGAACGCTTTTTGTCGCCTAGGGTTGATGTTTTTAATTTTATTTTTTCTTTATAAATCCTAGACTCTTTTTGACTTCCTTAACAAGTAAGAATTCCTCTTGAGGTGAAGCTTAGTTAATAATATGATTTAGGCCATTTTTAGATTGATTGAATCTTTGTATATCCACCAATGATTTTATATTTCTTTAGTTACCCATTTTTGAACCTAATGCCTATTTTTCTTTCTAACACATGCATATGCTAACCCATCAAATGTTTGAAAGACCCATTTTTACCCTATCACGTTAAGCACATTCAATATATAGTTCTTTGAGTTCAAAAGAAAAAGAAAATGAGCTTGAAGCAAGTATATGAGAAGGATTGCATTACAAGGAAGAAAGAAAAAAAGATATTATGTGATCATCCCTACTTGATAAAAAATTAAGTTGGGAGAATATGTGAAAATTCCTTGATGATTCCTACAAACCAAAGGTTTGGTAGAAGTAAGTAAGAAAAGAAAAAAAAAAAAAAAAGGAAAAAGAAAGAGAAAATTAGGAGAACATTCATGCCATATAAAAGATGAAATATATCGGATGATACAAATAATAAAATAAAATGGTTGAAGCCCAAGTATGTGGGAACTAATGCCTTAAAAAGAAAATGTGGAAAAAGAAGGGTGAATTCATTTAAGGAAATTGTGCTTAGTGTATTTGAGCCAAATATTCCATTCCATCATACCTTTACCCTAGCTCGACATTACAAGCTGAATAAACACTTATTGATTTTTGACTAAATATTAGCCTACATTAGTGAAGAGAGGAAGGAAAGACAAAGTTGAGCAGTTAGAATTAGTCTTAAAGTTATCTTGAAAATATTTTTGAAGCCATCTAACTCTAGTAGCAATGCCTTAGACACACACACATGAGGATTACATAAATATAATAAATTTGGAAATTATACTTTGGTGTTATCTTGAATCAAGTTTTTGTTACAAAGTTTAAAGATTTTTAGGGGAATAATTAGATTATCAATGATAAATTAATTGTAATTTTTATTTTCTTTCTTTTTACTAGGGACTAGCAAAGCATTAGATTTGGGTGTGTGATAACTCTAGAATAATAGAGTTATTTCACTATGATTTTAATTTATATTTGATCCTAATCCTGATATTTTGATTTAGAATACTAGTCAAATATAGTGTTAGAGTTGTTTTAGGTTGTTTTTAGGAGTTTTGTAGAGTTTTATCTTAATTAGAAGTAGTTTTTCGAATTTTGGTATTTAATTTATTTTAGGTATCCTTGCAGTGTCCATGTTCGAATTAGACAAATAAAGCAACTCAACTGGCATAGCAGCACTGCATAACATGAAGTCATGGGACAGCTAAGTTAAAGCCATGAAGCTCATACAAAGAGAGAAAAACCAAATGAGTCAGGGAGCTAGAAGCTGCGACGCTTGAAGAAGGAAACCACAGCGCTAAAGTGAGGACAACTTTCATAAACCAAGCAAGGGATTAGAGCTGCAATGCCTATGAATGTGAAGTCACGGAATGATACAAGACGAAATCTATTGAGATTATATAGACTATATGATGCCGCAACACCATATATGCATATGTCGTAGTGCTTGTATTGATTCTTAGGATTTCTATTTTAAATCAAATAGGAGGAAAAAACCTATAAGTAGAAGAGCAAGGCTGAGGTTCAGAGGCATACCCGAGTCAGTGATAGAGAGTTCTAAGGAGCTGAAAGGGACTCGAAGGGTGACAACTTCTAGTTTCTATTTCTTCTTCTTCTTATTTTCTATTTATTTGTAATGGCTTTGTCATTAGTTTTATGTTTTCTATAATTAGTCTAGAGTAGTCATATTCTAGGGGGTAACGATTGAACTCATATTTAGTCGGCGTGCCTTTAGTTTTATTTCAATGCATACTTTAGTTTTAGTATTTATATTGCCTTATTCTTAATGCTTCTAATTGCTTAATCACCAGTTAGATTGATTAGGAATTCCGAAGTTGACTTGGAAGAGTCAGTTTTAGGATTAGCCTTAGGTGATATAACTTATGTTTGGATTGTTTATATGATTTGGATGATCTAATTTGTTCAAGAGATAGGGATATACTCTTTTACCATAAGTGACCATGAGATTGGTTCTTAATGAGTTTGCTTTAGAATA
The DNA here is from genome assembly GCA_029379385.1 of Quillaja saponaria. Taxonomy (NCBI): domain Eukaryota; kingdom Viridiplantae; phylum Streptophyta; class Magnoliopsida; order Fabales; family Quillajaceae; genus Quillaja; species Quillaja saponaria. The sequence continues at coordinate 9,002,609 of CM055606.1, forward strand.
ATTCTCATAAAAATATAGGGAATTAGACTAAAGGGAATGTATAATTGCTAGACATAAGAGTATACTAGTAATTGATTAAGAAATATGGATTAATATTAGCTGATGCATGAATTGATTTGAATTAAAGTTATTAAGGTTAGTGTACGAGATATCATGTTAGATTTATTTTTAATATTTTTAAATCAAATTTATCTTTGAATTTACATTGGCTTAATTAGAGTTAACATGCACTATAGTGGTAACTAGCATAAAAAATAATTATTCCTTGTGAGAATGATCTCTACTTGTTACTCTAATTGCCAATCAAGGAAGCAATCAAGGATATCGATTTCTGAAAGTGGGAAGATGCCATGAAATTTGAAATAGACTATATGAATGATAACCAAGTATGACCTTTAGTTGATTCACCTAAAGGTCTTAATCCTATCGAGTGTGAGTGGATCATCAAGAAAAAGACCGATATAAATGGCAACGTATAGACCTTCAAAGCAAGGTTAGTAGCAAAAGGTTATAGCCAAAAATAAGAAATTGATTTTGATGAAATTTTTTCCCCAGTTACCATGATAAAGCCAATTCAGATTTTACTTTAAATAGCTACATACAATGAATATGAGATATGACAAATGGACATCAAAACCTATGATGACCTATAATTTTACCTGTGACTAAATAATAGGACAAGTCTTATGGTGGAACCACAGACCCGCTAGATTAATTTTAGTGAGCTGCTAAAATTTATTTGAATATTTTAAACTAAATAAAATTATTTTATTATGTACTCATGATATTATTATTGACAAATTAATTATTTTCATGTATGTCTTTACTTTATTATTTATGAACTTAATGGAAAAAATTATTTACTTTAATTTTATTATTTAGTATAATTTTTAAAAAGGTGATCCTCTATTATAATTGTAAAAAAAAATTATATATATATATATATCTAGTATGTAGTCACCACACAAAAATAAGTCTTACTATTAATTTTTTTTATTACTTTTTCTTCCTTTCTCTTTATCCCACGTGTCTTTTACTTCCCATTCCATTTTCTTATCTTTTTTCTCCTTTTTCTTCACCTTTGTTGAGAACCACCCATTCCCACTTTCCTTCTTTTTTTTTTTTTTTTTTTTCTTTCTTCCTTGTCTCTTAGCCACACTCCACTTTCTTTTTCCTTTTTCCTTTTGCCTCCACACCCCTCTTTTCTTTTCATTCGATAATGCCCACCATAACCACTTTGACCTTCCATCTTCAATTGATGCCTACATCTCCAATTGAGCAACTCATATACTTAATTACGCCCCCATTTGCTCAACTAGAAAGCACATAATTGATTTTTCTTCCACAAAGTGGGAAAGGGAAGGTGTGAAACATCTTTGACATTCAACTTGTTACTATTCATTCACTTTTTGGTAAGACCTCAAATCCTTTATATAATATTGTTATAACCCTCATAACCCGATAACATAAAATCGAGTTTTAGACACAATATGTAAATTTACGTTATAAATAAATAAATAAATTAAATAACACTATAGTTAAACATGTTATAATTTGATATTAGTATAACCTTAGTATACATTTTGAAATTTTTTTTAAAAAAAAAATGTGTATTTGTTGTTGTAAAGTAAATAACATTATCACTAAGTGAATTTAAGTAAGTGAATAATTAAGGTATAGGCATAAATATATCAAGATTTAATCTCCATCACTAACAAATCAAATAAGTAAACAATACTATTAACACATGTGTATATATACATATCTACAACTAAGAATAAATCTAAATAACACAATTAATATATAAATATATATACATAACTAGGATTTACACCACATGTTTTAAACATGTAACATTGACTTCAGTTTTTTATTCATTTCTTTTGTTACTTTCCCTTCTTGTTTTTTTCCTTTGTTCTTTTCTCTTCACCGACTTAAACTCCCTATTTTTCCCCTGCTTTATTTTCAGCTACTCTAGAAAATTCTTTCCTTGTCGTACCCCTGCAAATCTCTCCCCTGTTGCCTACTTTGCTTCTCTTGTTCCAGCCATAAGAATTCAGTCTAGCAGCCTTGTGTATGGGTGTAAGTAGACTCATCTCCTCCTCCTCTTTCCATCTTAATTTAATTTCTTTCATGAAAAACCTTCCCTGTAGCCATGTCCTTTTCCACAGCCATACTTTCCTTCCTTTTCCTTGCTTGTGCCATGCTTTGATTGCTCTTTGTAACATCTAGCAAGGGTCAAGTTAGGCAGTGATTTTTTAAGTATTGCATATGTGTGTTGGTTGCTTATATGTGTTGAACTAGTTGTATATGTGTGGTGATAAAGCTAGACATTATGTGAGCTACTGTATGTCTTATATATGCTTGTTGTGTGTTTGCTATGTATTGACTGCTTACAGTTGTCTACTTGTTTTGTACAACCTGCTATATATTCTTAGTTTGAGTTGCTATAATCAAATATGAGTAGTTGAAAGCATGCTAGAAATTGTTGTTAACATGCATAGAAATGAAAAAGTTTAGTATGAAAAATGCACGTGCATGTATAGTTGTTGGAAATTGGCATTAATATGCATGGAAAAGAAGGTGTATATATATATATATATATATTGCTAGAATTATACGAAGTTGTAATTTATGCTTGTTGGTGGGCCCAGGGACTTAACTAAAAATCTGGTATGTACAAATATATTGTTGGCTTGAAATTACATTAAAATTAAAAGGGTTATTAGCAAATTAAGCCTCACTTAGTGGTCAAGTGCACCACCTATCCATTGCTTAGCATGAAAACTCATGCTTGCTACCACACAAGTAGCAGAGTTATCAAACTCTGCTAATTGTGTACATGCAAGCCATAGGCAAGTCTTTAAGACTCTAAAAATGTGGGAGACCACTTTCAATCTTTTTCTTGCTCCTTCTACTCCATTTTGTCCAGAAATTGAAAGAGAGAAATAGAAAAGGAAACTCTGCAACTCTAGTTTGACAACTTTTCTGCTTGTGTACATGCAAGCCATGGGCCAGTCTCTAAGACTCTAAAAATGTGGGAGACCTCTTTCATTCTTCTTCTTGCTCCTTTTACTTTATTCTGCCCAGAAACTGAGAGAGAGAAATAGAAAGGGAAACTCTGTAACTCTGGTTACAGTTGCTTGATTTCTGGTTACTAGTTAAGGAGTTGCTGGCAGATTGCTTAAGCAAACTCTGTGGGTTTGTCTAGGAATCTGAGAACGTAGAAGCTTCACTTGAAATTGCAAATTTGGAATTAAAATCATAAGGAATTGTTGGAGGAAGCACAAGTAGTACTGGGAATAGCTAGTCCAAAATGTGTACTAGTTTTTAGCCTTTTACATATTTTCTGCACTAGTAAACCATGCTTATAAAGAAAATGAATTTGGCACGTTACATGTCTGCTAGGTACTTACAGAGAATTGTATGTTAGCTTATTGCTACTATCCTTGTGACTTATTATGTCTTTTTACTACACAAGAAATCTAGAATTTGCCATGATTGAGTGTTGCACAAGTTACCTATGGTTTCTAGTACCATAGTTGGGTGCAAGGAATTCCATAATTGGCCAATTACACACCATAATCAGGTGTAAGTAATAAAGGACAGTAACTTGCAGCATAAGCAGCTTACATGTTGTATTTTTCACTGAAAAACAAAACTGAAATCTACTTATTGAACTTTAATTATTGTTGCTGGAACTTGTACACATTGACATTTTTGTCTCATGTTTTGTTTTAAAATGTATTCCAAATTGAGTAATGTATAGATATGCTACTGGATGAAGTGAATTGGGATGGAAGAAAGGCTTAATTGTTATATTATTTTTGGAATCCTGGAATTTACTTGTATTTTGATGTAGTATGAACTTGAAGTTGTATTTTGAGAATCATGGATATAGGAAGAAATATTATAATATGAGAAGTCTTGTATTTACAGGAACTTATAGTTACTGCTTGATAAACTTATGTACTTAATAGTTCAAAAGAAATGAATAAAAATTGTTTTTGGTCTTTTGATTAAATTTTTTCTAATTTACTTAATGATGCAATCTGTTAACCTCCTAAAGAATTAGAATAGGGCAGAAATCAGATTGACTAAGCAACTCTTTTTCATAGTAATACTTAGATGGAAAATGTGGTTGACCTTAAAAGAGTCAAAGAAAGATAAATAGGAGAATATTAAGAGGAAACTAGGCTCTCTCATATGTGTGAAAAATTTTAGAGCCACTCAAGGCTTGCAAGGATTAGAACTTTGTATCTCTTTAGCTAGCTCTTATTTGAGTTGTAGTTACAAGAGTTTTAAAGGCGTCATCCACATTCTTTGTTTCAATAAGAGGATGACTCCTTGTATAAGGTGTTACACTCTTCACTGTCAGTTGGTCGAATCCCTGCAAACAGTAGTCATAACTACGAAGCTTACTGCCTTGCTTTGGCATTGCATTCGCTAGAATTGGGTTCATTTTTGCCATTTCCTTTGCCTTGTCCAGCCCCTTGTTTTGTTTCAACAATGAACCTTCATCATTGACTATCAGCAGCTTCTTAGAAGCCATAGCAGCCACCGCCTATCAACTCCCATAGTAGCAACCGTGAGGCTTTTTTCCTTGATAGACTTGTGTTCCTCTTAATAGCTTTCGATTCTTAGTAACTTCCCCTTCAATAGTAAGTTATATATGTATAGTAAGAGTTAACTTTCATTGTAGGAACTCTATTAAAATTGTTTTGTAAGATCCTTGTTTGCTTTGAGTTAATTAGTGTTACCTTAGTTTGTTTAATTATTAGTAGTAGGATTTGATTAGGTTGCAATAAAATTGAGAAGCAATAAAAGAAAAAAAAAAAGAGGGGAGGAGGGGGGGGGGGGTTATATGTTTAGTTGAAAAGGAGAGTTATGAATTGTATATAAAAGGCTTAGGAACTTACATGGTAGATGTGTATATATATATGTGTGTGTATGTGTGTCTATATATATATATAAGAATTCTATAAGCATCAGAATAAGAGGTTGGCAACTATGAATTGTACAAGAGCCCTGTTTTTGTTCATGTGAGGAATTAAGTGAGTTCAAGGTTGATTTTAGAAAAAGTTTCTAGATAAGAAATGCAGATAACTTTCTAAAGTTAATGTTTCAACTTGGTTTTATTAAATTTGGTTAAGTGTGTAAGTTGATAACAAACATATATCCAATGAGGGTTATGAAAATTCTTAAAATGAATAAACTTTAAATAAATACTTGAAACTTAATAACTCTAGATTTTCGTAACCAAAATGTTATTACTTATAAAAGTGATAAAATAAATAATATGTGAAAAATGTAATTACAGCTTCAGAAAGTATTATTGAACCAATGACACGGGTAAGTGCAAGAAAAAGTGATGAACAAGATGTGTAAACAGGTGAGTGGTTAATTGCTATCCTTTGGTTGTGGAATTAGTGCATTTAATTGTTTGATGTATTTATATATATATATGTTATATAATAGGAAGTAAGAATTATATTGCTATGATTGGTTTAAGTGAATTATGGTTGATATTTGAAATTATTTGTGGTTGATAAGGGCCAACAAAGTGTTTTTCTTATTGAAATAATTTTTACTCCTAAAATAAAATCCTGATGCTCCTAGGATATTTTGAGATATTATGATTTTGATAAGTGTTTTAAAAAAGATATTTGATTGCTTAGCCCCAGTGGGTGGATTTAGAGAAGGAGATTCAGTGATTCTATTTATAATTCTGTTTGGTGTGCAAGGGCAAAATTGCCTACTGGGAGTAGTGTGCGGGGTTGAGTTTCTCAGTTGGCCCTTTGTTTGACTTTTATGCTGTGAATTTCTTTAATTATTTTGATTGAATTATACAAAGTGTTATTTGAACTATGCTTGTTAAGCTTATGTTTCTATAATCGTGTACGTGTAACCTTAGTAGTTTTGAATTTATGATATGTTGATATTAATCGACTATATATGTTATATACTTGTGTTGAGTGATGCTAGTACCCTTTGGGTACGTTTTCCACTCACTGAGTCCGTAGGACTCACCCCTCTTCTGTTGTTGTTTTTCTTAGTAACAAGATTTCAATATATATCATAAAGGAATTCGTGACTTGTCGATAGTATACGATAAGGTATTCTTTGGAATCTCATACCTGAAGCCATAAGAAGAAAGTTTGCAGTCATATTATGGTTTTGAATATCGTGATGGATTTTGTGTGTATTAGTTAATGAATATTGCTTATGATATTAGTGGAGCGGAGCTCTAGGTTATATTGTAATTGTTGTTACCTGGTTGAATGTAACTAGGAATTATATGTTTGTATTTTTAGGCATGTTCCACATTGTAGGGAACCTATGGTGACATTTTTAATAAATTGTTATTTGTTTCAGTAAACAAACTTTTACAATTAACTTTTTGTTTTATAAAATTTGTTTTTATGCATTGGTATAATCAAAAGTTGTATGTGTTTCTTTGTTTTGAAGTCAAGGTTACAAATGATTGCTTACCCAATTCTCTGATCAGTCATACTTTTGTGAAGGGTGTGACAAATATATAATTTGTGGGTTGAATGAAAGATTTTCCCTTATAAATGTCATTTTTGGGAAAGAAATAAATTATGTAAGGATATTGTTAAATAATTTAAATGGTAATGGTTTTTCATTGAAATTTTTTTACATTTTGGTCAAGTCTTTTTATAGACTTATTATTTTCTTTTTCAATAATTAAACTAAGGATTCATTATCAAGATAGCTATATATTTTAATTGTTATGTCATTTTGAGCTCACGAAAGTTAATTTTGTGTATTTTAGCCATTTTAGGAATTCGTTGTAATTGGTTTATATCGATTGTGAATGTAAATAGTTTGGGTTTTGTGGGGAACTCATTATTCTTATTTATTGGTTGCACTATTTAGTTCCTAAAACTCTTGTTGACTATTATTAATTATTCCAATATCTTGTTTAGAATTGGTATAAGTTCGTTGGACACTCTCGAACCTTCTGTTGGGTGACTTTAGGTTTTCGGCATTCTTGGAAGCTTCTCTTGCACTATAAGCGAATAGTTCCTAATTAAGTGTTTCCATTGTACTCACAACATGCATCACTACTTTTCAATTCGAAAACTACTTCTTGTATAAACATGTTTTACTTAAACTTGACTTATGATCTTTCAAGCCTTCCAAACTAGTTTTTATGTAAAGGATTTTCAAAGTGCATTTGAACCATCAAATATTTTAAAGATCCATTTTGAATCACTTATGCATACATGGATATCATTATTAGTTACTTTACATTCTTGAACATAGTCATCGGGGACAAGCACTTTAACATTTCGTCCTTTCTTATTTGATAAATGACATTGGATGTATGATTTGAATAGATTTGAAATCAATATTGCCACTTGGAAAGAATGTTGATTTATGTCAATTTTACTATTGGTATACAACTGTATTTGACTTTGGATTTAAGTTGAACTTATTTGATTTGGAAAGTAAATATCGAAAAATTTGTTGTTTGAATAATGATGTTAGAGATGCTTCCATTGATTTTCTTAGTTTTCTTATGGCCATTACTTTATTATTCAAGAATTATATTTTTCTTTCGGATTGTTTTATGGAATGGTATTTGTCAAAACGCCTTAGCTAACGAGGTGTAGTTAGCATATGTTCACATAGTATTTCAGATATGGTACCTAGTTAGGGAGAGATGCCCTAACCCCGTGTGTGGGCCAACATACATGATAATGAGTTTGATATCCTAGTTAGGAAGGGCTTGGCATTGACTCATTGTAACCTACGAGTTCAATAGTTTGCATTGGAATTGACAGATTTGACACCCTAGTTAGCGAGCGTTTGGCGTTGACTTGTTATACCCTATGGGTATTTCTGTTTGATAGTTCTAACAATGTGTATTGCCTACAGGAGCTTTTTGTAAAATAGTTGTGAAAAATAGTTAATTTACATTGTTTTAAGATTTTCATTATGACTCTTTCTCAAAATGGTTAATGATAACGATTTATTTCTTATGTTTCCAAATGTGTCATTGTATTTTATGCAAACTGAGTATTGATAAAACATTTATGCTTTGGCTTGTTTTCTTGCCTGCTAAATTATGTACTGTCTACTCATCAAGTCTTTATGACTCATCTTTGTTAGTTTGATGTTTTGTTTTCATATAGCTAATCTTGGATTCCAAGTTTTAGGTCGAAAGAAGGTGTTCGTGTGGAGGTTTTTTTGGTATTGCCCAGCCTTTGTTTGGGCCTTGTTGTACTTGTATTACCTTGTATCTATATATTTATTAATTAGACTCCACTACAACCTTATCATGGAATTTGTTTTTGTTTATATATGTGCTTTCTGTCATGGATGACCATTTGTTTATTTGATGTTGTTCTATCAGATTTACAACCTTTTGATTGTCTGAGTTTTAAACAAACTATTGCATTTTGTTTCATTTTTTAGAACATTTGTAGGCTTATTTGGGTCATGGTGGGCCTATGTTCACCCTGATCCATTTGCCGATTATAGCTCCAATTTAGGTCATGACAAAGTTGGTATCAGAGCACTAGGTTGCATTTCTGGTTGTTAGTGGAGTTTAGGATTCATATTCATTCTTCGAGTCATCATTTTTATTCATGCTATCTTGTTCGCTTCTTGTTATACTGATAAATTAGTTCCTGGGTTTATTGGGTGATTGATGAATTGTTTACCTTGTTGTACTTTGGTGCTTAGGTGACTATTGCACCGAGGACTTGTAGGATGGCTTCGATTGAAGGATGCCAAAGGGTTAGTGATGAGGCCTCCACTCCACCTCCTTTAGGACGTGGAACGAGAGGGCGTGGTACCTAATGGGGGCATGGCATGATGAGGGGTCGTGATAGAGGCATGTTTGGGAGAGGAAATGTCCCAATTGTTGAGGCACATGACGAGACCATTACTCCACCTCAAGATGTTCCACCAACTCCACCAATTACAATTATAGTTGATGCTTAAGTCAGGGTTCTGGTCTTAAACTAGACATTAACTACTTTGGCAGAGGGTGTCAGCAGATTCATGGACACGATGACTGAGCTTCTTACTTCACAATGCCATACTGAGCCACCATCAGCTCTAGTTGCTACTATTTTGACACTAGTGGCATTGATGCCGAGGAGTGATGGTTGGCTTGAGATTTTCTTGAAGCCCAAGCCCCTATTTTTCTCTAATTTTGGTAAAGCTACAGACCTACAATTATTTATTGAGGAGGTCATAACAGGTTGAAAGTGATTTGTTACCTAAACTACTGTGCTGTTAAGGTTACATTGTTTTAGTTATAGGGGTAGCTTGGTATTGGTTTGATACTCACGACTTAGGAACAGTTTCACACTACCTTATTAGATAAGTTTAAGCCTGAGAATATTAGCAATTGATATGGCCCTTATTTTGGAGGAGAGTAAGATAGAGTCTTGGGCCCCAAAAGCAAAGGAAGCGATCTAGGTTTAAGGGCCATCAGGGTGTCTGCCAGGGTCATGGGTTAGGCAAAGATACAAGGAGGCTAGGCCATGTAGGCAATAAGGGTTATCAGGACCCGTAGGTTAGGAGTGGGGGACAGTACCAACCCTTGCAACAATATCAAGTAGCTAGAGCATTATAAACTAACTTCACAGAATTCTAGTGGGTCAGAGATGAATTCTTCACAATGCCAAACTTACGATAAGGCACATCGTGGTGTATGTCACAAGGAGTCAAGAGCATGCTTCCACTATGGTTAACAGGGTCATGTGATGAGAGATTGGCCTAGAGCTAGTTAGTCCCTGAGGGCTTCCATAGTAAGCTTGCCATTATCATCATCTCATTCTAGCTTTCCTTATCAGTATAGTGGTCAAGAAGGTCATAATTAGGCAGTAGAGGCTCAGGTGGCAAAGTGTCAGGTGGTAGAGGACAAGGATCGCAAGGTAGTTACCAGGCGAGGTTTTATGCTTTGACTTCTCAAGATCCACAGATGCTCGCATATTGTTTGATCCTGGTGCTATGCATTCTTTTGTGTCTTCATTCTTTTGTTATGAAGTTGAATATGCCTTCTGAATCGTTAGGTATCCATATGTTGTGTCCACACCTATGGGGGAATACATGGTTGTAGATTTTGTATTTATAGATTGTGTTGTTTGTGTTGGAGAGCGTGATAAACTTGATCCAGCTTGCTACGTTGGATTTTAATGTGATACTAGGTATGGATTGGCTAGCCTCTAGCCAAGCCAGAATTGATTGTTTTGAGAAGGACATTACCTTTCAAATTATAGGGAAGTCTGAATTCTGATTCCAAGGTGATCGAAGTGTGGCCCCACATAACTTGATATCTGGTGGATGACGCGAAAGGGATGTAAAGCATAATTGGCTTTAGTGAGAGATACAGAAGGTATAAGGCCTATTTTGGAACAAGTTTGGGTTACGGCAGAGCTTTCAGATGTGTTTCTTGATGAGTAACCTAGTTTGCCTTCTGATTGGATATTAAGTTTGGTATCAACTTGGCTCCTAGTACTAATCCAATTTCTATACCCCCTTACTGCCTAGCTCTAGTAAAGCTTAAAGAGTTGCAAGATTTGCTTGACAAGGGTTTCATCTGACCTAGCACTTCGCCTTGGGGTGCTCCAATGTTGTTTGTTCGAAAGAAGGATAGTTCTATGCGGCTATGCATAGATTACTGGCAACTTAACAAGATGACCGTTCATAACAAGTATCCTCTCCCGCTCATTATTGACTTATTTGATCAGCTTTGAGGAGTGCAGTATTTCTCCAAGTTTGACTTAAGGTATGGCTACCATCAGCTAGAGATCAAGCGAAAGGATATTCCAAAGAAGGCTTTCTGGACTTGATATAGGCATTATGAATTCTTAGTGATGTCTTTTGGACTCACAAATGCACTTGCAACATATATGGACTTGATGAAACGTGTGTTCAAAATGTTCTTGGATAGGTTTATAATTGTTTTCATCGACAACATCTTAGTTTTGAGGAGGAACATGAGCAGCATCTCATATTGGTTTTGCAAACCCTATAAAGCACCAATTGTACGCTAAGTTCTTGGGTCACGTGGTGTCTAAAGATGGGATTCAGGTGTATCCGAAGAAGGTCGAAGTAGTTGAGAGTTGGCTAAGACCAACATCATTTATCGAGATTCGTAGTTTTCTTGGGTTAACAGGCTACTATCGTTGTTTTGTTAAGGACTTCTCACATATTTTAACTCTTTTGACTCGGTTAACTAAGAAAAATGTGAAGTATTAGTAGACTATTACTTGTGATGAGAACTTTTAAAAGCTTAAGACTTGTTTGACTACAACTCTCATGTTGACTTTACCTTCGGGATTAGGCAATTACACATTGTATTGTGATGCTTCTAGAATTGGACTTGGCTGCATGTTGATGCAACATGATAAGGTGATTGCTTATGCTTCTAAGCAATTGAAGCGACGCAAGCAGAACTACCTGACATATGATCTGGAAATGGCAGCAGTTGCCTTTGCTTTGAAAATTTGGCAACATTACCTATATGGGTGAAACATATGAGATCTACACTGACCACAAGAGTTTGAATATATCTTCTAGCAGCAACATTTGAACCTTAGGCATAGGCGGTGAATGGAATTATAGAAGGACTACTTGTATCATCCCAGAAAGGTAAATGTAGTTGCAGATGCTCATAGTAAGAAGTCTTTGGGTAGCTTAGGCACACATAGCAATGACTATAAGACTTTTGATTATAGAGATGCATAAGTTGCAAGATGACAGTGTTCAGTTTGAGATCCACTCGAGCCAATAGTGTTCTTGGCTCAAATTTGTGCAAGGTTGGTTCCTCTTGAGCGAATTAGGGAAGCACAGAATCAAGATCCTTGTTTGGTTACACTTTGTAAAAGTGTTGTTCAAGGGTAGAGCAATGAATTTTTCATTGGTGCGAATGGTATCCTTCAATTTGGTTCCAGAGTGTGTGTGTCAGATGTGAGTGTTCTTTGTTGGAAGGTTCTTAAGGAAGCACATCAGTCAGCTTACGTAGTTCTTCCAAGTCTTACCAAGATGTATCTTAACTTGTGGGAAACTTACTGGTGGGATGGTTTGAAAAGAGATGTAGCAGATTTCATGTCCAAATGCCTTACCTGTCAGCAGGTCAAGGTTGAGCACCTAGCGACTAGCAGGGAAGTTGCAGTCTTTAGATGTTCCTGAATGAAAGTAAGAGCATATTATTATGAACCTTGTGGTTGGTTTACCTCGTACCCTCAATGGATTCAATTCTGTTTGGGTAATAGTTGACCAGTTAACCAAATCAGCACACTTTATTCTCGTGAAGATGACTTACAATGTCAAACAACTAGCTTCGATCTACATTGATAGGATCCTTAAGCTTCACAATGTTCCCATTGCAATAGTATTGATCGCGGTATTCAATTCACATCTAGATTGTAGGAAAAGTTACAAGAAGCGATGGGTATGAGTTACATTTGAGAACTGTTTTTCATTTACAAACAAGTGGTCAGTCAGAGCGCACTATTCAGTCATTGGAAGACATGCTTCATGCTTGTGTCATGAACTTTGGTGCAGATTGGAGTTACCACCTACTATTGATAAAGTTTGTTTACAATAACAGCTATCAGGCAAGTACTTAGATGGTAACATTTAAGACTCTTTATGGGCAGAGGTGGAGGTCACCTATTTGATCATTCAAGGTTAGTGAGAGAAGGCTTTTAGGTCCCAAAATTATAAAAGAGACTACCAAGAAAGTTTCCATGATTTAAGATCATATTCTTGCATCCCAAAGTAGGCAAAAGACTTATAGAGACGACTGTCGCCATGATTTAGAGTTTTCTATTAGAAATCATGTGTTCCCTCGTGTGTTACCAACTAATGACGTAATATTATTTGGAAAGAAGAGAAGCTAACGTGAGATACATTAGTCCCTTTGAGATTCTTGTACGTGTTGGCATAGCTGCATATCATTTAGGTCTTCCACCAGATTTAGTAGAAGTTTATCCAGTGTTTCATGTTTCTATGCTTCGTAAATACATGCCTAATCCATGTTTCTATGCTTCTTAAATACTTGCCCAATCCTTCTCATCTGTTGAAGCCATAAACCATTCAGTTGAGAAATGATATGACTTATGAGGCGAAGCCGATGGTGATAACTCTAGAATAATAGAGTTATTTCACTATGATTTTAATTCTTATTTGACCCTAATCCTGATATTTTGAGTTAGAATGCTAGTCAACTATAGTGTTAGAGTTATTTTAGGTTATTTTAAGAGTTTTGTAGAGTTTTTATCTTAATTAGGAGTAGTTTTCCAAATTTTGGGTATTTAATTTATTTTAGGTGTCCTTGCACCACAGTGCTACATAACATTAAGCCGTGACATCTCAAAAGGAAGAATTTGAGGAAAAAGGCAAAGAGGACTTAGCCACGGTGCCACTAAGATAAAGTCGTGGCACTGATACAAAGAAAGAAAAACCCAACTAGTCAGTGAGCTGGACGCCACAACGCTTAAAGATTGAAGCCGTAACGTGATGAGAAAGAAGCCACAGTGCCAAATTAATGACGACTATCATAAACCAAGTAGGGGATTGATGCCGCAGCGCCTATGAATGTGAAGCCACGGCCTGGGACAAGACTAGTCCTATTGAAATTAAAAAGACCCTGTGGCACCGCAATGCCATACTTGCTTGCGCCAGCAGTGCTTGTACAAATTTTTAGGACTTCTATTTTTAAATCAAATAGGAGAAAAAGACTTATAAATAGAGAAGCAATGCTGAGGTTGAGGTTGAGAGGGACACTAGAGCTTGTAATAGAGAGTGCTAAGGAGCTAAAGGAGACCCGGAAGAGTGACAACTTCTAGTTTCTATTTTTTCTTCTTCTTCCTATTTTCTATTTACTTGTAATGGCTTTGTCTTTAGTTTTTATGTTTGTTATAGTCAATATGGAGTAGTCGTATTCTAGGGGTAGTAGTTGAATTCACATGTAGCCAATATGGCTTTAGTTTAATTTCAATGCATGCTTTAGTTTAGTATTTATATTACCTTGTTTTTAATGCTTATAATTGGTTGATTACCAGTTAGATTGATTAGGAATTCTGAATTTGACTTGAAAGAGTCAGTTTTGGGATTAGCCTTAGATGATATAACTTATATTTGGATTGTTCATATGGTTTGGATGATCTATTTGTTTAAGATATAGGGATATACTCTTTATCACAAGTAACAAGGAGATTGGGTCATAATGAGTTTCCTTTGGAATAATTCTCATAAGAATATAAAGAATTAGACTAAGGGGAATATATAATTGCTAGACATAGGAGTATGCTAGTAATTGGTTAAGAAATCTAGGTTAATAATATTAGCTAATGCATGGATTGATTTAAATTAAAGTTATTAAGGTAGGTGTGAGGGATATCTTGAACCTAGACTTAATTTTAATATTTATAAATCAAATTTATCTCTAAATCATCATATGGCGTGATTAGAGTTAAGCTGCATAATAGTTACTACATTACTTGTTACTACATTACTTGAGGATGATACGTGCAATTGTGTTTGTTTAATTCCTATCAAGTGACTATTCTTGATTGTCAAGTGAAGAAGCTCTTGCACCAAGGAAATAGCATCAGTGAAGGAATTGTAGTGTAACCACACACAAGAAGAGGTGACTTGGGAAGCGAAAGAAGAGATAAGGGAGAAATACCTTCATTTGTTTGTTGAGTGAGGTACCCTGCTAGTTGCTTATTGTTATATGATTATTTGATGGAATGTTTTCTTTCCTTGTTTGTGAGTTCTTTCAAATTCGAGGATGAATTTTCTTAAAGGGGAGAATGTGATGACCCATAATTTTACCTGTAACTAAATAATATATTAGGGCCTTGTGGTTGAACTGCAAATTTGCAAGATTAATTTCATCGAGCTTCTAAAATTTATTTGAATATTTTTAAATTAAATAAAATTATTTTATTATGTGTCCATGATATTATTATTAACAAAATAACTAATTTCATGTATGTCTATATTTTATTATTTATAAACTTAATGGAAAAAATTATTTACTTTGATTTTATTATTTAGTATAAATTTTTAAAAGGATGCTCTATTATAATTGTAAAAGAATTAAACTAAAATGTATACAGATATATATATATAGTAGTCACCACACTAAAATTGAATAAGTATAAGTCTTACAATTAATTTTTTTTAAATTTTTTCTTCCTTTCTCTTTATCCCACATGTCCTTCAGAAACCATTCCACTTTCTTATCTTATTTCTCCTTTTTTCTTTCTTTCTTTCTTCCTTTTCTCTTGGCCACACTCCACTTTCCTTTTCCTTCATCCTTTTATTTTTCCTTCTACTGCCACACTCCTCTTTTCTCTTCATTCCACAATGCCCACCACAACCACTTTGACCTTCCATCTCCAATAGATGCCTACATTTCCAATTCAACAACTCAAATAATGGACCGGGTCCGACCCGACCCAGACCCAACCCGTTATTTACCAATATCCAATATGGACCCTATAATGGACCCATCTTAAACCCATTATTTAATGGGTATACTCGCAATGGACCGCCCATATATCCAAATTTTTTTCATTTTCTTTTTTTTTCTTTTTTTAAAAAAAAAAACTATGTTTTAAAAATTAGCATAACATAGTTTTTTAAAGAATTGGTTTACTTAAGCCACATTAAATTTTTGGTCAGTTGATATAATTTAATACTCTATATTTAATTAAAATGACAAAAGAGAGCAAAATTCCATTGCTAGCTATTCCGCACACACAAAAAATTAAATGAAATATAATACTAGTATTAAAGAAGCTAATATTTTTTGTTCAAAATTTTAATTTCCTTCTTTTTCCAAATATCCTCAAGCACCAAACAGTCTAAATATTTTCTTGCTAATACATATAAATGTTGACCCAATTTATTACTAATTTTATCTAATGTTATTTAGTGACATGTAATTAAAATCTTGATTACCCATAAAAAAAATAGAAATGAAATCAATTGAATGAAAATTTTAATGAAAGAAATAGAAAAATTGGGTAATAAATAAATTATATTGTCGGGTCAATAGACATTTTAAAATTTTAACTCATATGACATGCTTATGCATATAGAAATCGTTAAGCTTAACCATAAATTTTAACATTTTGGATAAATTACAAATCATGTATAATAATATCGGTGCAATATCTTGATTCAAATATTTGATTAAAAAATAACGACATTAGAAATTGAGTGGTAATTGAATGGACGAGAAATTGATCATAGACCTATGATTTGTAAATTCTCATCAAATCATGAATTTTCAAAAGTAATATTTCTCATTACATTTTCAAAAATTTTAAATTAAAAAATCAAATTCTCATATCAAAACTATTAATACTAAATTATTTTTCGATATGATAAAATTTTAATACTCAAGATCAAAGTATAGTGATCATAACAATATAAATTTTGATATTATTAAAAAATTTATCTTAAACCTAGCGGGTAAAATATAAAAATACTCATACCCAGACCCAGACCCAGACCCATTAAAGACCCATTAAGAGACCCATTAGGAGACCTATTAGGGTCGGGTCTGACTTGGACCCGGCCCATTTGCCATCTCTACTCATATACTTAACGACACCCCTATTTGCTCCAATAGCAAGCACACAATTAATTTTTCTTCACAAATCATCCAAGACCAAGACCTATATTGTACCTTCATCCATAAAGTGAGAAAGGGAAGGTGTGAAATATCCTTCCTTGACATTCAACTTGTTATTATTCATGCAGTTTTGGGTAAGACCTCAGATCCTTTGTATAATATATATAATTTGTTTTTTATTATTCAAAATTGTTATATTTAAATTTTTTTAAATAGTTTGCTTATTAGATTTTATTTTCTATTAACTATTTCTAGTTAAATTTAATTGAAATAAATAACTTAGTTATTCATAAAGTATAGGTTGAATGAAAGATTTTCTCTTATATATGTTATTTTTGGGAAAGAAATAAATCATTTAAGGATATTGTTAAATAATTTAAATGGTAATGGTTTTTCATTGAAAATTTATTTTATTTTGGCCAAGTATTGTTATGAACTTATTGTTTTCTTGGTCAATAATTAAACTCAGGATTTCATTGTTATGAAGATAGCTATATATTTTAATTGTTATGTCATTTTGAGCTCATAAAAGTTAATTTTGCATATTTTAGCCATTTTGGGAATTCGTTGCAATTGGTTTATATCAACTGTGAATGTAAATAGTTTGGGTTTAGGTTTTATGGGGAACTCATTATTCCTATTTATTGGTTACACCATTTAGTTCCTGAAATTCTTGTTGGTTCTTATTAATTATTCTGGTATCTTGTTTGGAATTGGTATAGGTTCGTTGGACAATCTCATACTTTCTATTAAGTGACTTTAGATTTTCAGCATTCTTGAAAGCTTCTTTTGTATTTTGTGTGGATAGTTCCTAATGTAATATTTCCATTGTACTCATCACATGCATCACTACTATTCAATTCAGAAACAACTTCTTATATAAACATGCTTTACTTAAACTTGACTTATGATCTTTTAAGTTTTTCAAACTAGTTTTTACGTAAAGCATTTTGAAAGTGCATTTGAACCATCAAACATCTTAAAGATTCATTTTGAATTACTTTTTTGTACATGGATACCGTTATTAGTTACTTTACATTCTTGAACATAGTCATCGGGGACAATCACTTTAACATTTCATCATTTCTTATTTGATAAATGACATTGGTCATATGATTTGAATAGATTTGAAATCAATATTGCCACTTGGAAAGAATTTTGATTTATGTTATTTTGACTATTGGTGTACAACTATATTTGACTTTGGATTTGAAGGAATTATTTGATTTGGAAAGTAAATATAGAAAAGTTGGTTGTTTGGATAATGATGTTTAAGATGCTTCCATTGCTTTTCTGGCTTTAATCTTGGTATTACTTTGTTATTCAAGTATTCTATTTTTCTTACGGATTGCTTTATAAATGTGTCACATCCTTCATGGAGGCATGATTGGCTGGAAGAAACGGTAACCAAACCTCTGTAACCCTGGCTTCAAAACAAAGAAACAAATATAACTATTGACCAAACCAAGGAAAAGAAGTGAAATTTAGAAAAGACAAATTAACTACAAACATTTATTTATGGAAATATATAATAATTTATTGAAAATTTTGGTAGAGGTTCCCTACACTGTGGAACATGCCCAAAAATACAAACATATAACCATGTTTACATACAACTAGACCATAATGACTACAAGTAAACATAGGGGAGCTCTGTTCCAACCATATCATAAATAATAACAATTCGATTCTTATATAAACAAATCACAATAACCCAAAAGTCCTAATGTGACTGCAAACTATCATTCTCTGGCTTACAGTATAAGATCCCGAAAAATTACCCTGCTGCATGCTATCGGCAAGTCACAAGCTCAGCGATGATGTATACCGAAATCCTGTTACTAAAATAAACATCAATTAGTGGAAAAACGTACCCAAAAGATACTAGCATCACTCAACACATGGATATAATATATAAATGAGCTAATATCAACATAAAATGAATTTCAAAACAGTCGAGTGTTACACATACGAAATTATGAAAAACATAAAATTAAACAAGCACTGTTCAAGTAATACACTATACAATCAAATTAATCCAATCAAAATAATGAAATTAGACAAAATAATCTCTACACATCATTTATCCTCCCACCAGGTAGTTTTTGCACCCAGACACCAAATATATTCCCCGTACATAAACCATCCCACCAAGGCTAAGTATTCAAACATTTTAAATCACATATCAAATCAGAGTATCAAAGGATCCTAAGTGCACCTAGATTCTATTTTGGAAGTAAAAACCATTTCAAGAAAAAAAAAATCATTTTATTGTCCCTTATCAAACACAAACAAGATCACGCATCAACATAATTCACTTAAGTCAATCATAGCAATATAATTCTTACTTACCATTATATATATAAATACATTAAAGTAATCAAAAACACTAATAAAAACCAAAGGGTAGTAGTTAACCACTTACCATTTTTCTAATTTTGCTCGTCACTTCCTTCTTACATTTATGCGCATCGCTGGCTCAACCACAAGTTTCAGAATTGCAATTAAATTTTCCCAATATTATTGAGTTTGTTAATTTTATAGGCTGTAACCTTTTTATTACAAAAATCTATAATTATTAAGTTTCATGTATATATTACAATTAACCCCTATTGGGCATTTTTACAACCACCTTGAAGATAAGCTTGATTTCAATTTATATACTTAACCAAATTCAACAAAACCAAGTTCAATTATTATCTCCAACAATTTATCTATTTTTCTTATTAAGAAACTTATCCTCAAATTAGCCTTGAATCCACTTAAATCCTAACATGAACACAAATAGGACACCTACAATTTCTAGTTGTCAAAACCTGATTTTAATGCTTATAAAATTCTCATACATGGGAATTAAGTTATGAAAAGTTCTAATACAATTTTTCAACATGTTAGAAGCAATTCATCTTCACTCCCTACTCCTAATTCATCCTTTAAGACCCCCTAAAATCAATCACACCAAAACAAGTTCAATCAAGACCTAAAAATCACAACCACGAGCACCTCCAAAATACACATAACATGAAATTAAATCCTGAAAAGCTCCATATTTGCCCTTAATATGTTAGTATTCAGAGATCCTATGCTAATACAAATCGCAACCCTTGGTAAAGTCCTCCGGACTAACTAAAACTCACCTAAAATCCTACACAAACCTAAGAACAGTCCATTAGCTCTAACGATAAATATTTCCCAAAATAAGGTTACGAAACTTTTCATATATCATCCAAAGATCATAAGCTACACTTTCTCTATACAACTTTTAAACTAATTCAGTCCATAAGACACCTAAAATATCCAATTTCTCTAGCTTTTAAAATATGACCATGTTTCCCTTTTATTAACCATTTAACCACCATTTATCATCACCTTCAAATTTCCATTCCTAGACTTTTATCCACACCCAACACCAATCTTATCACTAATCCAAAACATAAGTAATGGTAATTTATTCAAGAAAAAAACAAAAATTCAATAGAAGCAAAATTAATTAAATTACCAAGAAATTAATTCATTATCTCTATACATGTTTCAATATATCTTACAACTAGTTTCTTTGAGGCTTTTTAACAAACATCTTAAGGGCAGTCATTCCATTACTTGAGTATGTACGTATATATATATATATCTATTCTAAGAACACAACTTTCTCAATTTATATTACTCATATTCCAAATATTTGAATTCAAGCTAACCAATAACCTAAAGCTAATCCAAAACTTAAACTATACACTTCCCACTAGGCAGTTAATCAGCTCATAAAACATTTGTAATCTGCAACTGATGCTAAAATGCAAGTTTATTGATACATGCACTATTTTCTCCTTCTAAATATCATCATATCAAAACAAAATAAGTTTTACCTCATAGATTCTCGAGTTGAAGACAACACAGTCACCCATTTTTTAAAGGCATATCATATGTGGGTATGTGAAGTATTTTACCAAAGCATCTTTCTCATTTTAGATATAACATATTTAAAGAGGCGCAGGAGGCAATGATCATCCTCCATCTATTATCAATTTACCATTAAGGTTCATAGGCTTCTTCAAAAATTTTCAATTCTAAAGCTTTAATGAATTTATAAGAATTCATTACATGCTCAGTCTTAACTAATACATATGGAAATAAAATAGGATCTTTGAAAATCAACATGGAACTATAATTGTGTAATGCATAAAGAAGAAACGGATGTTGAAGGAATTTCTCTGTTTTGTTTATTTACTCACTCGTCAGTACTTTTGAATCATATTTTCAAGCTCGAATATACTTGAGCTCCTAGATACTCATTTTTCCTTATCCTATTCTATAAATAATCATCCACCCAGCATACTAATTGAAAAATAAAATAATAAATTCTTGCAACTGTTAAAACACTACCAGAATAAGGCCCTCAAGCTTCTGCTAAAGACTTTGCTTCTTTTCATTAGCTTTCTTGACTACAGGAGAAAGACCCTATAGCCTGACAAGCTCCTATTCAAAGTCCTCCCATTCGTCCAAACAAATCTCACATTCTCCATCTTCACCTTCACCAATCTCAACCCTCGGCATAGCCTCTATGGATTCCTTCGAAGTTGGCGGTTGCCCATATTTGGGTACCCAATTCACTAAACAAAGTTTCCAATATAGAAATTCCTTCAATCACGACCATACCTTATGTCAAGAGGTTTATCAGAATATATCTTTCTCTTAGTATTGTAGGATTACTCTCAGTTTCTTCATTTGGGTCTCGTGGATGGCTTTTGGGAGAAGTGTTATCTATGCCTAAAACAAACGGTAAGAACAGAGACATATCTCTGTTCCTTTCCATTCTCTCAAACATAGAAGAAATCTTAGATACCTCGGGTTTAAAAGCCATGGCTAGAAAACCCAAATAGGTGGACCTTGGAAGAAAAACTTCCGAGAAAGAGAGAAAGAAAGTTGAAACTGAGTGGCTGACGAAGAAACAAAGAAGCAATAGCAAGGAGAGCTCGATGAAAGGAAACTCACGAAATCAAAACAAAGAAAGGAGAAAAACTAGAAGGATCCAGATACATGGGATATACTCTCCTACACAGAACATGGCAAAGCTAAGAAATTGAGGAGAAAAAGGGTAAGTCGATGGAAAACAAATAGGAGGGGAAAAAACAAAATCCAATAATGATATAATATAATTTATGGTTAGAAAGTTTACTTTAATACTTGTGGTGGTGATTTATTCTAGAGGTATATATTCATATACTATATTTGTTTTCTTTTTATTCACATATGTTATACTTATCAATTTACACAAGTTGATTTCAAGCTTCTAAATTAATCAATGATGTACTGAAAATTAATTTCCTATTGACATATATATTTATTTAATTATTTCAAATTCTAATTTATGTAAAAATTTATTCACCTTAATTTACTTTGTTCAAATTTATCTATTTTACAACAACAAGTTATACCCAAAATTTTAAAATGCACACTAAGATATCAAGTTATAACAATCTCCCCCCTTAAAAAAAATTTGTCCCGAATTTCAATTAAAAAGATACTGATAAATTGTTTAATTGCAACTTCGATTTCCTATGTTGTTTCTTCTTTCTTAGTTTTCACCAAAGGATTAATCGAAGTTTTCAGACTTATTTATTTGTACTCACCACTGATTACTTCTCCCACGTTAGGTTTTTATCCACTTTTACTTCCTAGATTCGTAGCACATGAAATTTTTCTAATGCCAAATGTACATTGACATAAATTAAATAAGCCTGATAAATTAACAGTCTAACTTAAATAGCCAAAATTAAATCTCAAGAAGTTTTATTCGGATTCCCTTGAAAACGAAGTCAACTTCTTAGAAATACTAAGCTTAATACTTTTATCACAGTACTTCATTACGCTTCCGTTAGTGCCACTCTGACAATTAAACACTCAAACCCCAATCCATGCTTAGAATCATATCATATTCTAATTTAATTCAACATTTAACTTAATTTTTCATTCTATAACAAAACACTCTCAAGTTTACTACGGAAAGTATCGTAAAATGTCGTATATTTCTCCATATAAAAAAAATGTACATTAAGGCTATTGTTGCTAAACTAAGATTTCAACACTAAGTCACCCATAATCTTCCACGACCTAAATTTCTTGTCATAAATAGTTAAGGACTAATAAACTCCTAATCAATATCACTATTCTGCTATTTTACATGACCCGCAACACAACTACTACGTCTCATCATGTCTAAAACACACAAACAAATTTAATGCACATTTATCGTATAAGGCCAAGGATAATACGTTAGAAAATCACAACTTGAAGTTTTAGGATGAATTAGAACGCGTCACTAAGTCAACATATGCCCCGGGTAACGTACGCTAACAAAGCAACACCGTCTTATATTTGCAGTCACAAACCTCTAAACCCAAGCTTTGATACCAACTTATCACACCCCTCAATGAGGCATGATTGGCTAAAGGAATGGGGAACCAAACTTTCATAACCCTGACTTCAAAACAAAGAATCAAATATGACTCTTGACCAAACCAAGGAATAAAAGTAAAATTTAGAAAACACAAATTAACTACAAATGTTTATTTAGGGAAATACATAATAATTTACTAAAAATTTTAGCAGAGGTTCCCTGCAATGTAGAACATGCCCAAAAATGTAAACATATAATCTTGTTTACATACAACCAGACCAGAATGACTATAGTAAACACAGTGAGCTTTGCTCCAACCATACCACAAATAATAACAATTTGATTATTACGCAAACAAATCACAATAACTTAAAGTCCTAATGTGATTGTAAACCATCATTCTTTGGCTTCACATATGAGATCCTAAAAAATTACCTTATTGCAAGCTATCGGCAAGTCACATGCTCGGCAATGATGTATACCGAAATGCTGTTACTAAAAAAAATCAAAAAAAGATTAGTGAGCCTCACGGACTCAATGAGTGAAAAAACGTACCCAAAGGGTACTAGCATCACTTAACACATGAATATAATATATAGATCCATTAATATCAACATAAAATAAATTTTAAAATAGTAGAGTGTTACACGTACGAAATTATTGAAAACATAAAATTAAATAAGCACTGTTCAAGTAATACACTATACAATCAAATTAAATCAATCAAAACAATCAAGCACACAAATGGCCAATAAAGTAACTCAACCCTGAACACCATATATCCTCTCACCAGGCAGTTTTTGAGCCTGTACACCAAATATATTCCCCGTACATAATCTATCTCGCCGAGATTAAGTACTTAAACATTTTAAATTACATATCAAATCAGAGTATCAAAATATCCTAGGTTCACCAGGATTCTATTTCGGAATTAAAAGTCATTTCAGGAAAAGAAAAAAAAAAAAAAAACACTTTTATTGGCTCTAATCATGCACAAACAAGATCACACATCAACATAATTTACTTAAATCAATCATAGCAATATAATTCTTACTTACCATTATCTAACACACATACAAACACACACACACATATATATATATATCAAAACAATCAAACACACTAATCTAGCAACCAAATGGTAGCAGTTAACATTCACCGTTTACTAATCTTGCTCATCATATCTTTCTTGCATTCACGTGCATCATTGGCTTAACCACAAGTTCCAGAACTTCAATTAAATTTTCCCATTATTATTTAGCTTGTTAATTTTATAGGTTCTAACCTTTTTATTATAAAAATCTATAATTACTAAGTGTCATGTATATATTTAAATCCCTCTTTAGCATTTTTACAACCACCTTGAAGATAAGCTTGATTCCAATTTATAAACTTAACCAAATTCTCAAAACCAAGTTAAATTATTATCTCCATCAATTTAGCTATCTTTTTTATTAAGAAACTTATCGTAAAATTAGCCTTGAACCCACTTAAATCCTTACATGAACACAAATAGGGCACCTATAATTTTTGGTTGTCAAAGCCGAATTCTAATTCTTATAAAATTCTCATACTTGGGAATTAAATTGTGAAAATTTCTAGTCTAATTTATCAAGATGTTATGGGCAATTCATCTTCAGCTCCTTTCTCTTAATTCTTCCTTTAGGACCTCCTAAAATCAGTCACACCAAAACGGATTCAATCAGGACCTAAAAATCACAACCAGGACTTCTAACACCTCCAAAATACACATCTTGAAATTAAAAACTAAAAAACTTCAAATTTATCCCTTAATATGTTAGAAACAATTCTTATTCAGAGATTCGAAACTAATTCAAATCACAACCCCCAACAAAGTCCTCCAAGCTGATTGAAGCTCACCTAAAATCCTGCACGAACCTAGCTGCAGTCCATTTGCTCTAATGACAAAATTAGGTTACAAAACTTTCCATATATCATCTCAAGATCATAACCTACATTTTCTCTTTACAATTTTTAAGCTAATTCAGTCCATAAGACACCCAAAATACTCGATTTCTCTAGGTAATAAAATTTGGCCCTGTTTCCCTTCTATTAACCATTTTAACCACCATTTATCATCACCTTCAAATTTCGATTCCTAGACTTTTATCCACACCCAACTCCAATCCTATCGCTAATCCAACACACAATTAATGGTAATTTATTCAAGGAAAAAATAAAAATTAAATAGAAGCAAAGTAAACTAAATCACCAAGATATTAATTCATTATCTCTACACATGATTCAATATATATTACAACTAGTTTCTTTGAGGTTTTTTAACAAACACCTTAAGGGCACTCATTCCATTACTTCAGTATGTACGTATATATATATATTCATACCTATTCCAAGAAACCAACACAACTTTCTTAATTTATATTACTCATATTCCAAATATTGAATTCAAGCTAACCAATTACCTAAAGCCAATCCAAAACTTAAACTATCTACTTCCCACCAGGTAATTAATCAGCTCATAAAACATTTGTAATCTGCAACTGATGCTATAGTGTAAGTTTACTGGTGTACGCACTATTTTCTCCTTTTAAATATTATCATATGAAAACAAAATAACTTTTATCGCATAGATTCTCAAGTTGAATATAACATAGTCACTTATTTTTCAGAGTTATGTGTGAAGTATTTCACCAAAGCATCTTTCTCATTTTAGATATAACACATCTGAAAAGGCATAGAAGGCAACATCCATCCTCCATCTATTATCAATTTACCATTAAGGTCCACAAGATTCTTAAAAATCTTTCAATTCTAAAGCTTTAACGAATTTATAAGAAGTTATTACAAGCTCAGTCTTAATTAGTGTAGATGGAAATGAAAGAGGATCTTTGAAAATCAACATAGAACTATAATTATGCAATGCATAGAGAAGAAATAGATGTTGAAGGAATTTCTCCATTTTTTTTATATACTAGTCACTAGTCATTACCTTTGAATCATATTTTTCAAGCTTCAATATACTTGAGCTCTTAGTTACTCATTTTTCCTTATATTGTTCTAGAAATAATCATCCACCTAGCATACTAATAGAAAAATAAAATATTAAATTCTTGCAATAGTTAAAACTCTACCTGAATAAGGGCCTCAAGCTTCTGCTGAAAGCTTTGCTTCTTTTCATTAGCTTCCTTGACTACAGAAGGTAGATCTTATGACAAGCTCTTACTCAAAGCCTTCCCAGTGGTCCAAACAAATCGCACACTTTCCATCTTCACCTTCACCAATCTTAACAATCGGCATAGCCTTTATGGATTCCTTCGAAGCTGGCAATTGCCCATATTTGGGTACCCAACTCACGAACCAAACTTCCTAACTATAATTGAGCAACCTCAATGTCTTTGTTTTTAATATGTCAATCCCTATCCTTTAATTTTAAAATTGAATTTGTTTGTTATACTTTGTTATATATTCCAATTTATATAATTAATTGTTGATAATATCTATAAAATTGTTGAGTTATCCATTTTTATTTTTATTTTAACATATTATTTTCATGCTACATAAAAAAAAAGTAGTTTTTTTATTTTCTTGATATCTTTGTTTAATAAAGTGTGCACATGGATGAAAAATTCAGAAATCACTAAATTAAAAAAAATAAATAAAATTGTCACACTCTCATACAAGGGCATGACAGGCTGGAGGAATGAGTAACCAAACCTCCATAACCTTGATTTCAAATCAAGAAACACAAATATGACACTTAACCAACAATAATTAAAAAGGAAAGTTTTATTAAACCAAAATATAGTCAAAGGCATATTTATCAAAACATGTAACTCTTTAACTAAAAATTTTGGCAAATGTTCCCCATAAAGTTGAACATACCCTATAATACAAATATATATAACCTGGATATACTCAACCAGTTAAAAATAGCAACAGTATACACAGAAGTGCTCTGCTCCAGTCATATCATAAATTATAACAATTAGACTATAATACAAAACAAACACGACATCCTAAAGCCCTATAATGACTGCAAACTTCATCCTTTGGCTTCAAGTGTATGATCTCAAATGTATACTTTGCCATAATATAATCGAAAAGTCACAAATTGGTCTGGAAAATATGCTGGCCTATTGATACTAAAAAAAAAAAGAATAAAAAATGAGGGATGAGTCATACATACTCAGTGAGAAAAAGCGTACCCAAAGGGTACTAGCATCAACCAATACATAATTGAAACACATAAATCAAATAATCTAAGAATAACAAGAACTGAGAAATAATTCAATTTCACGTGGATATAAATATAGATAACATAATAAAAAAAAATTACAATTTAATATTCACCCAAATCAAACAAGGCAACCAAAAGGGCCAATCGGAGTAACTTAGCACTCGCACACTAATCATATATTCTCCCTGGGGCATTTTTGCTCCTGCATACCAAGAGTATACTCTTCACATATCCATCCTAGGGGTTGAGTTACTCATATATTTTTAATCACATATCAAATAATCAAATCAAAGTATCCTAGGTGCACCCAGATTCTATTTCGTATATAAAAATTATTTTTAAAAAATAGTTTTATTGGCCTTTATCAAAAATAAACAAAGTCATATGTCAAGCATAATTCAAGTAACTCAATTATAGCACTATACCTTTTCATTTACTTCTAGATAAACAATTAAACACCTTAATCTAGCAACCAAAGAGCAATGTTTACCACTCATGAAGTTTAAGGATTCGATTTGTCATTCGGTCTAGAATTCGAAGGTGTCGGTGTATTCATGACACGATCCGGAGCTAAAAATCATAAATTCAAGCATTTCTTAGTTTATAAATTCTATGGTTATAATTTCCTACTTAACTATTTAACTAATGAAACCTATGTAAGTCAACCTCTATGCACATATTAACATTTAGTTTCTTTTAGGCATTGTATTGAATATTTTTGAAGGCGTATTTAGTTTCCAATGGTTTATTTGTATTTATGTATACACATCCACCAAAAAATTCAACACAACTATGTAATTCCATATTACACATATTCCAAACATTGAATTCCAATTAAACTAATTATTTAGAATTCATAAAAACTTAAAGTATACAACTCTACATTGACATATTTGAATCCTAAACTTCCTATTTCAATAATTAGATACAACTAACTTATGTATTCATTGTTATTAAACTTTTGTTCACAATTTACAATTCTGCTAATCCCTTTATGTTCAAGCTTTACATAACACAATAAGCATAAAGTTTAACTTAAAGGAATTCCAAATAATTCACCTAAGTCAACAATACCTAAACTAATTCAAGGCTCATGGCAAGAGGGAATTTCTTGTTCCTATTTCCCCTGCTGTCGTAATACTAGAGCCAAGAAACTTCCTCCCTTTGATCTCTAATAACCGGCCATGAAGGAAGGATAAGCAACCAAGTTGTTGACCCGAAAAAGGGGACAGTAGCTTGGTTGTTTGGCTTCTACCCATGGTTGCCCAACTCCCTCACACACACATACCTGCACCATTAACGAAAACACAACTAATAAGCAAGGACCAAGCTTATGCCTCTCGGCCACACAAGAAAGCAACCAACAAAATAACACAAAGAAAGCTTGTAGCCACACCAAAGGCTACCATGGCCAGTACTTGAAAGAGGAAAGGGAATACAAGTAGAAACAAGGCCAAAACATGGCAAAGGTTAAGAATTTTCCAAGGAACTAGCTGCTAATTTTTGCATAACTTTAAGAGTTCTTCATGGAAATGAAAACAGAGGAGAGAAGAAGGAGCTCAAGTAAAGAAAAATAGAAAGGAAAAAGGAAGGCAGTGGAAGGATAAAAGGGAAAGAAAAGAAAGAAATAAAAAAATAAAAATAAAAACAAAAAGTTTGAAGTCAAAGTCAAAAATTTACATTTGTGGTGTATATTTATTCCTAACTATATGTGTGTGTATATATATATATATATATATTCATTGTACTTATTTTCTAATTTATTATGTTCATACATTAGCTTCATTTATTACTAAAATTTACATAAAGTGAAATCTAATTCCAAGTCAACCAATAATGTGGTGAAAATTAATTCTTACATTACATGCATACATATATATATATATATATATATATATATATATATATATATGTATGTATGTATAGATATAGATATATATGTACATATATGTGTGTGTGTGTATGTGTGTGTACATTTACTTTAATTTTACTTTGTGTAAATTTGATTTATCTAGTCATGAAAAGTTACTTACAAATATTCTAAAACTGTACATTGAAATATCAGGTTATAATAGTCTCTCTCCCTTAAAAGAAATTCGTCTCGAATTTCAACGAAATAACTACAGATATGTCATTTACCTGAATTATTCAAACAAATATGGATATCATTGCTCATTGCGTTCTCGGATTCCCAAGTGGGTTCTTGTTCCCCGTGATGTTTCCATACAACTTTTACCGAAGAAATGTCCATTGATCGAAGTTTACGGACTTGCCTATCAATGATTGCCACTGGTTGCTCCTTATACGTTAGATTCTTATCTACTTACACCTTCTAAATTCTTAGAACATGAAACTCATTCGGTAAATACTTCCGAAGTATAGAAACATGAAATATCAGATGTTCACTATCCAAGTCCGAGGGTAATGCCAACCTGTATGCTATAGCTCCCACCTTATCCAGGATTTGAAAAAGTCCAATAAATCTTGGACTTAGCTTTCCTTTCTTACCAAACCTCACAATACCTTTAAAAGGTGAAGCTTTCAAAAACACATGATCACCTACTTCAAACTCTAACTCTCTCTGATGATTATCGGTGTATGACTTCTGTATACTTTGAGTTGTCCGTAACTTATCACGGATTACCTGCACTTTCTCTACTACATCCGAACTAACTCCAGCCCCAATAACTGATGTTCACAGGTCTTAAACCATCCCATTAGTGATCTATCCTTCCTCTCGTATAAAGTCCTAAATAGTGCCATTTGAATAGTGCTGTGATAACTATTATTATAGGCAAACTCCATAAGTGGAAGGTCTCGATCCTAACTACCCTTAAAACCTATGACATAGGCTCATGACATATCCTCCAAGGTCTATATAGCTCTCTCGAATTGACCATCAATTTAAGGATGAAAAGCTATACTGAACAATAATTAAGTGACAAGAGCCATCTAAAAAGACTTCCAGAATGCTGTAATAAACTAAGTGCCCCGGTCAGAAATAATAGAAACTAATACTATATGTAACAAAATAATCTCCTCTAAATACAACTTAGCATACTAATGTGCTTAGTACGTGGACTTCATCGGAAAGAAATGTGTGAACTTAATCAATCGATCCACAATAACCCAAATCGCATAAAAACCCCTAAAAGTCTTGAGAAGTCTTGACACAAAGTCCATAATAACTTTTTCCCATTTACACTCCAGAATATCTAACCTTTACAACATTCCTACAGGTCTTTGATGTTTAGCTTTCACCTATTGGCACACCAAGCATCTAGAAACAAATCAGCTACATCCTTTTCATACCATCCCGCCAATAAAACTTCTTCAAATCCTGATAAATCTTGGAGGAACCAAGATGCATTACATAGGATGAAAAACGAGTACGCTTCGAGAATCTTCTTCTTCAACTTAGAATCATATGGAACAATGATACGATCATGATATCTCAGCACTCATTTACTATCCACCCTAAAATCTCTGATAACAGATTAATCACATTTAGCTTTTCTAGCACACACGCAGTATCAGCTGCTTGTGCTACTTTCACTGCTTCAATCAAAGTGGATTTCACATGAATATAAGCAAATAGCACCCTTTGAGGAGGTACTTCAAATCTAACCCCATCAGCTTTTACTTATTGGAACACCAAGCATTTAGAAACAAAATCAGCTACATCATTCTTCATACTATCCCACCAATAAAACTTCTTCAAATCATGATATATCTTGGAGGAACCATAATGCATTACAAAAGATGAATAATAAGCCGCTTCAAGAATCTTCTTCTTCAACTTAAAATTAGATGGCATAATGATATGATCATGATATCTCAGCACTCATTCTCTATCCACATTGAAATCTCTGATAATAGACTAATGACATTTAACTTTCCTAGCACACACCTCAGAATCAGCTGCTTGTGCTGCTTTCTTTAGTTCAATCAAAGTGGATTTCACCTAAATATGAGCTAATAGCACCTCTTGAGAAGATACTTCAAATCCAGCCCCATCAGCCATGATCTGTAAGGCTTTCACAACTCAACTACGACCAGCTATCAAATAGGATAAACTACCCATTGACTTCCTACTCAAAGCTTTTGCCAGCACATTAGCTTTCCCCAGATGACAAGAAATCGAGCAGTCATAATCTTCTAACAACTTAATCCACCTACACTGCCTTAAATTCAAATCCTTCTGATCAAGTATGTATTTAAGGCTTTTGTGATCTGTTATAATCTCACAAGTTTCACCATACAAGTAATGCCTCTAAATCTTTAATGCAAAGATCACTGCCACCATTTCAAGATCATAGGTGAGCTAGTTTATCTCATGCTTCTTCAATTGTCTAGAGGCATATACCATTACTTTATCATCTTGCATCAAAACACATCTAAGTCCAATATGAGA
Source organism: Quillaja saponaria (assembly GCA_029379385.1). Lineage (NCBI taxonomy): Eukaryota > Viridiplantae > Streptophyta > Magnoliopsida > Fabales > Quillajaceae > Quillaja > Quillaja saponaria. The sequence continues at coordinate 9,034,278 of CM055606.1, forward strand.
ACCATCACAAATCACCTCATATTTACTCGTACCTAAAAGAAGTGTAAGAAAAAGAACTTAAGTCAGACAAGTCTTTAACTTCTTAAAACTTTTCTCGCACACTTTGGACCAAACAAACTTAGCTCCTTTATGAGTTAACCGAGTAAAAGGAGTAGCAATAATGGATAAGTTCTCAATGAACCTCCCGTAATATCTAGCCAAACCCATAAAACTTAGAATTTCATATACATTTGTTAGACAAGGCCAATTCTGAACTGCTTCAACCTTCTTAAGATCTACCTAAATTCCTTCTTTAGAGATCGCATGTCTGAGGAAAGTCACTTGATTTAACCAAAATTCACACTTAGAAAACTTAGCATAAAGCTTGTTTTTCCTAAGTGTTTGCAATACAATGCAAAGATGTTTTTCATGCTCTTCTTCACTCCAAGAATATACCAGTATATCATTAATGAAAACAATGATAAACTGATCTAAGAAAGGCTTGAACACCCTATTCATCATATTCATGAATGTTGTGGGAGTATTAGTGAGTCAAAAGGACATAACTAAGAACTTATAATGTCTATATCCGGTATGAAAGCAGTCTTCAGAGCGTCTTTCTTTTTAATCAACAGTTGGTGATACCCCGAACGAAGATCAATCTTAGAAAAATATTGAGCTCCCTACAACTGATCAAATAAATCATTAATCTTGTGGAGGGGATACTTGTTCTTAACTGTGACTTTATACAGCTATTGGTAATCAATGCATAGTTTGAATGAGCCATACTTCTTTTTAACAAAAAAGACATGAGCACCCTAAGGAGATGAACTGGGATGAATAAATCCCTTATCCAACAAATCTTGCAACTGCACCTTTAGCTTCTTAAATTCACTGGGAGCTATCCAATAGGGGGAATAAAAATTGGTTGAGTACCAGGTAACAACTCAATGCCAAACTCTTATCTCCCTTTTAGGAGAGAGTCCAGGAAGCTCTTCTAGAAACACATCAGGAAAATCCTTCACCATAGGAATCTGCTCCAAAGAAGGATACTCTTGGTGATATCCTTGACATAGGCTAAATAAGCTAGATGCTTCTTCCTGATAAGCCGTTTAGCTTGAATAGCTAAAATCAAATTACAAGGAACATCACTATGATCCCTTTGAAAAACAAAAGTAGGCTTCTCAGGAATACTAAACTTAACACTTTTATCATGATAATCCACCATAGCATAATGGTTAGACAACCAATCCATGCCTAGAATCACATCATACTCTAATATATCCAGTATGACCAAGTTTGCAAAACATACATCATCACTTACTATGACCTTACAAGAAGGTGAAAGTTGATCTACCAAATTAATTTCCCTTAACGAAGTTAAACGCTAAAGGAACCTTGAGAGGCTTAGTTGCCCTCTTCACACAAGAAGCAAAATATGGAGATATAAAAGAATAAGTAGATCCAAGATCCAACAGTACTTTACCACCAACTGAACAAATAGACAATCTACCTGATACCATTACATTAAAAGCTTAAGCGTCCTGTGCCATCAAAGCATACACACGAGTCTGACCCCTGCCTACAGATGATGAACCTTTAGCAAAGGTACCACCACCTTCTTGAGATCTAACGGATGTTGCAGGCAACTAAGTTCTACCTTAAACTAAAGGAAACATCTCGGCTAAAGTAGATTGTTCACTCATCAACGAATAAACCCTGATGTGATAATCCATGGCACCATATTTAAAACAAGCACGAGACTCCCATCATCACTGCCTTATGTGTATAATACCACAAGTAGGGCATACTTGGACTTTAAATGCTTGGGGGCCACTAGATGACGCCATCTGTGACTGATCTCTATAACTCTGTCTTGTCTGGCCTCTGCTTGGCTAAAAACTTCCACGGAAAGAACCATGCCCAAGGATAGATTCACCCTTAAGTCCACGAGAACCACCAGCCCTGAAAGTAGAAGGATCCTCCAATGTTGCCTTCTTATGGCTTTCACACTCTGACAATTTGTCCAAAATCTAAGTCTCTAATTGGTATGAAGCATCAACAGCCTGAATACGAGTAGTACTGTCCGTCACAAACACTGACCTGAATCTCTCAAGTCATTGACAAACCTCTTAACTCGCATTTGTTCGGTACCCACCATATGCAGAGAAAAATAAGATATTCTGGTAAACCGGGTCTCATACTTTGCTATTGTCATACCCTCGGTCTAAACTAACTGCTCAAAATCCCGAGCATGCTTAGCTTGCACACTTTCAAGTAAGAAACTGTTAGTAAAAGCCTTGCTGAACTCTAGGACACATATGTGGCATAGGCTCTAGTCTGCCATTGTACGAACATTTTATACCACTCGTACCCTACATCGTACAACTAATAAATGACTAACTCAACAACTCGAATGGGATTACACCCTAAAGCTACACAAAGTCTATCAAACTCCTCCAAGAAAGTATAGGGTTTCTGAGTATAGTCTACACCTAAAAATTTGGGTGAATGCATCTTCTGAAAGTTATACAATACTATAAATACTCATCGGTCTTGCTGAATTAGAATGAGAGGGTTTGCCTCTTGCTGAGGCTGAACAGGTGGAGCTATAGGAGGTTATTGCTTAGCTTGATGTTATTGCGCCAGAATCCTAACTAGGTCACCTACTATCTTCTAATCCTTGTATAAGCTACTATAGATTAAGGCCAGGGGCTACTACTTAAGCTAGTTTAGCAGCTTTACCTCTACCTCTACCTCTACCACGTCGTCAACGACCTTCACCTCTTACTATTAGTACTTGAGGACTAGTAGATCCCTGGTTGGAGCTAGCATCCTGCTGCCTCCCTTGGCCCGTAATATGGCCACTACATCTCATTATATCTAAAACAAACATAAGTGTATTCAATATACATTTATTATATAAAACAATGAACAGTGCATTAGAAAATCACAACTAGCAGTTTCAAGAAGAATTAGGACGTATTAAGTTCTCATATGCCTCAGATAACATACATAAACAAAGTAACAATGTCCCACATTTGCAGTCATGAACCTCTAAACCCAAGTTTTGATACCAACTTGTCACACCCTCATACAAGGTCATGACTAACCAGAAAAATGGGTAACTAAAGCTCAGTAACCCTGATTTCAAATCAAGAAACACATATATGACACTTGACCAACAATAATTAAAAAGGAAAGTTTTCTTAAACTAAAATAGTCAAAGGCTTATTTATCAAACTACATAACACTTTAACTAAAAATTTTGGCAGAGGTTCCCCGTAAAGTGGAGCATGCCCTATAATACAAACATATATAACCTAGTTACAATCAACTACTCAACAACGGCAATAGTATACATAGAAAAGCTCCACTCCATTCATATCATAAACTATAATAATTAGACTATCATACAAAATAAACATGATAACCTAGCCCTATTATGACTGCAAACTTCATATTTTGGCTTCAAGCATACAATCTCTAATGTATACCTTGCAGCAATATAATCGGTAAGTCACGAATCCATCGGAGAAATATGTTGGGCTCCTGATACTAAAAGAAACAACAACAACAACAAGAAACAAGGAGTGAGTTATACAAATTCAGTAAGCAAAAAACATACCCAAAGGGCATTAGTATCAACCAATACATAATTGAAACACATAAATCAAATAAACTAAGAATAACACAAATTGCAAAATAATTCAATTTCACATGTATGTAAATATAGATAATGTAAAAAAACAAACAAATACAATTCAATATTCACCCAAATCAAACAACGTGACCAAAAGGGCCAATTGGAGTAACTCAGCACTCGCACACCAATCACATATCCTCTCTGGGATATTTTTGCTCCTGCACACCAAGAGTATACTCCTTACATATCCATCCTCGAGGCTGAGTTACTCAAATATTTTTAATCACATATCAAATAATCAAATCAAAGTATCCTAGGTGCACCCAGGATTCTATTTCGTATGTAAAAATCATTTTGAATAAAAATTAGTTTTATTGGCCCTTATCAAACACAAATAAAGTCACATGTCAATCATAATTCAAGTAACTCAATTATAGCACTACACATTCTTATTTACCTCTATATAAACACATTCACTTAAATACACATAACAATTAGACACATTAATCTAGCAACCAAAGAGCAACATTTTCTACTCACAAAGCTTAAGGATTCAGTTCGTTGTTCTGTCTAGAATTCGAAGGGGTAAGGGTATCCATGACATGATCCGGAGCAGAAAATCATAAATTCAAGCATTCTTAGTTTATAAATTCTATGGTTATAATTTCCTAATTAATTATTTGACTAATGAAACCTATGTAAGTCAACTTCTATGCATATATTAACATTTAATTTCTCATAGACATTTTGTCTAATACTTTTGAAGGCATATTTAGTTTCCATTGGTGTGTGTACTTATGTATATACGTCCACCAAGTTAATTCCATATTACACATATTCCAAACATTGAATTCCAAGTAAAATAATTATTTGGGATTCATCAAAACTTCAAGTATACAATTCTTATATTAACATATTTGAATCCTAAACTTCCTATTTCGATAATTATATACAACTACCTTATGTATTCATTATTATTAAACTTTTGTTCACAATTTAAACCTTTCCTAATCCCCTCATGTTAAAGCTTTTCATAATATAACAAGCATAAAGTTTAACTTAAAGGAATTCCAAATAACTCACCTAATTAAGAAATCAACAGCATCTAAACTAATTCAAGGCTCACAACAAGAGCAAATTTCCTACACCTATTTCCCTTGCTGCCTGTGACACCCTAGAGCCTAGAAACTTCCTCCCCTTGATCTCTAATAATTGGCCATGAAGGAAGGATATGTAACTAAGTTGCTGCCCTAGAACCGGGGACAGCAGCTTGGTTGTTTAGCATCTAGCCATGGCTGCCTAACTTCCTCACACACATAGTACCCTTAAGGAAAACACAACTAATAAGCAAGGACCGAGCTTTTACCTCTCAGCCACAAAAGGAAGCAACTAGCAGAACAACACAAAGAAAGCTTGTGGCCACATCAAAGGCTGCCACAGCCAATACTTGAAAGAGGAAAGGGAATATAAGTAAAAATAAAGCTAGAACATGGCAAAGGGTAAGAATTTTCTAAGAAACTTGCTGCTGATTTTTGTATAACTTCAAGAATTCTTCATAGAAACGAAAACATGGGTGGGAAGAAGGAGCTCGGGCAGAGAAAAATAGAAAGGAAAAAGGGGAGTGGTGGAAGGATAAAAGGGAAAGAAAAGAAATAAATAAAAAAATATAAGAATAATAAAAATAAAAAATCGAAAGTTTGAAGTCAAAGTAAAAAATTTACATTTATGGTGTATATTTACTCCTAACTATATGTATATATATATCTATATATTCATAGTAATTATTTTGTAATTTATTGTGTTCATACATTAGCTTCACTTATCACTAAAATTTACATAAAGTGAAATCTAGTTCCAAGTCAACCATTATGTAGTGGAAATTAATTCTTGCATTACATGTATATATATATACTTATATATATATATATATATATATATATATATATATAGAAGTGTTCATTTACTTTAATTTTACTGTGTGTAAAATTTTATTTATCTAGTCACGACAAGTTACGTACAAATATTCTATAGCGTACGTTAAAATTTCGGGTTATAACAAAAATACCATGAAAAAGTAAGAGCAATAAAAGGCAAAATGCAACAAAAGATATGTACATCTATGAAAGTATAAAAATAAATAAAATAAGAAATACTCGACGATAAAAAATGGGTCAAGTGCTCTTTTGTCTCTTAAGCACATTGCTTGGGCCGACATCATGCTAACTTTTTTTTATTTAAAGTTTATTATTGACAAAAAAAAAAATGATTATTTTACACATTTCATTTCTATAAATAAATTCCATGTCTTTAATATCAGCAATAATATTCGCATAGTATCATTGCAACTTAGGAAAACAAAGACAATTAATGACTATCTTTTAATATACAAATCAAAATAACTCTTCATTAACTTTTTGTTAAGAGATCGAGATTTATTTTAGAACCTATTTAGAAAATGGACTGGGTTCAAATTTTATAAAACCTTACTTGTAAGTTTGTTACCCTGAATTATTTGATATATAATAATGTATAATATTAATTGTTGAATCAATTGAAAAATTAATTCAATGATACATTGGTCTGATTTTGATAATAACCAAAATAATGAAAGTTAAATTACAATAATCTACTAACTTGAAAAACACTATTTTATTGCATGGACATATATTTTATCAATTAATTAAGTTGGACTAGAATCAATACACATCGTTTTACCCTATGACAGTCATTTGTCATGATGTTTTTGATAACTTAGTAAAATAGAGTTATTTAACTCCACTTTTGAGTCCAAATTTGTTCTTAGTCCTTGAGTTGAGAGTTAAATTTCATAAATTTGATGTTTTGAGCCTAATCTAATTGATTAGGAGTTAGTAGTAATTTTTATTTAATTAAGACTAGTTTTTGTTAAGATAGTTATTTAATTTGTTTTAAAGTGTTTGAGTAGTGTCCTAATCCACAATAAATAAGGAAACATTACAAGCTCGTGTCGTGGCATGGAAAACCTAGGTGCTATGGCATAAGAGAAGCAAAATTAATCTTTAAGTTTGAGAGCAAGGTGTCGCGGCATTCCAATACATAAGGCCATAGTGCATTCCCAAGAATTCTAGTAAGCAGACAAGACCTAAGCACCGCAGTGCCACATCAATGGAAGTTGCGGGGACAAATTGTCAATTTTTGAACAACAAGTTAGAGCAGGCAGAGTCGTAGTGCCGTGAAGGTAAAGCCTGTTGCGTCATTATCTGAGGACAACTTCGTTGGCAAATAGAGACTTTGGCTATAAGGAATCGATATAAAATATGGCAATCATATGCGCAGCTAAATTTAAAATTTTGATTCTTTTAACCTTAATTTACCTTATGATTATATCAAAGACCCTAAAAATAGTTTAACAATTAAATAAGAAGTTAGAAAACTATGTAGGTTCAAGGCTTTCAATTCTTTGGTTGTAGACTTAATTTGACTTTCACTCCTTCTTGTTTCATCAAGAACACAGCAATGGCACAAGTGTCCCGTCTCTAAGTGTATCCACACGAACGAATCCACCAAGAATCTTCATGCTTGAAGGTGAGAGAGGTCACCAAGTGATTCCTTGTGTTCTAGCACAAGTTACTAAATCTCTCTTGCAATTTTAGAATTGTACTTGGCCTAAAATCCTTCTAAAGGTTTTTAAGCTCTTTGTGCAGTACGTATAAAAGGTTTTAGGCTCTCTGTATAGTACATACAATTATTTTATCTTCTATATATACTAGTTTGTTAAGTCTTATATTTATAAAGACTAGCCACCTCCCTATGTATTAGACAATCCTAACACATTAGGGATTCTGCTAAACATTAGGATTTAATCATAATTAAATTTAATGTCTAATAAACTATAATAATTACATGATTGCCCCGAAACTTTGCTTGGTTGAATATCGTCTTATTGTGTGTAACCCCTTAGGTCAAACTATTGATGGCAGTAGGCATGTAACTTTTACATATTTATTATTGGACTCTATCAAATTAGAACTCATTCTAATTATTAAATTAAAAATTTTGAATTCACCATTTAATTAAGATTAATTAATTAATCATCTATAGATAAATAAATTAATTATTAGAATTTCCTACAAGTCAAGATTGGTTCCTAACAGCACATGACGACTACCTATAATAGTATGAATATGACTATGAACTTTTTTGTTAACTGTTACTATGCAATTTAATCCTTCTATCATGCAATGTCTCAATTATATCTATTTGGATATGTAAATAATGTCAAGCTCTAAATTTAATCATGTGTCTAAATCTTAAGATTATAACTTCATTGGGGAAACTAGAAACTCATTTTCTAATATCCAAACTACTTTGGCCATAGACTTTAAGTTAAATCTTTGATAGACCATATATGGCATTCTCTCTTTTCTACTAAGAGTGATAGATCATTTATTGCTCATTCACATACCTTCATATGCAAGTGATTATACCCAATTACTACTTCTTAGGTGACTCATTAATAGCATCAAAGTATAATGACATACATACAAGATAACTATGATGCCTTAAGTCAAAAGACCAATCATACCCCACACAGTGGCATTATTGACAAGAGGAATAGGTAACTAAATCTCTGTAACCCTAACTTTAAAATAAAGAAACAAATATAATTCGTGACTAAACCAAAGAATAAGAGTAAAATTTTGAAAACTTAAGTTAACTACAAATGTTTAATTACTGAAATACATAATAATTTACTAAAAAAATTGGCAGAAATTCCCTGTAAACTGGAGCATGCCCAAAATATAAACATATTGTCATGACCCGATAGGTTTATGTATGCTCTAGAATGGTTATGCATAACTCATTGTAATTTAGTAAGTGAATTTGCACAAGGTAAATGAATATTTGAATATGCATATATAAGTACATAATTATTCATGAAATCATGAAAGATAAGAATTTATTTTATTTTTGTTGGATTCTTGGGTGACTTGGAACTTGAATTTAACTTGTGTAAATTTTATTGTACAAGTCCATTAAGTGTACAACCAAAATAGAGTAGGAGATATTTTTAAAATATATATATATAGCTAAGATGATTTTCTACCACAAATTATATGGACTTTGACTTGAGTTGCTTTTGATTTTTTTTCTTCTTTTCTTTGTCTTTTCTCTTCATTTTCGTTATACAACTTCACTTCTTCTTCTTCTTCTTTTTTTTCCTGATCTTGCTCTGCTTCTCAAGCTCTTTAACCTTGGTTGGGCGTTCCTTGTTGGTTGGCCGAGTAATCTCTTCTTGACATCAAAAAAACTCTTTACTTGTTGGCTATTTGCTTAAGTTACCTAAGCCTTAAAACTCCAGCTTTGATTCTGCCCTTGGATCGTAGAAGAAGTCCCCTGTCTTGATGGCGTGAGGAGTATTACAATTGCTCCCCTCCATAGCTATAACTACATACCAGTTGGGAGGTTGTTGGAGTTTACATGTGCATTTTTTTAACAGTAAGCCTTGAATCTTTATAAGTTCTTGTAAGGGCTAGAATGAGAGGTGCAAGGACTTCAAGGAATTCTTGAAGTTACCTGGTTTTGAAGGTGTGAGAGACAGTTTCTCCTCTTAATCTACAACTTAGTCAAGTTATGGAAGCTTGTATTTAAGAGTAGCTAAGTAGAGTTGAGTGTGTTGCCTTGGTGTGGCCTTGAGGTGAGTGTTTATAACAGTAAATTGATTTCTTTGTTGTTGTTAGATATTAAGCTATATGTCCTCCATGTTTTCCATGTAATTTTAAACACTAATTTGTAAGGAAACTTGAGTATGGATGTTAGAAGTATATGAAGTATTTAGACTGTAACGAAGTTAATAAGTTATGATTCCTTTAAATCTAATTAGAAGCATGAAACAAATAAGTTGGAATTAAAAACATATCAACATTGAAAATTTTAAATGAAATTTACTAGGTAAGTTAGGGAATTAATTAATTGGAGTATAGGATGACTTGATTAAGACAGGACTATGATAGAAAGTAAGAAGGAAACTCTCAAAAACCATGTGACTTGAACTAGGTTTATTAGTTGAATTATCCATGAATTAAACTCTAAGTAGTTGTGTTATTAAGAATATGTAATGATAATATAAGGCTATCGTACTAAGAAATCTAGAATTTGAGCTATTAAGTAGATTGAGTTAGTTAACTTTACATGAGATCTTTGCTATAAGAATTAGAAATCATAAAACTAACTTTAAATGAATCATTCTTAGTAATGTATGAATTTCTGATTTTAGCTCCCGAACGTGTCAAGGACCTACCGACACTATCAAGTGTTAGGCATTTAAGGATTTATTAATTGGCCTCTTATTATTTGTTTTGATTTATTGATTTGCTATATTGTGCATGTGTGAATGCCATGAGTTCTTAAATATATATCCATCGAATACATGTATGAGGTTTGTGGTTATGAGTTTAAGGATAGCGTACGTGTAATTATTTATATGATATGTGTTAATTTCTTATTGATTGATGCTAGTACTTGAAAGGTACAATCTTCACTCATTGGGTCCTTGCGACACACCCTTCTTTTTTTGTGGTTTGTTTTTTTAGTATCAGGATATCAGTGCTCAGTGCTTAGAGATGCTTGACTTGTCGATTTCTCTACGGCAAGGCATATGTTAGAAGTCACACTATTGAAGCCAAGGGACGAAGTTGCAATAACTATTTAGGCTTTGAGTCATTGTATTTTGTTTTGTACAATAGTATAACTTGATGGATTATTGAATATTTGGAGCTAAGCTCCTTTGCCTTTACGATTGTTATACATGACTGGTTGTATGTAACTAGCTTATATATATGTGTGTATTTTCAGGTAAGTTCCTATGTACGGGGAAACTCTTCTTCTCAAATATAATTAGTAATAGTCATTTATGTGTTTAATGGTGTGAGTCAGGGTTACGTGGGTTTTGGATTACCAAATCCTCTGGCAAGTCTTGTCTTCAATTAAGGGTATGACAACTTAGTATCAGAGCATGGTTTAGAGGTCCGTGACTACAATGAGGAATGTTATTGTTGGGTTTGCGTACGTTACCCAGGGTGTAAGCAGACTTAGTGATACATTTCATTCGTCCTGTAACTTTAATTGTGATATTTATTTCACATATTGTTTTATATATATATATAGTAATTGTTTATTAAAACCCTTTGTATTTGTTTTAAATACGATGAGACCTAGAGGTCGTGGGAAGCAGCAAGACGCTGGCTCTGATCAGAATCTACTAGTCCCCAAGCACCAGCTAGAAGTAGAGCTCAACAAGACGCGATAGAGGTGGAGGTAGAGTTGCTGAACTAGCTTAGGCAGCAGCTCCTGGTCCCTATTTAGAGCAGATCGTTTAAGGACTAGATCACGTGCAGAGAACAGTAGGTGATTTAGTTAGGATTCTGCCCCAACAACATTAGCTCAGCCTCAACCTCTAGATGCTCTCCCTGTTCAGCCTCAGCCAGAGGCAGTCCCTCCTGTCCCAACTCGTTAGGAGTAGGGTGTATTTTTGGCATTGCATGAGTTTCGTAAGATGCAGCCTTTAAGGTTCTCTGGTATGGACTCGTCGCAGGATCCCTACATTTTCTCTGGTATGCAGCCTTTATCATGTTCATCTCCTTAGGGTGCTCTTATTTTGTTTGTCAAAAAGAAAGATGGCTCATTTAGACAGTGCATTAATTACTGGCAATTAAATAAAGATACAATTAAAAACAAGTATCCTCTGTACAGGATTGATGATTTATTTGATCAGCTGCAAGGAGCTTAGTGTTTTTTTAAGATTGACCTTCGCTCATGGCATTATCGGCTTTGAATTAAGAAGGAAGATATTCTGAATACTGCTTTTTGTACACAATATACACACTATGAGTTTTTGGTTATGCCTTTTGGGCTCAATAATGCTCCTGCAGCATTCATGGATTTGATGAACAGGGGGTTTAAACATTTTTTAGACCAATTTATCATTGTTTTCAATGATGATATCTTGATATATTCTAGAAATGAGAAGGAACATGAACAACATCTTCGTATGGTATTGCAAACACTTAGGGAGAATAAGCTTTATGCTAAGTTCTCTAAGTGTGAATTTTAGCTGAATCAAGTGACTTTTCTCAGGCATGTGATTTCCAAAGAAAGTATTTAGGTGGATCCAAGAAGATGGAAACGGTTCAGAATTGGTCTCGTCCCATAAATGTATTTGAAATTCATAGCTTCTTGGGTTTAGCTGGTTATTACTAGGATGTTTGTGGAGAACTTCTCTTGTATTGCTACTCCTTTAACTTGGTTAACTCATAAAAGAGTTAAGTTTGTGTGGTCTGAGGCTTATGAGGAAAGCATCTAAAAGTTGAAAACTTGTTTGACTTCGACTCCTATTCTTATACTTTCCTCTAGTACAGGAAGGTATAAGGTGTTTTGCGATGCTTCTTGTATTGGGCTGGGTAATATGTTGATGCAAGAGGGTAAAGTAGTAGCTTATACTTCAAGGTAGTTAAAGAGGCATGAAGTAAACTATCTTATTCATGATATGGCAGCAGTAATTTTTGCACTGAAGATTTGGAGACATTATCTATATAGCGCGACTTTTAAGATTTTTACAGATCACAAAAGCCTTAAATATATCTTTAACTAGAAAGAGTTGAACTTAAGACAGTGGTGGTGGATTAAGTTGTTAGAGGATTATAACTGTTTAATATTTTATCTTATCAATAAGGCTAATGTGATGGCAGATGGTTTGAGCTGGAAAACGATGGGTAGTTTATCCCACTGGGAAGTTGTTTGCAATTGAATTGTGAAGGAACTGCAATAGTGTATGGCAGATGGAGTTAGCTTTGAAGTTTCTCCTCAGAGGGTGCTGTTAGGTCATACTCAACTCAACTAAGCCTTAAAATCCCAAACTAGTTGGGGTCGGCTATATGAATCCTTTTCCTCCATTCGCATCGATCCAAGACAAGATTTTCATTAATTCCTAGCACAGCCATATCTTTCTCGATGACTACCCCCCATGTAAGTTTCGGTCTCCCCTTTCCCTGTCTAACACCTGGCACCTGGACCAAATCACCTTGCTTAACTACTGCGTCCATTGGCCGACGTTGGATGTGTCCAAACCAACGTAGACAATTCTCCCTTATTTTCTCCTCAATAGATGCTACTTCCACCTTCTTACGAATCTCCTCATTCCTTATTCTATCCTTTCTTGTATGTCCTGTCATCCATCTCAACATTCTCATTTCAGCTACTCCCATCTTATGCGAATGTTGCTTCTATTGCCCAACATTTGGTACCATACAGCATAGCTGGTCTCACTGCCGACTTATAAAATTTCCCTTTCAATCTATTCGGGATTTTATGATCACATAAAACTCCCGAAGCACTCTGCCACTTCACCCACCCTGCCTTAATCCTATGGTTTACATCATGCTCAATTGCACCATCTTTTTGTATAAATGACCCTAAATACTTAAACACATCCTTAGTAGGGATTATCTGACCGTCTAAAATTATATCATTCAGGCCTCCTCTAGTTTCACTGAAATTGCACTCCATATATTCAGTTTTTGTCTGACTCAATCTAAGGCCTTTAGATTCTAACGCGTTCCGCCATATTCCTAGTTTAGAATTTAAACCTTCCCTAGTTTCATCTACCAACACGATATCATCGGCAAACAACATGCACCATGGAGCCCTATCTTGAATATTATAGGTGAGTTCATCCATGACTAAAGCAAATAGGTAAGGACTTAAGGATGAACCTTGGTGAACACCTATCGTGATCGGAAACTCTCCAGTCATACCATCTACAGTCCCCACCCTAGTCATTACTCCCTCATACATATCTTTAATAACTTCTACATATTTAGTTGGGACCTTTTTCTTCTCGAGTACCCACCACAAGACTTGTCTTGGCACCTTATCATACGCTTTTTCTAAATCAATAAAGACTATGTGAAGATCCTTTTTTTTTTCTCTATATTTCTCCATTAATCTCCTAAGTAGAAAAATAGCCTCCATTGTAGATCTTCCTAGCATAAAGCCAAATTGATTCTCAGAAACTAAAGTCTCATTCCTAAGCCAACGCTCAATCACTCTCTCCCACTAGTTTCATTGTATGGCTAATAAGTTTTATATCTCGATAATTCGAACAACTTTGAATATCTCCTTTATTCTTATAAATAGGGATTAACGTACTTTTCCTCCACTCATCTGGCATTTTCTTGGTTACTAAAATCTTGTTAAAAAGATTTGTAAGCCAAGTTACTCCAATATCTCCTAGGCATCTCCAAACTTCTATTGGAATATCATCTGGGCCCAATGCCTTACCATTCTTCATCTTATGCATAACTTATTTAACCTACTGAGCTTTAATCCAACGAACAAATTGACGGTTTGTATCATCAAAGGTATCATCAAGGTCTCCAAAATCACCCCTTGACTCTTCATTAAATAAAGTATCGAAATAAGTTCGCCATCTCTCATTAATCTCGTATTCCTTAACTAAAACCCTATCAGCCTCATCCTTAATGCACTTAATATGAATTAGGTCTTTAGTTTTTCTTTCCCTTTGCTTGGCAATCCTATAGATATCTTTCTCTCCATCCTTTGTCTCTAACTTTTGGTAAAGTCCTTTGCAAGCCTTGCCTCTGGCTTCCCTAACCGCTTTCTTAGCATCTTTCCTAGCTTGTCTAAAACATTTATAATTATCTTCATTTCTACACTTGTGTAATCTTTTATAACACTCTTCTTTAACTTTAATAGCTTGTTGAACTTCTTCATTCCACCACCATGTCTCCTTAGTCAGAGGTCCACGTCCTCTACTTTCTCCTAACACCTTTCTAGCCGTATTCCTGATACGACTTGCCATCTCATCCCAAATCATGTTAGGCTCACCCTCCACCCTCCAAGGATCACCCTGTAACATTTTATCTTTAAAAATAGCCATCTTTCCTCCATTCAAATTCCACCATCTAGTCTTAATACACTTATTACTTCTATGCTTTTGCTTCCGCCACTTAACGCCAACATCTACAATCATAAGTTTATGCTGAGACACTAAACACTTGCCGGGTAAAACCTTACAATCTTTACAAACCGCTCTATCAACCTTTCTAGTCAGAACAAAATCTATTTGGCTCTTATTCGACCCGCTACTAAAGGTCATTAAGTGCGACTCTCATTTCTTAAAGAACGTGTTAGCTAAAATCAAGTCATACGCAACTGCAAAATCTAAAATAAACTCTCCACCATCATTCTTAACACCATAACCATATCCTCCTATGTACGCGCTCAAAACCCTCATTAGTACTTCCTACATGACCGTTCAAATCAGCACCAATAAACAATTTCTCACCTAATGGTACTCCTTAAACTATCTCCTCTAAATCTTCCCAAAAAGCCTTCTTAGTAGATTCTTCCAATCCTATTTGGGGAGCATAGGCACTAATGATATTAAATGCCTCCTCGTCTATCATCAATTTCACTAAAATTATTATATCACTTTTCCTCTTGATTTCGACAACCTCGTCCTTCAAATTTCCATCAACAATAATCGCCACTCCATTCCTATTTCTAGTCTTACCGGTATACCACATCTTGAATCCTGTTCTCTCTACCTCTCTAGCCTTTTCTCCTACCCACTTAGTTTCTTGCAAACAAGTAATATTAATCCTCCTTCTACTCATAGTATCTACAAGCTCTCTCAATTTACCAGTAAGAGTCCTTATGTTCCAAGTAGCTATGCGAATCTTATCCTGGACTAGCTTCTTTACCCGCACCCGCGCTCGATGCGAGAACCCTTGCTCATTTTACACCACACCCGGGCGCCGATGTGGTGCGCCACTAAGGATGTGACGACCCAACCCTTGCTCATTTCTCACTAC
Source organism: Quillaja saponaria (assembly GCA_029379385.1). NCBI lineage: Eukaryota > Viridiplantae > Streptophyta > Magnoliopsida > Fabales > Quillajaceae > Quillaja > Quillaja saponaria. The sequence goes on from CM055606.1 coordinate 9,049,776, forward strand.
ACTCGGCATCCGATGTAGCGCTTCGCTAAGAGGGTTACGCCTCAACGAATATTCGGTAATATTCATCATCATAGGGTTTGACTAGTTTTACGCTGGCCGTCAACCTATCGCAACCCTCCTCCTTTATCCGGGCTTGGCACCGGCAAAGTAACCTATGGCGGAGTTTGCTGTTAGGTCATATTCACATGAAATCCACTTTGGTAGAAATAGTAAAAGCAGCTTAAGCAGTGGATTCTGAGGTGTGTGTCAGAAAGACGAGGTGTAATCAGGAGATCTTAGGTGAATTCATGGTGGATGATGAGGGAAGGTTGAGGTCGTGATCAGATAGTGATGCCATCAGACCTTGAGTTGACAAGGAAGATTTTAGACGTAGCTCATTATTCATCTTATGTAATGCATCTAAGGTCCTCTAAAACGTATCAAGACCTGAAGAAATTTTATTAGTGGGATGGTATGAAGAATGATATGGCTGATTTTGTTTCCAGGTGTTTGGTGTGCCAACAGGTGAAAGCTGAACATCAAAGGCCTACAGGAACCTTGTAAAGATTAGATATTCTAGAGTGGAAATGGAAAAAAGTCACAATGAATTTTGTTTCAAGGCTTCCTAAGACTTTTAGGGATTTTGATTCGATTTGGGTGATTGTGGATCGTTTGATGAAATTTGCACATTTCCTATAGGTGAAAAATACTTATTCAGCTCATCAGTATGCGAAGTTGTACTTGGATGAGATTGTTTCCTTGCATAGGGTACCATTTCTATTATCTCTGACTATGGCTCACAGTTCATTGCAGCATTTTGGAAATCTTTTCATGAGGCTCTCAGTACCCAATTGTTGTTTAGTACAGCTTTTCATCCACAGACTGATGGTCAATCTGAGAGAACTATTCAAACATTGGAAGACATGTTGTGAGCCTATGTTATGGACTTTGAGGGTAGCTAGGATCAACATCTTCCACTTATAGAGTTTGCATATAACAGCAGCTATCACAACAGCATTCAAATGGCACCATTCAAAGTATTATATGGTAGGAAGTGCCGGTCTTCAGTTGGGTGATTTGAAATAGGTGATTATCAACTATTAGGCCCAGAGTTAATCCAAGATGCTATAAATAAAGTTCATGTGATACGTGATAGGTTGCAAACAACTCAGAGCAGGCAAAAATTGTACGCTGACAATCGACAAAGAGATATGAAATTTGAAGTTAGTGATCATGTGTTCTTGAAAGTCTCACTGTTTAAAGGCAATATAAGATTTGGCAAAAAGGATAAGCTCAGTTCGAGATTCATTAGACCCTTTCAGATTCTCGAGAAAGTTGGAGCGGTGGTATATAGATTGGTGGTGTTAGATTTACTACGCAAGCGCACATATTGTTTAAACAAGTAATAAAAAGTAAGTGAGATCATTCTCATGAGGAATTAAGTCTATCAAGTGAAGTACTAAAATTTACAACTTCTAAAATTATATAGACAATTGAATAATTGAGATTTTTAATTATGATTAAAATAAAGCAAACGAATAAAATAATTAAACTTGAGATTATGCAGAGAAGGCTTAGGAATATGATTTCACTGACACTTCATTTGAATTACCTTTATTCTATCATGCTCAGTTCTGATATTATGTTATTAACCTAGGGTTCCAAGTTAATTATAAGAATCTTTTTAATTGCTTATAATTCATACCTTATTTAATCAATTCACTAAATGTCTATGAAAACTGAATTAAATAAGAACAATCCTAAATTGGATATACATGGTATATAAGTATATGTCTATCCTATATACGAATTAAATTCAGTCAATAAAGTGAAAGAATTCAAATATGTGCTATGCCACTCAAGGCTAACCTAGCTTTCATTAATCAAGGTTCCTCCAGATAACCAGATGTACCAAATTGGTGATAAAGCAATTACAAACAATAAACATAGAATGATATAAATAACATAAATACCAAAACCAAAGCAATCCATAAATAAAACTAAATCAAACTACATGTGAATTCTATCATAAACCTAGAAAAATGAATTAATTTATGCTACTGGACATAAACATGACTACAACTAAGCTAATCATAATGAACATACAAAGAAATTAAAAAGAATAAAGGAATAAGAAAAAACTATGAAGATGGCAATCTTCAAGCTTTTCAAAATCCTTTGCTCCTCTAGCTCTAAAGCACGTTCAATCTCTTCTCTATCACGAACTCCAGACTAAATCTAAACCTCAGCCCTCCTCTTTTATTTACAGCCTTTTTCCTTCTATTTTGAATAAACTAGAAGTCTTCAAACTCCTTGAAATCCATACAAGTGCCGTAGCTCAGATATATATGGTATTGCAACTGCATAGGATCTGTATAATCTTAATAGGACTTATCCTTCGTCACACTGTAGCGTCTATGAATGTAAGGTCGTGACGTGACGAAGGATGAATCCTATTGAGATTATACAAATCCTTGTAAAGCCGCAGCGTTATATATGTCTGAGCCGTGGTGCTTGTACGGATTTTGAGAAGTTTGAAGACTTCTAGTTTATCCAAAATAGAAGAAAAAATGCTATAAATAAAAGATGAGGGCTGAGGTTTAGATATAGTTTGGAGTTTGTGATCGAGAAGAGATTAAGCGTGCTTTGGAGTTAGAGGAGCAAGGGATTTCGAAGAGCTTGAAGACTGCCATCTTCATAGTTTTTTCTTATTCCTTTATTCTTTTCAGTTTCTTTGTATGTTCATTATGGTTTGCTTAGTTGTAGTCATGTTTACGTCTAGTAGCATGAACTAATTCCTTTTTTTAGGTTTATGATGAAAATCACATGTAGTTTGATTTAGTTTTATTTATGGATTGCTTAGATTTTGGTATTTATGTTATTTATATTATTTTATGTTTATTGCTTCTAATTACTTTATCACCAATTAGATAGATCTGGTAATCTAGACGAAGGAACTCTAGGTTAGCCTTGACTGACATAGCATTTGTTTGAATTCTTTCACTTTATTGATTGAATTTGATTCGCATATAGGATAGACATATACCTATATACCATGTGTCGCCAATTTAGGGTTATTAGTAATGAATCGTATTTAATTCAATTCTCATAGACATATAGTGAATTGATTAAATAAGGTATGAGTTATAAGCAATTGAAAGATTCTTATAATAAACTTGGAACCCTAGGTCAATAACGTAATATCAGAACTTAGCATGATAGGATAAAGGTAATTCAAATTATTAAAATCTCAATTATTCAATTGTCTGGATAATTATAGAAGTGGTAAATTTCAGTACTTGACTTGATAGACTTAATTTCTCATTGGAACGATCTCACTTACTTTTTATCACTTGTTTAAACGATACATGTGCTTGCATAGTAAATCTAACAACAAGTTTTTGGCACTGTTACCGGGGAATTATTCTATTCTTCTTAATATTAATACTAGCTAGTTCTAGTTTTAATTCACATTTTTCTTTCGTGTTTCAGGTTTATGCGAAGAACTTGTAACTTGAAAGTTATTCCTTTTGATCCCAAGATCAAAAAGACAATTAGAAGACTTCAAAAAGAGAACTAACAAGCTACTGTAAAAAATCCAATAATGGTTGACAAGAGCCTAAGGCCTTAAGGAACTATGCTGTCCCATTAGTGGAAGGCCTTCATTCCAGCATCCAATAGCCTGTAATCCAAGCTAACAACTTTGAAATTAAACCCGGTCAGATTCAAATGATCCAATAAATGGCATAATTTGTTGGCCTTCCAAACGATGACTCGAATACCATTTGGTGATGTTCTTGGAGCTATGCGACACCTTCAAATGTAATGGCATTTTTGAAGATGCCATTCATCTAAGGCTTTTCCCTTTTACATATCAACATGAGGCGAGAAGTTAGTTGTACCCCTTGCCATCTCACTCCATCATTACATGAACAAACCTGGCTTAAAAGTTCTTGGCAAAGTTCTTTCCACCGACCAAAACAGCTAAGTTGCATAATGAAATCACCTCATTCATGCAACAAGACCAAAACTCTCTCTATGAAGCGCAAGAAAGATACAAAGACTTATTGAAACAGTGCCCTTACCATGGCATTCTAAAGTGACTACAAGTCCAAACCTTTTACAATGGCTTGGTTAGCTAAACAAGAACAACCATTGATGTTGCAGCTAGTGGTGCATTAATGGGAAAGTCCATTGATGAAGCTTACGAGCTGTTAGAAGCAATGGCTTCAAACAATTATCAATGGTCATCTAAGTGACTTGCAACTCGTAAAGTAGCTGGGGTACATGAGTTAGATGCCCTCACTGCCTTAAAGGTATTAGTGGCTAGTCAAGCTAAAAGATTTGATACTCTTGGGGTTCTGGCAGTCAAGAATCACATATTAGTGACCAATTCCCAAACACCGATGCAGTGAAATATGGGGGCAATTATAACAGGCAAAACAACCCTTTTTCCAACAGTTATAACCCGGGATGGAGAAACCATCCAAATTTCAGTTGGTCAAATCAAGAGGCTACAAATACTGTAAAGCCTAACTATCCTCTCAATTTTTAACCACAAGCAAGACCAATGGTGGCACTTGAGAAAAAGTCATCCTTGAAGGACATGTTCATGTAATACATGTCGAGGAAAAATTTAGTAATTCAAAGTCAAGCGGCTTTCTTGAGAACTCTTGAAACACAAATAGGTCAGCTGGCCAATGTTCTCATAAATAAGCCTTAAGGAGCCCTCCTTTGTGGCACCGAGCCTAATCCAAGGAAAGAAAAAGAGCAATGCAAGCCTATCACCCTTGGAAGTGGTAAGACAATTGAGGAGCCAAATAAACAAGCTGAAATTGTGAATAAACCAATTGAAGTAGACACTTCAAAGAATGAGGAAAAAGATCAACCTAATGAATCTGCTAATGCCTACTCTTCCACCACCCTTTCCTCAAAGATTCTAAAAGAAAAATCTTGACAAGCAATTCCACAAGTTCGTAGAAGTGTTCAAAAAGCTTCACATCAATATCCCATGTGCTGAAGCTTTAGAATAAATGCTGAGCTATGTCAAGTTCATGAAGGACATCTTGTCCAAGAAGAGGAGGTATGGTGAGTATGAAATAGTTACTCTCACTGAAGAATGTAGTGCTATACTACAAAAGAAACTTCCACCAAAGTTAAAGGTTCTAGGTGTTTTACTATCCCTTGTACTATTGGTACTCAATTTTTTAGTAAGGTTTTATAGGATCTAAGAGCTAGTATTAATTTAATGCCTTTGTTTATATATCAAAAATTGGGTTTGGGGGAAGTTAAGCCTACATCAGTCACATTGCAACTAGTTAATAGGTTTTTAACCTATCTAAGGGGAACAGTAGAGGATGTGATAGTAAAAATTGATAAACTAATTTTTCTTGCTGATTTTATTGTACTTAACATGGAAGAAGATAGGAAAATCCCTATCATTCTTGGGAGACCTTTTCTTAGCTATAGGTAGAATCCTAATTGATGTGTAAAAAGGAGAGCCTACCATGAGGGTTCAAGACCAAAAGGTAACATTTAATGTTTATATGCTATGAAATTTCCTACTGACCATGAAGAATGTTTTGCTTTTGATGTGGTGAACGAAATAACTCAAGAGGTATTTTTAGATAATTATCCTATTGACCTTCTTGAAGCATCTATAATTTCTAATACTAATAGAAAAGACGATGATTTTGTTGAGTGCATGAATTTGTTAGATACTTAACCTTTCATAGCAAAGTCCAACCTCAAGTTTAAATCCCTTGACATTTGGCTTCCACACCTTCAACTTCCAAGCCCTCCATTGAAAAACCACCTACATTGGAACTAAAGTCGTTGCCACCACACCTCAAGTATGCTTTTATTGGTCCAGCATCTACTTTGTCGGTTATTATTTCTTTTGTTCTTACTAACATGCAGGAAGAGTCACTCCTTCGTGTACTAAGATAACACAAGAAGGCACTAGGATGGACTATAGCCAACATTAAAGGCATAAGTCTTTTGTTTTGTATGCATAAAATTTTAATGGAGGACAATCACAAAGCTACCATTGAACATCAAAGAAGACTAATCCAATCATGAAAGAGATAGTAAAGAAAGAAGTGATAAAGTTACTAGATATGAGTATCATATACCCCATTTCGGATAGCTCGTGGTTAAGCCTAATTTAGTGCATGCCAATGAAAGGATGGATGACAATTGTAGCTAACACCAAGAATGAACTCATCCCTACAAGGACCGTGACCAGATGGCGAGTATGCATGGATTGCCATAAGCTCACCAAGGCCATAAGGAAAGACCATTTTCCTCTTCCCTTTATCGATCAAATACTTGATAAATTGGCAGGTAAGCAATTCTATCATTGTTTAGATGGTTATTCGGGGTATAACCAACTAGCTATAGCCCTGGAGGACCAAGAAAAGACCACATTTACTTGTCCCTATAGCACCTTCGCTTTTAGAATGATGCCGTTTAGTTTATGTAATGCACCTCCTACTTTTTAGAGATGCATGATGGCTATTTTTACTGTATGGTTAAGCAAAGTCTTAAGGTGTTCATGGATGATTTTTTTTGTTTTTGGAGATTCTTTTGATAACTGTCTCTATAATTTAAAATGTGTGCTTAAATGATGTGAAGAGACCAATTTGGTTTTGAATTGGGAAAAACACTATTTTATAGTATAAGAAGAGATTGTGTTAGGACATAAAGTGTCTAGCAAGGGCATAGAGGTGGATAAGATTAAGACTGAAGAAATAGAGAAACTCCCACCACCTAGTTCAGTAAAAGGTATTAGAAGCTTTCTTGGGATTGCAGGCTTTTATAGGTAGTTCATTAAGGATTTTTCAAAAATTGCAAACCGTTATGTAACCTTTTAGAAAAAGGAACTCCTTTTGATTTTAATGAAGCATGTCTAGTTGCATTTTTAAAGTTACAACAAATCTTAATCACTTCTCCAATAATTGTGACTCCTAATTAGAACTTACCCTTTGAACTTATGTGTGATGCTAGTGACTATGCGGTAAGTGTAGTATTAGGACAATGAATAGACAAGATATTTCACTCTATTTATTATGCTAGTAAGACATTGAATGGAGCTCAACTCAATTACACCAACAAAGAAAAAGAATTGTTAGCAGTAGTGTTTGCTTTTAATAAATTTTGTTCTTATTTAATTGGAACTAAAGTTATTGTTTATACTGACCACTTTGCTATTAAGTATTTGATTGACAAAAAGGATGTAAATCCTAGGCGGATTAGATGGTACTCTTACTCCAAGAGTTTGACTTGGAAATTAGAGATTGGAAAGGCATAGAAAACCAAGTGGCAGACCATCTATCAAGGTCGGAAGGTGGTGAGAAAATTGTTGATCAAACTTTGATCAATGAAAATTTTCCAAATAAACAACTTATTCAGGTTGATCATCCAAAGTTACCATGGTATGCTGATTTTGTTAATCATATTGTGAGTAAGGTTTTTTGTCCTGATTTGACTTTCCAAGAAAGAAAAAAGAGCAAACTGTAGCAAAAATCCTCCAATCAAGTTTTTATTGGCCCTCTCTATTTAAAAATGCTCATAATTTTGTTGTTACATGTAATAATTGCCAATGGAAAGTGTAATCGTAGAAGGTGGAGTATAGTGATGGATGTGGCAGTTTGTACTCGTTGGTGATGAGGTTTCACCTGGGACAGAGAGAAGATTGTCTGGGGGAAAGAGAAGATTAGGAGTTAAATTTTTCTGGGTTAGGTTAATTAGGTGACTAGATTTCTAGGGTGTTTTTCTCATATCATATGGCTTTATTTTATTGGCTCAGTGTAGGATCAACGTGGTGCTGCCACCTCATATAAGTTTTTCACCTGGTACACAATTAATGGAGTGCAAACAATGATGTCCACAACAATTTCACTATATAATCAAATAACCACTTCAAAATCTTTGCATCAAATGCACACATTACAGAAAACACAACCCTCTGCTTTCAACCCTTGTTTCAAACACCTCCAGGCAACAGAAAAACACATCCTTATATGCATCCATAGTTGCCCGCTGCATAGCACATACACGGGCATCAAGCTAGAGAGAACATAAATTATTTATCATACTTTCATTACATTATCAAAAGCGTATTACAAGTAAAAGAAAAACATAATGTATCAAGAAGAGATGATAACAGAAGCAAACAAACATTCATAAAGACAGTATCTGCACAATCACAACCATTACTAGCTTAATTAACCAAATTACATCCTGTCTGAGAAACTCACATTCGCGACAACCTGCACATATAAACTCCAGATATAAGCAAAAATGGTGTATTTTCTTAGGACTATCACTTTAAACAGCAGAAACTAGGAAATTCCCCGCCCTTTTGTTGATCATATAAATACTTTTATGTGGGAGAAAAGCTCCACATACGAAGAGCTTTGTTGATTGGTAAGGCAGCGAATAGGATAGTAGATCTTTAGATGTTTGTGCACAAGTGTAAATTCTCTCACAAGAGAGCAATAGATAGTGGGAGCCTCTACAATTATGTACAAAAGTAACAAAACCATCATAGCATAGTGATGATGGCACATGGTTTGAACCCCATCCCCCTATTCCCCTCTTTTCTTTTTATCCTCCTGGAGAGGAGTGGAGATAACAAAAGAAGAAAGGGTGAAAGAAAAATCATGAAAATCACATGTTACTGCAACAAACCTTGGTACTCAAGATTCAAGAAGATTGTATGAGCTTCCCGATGTCTTTCTGTAAGAGGGAAAGAAATGTCATGTTACACAACCTAACTTAAATACAACTAAATTAAGATAAAGCTATCAAAATATATTCAACCTCAATTTTCAGAGGTGATGTAGTAGGAGCATATCTATCCACAATCTTCCCTTCTTTGTTCACTAAGAACTTTGTGAAGTTCCACTTGATGCCATCTCCGAATATTCCCCCTTTTGAAGATTTAAGAAACTTGTAAATAGGTGCTGCATTCTTCCCATTGACTTCAATCTGTAAAAGAATCAGATGACAAATTCTAAGAAATTCTTCATCTATCTTGCCAAGCAAATTAAAAATATATATGGAATGAAACCTTCAAGAAAATATTATCTTAAAAATCTTTTTAGATATATAAATCAACTAAGGGGAATATGTGAACCAGAGAGAGGTCAAGGACGTGTCAGGATACGGAAAAGGGAAATAATGTAAAATGTAAATGTGTTCTGATATACACTAGCACATAATATTTCCGGCATATGGAAGAGGCAAGAAATTAGTAAAACCATACAGTTTTATCTTGCTTATGAAGCAAAGAAGAAACGAATGCTAGAAAAGTATGGTTTATTTCAATTTTGGCCATAAAATATATTGATTCTCAACTCCACTAAATCTTAAATCCCAAACTAGTTGGGATATAAAAATACTGAATCTTGAGAATAATTTCTTACCGCACCATTTATTTTTCTGTCTTTGATGACTTAATTACAGTTGTAAATTTATTGGAAATCACCTTATCAAAGATTGGAAATTCAGCTTTGAACCTTGTGCATGCAACTTCCTGAATCTCTTCATTGTTTCCCGGTTCTTGTCCCCCAAACTGGTTGCATGGAAATGCCAAGATTTCAAACCCTACAAATAGTTTATTAGTTCAAGTGTTATAAAACTAATGCTTTCAGATAAAAATAATCACAAATAAATTAGAATTTTCATCACAAGAACACGTGACAGACCTTGGTTTTTGTACTTCTCGTACACTACACTCAATTCTTTGTAGTTTGATTGTGTCAAACCACTGCAAAACAATTAGGCTCATCATCATGAAAGATAACAAATTAAAGATATAACAGCGAAAAAAAAGGGAAGATGGCAAAGTAATTAATTTATTAGAAAGAAAAATTATCATCTTAACTTTTGGTCAGGAATGAAATGTCCAGATTGAAAATGTTGAGTTATTAATATTACATTCTGATTTTCTGTGCCAAATTTTCTCAAATATCTCTTAGAATGCTATTGTTGGCTCCTTTCACCGCAAATATCTTTCTTAATTATTTATAAGTTATAACCTTAACATAATCTCTACACCGTTTCTTCTTTCCCTAAAATCTTTGGGTTTTGCCCATCTTTTAGAGTTCAGCTAACCCATGAAACCAGCACACACAAGTTTTATCTAATCCTTTTCCAGAAGCTTTTACGGTTTTCTTTAAAACAGAGCTTTTGATTGAGGCCATATACTATGTGACTAGCAACTGACCTACCTAAAGTTTTCAACCAAAAATTAAAGAAACGGATGTATTAACAAAATATCCAGTAGACAAGTATGAAGGAGTCGTTATAACTTATATACACAAACATTGTGATTCCAACACAACAATAATGCTAATTCCTTAACAAATCCAGGCTATACTTTCCCAATCATCTTTTGGATGATCTCTTATTGCTAGAAACCAAACAGATGTAGTACCAATATGTTAATCCAACTTAAAGGAACATGCTAAGAACTTTTCTTCACTTTACTACATCTAAAATCACTGTATGGTCCAAAATGAAGAAAAGTTTGTTAAACTTCTGTGACTTCTGTTTTATGGTTCAGTTCTGGGGAACACAGCCTAGTGTTTATCCAAACTATTTTGAGTTTTAAACAGTGTTTATGAACATAGGGTTTGTCCAAACTCTTTTGAGGTTCAAACTCCTATGAACTCTTGGAGCATTGAATTTAAAATGAATATAAACATCTAAAATTGATATTTGAGCTAAATCACAACAAAAGTATGGTTAAGGTTGAGACAATTTTCCTTCCAAAAATTGATTCACGAGGGATGTGACAAACTAGTAATGTCCAAAGAATAATTGCATTGGAAAATGTCTATGAAGGTTGAACATAGATATTTCTAGCATGGAATTTATCAGCCAGGAAAGAAAAAAAAAAAAAAAGATCGCCGACTGTAAAATTAAGATTTCCAACATTTAAAACACTGTATTTATAAAAAAAAAAAAAAAAAACGAGAGGTTGGGGATGTTCGAAGGGAGAGGAAAGGCGCAATAAAAAGCATAATATATATAGGAACATGTAATTTGATCTGAATCAAACTCCCTGCATCCTATCAATTTGTCACTTTAACAAATGACAAATTAGACAAAGTATAAGGCGTGATAGTAACTCCTTATTTTGTCTGAAAGTAAAGACAGCTTTCCAAGGGTAGGAAGTAATGACAATCATTTTAATGAAAGCAAATTTAAATTTAAAACAAAGGCTAGTGTGGCAAGTATACAACCAATAGATATTTTGATATAAGAAAAGTGATGAATCCACCGGGAGAAAGGGGAAGTCAGGATATTTGTACCAAAGAAAAAAAAAAAAAAAAAAAAAGAAGGGAAGTCAGCATACAGTGCCTAAAACAGAAGAGAATATCATATACAAGATCTATTATCTCTTTCAAGTGATTCATGGCTCTCTATGAAATAATCACTCAATGAAATGATAACTACTTCCAATTCTATGCAGATATTTCTGGTTGTAGATTTCGTGAGAGTATCAGAAATGAAATACAACAAGATCCTGAGCTTTACAAGCAAGAACCATTGTGTTTTTTTAATCTGAGCAAGAATATTAGATCATTATACAATAATACATAATAATTAATGGCAGAAGGAACAATGGCACAGGGAGAGAAGCAATGAAAAGCACGGTATGAGATGCATATGATCAAAATATATGACGACTCTATTAACAACAACAGTCAATAAAGGTTCAAATAGATAAAAGTGTATTACCATTTTGAAGCAACATTCACAATTAGAAGAACCTTCCCCCTGTATTCGCTTAGACTAACATCATTTCCGCGGATATCCTACATCAAACCAAACAAAAGAAGAAGAAAATTCTTTAGTCAAACAACCAAGCAACTTCCATACTGCAAGTCAACCTACAAAATATTCAACTAACAACAGCAGCTTTTAAAAATTTAGGATTGGCTACATCCGGGAAAAGAAGAAAGAAGATTCCAAAATAAACATTAATTTATTTATGTACAAATACCAGTTCAAAAGAAAAAGAAAAAACTTCAAGAGAAACTTATAGTCAAAGTTAAAAGATGAACCTTTTTTCTCCTTGTTTCTGGATTTCTAAACTTAATTATTAAGTTATAAGAAAATAAACATACAGCGAGAAGAGGCTATATGAACATAAACAAATAGAGTCGGCAGCCATGACCAGATTCAAAATCATACTTCAACCCAAATATAACAGATAACCAAAATGAAATGTAATAATCAAATCGGATCCCGAGTTATACAGGAAACTTCTTATAGATGAACAATGAGTAAAAGGAAATAGCCTATTAAACAATAAAGCACAACTACCTCGTATTCTAAGGTAACAAAGAGAAACACATTCAACCATGATTCGTTTGGTTGCTATGTGATAAAATACAAGACACCCATGAATTTTTGAATCCATCAATCATACAATCTCCATGCCTGATCGAATAATATGGTCCCAATAATTCTATCTCAGTCTCCCCCATCCCCAAATAATTCACAGAAAATCAACATGGTATGACTGACAAATTTCAAATTTGTGTATTTCTTCTTTCCTCAATATTTTCCCCAATTTTCGAAAATTGAAACAAAAAGAACACACCTTGACAGTGAAATCATATATGGATTTGGAACCTCCTTCAGCCATATTGTTAGGAAGAGATGGGTGTGAATAGAAGTAGAAGAACGCAAAGCCCAGAAAGAGAAGAGAGATTAAGTTGCCGAATGTCAACGGTTTCATATGCCAGTATGATACAACAACCCAAACCAATTATCTATATATACTAATACGAATATCATTTATTACTTACGATCACGATGAAAGGAAACTTCCCATACAGATATACAAATAAGAAGTGGTAGTTGGCAGTTACGTGTTCACAATTTCGTTCACATTATAGCTTTGAAATTCTAGATCATTTGACTGACTGCTTTTATATTTATATAAAAAATAGATGCCTTTGTTCACTGCGTCTGATTAGGCGTTGGCACATTACTGTACACCGCCTGCAGACGATAGCACCCCTCGAGCACCATTATCGGGTCTTCCTTCATTCTTCCCATAAATAAAAAGCCAGTGACATGCACTATTTAGCAAATGAGAAAATTTTGAGACATGAAAGAAAACGTTAGCAAGTTATAAGAGATTGATTTTTGGTTTTTAGATTGACTAGTAACTACTTATGGCGTTTTTCCAAACTTAAATACTTGAGTACACTCGTTGACACGAATTTAAGAACAAGATAAGAGACCAATTTTAGAACGGTAGACATTAATTTATCGAATTTCTAAATTTCTAAATCTTGTCTTACCATCTATGTCGCTAATGACACCTTATTTATACTACCTGGCACAATCGAGCGTTTGGTCCACTGTATTAGTGCAGGTGGTGCAGTTAGTATTGAACAAACGTCGCTCTAACACGTCTGTATCATTCCGCTAGTGGGCCCAATAAGTTGGGTCGAAACCCGTTAAAAATCTTGAATACTTGTGCAAGATATTCTAAACAAGTCAGTGAGTTACGACGAGTCAGATTGTTAAGGGAGTCTTTAAATTAGTTTTACGCTTTTAAGATAGGGTAGTAATTAAGTTAGTGATGTTTAATCAGTGGTTCTTAGGATTAACCCTCTCCCGTCTGAGAGTTTTATGAAAGCCATTTATGGCGGTGCTTGAACACACACAAACAAGAGAACAGAAGATCATCTCCTACAAAAAAACAATTAGCAAGGGGTCTTTCCAGCAAGACTTCATAAAAGAAAATTTTCTTAAGAGATTTAGGCTTGTCAACTTATCAATACCGACTAACCCAAGGAAGATCCCCCATCATCCATCTTGTGCTTTCTACGTTCCTTAATGATAATTCTTTTCTTATTAAAGTACTTGTAGGCTCTAAGAATTTTTTAGTTCAACAAAGACAGGGTCGATTCAAGAATTATGGGCATATGATACCGAAACCAAATATGGACAGCAAGTTTACTTCAACTCCCTGAAACAACCAAGCACACCTTATAGATTGAGCAGTGAAGCAGCTACAGGTCAATTTTTTCAACATTTCCTTTTATGCATAAAGCTTGATCCTCATTTCTGAAAATCCATAAACAAACTAACAAAAGCCTCTACATGTCCACTTCACAGTGTTGAACTAGTCCAATGGGCTTCAAACCCCATTAGCTATCCTACCAAATGCTCTAACATGCCATACTCACTTTTTGACAAATAACTGGTTCTTTTTTTCTCACGTTTTCCTCTATTGTAACTTGTAATTACATTTTCATTAAGGTAAATCAAACAGGTGTAACCACGTACACAAGTTTACATATAGTGAACCTACAGAGTCATATGACTCATATCGATAAAATAAAAATAAAGTATTCAAGAAGACATAATATCAATAAAATTTAAATGGGCACATAGAATAAGCCAATACCAAAGAGGAACTCCAGATGAACCAGGTCATTATTCTTCGACCCCTTCTCATAATTGCGGAAAAAATATATACTAATTCATGACTTGCTTATTTAATTTATAAGTAACCAAACTCCAAATTCAAATAGCTGAACTGAAATCACCCCTAATGTACTTCTTCAATAAACAATCATGGCATAACCAGCTAAAGAACAAAGTGAGTAGACCAGATTACCATATACATCAACCCATAAAAATTTCTCCAACTTACAGCAATTGAACTAAAAAAAAAACACCTAAAATTAATAATCAGTCCACCCCCTTACCGTGCATCCCAAACTGCTGCCTCCTTCCCACGCTAGCTGCCTTGAAAGATAAAAGCTTCCACGGTTGAAGGCAGGAACTAATATGGCCAGCGATGTAAAGACACAAACTACAAAGCTTGGTTGTTTCAAAAACAGGGCAGCTTCCCCTAAAACAGAGGTTGGCTGCCAACCAAAGAAGGAGAAAATAAAGCTTCAAAATAAGGAGGAAGGAGAGGAAGAAAGGTGGAGGCTGCTGTCCATAGAGTTGCACTGCTGAAGTTGCAGGAAATTCATCATACACAAGGGAAGGAAGCTCGGCCAACAAGGAAGAAGAACCGAGTCTTCTAGAGCAGGGGAGGCTCGGCCAGAAAAATTGGAGAGAACAAGTCGGTCAAGTGGGAAAGTAAGGGGAAAATAAGGGAGATTGACAGTACTTACAGTTGTGGTGTATATTTAAGTTTAGTTTATATATTTATATACATATATGTGTTTATTGAATTTAGTTTATTTTGTTTATCATTTTATTCCCTTTATAATAACAAGTTACATGTAACAAATTATAATATGTACACTAAAAATCAAGTCATGACAACACCACTCTCACATTTTGAAATATGACAGTGTTTAATTTGTTTAAATTTAGAAATAATAGTGATTAATTTAAAAAAAATTTAATGGTAATGTAATTAGTAGGTAGATCAGGGACAATGGATCATTAAAGCACTACACCTATATTTTGATTAAATTTTAATATTAATGTAATTATAATATTTAATTTGATTAAATTTTCAAATAATAATGATTAATTGAATTGATGATGTAATTTTTTGGTAGATAATGAGAAATTGGTAACATTTTGAAATATGACAATGTTCAATTTGAATAAATTTAGAAATAATAATTATTAATCTAAAAAAAAGAATTAAAGATGTAATTAGTCGGTAGATCATGAGCAAAGAATCATTAGGGAACTATCCCTACAATTTGAAATATGATAATGTTCAATTTGTTTATATTTAGAAATAATAATAATTAATTTGAAAAAAAATTAATTACTAATATAATTAGTTGGTAAATCATGAGCAATGGATCACTAGGACACCACTCCTACATTTTAAAATATGACAATGTTAAATTTGATTAAATATAGAAATATAACAATTAATTTAATAGAATTTAACTAGTAAAGTAATTAGTGGGTTGATCATGAGCAATGGATCGTTAGGGCAGAACACCTACATTTTGAAAATGATAATGTTCAATTTGATTAAATTTAGAAATAATGGTTAATTTAAAAGAATTTAATTATTGATGTAATTATTCGGTAGATTGTGAGCAATAAATTATTAGGGCACCACTCCTACGTTGTAAAATATTATAATGTTCAATTTGATTAAATTTAGAAATAATAATGATTAATTTTAAAAACTTGAATTGGTGATGTAATTAGTTGGTAGATCATGATCAATGGATCTTTAGGACACCACTCTTACAATTTGAAATATGACAATGCTCAATTTGATTAAATTTTCAAAAAATAGTTATTAATTTTAAAAAAATTAATTAGTGATACAATTAGTCGATAGACCATGAGCAATGAATTGGGGCACTACTCCTACATTTTGAAATATGACAATGTTCAATTTGGTTAAACTTAGAAATAATAATGATTAAATTGTTTAATTTAATTTAGTGATGCAATTAGTCTCTTGATTGTGATTAAATTTAGAACTAATTATTATTAAATTTTAAAATTTGAATTTAATTAATGATGTAGTTAGTCCCTATATCATGATTAATTAAAATTACAAATAATCATTAATTACTTTTACAAATTTGAATTAGTGATGCAATTAGTTCATACATCATGTTTAACTTAAAAAATTATCATGATTAATTATTGATAATACAAGACTAAACTAATCCCATAATATTATTACACGTGGCATGATTAAAGCATAATAAACTAATCCAAACTATTACTGCCACCATTAATTCCTATTTATATTATCATTGACATAATTATCATCTATTATTATTATTATAATAGACGTTATTATCGTCTATTATTATTGTAACGGATGTCATTATTATGGTAACAATATGTAAAGGGACTCAAAACTCTAAAACCAAATAAGTTGTTCTCTCGTACCTTAACTAGTTTATAATTTTTTTATTAATCTGATTATACTTACTTAATGGTTGGAGTTTTCTCATGTTTCAAAGACTGTTCAGAGTCACTTGGAGAACACCTTAGCTGGTCAAATTCAAACTTAACATTGGCACTATCTATGAGAAGCATATATATGATTTGGTTTTTCTAATATCCACAGATCATTCAAGAGGAATTCGAAATCCTTCCCTCCAAACAATACACAAGCAGAAAACTTTGGAGCCGATTTTATAAACTTTCCGGCTATCCAAATCGCTGGAAAATAACACCTACAGCAACCATCTACCTCTTTCTAGATCGCCAAAACCCCACTGCAATATCGGTAAATCAGACTCGCTTCTACCGCCGAAAAGATCACCTTCATCGAACTTGGGGTGCACCTCCACGCGCATATGCAAGGTTCGTTGTTTTTTCCTGTCAAAACCAAATATGTTCTTCTTTGACAGCTAAGATGCGTAAAACACAATTTATATTAAGAGACAGATGGAGAATCTTTGCATTTATTCCAATCTGATAACTTTCAAATGCTTACATTACGATTACATTATTTCCTTTAATCAAAGGATTAAGTAGTTAAAGGCGTAAATCTTTCTTTAGAAAAAAATAAAATAAACTGAAGAGTCCAAGTTCGTCCAAAGAAAGAAAAGACAAGAAAAATATAGCAGATTGCCTAACTGTTTCAAAATTATTTCATGTTTGCTTGCATAAATGCCTACTAAAAAGATTTGAGTATATAATTAAGTTTACTTCAAAGCATAATAAGTTTTTTTGCATACATGCCTAACTGTTTCAAATAAAGGTATGCTTGCATACATGCCTGTTAAAAAGATTCTAGTATATAGTTAAATTTACTTCCAAGCATAAAAAGTTTGTTCATATATATCAAATAAAGGTCTAATTTAGAGCATATGGGTCCCAGGCATATTTCCCATACTGTACCCAAGCGAAATGGCTTTAATATATTTGATTTTAGTATTTGAATAAGAGCGAAGTAATAGCACCGGTGATGTAATTTCTCTTAATTAGCCTAATGTTATGGTCACGTGGTGGAGAAATATGTCCTTGTATTATGCTTTGAAATTCACACCTGCTTTGCACGTATCTTTGGCCTTTTTTTGGCCATAAAAATATAAAGTATATTACTTTTCTATAAGCTCAAACTAATCAACAGTTGGGTCAGATAATCACTTATTCCTATATTTCAAGGCATATTGCATACTTTGGCACTACTGAATATTATACATGTATTCGACAGCCTAGTGATCGAATTAGATAAAGTGATTCACGCATTCATCATGATAGATGCATGTTGCTTCACCACACTAAAAATCTAGATTGATCATATTTTTCATTGGTTGAATGTACCTGTCTTAATGTCCTCTTACATTTGCATAAATATGCTATTAAATTTGTCTATTTGATTAAATACTAATCAAAGAAGAAGGGAAAAAAAAAAAGTTTTACCTTCATCATATATATCCATCACTAATCACATGTACATTTACGTGCTTTTAAATTAAACACAATTTATCACATTTGCTTGATATGTTTGATAATTTATAGATACCGTAAAAATATAATTTGCTAGACTTATACATGCCCCAATATTATATAGTATCTTATCTATTATTGTACTAATAAGTGTTTGTTTATTTTCAAACTTGAGTCAATTGATGGCCGAGTCATATTTTTAATATTTTGTACTTGATAAAATATTTCAAGTGATTTTGTATACAATTTAGCACATACAACTTAGCTTGGGATAAAATCTCAAATTCAAATGGTCAACACTCCGTGAACGGTAAACCAAAAGTTTATATAAGTTATATTAAAAATATTATTGATCATTATCAAATGCGGATTTACATATGCGGATTTAACTAATCTCCTATTGAGCTCGGCTTTCAACCGCAATTATAAAAATTATTGTTGAAAGTTCTTTATGTTTGAATTCACCAAATCAAATGTGCTCATCACCTTAAACACGGAAGAGGCTATTGCTCGCCATCATAACAACTCATACAAAACTTTTCAGCTGATGATTTTGTTGGGGAGGAGTGACATCCAATATGTCCCCCTTGCTACTATAAAGGTCAAGGCAAAATAACCCGACCCCGAGGAAAGGCAATAAGTAGCTTTTCGACTCTCCCAGCTTTTCAGCGAAACTCTTCAGATACTAAATCACCAAAAGTACCGAGTTTTCACTTAACTTGGAGAAAAAGCCCAAGGAGATGACACACGACTAGAACACCTATAGTCACATTTAGGGTAAACGTGGTGACATGCTAAAAAGCCGACGACCGGGCTACAAAGTCAATACATCATCAATAATCTTGGGTTTTCACCAAAAATATACAATATCAGCAAACCATCTTGGGTTTTCATCTGTACAGTTTAAATACAACTATATATTAGTAACTCATGAGCGAGCAAAAAATTCAATATGAACTTTTATCATAACAAACTTGAACTTCTTAGTACATATTAAAAACTATGGGAGTAATAAGGTGGAATAGTTATAAAGTAGAGTGAAGCTGGACAAGTTATAAGGTGGAGCACAACATGTATGCAAAGTATCATAGCAGTGATAAAAACATCACATCAATGATAATATCAAACATCATATCATATTAGTGATAGCACCAGATTTTTTCACACAATAGTTACATCCCACAAATGGAGAACATGACCTAATTATATAGTCCATTTATTTTTAAGCAACTCTTCTTAATCGAAATTTCTTCAACCACTAGTTCAAGTCCCTATGCTCCTTAAACTCGTTTTTTGAGAGACTAATCATAATACAAGATTGTATTAATCCAATAATATTATTACACATGGCATGGTTAAGGTGTAAATGACTAATTTAAAATATAATTGTCACAATTAATTCCTATTAATATTATAACAGACACCATTGTTGTCCATTATTATTGAAATGGACGTCATTATTATTGTAATAGACATAACTCCTATATAAAGGGACTTAAAACCCCAAAACCAAACAAGTTGTTCTCTCATACCTTAACTCTTTCACAGTTTTTCAACTTATTACTCTGAATATACTAAGTTGATCGCTAGAGTTTTCCCAGGTTCTAAGGACCACTCAAGAGTCACATGGAGAACACCTCAACTGGTCAAATCTAGAGCTAACAAATATAGAAGTATCTTGATTTAAATTCTTGTTAAATTGTAACTTTCATTCTTAAAATAACTTCTTCATGATTGGTTTTAGTTAGAAGGAGTCCTAGTTAGTATAAAAAGTTATTGTCTCGACATTGTACCATCACCATCCAACCCAACTAATCTATGTACTACATATCCAATCCATTTTATGACCCCTACATGTGATGAGACACCAACAACCACATGGTGTCCCACTTTCTATCTACTTCTATAAGTTACAATATTAGAACACACCCTACAGCTCCATTTCTATATGGTTTGATGTTGTAAAGGGAAGCTCTTCTAAGATAGCATTCAATAATGAAGATCAAAACACAACCTTGCCTCCCCTCTGCAACAACAATAAAAATATTGAACATTTACAATATTGAATGCTTTCTAAAATTAAATGCTTCTCTAACTTATGAAAAAGTTGTAAAAACATTTAGGATATTTACAAAAGTCAGCTAGGCTGAAAGTTAAATTAATACAAATAGTTGTCATTTTTGTATTACCTGGTAGCCAGTCTTGATTGACAAAAGAAAAAGTGATGTTTAAGGTGTTTTATAGACTTCATGCGCAGACCTGTCCATGTAGACAAGGCATGCAATGCTACAAACAATTTGGGACTACCGACTGAGCCACCTTTCCAATAACATTGATGATGTATAAGGATATCAAATCAACACCATTTGCAAACTCCAAAAAGATCTTATGTAGGTTTTTTTTACCTTAAAAAAAGTAAGTAATAGCCATTGAGAAGAGACATCCCCTCTAAAAAAGAATGAAAAGAAGAAGAGAAGGAGAAAATAGAAAGAAGAGAAATAATAACAACTATGGTTATGACATGTACATAAATCAAGTTCCAATTGTACACAGAACCGACAAAAGTAGACCCAAGAACATGAAAACCATATCTATTTAATGGTTGAGTACCTAGATAAAGAAGGAAGTACATGCAATTGTCTGGCATCCTGAAATTGTGATAGAATTTTATAAATAGTATAGGCAAGAAAAGAAAGGATTGCCAACAATAAGTTGTTGAAGTACTAAGTAATTTTTTTCAGCATTAGAATTCTCTTCTTTATTTAGAAAGTTTCAGTACTAGAAGAATTCGTGTATTCAGGTAGCATGTCTTTTTTTTTATAGAAAAAGAAACTTTATTGACAAAGAAAGAAGTACATACAAGAGAACAAGAAGTCTTCTTAAGTAGAAACAAAAATAGAAAAGAAAAATGCAACATTAAAACAATAAGCTTGACAATCATATTGTATATCTACTAAAAAACACCCAAAAATACTCCAGAAGCATAACACCAAAGAGAATTGAAAAAAATAGTCTTTATCCCATAAGATATGTCATGGGAGATGACGAACACAAAAAATCCTCACATTACATTCTAATCATACTCCCCAAATCATTGCAAGGAAAGTATATCTCCACATACACTTGACATATTTTTTTTTTTTCCCCCTAAAACATTGGTATCTAGTCAGCAAAAATTCACGCAAAGAGCATAAACAGCCCTAAGGAATGCTAAAAGTGTCAAATAATTGACACCAAAGAATCCAAACAAAAGGGCAATGAAGAAAAAGACTCAATTCTATAAACGTATCACACTAATATCTAGGGATAATTCCTTTGAAGATATCCTCATCTGCAGCAAGTTATATGCATTTGCTATATTAAGAATGGTTATACAAAAAAAAGTCTTAACCTTAGATGAAACCTTAACTTTCTAAACAAAATTATAAAGGGGGAGTTTTGAATCTCGAAGGAGAAAATTGCACAAATCTAGATTTACAAGCAGAGGATCTAGAAGAATCAAGAGATCAAATTCTCATATTAGGTATATTATGGAAGCTATCATAACCCTTATAATCCAATATCGTAAAGTTTAGTTTTAAACATAATGTGCAAATTTTTTTTTGTTATAAAATAAACAAATTAAATAAATAATAATGTAATTGAACATGATATAAATGGATATCTCTAACGTACACTTTAGAGTGTTCGTGTATATTTTCAAATATTATACGTAAACTAACATGGTTACGTAAATATTAA
Source organism: Quillaja saponaria (assembly GCA_029379385.1). NCBI lineage: Eukaryota > Viridiplantae > Streptophyta > Magnoliopsida > Fabales > Quillajaceae > Quillaja > Quillaja saponaria. The sequence continues at coordinate 9,071,889 of CM055606.1, forward strand.
TTTTTACGAAACAAATTAAGTTAAGATAATACTTATATATATATTCATAGGGGAATTAAAGTCCACCACCAAATTGATTACCTTAGACTTAGATTATTATTATTATTATTTTATGTAAAAGGGAATTAATAAATGTATTATAAAGTATTATAACAAAGCTAAACCACTAGTCTATATTAAAATAATTGCTTTGTCTCTTTCTAGTAATTGTTCAACTGACTTAGGAGGGGTTTATCTTGAAATGTTGGCGGCTGTGTTCTGTACCTCCATTTCCTCCTTTTTCAGCCTTCCTTCCATCCAAATGTGAGCTTCCTTGGTGGGCAGTGTTGGAATATTGATTATACCAAGTACAGAGGAAATATTTTAAAAAAATTCAGCATAACCAAATCCCTAGGATAATCTCTATTGTTTATGAACCAATGTTTTTCTATTAATCTTATAAATAGAATATTACCTCTTGAAACGATTAGGATGATCTTAATTTTTGATCCACAAGTTGTACATGGTGTACAACCTCTAAGTGTATTCACACTGAATGACTTGATTAAGAGCTCTGTGTTGGCTACCAAAAATCTCCTTGTGTGCTAGCACAAGTGATGAGATTTTCTCACGTCTCACAAACACTCAGTTTGCCAAAAATTCTCTGCTAAGAATTTTGGCTCTCTGTGTGTGATATTTGAATAAAAGTTACATACAATACTTATAAGGTCTAACCTTATTTAAGTATGATATAACTGAACTCTAGATAATAAGATCAGATCTTATCTGTTACAGACTTTTAGATAAAATAGGAAGATCTCATCAAAGTTAATCCTATTTTAAATTTCAAATATCATTTGTTTGTAATTACATAAAAGTCCAAAACTTCTCTAATCAAATTGCATCCATTTGTGTATGACCCCTTAGGTTCATATTAAACTGGCAGTAGACCACATTAACTTAATGTATTTTTCAATTAGATTCACATCTAATTAATTTAAATCTAAACTAATTTTTGATTTACCCATTAATGAGAATTAATTCACAGTTTACCTACAAATCAAGATTGATGCCTAAAAGCATGTGATGACTACCCAGATAATATAGATATATTTGTGAACCTTTCCGTTGTTAGCTACCATGCAATTCAATCTTTCCATCATTCAATGTTCCTGATTAAACTTAGAGTATAGATTAATGTCAAACTCTAAATTGTTTAATCTGATGTATCTATTTATAAGTCACAACTCATGTGGTGAAACCTAAATTCTTTAATCTAGTTTCACACCACCTTGGCCAGGAGACTTTTTGAGTTATGTCTTAATTAGATAACATAGAACATTCTCTCTCTTTACTGAGAGTGATAGATCCCTTATTGTGCACTCATATACCTTCATACATAGATAGTTATACCCAACATCTATCTTTGTATAACCCATGGTGAATTATACTTAGATAGTATCAAAGCATGATAACCTATGTATAAGGTATCTATGATGCCTCAGGTCTAAAGATCATTTGCACCACTACAACGAAGAACACTCATTGACAACTATGTAAAAGTCCATATGAGTATTCTATGATAGATTCAATTCAGTGAACTTGTTCTCTAACAAGCATCTACATGTTTATTATAATGTCAACTACACAAGTGATCATAAGATCGATCACCCTCAACATTTGAGCTAATATAACATGTACTAATATAACTAGATCATTAATTCCCATTATTAATGATCCTATGATTATGAATATTTGAGAACAAAGCTTAAGAAAATATATCTTGTAAGCATAATCACATCATGGTTCTTATTTTCATTGCTTATATTCTATGGGATTTATCATGTTCATACTAAAGAATTAACTAGCAATTAAAGTACATGATAAATAATAATACCATAGAATAATGAATTATATTCATTTTATTAATAACTGAATAAGACTGTATTTATAAGTAATATACCATAGACATCTAATATCATTGGCTTGTAGGGCATATTACTAACAATCTCCCACTTGCACTAAAGTCAATCGCTCTTGTATCTCATACCCATCTTCTCAAAGTGGCGATCAAAATTTTGTTAAGACAATGGTTTAGTCAATAGATCTGCTATATTATCATTTGTTTATACCTTTTGTATATTCACATCACCCCTATCAATGATTTCTCTAATCAAATAAAAATGCCTCAGAATGTGTTTGATCTTTTGGTAAGACCATGGTTCCTTTACATGTGCTATGGCTCCATTACTATCACAGTATAAGGAGACTGGATTAACAATATCAGGAACCATACCTAGCTCGTTGATGAACTTTCTAATCCAAATAGTTTCTTTGGCAGCTTCGTTGGCAACAATATATTTAGCCTCTGTGGTTGAGTCTGCAATGGTGTCTTGTTTGAAACTTTTCCAATGCACCGCTCCACCATTCAAGGTGAATACATACCTTGATATAGACTACCTATCATCCTTATCAAATTGAAAACTTGAGTCTGTAAAGGCATCAATTTTCAAATCTAATACTCCATAGATGAGAAACAAATCTTGAATCCTTCTTAAGTACTTAAAAATGTTTTTCACTGCTTTCCAATGACATTCACCACGATTAGACTGATATATGCTTGTTACACTAAGTGCATAAGCAACATTAGGTCTAGTACATACCATAGAATACATGATAGATTCTATTGCTGAAGCATAAGGTACTCTACTCATTAATTCTCTTTCTTGAGGTGTTTGGGGTGACATATTCTTAGAAAGAGTGATTCCATGACTCATAAGCAAATAGCCTTTCTTGGAATCATTCATACTGAACCTCTTCAGTATTTTATCTATGTATGTAGATTGGGACAAGCCAAACAACCTTTTAGATCTATCTCTATAGATCTTAATCCCTGAGATATAGGTAGCTTCACCCAAATCTTTCATGGAGAAGTTCTTTGATAGCCAAACCTTGACTTGATTGTAACATAGCTACATTGTTCCCAATGAGTAGTATGTCATCCACATATAGGATCAAGAAAGCAACAGCGCTCCTACTAACCTTTTTGTATACATAAGGTTCATCCGGATTCTTAATAAAATCAAACATTTTGATTGTTTCATCGAAACGGATGTTCCAACTTCTTAAAGCTTGCTTGAGTCCATAAATGGATCTTTGTAGCTTGCATATTTTGTGTTTATCATCACTAGATATAAAACCCTGAGGTTGTGTCATGTACACATCCTTTTCAATATTTCCATTGAGAAATGAGGTTTTTACATCCATTTGCCATATTTCATAATCATAGTATGTAGCTATAACAAGTAAAATCCTAATTGATTTATGCATAACTACAGGAGAAAAGGTTTCATCAAAATCAATTCCTTGCTTTTGACTATATCCTTTCCCCACTAGTCTTGCTTTATAGGTTTCAATCTTTCCATCTACTCCAATCTTTCTTTTGAAGACCCATTTGCAACCTATAGGTACTATACCTTGAGGTGCATCAACCAAAGTCCAAGCTTTGTTAAAGTAAATGGAATCCATTTCGGATTTCACGGCTTCTTGCCACTTCTCAAAGTCAATATCATACATTACCTCTTCATAGGTAGTAGGATCCTCATCAGTTATGAGTTAACCTTCATCACCCTTAATGAGAAATCCATAATATTTCTTAGGTGGTTTAGGTATCATTCCTAACCTACGTAAAAGTTGTGTACTTTGAGGTTCCATTTTAATAGGCACCTGAGGTGGCGGTGTATCATTCGCTTGTGGTTATTGTGATATCTCATCAAGTTCTATCTTGCTCCCACTATTTCCTTCTAGCATAAACTCTTGTTCTAGAAAGATAGCATGTTTTGAAAAAAACACTTTTTGTTCCAATGGGTGATAGAAATAATATCCAACAGTTTCCATAGGATATCCCACAAACTTGCACTTATCAAATTTTGCTCCTAGCTTATCTGATTGTAACCTTTTTACTTATGCAAGACAACCCCAAATCTTAATGTAATTAAGATTGGGTTTCTTTTCTTTCCATATCTTGTATGGTGTTGATGATACAGCCTTCGAGGGTACTCTATTAAGTAGGTAGGCAGCAGATAGTAGGGCATAACTCCAGAAAGAGGTAGGAAGATCAGTATAACCAATCATGGATCGAACCATGTCTAACAATGTTCGGTTTCTTCTTTCTGACACACCATTCATTTGTGGTGTTCCAGGAGGAGTCCACTGAGAGAGAATTCCATTCTCTTTTAAATGATCAAGAAACTCATCAGACAAGTATTCACCTTCTTAATTTGATCGAAGAGTTTTAATACTTTTCCCAATTTGCTTTTCAACTTCACTTTTGAATTCTTTGAACTTTTCCAATAATTCAGATTTATACTTTATTAAGTATACATACCCATACCTAGAAAGGTCATTGGTGAAAGTAATAAAATAGGAGTAACCTCCTCTAGTAGTGACTGTTAAGTGTCAACACACATTAGTATGCACTAACCTTAATATATCTACAGCTTTTTCTCCATGTCCACTAAATGGAGTTCTAGTCATTTTTCCCATAAGACAAGCTTCACAAGTTGGATAGGATTCAAAATCCTTAAAGTCTAAATAACCTTCTTTTACCAACTTGTGAACTCTATCTTCATTAATATGACCTAGTCTTAAGTGCCACATATATGAATAATTTACTTGATCATTTTTCCTTTTGTTTGAATGTTCGATACTAAGTACATTATCATGCACATTAAGAATATAAAGACCGTCATCTAAAATACCAGTACCATAAAATTCATTATGGAAATAAATCGAACAACATTTGTTCTTAAGAGAAAATTCATAACCCTCTCTATCAAGTTTAGAAACAGAAATAATGTTCTTCACTAAAACTGGTATGTAGAAGCAATCTTTAAGTTCTAATGTTTTTTCAGATGGTAAAACTAAGCAATAGGTTCCTACAGCTAGTGCAGTAACTTTTGCTCCATTTCCTAGTCGCAAGTCCACTTCACCTTTACTCAGCCTTCTACTTCTTCTCAGTCCCTGCATAGAATTGCAGATGTGAGAACCACTACCAGTATCTAATACCCATGAAGTAGAATCGTTAATAGTTATGTTAACTTCAATAACGAACATATGAGACATACCTTCAGAAGGTTTATTCTTTAAACTTGCAAGATACTCCTAGCAATTTCCCTTCCAATGTCCATCCTTTCCACAATAGAAGCATTGTCCCTTATCATTGGCCTTAGTAGGTTTCTTAATCACCATTAGGTTTGTGTAGCTTCTTCTTTTTCGAATCCTTCTTTTTAGAAGAACTCTTGCCCTTTTTGGACTTTGAAGAGCCACCTACATACGGAATGTGGTTTTTGTCCTTCTTAATAGATGGCTCAGCAGTTTTCAGCATGTTAACAAGTTCAGGAGATGAAGCCTCTAGCTTGATCATGTGAAAGTTCATAACAAACTGCGAGTAAGTGTCAGGCAAGGATTGCAGGATCAAATCTGTGCACAACTCAGTATCCATATTGAAGCCTAGTTCTTTTAACTACTCAATATGTCCTATCATCTTTAGTCCATGTTCAGAGACAGATGATTGTTCAGTCATCTTAGCCCTGAAGAGCTCTCTAGATATCTGATATCTAGCTATACGACTATGCTTACCATAAAGTTCATGTAGATGCTTTATGATAGCTGAAGCATACTCCATCTTATCATGTTGCTTCTGAAGCTCATTTGACATAGATGCTTGCATATAGCATATAGCTTTTATATTATGCTCTTCCTATTTAAAATAGGCATTTTTTTACTCATCAGGAATTTTAGGAATAGGAGCCTCAAGGACATAACTTATCATTTCGGAATTGAGAACAATTCTCAAATTCCTAAGCCAATACATATAATTTGGTCCAGTCAAGCGATTTATTTCTAAAATACAGGTAAGTGGGTTTGCCATGATGATCTACAAATAATCAACAAATTATATTAGCATTTATTCAGATTATTAACTACCAAATCAAATAGATTTGGTCTTTTAATCTAAATGGTACCTCTTACTATTCTTTTCGATTTCCATTACCCTCTAAAAATGGAAAGCGAGTAACCCCGTTGGAAGGTTACTTAGCGGGGATTAAGATCTCATCATATATACAAATAGCCATGTATGACACAACAAACCAAAAGTATTTGATAGGTAGATAACTATTATCAATTTCATCATATGAAATTCTTAATCATATTTAGCCCCTTAAAGTTATGCAATAATGTGTGACACAACAAATTACATAACTTTTAGTTAAGTTACTCCCACTATTCACAACAAGTATATCCCAATATATATAATTCTTGTGTGATACAACAAAATTATATAATCAAGATATCTCATAAGCATCTACTATGCATAGACAATACAAATTATCTCAAAATTGCAAATCGTGTGTGGCATATCAAATTTACAATCACAAGATAATTTCTAATATTATCTATAATAGTGGAGGGCTACGAATTTCATTCTTATAATGAATTTCGTTACAACTTAATATTTCTATATTTGATTAAGAGGGATTCTTGGTCAAATTTTAATATATTTAGGTCTCATTATGCATATATCACATATATCATCTATGAACTAGGCATGCATCAACATACATTTTAATATACATCTTATGCTAACATGGTGGATGACTATGGACCTTTTCTAAGTGTGATTTACTTGAGCCATAAGTAAATCACTAGGACTTTCCTAAGTATAATTATTACATGAAAATATCCCATACATTCATGGGTTTTCAATCTTTAAATACGAATAGCCACCTTTATTTTAAAAATTCTATCCTATCCTAATAATCTATACATAGTATTTATTAAGAAACCTTGAATCAAATTCAAGGGGAATTGTATAGGAGGGAAATAGAAAATTACATTGAGAAATAAAATAGGGAGGGAAATAGAAAATTACATTGAGAAATAAAATAGAAAGGTGAGGCATGCAAGCCCCATTTAAATATTACAACCCAAATAATTTTACAACCAAAAAAAATAAAGATAAAAACTCATCACATAGGTCTAATGTCCACAACCATCCACTAATCATCCATACAATCACATTGCATTAAATAAACATAATAATAACTTGATTCCATTCTAATTGTGATCATGCATGAAGTTTCTTAATATCAAATATCCATGAATTTCTCAAATCCTAGTAATATTGGATTTAAATAATAATCAATTATAATCCAATAAGGATTTTAATAAAATAAAATAATGTTTTAATTAAAATCCTACTTCTATTAGTAGTGATAAAATTAAATAACTCTTAATTTATTTTAATTAGAATTCCTAATGAAATAAAACACTCTTGTTTATATCAGTTAGGATTCTACTACTAGTATTATAATTAAAATAAAATAACATTTATTTATTTTAATTAGAAAACAAATCAGACTAGTATTATTAAAATAAAATAAACTCTTTATTTTAATTTAATTTATTTAATTAAAATACAACTAATCTGATACGTATTAGTAGAAACAATTTATTTCTAATTTAGAGGATAAATAATCAAAATTGTAATAAAAGAATAAAGAAACAGAAAATTTTACGTGAACAGTAAACTACAAAATTTTGTAAGCCATGTCCAACATAGTATATGGAATTGCCTTTGATTATCAACAATATTTACGAAATTGCCATCATCATAGCAATTTTGTGACCATTCACGTGTTTTTTTTTTTTTTTTTTTTTTGGAATAATTCAACAACTTTGAAACTAATGTTTAAATAACCAAGATTTATGAAATCTCATATCAATAAAATCATAAACAAAATCATCCAAATCTCATTAGAATAATTAAATCAAATTCATCATAATCACAATAATGGAATCAAATCAATTAATAAACTAATAGAGCTGGCTCTGATATCACTGTTGGAATATTAATTATACCGGGCATAGCGAAAATTTTTTTAAAAATTTTACATAACCAAATCCCTAGGATAATCTCTATTGTTTATGAACCAATGTTTTTCTATTAATCTTATAAATAGAATATTACCTCTTGAAGCGATTAGGAATACTTATAAGGTCTAACCTTATTTAAGTATGATATAACTGAACTCTAGATAATAAGATTAGATCTTCTCTGTTACAGACTTTTAGATAAAATAGGAAGATCTCATTAAAGTTAATCCTATTTTAAATTTCAAATATCATTTGTTTGTAATTACATAAAAGCCCAAAACTTCTCTTAATCAAATTGTAACCATTTGTGTGTGACCCCTTAGATTCATATTAAACTGGCAGTAGGCCATATTAACTTAATGTATTTTTTCAATTAGATTCACATCTAATTAATTTAAATCAAAACTAATTTTTGATTTACCCATTAATGAGAATTAATTATTAAATTAATTATTGGGTTACCTACAAGTCAAGATTGATGACTAGTAGCATGTGATGACTACCTAGATAATAAAAATATATTTGTGAACCTTTCCGTTGTTAGCTACCATGCAATTCAATCTTTCCATCATTCAATGTTCTGATTAAACTTAGAGTATGGATTAATGTAAAACTCTAAATTGTTTAATTTAATGTATCTATTTATAAGTCACAACTCATGTGGTGAAACCTAAATTCTTTAATCTAGTTTCACACCACCCTAGCCAGGGACTTTCTAAGTTATGTCTTAATTAGATAACATAGAACATTCTCTCTTTTTACTTAGAGTGATAGATCCCTTATTGTACACTCATATACCTTCATACATAGATAATCATGCCCAACATCTATCTCTGTATAACCCATGGTGAATTATACTTAGATAGTATCAAAGCATGATAACCTATGTATAAGGTATCTATGATGCCTCAGGTCTGAAGATCATTTGCACCACTACAACGAATAACACTCATTGACAACTATGTAAAAGTCCATATGAGTATTCTATGATAGAGTCAATTCAGTGAAATTGTTCTCTAAAAAGCACCTACATGTTTATTATAGTGTCAACTACACAAGTGATCATGAGATTGATCACCCTCAATATTTGAGCTAATATAACTTGTACTAATCTAATCGGATCATTAATTCCCATAATTAATGATTCTATTATTAGGAATATTTAAGAACAAAGCTTAAGAAAATGTATCTCATAAGCATGATCACATCATAGTTCTTATTTTCATTGCTTATATTCTATGGGATTTATCATGTTCATACTAAAGAATTAACTAGCAATTAAAGTACATAATAAATAATAATACTATATAATAATGAAACATATACATTTTATTAATAACTGAATAAGACTGTATTTATAAGTAATATACCATAGACATCTAATATCATTAACTTGTAGGGCATACTACTAATAGGCAGAACGTGTGGCAGTTGGTAAGTGTTCTATTTTTTTTTCTTTTCTTTTGTTGGCAAAGAAGCTTATGGGTAACAGTTTTAGGAATTGAAAGTGGTCACCTAGAACGATTGGCAGCAGCTTATTGCTGTTGCTTCATTCGTCCTTGCTTCCAACTTCCGGGTTGGTGATTTTGGCCATGTGGATGGGGATGTTTTCTTTGTTGGTGTGGGGGTTTGGTGTGGAAATTTGAGTGTTACCGTGAGTTGAAAGGGGTTTATTGAATATTGTGTTGGAAATCCCCTCTGTTTAGACAACAATCTGCCGCCTTGTGGCCGGTACCATGATGGTCACAAAGGGTGGAAAGTTTTGACAGTTTTGGTCCTCTAGCTTGATCGTGTGGATAGGTAATAGGAATGTTGTGATTTGGGTTTAGCTGCCTCTGTTTTGAGTAGCACTAGAAGGCCTTCAGTTGTTATTTTCTTGACTGTAGGGAGGGCAATAGAAGAGAATTCCAAGAAGTAAAGGTGGCTGGAAAAGAAACTAGGATAATAGGAATATATATATATATATGTCTTTAGGTGTAATACAATTTGGAAAGTAAGTTAATTAAAATTATGCAATTTTATTTAAGGTTATTAAGAATATAAAATGAGTGATTTGGATTGCAATGGATTTAGATTAAGATTAACAAATGTCTAATAATAAGTTTGAATTTAAAATTCAAGGTGAATATATATACTATCGAAAGTTCTAGTTATTTTAATTTAACTTATTAAATGTAACATGAGGAAACTTGTGGAAAGACATTGATAAATGGATGAGAATATATATATATATATATACGAAGAATTGGGATTAATCATACGTAATACAAATCGTGGAAATGTTCATATGCGACTAAATATAAAATGTTTCCATAATAATCACAATTCTAGCATGTTAGATGAATATATATATAGGTTTTGGAATTTTAGAAGTAACAATATAATGATTACTAAGATTAAAATATGAATTTGAAATTTTCAACTTCATATCGTATTGAGGACATTCTGACTGCCTTTGCAGACTAGACGAACAGACGAGTCACGTACCTGAGCTGTGAGTGAATTACATACTCTTTGGTTGCTAGATTCTTATGTGCAATTATATGTGTATGTGAATAGACGTGTTATATGGAAATCTAAGTAAAGACAGTATTTTAGTGATTTATTTAAATTATGCTTGTTTGACATTGTTTGTGATTGATAAGGGCCAACAAAAATGAAACTTTTTAAAATGATTTTTATTTCTGAAAATGAAATTCAGGTGCACCTAGGATATGTGATTTGAAATTTTGAAATACTCTGATTCTGACAAGTGTTTTAAAAGAAAAGAAAATTGAGTGCTCAGCCTTGGTGGGATGGACTGGATGAAGATTAATCTATTGTGCGAGCTCGTAAATGCCCGGTAGGGGGTGATATTATTGTACAGGGCTAGTTTACTCGTTGGCCCTTTGCTTGCTTGTATACTTTTATTGTTTCGTATGAATTGGTTGCTATATTGAAAAATGTGAAATATATGAATCGTGATTGTATGATAATTATAAATACATACAAGTGCAATTAAATTTAGACATGAGATTAATTAGTGATATATGTGTTGGGCGATGCTGATACCCTTCTGGGTACGTGGTTTGCTCACTGAGTTTTTGTGACTCATTCCTTCTTTTGTGGTTTTTTTTTTTTTTAGTATCAGGAAAACCCAATTGGCTGTGTTAAGATTTGTTACCTACCGACACTATTGCAGCAAGGTATATCCTGAAGTCACATACTTGAAGCTGATAGGGCGACATTTGCAGTCATTTTAGGTGTCATGCTTTGTTGTGTATATTGAGTTAACTATGGTAATTCATGGTTAGGAGCAGAGCTCCTTTGAGTATTTTGATATTATGGTTTAACCGTGAATTATACTAGGTTATTGGTGTATATGCTTGTTAGGCAGGTTCCACTTTACTGGGGATCTTTGCAGAATTGAAAGTAAATATTTATGTTTCATAGCCCGATCATGTATATATTTTGATTCAGATAAGTTTTCTTAGTCTTAACTATAATTTGTGTAAGAGTCAGTTGTGTTTGGTCATTGTGGATTCAGGGTAATAGAGGTTCGGGTATCCATTCTTCCAGCCAGTCATACCTTCATACGAGGTTGTGACAAAAGTAACAAACTAGTGAAATCACAAACTTCCTGTTATAATCTGAAATCTTAATATTATGCTTTAGAAGTATTTTATGTAACTGATTATAAGATAAATAAAATTATAAACAAAGTGAATAAATAATATATATATATATATATATCAAGATTTGATTAACACCATAATTTTAAAACTTTGACTTTTGACTTGATTATTTTTTTTTCTTCTTTTTCCTCCATTTTGTTTACACTTCCTTTTTCTTTTTTCTTTTTTCTTTTTTCTTTTTTCCCTTAGCTGACTTACTCTCCTACTTTTCCTTTGTTTTCTCTTGGTCATTCTTGTTCATTTCCTCCCCTGTTTTGCCATGAAGCTCTTCCCTTGCAATCGTGGGTCTCCATCTCCTCTTTGGTTGTGCATGAGTTGGTAAGCTTTGTTCTTCTTTTCCTTCCACCCGAGAGCATCAATAGCTCTGTTTTTGGGTTGTAGTCATTAACAAGGCAACTGCTATTTTAGAGTTGCAACATATGTGGTTGGCAGTCTTGGGTTGGGAATTCAACGGAGACTTCCTTGCTTACAGCCTCATTTCTGGCCATGGCAACCAGTAGCCTTCTTTCCCTATCAGACTATAAGAAGTTCCTTGCCTTGCAGCTGCTCTGTTTTGGTGGTGCAACAACCTCCTCTTTCATCCTTGTCTTGTAGCCCTTTTCTTAGGCTCCTTCTTGCCCTACATCATTTGCCTCAACCAGTAAGGACAACCAAGGAAGGGCAGCCAATGGCAGCAGCAAGCTACAAGCTAGCCGTGAGGTTTGGTAGTCTAAACTACCTCCAAATCCCAGTATTATCTTGTTTCCTTGAGGTTTCACCTTGATCCTTCCCTTGTTGATTGAGAATTAGGTGTAGTATGTAGTTTGGTTATGAATAAAAAGTTTAGAAAACAAGGAACATAAATGGTGGTTATATGAATTGGAAGAGGAAAGATTAGAATTTAGTTGTATTGATGTTGGAAGTGTATAGTTCAAGTTTTTGATTAACTTTAAGTAATCAATTTAACTTGAATTCAATGTTTGGAATATAAATAAGATGGGAATTGATAGATTTGTACTGATTTTTCTAGTGTGTATATATATATACACATACACATGTACTAGAATAAATCATGCCTTCAAGGTATTCGATAAAATGTCTAAGCGAAGTTAATTTTGAATAAATACATATGAGTTAACCTATATGGGTTTTATTAATTAAATGATTAATTAGGGGATTATAATTATAAAATTTATATAGTAAGTAATATTTGAAATTGTGATTTTTAGCTCTGGAACATGTGATTGATCAATCGCCACCCTTGAATTCAAGAAGGAACGACATGTTGAATCCATAAACTTTGTGAGTGGAAAATGTCATCCTTTGGTTGCTAGTGTATTGTTGGTATTTGTTTAGGTGTTATATATGCATATGTGAATGTAGTTTTAAATGTGAATGTTTAATACAGTAATTGAATTAATTGGTAATAATATTATGTTGTTGACAATTTAATATTTATCGTCTTGTGATTTGATGTGAAACCTTGTTTATGTGTGATAAGAGCCAGTGAAACTATTTTTATATGAGATAAAGTCTAGCTGCACCTAAGATAACTTGATTTGATTATTTGGTATTTGAATAAAAATATTAGAGTAACTCAGTCCCGGCTAGAATATGTGAGAAGTTTATATATTCTTATTATAAGAGAGCAAAAATGCCTTGAGGAGGATATATATTTGGTGTACGGGTGCTGAGTTACTGCCATTTGGCCCTTTTGGATGCTTTTGATTGTATTATTTGTATATTATTTTTTGTGTGAGTTGTTTTGGCGTGATTTTATATTTTCTACATTTATGTACCTGTGAAATACAATTGTTTTATAATTGATGTTTATGAGTTATTTGATCTACATATTTTTTTTTATGTATTGATTGATGCTAGTACCCTTTAGGTACATTTTTCACTCACTGAATCTTTATGAGTCACATTTTATTTGTTCATGTTTTTTTTTAGTATCAGGATCTCAGCAGACATCACCGATGGATACCTGACCTGTCGATTGTGTTGCGAGAAGGCATAATATCGAGATCACTTACTTGAAAGTCAAGGAATAAAGCTTTGCAGTCACATTAGGGCTTAAGTTTAGGATTTTGATTTGTATATCAATTGAGTTTATTATTATTTATGAGATAAAGTGAAGCAAAACTCTTTGTGGATATTGTTGTGTTGTTGACTAGTTGTGTATAACTAGGGTATAACATGTTTGTATTAGTGTGTATGTTCCACTTTACGAGGAATCTTTATCAAAAATTTTAGTTAAATCACTATGTATCTTAGTAAATGAGTCTTTACATATGGTTTTGTTTATATTAAAATTTCCTTTTAAATTCTAATTTGGTCAATGGTCATATGCATCTCTTTGATTTAGAGTCAGGGTTACGATACTTTGATTATCCATTTCTCTGGTCAATCATACCTCTGTGTGAGGTGTGACACTTCCCTTTCATTTAGACCTTTTCTAGAAAGGTGAAAATCTTATGGAACATCATCACCCTCTAAAACATAAAAAGAATAAACTGTAGCAAAATGGAGAGTGAAGAGCTGATAAAACCTAAGATAAACCACAACAAAAGACCCATTCCTTATCCAAATATCCTCCCAGAAACAAATACGAGTACCACTAGGGACTACCAACTTAAATTTAAGTAGGGGAGAAAAGAGTTGAATTACTTAGGAGATGAACTTCGAAGGACTAGCATGTGAAATGCTTGTACCAGCTTTGGCATCCACCTATTTCGATGAAGACCAAACTTTCTCTTAATCACCATGTGCAAAAAGTGAATCAGGCTCTCGAGGAAAACACCATAACCATTTTCACACTAAAGAATCGTTTTTTGGCACCAAATTAGAAATCTCCAAACCACCTTCACGCTTAGACTTATAATAATTATTCCACTTCATTAAATGGTCTCTCTTGCTCTCATATTCTCCCGACCAAAGAAAATCCCGAATAAGATGCTCTAAATATTTGCCACCTTCACAGAAATCTTAAACAAAGGTGTCTGACTTTGCAGTTTGCCACATTTGACTATGCAGTATGATAAATCAACTGCCCGTTCATAATCAATTGAGTTGCAGGAAATGATTTGGTAGTGCATACAATTCCTACGTGTGCAAGTTGCAAACTAAACCCATATGTAGCTACTAGCAAATAGTAGGAAACAATTGGCTGCATCCTCTGCCTCCTGCTCTCAATATTATTTCAGAAGATGCTGTTCTTAAGGTTTAAAGCTGCCGAAACCTTTTAAGGACAGAGTCTTGTTTACTGCAATAACTGGAGCAACAATTTCCAGTAAACCATGGGCCTGCTAAGGTTGACAGCTACAAGATTCTGGGTCTGTAATGATTACAATTTACTCCACAATTAAAAACATCCCATTTTAAAATCCTGACTAGCTCTCATTGTAGTGCTCAACTCCTAGAGAAACAGGACTTTCTAGTATTTCCTACGATCCACTCGGCCAACAGCACCCACTACTTCTCAACAGTCTTTAACTTCTAACATTATATAAAACAGGTCCCCACTACAAGAACACACAACATATCATCAACTTGAAGCTGGGAGAAACGTTTCATAGCTGAGTTGGAACTATACATTTTGCTGATGGGTAGTAGACAGCACTATCTTTGTATGCAAAATCATCTTCTGCACAGACTGGAGCATTTACTATTGAAGGACCAACAAGAATAGCGTACAGATCGATGTGTATTGATAAAAATCCTTGACCGAATCTCTGGGAAATGCTCCCTCAAAACTGAACTTGCATGACCTGCCGTCAAGGTTGAGGATTACAACATCTTGACTAAAGCTCATTCCTCCGTGAAACCTCTTTCCACTTGAAGAAAGAGATTATCTGGATTTCAGTTTCATGAAACTTGCTTCCTTTGTCCACCTTACTAGAAGTGCTATACCAAGAAAATTTCACGATAGAATTCTCGAAACAGAAAGAACAGACTGTTATTTGTGTACATATTGAAAATTAGCAAACTGTTTATCTGATATGTTCAACTTATGAATACAATAAAATGCCGTTTCCTAGATAGCAGATGAAAACGATTAACATTACAATGCAATGGCAGCAGTGGTGAAACAAGCAGGTTGGGCACCTGCCTATTTGTAACTTGGTGGAATTTAAGTCTCAAAGTCATGATCTATTTAGGGTTTATGTTACAAAGAAAGGGGTTGCGGGTTAAACGTTGAATTGTAGTTTGATTCAATTGACGTTTGAGGGATAAACAAAAGCAGGAATTTAGAAAAATGGATGCTTGAAAATAAGGAAAAGATTAAAAAAAAAAAAAAAAAAATGAAACAAGGAAAATGACTGCTGAAATTTCTGGATGGCAGTGAATTAACCTTGAGATTGATAGTATTCCATAAAAGCATGATAAATAGTGTTAGTATTTTGATTGTGTAAGGAACGGAAGTTCTTCAGGGGTTGCAAAGAATACAAAGTCAAGGTACTGTGACTGTGTCCGTGAATAGAAGTACAATGAAGAAGAGAGGAGAGAGAACAGAAAGGCTGCCTGTTCACACTCAAGCAGTCACATTCATTTGCTTGTCTTATATCTCAGTTCAAGTACATGTGAAAAAGAAGGAAAATGAAGAAGAGGGTAGAGAACACAAAGGCAACTTGCTCACACTCAGGCACTCATATTTCTATAGCTTAAACTGAAAAGTTACAAGTGATATATCCTATAGACCTTAACTTTTTTTACTACAAAGAAAATACTTTGACTATTCTCCGCTACTAAGAGTCTAGGACTAAGGCTCTTACACAGTAAAACTTGAGACTCAAGAAAAGGAACTTAGAACTCCTAAATAGTAAATACCCAATAATAAAACTTCCTAAAAGTATTATGAAAATACAGTTTATGGATATGATTTTTCCATAAATAAGAAATTAACTCTGCACATTCCATTACCTATCATTCATGAACTAAAATCTCAAAGTGAAAAAAGAGAAGAAAAGCTAAACTAAACCAACCTTAAGCTACATCTGAGAAGAGTGTAAGTGGGGGAAGGGCAAGGGAATATACACTTGTTTCCAATGTACGGGAGTTTTAAATAAAGGAATGTTAGGGCATAAAAGGGGACATAATCCCCTCATAAAATATGATTGAGTCTTTATGATTTCCCAGATCAATTAAGGGTGTAAGTGCTTAGCCTCCCCCTCTCTTACTTAGAACATCCAACCTAGGAAGATGATACTCATTCCCCTAATCCCCTTGCCCTCCTCTCTGCTCCCTCCAGCTCTCCACCAAAATCCCAAATGTAGCATAGAATACTAATGACTTGAGCTTCAAATACTTGTAAGACTCATAGCAGTCGTAAGTCGAACACAAACACAGGGATAGAATCTGAAATGTGCCACTCAAGGAGATGTCCATTTTCATATCATGGACGTTGAGTAGGCCAATAACAACATAAGTATACAACAGCATTGGACTAGGTCCCCAGAATATAATTTAAGAGGATTATTTCATACTAAAGTTGGTATTGGGTTCTGAATGCTCAAATATTCAGCATGAAATTGATATTAACACGATTATTCTTAAATAGCACTATGAAACATTATAACATTTTTCTGTTTATTGATTAAGAATATAGTTATAGAGCATCAAATGGAACTTTATGAATCACTTTTATTTTCACAAACATGGCCACCAAATTAAATAATTGCCTACCACATTAAGATGAATTTGTTTAAGAAAAGTCAATATCCATAAATAGCCGAGTACCCAAAAAAAAAAAAAGTAGGGACATGACAACATATAGCATACAGAATCTCATTTAATTAGATATGGTCAATTAAAAAAAATGGGGCACCAAAAGAATTGACGGCTGACCCATATGAGGTAGGAAACTCTCAAGTACGGTGCTAAGGGAAGGAGTTTACCTGTCTATTCCGACCACATAAAACAGGCCATTCAGCATGGATTCTAAAATTGCGGAGGCTTGGTTCAATCAAACTGCTGAGTATTGGAAACAAGCTATAGCCCTTACTCCCAGTAATTATATTGAAGTGCAGAATTGGTTGAAGATCACAAGGCATTTCCAATAAGAACACTATTTTTATTTAATATCCATAAATAACCCAGTACCAAAAAAAAAAAGTAGGGACATGACAACACATAGCATAAATCTGCACACATGCATATGTACACACCCACAGTCCATAGATTCACACATTAAATAATTACTAAATAAACCAAGCATAATTTGATGGCAAATCCAAACCCTTCTAACTTGAAAGAAGTTTATCACCTCTTGATAACAATGATTCCGTTCACAACTCAATCAGGAAGTCTTATTAAAACAACAGTAAATACTAATCCCAATTATAGATACAGATTGCTACTTCAAGATAAAGAAAAAAAGAATATATTATAGTGTCTCTTCACCAAATATCCTAAAATGGAGAAAATATCCACTTTTTCACCAATAAGCTCTCATATCCATTCAAGACAATTCCCTAGATCAACTACATTAGCAAACTGAAAAAGTAAGGACTATAGAGGTGTATCAATCAGCATTGAGAATGCACATATGACGAGAATAAATTGGTGAATTTTCTACTTCAGCAGATAGCTAACTCAAGGTTTATTATGCCCTAGAATTAGTGAAAATATTCTTTTACAGAAACATGGGTTTTTTATTGAAGAATTAATTTCATAATGAACTCTTTAAGTTGCAGAAGATCTGAAAGCATAATGTATGGAACAATGGCAAGCTATCCTGACTAGATGTTTATAAGCTCATAAGACAAGCTACTTTTAAATTAATACAAAGGGAAGCATATTATTTAAACAATAAAGAGCCAAAAGTTCATCAATAGACACTAGAGTATCAGAGTTTCTCCTTCCATTCCACTATTTCCGCTCTGAAAAACTACCAAAGCTTTACAATCGATGCAAAAGAGAGCCTAACAAGCACTTTATTCCATTTATATCACTTAAAACCTGATTAGTAACGAGAAGAAAATATGTATACTTATTATACAGAATAAAGAAACCAAGAAAAAACACATAATTCTGTATAAGCAACATACATACTGAAGAGTTACCTGAAATCTAATCATTCAGGCATCGATCACTTTATGAAGGGCATCAACTTCTATACAAAGAACTGAAGAATCGCATTCTTACTCTATTTGGACCTTTGGCTTCTTAAATCTGTGTATTAAAGATTCTATACACTTTTGTATTCCAGTTCTATTTGTTTGGAAAACAGCCTGAGATGCCTGATGTAAATTTTGAATCCCACGACCCAAGCAGGCAATTGATGGGGCTGCAGGAAGAGATTCAGCAGCACACTCAATCCCATCTCCATACAAAAGCAAACCCGTACATGATCCAACACTGCACACAAACGTAGCCCAAGGTACAATGCCAATTGGATGTACCCTTCGTTTCCTCATTATTTCATAGAATGCTGTCCTCATAGCCGATAGGCTGGTCTTTTCAGCAGAGGCTATAACACTGTGTGCAACTGTCCGAATCTTTTCAGCAGATGCAGTTGCCCTCGTCAAAGATGCACTGGAACTAGCAAATCCTGGAGCAGAAACTTGAGATGGACCTAGGGTCTTGCCAAGGGCAAACGCCACTGCTTTCTTTGTTTGGATAAGAAATAGCTTCATCGACGCAGGAACTTTCAAAGACACAACCTTGACAAAAGTTGATGCAGGAGCTACTTTGGAGAGAGAAGCAGCTCCTATAACTGCTGTTGCTCCAGCCCCAACTGCCACCACAGGTTTATCTGCTAACAATCGCTTCTTTTCAGAATGACTGAAATCCCCTTTTCCTTCACAATTTGTTACTAGTTCTCCAACCAATTCGTTTACTTCCACAGGGACAGGGGTATTCCAGTGTTTTCTAAGACCAGCTAAGCCACTGGCATCCACTACTGCCACAATGGTCTTAAACTTCCCAGTCTGGCTACGAAGAGCCCGAGCAAAGAGCACATATGACTGATCCTCAACTGGAAGATCGTGAAACTCAACCATAGATGGGTTGTAACGCCCTTTCTTGCTAATGGGTAGCCTACCACTACTATTTAGAGCTATTCGTAGCCCCTCAACTGCAATTCGGAATGTGAAGACCTCAGAAATGGTTTGTGTGTCCACAACCTCACCTCTGTTTACATCAAAAAGCATCTTCTGTGCATGGGCTAGCGCCTTTCCCATTGATGTTAAATCAAATAACATATCATGCAGATCCATAAGTAACGGATATATGGACTTGGCAAAAGGTGGGGCTTCGAAATTGGTCCTTGGCTGAATTTCTTTTGAACCCGGCTCAGCAATTGAAATCGGGGTGACCAATAGTTCTTGTTGATTGGTCCATATAAAGAGATAAGGCTTTCACCATCTGTGACTTGACATCATTGCTCGGGAAAAACCTATACGGACTAAAAGAAGCCAGAGAACCAGCTTTCTGAGGAGCCAAACGACTAACTAGATTGTGAAACTTGTTCCCAGCAGCTTCTACTTCCCCAGAAGTTTTATCCCAAGAACATTTCCCCATGGGTGATTCAAGCAAAAAGAAAAAGGATCCAACCTCATCAGCCACCGTCTTGGCAGCCAAAAAATGGCCGTGGAAACTAATCCCAAAAATCTCACGCAACACCAAATCTGCTGCTAGACTATCGTACTTCTCCCTAGAAATCTTATCAAAGAAAGATCGTTTGACTACTCCAATAGATGAAGTGGGTACGGGGATATCAACACTATCATCTAACTGACACTCTTCTGATAGAATTTGAATGGCAGGACAAAGACCCACCTGAGCTACAACAGCATCCGGTCTAACCTCCCTAATAAGACACTCAGCATCGTAAGCTGATCGCTCTGACAAATTCATGGTCGAAAGTATGTAAATCACAGACTGAGTTTCGGGCTCACGGATTGCAAAAACAAACTCTTTTGTGTGTTGGGGTAATGCAAGTTTGCGCACCAATTGGTTTGATTCTTTCAGGTCATCATGTTTGAATACCGAGAAAGGCCATAGATTTTGTAGGTTCCGGACGAACGAAATCGCCATTACAACGCCGAGAATGGGGCAGTTGCCTCCACCGAGAAATTGAAAAATGATAAATAATAAAAGAAAAAGATTTTGAAGTGGAGAAGGTAGAAGATGATGAGGTTGCGGTGATTGCCGTCGGTTGTGTAGTAATAAGATTGAACTGAAGACCAAAATATTGAGGAATAGACAGTAGACAGTAGACAGTAGACAGAAAGAGAGCCTTACTGGGATTGATTCGGATACGCCCTTCAGTCGTCCATCAAGAAACGGGAATATGAAGAGAATTTTACATTTCCTTTATTTTTATGGCAAGTCTGGAACGAACCCCGCAACCATATTCGAGTCAGGGGTGTGCAACCGGAAGGTCAGGCCTGGAGGTAAAATTTCATCTAACTCAGGTCAATTTGATGATTAAAAATCGAGTGATAAAATTATTTGGTATAAAAGCTGGATGGATCTAGTGGAACAAAAATTAAAATTTGAAATAATAAAAATTTATTAAGTTATAACTTTTTAAATTAATTAATATTACAAAATAAAATTAAGAGATGAAATAATGATTTTCTTAAAATTAAGATCTAAGACATCTAATGCTCTAGACATAACCTTAACTTACAAACCCAAGCAATAATCTTCTCGATCAAATTCTGGAACATTGGAGTGATCTGTCTTGATGTACTATTGTTGGCCATAATTTGTATGTGTATATTTACAGAACTCACTCAAATTCTTCTTTTTTTCCTTAAACCAGACTTGGACCCCACGAAATTTGCTTACATACCAATTGCCGGCTGATTTCCAGTACTAGTGGACTTCGTTATCACGCAAAAGCTACTTTTAACAAGTAAAAATAAAAATAAAAAAAATAGAATTTTATTTATGTAAAAACTACTTATATAATAGTATGTTTGATTAAAAAATTGAAACGAAAAATTAATTTTTGCCAAACGTCTAATATAATTTTAGTCTTTTTTTTAGAAGCCACTCATATATATAGATTTTTCAAAACACGCTTATAAAAAAATAAAAGACACCATTTTTATATTATTTATGACAAAAATACCATAATTGTTTTTTCATATTCTTATGAATCATAATATATATATATATACATATATATATATTATAACTAATCAAACATAAAACAGATTGTGTTGAAATTAATTCTTTCATAATCTCTATTAGTAAAATTAGTTAACTAAAATATTGATTTTCAAATGTCAAACTACACTGGCTCTTAGTCCATCAATTATTTGGACATAATTTGAATGGAATGGTTGAATTCAACAATTTTAATTGTTTAAGGGGTGAGTTTAATTTAGTTGAATCTTGAAGGGGTGTATCCAAATTTTAGCCAAATAAAAAACCATTCAATCATAAAAATGAGTGATTCAATTTTGGTTGAACTCGGATGCGTTGGACCGGGTTCATGAGAGAAGAATAAGATTGACCCGGCATGTATTGTAAATGTTTTCAATTAAACCAGGGAACTTATACGTGCACACAATTAATGGGTGGGTCTTATTATTTTATATTTGAAAAAAAAGTCAGGAAAGTCTAAATTTTTTTTAGATTTTAACTAAGTCCTATAATAAATTTCCATTTCTCACAATTCTTACTTTAAATTTTTTTTAAAAATAAATCCAATATTTTATATTGACATTTTTATGTCATTTGTACCCTTTTTTTATTTTTAGTATTTAATTAGTAATATTTATTAAGTAGAATATTTTATTTAAAAAATTATTTTATTTAAAAATTAAAATTCATAATTTAATAATTATTAGAAGAATAAATCTTTTAAAAATTAATGAAATTCATCATCCCTCTAATATGTTTTTCAAAAAATTAACTTCATAGTTAAATTTAGATTTATATGTATGTCACTTGTTCTTTATTAATTTTTTAAGAAATGAATCTAGATTTATTTATTTTTAGTTCTCATCATGAAAAAAAATTTAATAATAATTAAAGTTGTATTTGAAAATAATATAATTTTTTAAATGTTTTTACAAAAAAATATGAAAGGAGGTAATGAGAACTTTTTATTAATTTTTAGATGTACTTCTTATTTTTATTTTTTTCATTAATGATTGTATAATAATTTTATTCTTCTAAATTAAATAATTTTTTTTTTTAAGAAAAAAATTAGTCTACTTCATTAATATACAAAATTTTAAATAAGAAATAAGGGTAAAAGTGGAATAGAAAGTACTAATATAAAATTTAGGACTTATTTGGAAGAAAAAATTTAAAAGTAAGAGTTGTGGAGAATAAAATTTTATTGTATGATTTATTTAGAATTTCAAAAACAAAATAAAAAAAATAGGACTTATCCTTATTTTTTCCTTTATTTTCTGCTCTCTCTGAGTTGCTATTTGAATTTTTTTTTAAAAATCTTTTAAATAAAAAGCATGTGTTACCGGGTACAAAAGTCTCTATATAAAAATTTGGGTTATAGACTACAATAAAAAATTCAAATGGTTATTTGTTTGCATAAGGCTACGTAGACTAAAAAGGAATACACTAATTTCGTTGTGAATTAGTGTCACTCACTCTACTACTAGGTAAATCTCACTTAAATGGAGCTCACATGTTACACAAGAAATATATTAATTTTACTTTTTAACTGAGAATAGTCTTCTCAATTCAAATATTATAATAAAAAGTCATTAAATTTTAAATTTTCGATTTTGAAAAAAAGTATTAAAATTATTTCACATGATCAATAAATCTTATTAAATTTTTTGTTTTTTCTTCAAATCAGTCATTTTACCAATTAGTTATCAAACCACTAATTTTTCTTTTCTCTGCATTCTACAAAAATAAATATTATGAATTAAATCTAAATTAATAAAAATCATGTCCTATTAAAAAATTATTTTAATTAATTAAATTCACAATATTTTAAGAATTTTTTTTTTGAAAGGTAATGGAGAGAAAATAAAATTTAAGATAAATAATATTTTTATTAAAAAAATAGTTTAAAGTTTGATTTTTGGTGAGAAACTAAAACTTGATGGCTTGATAACTAAAGGATAAAATTGGTACTATATGTATTCTTGTGAGTAAAAAGACTTATTTTGAACAAAAAGTTAAAAGAATGATTTATTGATTATGTGAAATTATCTTATTACTTTGAAATCTAAAATTTAAAATAAAATTTTTAAACACTTTTTCAAAATTATATAAACTTTTTACAAATGATGAAACCCACTTGAATTCAGAATTTTTTTTAGTCTATATAATAATATCTTATCTTTTCGTTGAGCCAAAACTATACTTTTGAAATCTTGATTTCTTTTAAAAAACATTTATGTTTTGTTCATCTAATAATTTTTTATTTTCTATATAGGCATATCCAAAAAAAAAAATTAACATCGTAATTTTTTTATGTTAGTCTACAACCTACACACATAAAATGCTTACACTGCTTCATATTTATTTTGGTAAAAGATTTCTTTTTCATTATTTTAAACAGCAAGTTATGCGATAAAGCAAAGTATACAAAAAAAAAAAAAAAAAAAATTAAATAACAATAAAAAAAATAACAAGAAAGAAATTTCTGAGAAAATAAATGAAATTGATTCAGAGGAAATACAAAAAATAAATAAAAATAAGAATAAAATGAGAAAATAATATACTATTTTACAAAGAGGTCAATGTACGTACTGCCGTTCCAAAGCAGAAACATAAAAGAGAAATAAAGGAAGCATCAAATATTAGGAATTAGGACCCGGCCACCAGCACACACCGTGCGCCTATTATTTGTTGGTCGTGCATATACAAGTTCCCTTAAACTCAAATGTCACCCTTCTGTATGTTTGAACACATTGTGAATTTATGGTTGAACCCATTTTATGAATAATAAAATAACTATGAGTAAATACAAATGCAACAGGTATGTGGTTTGTAGAAATAGCATAGATCTATAAAGTTTAGGCAAAAAATTGTTCTTTTGTTTAATTTTTTAATTGACTGTTTATGATGACCCGTAATTTCAACTGTGCTCAATTAGTGAATTAGGAGGTTGGTGAAAATATTTTGGATTCGCTAGAATAATTTAGTGAGCTATGAAAACTATTTTTAATATTTTAAAGTCTTTAAAATTATTTTCGTAAATTATACATACTTTCATTGTACATAATAAATAAATTATTTTACATGATTTAAATTATATAAGATTTTTAAAGTTAAACATTTATAATTTTGAAAATTTATATTAAACCGGGTAAAACTTTGGGAACTTGTTTTTCAAATTTTAACTTGGAAAATCTTTTTATACCACACAACGGGAAACAAGTGTCCCATCCACTTTTCTCCATTTTCCTTTTTCCTTTTTCTTTTTTCGATCTCTTCCATTTTCCTTTTTCCTTCCTCCTCTTTACACTAGCTCTTCTTTCTTTCTTCTTTGTAGCAGCCATGGGAGCTTTAAGAGTTCTTATTTCTTTTTTCCCTCTAAGACCCTCCTAAAAACTCTTAAAGTCAGCCTTCTCCGCCCTTCCAAAAACAGCTTCGTTTTACATCCATTTTCCCTTCCATTTTTACTGTCATTTTAATATAGTTTTTGACTGTTTTCAAGTGGCAGTTTCAGTCCCCCTTTCCCCTCCACTTCAAGCCTATTTCCAGCTGTAAATAGCCACTCAAAAGCCACCCAAAGTAATCCACAAATTATACTGATTTAGCCTCTATTTCAGTCCGTTTCTAGGGCTGAATTCCTTGGCTATTCTATCTCTCTTTCTCCTCAATTTTAGCTTTATTTTAAGCTCCAAACATCCACCCAAAACGCCTCGAAATTATCCCCAAAGCAGCCCTAAAACACTTAAGAATTTCCTGCAATTAGGTCCATTTTGGGGATTATTGATCACCCATTTCAAATTCTAGTTCTCTTTGATGATTGTTTACATAAGACTTCTGTCTATTTTAAATCATCCTCAGTCTATAGCGGAAAAACTTGTATTTTTTTCTATAGCATCCTGAACCAATTCTGGTCCTAGTAATTGATGCTCATCAGCTTCAAACCATCAAACTGGAGATCTACTTTCTTTCGTACAAAGCCTCTAATTATGCCATCTGAATGCTACTATGATAATTGTAGTTGTAAGCGAACTCTATAAGTGGTAGGTGTTGATTCAAACTCCCTTTAAAATCCATCACACAAGCTTGCAACATATCCTCCAAGGTTTGTATGGTTCTCCCAGACTGGCCATTAATTTGAGGATGGAAAGTTATACTGAATAGCAATTGAGTACCAAAAGCTTCATGAAAAGATTTTCAAAAAGTTGTAGTGAACTGAGCACCCCGTTCTAAAATGATGGAACGGGTACTCCTTGTAACAAAACTATCTATCTAGATATAACTTAGCATACTGATATGCTGAGTACGTAGTTTTCACCAGAAGAAAATACGTTGATTTAGCCAATCGATCCACAATTATCCAGATTGAATCATAACCTTTAAAGGTCTTGGGAATTTTGGTAATCCATAGTAATCTTCTCCCATTTCTACTCCAAAATATCCATTCTTTGTAACATTCTCGTAGGTTTCTGATGTTTAGCTTTCACTTGCTAGCCTACCAAGCACTTGGAAATAAAATCTGCTACATCCTTTTACATACCATCCCACCACTTGAACTTTTTTCAGATCTTGACATATCTTGGAAGAACCAGGATGCATCACATATGACGAGTAGTGAGCCGCTTTAAGAATCTTTTGTCTTAATTTAGGATCAGATGGTATAACTACACAATCATGATACCTTAACACTCATTCATTATCCACTATGAATTCACTGAACACTTAGTTTTCTTATCACACACCTCAAAGTCAACTGCACGCGCTTCTTTAATAGCTTCAATCAAAGTAGATTTCATCTTAATATAGGCTAACAACATCTTAAAAAGGAAACACTTCAAATCTAACACCATCAGCCATGAACTTTCGCAATTCTCTAACAACTCTGCTACGTACGGCTGTCACATGTGAAAAACTACCCCTTGACTTCCTACTCAACGCATTAGCAACTACATTGGCTTTCTCCTCATGATAAAAAATCTAACAATCAAAATCTTCTAACAGCTTAATCCACTTATATTGCCTTAAGTTCAAATCTGTATTTAAGACTTTTGTGATCTGTGAAGATTTCACAAGTTTTTCCATACAAAATAATGCCTCCCACACCTTTAGTGCAAAAATTACTACTACCATCTCAGGTCATGAGTAGGATAATTTAGTTCATACTTCTTTAGTTATCTTGAAGCATACACAATCACATTTCTGTCTTACATTAAACCGATACGAGAAGTATCACAAAACACTGCATATTTCCTCGTACTAAAAGGAAAGGTAAGGACTAGAGTTGAAGTCAGACAAGTCTTAAGTTTTTGAAAACTTTTTTTACAAGCTTCCGACTAAACAAATTTAACACATTTCTGAGTCAATTGAGTCAAAGGTGCAGCAATCCAGGAGAAGTTTTCAAAAAATCTCCTATAATACCCAGCTAAACCCAGAAAACTCTGAATTTCAAACATATTTGTTAGACGAGACCATTTCTAAACTGCTTCAACTTTCTTAGGGTCCACACGAATTCCTTCTTTGAAGATCACATATCTGAGGAAGGTTACTTCATTCAACTAGAATTCACATTTAAAGAATTTAGTATAAAGCTTGTTTCTCTAAGTGTTTATAAGACAATTTGAAGATGTTTCTCACTCTCTTTCTCACTTTGAGAGTACACTAAAATGTCATCAATAAAGACAATAACAAATTCATCTAAGAAAGGCTTGAACACCCTGTTCATAAAGTCCATGAATGCTGCAGGAGAATTGGTGAGTCCAAAAGACATGACTAAGAACTCATAATATCCATACTGGGTGCAAAAAGCAATTTTTAAAAAGTTTTTCACCGTGACCTTAGTCAACTTTTGGTAATACCCCGAATAAATATCAATTTTTGAAAAGTTTTAAGCCCTTTGCAACTGCTCAAATAAATCATCAATCTTGGGAAGGGGATACTTGTTTTTCACCGTGACCATAGTCAACTACCGGTAATCAATGCATAATTGAAACTAACCATTTTCTTTTTAACAAAAAAACTGGAGCACCCCAATGAGACATATTGGGACAGATAAACCCCTTATCCAAGAAGTCTTGCAAGTACACATTTAGCTTTCTCAATTCACTAGGAGCCATACGATACGGAGATATTCGAGATTGTTTGAGTACCTGGCAACAAATCAATACTAAACTCTATTTCTCTCTCAAGAGGAAGACCAGAAAGTTTTTCTGGAAACACATCAGAGAATTCATTCACCATAGGAATTTGCTCCAAAGGAGGACATTCTAAATAACTCGTGAGCTACTCGTTAAAAGCTCGAATCAAGCTCGGTTCATTTTTTAAACGAAAAACGAGCCGATCTTGAGCTTTATTTTAAGCTCGTTTAGTAAAACGAGCCGAGTTCAATCTTTCCAAAGCTCGGCTCGTGAGCTCGTGAGCTAGCTCGATTAATATTATTTAATAAAAATTTTATTATTTATATATACATTTATAATAAATCTATTTATATACAAAAAAACTAACATAAATTGTTACTTGGTTTAGTGGTAATTTGCACAAATACTCACTAAGTGGTCTTGGGTTCAACTCTCCTTGCCTACAAAACTTTTTAGAATTTTCAAAAAATCTTTACGAGCCCTTAATGAGCCGAGCCGAGCTTGAATATTTGCTCGTGAGCCCTTAACGAGCATAGGCTCGCGAGCCGAGCTCGAGCTCGCCTAAAGTGAGACGAGCCGAGCCGAGCTTTGGAGCTCAGCTCGTTGACACCCCTAACTCCAATTGAGTATCCCTAACATAAGCTTGTTTCTTCTTTATAAGCCTTCTAGCTTGGATGACAAAAATTAAGTTGCGAGGAACTTCACTTCAATCCTCTTGAAAAACAAAAGTCAGCTTCTCAGGATTGCAAAGCTTGACACTTTTCTCACTACAATCCACCACAACATAATAATTAGACAACTAATCCATGCCTAGAATTACATTATATTCCAACATATCTAATATTGTCAGATCCAATAAAACAACCCATTATCCACCACCACTTTACAAGATGGAATATACCTATTATTATTTCCCTTAAAAATGTCAAGACTGTTAAAAGAACCTCAAGAGGCTCAAATGCCCTCTTCACACAAGAGACAAAATATGAAGATTTGAAAAAAATGAGTGGCTCTAAGATCAAATAATATTTTAGCACTAACTGAACAAACAAACAATCTGCCTAACATAACTGCATTCGAAGCTTGAGTATGTTACATAGTCATACCATAAACACGGGCTTGACCCATGTCCGAAAATGGCGAACTTCTGGAATAAGTATCACGACCCCCTAGAGATCTAGCAAGAGAAGTAGGCAACGAAGGTCTACCCTAAACTGAATGAGATGTTCGGCTTGAAGAAGATTGTCAAACCATCATCGGACAATCTAGAATAAGATAGTCCATTGCAGCACACTTGAAACATACACCAGACTCTCTTTTGCACTGCCCTATGTGTCTGACACCATAAGTAAGGCATATAGGAACTTCTAAGGTTTGGGGACCACTAGATGATGCCACTTGTGACTGACTTCCAAATTTCTATCTAATTTGGCCTATGCCCGACTAGAAACTTCCTCAAAATGAGCCATGTCCCGAGGTAGATTCACCTCCAGACCTTTTGAGAACCGCATGATTTTGTGGTGGAAGGACCTTCCTGCCTTAAATTCTTATGACTTTCCTACTCTAACTGGCTTTTTAAATACTAGTTCTCTAATCGATACGCAGCATCCATGGCCTGAGTGTAAGTGGTAGTGTATTTCATTAACGCTGATTAGGATAAGGAATCCTTTAAACAATTGACAAATCTCTTCACTCTCATCTACTCAGTTACCATTATATAAGGAGCAAATTGGGATAGTTTGGTAAATCAAGTCTCATACTCCGCCAATGACATGCCTTTAGTCTGAACCTAACTGCTTAAACTCCTTAGCATACTTATCCTTCACACCCTTAAGTAGAAAGCTCTACTGAACTCAAGCCAAGTAAATGGTGTGGCCTCAGTTCGACGCTACTCCAAGACTTTATACCACTCATATGCCACATTATGTAATTAATAGCTGACTAACTCCATTTCCCGAACAAGGTCACACCCCAATGCCACACACAATCGATCAGACTCCTTGAAGAAAGTATACAGATCCTGGATAAAATCCACATAAGAGAATCTAAGTGGCTGCATCTTTCTGAAATCATGCAATGATACAAATACTTCTCAATCATGCTAAGCTAGAACTAGAGGATTTGCCTCTTGTTGAGGCCGAGCAAGAGGAACTTGAGGAGGTTATGGTTGACTTTGTTGAGGTTGTTGTTTGAGCTAAGATTTCAAATGAGTCACCCACAATCCTTTATGCTATATCAAGTCCTTGCACAAGTAGTTATAAATTAGGACCAGGTGCTGTTGCTTCAACTTGCTCAACCGCTCTACCTCTACCACATCCTCTATGACTTCTACCTCTTGCTACTGCACCTCATCATATTTAAAACAAGCATAAACGAATTTATTATACATTTCTCATATAAGGCAAATAACAATATATTGTAGAATCATAATTTGAAGTTTCAAGATGAATTAGGATGTATTACTAAGTGAACATACATCTTGGGTAACATACGCAAACAAAGTAAGTACATCTCACACTTGCAGTCATAGACCTCTAAACTCAAGCTCAACCAACTTGTCACACCCCACATATGGTTATGACTGGTTAGAGGAATAGATAATCAAACCCCCGTAACCTTAACTTCAAATAAAAAGGGACGCATACAACTATAAGTAAAAGTAAAAATTCAAGGAAAGCTTTGTAAAATTGGAAGTACATATTTATATATTATTACCAAAAAAGGATAGTTTTAAAAAAAATTTGGCAGAGGTTCCCCATAAAGTGGATCTTTTTTGAATCATACAAACAAAGTAACCTTTTTGTCTATAACATAATAACAAGAAAGAGCTCAGCTCCATTCACATAAAAGAAAATCAGTAAAATACAATATCCCATAACTCATAATCCAAGCCCTAAAGTACTGCAAATTCTTCATCTTTGGCTTGAAGTATGCGATCTCACATGAGTATCTTGTCACAGCAATTGTCGGCAAGTCAATTTCTAGCATGAAGGGTTTAAGAAGAACCTGATGCTAAAAAAAAATATAAATAAATAAATAAATAAAAGTAGAGTGAGTCATAAAGACTTAGTGAGTGAAAAACGTACCTAAAAGGTACTAATAGCAATCAATACATAACTGTAAGATATTTTCTTAATACATTCACTTTGGCTTAACTTATAATGCAATTACATTTCACTCACATATATATAAAACCCAAAACTAACATAACTCATGATCATATTTCAAATAAATCTAGCAGACCAACCAAAAAGACCAATAGTCGATGTAACTCAGCATCGTACACCATAAACATATCCTCCTTGGGGCTTTTTGCTTCCACACACTGCTAATATCCCTGGGGCTGAGTTACTCAAATTTTTTATTCAAATACCAAATAACCAAATCAAATATATCCTAGGTGCACCCGGATTCTAACTCACACTAAAAAAATTAAATCATTGGCCTTATCAATCATATATAAGCTTTCACACCAACACACAACATAGTAAATAGTACAGTTTCAAAGATATAACATTCTTTTCACATAACTCACTCAAAGCATTAAATGACCTAATTCAACAACTTTATACATATATACAAATATTCAAATCATAACTAGTAACCAAAAGGTAACATTTTCACTCACAAAGTTATGGATTTTGTTTGTGGCTTCCTCTTGATTCCAAAAGCATCGTTGAATTAATGTTATGTTCCGGAGCTAAAATTACAAGAATCACTTAGTTAGTCATTATCCAAACATCAAGTTGAAGTTATATAAATTATTTAGGGACATTAAAAACTTAAACCTTGGAATTTCCATAACACCTAACATTATATTCACCATTTTCCATCATTACCAAGCTCACAATCCCTCTTCTAAACTCCTTAAATCTAAGTCCACTATCAAACCCTCAAACAAAACAAGAGAGTAGCAAATAAGTCAAATAAAAGCAAGTAAATCACTTGAATTTAAGGTAGTTAGAAGCTACCTTCACCTCAAAGGGCTACCGAACAATTGTTGGCACTAGTTGAGGGGCGGTGGGTGGTGTCTTGCTACTGCTACTATCCTCGGCTACCCACAAGGTGAAAGAAAAAGCTAGTGGAAGGAGTTGAACCAAAATCAAACACAAAGTAAGAAGGAAGGTGGAGATCTCAGCTAGTTTGAAGGGGTAGCAAGAAAAGTCTAAAATAGGGGAAGGAAAGCAGAGAAAATCCATAGAAAGAAAGAAGGAAAGAAAGGAAAAAGAAATAAGATAGGAGAAAAATAGGCAAATGACAAAAAAAAGAAAGAAAAAATACAAGAAAAAGAAAAGTCAAGTGAAAAAAAATAAAGTGTATATATATACACATATGTATAGTTATATTGTTTGTTTAATTTGTTTATGTATTTGTTATTTTTTTATAACTAAAAGTTACACATTATCTCTAAAATTTAATATTACGATACTGGTCTATAATAGATCCCCCTAAGTCTTTCTATCTTTTCGGCTACTATGTCTCTGCTTATGCGCCACCATATAAGGTATATAGGATAAATATGACTTTTTTTTTCTTTTGTCATTGGTTTTCTTAAATCCACGTTCTACTGAATTAAACTAAGAGCACTTTCTTATCACAATAGATACGACTATTGAAAAAATGATTCTTTTTATTATTGTACCCCCAAAGGAAGTTGTTGAATGAAGGAGTTTACCCCTTACCCGCTTTCCTTCTTGAAGAGGGGAATTACCATGTTAACAAGCCCACTATCCTAATAGGGTTCCCTCTTGTGTCGGTTTAAGGCCTTAGATATTGGTAAAAAATAATTAAAAAAATTAAAAATTAAAAATTAAAAAACCAAACTCATCAACTTGTAAGGAGTAGGTTTTGGCTTGCTTCTTTCTATATTATATGTTATAAGTAAAGTGCTAACAAGAAAGAAAAGGTCCTTACTTAAGAATCTTGGCTTCCCTCTATTAGGAGGCAAGCAACTTTGAATACCTATTGCAAGGCAAGCCAATTATCCCTTTCCTTTTTGGTTTCAAGTTTGTCTCTATGAGAATAAGAGAGAAAGCTCATCTTGATAGTAAGGTAATAGCATCTAAATGTGCAAATGTCGTGGCAGGAATGAGATATGTTAAATCGTCTGCAGGTACATAAACTGCTAAGAAAAAATATCTTTTAAAGCTAGGGTGGGACATCTTCTGCTTCTCTTCGATGTAAGCTTTATTTTCCTAGAATGTATCCTAATTTTTGGCCAAATTTTTGTAATGATGATCAATTAACAACAACATGATACATAGGTTTTCCTTCAAGGTATCATAGATATATATTTATATGTTCATACATGCATTATGAATCTGCTGCTATTGAGAATGATCATAATGAAAATGAAATTGCTGAAAATATGGATAATGGGGATGACTAGAATGAAGGGGATTGTTATAACTCGATACTTTAGTATTCCGATACGTTAGAAATTCATTTTAAAATTTTGGTATGTAACTTTCACATAAAGATGGGACAACAATAATAAACAAAAAAATTAAAGCGTGTAAATATTCATATAATATATATATATATATATATATATATGGTATAAAGCAAGAGTAATTTTACACCATGTATTGACTTTGACTTTAAATTTTTTTAGACATTTGTTTTATGTAAAATTCTTTTTTTTTTTTTGATGTAAAATGTAGTGTAAATAAAAAGGATTTAGTGGATTAAGTATATATATATATATATAAAGAAAAAAATGTACAAACAAATAGGATTTAGAATCATTTTGGACCATAAACGAAAATGAGATTTTGACTAAACTTTTGGATTTGTTTTTTCTTCTCTTTTCCCTCACTTCTATGCTGACTTACCTCTTCTCCCTCCTCGTTTTTTTACCACAACCTCCCTGGTTTTGAGCTCCCATAAAAAGTCCTTGAAGTGTGTTGGTTGTGACTGAATCTTGAAGTGTTTTACTCTTGTCGAGGCACTATTATGTACCCTTTCCAATTCGTGTTGCATTAGCTTGTAAGGAGGCAGCAAGTCCTGCATTTGTTGCTCTGCTATCTGTATTTTTAGGTGGCTGAAAGGTATAAGTTTGGTTGTTTTGTTAATGTCACCCTCTAATTGGAGGCTGGATTGGTCAGAGGTTTTGTAAATCCAAAAATCCCCGTAACTCTTACTCACAACAATAAACCCATAAATGATCATTACTAATTACAATTGAGAATGAGAGCTATGAGAATTTAACTATAATATATATATATATGAAATACATGACATTTTACTAAAAATTTTGGCAGTTTCCCCATAAACAGGAACTTGCCTGAATATACACACATACAGATATATATTGGATACATGCAACTAGTCACATATAACAACATTTAACTAAGAAAATCAGCTCCAAATATTCAATAATCCAACAAGTTATGCTAATTTACAAAACAAAATTTAAAGACTCAAGGCCTAAATATTGACTGCAACCTCGTCCCTTGGCTTTAAGAATGTGACTTCAAATATATACCTTACCGCAGAAGAATCGGCAAGTTAAGCATCTCTAGGTGGTGAGCAGTGAGCACTGATGTTCTGATACTAAAAAAAAACCACAAATAAAGCAAGGTGAGTTACAAGGACCCAATGAGTGAAAAAAATATACCATTCAGGTACTAGCATCAAACAACAAGAAGTTAACACATAATATAAAATTAATTGTATTACACTATTCTTAAGTTCAGAACCATAAACCTTATGCGTGCATCTAATAGATGTATAATTAAAACTCATAGAATTCACACATAAATAACATAGCAAGTTAGTCAATTAAAGCAAACAATAAGAGGCCAACCAGAATAACTCAGCACCTGCACACCAAAATATCCTCCCACCGGGCATATATACTCCTGCACACCAAAGTCATATCTCTATATATAATCCATTCCACTAGAATTGAGTTATTTGAGCATTCAAAACCATATATCACTTGATCAAATAAAGCATCCTAGATGCACTTGGATTTCATTTCCAAAAATAAAAAATCCTTTTGAAGAGAAGTGAACTTGATTGGCCCATCAACCACAATTCAATTCACATAACAAGTAAAATTCAGCAATCATATTACAAACTTCACACTCTTAATAGGTATCTCTATACACAATTTCATTTCACATACTAATCTAGCAACCAAAGAATACAAATTTCACTCACAAGATTCAAGAATGAGGTTCGTTGTTCTGTCTAACACTTGATGGTGTCGGTAGATCCTCGACACACTTAGAAGCTGAAAATTAGAAATTCATATGTTACCCACAATCATCCATTCAAAGTTAGTTTCATGATTTTCAAATCATATATATATATATATATATATATAATTATACATAAAATATTTCTAAAAAATAATTTCTTGTAATTCTTTATCAAGT
Source organism: Quillaja saponaria (assembly GCA_029379385.1). Classification (NCBI taxonomy): domain Eukaryota; kingdom Viridiplantae; phylum Streptophyta; class Magnoliopsida; order Fabales; family Quillajaceae; genus Quillaja; species Quillaja saponaria. Next base: position 9,107,076 of record CM055606.1, read on the forward strand.
ATCTATGTTAAAAGTTAACTAGCTCAATTTATTTAATAATTTAAATTTTATAACTTTACATCAACTTAATTACATTCTATGATACTTAAATCAACATTGGCATAACTGAATTTACTAACTCATTATTCACCGTTTCTTAAATGTAATGCATATAGGTCTTAGTTTACATACTAAAATCTTAAATGTTCTATTTTAATGACTATCCAAAATATCGATATTTCATAATTTTAATTTACCAATTACATCTTTATTAGTATCTTGTAATAACCCGATATATTAATGTACATGTTATAACATTTGTACATGACTAGTTGTTGGTAGGTGAATAAAATGTTACACAAAGTAAAATTTACTTAATTGAATACTTGAATAAATAAATATAGAAATAATGCAAGAGTTAATTTTTATTATATAATTGGTTAATTTGGAGCTTAAAATTTTTTTGGGTATTTCTTTATTAAGGTATCCAACAAGTATACAAATATTTATATTTATTGATGCAAAATGATTATTTTTTGCATCATGTATTTTTTTTAAGCAAGAAAGTAGAATTAGTATGCATATATATATATATATATATATATATGTTTATTCTTATAACTCGATAAGTTAATATGGTATTATAAGTATGTCAGTGATAATTCTTGTTTATAGGTGAAACTATAATAAATAAGAATAAAACTAAAATAATAAATATTTACTTATATAGACATTTGTACGTGTAAAAAAAAAAAAAAAACTAGAAAATGCAATTTCATCATATTATGCTGACTTGGACTTAGAATTAATTTCATTTAAAGAGTATTAATTGATGAAATTAGTAGATATAATATAAAATGTAGAGTAGTAATTGAATATATATATATATATATAAATATTAACTACAAGTAAAGCAGCCACAAGTTTGGGCACGTGAAACTTGATACATTATTTTATTGAGTTCTTATCTTTTACATGATTTACTGTAATTGTTCCTTTTCCATTGGTTCCAGCTCCTTATATTCTTTCTCCACAGCCATAGCCAAACGTTGAATTTTCTGCCTTTTCATTTTGGCTAGCCGAGAGTCCTTTGAGCCAAGAGTTGCTGTTTTTCTATATCTTCTTCGTCATTTGTAGTTGTTCTTTGGGTGAGGTAGCTATTAGGAGATTAAGAAAGGGAGGCGTTGGCCGGGAGTTGTAGTTGGTGTTCATGGCAGTAACTTGATTCATGTTTCAAAACAATTCATGAGCGTGGGGGAGATGTGTTAAAGGTGTGGTGTTAACAGCTCCAAGTTAGGGTGTTTAATCGCTAAAGTAAGTATTAATTTCTTTTTAAGGTTGCTGTCCCCTGTTTTGGGGCAGCAACTCTATTTTGTTTTCCTTATTCCTACTTGGTTTATAAGAAATGGAATGGTGGGACTTTTGGTTAGGCTAGACATGGCAAACAATAAGAGTATACATAAAACTCTTCAATCCGTGAGTCTTGAATAAATAAGCCAAGCTAAGAATCCTTTTAATTAAACATATATTTAGAGTCTTGGTAAGAATTGGTAATGTAAACAAAGGTTAGAATAAGAAATATATACAATAGTTGTAATTAATTATTGGAAATAAAAGGCTTGAATTAATTAGGAGCCTTGTTATTCTTTCCTTTGCTTTTATCAACTTGACTGTGGGTTTCCAATTAGTGGGCATCTGAATTGAAGCTTTTGGTGAGTAATGGTATGAACAAAGGGGAGTTAAGTGCTTTTGAAGGATGCAGGTGGTAGATTTCGTGTGTAACAGAAATTCGGTATTTCGAGTGTCTTCGAGGAAGAATTAAATTAAGAGTTCAAATAAAACGTAGCTTATAATCTTAAAATGTTGTCTACAAAGTTTCTTAGCTTGGTTCCAAGTATGTTGTGAGTTAAAGCTGTTAGATTGTGGCTAGGTCATGCAGGATTTTAATGAACCTGTTTTAGTATAACTGACTTTGGAAGATTTTAAAGGTTGAATTAGAAATAGAGTTATGATTATGAAATGTTCCCAATAGCTTGATAAGGAAGACTAGAAAGTTTTTTAATTTAATTCCCTAATATGAATTTTTTTTCATAAGTCTTAGAGTTCCGATAAAGACAACTCTGAATTTGTACAGTGCCCTGTTCTTGGTTCATGTAAGAAATTGAGTGGGTTTAATACTGATTTTAGAAAAAGTTTCTAATAAAAAAGATATATATACTTTTCTATTAATAAACCCAACAAACAGAATTAGATTTCATTTGTCCTAGAGAAAGTTATGTTCAATTAACTAAGATAAGATCAAAGTTGTCAAAATCTTGCGTTTTGTATAATTTGATGCAACTTCAAAGAATAAACTATATTGATATAAAAATCTAAAAATTACAAATGATATACTATTATAATGCTATATGTGTCTAGTATTTAATAAATTTTATAAAACTGGATTTGGAATTTTCTAGAGAAAGATATGACGGTTAAAGTGAACACTAGTCCAAACCCCGAGTTTGGACAATTTTAACATCTTTAACTCACTTGTGTTTTCTAACTTTTCTAATAGTTTTTTTCTACCCTATGCATTATCAAGACATCTAAAATGTCTTTCCACTATTAATCTTACTGCTTAAAGTACAATTCATACTACTTGCCATATAATAGCTTAATAGTTAACTTTCATAAACAAACCTATATAAGTTGACATATGAGTTTAGTAATTAAAAAGGTTATAACAATAACATTTAGGAATGAAGTACTATTTGAAAATATGAATTTCAGTTCTAAATCCTAACATGGACCTAATAAGATGCACGAATGCAAGTGCAAATGATGAATGTAATCAATTGAAGGTGAGTGGTTAATTGTTGCTTTTGGGGGCTAGATTGTTATGTGTAATTGTATGTGTATTTAAATGAATGTGCAAGTGTAATTTTTTAGTGTCTTATTTGAATCAAGCTTGTTTTAAATTGTTTGTGATTGATCCGCTAACAAATTGAAAATTTTATGAGAAATGATTTTTATTTTCGGAACTGAGATCTAGATGCACCTATGGTGTTCTGATTTAAAATCACGAGAAATTCTAATTCTGATTAATGTTTTTTAAATTGAGTGCTCAGTCCTAGTGGAATGGATTATGTGTGGAGATTAATTTGTTGTGTAGGCATGTAAATGCCTGGCAAGGGGTGATACTGTTGTGGGGGGCTGGGTTACTTATTGGCTCTTTGGTTGCTTTGCTTGATACTACTTCTTTTGATGATTTATGCTCCTGTGTATCATGTAAATTGTAAATTTACGATGTTTACAATGATTTTCCACTCATGGAGTTTGTAAGACTCACTCTTCTTTTGTGGTTATATTTTTTTTAGTAGCAATACCTCAGAGGAAGTTAACCACTAATATGAGATTTTGTTAGGGGATTTGATGACAAAATATTCCTCGAAATCTCATACTTGAAGTCAAGGATGAAAGTTTGCAGTCACATTAAAACTGTGGGTGTCAAACTTGGTATGATGTAATATTCTATTATTTATCTCATTGATGATGTGAATGGAGCGAAACTCCTTATTGTCTTTATGTTGTTGTGTGTACGAAAAAGGGTTTATAGGATTGTATTTTAAGGCATGTTCCTTATTACAAGGTACCTCTGCCAAAATTTTCAATAAATTGTGATTTGTTTTAATCAACAAACTTTTAATGTTAACTTTTGTGATATAAATTCTTGGTTTTATTCGTTGGTTGGTCAAGAGTCATGGTCATTCCTTTATTTGAGTCAGGGTTATGAAGGTTTGGTTACCATTCCTCCAGCCAGTCACGCCTCCATGTGGGGTGTGTCATATCTTATGTTTAAACATTTAACACCTCAACAATCACTAAATGTAATATAAAGAACTTTAACTTACTTTCTAATAAACCCCTGCAGTCAGCTTACAAGATACTCCTATAGCGAAAACATAGCCAAAGTACTGACCAACATGTAAGGACCATCTGTTGATTTTTACTTAAGCTTAAATATATACCCACACCACAACAAATAAGGAAAAATGCAATTACATAAGGAAGTACAAGCGGCTGTACCTTGTAGCCACACCTGAAAGATTAATGGCAAAACAAGAAAAAGAAGTCTGCAGCCAATAAAGGCTATGATAGCCAACCAAAGTTTTTAAATTCTCACCACCAAGCAAAGCAAAGAGGAAGGAAGGAAAGCTTGTTGCCTAAAAGAACATACACACCACCTTCCAACACCCCTCCCCCCCAATTAGACTGCAGCCAAGATCACAGAACAAAGCAGCTGAAACCAACTTTAGTACTGCAAAATAGAGGACTCCTTCCTCGGGTAAAAGGCAGAATCAAGGTTAAAGCTTAAAGGCCTAGGTGACCTAAGCTAATGGTCACCTAGAAGGAAGTTTTAGGGCTAAGGAAAAATTACCATCCCTACCAATATGCCCCACATGAATGACGAACTCAGCAAACAGAGCAAAGTAAGAAGAAAGGAGTGAGGCGACATTAATGAAAATGCAAGAAAAGAAAAGAAAGAAAGAGAAAAAAAAATGAAAAGCAATAAGACAAAGGAGATATATATATATATATTCAAATATTATTTTACCTTGTGCATAATTTCACTTACCAAATCACGATGAGTTACACATAAACCTATCGAGTCCTAACAGTTAAGTAGTTGGGTTCACCTTAAAAGAGGGTAGATGTATGGGTATGGATGAGTGTGTTAGAAGCTAATTGTTAGTAGTCAGCCTTAGGAGGTTCTAGTAGCCATCAAAGGAGATGCAACTCTGTTTTGGAGCTGGGAGACTACTCCCTTTGTTCTTCCTTGTGATTCATGGTTAGCCCATGTTTTGGTTGGATTCTTCATCTTTGACGTGTAGTGAGATTTTGTCAAGCCTTGTATTCCTTTTTTCCTTGTAGCCAAGTCTTGCCTCTTGGAGTCTTCTTCAAGCCTCTTTTCTTTGGGCTGTAAATACTACAGACGGATGAAATATTGATTTGTTGTTCATGTTGATTTTCATCAATTGGTGGTAGCTTGGTTGTCCTCCTTTAACAGGCTGTTTCCTTCAAGTGGCAAGTAGCGGTTAAGCTTGTTCCTTCCTCCCCCTATTGAATTGGTTGATGTGGGAAGGTCAGTTGTGCAGCTTGTATGGAGTAAGTTAGTGGTGGATTCAAGTGCGGAAGCCACTGTAACACCCCACTTTCCTTAATCCTTTACTTAATTCAATTAGTGTCTTATTTTAGTTATAATCACCTTGTTATTACTTAACTAATTTAATGAACTCTTAAGGTGATAATAGTCAATTTTCTTGTCTGAATTTAAAATTTCTTGTACGTAAGCTTTATACGACCTTGATTGTTGAATCCTTATTCCTTTTTCTTAAATTCCATAATTTTTCTAAGTTCAAGAACTACTCAGATTTATGTCACCTTTATTTATGAAAATCAATTAATCAAAAAATAAACCTTTTTGATAATGAATTAAGAGCTTGGAGGCTCGTTTTCCCACTAATATTCATTAGTCTAGCTTATATACATAACATCAAAAGGGGCCTTTACAACTTTACTAACTTTATTCTTCTCATTGTGCTAATTTTTACATATTCTCATAACTATTCCACGTATACTTTTCCATCCCTATAGCATAACATACATAATTGTATTTCAAGACAACTACTCTCAAGATCCACTTAGCTGTAAATCTACACATCAACATTAAAAACATGAGATGGAAATCTCAACATTCATTATATAATGAAAGGTTGATGTGTAGTTTGATAATACGGAAATACAAGAAATTTTTCTTGTGCAAGAACTTTTTCTCTTGTAGACCCTTCTTGCCAATATACAAAACGAGGCATCATCTCTAGACTTACAGCACATTATTGTACCATCTCATGAGACATTGCCTTACAAGACTTACAGCATCTCTATGTCATCTCATGAGACATTGTCCTACAAGAATTTTGGCATATCATTGTACCACCTCTTCTAGATATGGATCCATTCCAAGAGACATCGTCTCTAGAGTTACGGCACATTATTGTACCATCTCATAAGACAATGCCCTTCAAAACTTACTGCACATCTAAGTGCCATCTTATGAGATATTGCCCTGTAAGTCTTTCACCACATCATTGTACCATCTCTAGATAGGATCTATTATATAGTTTGAGCAACATAATGTTAATATAGACTACAAGTGCTAAGACCATGCCAATTCCAGACCTTTCATTTTCTTTGGTTACACATAACTCATTTTCTCAAAAGACATGTTATTTTCAAATTCAATGAAACTAATAGAATAAGAAAACACATGAAACATGCCTTTGCTTTTCCTCTTGTAACCAAATACTCCTCTTTTAATTTCTTACTATTTTTCTCACATTCTTTCTCTTTTTCTCACTTTTTCTTCCTTTTTCTTACCTCCTAATTCATATTTTTGCCTTTTATTTGTTTTCTCACTTTTTCTCTTACTTTCTCTCACTTTAGTGCACACTTTCCTTACCTATACAATTTCGGCTACTCCCCATCCCCTTCCTATTTATAGTGCATAACCAAGGTTTAGGATTTAGGAGAAAGTTTCATTTACTATTTTACCTTTTTAGTTCTCTAAAATTACAACCTCCTACTTGTCATTCTCTAAATTAACATGTGTATTTTCTTCCTGACACTTGTCCTCCTTCTATTCCCTAGTTTAGATTCTTTAATTATTAGTAAGCCACCTAGTTATCTTAAATCTCTACACATGTCTTGTTAATCATTCTATGTACACCTTGCTTTCTTAAATCTCTACACATATCCACCATAATTATTTCATGGACACCTTGTTACCTCAATTTTTTACACATGCCCTACGTAATTATTTCATGGACACCTTGTTTCCTTAATTCTCTACACATGTCCTACTTAATCATTTCATGGACACCTAATGTTTTCCTTGCCTTCCACTTGTCTAGCCACCTTTCCATGTTAATTATTACTTGTCACCTTATGTCCTAACTTTCTTCCACATACCCCCTTAATTATTACAACTTTTCCACCCTTTTTCTCCTTCTTACAGCTAAGCCTCTTCATTAATTGCAAGTTGCCACACTTATTTTCTTCTTTACACATAACCCCTTCATTTATTACAAATTGACACACTTAATCTTCTTCTTACACCTAATTCATCACATTTTCTTTTCTAGCAAGTAACCTATATTTTATCATTTTTTCTTCTTCTTCCAACACCATCATGTAGCATTTTTCCATCATGTATCCCAGTACATAATTTTATACATATTTTATACGCACTTATACTATTCCTATAAATGGAATAATATGTAACTAAATTTTTAATCCTATTTAACTCATAAGATAATTGCTTACCTAATAATTAATTTAGGTATTAATTTTTTGGGATGTTACAGCCACCTTGTCTTGATTGAGCAACCAAGGTTGTGGTAAAAATTTAAGTTATTTGATTCAAGTAATTTAATTGGTTTCCTTGAAATTAAAGTATTGTTCTTTTACAATTGTTGAAAGTTATGTTTAGGAAATATAAGAGGAGTTAATAATGGAAATAAAAAAGGGGTTAAGTTTAGGGAAACTAAGAAGCTAATGTAGAATTTGTATGTGATGTAAAGATTGTTGATTAAGTAATTAAGGAAAAGGGAAATCATGGAATTTGAATGTCTTGATGTTGGAATATAAGTAGCATAGGAATTGATGGGATTGTGTTGACTATTTTGGTGAATGTATAAATATATATACGCATATATGTGAAATAGAATAAATCATACCCTTAATATGTTTGATAAAATGTCTAAATGAAACTCATTGTAAAGTAATAAGGAAAACTTAGTATATTCAAATTTTGTGGTTAAGGATTAAGTGAATTTAAATAAAAAGTTCCTAAACAAAAGCAAGGAATGGTTGGTTTATATGGTGGGTTGAGGATTTGATGAAAGTGGGTAATGAGTATAAACAAAGGATGTCTAGTTGTTGGGTGAACTGTTGAAAGTGAGAGTTAAATGGTTTTTGAAGGGATGCAGGACAAATTTGATGAGGTAGAGAAATTCAGCATTTCAAGTATTTTAAATTAAGAGTTCTAAAGAGAAAATGTATCTTAGGGTCTTAAGTTGATATTTGGAAAATTTCATAACCTAGTTCTAATTTTACTTAGCGTTTGAGCTATTAGACTACAGATAGGTCCGTGTAGGATTTTAGGTGACCTTTAGTCAACCCGGAAGACTTCGTTGGGGTTTGTGGTTGGAATAAGCTTAGGACCTTTGAATAAGAATTGTTCTAACATATTAAGGGGCAATTAAGGAGTGGTGCAGTTTTTAATTCCATGTTATGTGTATTTTGGAGGTGTTGGAAGTCATAGTTATGATTTTCAGGTCCTGATTGTACCTGTTTTGAACTAATTGATATTAAGGGGTCTTAAATGAAGAATTAGGAGTGTAGCGCTGAAGATGAATTGTTCCTAACATCTTGATAAACTAGACTAGAAAGTTTTGTAATTTAATTTCTAAGTAAAAGAATTCTATAAGCCTTGGAATCCGATGTTAAGAACTAGGAATTGTGCAAATACTCTGTTTGTGTTCATATGAAGAATTAAGTGAGTTCAAGGCTAATTTTAGGAGAGTTCCTAAATAAAAAAGATAGTTAACTTCTTAAAGATAATGTTTAAACTTGGTTTTGATTAATTGGGTTAAGTATGTAAATTAGAATCAAACATATCTCTAAGATAGTGTGAAAATACCTAAAGAAGAGTTAACTTTAAATAAATACTTGAAATTAATAACTCTAGATTTTTGTGATTAAAAGGTTATAACCTATAAAATGGACAAACTAGGTAACACTTGGAAAATTTAATTGCAGCTCCGGAAAAATGTTATTAAGTTAACGACGCATGTGAACACAAGATGAGGTTACTGAGCAATTTCGGTATACAGTGAGTAGATTACGTGCCCTTTGGTTGCTAAATTATTATGTGTAACTATATGTGTATTTGAATAGATGTGTTATATGGAAAAATAAGCATATGTAGTATTTTATTGAGTTAATTGAATTATGTTTGATGTTTGAAATTGTTTGTGGTTGATAAGGTCCAATGAAGTGAATTTTTTTCTTTGAAATGATTTTTATTTTTGAAATTGAAATTTAGGTGCACCTATGATATTCGGAATTGAGATTATGAGATATTTTAATTCTGATAAGTGTTTTAAAAAGAATTGAGTGCTTATCCCAGGTGAGATGGATTGTGTATGGAAAATAACTTATTATGCGGGCGCATAAATGCCTGACAGGGAGAGATATTTGTTGTGCTAGGTTAAGTTACTTAGTTGGCTCATTGTTTGTTTGAGTGTTTTTATTGTTTGGTCCGAATGGTGAATTCAGAGTATTTCAATTACTTTATCTATATTGTGAATCAGGTGACTTGTGATTTTATAATGATTATAAGTACGTACGTGTACTGTTGAATTAAGACATGAAGATGCTTACATGAGATTAACTAATGATATGTGTTTTTATTCTTTGATTGATGCTAGTAACTTTAGGATACATTATTTGCTTACTGAGTTCGTAGGACTCACCACTCTTCAGTTGTAATTTTTTTATAGGGTGTTGGGTTATTATGAGTTGTTTGTATAAAAGTCAATTTTTTATTGTTTATGATATTAACGGAGCGGAGCTCCTCAGTTATGTTGTCTTTGTTGTTATTTAGTTAAGTGTATCAAAAAAAAAATTTACAGTTTGTATTTTGGGCATGTTCTATAGTGCAGGGAACCTCTGCCATAATTTTTAGTAAGTTGTTGTTTGTTACAGTAAACAAACTGTTATTTTTAACTTATGTATTATAAATTTATCTCTATGCATTGGTTTAATCAAGAATCATATTTTTGTGTGTGTTTTAAGTCAATATTACAGAGGGTTGGTTACCCAATCCTCTAGCTAGTCATGCCTTCATGTAGGGTGTCACATGTTGGTATCAGAGCTTGGGTTTAGAGGTCCATGAATGCAAATGTGGGATGTTGTTGCTTTATTTGCATACTATTACCCAGGACATATGTAGACTTAGTAATATGTTCTAATTCATCTTGAAACTTCAAGTTATGATTCTTTAATGTACTATCTCTGTTCTTTTACAATAAAAGAGAATGGAATTTGTTTATGTTTGTTAAAACATGATGACACGTAGTGTGTATTGTGAGTTGTGTGAGATATTAGAATATTGACTTCGATCAGGAGTTAATCAGATCTTAGATATCTTTGATAAAAAATTAAGTCGTAAAGAATCATGAGTAACTTAGTTGAAATCTTAAATTTAGCAATAATAGCATCTACAAAAGATAAACCCTTCAGTTTAGTTTAACTAAATAGACAATTGTTTGTAAAATTATTATAATTAAGATTTAAATAAGAATAATGAAGAGCAAAGGAAATAAAAGATCTACTTTATGTATACTATATTGACTATTGAAGGAACCCACTTCGAACCTTAATTTTTTTTTTTACCTCAAAATAGATCATGGAAACACATATATGTGTGTAATTCATCAATTTCCTACCAAACCTTCTTCTTAAGAAATATAAAAGGCTTCCTTTTTAACATTAAGCTTACAGACTAATTCCAATATTAAATACGAATCCTAGAATCAAAACACTTATTGGTTAAAAGAAAAGGATGATTTATTCTGGCATGTAGTGATTAATGCCAGTTGAATTTTTCCTTCCCCAATACTATTAGTTTATTTGATTGGTTATAAAGACTCATACTTTTCTTATATTCATAATATCATTAAGTTTAAATCAAGAATGAATAATGTTTTCGAAAACTGTTTTCTGCATCCTATAGAACATAACAGATCTTAGTCATGTCTTTTGAATGGATTAATGTTTCATTAACTTTCATAAATTGTGAGAGCAAGAAATAAAGAGTAACATGTGAAATATTTTGTATGGTCTTGCAAACATTTAAGGGAAAAATAAATTGTGTTAAATTCTTCAAGTATGAATTTTTGATAAAATGAGTTTAAAGTTTGAAATCTATTGGGTTAAGTGAGTATATTTTGATGTCTAATGAAAAGTTAAGCCTTAAATTCATATTAATTTTTTTTAACAGATTCGAGACTTTCTGTTGAGTTCTTATATTTTCATTTAACTCAGTTTATACTAATTAAACCGATTTTGATAACACCACTTATAGTACCTATTATCCAAAAAGGAAAATTTTCAAGTAGTATCGGTTATTTATTAGTAGAGCATTACGAACCAGTATGGCATCATTAGGAACATTGACTGTAAAAATGTTAAATTTAAGATAGTGTGAAATTTTTAATTAATAAGATTAATGAGTATAGATAAAATAAATAAATGTTATACTTATATAGGATATAAAATGTATACACACAAGTAATTTAAAGTTGATTTGAATCTTGATTTTGGTTTATGTAATTTTAGTGATAAATGAAGTAATACTTATGCTAGAGATGTAAACAGTTATAAATAATTATGAAGTGATATTCTTTTGAATAGAATAACAAAATTTTGATGATATACTTGGTATTTTTTTTCCTTTTCTTAATTGAAAAGATAATTAGAAAATAAAACAACAAATAATAAACCTAGTAGAAATAGGTACAATTTAAATCAACATTTTGTTCATTTGGATTTAATTGTGTTGTAGCTCTATAAGTGAGATTGGGTTTAACGTTGGAAAAGCTACATTGATAATATTGATTTTAAAAAGAAAACAGTACACACCACTAGTTTATGAACAATCAATTACTGTATAAACTAGTATAGGTTCTATTTATAGTCAATGAGGTCTCTTAAAAAGATTTACTGAATTCAATAGTTTATTTTAAAAGATAAAAACAATCAATTGTTAATAGAATTCATTGTCATCTTTCTTTAAATTACTCGGTTAGCCAAGGACTTTCAAGTATATCGTAAGTTAAATCTGTACTGATAGATAACTAACTTGCAACAAGAAAGGAGAGTACATTAATGCTATGAATAAATTAGTATCATATACTAGTAATGGTAGTAGCAAAGAAAATGTTATTTTGTACTTCCAGGTATGCCTAACTCTGCATATTCTGGTATAAGGAAATCACAGTTAAAATATCTATTTCATTTATTTGCACAAAAAGTTATGTACTAAGAAAAATGTATGTCACGTATATCAATATTATGTAGACGACTCCTAAAAAGTGACAGAAGGAAATTAATAAATTGAATGTGAAAGTCGGGCTCCATTGTAATATATATATGAGATAATTCCTAAAAAAATTTTGTTACACCCTTCACAGAGGCATAGCTGGCCAGAGGATTAGATAACTAAACTTTCGTAATCCTAACTTTGCCACACTTGCACACATATGACTATTGAACAATTATATTTAAAACCAAGAAAAAATTTATTGAATAAAATTAAAAAAAAATTGACTTGCTATTGAAAACATAACATTTAATAAAAAATTTGGCAAAGGTTTTCTGCAATGTAGAACATGCCCAAAATACCAACATGTAAATTCCTAGTTACATTTAGCTAAATAACAACAAAAACAACATAATCAAGGAGTTCGCTCCATTAATATCATAAGCAATAACAAATTGACTTTTATACAATCAACTCATAATAACTCAACACCCTAATTGTGATTATAAATTTTCATCCCTTGACTTTAAGTCTGAGATTTTGAATATACCTTGCCGCCAAGCACTCGGCAAGCCCAGTATCGATAATTATTGTCTCTTGAGATCTTGATACTAAAATAAATATCAACAAATGAGGGGTGAGTCCTACAAACTTAGTGAGTGCAAAATCGATCCCAAAGGGTGCTAGCATCACTCAACACACGTATATAATATGTAGTCAATTAAGATCCACATGTCATAAATTTCAAAACAACTTAGTTACATGTACACAATTACGGAAAATATAAAACTTAACAAATATAGTTCAAGTAGTACACTGTACAATCCAATCAAAACGATTAAAGCAATCAAAACACATAAATCATACAAAGGGCCAACCGAGAAACTCAGCCCCCACACAATAAATATCTCCCTCCACTGGGCATATATAGGTTTACACAATAGGTTATTCTCTGTACACAATCCATCTCACCAGGAATGAGCACTCATTTCTTTTAAAACACTTATCAGAATCAAGATATCTTAAATCATAATATCCTAGGTGCACCTGAATTTTTATTTCATAAGTAAAACTTATTTCAGAAAGAAAAACACTTTTATTGGCCCTTATCAACCACAAACAATTTCAAACATCAAACATAATTCAAATAACTCAATGAAACACTAAACCTGCTTATTTTTTCATATAACATATCTATTCAAATACACATACAATTACACATAATAATCTAGTAACCAAAGAGCAAGTAATCCAATCACAAGGTTCACAAATTTCATTTGTTGTCTTGTCTAGACTATGAGGGCGTCAAAATATCCTTTACTTAGTCCATAGCTGAATTCATAATTTCAGATATTACTCAATTTATAAATTCTATGATTATTATCTCCTATTTAACAATTTATTTAATAAATCCTAATTAATTCAATTTTCATGTATGCATTAATATTTACTTTCTCTTAAATATGTTATCGACTACTTCAAAGACATGTTTAGTTTTCATTTATGTATATGTATTAATGTATATACATTCCCTAACTCAACATAATTCTTAAATTTCATATTTCATATATTTCGAATATCGAATTCCAATCAAACCAATTATTTGGAATACATCCAATTTAAAGCATACAATTCCTAATTTAACGCATTCAAATATATATAAAACTATCTTATATATATTTATTTTAAATAGCACTTAATTTACAATTATCAACCTTCCTAACTTCTCTATATTCAAAATTTTAACCTTTCATATACCATTTATATATTTCTTAATTAAGTATCTATATTATAAGATTTTTAATTTCAATTGTCCAACTTGTACTGCAAACTAATATCTATAATTCCATGAGAAGAGTATACAAGCTTAACATATACTAATAAATAAATTGAACAAAATAGGATTTGGGTGCTACCCACATTTAACCCATAGTAAGCCCAAAATAAGAAAATATATCACCATTTTGATGTGTTGAAAAGGCTAAACTTATATGCATACCAAGGAGTTACACCCTACATCTTACATTGTCATAGAGAATAAGGTGAATTCCTCAATGGCCGGGGTAAAGTCATGGCTGAATTTGGGGATGAAATATATAACAAAGATAAGAAGTAGGTTGGTTACTAAGTTGAAACTCACATCAACATCTAAAAGAAGATCAAAACAAACATTTGACAAGGATTTACTACAAGTTACCAACACCTTCCCACTTCAACCCAACCAGCCACAAGAGGCAACAACCACACAATCAAGTGAGAGAACTAAAACCCAAGAAAAAAATGCTATAGAGTCAACAGAGCATGGCTAGAAATCCAGCAATTAAATATGAATTTTTTGTTCATAGGGTTGCTCTTGAATTTGCACACCTAACTCCTACCATAGCTCACACAAAAGATAGAAATTTATAAATAAATACCCCTTATACATGGCTGGTGATAAGTTCTCAAAACTACTTATATAACGTCTCATTATTCATTCATTTTAGCTATGTTCTTGAGTTTTACATTACAATTTGGTTAGTTTTAGCTTAGTTTGTAGTTTATTGTGTCTTGAAGTAAGATTTTGTGTTTTAGTTGTTTTTGCGTTAGTTTTAGCTTTCAAATAAGAGTTTTAATCCTAATTGATTTAGATCATGTTTTTTTGAAGGTTTAAGAAGTCAATTTTGAAGAACAAATGCAAAGGGTTGAAATTCTAATTCGTCGAGCACCTCAGAAATGGAAAATTAGAGCCGCAGTGCTGAAAAGTCAACTAAAAGTCAATGCCAGCACCCCAGCATTAGGAAGTTGGTGCTGGGGTGTCAAAGTTAGAAAGGCCTAGCACCCCAGTGCCAGGGAGTTAGCACCTGGGTGCCAGACCGATATTCCAATCCCGGTTTAGCCCGAAATGTGATGAAACTATGATTTTGGGGCTTATATATGTGATAGAGGTTAAGGGTTAGAGGGGAGACAAATTGCAGGGGTTCTTCAGCAATTTGAAAGAAGGTTGAGAGACTTTGGAGGCCAGAGGAGAAAGAGGAGCAAGAAGCTTGAAGATTGGTGGCAACCTTCATGAGTTTTCTCCATTTTTTAATCTTTCTTTGTTCCGTGTGTTGTATTGATGATTTGTTTAGCTGCAGCCATGTTTAATTTCTACAAAATGAACTAATTTCCTTGTTCTAGAATTTCAATTGAACTCACATGTAGCTTGATTTTGTTTTTCCTATGAATTGATTATGAGTTGTGGTATTTATGTTCTGTGTATCATTCCAAGTTTAATGCTTCTAATTGCTTGATTTCTAATTAGATTGTTGTGGTAATTTAGAGAAACATTGACAAAAGAAATCTAAATTAGCCTTGAATGATATATATAATACATGTTTGAATTCATTCATATGGATGATTGGATTTGATTTGTGTATAGGATAGACATATACCTATAGGCTATGTATAACTAAATGAGGTTTTTTATTAGTGAATTTTGTTTAATTTAATTCTCATAGACATATAGTGAGTTGGTTAATCAAGGTATGATTATAAGCAATTCAAAAGATATTTTAATTGAATTAGAATCCTTGGTTAATACCATGATATCATGAACATAAGCAAGATATGATAAATGCAAGTTAAGTAAAGTGTGAGGAAAATTGTGATGCTAGACTCATCTCAATTATATATGTTTCATTTCTTTTGTTTTGATAGATTAGTTAATCAATTCAAAGTTCATTATTTGGATAAAATTAGAGTTGATACAATTTTAGTACTTAACATTGTTAAATAATTCATCATGGGAACGATACTCTACTTATCACTTTATTACTTGTTAATGATACATACACTTGTGTGGTTTATCTGACAATAGCTGGACAAGGAAGTATCTTACAGCCCTTTTTCTAGCTACCACCGCCAACCAAAACAAAAGAAAACTTTAAGACCACCTACAACCACAACATAAAACAAGAAGAAAATGAAAAGATCTATTGCCAAAAGGAAAAACTCACCAAGAAATGGAAGCTGCCAAGAAAAAGGAAATTCACAGACAACCAAGAAAGAAAACAAAAAGGAATACAAGAACAAGGCACAGGTTCATGAAATGGAAGAAGAAACTAGCTAAGTTGATTATAAGGGAGTGAGAAAAAAACAAAAGCAAGAGAAAATATTGTAATGTAAGTTTATGGTTAATATCTCACTTTAGAATGTGTGGTCATAAATTAATTCTAAAGTTATATGTATATAAATACATTTATTATATTTACTTTCTTACGCACTTGTTGCACCCACCAATGGAATTTACACAACTAAATTTCAAGTTTTTAAATCAATCAATGATGTGGGAAAAATAAATTTCCTATTAACTTATATATAAATATTTATTCCAAATTCTAATTTAAGTAAAATTTTATTCACCTATTCACACAAGGGACACACGAACATTCTAAAACAACGTTAAATTATCAGGTTATAACATTTTCACCTCTCAATTCCCTTAGACTAGACTTTTAAGTCCTTCAATCAACTAATTTATTCTGTTTGAATGAGAGGGAACAATGTAGTATTTTGCACACTTTATTTACATATTTGAATTTTATGTACATAGAAAATATATTTATACATTCTTTAGAGGAAATAAGAAAATTAGGAAATCTGTAGATGGAATTATTGTTAACCAAGGAAAATAGTTCAATTTAAAGTAAATAGAAGCTAATTTATTTCACTTATGTAATTAGCTAATCTAGTTCATCAATCTGAATTTTAAATGAGGAAAAAAATATGATTCCGAGCATTGATTGAGGTTTAGGAGTTTAATTGTCAGAGTGGCATAATGGAAGCGTGATGTGTGTTGTGATAAAAGTAGTAAGTTTAATGTGTCTAAGTGACTGACTTCATTTTCAAGGGAATCAGATTAAAACTTCTTGAAATTTAATTTCGACTATTTTAGTTAGATAGTTAATTTATTCAGGCTTATTTAATTTATATCAGTGTACATTCGGTATTGGAAAAGTTTCATGTGTTACGGATTCAAGAAGTAAAAATGAATAAGAACCTAATGTGTGAGGAGTAATCAGTGGCGATTATAAATGGATAAGTTTGTGAATTTATATTAAAGATTAATCTTTAATGAAAGCGGTATAACAATATCACTATGAACAAGAAGTCACTTGAGAATCTAGGAATGCGATAAAACAAGAATATATGCATCCATTTGATTGAGTTAGGTAAACGATTTATTCCTATCCTTTTTGTTGAAATTCAGGATGAATTTCTTTTAAGGAGGGAGACTTTTATAACTTGATACTTTAATACTCCATATATGATACATTAGGACATTCGTTTTAAAATTTTGGTGTGTAACTTTTGCATAAAGGTAGAACAACAATAATAAAGAAAAAAAAAATTAAAGTGTTAAAAATTAGTTGATCTTCTTAGTTCCAACTTCTTGTTCATGTTTTCTTTTCCTGTATGTGATTGCCATGAGAAAGGAAGCCAAGAGGAGGATTAAATTGGAGCAAGAATTACACTCTAAGGAGTGCCCTATTTCGTTCATTTGTGGATGAAATATTGAAGGGGACAATAAATCTATTTCAGGTAGCTTCTGTTGTTGGTACCTTTGAGTGGCTACAAGATGTAATTGGTTGGCTTGATTAATGATGGAGTTTTGGAAGAAAAAGGTCACGACAATGAAGGGAGAGGCCAAGCCGTGAGCTTGGTCTAGAAGAAAAATAAAATTCTAGGTGAATAAAGAAATTCAATTAGATTAAGATTATGGGTGTTAGACTAGTTAAAGTGAATTGTGCAAGGAATTAAAATTAGGAATCAAGAAATTGAAAATGAACCTAATATATATGTGTACTAGTAACATGTAAGTAGTAAAATAGAAATTAATGTTGAACAAGTAATATATATATATGTGTGTGTGTGTACACACAAATAACTTATTTTTAGGTATTTGACAAAATAGTTAGTTAAAGTTAAATTTTAATATATACATGGAGATTAATTCTAATATATACAGGATAATGTTAAGTATGAAAGTTAAATTAATGAATATATCGAATTAACTAACCTTGCTTTAAGAAACATATTAGACATAATTACGTATGATTAAGAAATCATCGAATGAATTTTGAAGTGATTATTAGTGACCTATGAATTTATGATTTTTAGCTCCAGAGCGTGTCGAGGATATTCCGACACCGTCACAAACTAGACTGACTGACGAATCACATCCGTGAGCTTATGAGTGGATTATATGCTTTATGATTATTAGATTTTTTATTTATTTATTGGTAAGACTATAAGTATGTTCGAATTGTTGTGCTATAAAGTAAAATAAATAAATAAATATTTCATTGATTTAATTCAGTGATATACATTTGTGTGAGATTATAAGGGCCAATAACATGAAATTTTTTTAGAACTGATTTTTATTTTCGAATTTAAAATCCAAGTGTACCTAGGATATTTGAACTTGATATTTGACATGAATTATTCTGATACTGATAATTATTTTAAAAATAAATGGAGTGCTCAATCCATGTAGGACGGATTGTTACGGAGAATTAAATTGTAATACAGGTGCGTAAATGCCTGGCATGGGGGAGATAATATTGTGCGGGGTTGAGTTACTTGTTAGCCTTTTGCTTGTTAAATTGTTTTTTATTTGCTTGGTTGTCTGAATGGTTTGAAATGATACATTGTAATCCGTTCTTTAAGTGATTTGTGGTCATATAAGAAATGTAATTACATACGTACCTGAGTAATTCTAACATACATTTAAAACTATGATATATATGTTGTGTGATGCTGGTACCCTTAGGGTACATGATTTGCTCTCTGAGTTCTCACGACTCACTCTTTCCTTTGTGGTTGTTTTCTTTAGTTTTCAGGAATTCCACTACTGGTTGTAAATGGAATTGTTACCTACCGATTCTACTACGACAAAGTATATCTCGGAATCAGATATATTGTATTTATTATGGTATTGTCCTATTTTGTTAGGAGCGGAGCTCCACTATATATTTTGATATTATCATGTATTGTGGTTATTGTAAATAGGGTATATATATATATATATATATCATGGGTAAGTTACACCGTACGGGAAACCCTTGCTAGTATTTTCGGTAATGTTGTAGTAGTCTTAACTATAATGTATTTATAAGTCGGAAGGACACATTACTTGAGTATTTAGGGTTACGGGGTTATGGTCACCCATTTCCCCTGCTAGTCATACCTCTATTTGGGGTGTGACAAGTTGGTATCAGAGCATGGTTAGAGGTCCGTGATTGCAAGTACGAAATGTTATTGCTTAGTTCACGTACGTTACTTGGGACATATGTAGATTTAGTAATGCGTTCTAATTCGTCCTGAAACTCCAAGTTACAATTATTTATTGGTACTATTTTTTTTTTTTATATTAAAGTTTTGTGTATTTGTTCTAGATGAAATACGAAAAATTGATCGTGTTGCTAGCCGAAAGGAGCAAGTAAGAGGCTGGCTCTGATTAGGGATTTACTGATCCCCAAACACCGGCAGTTAGATGTAGGGGTCGACGGGGACGAGGTAGGGGCAAAGGTCGAGGCAGGGCTGCTGAACCAGTTCAAGGCAACCACTCCTGGTCTTAACATAGAACGGTTGGTGCAGGGATTAGATCCCGTTTAGAGGAAGTAGGTAACTTAGTTAGGATTTGGCCTAACAGTAACAGCCACCGGTAGCTCCCCCTGTGTAGCCTTAGCAGGAGGCAAACCCCCCAGCTCCAATTCATCATCATCAGGGGCTTTCCTAGAGGAGTCAGACAAATTGTTTATGACTTTAGGATGTGATCCCTTTCATGCGGTTGAGTTGGTTAGCTATCAATTATATGATGTGGCTTATGATTGGTATAAGATATTGGTACATCAGAGGACCGAGCCTACTCCACTAACAGTGACCAAAGTTCAGCAAATCTTTTCTGGATTGCTTCTTATTTGAGTGTGTGCGAGACAAGCATGCTCTTGAATTTTGAGTGATTAGTGTAGACTAAGAGTATGTCAGTGACAGAATATGAGACTCGATTTACTCGATTGTCTCATTTTTCCCCGCGTCTAATAGCTACGGAGCAGATGAGGGTGAAGAGTTTTGTGCATGGTTTGAAGGATTATTTATTCAGATCAGTGTTTCGTGTCAGACACTATGACTTATGCACAGGCTGTTGATGCTGCTTATCGACTGGAGACCAGGGTGGTGGAAAGAAAGGCAGAATGTGAGAGTTATAAGAATGCAGTGCAGAAGGGTTCGTCGACCTCTAGAGCTGGCAGTTCATGGAGGCTTGGGGGATGAATCTACCTTTGGGTAGGGTTCATTCAGAGGAAATTTTCAGCTAAGTAGAAGTCAGATGAAGCGAGGTTCAGGAGCCTAGTTTCAGGGAGGATCGTCTAGCGGACCTCGATCATATGAGCTTCCCACATGTTCTACTTGTGGCAATAGGCTACGAGGCAGTGTAGATTGGGGACCGGTGCATGTTTCTAAATGTAGAGCGATGGATCATCATATCAGAGACTGTCCATCCACTTCAGTCGGAACTTCTTCTTCAGTTCAGGGTAGACCTTTGTATCCTGCAACCGCTACGAGGCCTCCAGGGGTGCATGGTGGTTTTTCTAGGGGTTCATCATCCACAGATAGAGGTCAGGCCCGAGTTTATACTCTGATGACTTAAGATGCACAGGCTTCTAACGTAGTGGTATCAGGTAATTTGTTTGTTTGTTCCATTAGTACTAAAGTGTTATTGATCCAGGAGCTACTCATTCTTTCATCTCACCATATTTTTCTTCTAGTGTGGGGAGAGTTGTGGAGCCTCTTGAGATCCCTCTAGCAGTTTTAACTCCGTTGGGGGAAACTATCTTAATAGACTAGCATATATCTTTATGTGAAGTTCTTATTGGGGATGATAATTATCTGGCAGACTTAATCATACTGAATATACAGGAATATGATATGATTCTAGCCATGGATTAGTTGTCTGATTATCATGCTTTGGTAGACTATCGTGATAACAGTGTTAAGTTCAGTATTCCTGCCAAGCCAACTGTTATTATTCAAGGGGATCAAAGTGAGGTTCCTTACAATTTAATTTCAGTCATTCAGGCGAGACGACTTATCAAGAAGAAGCATCCAGCTTATTTAGCTTTTGTTAGGGATACTCAGTTAGAGTGTCCTCTATTAGATTGTATCCCAGTGGTAAGGGAGTTTTTTTATATTTTTCCAGAAAAGCTTCCAGGATTGCCTCCCAATTAGGAGATTGAGTTATTACTCAGCACTCAACCTATTTCTATTCCCCCTATAGAATGGCTCCTAGTGAATTAAGGGAGCTTAAAGTGCAATTACAAGATTTTCTGGATAAAGGATTCATTCGTCCCAATTCATCTCCTTGGGGTGCTCCTATGTTATTTGTTAAAAAGAATGATGGCTTGTTTAGACTGTGTATCGATTATCGGTAGTTAAATAAGGTCACAATTAAAAAAAATATCCACTCCCCAGGATTGATGACTTATTTGATTAGTTGCAGGGGGTTCAGTCCTTTTCTAAAATTGATCTTTGCTCGGGGTATCATCAGCTCCAAATTAAAAAGGAAGATATTTTGAAGACTGTTTTTCGTACTCGGTATGGACACTATGAATTTCTTGTTATGTCTTTTGGGCTTACTAATGCCCCTGTAGCGTTCATAAACTTAATGAATTGGGTGTTTAAGCCTTTCTTGGACCAGATTTTTATTGTTTTCGTTTATGACATTCTGGTATATTCTCAAAGTGAGGAGAAGCATGAGCAGCATCTTCGTATTGTATTGCAAATACTGAGGGAAAATAAGCTTTATACTAAATTCTCTAAATGTGACTTTTGGCTGAATTAGGTAACTTTTCTTGGGCATGTGATTTCTAAGGAAGGAATTCATGTAGACCCTAGTAAGCTAGAAGCAGTTCAAAATTGGCCTTGACCTACAAACTGTTTTGGAAATTCGAAGTTTTCTTGGCTTAACCGGGTATTACAGGAGGTTCGTAAAAATTTCCTCCCGTATTGCTGCTCTTTTAACTCGATTGACTAAGAAAGGAGTCAATTTTTTGTGGTCTGAGACTTGCGAAGAAAGCTTTCAAAAGTTAAAAACTTGTTTGATTTTAGCTCTTATTCTTGCACTTCCCTCTACTACGGGTAAGTATACTGTGTTTTATGATGCTTCTTGTATTGGACTTAGTTATGTTTTGATTCAAGATGGAAGAGTTGTAGCATATGCTTCAAGAAAACTGAAAAAGCACGAGATGAACTACCTTACCCATGACCTTGAAATGGCTGCGGTAATTTATGCGTTACGAATATGGAGGCATTACTTGTATGGTGAGACTTTTGAGATTTTCATGGATCACAAAAGCCTTAAATATATCTTCGATCAGAAGGAGTTGAATTTCAGGCAACGTAGATGGATTGAGCTACAAGAGGATTATAACTGTTCAATTTCTTATCATTTAGGAAAAGCAAATGTGTTCGCTGATGCTCTCAGTAGAAAATCTATGGGTAGTTTATCCCATTTGTCCGCTATGCTAACCAAGTAGTCAAAGAATTGCAGCAATGCATAGCTGATGGAGTTAGGTTTGAAGTGTCTCCTCAAGGGATATTACTAGCTCATATTCAAGTGAATTCCACTTTTATGGAAGCCATAAAAGCATCACAAGCAGTTGATCCAGAGATGATTGCTGATAAAACTAAATGTATTCAAGGTGATGTTGGCAACTTCTGGGTAGGTAGTGAGGGAGTACTGAGGTATGGTGATCGGATAGTTTTGCCACCTGATTTAGAATTGAGAAAGAAGATTCTTAAAGAAGCTCATTGTTTATCATATGTTATGCATCCTAATTCTTCTAAAATGTATCAAGATTTAAGAAAATTTTATTAATGGCAAGGTATGAAGAAGGATGTTATTGATTTTGTTTCTAGGTGGTGCGTCAAAAGGTGAAAACTAAACATCAGAGGTTGGCAGGGGTGTTACAAAAAACTAGATGTTCTGGAGTGGAAGTAGGAAAAAGTTACTATGGACTTTGTATCAGGACTTCCTAAGACTTTTAGGGGTTTTGATTAGATTTGGGTGATTGTTGATCGTTTGACAAAGTTCGTACATTTTCTTCTAGTGAAAACTACTTACTCAGTACATCAGTATGCGAAGCTGTATTTGGACGAGATTATTTCATTACATAGAGTACTAGTTTCTATTATTTCTGACCTGGGGTGCTCAATTCACTACTGCATTCTGGAAATCTTTTCAGGATGCTCTTGGTACTTAGTTGCCATTCAGTACAACCTTTCACCCTCAGACTGATGGGCAATCCGATAGAACGATACAAACTTTAAAGTACATGCTGCGAGCTTGTGTAATGGATTTTAAAGGCAGTTGGGATCAACATCTTCCACTAATGGAGTTTGCTTATAATAACAGCTATCATAGTAGCATTCGGATGGCACCATTTGAAGCGTTGTATGGTAGGAAATGTTGATCTCCGGTTGGTTGGTTTGAGACAGGCGAGCATCAATTGTTGGGACCAAAATTAATCCAGGATGCTGTGAAGAAGGTTCAGGTGATTCGTGATAGACTACGGACAGCTCAGAGCCGACAAAAATAGTATGCCAATAGCTGTAGGCAGTTAGAATTTGAAGTGGATGATCACGTATTCCTGAAGGTTTCTCCATTTAGGGGTACTATGAGATTTAGTAAGAAAGGTAAGCTAAGTTCAAGATTTATTGGGCCTTTTCAAATCCTAAGTAGGGTTGGAGTGGTGGCATATAAGTTAGCATTACCTTCAAATTTGGATAGAGTGCATCCAATATTTCATGTATCAATACTTCAAAAATATTTTCCAAATGAGTCACATATTTTACAAATTCAGGAAGTGCGATAAGGATTTAACGTACGAGGAGCAACCATTAAAGATCGTAGATAGACAAGTCCACAAGCTCCGATCAAAGCTCATTCCTTTGATGAAAGTTATGTGGCAACATTATAGAGAACAAAAAGCCACTTGAGAGTTTGAAAGCGAAATAAAATGACGTTATCCATATTTATTTGAATAATTCAGGTAAATGACATACTCCTATAACTTTCAATTCGAAATGCGAGACAAATTTCTCTTAAGAAGTGGAGATATTATTATAACCCGGTAATTTAATGTGTGCGTTATAATTATCTTATGTAATTGTGTGTGTATATATATATATTTATAAATTATCAAGTGGTTGATTTATTTGCACGAAATAGGAAAGTCAAAGTGTATGAATTTGACTTAGGTGCAAGTTTATTAATGTATAATATATATATATATACATATTATGTAAAGGGGAATGTAGAATAGATATATATATATATATATATATATATAAATATCTTACTAGATTTAATATAAGCCATTCAAAATTTCTTATTTTATTCTACTTAATTTGACTTTTTGTCTTGCTGAGTACACGTTTTCTTTTTCTTTCTTTCATCTTCTTTGTTGGTTTTCCTTCTTGGTGACCGACTTAAGTGTTGCTCCAATTTTTTTACCGTGCTTTCTTTTCTTTCTGTTAGTAAGCGAATAGGTGTGGCTGGTTGAGAAGGTTCTTGTTGGAACCATGTTCCTTTTTTGGTGAATTTCATTGCTCTTTTCTCTTGATAGTCTGTGGAACTTGAAGTAGGAGGAAGTTTGAAAGCTGAAATTCATCTCAGACCAAGGCAAAACCAGGTGGAAAATGGGGGGTTTTGGCTCTCTTATTGGGTCTGTGGTACACTTATTTTTCCTTCTCTTGTTGCTACGGATGTGTGTGGTTTGTGGGAGCAGATTGTTGTTAGAGATTTCAGCAATGGGCTGCGAAAAAAAACAAAAACCAAATTTAGTTGGCTGGAAATTCGCCTTCATCTACCGTGAGTAATCATCTTCGTAGCTTAGTTGATCTTCTTAGTTCCAACTGCTTGTTCATGTTTTCTTTTTCTATATGTGATTGCTGTGAGAAAGGAAGCCAGGAGGAGGATTAAAATTGGAGCAAGAATTACACTCTAAGAAGTGCCCTGTTTCGTTCATTTATGGATGAAATATTGAAGGGGACAGCAAATCTATTTCTGGTTGCTTCTGTTGTTAGTACCTTTGAGTGGCTACAAGATGTAATTGGTTGGCTTGATTAGTGATGGAGTTTTGGTGGAAAAAGGTCACGGCAATGAAGGGAGAGGCCAAGCCGTGAGCTTGGTCTAGAAGAAAAATAAATTTCTAGGTGAATAAAGAAATTCAATTAGACTAAGATTATGGGTGTTAGACTAGTTAAAGTGAATTGTGCAAGGAATTAAAATTAGGAATCACGAAATTTTGATAATGAGCCTAAAGATATATGTGTACTAGTAATAAGTAGTAAAATAGAAATTAATGTTGAACAAATTATATATATATATATATGTACAAACAAATAACTTATAATTAGGTATTTGACAAAATAGTTAGTTAAAGTTAAATTTTAATATATACATGGAGATTAATTCTAATATATATAGGGTAATATTAAGTATGAAAGTTAAATTAACGAATATATCGAATTAATTGGCCTTGCTTTGAGAAACATATTAGACATAATTATGTACGATTAAGAAATCGTCGAATTAATTTTGAAGTGATTATTAGTAACTTATGAATTTATAATTTTCAGTTCCAGAGCATGTCGAGGATATTCCGACACGGGCACAGACTAGATATCCGACACCGGCACAGACTAGATAGATTGACGAATCACATCCGTGAGCTTGTGAGTAGATTTTGTGCTTTATGGTTATCAGATTTTTTTATTTTTTTTTTAGACTATAAGTATGTTTGAATTGTTGTGCTATAAAGTAAAATAAATAAATAAGTATTTCATTGATTTAATTGAGTGATATGCGTTTGTTATTGATTGTCATTGATAAGGGCCAATAACGTGAAATTTTTTTGAGAATTGATTTTCATTTTCGAATTTAAAATCCAGGTGCACCTAGGATATTTGAACTTGATATTTGACATGAATTATTTTGATACTGATAATTATTTTAAAAACAAATGGAGTGCTCAGCCCCTAGTAGGACTGATTGTTATTGAGAATTAAGTTGTTGTACGGGCGAGTAAATGCCTGGCAGAGGGAGATAATGTTGTGCAGAGCTGAGTTACTAGTTGGGCCATTACTTGTTAAATTGTTTGTTATTTGCTTTGTTGTCTGAATGGTTTGAATTAATTCATTGTAATTTGTGTTTTAAGTGATTTGTGATCATATGAGAAATATAATTACGTAAGTACCTGAGTAATTCTAACATACATTTAAAACTATGATATATGTGTTGTGTAATGTTAGGTACCCTTAGAGTACATGATTTGCTCACTGAGTCCTCGTGTCTCACTCTTTCCTTTTTGGTTGTTTTCTTTAGTTTTTAGGAATTCCGCTGCTGGTCATAAATAGAATTGTTACCTACCGATTCTATTGCGGCAAAGTATATCTCAGAAATCGCACACTTAGAGCGTAAAGGACAGTACTTGCAGTCGCCTAGGGTATCATGCATTGTTGTCAGATATATTGTATTTATCATGGTGTTGTCCTGTTTTGTTAAGAGCAGAACTCCACTGAATATTTTGATATTATCATGTACTGTGGTTATTGTAAACAGGGTGTATATATATATATAGTGGGTATATTACACCGTACGGAGAACCATTGTCAGTATTTTCGATAATATTGTAGTAGTCTTAACTATAATGTATTTATAAATCGGTGAGACACGTTACTTGAGTATTCAGGGTTACGGGAGTATGGTCACCTATTTTCCCGGCCAGTCATACCTCCATTTGGGGTGTGACAATAATTATGATTTTGATGATGATAAGTCTAAAAGACTATGTGTTGATTTTGTGTTTGACTCAATTGATGAGGAAAAAATTAACACTATGAAAGTCATTGAGCTACTTGATGGTTATGATGGGGAATGGGTGTTTATTTTGGATAGTTGTCGGTATGGTAAGAAAAGATAATGCATTTACAAGTTCTATAGTAGTAGGTTGAATGAACATGTAAAGGGTGAACAAATTCAATTAGAACATATTATTATTATAATTTTGTTATGTTTTTGAGTTTAGAATGCATTGAGGGATTTTGTTATCCAAGAGGGGTTTGAAATTATGAGAATTAAGAAATGTAAGTCAAAGGTGACTGCCATTTGTGTCACTTATGGTTATACCTAATATATTCTAGCTTCTACAACACCTGATGGAGTAAGCTTTATGATTACAATCTATGCTCTAGACCATAAGTTATATCAAAAGCACAAACAATAGTAATGCAAACTTTGCTTGGATTGCAAAGAGGCTCAACATATGGCGTAAGCCATACCCTAACAAGCTACGATTTAATGAAATCTATAGTGCTTAAAAGAATTATGTGGAAGTTGGAAGGTGTCATATGTATAAAGCTAAAAAAAGTGGTAGGGAAGAGCATGAGGGGAGCCATTCTGGTTCTTATGCTAGATTAAGGAAGCTATAATACTATTTTACACAATGCTCAAAATGTTCAGAAGCTGATGATGTAAAAGGTTAACCCCCTAGAAAATCTCATGCTCAAGAAGTTTATTTGTTTGTTTGTTTTATTTTGTTTCTTTAAAGGATTTGATGCATCCAAATAAGGATTCAAGAAAAATTAAAAACGATTTATGGTTGTGGATGGTTGTCATCTGAAATGGTCTTTTTATGGAAGTGTATTGTTAGTTGTTGTTGCAGTTATATGAACAATGGATTGTGCTCCAGTTGTAAATTGAAAAATATGGATAATGGTGTTGGATGTAATTTACTCAATAATTAGTTGAGTGTTCCACGAATAATAAAATTGCTAACTAAGTTCCCCTTGTACAAAATATATATTCTACTTCTTAATTATTCTATTCAATATGAAATATCATAAATTTATTTTGTTTTCTTTTATATTTCTGAAAGCATAATTACGCATAACATTATAGCTATTCATTTTTAGAATGTCATTATTAATACATGTTATTCCTTATTATTAGCAGTTATATATTAAAATAGTTAATAATAATAATTTAAATTAATAATAAATATATGTTGAAGTTTTAAATTCATGAGAAGCATTAATCAACAATAAAAAAAAGTGGAATGTCATTAAACAAAATGTTTTAATTTAATTTTTTTCTTGGTTTTAAAAAAAATTATTATTAATAGTCACTATTTCTTATTGTTAAAATTTATAGCTAAAATAATTAATAACAATACTTTGTGATTTAATAAAAAAATGATTGTAATTTTCGTTTTATGAGTGATTATGAGTAATAACTTATGAGAAACAATATGTATACCATGAGTTTGGTAAAAAAAAATTCATTTTTGTTTCACAATTTCTTGTGTTTTTTTAATGAACAAAATTATAATATTGTTCTCATAATTTTTTTTTTCTTTGTTATAGGTGCTTACTTTTTTCCTACATTCATAGCAGCCATCATAATAAAATTACAATATTACACTCAAATTCAATATTTATTTCATTATCTTCTATCATTTTTTGTCTTTTTTCTTAACATAATTTCAAGTTTTACATCCCTATGTCTTTTTTATTGTCTTAGCATAAATCATTATCCAAAACTCATGAAATGATCTATCAAATGAAAAAGCCTTTATTTCTTATTTCAAATAAATTTATTTAAAATTTCATTTGAATTAATACAATTTAGTTGGAAAATTTATTCACTACAAGAATTCCAAACATTTTGATTTTCATATTCAAGTTCATTATACATTATAATTTAAATGTGATACCTATTAGTATTAAACAAAAATTTATAATAATGGTAGAAAAATAA
This sequence comes from Quillaja saponaria, assembly GCA_029379385.1. Lineage (NCBI taxonomy): Eukaryota > Viridiplantae > Streptophyta > Magnoliopsida > Fabales > Quillajaceae > Quillaja > Quillaja saponaria. The sequence goes on from CM055606.1 coordinate 9,136,043, forward strand.
TATTTAAGTTTCTTAGTCCCTCTCTTATTTTATATCTAAATAAATGTCACACAAATTTATATTTTCATCTACAATTTGTTCCACTTCAAAGTTTGTACTATTTATGAAAATGAAATTTGGATTTGATACATTATTTTGTGATATTTGTGTATCTCAATATATTTTAATGCATTCAAATTTGACTCACATTTATATAATTGTAAAATTAAAGAATATAGTTATATAACAAAAAATTTATTATACTGAACATAATAAAGAGTTGATGAAGATGTCAAAATTTATTTTTCTTCATCAATGTATTAATATTATTATTATTAATTCATCACTTTGTCTTATATAACAAATATGAATTTAATTAGTAATAAGTTTATTTGTTTGGCTAAATACAAAAAATATCTAATTTATGTATCAATTATATAAATAGAAATAATTTTCAACTTCAAACATTTGTAAATTTTATAGACATTTATCAAAATCCAAATAACATTATATGTTTGATATGTAAAATAAAATTTAGGCTAAATTACACTTTTCATCCCAATAATTTACTTGAAAATTATTTTCATCTTTATAATTTAAAATCTTTCATTTTCATCCTTATAATTTCAAAAACTAATCAGTTAAATCCCTGCCAACAAATTTTGCCTATTATAAACCTAACAGAAGTTAACAATAAATAATATAGTCAACAAACTATAACGTAGCTTACTCATGTTGCATGGCTAATAAATAGAATATTGCCACGTAGCTTAATTAAAAAAATTATGTTTATGTAAAAAAAGAAAAAAAAATTAATAATAACCAAAAAAAAAATTAAAAGAACTTTTAAAAAATAAACTAAAATTAACAACAACGGAAATAGTCCCTATTTCGTTCTACTCTCAAGAACCCAGATCTAGCTTTCTCTTCCCCTCTATGGCCTAAGAACATGGGGCTAGAGTTTTCAATTGGAAGCTTTGCCTTCGTTAATGGAGGCTAGAAAAATTTATAATTCAACTATGCACAAGATTTTCAAAGCTCTGTCAGCCAAATAAAAAATTTTAGTGTAGAGGGATTCATGAGAAATTTGTTTTGATTTGGAAAGGGTTTTCATAGGGCTTGGGTGGATTTCTTTTTTAAACTATTATTAGGTTTTGGGGTTGATGAGCATTTGTTTGAGTTTAGACTTGATTTAAATAGGATTGTCGTGGAGTTTAGGTGAATTTCTCTTCCGAATTGTTTTAGGGTTATGAAATTAGGGATTAATGGTGAACTATTGTGGGAAGATGGGTCTTTGTTACAGGCAATATTTGTGATCCAAGTTCAATTTAGAGATTTTGGCAACTAGTTGACAGGATGAAGGTATTTTTGGGCATGCTCCTCAATTTGTTTGCAATGAATATATTTTAGATATGATTGTTGGATTAATTAGCCATGGTTGTGAACGTGTTATTGTAAATGGAGGTGCTGGTGGGTATGGTAGATGATGAAGTGGTGGTTATGGAGGTAAGATGTGGTTATGCAAGGTGGTGGGGGGTGAGGAAGAATGAGACATGATGAGTTTCCTTTTTTATTTGAAGTTTTTTGTTTTAAATATTAATTTTCTCTTTTTTATTTTATGTTTTTTTTAATGCAAACCACATGGCAATTTTATATTCATCATTGTTTAGGTAAGTTATCCACATGAATTTTTGTTTGTCCACATCAAAAGTATTTAATAGAAGTGGGACTTACCATCATGGCAAGGATATAACTGATTAGTTTTTGAAATTATAAGAATGAAAATGAAAAATTTTAAATTATAAGGACCAAAGTGATTTTTTGAATAAATTATAAAAGTGAAAAGTGTAATTTAGTCATAAATTTATTAGTATTCATAAATTTGGTATAAAAATTTTTAGCATATATATTTTTGAAATTGAATAAAATAACTAAAAATTTATTTTTATATATAATATCATATATTGTAGTATATATAAATATAATAACAATAAATTGATAGAGTTGTACTTGCTTTGAGCTTAATACGTTAAACATAATATATATATTCTTTTGCTAACCGACAATATGTCAATATCTTATTTCGTTCAATAAGATAATCTTTTTATATAAATTTTCATAATTTCTTTTTCATTTTTTTCTATAAAAAGAGAAAGGAAAACAAAAATAAAAAGAAAGTCAAGTATATTTATTCGTTGACATATATGATATAATATTTATTAAGTTTTCTGGTAAATAATAAGTTGTATGAATTATATTTATGCAATTTCTTGTTGTAAAATGATTTTAATTTTTAATTTGGTTTCAATAATGTTATTTAAAAATTTAATGTCTTCTACATTAGATAATTTATTTCAACTTATCAAATATCTAAAATTTCAAATTTACATATTTCCTATAATGTAATTAAAATTTAAAAATTTTAAAACTACCCATGGAACGCGTGGGTAAAAGATATTTATCCTTAAATTTGATATGAAATTCATTGTATTCTTTTTCTTTTCTTTTATTTTAATATGTATCATATTTTTTTAGACGAAAATAACTCATGTTTATAATCATATGATGATGATATGTTAGATGAAATTAATACTATTAAATAGAGACTCAATTGTTATAAATTACATTAAAATCCATACAAAATACTAGATTAAAAATTAGTATAAAGTAAAACAAATTCATATAGGTAATTAGCAATGACATAACAATGAAAGATTGAAAGTATATAGTAGCTAAAATATTTTATAAAGTACAAGCCTACAAAATAAAGGGACATGTAAATAACCTAAAACAAAATAAGAAATTCCATGATATCCTATTTACTCCATAAATATTAGATTTACAATTAAAATTCTTAAGTTTGAAAGTTTTGCAAATCAGTCTAATCTTTAACATCTCATACTTATATAGGTTTAAAAGTTTGAGGGGGAAGAAACAGTAGCTAACAGATTTAGGAGCTACAAAAGCGCATACAGATATCATTAAAGATGTTTTAAATGTGAGGTCAAAAAGGGGTAATTGGTCCTAACTGTTCTGGGTGAAATAATTTGGTAAACCAGCTACTAAAAGCACTTAGATTGCAGAAAAAGAGTTGAAGATGGTTGATCTAGAAGTTTATGATGAAGTTGTCAAAGTCTTTTCGTCTGAGTTAAGTTTTTACTCAAGTAAGAGAGAATAATGTAGGAGTTGTAGTGAAAACTACTGTTCACGTTATTGTAGCTAGAGTACTGCAGGAGTACTTAAATATTAGAACTTATTATTAGTAACAGTCACATAACTAGCATGTGATCTTTTAATGAGTTTGGATGGCCTTGATCAGAAAGGATCTCTATAGTCGAGAATATGATTAGAATTTGGTTGTAGTCCTAGTATATAAAATACTCCTAAGCTATATTCCAGTAGTAGTTTTTTTATCAATAAATTTGAAATTAGAGGTTTTGAGCCCTAATGTATCTTTTATTGTTCCAACTTCAATTTTTCCGTTTCCATACTAAGATTTTATGTTGCTTTCCTCTCTTTACCACACAAAAACATCTTAAGGTATTTTGCTACTAATTGTTCATATGACTTCATTCATTGCATCACATCATTTAAAATCCCAAAAAATCTCAAAGTGTAAAGGTTGTGTTATAGCCCAATACCATAATGGTAAATTATAGGAAATGCAAATTATTATTATTATTTTTATACTTTTGGTTATAAAGCCAAAATAAATACTTATTTTCTTTTCCTCTTTTCTCCTATTGTTCCATTTTTTTTTTTCCTTATTTTTCTTCCTCTTCCATGTTATTCTTCCCCTGCTTCTCAACAATTATAGTTTTTTTTTTTTCCTTCAAGCTACCCAGGCATCCATCTTCTCCTCTCCATCCTACGCCTAGTAATAGCAGCCCCTCAACCTGTGGTCATGCCTTCATGAAGGGTGTGATAGTTTAGTTATTTGTCTTGATTAGGATGTGGACGGAGTGAAGCTCCTTATTGTCTTGGTGTTATTGTTGTGTGCAATCATAAGCACAGGAGTTTGTGTTTTGAGGCATATTCCATATTGTTTGGAACTTCTACAAAAAATTTTCAGTAAATTGTTAACTGTTTTAGAAAATAAAATTTTACAATTAATTTTTGTTTTATAAAAGTTACTTTTATCCTTTTGGATGGGCTAAGAGTCACGTGTGTTACTTTGTTTTGAAGTTAGGGTCACAGAAGTTTGCTTATCCAATCCTCTAGCCAGTTATGCCTCCATGAGGGAATGTGACATTATACATATTCGTTACCATTTTAATTTAATTACAAACCTTTTATTTTAATTACTAGTCACCACTATTGTACATATTTAATATCTTAATTCTTGATTTAAGATTAACAACCCTTAATTGAATTTCTAATAACACCCTAAACGTGAAGTAAATTTAAAAAAATTCCAATTGCCTATTTATTATCACTCACGGCATGAAGGAGTTTGATATTCAATGCTCCTTCCCATGCTGTGTCCAACATAACCAAATAGGGAATAACAATCCTAAAATTAAAGTAAATTCTTCTTACTTACTCTAACGGCTAAACAAAGCAACTTGGGACTGCCAAAGTTACTCTTTCATAAACACTAATTCACGGCCAAGACGTTCTAAATCAGTTAGAAATCATATGGTCCACAGCCAGCTGAAACAGGGGAGGTTTTGCACCTAACATCCCCTTGAATTTTTGTTGCTTACTGCACGCTATCACTCACTAGTTCCCACACACCTTTATCCCCCCCCTGGTCATAAGTCAGTCCTCCCTACATAGGGTCTATCTTCAAGCGTGATTTAGTGTGCAGCCATGAAAAACAGAGGCTCCAATCTACTCCTAAAGCTTCACCTTTCCATGGTTAAGCTAGTACATAGTAGACAACAAAGCAAAAAGGTTCAATCTGAACAAAAGAGATTCTAAAATTGCTTGGCGGTGGATGTAGGAAAATAGAAAGCAGATAGCTTCAAGTCACAAAATAAAATTTGAAAAAGAAAGAGTGCTTAGTTGGTTAAACAAAGAAGGAGGAAAAGACAAAAAAATAAAATAATATAAACTTGTGGTTGTAAGCTTAATTAACTAACTAATTAACTAACTAGTGGTATAGATTATTCCACTAATATAAATATCCAGCATTGGTTAATAAATTAATATATACATATATATATATATATACACTACTCTCATTTATAATACAATTTTCATGAAATAAAATTTAAATCCAAATAGATCAATAAATTGAACTTAAATTATCTATATACGTATATCCAATTATTTTCTTATTTTAATTTATTCGTGAAAGTTTATAATTTATGTAATCACGATAATTTATGTACAACATCCTAAAATATATGCTGGATAATCAAGTTATAACATGATTTTTATGAATTTATTTGAATTAAAAACTATTAGAGTTATGTAGGAGTAGAAAAGGAAGATGATGAGAAACAAGTATGGTGGTAGACAAAATATTAAAAGTAAAATAATTAAGATAAAATAAAGGTAATTCTTTTCTAAAAAAATTCTCAATTTTTAGTTTTAATTAAGTGCACTCTATAATTTATACCAAAAAGTGTACTATATAATTAATTAATTTAAGAGAGGTGAAAGAAATTAATTAGTAGACTAATATGGTAAGAGATAATTTAGAGTGTTTGGTTACAAAAATAAAATTATGATATGACAATTGTGTGAGAAAATTATGTGAGATATGTGTATATGTAATACTCGACTTATATTTTTCTCTTGTCAAATTAATGTGCTCTAAGTACTACATTGAAAAATTATATATCTAATTTTCTCTACTTTCTAGTTTTTTTTTTATGACAATATATTATGTTAATATTTTTATACTTTTTTTAGCTAAATATTGGGTTTTTTTATTTATTTTATTCTTCATGAATGAACTCTAGAAAATATAAATCTATTGTGAGTACTTAAAACAAAAGCTCAAGACTTGTAGAAAATATAGACAATATCTTATTAATTTTTTTGAAGATTTTATTTTTTTCATTAATGATTATGTTATAAATTTACTATTTTTCAAAAGTTATAACAAAGTTTACTTAATTAATATATTAACTGTTAACAAATAAGGTAAATATAATATATTATAATTAAGGAAAAGAAACTAACAATAGAGTGCAATACAGAAAAAAAAAAAAAAAAGTGTATAAATTAATTTAAAAAATAAAATAAAAAATAGTAAGAATTTAGAGGCTATATACATATGAGTATTGTTCCACAAAACCTCACTGCAACTTAAAGATCAACATTTGACATAAAAAATTGTTTGATCTAATTCAACTGCAATTTAGAGCCTAAAAGATTTTTTGGAATACAATTCTATGTTCTCAAATAAAATTCAATATATCTATACTTATTTATAAGTAACTTAATAGTAACTACGTTTTTTATTTCCCCAAATACTTTTATGGGTTTTAACTACTACATAAGTAACCATTTAGTTATTATTTTATAGCATTAAAATATTACGTTTAAAATCGACTTATTGTACTTTTTATTTTCCTAATTATTTCATCTTTTAATACTAATAGGATTATAACTCCTTTTTTCTATTAATTTTTCTTCTTCTTATTTTATGTATTAAAATTAAAAAAAGAAACTATGATTTTAAAAAAATATTAAGAGTATATATTATTTTATTTTATTATAATATTGTTATCTTCATTCTTCTTTTATTTTAAGAATTAAAAGAAAAAAAAAATTGTCCATGACTCGAACTACATGAGAACATAAATTTACTTTTAATTCTTCCGTTGATAGGTTAGAAACAACGGATGCATTCCAATCTTCATATAGTTCTTTGCAGAGAGAAAAATAAAATATATAAATAAAAAAAAAAAACCTAAAAGAATATATAGTATAGTAATATAATAACATACAAAAAATTAACAATAGAGTGCAATATAGAAAAAGTAAGTATTTAGAGTCTAAAAGAAATTTTCAGCTTCAACTGCAATATGGCTAACTAAGAATTTAGAATTGAAAACAACAAACTAAAGAGAATAATTCATCATAGGTTATTAATTTTCATACATATTATAACTCGTTGTAGAAAGGATTAGGAATCAAAGAAATCTCTTCTTCTTTGTCTTTTAACTAGTGTTCTTGACTCTCAATCAACTCTGTAGCAAACCATTCGTTCCATTTCAATTCTTTAGGTGAATCGCTACTCAAAGAAGTATTTTGGAGTAGATTTGTGTTACTCTTCTTTTCTCCAATATTTCTTGTTGTCTTCATTCTACTTCTCCTACTTGTTTCATTGATTTTGATTTTACACAAGACATAATCATTGACCTAATTAAAGAAAAAATAATAATTAGAGAATGACATAATACTATTGAAAATAGTCAGGGATAATTAAGTCCTATATAATGCACCGTACTCATGCACTTTGAGTATGGCATGAATTAAGAGTCTCGATTCCTTGATTAATTTTGAATTCAATATAATAATAAAAAAAGAGTAATTTATAAAAACCATGAAACTTTACATGGTTATTTAATATGTCACACCCCTCACGGAGGTAAGATTAGCCGGAAGATTGGAGAACAAAACTTCCGTAACCCTAACTTTCAAAACAAAGTAACAAACATGACTCTTGGCCTGTCTAAAGGATAAAAGTAATTTTTATAAATCAAAAGTTCAATTGTAAAATTTTATTTTATGAAACAGTTAACAATTTACAGAAAAATTTTGACAAAGTTCTCCAACAAAATGAAACATGCCCAAAAATACAAACATATATAATCATGATCTCTCGCACCAATAACACCAAGACAACAAGGAACTCCGCTCCATCCACATCCTAATCAAAACAAATAACTATACTCTTACATCATACCAAAATTAGACAACTCACAGTTCTAATGTGACTACAAACTTTCATCCTTGACTGCAAGTCTGAGATCCTGGAAATACCATATCGTACTCATTCGGCAAGTCATAAGCTCGGCGACGTCATGTACCGAACTTCCTATCACTAAAAAAAATATCCATAAGAGATGGGTAAGTCCTATAGACTCCGTGAGTGAAAAATTGTACCCGAAAGGATACTAGCATCACACAACAGTAGGGTATAACATATATAGTAACATCATGTAACATTGTTCAGGTAATAATTCACATTACACGTATATATTGTATTCGTCATAAATTCACAATTTACATAACACACAGGATCACCAATTAATTAGAGCAATAATATCATGCAAAGCAATCAAAAGGCCAATGAGTAACTCAGCCTCGCCCAACAATATCACCCTTTTGTCAGGCATTTACCACCCTGCACAACAAATTAATCTCCGTACATAATCCATCCCACCGGGGCTGAGCACTCAATTTAAAAAACATTGATCATAATTGGAAATGCTCATGATTTTAAATCAGAATATCCTAGGTGCACCTGGAATTTTTAATTTCAGAGATAAAAATCATTTTTCATAAAAACCTCACTTTGTTGGCCCTTATCAACCACAACTAATGTCAAACAAAGCAACCAATATCTCACAAACATAATTCAAATAAATGACTGAAATACTATACTTGATTATTTTCCATATATCACGTATATTCAAATAAACATATAATTACACATACTAATCTAGTCCCTAAAGGCAGCAATTAACCTACTCACCCGTTTATACTTGCTTATTTTCCATATATCATCTATATGCAAATAAACATATAATTACACATACTAATGTAGCCCTTAAAGGCAGTAATTAACCACTCACCCGTAATCAATTACATTCGACACTCACACTTGCATTCACTTCATCTCATGAGGTCCACATTAGAATCCAGAACTAAAATTCATTTTCCCAAATAATATTTAGTTTATAAACGTTATTGTTATAATTTTTTTTAGTTACTAAGCTTATATCTCATCTTGTATAGGTTTCTTTATAAAAGTTTTCCATTAAGCTATTATATGCTAATTAATATGAATTGCACTTTATGTGATAGAGTTAATAATGAAATGACATTTTAAATGTCTTGACAAAGCATAAAGTAGAAGGAACCATTAGAAAAGATAGAAAGCACTTAGTGAGTTAGAAATGTTGAAACTGTCCAAACTTGGGATTTGGACCAGTGTCCACTTTAATGGTCATATCTTTTTCTAGAAAATTCCAAATTTAGTTTCATAAAATTTATAAAATACTAGACACATGTAGATTTATAATAGTATATCATTTGTAATTTTTAAATTTGTATATCAATACATTTTATTCTTTGAAATTGCATTAAATTCTGTAAAACACATAATTTTAACAACTCTGACCTTACCTTAATTAATTAAACATAACTCTCTCTAGGAAAAACGAAATCAAATTCTGTTTATCGAGTTTATTAACAGACACATATATATATCTTTCTTATTAAGAAACTTTTTCTAAAAGTAGTCTTGAACCCACTCAATTTATTATATGAACAAAAAACAGGGCACTAAAAATCTTGCATGACCTAACCAGAGTCTAACATCTCTAATTAACAACATACTTGGAATCAAGTTACAAAATTTTGTAGACAACATTTCAAAACTATAAGCTACACTTTATGTTTTGAACTCTTAATTTAATTCTGTCCCCAAAGACACTTGAAATACCAAATTTCTGTTACCTACAAAATCCGTTCCCTGAACCCTTCACAACCACTTAATTCTCATTCCTATGTGTATATATATATAAACATTTGACTATGCTCTTTTATCTACATATTTTGCCTTAATCATGTTTACGTGTCATAACCATTATTTGTTCACCTTTTAATTCTTAAACTATATGTTATCATTTATTTTAATATTATTATAATCAAGATATTTTGCAATATCTGTCTCCTACATTTTCAAGAGTCTTCCTCACTGTATCTAATATGTATTGTTTCAAAGGTTGGTTTTGATATCCAAGGTTAACTCTTAAAAAATATTTAATTAATTCTAATCTCGATAATAAACTTGAATATGTTATACAAAATTATAACAAATTCCAATTTCAGCTTAAACTTAGTGTTCCAAAAGCTAGAAATTTCCTTTCAAATTTTAGAGTCCTAAAAAAAATAGCAAGTTGGCTATCTCCATAAAGGCACCAAGAAAGCCAAAGACCACGAGGTGGCCTTTTTATTATCTAGCAGCCTTAAAAACCTATTGATCTACATGCCATAAGAACAAGCTCCAAAAACAGGGGGTGGCTAACGCCCAAAACAAGGAGAAATGTCACGCACAAAATGAAGGAATTCATGGTTGCACAAGAGCTGCCCAAGGCAGAGCAAAAGAAAGGAAATGATAGCCATACCAAAAACACAGCCACAAAATAGGAAGAAGGAAGCAAGACACGACAACCTTGAAGTGAGTAGCTGCTATCTCGACTCTTCCACACAACATCCAAGCTTCATACCGCTAAGAGGATAAACTAAACTCATGGCTGCAAAATAACTTAGGAGAAACTGTACATGGCAGTACCAAAACACTGCACGGGGTTGATATTCACGGCCGAACAGAGTGGCCCAAGGTTGAAGTAGCAAATTTGATGAAAACAAGGTAGGAAGAACTCACACAGTAAAACGAAGTTGAACCCCGTCAGCAAAGGAGGAGACTGATGGTAAAGCTGCTGCAGTTACCAAGATGAAAAGCTATGGCTGCTCCAAGGAAGAGAACAGCCATACATAAATCAAAGAGAAAGCAAAACTGTGGTCCTATTAAGAAGAGGCCTTGGTAGCATGAAGAAAGAAGGAGAAAGAACTGAAATTTTTGTGAAGAAAGAAAAGGAAACAAAATATAAGAGGTGAAATTAGAATGGCCGAGAAAAAATCTAGGAGGAAAAGAACAAACATCAAGGTCGGTTAACAAGGGTAGAGAAAAGTAGGATAAAACAAAAAAATAAAGGAATAAAATATTACAATTAATTTAGTCTAGGGTCAACTATCTACACATGTGGTGTAAATTAAATCTACTTATATGTATATATTAAATTTGTTGTTTTCTAATTTATGGTTTTAATACCTTAATTTCATTTATCATTAAAAATTACATCAAGTAAAGTAAAACTCATAAAGTAAAATATGTGGTAGAGATTTAGTCATAACATTTAGTATATATAAATTCCTATTATATGTATGTGTTAAATGTATGGTTTACATTTATTCTTGGTTGTATATATGTATATGTGTATATATACACATGTGTTAATTGTATTGTTTACTTATTTAATTTATTTATTTTTATAATGAAAGTTTACGCATTACCTTAAAATTCAATTTTTTACATTATCGAATTATAACAATCTCTCCTCCTTAAAAGATGAATTTCAATAAAAAGGGAATTCAGATATATCGTTTACCCAACTCAGTTAAATGGATGTAGATATTATTGTTTTATCATATTCTTAGATTCCCAAATGACTTCTTGTTTCTTGATTTTCACTAAAGGATTTAATTAAAGTTTACCGACTTGTCTATTTATACTCGCCTCTGACTATTTCTCTCACATTAGGTTCTTATCCTCTTTTGCTTCCTGACACCTGTGGGTTATGGGCCCACTACGCTCCCACTACGCCACTCTTATAATTTAAAACCTAAACCCCAATTTATGTTCAGGATCATATCATATTTCTTACTTAAAATTCAGATTGATGAATTAAATCAAATAATTATATTGATAAAATAAATTAGCTTCTATTTACTTTTATTTTTTAATCATTGTCCTTGGTTAACAGTAGAATTTTAAAAATGTAAACAAGATGTATAAATATCTTTTAAAACATGCATGTTCTAAAGGTTAAATTAGTTGATTAAAAGACTCGAAATATTGAGGACTTATTTTATGTATATATATATATATCACAATTAAATCATTTATGCAATATTGCTATACGTGACATGTAATTTACTTTTGCTACTACTATTACTGATATGTGACACTAATTTATTCTTAGCATTACTGTACTTTCCTTATTGCAAATTGATTATATATCAGTATAGACTTAACTATGATATATTTAAAAATTCGTATCTAAATGAGTAATTTACAGAAAGCTGACAATGGATTCTATTAACAATTGATCGTTTTTATTTAAGTAACCCGATTGACTATATATATAAAATCTATACTAGGTTATATAATAATTGGTTGTTCACGATATAGCGATACATGCCGTTTCTTTTGGCCTTTTTTTTTTTTTTTTTTGGGTTTTATTTCCTAAATATCCTTTCATTTAAGAAAATACCAAATGTATCGTCGAAATTCTGTTATTCCCTTTTGAAGGATATTGTTATAACCCAATATCATAAAGCCAAGTTTTAGATATAATATGTAAATTTCAGTTATAAGACAACAACGACATAAACAAATTAAAGAAATAATAATAAATTAAACATGTCATAAACCTAGTATCGTATTGATACATTTTAGTTTTTTTTTTTATTTTTTATTTTCATTATACAAGAAAATTGTGATAACCCAATATGTCCTTATTTTACTATCGATATTTTAATATACGCTTTGGAGTATCGTATATAATTTATAGGCATTTGGAAAAAAATTAAATTAATAATATATTATAAATAGTAGTATTAAATATTATAACCTAATATTCTAGTGAGTATTTTAAAATATTATACGTAAATTATTATAATTACTGTACATATTTAATTTTTATTAAAATAAATTAAAATAAGAGAGTAATTGCATATATATATTTATATATATATTTGCTGGCCGAACTAGCACCCACTTGTCTTGCTTGAGTTGTTGCTCTATTTTCTGCTACAACCAGCCTGACTACTGCTTGCTTTTCCTTCCATCCATGCGTGTCCTCTATTGCAGCCACCACAAAAATCTGCAACAACATAGTTCGCTTTGGCACTTCAGCTTTCATCTGAAGCAACTGGGCTGATAATCCCAATTTCTTGGATCCATGCCAGATGAATCAGTGTTAAGATCGTCTTTCTCATGTTCGACTGAGGCAGTGTCACATCAATTTTAGGTGTGCTTATTATCTCATTTCTCTTTGGTCTGACTTTCTGTTTCCAATTTTTTCTTGCTGGAAATATAGGTGATAGCTACGAGCAAGCACATTTAAAGTCTTTATTTTAATTTCATTACTTTGAATATTTTCAATAAACAAATTTATGGACAATGCCTTCCCCGACGGTTGAAAGCATATGTATTAATGAGCTAAAATAACTATTTGGCCACCTTCCTTGTCAAAAGGGTTTGAAGCTTCAAGGTTGTAATGACTATTTAAGTTTAACAGGGTGTGGCTTGTTTATAGTACCTATACTAGGTCACATTTAGTCTCTATTTCAAACGTATTATACTCATAAGGGTTAAAAAGGTTTAGTTTTATGAATAAACACAGTTAGTTAGTTATCATCAATGATAGGTTAAAGCACTTGTTTTGGGCCAAACTAAAACTGTTGTAACCTTTCTTCCTAGGTTCTTTTTTTTATTTTTTGAAAGCTTTAGGGCATTAAATTATTGTTTATTTTTTTAGAGTATGTAATACATATAGATGGGGATTCCTTGTCAAGATAAACAAGAGGATAATAATGTTGAACTTGACTAGTCTAAATTAAATTCAATGTTTGGAATATAATTAACATGGAAAGTGAGAGAATTGTGTTAATTTGGGGGGAGGTATATATGTATATACATACACATACATATGAAGTGAAGTAAGAATGACCTTAAGTTGTTTGTCAAAAGGCCTAAAAGAAACTAGTGATAGGATATTAAATAGAACTTAATATATTTAAATATTGGTGACTAACTATTAATTAAATTTGACTAGGAAATACAATAATAAATAGTAAAGGTTTAATTAATTTTGAATAAAAAGTTCATAGGCAAAGGATAAGGAATTGTTAGTTAGGAAAGGGAATCTTGAAACTTAGTGGGATTGAAATTGGAATCTCAGGATCCAAGCACTTGATTAATTCCAAAGTATTAACTTAACTTGCAATTAATGTTAGGAAAAATGAAGAATGAAGAAAATATGAGTTAATATTGATTTCTTGGTATGTGTATATATAGTATATACATACATGATATGAAATCAAATTTCCTATAAGGTATTTGTGAAAAATACCCAAACAAAATTAGTTTCAAAAGATACATATAAGTTAATATATAAGCTTAATAATTCAAGAACTATAACAATAACGTTTATAAACTAAGTATTATTTGGAAATATGAATTTCAATTCTTGATCCTAATGCGGACCTTGATGAGACGCTTGAATGCGAATGCAAGTGCAAGCGACGAATAGAATCGGTTAAAGGTGAGTGGTTAATTGCTGCCTTTAGGGGCTAGATTAGTATGTGTAATTAGATGTTTATTTGAATATACGTGATACATGAAAAATAAACAAGTAGAGTATTTCAGTAATTAATTTAAATTATGTTTGTTTGATATTGGTTGTTTTGTTTGACATTGGTTGTGGTTAATAAGGGCCAACAAAGTGATATTTTTATGAAATGTGATTTTTATCTCCGAAATTAAAAATCAAAAGTGCACCTAAGATACCCTGATTTAAAACCATGAGAAATTCTTATTCTGATAAAATGTCTTTTTAAATTAAGTGCTCAACCCTGGTGGGATGGATTGTGTACGGAGATCAATTTTTTGTGCAGGCGTGTAATGCTTGGTAGGGGGTGATAAAGTTGTATGAAGCTGGGTTACTCATTGGCCATTTGGTTGCTTTTTTTGATATTATTGCTCTGATTAATTTGTGATCCTGTGTTTCATGTAAATTGATAATTTATGACGATTATAATGTATACGTGTAAGGTGAATTAAGGTATGATCAATGTTACATGAGGATATTATATATATGTTATACGTTTGTGTTGAGTGATGCTAGTACCCTTTGGGTACGATTTTTCCACTCACCGAGTCTATAGGACTCACCCCTCTCTCGTGGATTTTTTTTAATAACAAGAGTTCAGTTCATGGCGTCAGCCGAACTTATGACTTGCCGATTGAGTATGGCAAGGTAATCCCAGGATCTCAGACCTGAAGTTAAAGGATGAAAGTTTGCAGTCGCAGTAAATCAGTAGGGTGTCTAATTTTGTATGGTGTAACAGTGTAGTATTTATCTGTTGTCATTGTCTAAGAACAGGAGTTTAAAAGTTATGATTTGTTTCAGTCAACAAATTTTTTTTTTTATTGTTAACTTTTGTTTGACAAATTCTTAGTTTTAATTATTAATTGTTCAAGCAGTCATAGTTGTATCTTTGTTTTGGAGTCAAGGTTACAGAGGGTTAATCCTTCGGCCAGTCATGCCGCCATTTGGGGGTGTGACAGATATCACTTCATAATTATTTATAACTGGTTATATCTTTAACATGAATATCACCTCCATTATCACAACAATTATTTGATACAAAATCAAGATCCAAATCAACTTTAAATTATTTGTGTACATACATTTTATATTCATATAGGTATAATGCTTATTTATTTTATCTATACTTGCCTCAAATTTTATAATTGAGACTTGCATCGTATTATTCTAATTTCATACTTTTAGATTATATTATAATGGTTATTTAATTTTGCAGTTGATATTTATTCTGATTATACATCTATAAGATTGTATAAAATTTTGTTTATTCTAATTGGCATTATTTATTGATTCAATTTATTTTATACTCTTTGTATTTATTATCACCTCTCAATATGCACATCGATACTCAATCATCTAACTAATTCAAATTTTCACGCTATTTCAAACTTAACATCTTTACAATCAACTTTCTTAATGTTATCATACTGGATTGCAACATTCTGTTAATTCAAAATTATAATTAAGAAAAAACCTAAGTATATAAAATTAATTTAAAAAATAAAATAAAAAATAGTAAGAATTTAGAGGCTATATATATGAGTATTGTTCAACAAAACCTCACTGCTAATTAAGATCAGCGTTTGACATAAAAAATTGTTTGATCTAATTCAACTGCAATTTAGAGACTAAAAGATTTTTGGGATACAATTCTATGTTTTCAAATAAAATTCAATATATCTATACTTATTTATAAGTAACTTAATAGTAACTGCTTTTTTTATTTCCCCAAATGCTTTTTTGAGTTTTTACTACTACATAAGTAACCCTTTAGTTATTATTTTATAGTATTAAAATATTATATTTAAAATAGACTATTGAGTTTTTATTTTCCTAATTCTTTCCTCTTTTAATACTAATAGGATTATAACTCCTTTTAACTATTAATTTTTCTTCTTCTAATTTTATGGATAAAAATTTAAAAAAGAAACTATGATTTAACAAAAATATTAAGAGTATATATTTTTTTATTTTATTATAAAATTGTTATCTTAATTCATCTTTTATTTTAAGAATTAAAAGAAAAAAAATTGTGCATGAATCAAACTACATGACAACGTAAATTTACTTTTAGTTCTTCCGTTGACATGTTAAAAACAACAGATGCATTCCAATCTTCATATAGTTCTTTGCTGAGAGAAAAATAAAATAAAATAAAACCTAAAAGAATATATAGCATAGTAATATAATAAAAAATAGAAAAAGAAATTAACAATAGAGTGCAATATAGAAAAAGTAAGTATTTAGAGTCTAAAACAAATTTTTAGACTCAACTGCAATATAACAAACTAAGAATTTAGAATTGAAAACAACAAACTAAAGAGAATAATTCATCATAGTTTATTAATTTTCATCCACATTATAAATCGTTGTAGAAAGGATTGGGAATCAAAGAAATCTCTTCTTCTTTGTCTTTTAACAAGTGTTCTTGACCCTCAATCAACTTTGCAGCAAACCATTCATTCCATTTCAATTCTTTAGACGAATCGCTACTCAAAGAAGTATTTTGGAGCATATTTGTGTTACTCTTCCTTTCTCCAATATTTTCTTGTTGTCTTCGTCTCCTTCTCCTACTTTTTTCATTGGTTTTGATTTTACACAAGACATAATCATTGACCTAATTAAAGAAAAAATAATAATTAGAGAATGACATAATAATATTTAAAATAGTCAGGGATAATTAAGTCTTATACGATGCACCAGTACATGGACTTTGAGTATTGCATGAATTAAGAGTCTCGACTCCTTGATTAATTTTAATACTCAATCTAATAAAAAAAATGAGTAATTTATAAAAACCATGAAACTTTACATGGTTATTTAATATTCAATATAATAATAATAAAAAAGAGAGTAATTTATAAACACAATGAATACTTACATGTTTACTTGGCAACAAAGATTTGTCAAGACTAAATTCATACATAATCCAAGCACCATCATGATCCGTTCCGCTCTTCTCAAAACGAAATCTTTTCTTCAACCCAATACGTTGATTAGTCTGTTGAGGATCCATTATTTCTTTAGCAGAGTCTTCGGCTTCCCATGATCCTAAGCCAACTTTTCGTCTAATACGTGAATCTTTGATGCTCTTCTTCCTAAGTTTTGTGAAGAAGTAAAGATACTTCTTTGATTCAGTTCCACCATATTCAATCCATATTTCCCACGGATTTTTCTCACTGTACAAATCACACTCGAATATTGCATCTGCATCATTTGGTAAAGGTTTCTCTGTGACCTTATTGTAAAGGTAATACAAGATTAGGTTTTCTTCAGTGGGATCAAAATCAACCCTCAAAGATGGTAGAGCAGCCATTGATCTAAGAGAGAGAAAGCGAGATATTAGAATAGTTTCAATTAGAGGCCAAGACAATTAAGGAGCTGCTTCTAATATATATACATATATGACTTTAGGGCTTTGTCACTAGGGCTTGTCACTTAAGTAATAAGGTCTAAAAATTTCGTGGTGTCAGGAAACCTTATTCAATAAGTATGTTAAAATTATTATAAATAGTTTATAAAAATAAAAGGAAAATCATATAAAATTTTACTACTGTAAGGGTATTTTTGTAAATTGAAAAACCCAGACCCCAGTTGGAACACCTATCCACCATTAACATGAAGAAAATCCCAACAGCTCCAATTACATACACATGTAGTCATACAAAATCAAAAGTAAAACAAAAACAAAAAGATTTCTTAGAAGAATTTGTAGAGGGTATTTTTGAAAACTGAAAAACCCAGATCTCTAATTGGAACACCTATCCTCCATTAACATGAACAAAATCGAATTAGTCCAAACAAAATCTCTTAACTTTTCATTAAGCTCCCAAAAACCACAACATATTTGTAGTCCAATTCAATAGCACACCCTTCAATCCCAACAGCTCTAATCGCATACTCATACAGTCATACAAAAGAAAAAATAAAAATAAAAAGTAAAAAAAAAAAAAAAAAAAAAAAAAAGATTTCAAAAGAGGAATTTGCAGAGAGACTGCAAAGGTTTCTAAGAAGGTTTTTGAAGCAACTTTTCGTCCTCTACTTGAAAATAAAAAAAATTAGGAAGAGAAAGGTTAGAGGACGTACGCAGTCGCAGTCTTTGCCATCATGAAAATTATGGTGGCACAGGTTTAAATAGGATCGAAGAAGGAATGTAAGAACATGAAATTTACTTACATATCCTTTTAAGAGCTTAACCTTAATTTTGCTCTCATACATTAAAATCTTATAAATAAATTTATTTTACATTAATTAAAAAATAATTAATTTATAATTATAATTTAAGTCACATTATAGTAGAATTGTTTTATTCTTAATCGCTATTGTTTTCCTGTTAGTTTTTAATAAGTTTTATTACTCAAGCAATAATGTTTTATTACACTCCTATGATGAGATTTGAAATCCACTAGGAATTGGAGAGCAGAGAAGAGACCATGGAACATAGGAAACGTGACTTGGATAATCAGTGTAAATTTGAAAAAAGTTCAGGGGTGTAGTTGCCTACAAATTATTTTAAGACCTAATTTTATTGAATTCCAAGCAAATCAGACCAATTTTAATAAGAATTCAAATTGAAAAAAGGTTTTAAAATATGATTTAGGATGAATTAAATTATAATACATTAGAGATTCTGAACACAAAAATTTATTAAATTTCATCTAAAATGAATTGACTTCTCTAGTACATTAGGGAATTGATGCTATTTCAAGAGTTAATTATTCTAATTTTAATTGTAATTCAAAATTATGATTTGATTGTAAAATTAAGGTTGGAGATTTAGAATTTGTGAGTTAGGAAACTATAATTGGGAATTTGTGTTATATAGTAGTTATTATTGTCACAGGGATTAATTTTAAAAATATGATTTTTATCATTAAATCAGGGTTATTAGTGTAAAATTATTAATGAATTATTGTGTTATTAAGTGTTTGCTCTAGTGACCTCCCTTGCCCACTTTCTCTCTCTAGTTGTGAAAAAATAAAGATGCTTCTTTGATTCAGTTCCACCATATTCAATCCATATTTCCCACGGATTTTTCTCACTATACAAATCACACTCGAATATTGCATCTGCATCATTCGGTAAAGGTTTCTATGTGACCTTATTGTATAGATAATACAAGATTAGGTCTTCTTAAATGGGATCAAAATCAACCCTCAAAGACGGTGGAGCAACCATTGATCTGAGAGAGAGAAAGCGATGTATTAGAATAGTTTCAATTAGAGTCCAAGACAATTAAGGAGTTGCTTCTAATAAATATACAAATATGACTTTAGGGCTTTGTCACTAGGGCTTGTCACTTAAGTAATAAGGTCTAAAAATTTCATGGTATCAAGAAACCTTATTCAATAAGTATGTTAAAATTATTAAAATTAGTTTATAAAAATAAAAGGAAAAATCATATAAAATTTTACTGATATAAGGATATTTTTGTAAACTGAAAATTATAGACCCTAGTTGGAACACCTATCCGCCATTAACATGAAGAAAATCCTAATAGCTCCAATTGCATACGCACGCAGTCATACAGAATCAAAAGTAAAACAAAAAACAAAAATATTTCTTAGAGGAATTTGTAGAGAGAGCTACAGAGGGTATTTTTGAAAACTGAAAAACCCAGATCCCTAGTTGGAACATCTATCCTCCATTAACATGAAAGAAGTCGAATTAGTCTAAACAAAACCCTTGAACTTTTCGTCAAGCTCCCAAAACCCACATCAAATTTACAGTCCAATTCAATAGCACACCCTTCAATCCTAACAGCTCCAATCGCATACTCATACAGTCATATAGAAGTAAAAAAGAAGCAAAAGTTAAAAAAAAAAATCAAAAATCAAAAACAAAAAGATTTCAAAGAGGAATTTGCAGAGAGATTGCAAAGGTTTCTAAGAAGGTTTCTGAAGCGACTTTTTGTCCTCTACTTGGTAATAAAGAAAATTAGGAAGAGAAGGATTGGAGGACGTACGCAGTCACGGTCCTTTGTCATCGTGAAAATTGTGGTGGCACAGGTTTAAATAGGATCGAAGAAGGAATGTTAGAATATGAAATTTACTTAGATATCCTTTTAATAGCTTAACCCTAATTCTGCTCTCCTACTTTAAAATATTATAATTAAATTTATTTTACATTAATTAAAAAATAATTAATTTATAATTATAATTTAAGTCATATTATAGTAGAATTGTTTTATTCTTAATCGCTATTGTTTTCCTGTTAGTTTTTAATAAGTTTTATTACTCAAGCAATAATGTTTTATTACACTCCTATGATGAGATTTGAAATCCACTAGGAATTGGAGAGTAGAGAAGAGACCAAGGAACATGTGAAGCGTGACTTGGACAATCAGTGCAAATTTGAAAGAAGTTCAAGGGTGTAGTTGCCTACAAATTATTTTAAGACCTAATTGTATTGAATTCCAAGCAAATCGGACTAATTTTGATAAGAATTCAAAATGACAAAAGGTTTTAAAATATGATTTAGGATGAATTAAATTCTAATACATTAGAGATTCCGAACACAAAAATTTATTAAATTTCATTTAAAATGAATTGACTTCTCTAGTACATTAGGGAATTGATGCAATTTCAAGAGTTAATTATTCTAATTTTAATTGTAATTCAAAATTATGATTTGATTGTAAAATTAAGGTTGGAGATTTAGAATTTGTGAGTTAGGGAAATATAATTGGGAATTTGTGTTATATAGTAATTATTATTGATTACAGGATTTATTTAAAATTATGATTTTTATCATTAAATTAGGGTTATTAGTATAAAATTATTAATGAATTATTGTGTTATTCTAGTGGCCTCCCTTGCCCACTTTCTCTCTCTAGTTGTTTTCCCCTCACTACTTTTTATTTATTTTTTATTTTTATTTTTTAGTAGTCATGTGGTGTTCTCTAGTACAACATATATAGGCTAATATATCCACCTCTCTCGTCTAGTAAAAAACATGTCATTCATGCTGAGTTTAAGAAATTTATAAGTATATTCCACACAACCTCTCATAAAGGGATTCGAACCCATAAAATCATTTAAGAGAGCATATCTTATTGACTACAAGCCAATCCTTTAGGTTCGCTATCTCTCTTCTTCATCACGAAATTCCCGTTCATTTTTATTGTTACATTGAAAAATGAATTAACTTTAACATATTAGGATTTTCTAGAGCTCCAAATCCTCTTCCTAAAATTTGTCTTGGATAATAGTAAATAGTCAGATTAAGCCTTTTTTTTTATTATAAAAATAAAAATTATTATACTCAATATATATTTACGTTTTATTTCTTATTTTGCACTCTCCTTTATTAATATAAATAAAACAAATAAAGGATAATTGGAACCAATAAATATAATATTAGTAGTTAGATTCATTCTTGATGCACGAGTTTTATTATTTTTTAAAAACAGTTAAATAGTTTGAATTAAAATTTTTATTTTCATTTTGTGAGATTTATTGTTAGTAACATTATTAACTTATGTATTAATTTTCTTTTAAAGGTATTAGTTAGAAAAATAAAATCAAGGTAATGTTATATTAAAATATTAATTGATGGCCAACCTACTTATGTGGGTCAACATTTAGCATATTATTCTCTCAATAATTATATTATATATTATGAATTTTTCACTTTTAAAGAAACATTTTGTAATATAGATTTTTATTTATAATTTTGGATATGCATATATCTTTTCTATTTAAGTAAAATGAATAAAAAATTGAAATTTGGCATCAATACTAATTGATGATTTGTTTTAAACATAAATTTGATCCAATTTTTTTTTTTTTTTTTTTAACAATTGATCAGCTCTAATAAGCGGTGAAAAAATCATTCAAAATGTTATTCATTATCCACCATTGATCAAATCAACCCTCAATGACGATGGAGCAGCCATTGATCTGAGAGAGAGAAAGAGAGGTGTTAGAATAGTTTCAATTAGAGGCCAAGACAATTAATGAGCTGCTTGTAATATATATACATATATGACTTTAGGGCTCTGTCACTTAAGAAATAAGGTCCAAAACTTTGGTGGTGTAAGGAAACCTTATTCAATAAGTGTGTTAAAATTATTACAATTAGTTTATAAAAAAAATAAAAAGAAATATCATATAAAATTGTACTAGTATAAGGGTATTTTTGTAAATTAAAAAACCTAGACCCCTAGTTGGAACACCTATCCACCATTAATATGAACAAAATCCTAACAGCTCTAATTGCATGCTCATATACAGTCATACAGAATCAAAATAAAAAAAAGTAAAACATAAAACAAAAGCATTTCTCAGAGGAATTTGAAGAGCTGCTAAGAAGGTTCCTGATGCGACCTTTAGTCCTTTACTTGGTAATAAAGAAAAAGAGGAAGAGAAGGGTTGGAGGACGTATGCAGTCGCAATCTTTGTGATCATGAAAATTGTGGTGGCACAGGTTTTAATAGGATTTGGGTTTGATGAGGGGGTGCGTAGGTTAAGGATTGGTTCATTGCACTGCTTTTGTGTATTGGCCGGATTCAAAAAGGAATATGTAAAGAATGATCAATTGCATTTTGTGCCATGAATTATCACATGTTTTGTAATAACCCTATAAATTATCGAATTAGACACATAACCTCTTTTTTTGAGACATAATTAACAAATAAACACAACTCATCTAAATTAGACATTAAATCTATCAAATTAACTCAGAAAAAATTAAATTACCCTCATTGTAAGTTTTTTATTTTATTTTATGATTTCACTTTCTATCTCTTGTTTCTTGTATTTTTATCTTTTCTTTTCCTAGTAATTAAAATCTCTATATTTATTCAATTTTAGTATATTGTTTAATATGTACTACGATAACAAGAAAATAAAAGTTTTGATGAAAGTATGATCATTAAAATGCAAAATTGAAACAATAACACTTGTATAATTTTTATAAATGAGAAAAATAATATTAGTAAATTCATTAATAATTTAAATATTATGATAAAAAAAAAAAATTATGAATGATTCAAGTATTATTTATGTATGCTAAAATTGAATCAATATTAGTTTCACAAAAATGATAAGAAAAATATGTAAAAGGAGAAGACATGAAAAAAAAAAAAAAACTTATAATGAGGATTATTTAGTCTTTTTATGAGTTAATTTGTTAGATTTAATAGCTAATTTAGATGTGTGGTGGTTATTTGCTAGTTATGACTCAAATGAGGGGGTTCTTTGTATAATTCAATAGTTTATGAGTGTTATTGCAGAATAGGTGGTAATTCATAGGGGTAAATGCCATTGACTCTAAAGAATTTGAAATCTACTTATATATCCTTTTAAGGGCTTGACCCTAATCCTTATGGTCTCCTAACTTTTTTTTTTTTTTTAGTTTTCCATTGGCCTCCTTCTAGTATTGCAATTCTATCACTGCGACCAATCACTTTTGGGTTATAGCCTTATATTTTAAAATAATATAAATAAATTATTTTAAAATAAAATAAATTAACTAAAAAATAATTAAATTTCTTTTTTCTATTAAGAACTACTCATTATCCTAGTAACTCACATACTAATTATAAAATTAAGTCATATTATAGTAGAATTGTTTTATTCTTAATCACTATTGTTTTCTTGTTGGTTTTTAATAAGTTTTATTACTCAAGCAATATTCTTAAAGGATGAAATTAAAAACTGAGACAATTCTAGGAGAATAAAATGGTAGTTAAGATAAAAATTAGTAGTGTTAACATTATTTTAAAAAAATAGACTAAAAAACTTGATTTTATTTGCAAAGTATCCAAAAATCTCTTATATTTATATTTTGATACATACATACATAACTTTCTCATAGAAATATCACATCATATTCTTATCCTTTTAACCAAACACTTTAAATCAACCATTACCATATCAATTCCCTAATCTCTTTCATCTCATTAAAATTCATTATTACTACATATATGTCATACCCCTCACGGAGGCATAACTGGCCGGAGGTTTGGAAAACCTAATCTACTGTAACCCTGACTTCGAAACTAAATAACAAACTGACTCATGACCCAATTAAAGAATAAAAGTAGGCTTTGCTAAAACCGAAGCTCATCATAAAAGTTTATTTCTTGTAACAATTAACAAGTTATTGAAAATTTTGGCAGAGGTTCCTTGCAATATGGAACATGCCTCAAAATACAATACATATGCTTATGACTCCACACAACCATAACATAAAGATAACAAGGAGCTTCGCTCCATCCATGTCATAAACAAGACAAATAACTAGATGCTTACATCATTTGAAATTATACACCCCACAATTTTAGTATGATTCCAAACTTTCATCTTTTAACTTCAGGTCTGAGATCCTGGAATTACCTTGCTGCACTTGATCGGCAAGTTGCAATCTCGGCAACGCCATGTACCGAACTCATGTTACTAAAAAAAATCTACAAGAGAAGGGTGAATCCTATGGACTCCGTGAGTGGAAAATCGTACCCAAAGGGTACTAACATCACTCAACACAATTGTATAACATATATATAATATCCTCATGTAACATTGATCATATCTTAATTCACATTACACGTATACATTATAATAATCATAAATTCACAATTTACATGAAACACAAGATCATAAATTAATTAAAGCAATAATATCAAACAAAGCAACCAAAGGGTCAACGAGTAACCCAGCCCCGCACAACATTATCACCCCTACCGAGCATTTACGCTCCCACACAACAAAATGATCTCCTTACACAATCCATCCTATCGGGGCTAAGCATTCAATTTAAAAAAAAAAAAAAAAAATATTTTATCAATATCAGAATTTTCCATGATTTTTAATCAAAGTATCCTAGGTGCACCTGGATTTCAATTTCGGAAGTAATCATCATTTCTCATAAAAATCTATTTTGTTGGCCCTTATCAACCACAACTAATATCAAACAAACATAATTCAAATAAATCACTAAAATACTATAAGTGCTTATTTTCCATATATCACGTATATTCAAATACATATATAATTACACATAAGAATCTAGCCCCTAAAGGCAGCAATTAACCATTCACTCGTAACCGATTCTATTTCGTCACTCATATTTGCGCCCATACGTCTTATCAGGTCCACCTTAGAATTCGTAACTGAAATTCATATGCTCAAACAATACTTAGTTCATAAATGTTATTGTTTTAATCTTTTAATTATTAAGCATATATCTCAACTTGTATAGGTTTCTTTATGAAAGTTTTCCATTAAGTTATTACATGTCAATTAATATTAATTGGACTTTATGTGATAGGGTTAATAATGAAGAGAAATTTTAAATGTCTTGACAATGCATAGGGTAGAAGAAACCATTCGAAAAGTTAGAAAGCACTTAGTGAATTATAGATGTTGAAACTGTCAAAACTTAGGGTTTGGACCAGTGTCCACTTTAATGGTCATATCTTTCCCTAGGAAATTCCGAATCTAGTTTCGTAAAATTTAAAAAATACTAGACACATGTATATTTATAATGGTATATCATTTGTAATTTTGAAATTTTTATATCAATATAGTTTATTCTTTGAAGTTGTATCAAATTCTGCAAAACGCAGGATTTTGACAATTAGGATCTTACCTTAATTATTTGAACATAACTTTCTCTAGGAAAATCAAAATCCAATTCTGTTTATCAGGTTTGTTAATAGAAAAATATATCTATATTTATTATTTACTAAATTTTTCTAAAATTAGTTTTGAACTCACTTAATTTCTTACAAGAACCAAAAACTGGGCACTAAAAATCCTGCGTGACCTAGCCAGAGTCTAACAGCTCTAACTCATAACATTCTTGAAACCAAGTTATGAAATTTTGCAGACAATATGTCAAGACCATAAGATAAATTTTATCTTTTGAACTCTTAATTTAATTATACCCCGAAGACACTAGAAATACTGAATTCCTTTTACTCACGAAATATGCCCCATGCACCCCTCTAAAACCACTTAACTATCATTTTCCAACACTTTATTCCCAACTAACCCTCCTTTGACCACATCCACTACTCACTTTCATTCACTCCTTAACTCAATACATCCACCAACTCTTTGCTCTTATTATGAACTTTTTGTCACACCCCTCACGGAGGCATGACTGGCTAGAGAACTGGATAACCAAACTTTCGTAACCCTGACTTCAAAACAAAGAAACAAATACAACTCTTGACCATAAATAAATTTAATAAACCTAAGTTAACTGTGAAAGTTTGTTTATTAACACAATCAATAATTTGCTAAAAATTTTGACAAAAGTTTCCCAAAATAGTGGAACATGCTAAAATACCAACATGTAAATTGTTGATTTTATTCAATTAAATAGCAACAAAGATAACATAACTAAGGAGCTCGTTCCATTAATATAATAAACTGTAACAAATTGACTTTTACACAAATAACTCATAGTAATCCTACACTCTATTTGTGACTAAAAATTTTCATCTTTTAGCTTCAAGTATAAGATTCTAAAAAATACCTTCTCGTACTCTATCAGTATGTCACGAGCTCGTCCAAGCTATATGATAAAGTCCTGCTACTAAAAAAAATATTCAAAAAGAGGGGTGAGTCACTACAGACTCAATGAGCAAACAACGTACCCTGAGGGTACTAGCATCAATCAAAGCACAAATATTGCTATTTGATATCAAGTAATAATATTCATGTCGTAATTCAACAGTACACGCACGTACTTGTAATTCTTATAAAACTATGATTCATATGTTTCACAACATATACAAATCAATTCAAATATCCAACGTTCACAATTCCAAACAATTTAATCAAAGCATTACAAAACAAACAAAGAGCCAACGAGTAACTCAGCCCTGCACAATAGTATCACCCCCACCGGACATATACGCGCCTAGCACAACAGATTAATCTCTGTACATAATCCATCCCATCGAGGCTGAGTACTCTACATTTAAAACATTATTAGAGGCAGAATATTTTATAAATTCAAATAAGAAGATCCTAGATGCACTTGGATTTCACTTTCAGAAATAAAAATCTTCTTCTTTTTTTTTCCAAAAAATTTCACTTTGTTGGCCTTTATCAACCACAACCAATATTAAACAAATATAATTCAAATAAATCACTGAAATATTTCACTCCCTTATTTATTATTATATTATTAGACTTTGATTTATAATTTAAACTTCCATAAACTTCTCATATTCTAACCTTTAATACATAACAACATAAGATTTAACACAAGGAAATTCTAATTAACTTACCTAAACTCAAATATTAATACAACTAAATTGGTTCAAGGTCCATGTCAAGAAAGGAGTGCTA
This sequence comes from Quillaja saponaria, assembly GCA_029379385.1. Taxonomy (NCBI): domain Eukaryota; kingdom Viridiplantae; phylum Streptophyta; class Magnoliopsida; order Fabales; family Quillajaceae; genus Quillaja; species Quillaja saponaria. The sequence continues at coordinate 9,163,695 of CM055606.1, forward strand.
CCTATAGTTCCCTTGTAAGCCAGTCGCTACCATCACTCATTCCTCTTGCTATTCAGCCTCCATGTCCAATCCAAAAAGAAAGAAAAGTTGCCTAAATTGCTGCCACAATTTGAATTTAGATTTATTAATGCTACTTGTTTTTAAGGCTGAAAAAGAAAAAGAAAAATAAGAGCTGCCAAAGCTGCTCTTTCCTTATGTCCATCCACGACTAGAATTTTGTCACTAAAGTGGCAACAAAATGAAGTGTAAGCCAAGTTGAAAACAGAGCATGACTCCATGTTCTAACAGCTGCCTAAGTTTTACTCTCACACACATTGTCAAAGACCAAAAAGAAGTAGACAACAATAACCACAATACAAGGACATGAAACGATATGGGGAGGTAGATACCTGGGTGTTAGAAGAAGGTCATGGGAAAGATATGCAACTGAAATAAGAAACTTTTCCAGCCAAGAAAAAAACGAGATTAGTAAGTCCAAAAAGAAGTTGAATTTCACGGCTATCAAGAAAGCTACTAACAGCAAAGTGAATCAAAGCAGGTCCATGATTACTACAAGGTGAAATTTAGACTTTGAGATGAACAAACCCATAGCAAAAGGAAAAGAAAAGAGAGCCATGACCAAGGCTACTGCCAACTAGTTCCCACGCATACTCCTGAATCTAGCTTGCACTAGTTTTCGGTTCCTACACTTACCAGCAACGCCACACACACACGAAGGAACAAGCAGCTTTCACAAGTAGGAGGAGTGGAGTGCACGGCCAGACAGGAACCAACAAAACATGGCCTCATAGAATTTTCGGGAAGGCAGGGGACAATAGAACTCAAAGGTGGTGGAAAGCAACAAAGAGAAGAAAAGGGTAGAAAAGAAGTGATTCAAAAAAAAACGTGAAGGAATCAATTGAAAGGAATGTAATAGGAATAAAATAAAATATCAAAATGTAAAGTCAAAGTAAGAAAAAGGAGATGTATGGCTCATAATTAGTTATATATATATATAAGTACTAATTTATTGTATTTATACATTAATTTTTTTTTTTATCAATAAAATTACATGAAAAAGTCAAGATCAAAAATCAAGTTTAAATTACTAGTATGTATTATTTTATCTATACTTGCTCTCATTTTTATGATATTATAACCCGATTGTCTAACACACAATTTAGAAAGTTGTACGTGGATTACCGTGAATACATAAATAATAAATTTTCAAAAAAATTTATTTAAAATAAGAAGGTATTTATAAATGTTGGTAGATTGAAGTCCATCACTTCATTAGTATGATAACCTGAACCCGATAGTTTAACATACATTTCAGAATGTTCATACGTAACTTGTATTACTAGGTGAATAAAAACTTATGTAAATTAAAATTTAAAAGAAGAAATTATAGTATAAATACATGTGTGTAATCAGAAAATTTATTTCCACCACATAAAAGGTTGACTTGGATTTAGAGTTCACTTTATATAAATTATATTGATAAATAAAATTTGTTAATGTATATCATATATATTAGAGTATAATAATTGGGTATATATATATATATATAATTATAGTTAGAATTAATTTACACCACCTATTAAAAAATTAGACAATTATGTATGTATTGTTTTATTTATTAATCTTGTCTTATTCTACTCTTCTTTTCAACTTGCCCATCGACTTTGCTAACTTTTTTCTTTCCTTCTTTCTTCACTTAAGCACTGCCTATACATTTTCATCTTTATACTCCCCTATTGCAGCAACAAAACTCACCGTTTGCCTATTTTGTTAGCTTCAAAAATTCTGGATTTATCCTTGTTTTAAGTGAATTCAAAGCATCAATTCATCTTCCCTCTCATCCTATTGATCATGTAAGTTTTCTTTTTCCTTCTTAATGAACTTGTAGACTTTACTTTAATGGTGTATGAAGCTGCCCTGTTTTGAGGACAACTTCAAGAAGTGTTAACCGTAGGAGGATGTTCTTCAAGTAGTGAATCTTAAGGTCTTTAGTCTGTGTGCGTTTTGAATTTTAAGCTAAGTATGAACTTTGGCTAAGTGTAACCGTGGGATTTAAAATTTTATGTGGTGCGTGAGATTGTGTAGAAGTGTGAGGGTTGGCCAAGCAAGGCTGCACATGCTCTGTTTTGACTTAACTTGTAGACAGGTTTGAAGGTCAGCAACTATGGCTGTTTTATTCTTGTTATATGTCCTGTTTAGTTGAAGTTACAACCGGTTGGAAGGGAGCAGTAACCTTGGCTGTATAATCCTAGTTTGGGCTGGTTTTAAAAATTGAAAGGAGGTTGTTTCTTTGGTTAATTAGAGGATATGGCAGCCTAGAGTGTAGAGGTAGTAAACTCTCCCTTTTGCCTTGAGTTTCTGGGAGAGTTGAAGATGTGTTAATCAATCGTTTTATATGAATAAGTTCTACAACTTTGAGGTTAGCTAGATGTGAAATTGATGATTTACATGATATAACTATTACTAGTAAATGATAAAATAATTATTAGAGAATGAGGTTTTGAAAGTAAGATATGCAATGTTAGGAATGTATAATTCTTGTTTAGATGAATGTTAAAGAATTAGTTAAGTGAGTTAGTTATAATCCTTTTAAACTTAATTACGAAAATGAAATAAATGATTTAGGAAATTAAATTGATTTGAAAACAGTACTTGGAATGTGAATAAGATGGGAATTGAAATTCTTGGTGTAATATATATATATATATATATATATATATATATATGCACACACATTAATGGAAAGAAATTATGTATTCAAGATGTAATGAAAAAGGGTGATTAGTTGTAGGTAGAGTGATGGAAATGAGAATTAAGTGGTTTTGAAGGGGTGCATGAGGCAGATTTCGTGGGTAAAATAAATTCGGTATTACGAGTGTCTTCGGGGAAGAATTAAGTTAAGAGTTCAAAAAAAATATGTAGCTTATGGTCTTGAGATGTGGTCTGCAAAAGTTCATAGCTTTTTTCTAAGTATGTTGTGAGTTAGAGCTATTAGACTTTGGCTAGTTCACGCAAGGATTTTTAGTGCCCTATTTTTGGTTCATGTAAGGAATTGAGCAGGTTCACGACTAATTTTAGAAAAAGTTTCCAAAGAAGAAAGATAGATATACTTTTCTATTAATAAACCCGACAAATGGAATTGGATTTTGTTTTTCCTAGAGAAAGTTGTGTTCAATTAACTAAGGTAAGGTCAGAGCTGTCAAAATCCTACGTTTTACAGAAATTGATGCAACTTCAAAGAATAAACTGTATTGATACACAAATATAAAAAGTACAAATGATATACGAATATAAAGCTACACTGTGTCTAGTATTTTATAAATTTTACGAAACTGGTTTTGAAATTTCCTAGAGAAAGATACTGACCGTTAAAGTGGACACTGGTCTAAAACCCAAGTTTGGACAGTTTCAACATCTCTAACTCACTAAGTACTGGTTTCTTCTACCATATGCATTGTTACGACATTTAAAATGTCTCTTCATTATTAACCTTGTCACATAAAGTATAATTCATACTACTTGACATGCAATAGCTCAGTAGAAAACTTTCATAAAGAAACTTATACAAGTTGAGATAGAAGCTTAGTAATTAAAAGATTATAACAATAATGTTTTGAACTAAGTATTATTTGAGAATATGAATTTCAGTTTCGGATTCTAATGTGGACCTGATAAGATGCGCAGACGCAAGTGTGAGTGACGAACAAGATTTGTAAACCAGTGAGTGGTTAATTGTTGCCTTTAAGGGCTAGATTATTATGTGTAATTGTATATGTATTTAAATAAATGTGCTAGTGCAATATTTTAGTGAGTTAGTTGAATCATTCTTGTATGAAATTGTATGTGGTTGATAAGGGCCAACACATGGAAGTTTTCCTAAGAAATGATATTTATTTCCGAAATTAAGATCCAGGTGCACCTAGGATGTTCTGATTTAAAATTATGAGAAATTTTGATTCTAATAAAAGTTTTTTTTTTTAATTGAATGCTTAGCCCTAGTAGGACATGGTAAGGGGTGATAATGTTGTGCGAGGCTGAGTCACTCGTTGGCCTTTTGATTGCTTTGCGTGATATTATTGCTCTGATTAATTTGGGTTCCTGTGTTTTATGTAAATTGTGAATTTATGAGGATTAAAATGTGTACGTGTAATGTGAATTAAGATATGAACAATGTTACATGAGGCTATTATATATGTTATACATTTGTGTGGGGTGATGCTAGTACCCTTTGGGTATGATTTTTCACTCACGGAGTCTATAGGATTCACCCAGCTCTCGTGGATATTTTTTTTAGTGACAAGAGTTCAGTACATGGTGTTGCCGAGCTTAAGACTTGCCGAATGAGTGTGGCACGATATTTTCAGGATCTCAGACTTGCATTCAAGGATGAAAGTTTGCAGTCACACTAGAATTGTGAGATGTCTAATTTTGGTATGATGTAAGAGTTTAGTTATTTGTCTTGATTAGGATGTGGACGAAGTGAAGCTCCTTGTTGTCTTGGTGCTTTTGTTGTGTACGATCATAACCACAGGTGGTTATGTTTTAAGGCATGTTCTATATTATTGGGGACCTCTGTCAAAATTTTTCAGTAAATTGTTAACTGTTTCAATAAATAAAATTTTACAAAGTTATTTTTATCCTTTATATGGGCTAAGAGTCTGTGTGTTACTTTATTTTGAAGCCAGGGTCACGGAGGTTTGGTTCTCCAATCTTTCAGTCAGTCATGTCTCCATGATGGGTGTGACCCAAAACTTATACTAAATTGTTCAAGTTTCAAATTTTAATATCAGGTTATAACATGTTTAATTGTATAGTTATTGATTTAATTTATTTATTTTATAACTCTAATTTACACATTATGTCTAAAACTCACTTTTATGTTATCGGTTTAGGACGGTTATAACATTATAATTATTTTATATATTTTTGTTGTTGTTATTTTTTCCACTTTCTCACTTATAACTCTTTTTATTTCTCCTTCATTCCTTCTACTCTAGAGCTTTTTTTAATCTTTTTCTTTTATTTTTTCAAATCAATGGAAACTAACAAAATGATTAAAATTTTGGTAAATTTTATCCTAATTTTTTCTATAGCTTTTGTATTATTTCTTTGGTTGAAGAAAGAAAATTAAGAAATAGAAAAGAAAAAAGTTGTTGTTGTTGTTGTTTTTTTTTTTTTTTTTTTTTCCTACCATTGATATTTCAATATGTTTCTTCAATTAGAAAAAAAAAAGAAAAAAGAGTTAGTTAGTTTCATCTCATGATTTTTTTTTCTTTCAAATTTTTAATATCAAAAGATTAATTTATTCTTTTTGTTTACTTAATTTTTTTTTAATGGTGATTTGTCGCACACTCAAATAAAAGTATGACTGGCTAGGAAAGTGGATAGCCAAACTACCGTAACCCTAAATAACTATTTACAATATACAACTGATTCTTAAATAGATTATAGTTAAGACTAAGAAAGCTCTACTAAAATTAAATCATGATCTAGTTATTAAACATATATACTATTTATTAAAAATTCATTAGAGCTTCCCTATAAAGTAGAACATGCCATATAATACATATAAGTAATCTTGTTTATAATTTACTAACAAACCACAATATTGTGGTATACAGTAAAGCTATGCTTCTAACAACCTATCAAATCACCTACAGTTACTTCAATGTATAAACAATAATGCATAAAACCCTAAGTGACTGCAAAAGTTTCCTTGTCAGCTTAAAATATATGATTTCGGGTATACCTTACAGTATCAACGTCGGCAGGTAGCAAATCCTGGTGAGATGATCTGCGTCTTCTTGATACTAAAAAAAATAACAACAAATGAAATGGTGAGTCACAAAGACTCAGCAAACATATCACGTACTCTGAGTACTAGCATCACAACACATCACACATATATTATTAACCAATTACTTGTCTAAATTTAATTGCACACATACATAATTGTAATTAGAATATACACACTATTCACATGTCTCACAACATATATAATACAATTCAATATCCAGAGTTAAGAGTTTCAACATAGCAATAAAAAATATATAAAGCAAACATAGTGCCAATGAGTAACTCAGGATATTGAGTTGCATTATATATGCTGTGGTTGATAACTCATACTCAAATTCACACAAATCATTTCACTTAATTATCTAGCTAGTTTTCCTACATGAATTACTTATCGTATTTTATGTTTTATACTTCTAATTGATTAACTTACCAATTAGATTGATTTGGTAACTTAGAGGAATTTTGACAAAGAAAATCTAGATTTAGCCTTGAATAAGATAGCACTTGTTTGAATTCATTCACATACTTGTTTGTATAAAATTTGTATGTAGGATAGAAATATACCTCCACACCTTGTGTGGCCATTGTTAGGTCTACTCTTAAAGAGTTTAGCTTAATTCAGTTCTCATAAAAATATAATGAATTGGTAAAGTTAGATATTATTATAAGCAATTTGAAAGATACTTATAATTAAATAAGAACCCTGAGTTAATAATTTGATATCACAAATAAGCATGATAAGATAATAATAATCCAAGTGAGTGTTGAGGAAAGTTGTAATTCTAGGTTTCTCCTTCACATTCTTATGTTTGGCTTGCTCATTTTAGAATAATTTAATTATAAATCTCTCAAAATTAATTCTTTTGGATAAAGTTAGGATTAGTAAATTTTATTACTTAACAATTGTTAGATCTAATTCTTCTTGGGTTCAACAATCTACTTCTATTTATATTATTTATTAATAATATGTGCATTTGTGTGGTAAATCTAACAATAAGTTTTTGGTGCTGTTGTCAGGGAACTAGTCTAATATTTGTTAATATTAATACCAGTTAATTCTAGTTTAATTCAAAAAAAAAAATATTACTTTTCTGGTACTCTTGATTGTGCATGCGACAAACTCGAAGATTGGAGCTTATTCTTTTCAATCCTGAGATTGATAGGTCATATCGAAGACTTAGGAAAGAAAACTCGCAAGCTTCAAATTAAGGACCATCTATAGCTACAAATCAAGTACCTAAGCACTTGAGGGATTATGCAGTCCCTCTTGTGCAAGACCTCCGATGACGATAAATCAAGCACTTCTTGGGAGGCAATCCAAGTTTCTAAATTTTTTCTTTTTAATTTATATTTTAGTTCTTATTAAATGTTGTTTATTCTTGCAGGTATATCATTTTATACCTTCTACAAACTTAGAGACTTTTAATAAGGCCAAAGCTTAGTAAGCTTCTAACCATGCTTCAATGCCAAGGAGTCTTTCTATCCTTATCCTTTATTTATTTTACACCTTAGGGTCAATGTTAGTCTTAAGTTAGAGGGAGGGTTTTGTTGGTGTGCTTGTGTTTTTAAGTTGGTAGTTAGTCAAAATATTACTATGCATTTAGGATGAAATCCCCTTATCTTATGATAATATTTTAGTTTTCATATGATCTTTAACTTTCATATTAAATTCTTGAGTTAGTAGCATTGTAAGATATGATTTCCAATACATATTATGCACTTGATCTTTTTCTTGTGATTGTTTTGCTTATCTAGAGACCGTTTATGTTTAGGAAGTTCATATTTAGTTAGGAACTTTATAATTTGTTTGATTCTCTCTTGAGGTAAAATTCTAGACAAAACTAAGTTACGGACATGATTTAGGCCTTTTTTGGACCGTTTGAGCTTTTTAAGCTTATCATGTTTTATATTATATCTATAGTTACCTTTTTGAGCTTATATCGAGGCTTCTTGGACATCCACAAAAATTTTACCTAACCGTTTTTTTAAATTCCAAGTTTTAAACCCTTACTCTTAGACATGTTGATCATTCTAAGAATATATTAAGTCATGCTAAGAAAAGGAGGAAAGGTTGGAATTATTGCAAAAAAAGAAGAAGAAGAAGAAGAAAAAAAAAAAATATATATATATATATATATATGTTTGTGCCTTTTGATCACCCTATATTCATAATAAAAAGAAATAAGTTTGGGAGTGGGACAAGAGTTAAAAAAAAAGGTAAAAGAAAAAGTCAATCAAAGTAGAAAAATACATGAAGTGGTGGGAAAAAAAAAAAGTATCCAAAATGGGTATTACTTGGGTGATGAAAAGAGCTCTTCAAAGATCTAAAATGATCTAAGTGTTTAGGGTAACTTAAGCCCTAAAGTTCTTTTATCATACTGTTACTGTAACTTACATTCAAGCTTAATAAAGACTTATTGATTCTTGACTTAGTGGAGTCTATATTAGTGAAGAGAGAGTTGAAAAGCAAACTAACGAGGTTTGAGTACTAAGTTGGATTTTACTTAGCCTTGGCGCAACGGTAAAGTTGTTCCTTTGGTGACCTGTAGGTCACGGGTTCGAGGCGTGGAAACAGCCTCTTTGCAAAAATGTAAGGGAAAGGCTGCGTACATGTGCGCCCACCCTCCCCCTACCCCGCAATAGCCGGGGAGCACTTTGTGCACCGGGTGAGCCCTTTATAAACTTATCCAGGTTGCATGCATTCCTTTATTGAAAGATCAAACACACACACACATTGGAAATCCATTTGAATGTGTTGCTTGCTCTTGAATTGAAATATGAAATTGAATGATATCTATGGTTGACATTGAGTTAAAGGTCATGTGAAACTTTTAAGAGCATGTTTGTGATGTCATTATATTAGTATGATGCATTTTTGGCTAGTCGTTTTTATTTGTGTCTTAGTTTTTCTTTTGCTCGAAGACTAGCAAAATTTAAGTTTAGGAGTGTGATAAGTCTATGATAGCCTTATTACATGTTCTTTTATTCATATTATTTGCTATGTTAATGGGTTTTGGTTTAATAGTTACTTGGTTGAGTCATTTCTTTTAAAGTGTTAAATCTTAGTTGAGTATGCTAAGAATTTAGTCTTTAATTAGGAATTTTATTGATTCTTAACTTAAATTGTGTATTTTGAAGGTTTAATACTTAAAAGAAACTCTTTTGAAGTCAAACAATGATTTCCTCCTAGTCGAGCGCTACAGTCATAGAAAAAGGGCGAACGCCCAAAATCGTGCAAAAACACCATTCAGGCAGAGAGCATTAGCCTATAGGTGCCAGGAAACTGATGCTGGGTTGCCTAAGATAGTGGCAGCTAGCACCTAGGCTCCAGAAAGCTACAGCCCTAGCACCTAACATGATCTTGAAATATGATTTTCAGTGCTGGGCCACCAGATCGATTCTTAATCCAAATTGACTTCTTTTTTATGGTTTTGAAGCCTATTTAAAGAGAATTATGTTGGGGAATATAAACACACAAGTTTAGTTAAGAAAATCTAGAGAATAAGAAGCAAATAAGAGTGTAAGGAGTAAAAGGAGCAAAGATAGCTAAAGCTTGAAGACTGACAACCTTTATATTTTCCTTTGTTCTACTCTTTCTTTACTTTCTTGTATTTGCTCAATGTTTTCTTTGTTTATATCCATATTTACACTAAGTAGCATGGAGTAGTTATTTCTCTAGGATTGCAATGGAACTCAACATGTAATTTGGATTTATTTTATTATTTGATTGTTTAGGGATTGTTAAATGAATTATTTATCTTATTCTATGATTTATGCTTCTAATTGATTAGCTACTAATTAGATTGATTTGATGACTTAGAGAAACCTTAACAAAGGAAATCTAGGTTTATCCTTGAATAAGATAATGTTTGTTTGAATTCATTCACATGCTTGTTTGAATTTGATTTGTATGTAGGATAGAAATATACCTATATATCTGGTGTAGCCATTATTAAGTCTATTATTAAAGAGTCTAGCTTAATTCAATTCTCATAAAAATATAGTAAATTGGTTAAGTTAGATATTATTATAAGCAATTCAAAAGATATTTATAATTAAATAAGAACCTTACGTTAATAATTTGATATCACAACTAAGCATGATAAAATAATAATAATTTAAGTGAGTATTGTGGGAAATTTTAATTCTAGGTTTCTCTTTTATGTTATGTTTGGTTGCTTATTTTAGATTAGTTTAAGTATAATCTCTCAAAATTAATTCGTTTGGATAAAGTTAGGATTAGTAAATTTTAGTACTTAGCAATTAGATCTAATTCATCATGGGTTTGACACTCTACTTCTATCTATATTACCTGTTAATGATATGTACACTTGCTAGTAAATCTGACAACACAAGTGAGTATACTGTTAGAACGAAATGCAGGCAAAGACACCTTAAACCCCCAAATCTTCAAATCCCAAAATTCCCAAATCCCCTAAAAACCCCAAATTCATCCCTCTTCAATCTTTTTTCTCATCCCTAAGAGAGCATCTTCTATCATTTAGATTTAGCTGGTTGGAATTATTTAGTTGGAAGAGAAGAATCGTTGACTCAAAAGGTATGCATTTTAATTTCTTTTACTGATTCTGAATTAGGTTATGTGACCCTCGAAATCATTAAACAAGTTTTTAAAAAATATGAGATTTTTGAAAAATCTTGTTATGTTACTCTTTTTTGGGTTTTGTTGGTGGGTAATGTGTATTATATTTGTCGAAATTACTTAGTGGGTTTTGTCAATGGGTATTGTATATGTTACTATCTTGAATTTTGAAGTGGTGGGTTTTCTAATGGGTAATGTATGTATTATTATGTTGAAATTTGAAGTGGTGGGTTTTCTAATGGGTAATATATGTTTTATTATGTTGAAATTTGAAGTGGGTAACATAAGATATATCTGTTTATTGTATAGGTTATGATTGGGATAACCTTTGAGATTCACCATAAAAGGACTTTCTCCAATCTCCATGGGAATAGATATATAGGTGGTTTTGTAGAGATACAATATTTAGACCTTAACTATATTAGTCATTGGGATCTTCAAGAGTTAGGAAGTGATCTAGGATACCCTTATAGCCTCACCCATTTATTATTTAAAGCCTGGAAAAAGCTAATGGGTTAGTGTTTATTGAATCAGATAAGAAAATTATAGAAACATTTAAGGACTATAAGAATGGGGACACAATTGTGTTATATATTAAGCAGGGTATTAGTCTTGTGAATGAAGTGACTAACATTACAGTTAAGCTTAGAAAATGGTTACAAAAAGAGGGCTCATGAGGCTGATGACATATTTGAAAGAAGTGAAAATGAAGTAGTGAAGAGAATTGACACTGTTAAGACAAGAGAATAAGTGAATGGAAGAAAGGCTATGAAACAATTAGGAGTAATATTAGGGAAAAAAACACCAAGAGGAAGGTTATAAGTACAATTAAGAAAAAATTACCACTAAGAACAAAGGGAAAAAACCAGTTTTTTCTAAGTCTGATGTTGATAATGACTTTGCTTCTAAGTCTGATATAGACCTTGACACATTGAAGACACAGAAAGGTGAGAGTTATACTATTGCTAAAAAAAGGAAGTATGAATTCTTATCAAATGTAGAGGATGAATATGACTGTCTCAGTGATCCAAACTCTGATAATGAGATTATTAAGAGGCTATTTGAGTTTAATGAAGCCACTGACAATGGCAAAACCTATTCTTAAAGTAGGAATGAAGTTTAAAAACTGCTTAAGTGTTTAGAAAAGCTGTGAAAGAATGGATATAAGCAATGGTTATGACATTGTATAGGTGAGAAATGAAAATAAAAGGATGGCAGCATTATGTAGGAATAGGTGTGGATGGAGGATTCAAGCTTCATCTATGCAGGGAAAGCTCACAATTCAGATTAAGACCATGAATCCAGAGCATGAGTGTCCCAAAATATTTGATAATAAACTTGTGATCCAGCACTAACATAAGTAAAAAGTCTGAAGATATACTTATTAAGACTCAAACTTGGAAGTTGAAAGACTTGAAGAAAACTGTTAGAAGGTAGCTTAAGTGAGATATGCATATAAAAGCACTTTATAGAGCAAAGAAAAAGGCTACAACACTAAGGGAAGGAGATTACATAAAGCAGTAAGAGAAAATATAGGATTATGCTACCATAATTATGAAGTATAATGCAGGTAGTTGTGTGAGAATATTGACCACTGTACCATAACCTGGTGAACAACCACATTTTCAAAGAGTATATGTATGTTATAAGGCTTGGAAGGAAAGATTTAAAGCATGTTGTAGTAACTTAATTGTGTTGGATGGGAATGACAATATTGCTAGAGATTGGAATGACAATATTTTTCCTATTGCAATAGCAGTTATTGAAATTGAAAATGAAGATTCATGGAGTTGGTTTATGTGTGAATTATTGAGACATTGGTTCTATCAATGAGAATGGATGGACTTTCATATATGATAGACAAAAGGTATGACTCCTAATGACATTTAGTTTTTAGTTTTTGTCTACCAATGTATTATTGTTTTTGACATTGTTTTTTTGATTATGTTTGACAAGGTTTAGTTAAGACTTTTGAGTAATATTACCCTACAGCTAACCACAGATATTGTTTGAAACATTTTTACTAGAATTTTACATCCAAATACAAAGGTATAGAGTTAAGGATGCTATGTGGGAGTTGCATATGCAAGAATTGTTAGACAATTTGAGCACTAGATGAAGCAAATTGAGAAAATGGATGAAAAAGCATATGCTTACTTAAGGAGTATCTAGCCAAGTCAATGGTCAAGGATTCATTTCAACCCATATGTCAAGTGTGACTGCTTGATGAACCAAATAAGTGAATCTTGGAAAAAATTTATTCTTGAAACAAGGGAGCTATCACATTTGCATATGTTTGAATGGATAAGGAGAACTATTAGCAGAATTCAAGTGAAAATGATAGGAATGGAGAAATATAAGCATAACATTGTGCTAGAAACTCAATCAAATTTGGAGGATACAAAAAATGACTCTATGAATTGTTTTGCTTCTTGTGCTGGAACCAACAATTTGAGCTTGCATAGGAATAGGCATGTCAATTTTTTTAGTCAATTTAAATAGTTTGAAAACATGGATTTATGTGTGAACATAAATTAGATTGAATTCTCTATTACAATGGTTAAAAGAAAGCTCTTCTAAATATAGAAAAAGACCAAAAATTTAAAAATAAGGAGAAATAAAAATTATAAGGTGATTGGGTGATTGGGTGATTGTGGTGGGTAGAAGAAAATAAAATGGTGGAGAAAAATAGCAATTAATGTAGAAAAGATAAATATGGAAATGATGATAAAAATGATTAAAAGAAGTCATGAAAATAAATTTGCAAAATCAACAGCCAACAATTGAAATTGTAGTGACACATCTAAAAAATCTTCATGTTAACTTAGAAAATATGACAACTGGACTTGAAATGTATTAGTTTCGTTAGTCCCAATAATATAAAATAAATTTGGTGTCAATATTGGTGATTTGAATTTTTTTTTTTCATGGAACATTGTTTCTTCACTTGGATAAATGAAAGAGGATAACATGGACCAAAACCTAATTTTTAAAGTTTGTTCATTAATATTGTATCTATGCTCTATACAATTTGAAAATGTATGTATTGATGATTATTTAGAAAATTACATGACATGATATTCTAGGACTTTTGTTATGAATAAAAATATTATTTTACACTTTGATTGAGTGTGCATAGGAATGGGCACATCAATTCAAATAGTTTGAAAACATGAATTTTTGCGTAAACATAAATTAGATTGAATTCGCCATTACAATGGTTAAAATGAAGTTCTTCTAAATATAGAAAAAGACCAAAAATTTTAAAAAATTGAGAAGAAATAAAAAGTATAAGGGGATTGGGTGAATGGTGGTAGATAGAATAATATAAAGGTGCTGGAGAAAAATAGCAACTAGTGTAGAAAAATATAAAAATTGAAGTCGAGAACATGACCAAAAAAGAGGAATGATGATAAAAATCCTTTGTTGTTCTCTCTTTGAACTCTTCTTGGGTCACCGATTTGGGTTAGGCATTAAGGGATCGAGCAAACGAAGAGCTAATGTTCCCATTAGCAATAAGTTGATTAGTGGTCCGTTAGTTTGGTCGACAACTTTTCTCGCTGAGCTTTTCCTCTTGTAATCGTGCAACAATTATAACAGTAATCATGGCTTCCAACTTATATGCTTTCATCTCTCATTGAATGTCTGCATGAAGACCTTCAATAAAAGTACCTATTAATTATTTCTCTAACTAATCTCGGGCTCGATTTGACAACCCTCAAAACTATCTTGATATTCTAAAATTGTTGATGTTTGTCTAATTTTTGCAAGTTCTCCATCGACTTTCTCATATTATGATAGACAAGAATTCTTTCAATAAATTTATCCTAATTAGGCACTCAATGAAATGATTCAAACTATCACACCCTTCACAGAGGCATGATTGGCTCGAGGATTAGATAACCAACCCTCCGTAACCCAAACTTTACTATTACTAAAAACACATGACTTTTGAAATAATTATATTTAATATTAAGAAAATCTTTACTTATTCAAATTTAAAACATAGACTTATTACTAAATATATATATAATATTTACTAAAAATTTCGGCAACGGTTTCTCGCAATCGAGCTCCAAATACACTTATACATATTCTTGTTTATATACAAGCAAGCAAAATAACTACAAATACACAGACAATATAAGCAAGGAGCTCCACTCCGTTTCCCATTATAGTACCAAATAACTGGACTACAACATAACATAAGACTATAGACCCACGACTCTAGTGTGACTGCAAACTTCTACCCTTTTGACTTCAAGATTGAAATTCTAAAGAAATTCCTTGTCTTTACACACTCGACAAAGCCCATTATTGGTAATATCCATTATTGAGATCCTGTTACTAAAAAAAATAATCAATAAAGAAATATGAGTCTTAAGGACTCAATGAGTGAAAAATCGCACCCAAAGGGTACTAGCATCACTCAGAGTACATACACCATCTTTTAATCCTAAGTATCATTATTCATGTTGTAATTCAAAATACCAGCATGCATGTGAAATTTTTTTTCATCAAGCCACGATTCACATATTTTACAAACAATATATATATAGATCAATGCAAACATCTAAATCTCATAGTTCCAAACAAAGAAAATCTAGCATACAAAGCAAACAACGGGCCAACGAGTAACCCAGCCCCGCACAACAATTTCACCCCCTATCAGGCATTTACGCGCCCTGCACAACAGATTAATCTCCGTACATGATCCAACCCTACTAGGGGTGAGCACTCAAACTTTTTTAAAACATTTATCCGAATAAGAATATCATGGGATTTTAAGCCAGAATATCCTAGGTGCACATGGATTTTTTAATTTCAGAGATAAAATCATTTTTTATAAAAACCTCACTTTATTGGCCCTTATCAACCACAACCAATATTAAACAAACATAATTCAAATACATCACTAAAATATTGTACTTGTTTATTTTCTATATTTCATATATTCAAATGCACATATAATTACATATAATAATTTAGCCCCTAAATGCAGCAATTGACCATTCACCAGTTTACAAATCTTGTTCGTCACTTTGTCCTGCGATCACGTATGTCATCATGCCCACAAAAGGGTCTGGAACTGAAATTCATAATTATAAATAATACTCAGTTCATAAACGTTATCGTTATAATCTTTTAATTATTAAGCTTATATATATACGAACTCATATAAGTCTCTTATGGAAGTTATTTATTAAGTTATTACATGTCAAGTAGTATAAATTGTACTTTATGTGATAAGGTTAATAACAAAGATATATTTTAAAGGTCTTGACAATGCATAGGGTAGAAAAAACCATTAGAAAAGATAGAAAGTACTTAGTGAGTTAGAGATGTTGAAACTGTCCAAACTTGAAGTTTGGACCAGTGTTCAATATATTGGTCATATCTTCCTCTAGAAAATTCCAAATCCAGTTTCGTAAAATTTATTAAATACTAGACACATGTAGCTTTATACTGGTATACCATTTGTAATTTTTAGATTTGTATATCAATATAGTTTATTCTTTGAAGTTGCATCAAATTCTACAAAACGCAGGATTTTGACAGTTTGACCTTACCTTAGTTAATTGTACACAAATTTCTCTAGGAAAAACGAAATCTAATTCCGCTTATCAAGTTTATTAATAGACAAGTATATCTATCTTTCTTATTTAGAAAATTTTCTTAAAATTAGTCTTGAACCCACTCAATTCCTTACATGAATCCAAAAACAAGGCACTAAAAATCTTACATGACCTAGTTAGAGTCTAACAGCTCTAACTAACAACATACTTAGAACCAAGCTACAAAATTTTGTCTACAACATCCTAAGATCCTAAAATACACTTTCTCTTTTGAACCCTTAATTTAATTCAGCTCCAAAAGACCTGAAACCTAAGATTTCTTTCATCCACGAATCTGTCCCTACACCCTCTTCAAAATCCACCTAACTCTCATTTTTCAACACTTTCAAGCTCCAATTCATACTCCTCACTTCAATACTAATTCACTAGTATTACTCCTAATTCAATTAAATTCAAAGTTGTATTAGTGATTTAGAATCAATCAAGAGCTAAAGTTGTCACCTTCCAATATCAAACCAACCAAGTTTTATTCATTATATTATAACTAGTTTGTCTCACCTTTTGTAAATACCTTGAAGGCAAGTTTGGTTCTATTTTATGTATGTATATGTTGTATATATATATGCATAGCAAGAGAACTCATATTAATCCACAACATTCAATCTTACTCATAATCTCACCCTTTCCTAAAATTTGTACAATTTATCTAAGGACATTAAGGTTTCAACTTAGTAATCGCACAACAAACCATAACATTTCCCTCTTTCGTCCACCATCACTTTGAAGCTTCAATTCCCCTCCTAACTTTCTAAATTTCAAACCCCCAATCAACATTATTGAAAACAAATTTTAGTTTTAAGGTTTAATCATCCACAGCCCATTCAAAATCATGACCAACCCTTTAACCACACTAGGAATAACAACTAATTAAAAGACAAACAAAAGAGTAACTTAGACTTAAAGTAGAGAGAAATTTACCCCCAAACCAAAGAGTTGCTGGTCCTACATCAAGGGTGGCAGACGGTAGCTTTGTTGCTTCCTTTGGCTGTGCTACCCCCTCCTTACTTCTCACGGACTGCCACCAATTGAACGAAAAGAAAGTCAAGCAAGGCTAGTTGGAATTGATGCAGGAAATGCTGCTGAAGTCCACACTATAGCAGCCTTGTTGAAACTCCAAGGCCAATTGCTACTTACTTGGAGCTAGGGCTGAGCAAGGCAAAACGAATGACCAATAAAGAGATAGGAGGAATCAAAGGACAAGAACAAAACAAAAGGGTAGCAACAAAGTTGCTGTTGTTGTAGTAAACTGTACTGAATACCAAGCCCCAAAATTCACCCAAAAACACTTTCCACGATCTACACAAGAAGGGATCGAGGGAGGTTTACAAGGGTCCTGAAGGTAGCTGCCAAGAAGAGTTCAACATACGCTGCTACAAGGAAGGAACTCCCAATAGGCAACGACAAGGAGCAAGGAGAGTTAGAAACAAAGCTATGGCGGTGAGGGGAAAAAGAAAAAGAACAAGGAAGGCTTCGTCCAAGTGAAGAGAAAGAATAAAATAAAGTAAGAAAGTAATAAAATTATCCTAGTCAAAGTCACGTGTCTTAAAACATGTGTTAATAATTTTATTTTTTTAAGAAATTTGTGTATATATACACACATGTTTCAATTTTATTGTTCACTTGTTTAAATTAGCTTGTGATAAAAATTAAATCTTGATGTAGTTATATCTATACATTAATTAGTCACTCACTTAGATTTATTGGGTTCCAAATGTTATTTACTTTGTGAAAGCAAAAAAAATCTTAAAACATATACTAAGATTACACTAAAGTATCAAATTATAGCATATTTAACTATACTTTTATTTTATAACATAAATTTGACCATTAAGTCTAAATTTGATTTTTCATTATAGAATTATGAGGGTTATAACACTAACCAATCGTACCTTTAAGTAGCATCCCATCAAGATTGATAGGTGCCACCTTGGCCTTACAAGTCTCGGTCGTATGGTGGAAACTAAAAAAAATTCTTGCTCGAGATACCCAACCTACTGGATCGTAATTATCCTATTGTGGAAAGTCTACATTTATCAAGAAAATCCATCATGATGTCCGCTTTGAGTTCCTTTATTTCCATGGTGTCTTGTAACGTGTCTTTTATTCCCCTGATTTATGTTACCAATTGAATGCTCTCCATGGTTTCAAGAAAATTTTTAGAAAGGACATGAACTCTTCCATCTTCTTTTCCAACTTTACCCCTAATTGCATGAACACCTCGAGCTTATTTTCCACCTTTGCTCTAATTCGTGATTCTTCCTCAAACTTTGATGAAACCTGATTTGAAGAGTTTGTCAAAGATAAATCATTTTGTTAACGAGTCAAAGATATATATGGAAAAATTGAGTAGGCTCTAATATCAAATAATAAAACTATTGAACTTTTATCAAGGGAAATTAGAAAATAAAATAAGAAGAAAAAGATAAGTTATCAGAGGATCGGGAATCCAAATTAAATAGTAATTACTTGGAAGTAAAATTTACGTGAACCTAAAGTATATTTGTACCAAAAGAAAATCTAATAATAATAATAATAATAGAAAATAATGAAATTACTAAACTAGCCTGTAGTTACCATAGATTGTATCAAATACCAAGGAAACCATACATGTCATCATGAAGTTGCCCTTGAACAAGGCCAAGAGACATTTGAAGGATGATTTGGCTCACAAGCATGCCATTCCTTTCTGACGTTTCTGCTGTGGTGTTGGAAGGGAAGCTTAGTCGAAGAACAGGCCATTCCTCCCAAAAGATTTTGTTTGAAAAAAGAAATTAGAAGGATGAAAAGGAAATTTGAAAGCATTTTATATTGGGGTGATAATGTAAATATGAAGTTTACTTTGGTGGTATGACACTTTGATTAAAATGACAATTTACCCTAACTAGCTGGTTGACTTTCAATTAACTAATAATTAACAGCTTTTTTTTTTTTTCTGGTTACCCAGATCATGTAACATTTATTTTATTTTGGGGCGAAAGGAGAGACCGTGTGTTGTGCACCAACACTTCGAGAGTTTGCAGCACCAACAATTGGTAGCGAAAATAACACACAACCTGAATGAAAATCAAAACTGGGAGCGGTAAACAAATCACACATGCCCATCTAATCGGGCACCCGACTTTGGATCCCGCTTTGACTCTTTTCCTTGCAATTCAGAAATCTGATTGGTGTTGCGTCGGTGAGTCATTGTCTTGCCGAACTCTGCACAAAGTTGGTGTTTATGTTTGTGTAAATTGAAAGCAAAGAGAAATAAAATGTGAGAGAGAAAGCTTATTTTTATTCGATAAATATTCTTTTGGCCTCGCTTTCTCTCTGCATATTCGTCGCATCTCTTGAATTCTGATTACATAGAGATAAATTGAATTCTGATTTCTGGAATTCTCCAATTCTGGAACTCTTAACTGAAACTCAAAAAGTTCAAATAAAGAGGGAGTTGTTTTGCTGACAGGAGTTACAGATCAAATCAATTTTCACGAGATTCAGATTGAGTCTAAAAATTCGTTTGTGTTGATTTCGTTACTGAATTGGACTTCAGGTAGAAAGATCTGAGCTCTGCATAGTACTTTTTCTATTTTATAGATTTTTGGGTATGGGTTGTCATGGGGATCTTATTTATTTTGGAAGTTTATTTACTTATTTTCTTTTTTAGAGATAATGAGGCTATTTTTATATATTTAATAAACTTGTAGATTTATATCTGGGATTTTAACATTACTTCTCTAAGAACTTGGATCAAAAGAAAGAAAGTGAATGCGTTTTAGTGAAATTAAACTTCATTTAGCTATGTAGCCTTGTTTTGAGAGTCTGTTTGGGATCTACATGCACAAAAAATCTGAATTCTTTTATTATCTTTTATTTTTATGCAACCCATTACAGCATTATATGTTTTGGTGATTGCTATTTGTGTGAAATTTATATACTCTTAATCTTAAGGCAATTGAAGTTTTATCTTAACCAATCTTATGGTTGTCTGATAGTTCTGTTTGATCTGTGGATGACACAGTCACTCACTTTCTCACCAAATTCTATTTAAAATTTAGGTGATTTATGATTTTGAATTGCCTCATTGCCTTTATTAATTATTTATCCTTTTTTTTTTCCTTGTAGATTTCGTTGTTTATAGATTCAATAGTCTCGGAGTGAACTAATGAAAAACGGGATGATAGAATGCAGTGTCTGTCATTCAAAATTGGTTTCCCCAACTTCCAAAACTGTGTCGAGGGCTTATGACCGACACAAGGGTAGGATATCATCCAAGCAAAGGGCTCTCAACATCCTCTTGGTTGTTGGTGATTGTATCTTAGTTGGTTTCCAGGTGATTGTCATTTATTAACTATAATATGGTTGCATCATATACCTCATTGAAAGATAATTTACAAGTTACTTGATATGTGCTGTTAAGTAGTTATGTATCTTAAGCCCGTAGATGTGGAATTTCCTGTCTTGGACAGGCATCTTATGAGTATAAGTGCAAGATATATTCCGGACATGCATAGTGTTGGACCTGTAGAAGATAGGTGTTTTTGATAAACAGATGAATATATTCCTTACTAGATGTCTAGACATGAGTCCTCTAAGATGCTTTTTCAGCTGTTAGTTATTGCAGGTAGGTTTTAGTATTTCTTAGATGTTGGTTCAAACCTGCTTATCAAGAGAGCACATAACACTTATTGTGAGGAATTCTCATGTCCCTATGTTATGTGATTAGGAGTTTAATGGCCTTGACATCTGGTTGCACCTGCATGTAGAAAACATCACTGAGTGCGTGCGACATGGGCGGAAACCAAGATTTGAAGATTTTCTAAAGACTCATCTTGCTTCATGTCTCGAATTGAATATTACTAGGGTGGATTGTAAACTGTCTCTGGTTGCTCAATTTTTTTCTTGTTTTTAATCTTAGCTTTTTAAACTAAGCATGACCTTTTGTTTAGTTTTCTGCTATTGATCTTAGTCTGTGTATGTTTTTAATTGATAAGGTTCAATTTTTATATTAGCTAATAATGCATGGAAGGTCAAAATCTGTTTACAGTTGGTCATATAGTGTTTGTAGAATCCCAACTTAGTATAAGGATAGGTGATAATGGTAGAGATTTTTGAGGACTTATTCTTGATTTTGGAATGGAAGTATTGAGATTCAAAGGAAAAGGGTGGGTGAACATGAAGGATATTGTTGAAGGCAAATTAGTGTTTGTGGAGATGTGCTCTCTTTGCAGTGATATGGAGAGTTTGGTTGGAACATAATGCAAGAATTTTCCACGATCATTGTTTTCCATGGCATCTTCTTTGGGATGAGATTGTCTTTTTTGCTTCTCTTTAGTGTTTTGCTTCAGGAGCTTCAGGGTGTTCCTTTAGTAGATATGCAGTGTGATTGGCGAGCGTTATTGTTTTATGCTTGTATTTTAATTAATCATTTCTGTTTTTGTTTAAGAGGATTATTTTCCTCTCCGATACTCCTTTCTTTCTTAATGAATTTTCTTTTTTATATACAAAAGAATATTGTTGAAGGCAAATCTGGACAGGAATCGGATGCTTGATAGAATTTTAAAAGTCAAGATTTACAAAAAAAGGGTTTATGGGTTTTAAGAAGTTAAGTTCATGGGAAATTATAATTTATTCTGTAATAAAAGAGTGATGTAGGGTGGGGTGGGGTAAGGGGCAAAGAATTAGGGCTGAATTTCAATCTTGATGCGGAGAACAAGTGGTTTCAGAATCAACAAGATGATAGTAGAACAGATCTATATATATACAAATTTAATTATGAGAATATTAGTTTTTGTTATTGGCATTGAACCACACACATAACAAGGAGAATGGCTGGTTGCTGCATCCTTGCAGCTGATAAGAATTCAGCCATGCAGCTGATAAGAATTCAGCCATGCAGCTGATAAGAATTCAGCCATGCGGCTGAATGTGCCCTTACGTGATCTCAGTTTATTTCACTGCATGAAATTGTTGTCGACCTGAATGACTTATTAGACAATTTATTCTCTGCTTTCTATAATAATGTAT
Organism: Quillaja saponaria; assembly: GCA_029379385.1. NCBI lineage: Eukaryota > Viridiplantae > Streptophyta > Magnoliopsida > Fabales > Quillajaceae > Quillaja > Quillaja saponaria. The sequence continues at coordinate 9,185,736 of CM055606.1, forward strand.
ATGTTTTTCATCACTAACTGTTTTCATGCTTTGTTTCTTGCCAGCCTATTCTTGTTTATATGTCAAAGGTGGATGGGAAATTCAATTTCAGCCCAATTAGTGTTAATTTTTTGACAGAAATCACAAAGGTTATCTTTGCCATTGTTATGCTTTTGTTCCAGGTACAAAATACTGTTTCTAGTTTTCTTATTCAAATAAATACTCCCTGTAATATTAGATAGGAGTATGTATGTTTGCCTGTGTAATTAAGAGGTAAAGTTATAAGCCTATTAAGGTTGGAACTCACTTATTGAAAAGTCTGAAATGAAGATGTTGTGCTGTATTGAACCTTTGCTTGGGCAATTGTAAAATTTTCAACCTAGCTGGGCCATAGTTATCAGACTTGAATCATACGAGCCGGTTCACTTTAGGCACTAAACAATATGGATAATGGATCATAAGGGAGAATCGCAATAATCACAGAATTGCATCTGAATCAGAAGAATCATAGGAGAATCGGTAAAATTGTTTGAGTCCCAACAGAGTCAGTTCAGCCACCACCACCACCACCATCACACACACACCAAAAAAAAATTCCCTACCTTGCTCACCTTTCTGGACCCCAAACAAAAATTGAAGCTTTTTGGTGAAAGTTTCAGAAGGTTGCACATCCTGCCTGATATATGTGCTCAGGTCTCTTCTTCAAAAGCTTTTGTTTTTTTTAATTTTTTTTATAGTGCATGTCTCTCTTCATTCTGCCTTTCAATTTTTTCCTTTTTTAAGCTTTTTCCGTGACAGCAATGCACGTTTCTGTCTGGAGTTTGGTAAAATTGTTTTCTGTTTAGAGTTTTATTAATAATAAATATGTTTGAAATATGTATTTTTAGTTTTATTGTTGCTGCGCCTCAACATTACTGTTCATTAATTAATTTGAAGATTTTGGAATAAATATATTATATTATTGAATATTACAGTATTACTACTTTATTAGTTTTACTATGCCTCTACAGTAGTATTACTAAATTATTTCAATTTTGGTCTACTTATTCTTTTAAAAATTGCAATGCTCTTTTGATTTTATTTTTAAATTTATGATGCTATATTATCAAATTTCTTTCAAATCAGTCATATATTTTTTTAAGGTTTATTTTTTGTTGTAAAATATCTTATATTTAATTTACTTTGTTTGTTTTAAAGGTATGTATATATTTAAGAACTTAAATTTAGGGACTGAATTGTTATGATTCACGATTCTCAAAATTAGGATTTTGATTCACAAGTCATTTGACAAAGAGTTTTTCTTGGTCAATTTCCTGAATTGTCTTGGTAGTAGTTCCTTAATCATGCATGTCATATTTAATGAAATGCATAAGCTTTAAATTTTATCGGTAACATTGGGTTGATTCTGCAGGCTAGGCATCAAAAAGTTGGGGAGAAGCCCCTTCTCTCAATTTCCACATTTGTTCAGGTACCTGGTTTCCAATGGCATAGAAACTCTTGCTTCGTTAGTTGGAGATTAGTTGAATAACTTTTTGAAAGGCAAATTATGGATGATACTTTCTCCTTCTCTCTGGACTAGTCACTTTTCTCATTTTAAACTGTCCTACCAAATTATTGTTTTTACAAAAAATCAAATGTAATAATTGCCTACTTTCCAACATTTCCCTGTAATTCAAATTTGTAGTCACTTTTAGCAATTAGTTGGCATTAATACCCTTTGATTAAAGTTAGTATGTTCTGTCTTTACTTGTGAGTAAAATTGGAAAATCAGTATTATACTTCTTAAATTTTCTGTTGTTTCCGAAAGTGACAAATTGAGAGGTATGAATCCATTGTGATACCTCAGCTTTTCAGATGTAAAATATTTACATGGTCTTTCATTGTTATGAGGCCAGGCTTCTCCAGATTGAACCTTTGCATTGTGGATGTTTATAGTACCTCAGCCTCATATGCAATATTCACAGAAGAAACTCTTACGGCATCTTTTTGCCTGGTTGCAATTAGATACAGTTTAAATCAATTACGTTTAGGCTTTCAATTTAGTGCATAGAACTGCATTTTGGCTAAAAGAATAGATGTCGCACTTTCCAGTAGTATAATAAGATACTATGAGTATGAAAGGCCTATACTAGAGATGTCCTTGATAGTGAAGTACATCAAAGAAGAAATATGAAAACATTAGAGACTCTTGTAATCTGCATTTAATTTCTTCACTTTCTGTGTTTCGTCCATCTGTAAAACTAAAATACATTAGAGATGCAAAGTTATTCTGTTAACATTTAATACTGCGCCTTGTCTTAGTAATATTCTATCATCTATCCTCTTGCAGGCAGCTCGCAGCAATGTGCTTCTTGCAGTTCCTGCATTTCTATATGCTATCAATAACTATCTGAAGTTTATCATGCAGGTATAATTATCTTAATTGGTCTTTGGCATTGTTTTAACTTTATGAATTGCTGCTGCAATGGATTTTGTGTTTCTAGTCACTTGTATTAGTATCAGTTTGACTTTTCTACTATCATAGAAGTCAATTGTGCCTAGGATTCATTTACATTAGGAACTTGGGAGCCTTTTAAATACTGAAAGAATCAATCCACTGGCACAAGCACAAGTCTTATCACCAACAATTTGTCACATAGTTAAATCTGGTACATTGTATATGATTATAGTTACTCATGTATGCCACAATCTTGGAAATTTGAATCGGAATTTGGTATAGATGGATCCGTTACAGCTAAGAGCCTAAAGGCCCTAAACCCAAGATAAGCGAATATGGAGATAACTTCTTGGAATCATTCATATAAACAAATTTTAAACCAAAAAGGTGTTTCCATCCCCTCTGTAGTAATAAAATTTTAGATTCCTTGCTGAACTTTTTTTTGATATGATTGAGATCTAATAATTAAAAACTTAGCATAGGGGTTCTGTGACAAGAAATAAATGTTATCTGCAAAATAATGATAAGAAGAAAGGACACACATGAAAATCTAGATACATTCGCTTATTTATCGGACTAGGGACTTGTAAAATTCTTTTGGAGTAAGCTACACTAACATCCTTAAATGTTTGTTTCAGTACATTACTTGCCCTTTCAACTGAAAATGTCCCCTCTTAACCTTGAGTATATGCAGAAGACACTGAATTTAATTGAAGATAACAGATATGAATTAAATTACTTTTAATTTTAATTTTGTTATGGGTTTAACCAAATAAGAAGACCTTGAGATTCACTGTCTGCCCAAAGAAGACCATCGTTAGAAGAATTCTGGTAGGATATACAAGGGCTGCCAGCATTCACATTTGGCTCTTCCAACACAACTTTCAAGAAAATTCAGCTACACTCCTCTTTATATTTGTAATAAAGCAAGACAAGTGATAAAATTGACAACTTTCTAAGGTCAACTTGTATTAGCCAACCCCACCATTCAGTTAAAACACTTCTTATGTATGTCTAACCAAACCACTATGTAACTCAAAAATCTAAAGAAGTTGGGTTAATTTTTCCTAATGAGCTCTGAAGTAGCTTTAAAAAATAGGTGGAATCACCAGAAAGGTGTAATCGGCTGATGGCTTCTGTGTTGTTCATACAAATTGTATTGTGCATAGCATGTTACTTATATCTTGTGACCCTTAGACCATCTAGACTGAGCTATTGCATAATAGTCTCAGTTGTTTTCTTACCTTGGCTTTCTACTTTATCCAAACTATTTGAGTTTGTTTTCTGATAAATTGTTGATGCCATCTTTTATGCAGCTTTATTTTAATCCTGCAACTGTGAAGATGCTAAGCAATTTAAAGGTAATTTGTGATTTGTACTGGATTGTGATAACTTTTGTTATTACCAGCAATGTAATGTTTTCGTTAAGCATTACATACATACTTCTCTTGTTGGTGCTGATGCATATTTGAGCTAATACGTTTATTGGTAGTACAGCTTTACTACCTATACGTTGTTGTTACTTGTTTACTATTTCAAGTGCATTACTTTCTTTCTATAATTCTATGTGCCCTCTTTCCTTTTTCCCCACCATTTCCCGACCCCAACGAATGCATGGTTAGGATATTGGCCACTTATCCCAAGCTTTATGTTTGATGTCTAGGTTCTTCTCTTTTGTATGTGCATTAGTCAACCAGCATATCTGTAACCTTTTGCAATCCCGGTTTCCCAGTTTTACAGTTGGTTTGTCATGTAACATCATTTTAAGCCCAGTATTCAGCTGTAGTGGAAGAAAACTTCATCACTGCTCAATGGTTCACTATTTCACTTTGTTGATACAAAGCATGGGTAGACATCAGCTACATTCAGTAGTATTTTCCTTATTGTCCGAGATGGCAGACAAGAAAACCATCCCAGAAGAATTCAATAGTTATGATATTTGACAGCTAAAATGAGATTTGAGCAAGTATTACAAATCGCATTATCCCATATTCCTTCCCATACCTCCCCCACCACCCCTGCCCAAAGGAAAAAAAAAAAACAGAGAAAAAGAAAAGTAAGATTAGAAGATTCTAAAGCTTCTTGACACACATCTATCATGGAGGATACATTCTGTGCACTGCTCATGGCTAAGCACTATTTCCTGACAGACACATAAGTAGACAAGCAGCTGCAGTCATCACTATTAATCTCGCTTTGTTCAATGCAAAACTAAATTCGAGCTGACCTTCTGTCCTAGATGAACAAGACTTAATTTGTATTCATAATGCTGTGGACTGCAAATCAGATGGTTAATGTGGGATCAGCTATTGCTCTGATATCCTATTTATACTTCTCTCATTAACTGGCTGTGTGCTTGCTAGATCTAGCTGTTATGTTGCACCATAACCATAGCTTTCTGTTTCTTAGCTTCTTTTTTTTTTTTTTTTTTTTTCCACTTATTGAAAGACCAAATATATCTATTATATTCTACTTCGAACTATGCAACAGAAGAAAACTCCTGTCATGGAAAAGGAGAAGGCAGGATTAGAGTAGGATAATTAACACATCATAACAACTAATTTAAACTAAGCATGTATGGTTTTTTTTTTTTTTTTTTGATATCGGATGTTATTAGGCTAAAACAATACTAAATGTCAGATTGTGAACTGCAGATGCAATTTCTTATATGAGACTGTGATGAGGAACACTGGAACCTTTTAATGTGTATCTGACATTTCTGGAGGAAAATGAATTCTAGCATTGGGTATGGTGTCATAAGTACTGTTTCCATGCCTTTATTGTCTTTTATAAGGATTATCTGTAATATAAAGGAACTGTACCCCCTTTTTGAGTGCCATAAGAGATGTTTCTAGAGTCAAACTCTAGTTATACAAACCACATTTGCTGGCTATGTATGTATTTGTTTTCCCAACCAAATGTACTAAGACAGGTACCTTTTAACATAGCTTGCGACATACCAAACAAAGAAAAGATCCTGGTTGCTTCTGTCACATATATAGAATTATTCCTTGAAAATGATTGTACTTTCTTGTGATTGCCATACTTTAAGTATTACTGGTTATTTATGTTAATTTCTTAGGATGCTTGTTTGTGTGCAGGTTTTAGTAATAGCGGTTTTGTTAAAGATGATTATGAAACGCAGATTCTCCATCATTCAGGTTAGTACCTTAAATCCCTGTATGATGTCAGCTGGGAGAAGAAAGAAGCTATATTTCTCACCATTATTTGTTCTCATTGTTGGAAGGACTGGATCTTAAGTGATGCTTCTTGAAATCCCCTTTTGAGTATACGCCTATCAGTTTCCTTTTCATCATTATGGTATGGTTGAAATTCATTCATTGTTTCGTTACAGTGGGAAGCTCTTGCTCTCTTACTTATTGGCATAAGCATTAATCAGCTCCGGTCTTTACCTGAAGGGACCACAGCTTTGGGTCTTCCTGTTTCAACTGGTGCATATGTCTATACATTGATATTTGTAAGTATAATTTCTATGATAATGTTATTGCCACTGTTATGCCCTCTTATTTAACCGTCAGGTGTATTTATTATAAAAGTAGTTGAGATTTGAGGAATCTCTGTTTATGCTGTCTTTCTAAGTCTTTGTATTTACTTCTGCATTGATGGTCTAAGACTTCATTTTACAGGTAACAGTTCCATCTTTGGCCTCTGTATACAATGAGTATGCTTTGAAAAGCCAATATGACACAAGCATTTACCTCCAGGTGATTTGTTTGGATTCATTATGATATTTGGCCTGTAGGTTGGTTTAGTCATAAAATTTATCAGCGCCGTTGGTGTGTTAAAGAGAGCAAAACATCAGAATGTAGGCTAAGAAACAAGGAAATTGAAGTTGGAACGACAAAAGATAAATTAGGTCCAAAACTTCTAATTCTGAAATTTATTGATAAAAAATTGTTTCTGTAGCTCGGCCTTAGGTGTCTTTATATACTAGGGTACAACCAATATCTAATCCGAGCCCTTGATTACAAAGATAACCTTTTAATCTAAGCCACCCAAACTCATTAAAAGGTCACATGCTAGTCATGTGACTACTAAATAACAATTAGGAACTTAACAACTAAGCAAAGGTAAATATGAGACAATAAAATAGTAAAAAACCGTAATCCTAAAATCTGCTACAGTACATACGCTACTGTAGCTTGAGGCCATGAACAAAACTATGGCTGATTATAATCTAATGTCTATCCTTTTTTTCATGCATCAATTCTCCTCTCCTAGAAAAAAATAAGTCCTCCTCAAGTTGGAACAATCTTGCCATGGTCAAAGGGATGCCCAAACAATTCCACCTTGGTCTTAGTCTTTGCCTCATTGATCTTTTTGATATAAATGTTGCACATGAAAGATTGCTTCTTCTCAATATAGGTATCCAATAGATATGTTTCGAATTGCAAGTTAACCTTACCATCTCTTGAAACTAAGTGGCTACCCTCTAATGGCTGTTTCAACATCACCTTTTTGTGCATACAAATCTGCCAAATCAGATTCCTTTCAATATAATCTTCCCAATCATAATAAAATGTTCTGATCTCTATGAGCACTAAATCCGACACATGATTGAATGGCAAAATGATTGCTTTCACAAGATCTTCACTAGTGTCGTCCGAAACCTCCAAACCTACCAACCTTGATCTATCTCCAAATACTTTTTGGGTGTTCCAATCGTCAACAATAGGGTGTCACAATAATAGGTTCATCAACATCACTGTCCTAATATCTATCATAGATTGGTGGCAAATCCCAATCTACTAAAACTCCATCTAGATAGGCATGTTGGTGGAGAATTCCAATCTTTGGAACTGTCTATTTTACAATTTTACTGTGTTCATCTCCAAGACTACCTTGCGGTATGTCTGAAGGGTTGTGGTCACCTTCCGGAATCTCCATACGGGTTCCCACTGGTTCATGCCGCTATATAGCTTGTACAGCCCGCAACAAATCTTAATCATAAGTCACATCTCAGCCAGTTCTGTGTGTTGGGCTTGATTTTCTCCTCAACCTCTACTGTGTCCAACCATGGTTGTTGACAAAAACCCTAGATCATGGTTGTTGAAAAAAACCCTAGATTATTTTAAGGATCTTTTTGTTCAGACCAATTTGGTGTGGTAAAGAGAGCAAAACAGCATAACGTAGGCTAAACAAATAAGGAAAATTGAAGTTGGAACAATAAAAGTTATATAAGGGTTCAAAACCTCTAATTCTGAAAGTTACTGATAAAAAATTGTTGCTGTAATTTTAGGAGTCTTTTTATAGGGCTGCAACCAATCTCTAATCCTAGCCCTTGATTACAAAGATCCCCTTTTAATCTAAGCCACCCAAACTCATTAAAAGTTCACATGCTAGTCATGTGACTACTAAATAACAATTAGGATTAACAACTAAGCAAAGGCAAATATAAGACAATAAAATAGTAAAAAAGGTAAATATTCTCTCGAGTTTACTAATTTAAACTTCAAGAATTTTGATCTCTATGTTTTGTGTTGCAGAACTTATTTTTATATGGATATGGAGCTATATTCAACTTTCTCGGAATACTTGCAACTGCCATTTTTAAAGGTATAAACAGGAATCTCTATTAATTCATCTTAGTGAATATTTCAAATATTAGACTACATGGTTAAGGAGTTTAATGCCTGATTTATGTTTTCAGAATATTATATAGCAAAAGCAAAATGGCGTTATTATATTTCTGACATGATTATGCTAGAATATGGTGGTTGTAGTAATAGTGAGGCACAAAATTCTCTCTTGCATGTCTGTCTCATCAAATTACTCTAACATCTAACCTTTCTGGCTATAGATTGAATTTCAACTGTAGAATCAAAATTTTTAACTCTAGATTAAATTCCAACAGTATAGAAGTATCTGGTTCCTTTTTCCCCTCCTTTTTGACCTCATAGTTTGAACTGGAGTTAAATATTATGATTTGAGTTTGAATTTTACTACATTCCCATGAAGCCTAATCATGATTCCAGTGTACGTATCATGCAAAAGAATAGAAGACATTTGGATTTCTACCCGAGCACCACAGGGAGAAAAAAGTGAAAAGAAGAAAACTCTGAACTGAAACTATAATAGGCTCGTATTCTTAAAAAGTACAAAAAATCCGTATTTACAGGGGTTTGTCACCTTTGGCATTTTCCTTTCAATATTAATCTGCTATTTATAAATACAGCCAAAGCAGCCTTTTTAGTTGTTTGTTAATCAAGAAATATTTGTGAATATGCATATGCTAGGGATAGAATGTTGGGTATTTTGAGGAGATTGTTTTAGCCTAATATGCTGTAGTTAAACCAGCTGCAGAAATTCATTATAATGTTGGAATCAGCATGATTGTGGCTACTTATGCCAAGTGAAAATGTTCATTAATGCATTTAACAAAACTCCTAATACTGTATCTTGTTATGGCTTTTACTTTCCCTAACAGCTCCATTTGGAACAAGATAAGATTGATCGTGTGGAACTAATTGCTCCTAAAAAATTAGAGATTGATCAGACGGCCAATATTTTGTTAATCTATTTTGTACTTTACAAACGCTTACCGGCCTTACTTTTATTGCTTTAAATATTGCAGGACCTAATAGCTTTGATATCCTACAAGGTCATTCGAGAGCTACTTTGCTTCTGATTGCTAACAATGCAGCCCAAGGAATTCTTTCCTCTTTCTTCTTCAAATATGCAGGTTAATCATGAAGAGATTTTATTTTATTTTCATTCGTTTTTCCTTTCTTTTTGAAAAATTGATGTAAGTACTTTAGTTTTAAGGCGTTGTAACACAAGTTTTTCTTTTTGTGGTTTCCTTTGTCAATAATTGAAGGTGTCATTTTATGTGTTCAGATACAATTTTGAAGAAGTATTCGTCAACAGTTGCGACGATCTTTACAGGAATAGCATCTGCTGTGCTGTTTGGTCATACTTTAACAATTAACTTTTTGTTGGGAATTTCTATTGTGTTCATCTCAATGCACCAGGTAATTTGTATGTTGGCGATTCTGACAGATAACCAAGTAATATAAGAAGCAAGATTGTTCCATCTACTACTGATTTTTTTTTTTTTATTAACCTTGTTTTCAGTTTTTTTCACCCCTCTCAAAGGTCCGAGATGAACAACAAAATGGGATGCTCGAAATGCGAGATGTTCATGGCACCCATAGGTGCGTGCTAATTCTATTAATGATCTCTACAGAAAGTGACAAGGGGTATCTGCCCAAGTGTGTTTTCTCCTTGATGTATATCTCCTTTTTTTCTTTCTTATGGGCATGTCCTTTTTCCTTGCTTTAGCTTGATGTAATCATGTAAGTAGTGCAAAAATAATTGCCCAACTTTTTCTTGAAAGAGGAACAACTGAATTTGGTTCAGTGATTTCAGTTTCTGAAAAGTTCATTGTATGGGATGTTTCTTGGTTTTGGCAGTGATTATACACTGAAAATTTTGGAAGATCCTTTTCATTTCTTACAATGCTGTTATTTTCTTTTCAGGTCAAAGGAATCCTTCATAAATATGACAGCTGGAGCAACCGAAGAGGTCTGAATCATTGGTAACTTGTTTCTTATACTGAATTTTCCTGACCGTACTAACCAATTATTTGTCTTTCTTTCCATTTTGATCTTTTTCCAGGCTAGTCATCGTGTAGGATCTGATGAGAGACAGCCACTTCTTCCCATCTAGAATAAATTGCTGTATGTTTCTGTTCACTGTTTTCTCTTGATTTCTATGACATTGAAGTTAGACTTGTCTATCATTAAAAATATCACTGGCAATGGAATTGCCTGACCTGATAATAATTTTCTTTTTTTCTTTCTGAAATCATTTTGTGCGATGTTACTTCACCCTCGTTTATTCTGCCTATTTTCTAGACTTGGTTGGATTTATAATGATTATATTGCACTTAACAACTTGTATAATATATGTCAATTTTCTAGATTAGATATCATGTTGGAGTTTTGAAAAATGAGTGTCAATATAGTCTTGTCACATATGGAGCAAACTAGCATCCTCGCACACACTCTAGTGCATGCTCAGATATTTTTATTTTATTTTAAGGAAGAGATGTAAAACTCTTCAAACAGATATAGAGTTGATAACTAATTTGGATGGGTATTTTTTTATCTTTTAAATTGAATTTATATTGTAAAAAAAAATATTAAAAGAGATAGTTAAAACATAAACTAATTTTGAAATTAACTCTAAAAATATAAAAATATATAATAATTTAAACTAAAGGAGGAGGCCATAAGGGTCTCCTGCTTCTAGAATAGTATACATATGGTATTCGAGCTTTGGATAAACTCCTTTATGAAGATAGTCTCCCAAGAAGACACCCATATTATCTAGTTTTGATATAATTGTAACTAATCTGGATCTTGAATATACATAGAGGACAATAAGCCTTCATTTGTGTTAATAATAGACCCATGCCAAATTGAAAATGATAACTCAGCATGTTGAGCTATGAAGCACGGGTACTCCAAAAATCTCAAAGAACCAATCCCTGGGACGTACTGGGTGCTGGGATGCATGAGAGAAGCCCCAATATGTCCCCATGAATTACTAGAATTTTTTTTTAATTTTTTTTATTTTTGGGTGTGGCTTCTGTACGGATAAAGATTTATACACCGGCTTTGGGACGGCTTCAAGGCTTACATCTGAGCCGATGCTATGTTAAAAAAATAATAATAATAATAAAAAATATATACAACTCAGCGTTTTGGCATAATTATTCAAATCCTTAAACTGAAGATGCTAGATCGGATTGTAGCCCACACCCAAGACTCCTCGTGAAGCAGGCTTGCTTCATTTCTGCTGTCTGCTGCTGTTGAAGATTGGCAGCAGCAGCTTTCAATTTTCATAATCAGTAGTCTTCACACTTCACACATGTCGCAAGCACTATGTAAGCTTTGAACTAGTGAACTTTCTTGCTTTTCTTCTCCTTCTACCTTTTAAGTCATGAAACGGTGAAAGCTTGAAGGGCTTCTGTTTTTTCCTTTCATATTTTTTTTTGCTTCCTTGCTAGTTGCCTCATTCTACTTTTTCTTCTTTTCTTTTTTTTTATGTATATAAAGCCATTGCTTCTATGCCTTATTCTACTTTTTTTTAATGTATATAAAACCTTTTTGTCCTCTTTTTTTTTTTTTTTTTTACTTTTTTGTCTATATATATATATATATATTTTTAATTATTTAATTTAACGTACCCTTGCCGTACTAGTATCGTGATTTTTTGAAAAATTACAAATTGCCATACCCGTGTCGTACCGTATCGAAGTACCATTACCCGTGCTTCATAGATGTTGATTATGACTGACCAGGATAGTGTGTTGGGATCTGGTTCCCTAGGGGCTAGTTCAAATTTCCTCGAGATAGGAGAGAATTATGTTTGTTTCATTTTCCAATGTTCTCTATTACGTAAGTGTAATCTAATATAAACTTCGGTGGTGGTATATTGTACATTTGATAGTTCATTTTTCAAGATAATGACTTTTGGTAGAGGATCAGCTTGGTCCCTAAATTTGATCCTTGGGGAAAAGCATGCCTCAAGGAGTTGATATGCATTTTCTTAACAGCTGTTTTAGAACCAGCCAAAAAGAGACACTTATATTAGGTGTAGAGGTCACTTCTAAAATACCCTTGGTAGCCCACTGTCTAAATTGGGAAGCAGACCAACATGGCTTGCTCTAGTCACTAGTAGTTGGTCACTAGATGCTTATAATTTGTAAACTACACTCAACAGTCTACATTACTACTGTGGGACTCAGCTTAGGGTCTCACAATCCCCTCTCCCCGTGAACCATTGACATCCTTTGCCAGGTACAATAGATCACCTGGGCATTCCACAAATTTGATATGAATTTCCAGAAGTGGTAGCCATCATAAGCATAGGTTACCATCATACAATGCTCTGCCCTTGTAATCGAAACTGCCACCGAAACTGCCACCAAGTCTAAAAGTTCTCCGTGGTCCCTCCACCCCTTGCTGGATCGAAGATGGTATTGAGCATGCAAGGTTGTCCCAGCATGGCTTTCACACCACAATGTATTCGTGCTTTGACATTGTTGTAACCCTTAATAATTCCATTGGCCTAGTAACATGAGAAATTGTCTGATCCATGTGGCCAAAATTGCTAGCCTTAATGTTTATAAATCAAACTGCAAGACTTTTGACTTCTACTGTTGGACTTGGGTTCTCTGAACTATTCGTCTCATTTGAATACTAGGAAATTCTAAAAATTGAATTACTAGTTTTGTAAAGTTAAATGTTAGTTACTGCATTTATGCACCTAATCAAATTTCCTAAGAGTACTTGTTGCAGTAACATTAAATATTTTATATTAGGAACTTCCATTGCAATCGGTGACTTACATTTTGAAGGTTAAAGACTGAGAGGTTTTATATTCAGAATTTTCAAGTATATTGGCTGATATATGAGTCAAAGGACTTTTGACTTTTAGGGCAGTGAGCTACAGTTGAGATCGGGATCAATGTGGTGTTGGGTTGTGGAATGAATTAAGATTGGTGGACAGTGGATATCAGTGCAAAGCATGTTCTTTGAGGTGAGGAGTAGTAGCTAGGGATTCTCTTACTAGATGAATTTTGGTATAAAAAGATGCTTTGAATTCTTTATGGCTGCAAGGTTCAACTGGAAGTCAGTAGAGAGGGAGGTGAGGAACTTCCTGATATGGGCTTCTGTGAGCAGTACCCTACAAAAGGTTGGAATTTGGTGATGATTCCTTTGTTGTGTTTTAGAGTATTGAGGACAATAGTACAAGTGACTATATATGACTTGAATACCAAGATGAAGCAAGAATCATAAGCCAAATTAGAGTTTCTACGTCTATTATTAGTTGGTGTTTCTTTTTCCCTTTTTATTAGATATCATTCTTTATTTTGTTGGTGCTGTATGTGCATTTTAAATATCTTCAGTTGCATGTGTGATCCTTTTTGTTACTGAACCCAGGCTTTGATTCTTTTTGTTTTATTTTGTTTTATTTATTTATTCGGTAAATGTAAAGTTGATCTGGCCAAGTTTTTGGCTTTGCCATTGGAAAGATCATATTCTGTTTCTTTGTATAATATCTGTGTGAGGTATATATAGAATCATCTTTACATCTTTGTAACTATTGTTGTAGGAATTTCTGTGGAGGAATTCTTTTGGCGAAATTCGTTGGCTAGAAGACTTTTGATATACAAATCCTAGAGTTACTTAATAAAGTAAAAGTAAAAGAAATACTTATTTGCGTTTTGCGCATAATGAGGTTTCCCTAGTTACACCATAGAGTATTGCATCGATATAGAAGCTGGTGAGCAAGCCAACGTTTCCAGCTGCTGGTTGGCAAGTGAGTAGCACTGTTTATAACTTGGGCCCTTTCCTCCAGATCTCTGCCTGCTACATTAATGTTGTTTTAGACTTTAGTGTATCTATTCAATTTTTGTTAGACTTCTTTACCCTTTTTTGTTCCCTTTCCCTGAATTTATTTTTTGGTTATATAGAACCTGTTTTATTTAGTAAAATAGGAATTTGTTTTCGTTTGTATGTTGAACTGTTATTGTATGCTCGGCCTAGAAACAATCGTCTAACCATATTTTCTCCCTTGCGAGGGGGCAAGAGTCAGAGCAATATATTCAATATTAGTCGATGATCTATACACATGATTAAAGATCTGTCAGTGAGGCACAAATGAAAATTTGCTATCTATTGCAAGGATAACTCCATAATGCTTAGGAAAAGTTGGCAATAATTTGGTTAAAGTATGCTGGAACTGTTCTATGGACCTGATAACAAATCTCTTCACCAGGGATTAGAGGTTTAAGGGAAGTGAGAGTTGCTTTCCATTTGTTTCAACAGTCATATGTTCATACCATTCGATTGGTATGTTTGATTTTGAGTTGAAATCTTTTACTTTTAGCTTTTTCTTCATGTAGATTACAATTATTAGATGGCTTTTCTGTTGTCTTGATAACTTCGAATGTTAATGGAAGGCATAAAGAAATGGTGAGGGTATCATCATGAGATCAATTAGAAAATTTTGTAATAGCCTGCAGAATAATATCTAGTCCCATATTTGAAGGAATTTATGGATGTTTCTTTCACAATTATTTTCAAGTATATTCTAGGATGCCAACATTTGGCGCTGCAATGAAGAATTTAATCTTTGCAAGTTATTAGTTCATGTGGTCTAAGGAAATGCCGAGTACTGAGATCAAGTTAACTTGATAACATCATCCAAACTGAATAAATAGTAACACAAATAGCACTTGGGCGTCCCATTGAATAGGAAGCTGAAAACAGAGTACAAAAGTAAAATTAAAAGTCACACTCATGTCTCCAAATAATCAAGAGAATCAGATTAACGCAATGATTTATTGTGGTTCACTAGTTTCTCTCTCTACATCCAATACTCAAGCTCAACTAGAGAGTTTCAATTGACTATCTGCTATATTCACAGAGCACAGTGAAATTTTTATACCAGCTGAATTGCAAGGCGCATTAAAACTAATACAAGTTTCTCTGAACTAACCACGAACAGAATTTTACCAAGCCTAATCCAAGTTATAATTTCTCACTCGATTTCTCATTGAAAGAAAAGAGGTGATTTCAAATAATCACTCAAACACACAAAATACAAAACTTATCTAAAGAGATGAAAATTAAGAGTTTTGATTGTTGAGTTGGTAGAAAAGAAATTGTGTGAAAGTTCAAATCTTTCTCTGTATTCAGAAAATGTGAAAGTTGAAACTTGAGAATTTGAATATGTGGAGGATCGTGCAAAATTCTTGAGAACTTGATCGTGGCCCAAAACTTTTGGCTAGGTAGTGCATCGTACTTTCTGAGCAGGGTAGTAAGTCTTATGAACTGTCCTTGTTTGTCAGTATTTGAGTTTGGTGAGAAGGGCATTTTTGAATTTACTCAGTTAAGAAAGACGATAAACAATTGAGGGTTCAATTGACTGTCTTCACAAAATGCCATCATATGAAAAGTTTTGAGTAACTTCAGTTGACCGAAGGCCTTTCAATTCTGAACTTCAGTTGACTGTAATAGTGAAACTATTTTGTCTTATGTTATAAACTGGCATCTCAGATGACTTAGTAAAGTTTTCAGTTGATCACTTCTACTAACTTTTTATGAAACGCTACGTTACATCTTCAGTTGTCTAAAATGAATAAGCTGACTAGAGATTAATGAAACTTTTCATTTTGTAACTCCAGTTGACTACTCTTGATCCACTATGTTACTTCAGCTGATTGATAAATTAACAAAACACTTCGTTTTGTAGCTCTAGCTGACTAGTATTAATCCACTAAGTTACTTCAGTTGCCTAGGAGAGTAGGTGAGTTGAGTGATATCAGCTGACTAATAGACTTTTTAACTTTCCTCCTGAGACAAACCTGCAAGTAAATGGATCACTTTGTCTTTGTTACTCAAATTTTCTTGGGTCCTAAAGTGTTAGTCCTAGGTGTTATAGGGGGGTTTTGGGTTCTTAACAACCTAGTTTTTGCTTACCACTTCCAATATTTCCCTTCATTTGCAAGAAAGAGTTGTGTGACCAGTTTGGTTGCTGTGGTGGCACACGTGTTGTAGCCTTAACAAAGAATGTGATTTATGCTTTATGTGTAGTTTTAGTATGATAATTGATTCCAACTTTATCAAATGTACATTTTTAACCATCTGGCAACATGTCAAGATTCTTTTGGCCATTCACAAAATAAGCTAGCGTAGCAGTTAAATCTTCTACCTCATCTTTGAAATTCTTATAATTAGTTTCAACAGAAGAAGTTGAAGCATGCACATCAATAAGTAGAAAAACAGTTTTGTTCATAACATGCATTTTTAATTTAAAGTTCTCATTTACAACAAACAAGTCAGATTTTAAATTTTCATTTTTACTTGTCAATTTAACAGTTTCCTTTTAGCTTTTCCGAGTTTAACAACTTTCATGCCATACATTTCATGCAATTCATCAAAAATATCTTGTAATTCTTCAAATGTAGATGAGTAAGTTACCCCATCACCGGTATGGTTAGCTGAGGGTTTAGTTCTGAGTTCAGTTATTGCCATCAAGCTCATATTGGCTTCTTCCTTGAAACTTTGCTCTCTGTCACTCCAAGTGGCAATTATAGCTCTTTTCTTCTTTGGATAGAATTTTTTTTTCTTTGGTCACTCACTCTTCACGTGTCTTGTCTTTTTGCACTTAAAACAGCTGATTAGTTCTTTCTTTTCTCCTTTCTACTCCTCTTATGATCATATCATTCTTGAAAGGTTTTCTTCTACATCTCTTCTTCATGAACTTTATGTATCTTCTAGTGATTAAGGCTAGATCATCCTCGTCATTGGAATCAATAAGATTCTTTGATGCATTCTTGAAGGCAATTCCTTTATCATTTTCATGCTTTCCTTCATACATTTACTCATTTTTCTCTTGCATCTCATGAGTGACGAGAGCCCATCAACTTTTTCAGAGAAGTAGTTTTTTTTTTTTGCAGCTCTTTGGTAGACAATCAAGAATCTTCACAACCAAATTTTCATTTGAGTATGTTTTACCAAGACTTTTCAGTCGATTGATGATGTTTGTGAACCTAGAAAATATTTTCAAGATAGATTCATCATATTTCATTGTTAAAGACACATAGTCATGTGCGAGCATGTTTACTTTATACTTTTTCACTTGAAATGTTCCGTCATTTGGATATTCAATCTGTGAGGAATATTGTATGCAGAGTCATATCAATCACATTTACAACACAAAACAATAGATTCATAGCCTTTACATTTAACTGGGCATTTTTCTTTTCTTACTCAATCCAATTATTTCTTTCAAATTTTTAGGCAGATAACCATAAGAAACAACACCATCCCAAATATCAAAATAAGTTGTTTAAACAAAAATGCTCATGTGAATTTTCCAATAACCAAAATTTTGACCATTGAACAAATGAGGTCTAGAAAAGGATTGATCCTCCCCAAGTACAACGTCTAGGTTTGCCATTTTAAAAATGTTCACAGTATTTTGTTAAAAACGTTTTGAAAAACAATATTGTGTTCTGCTTGGATACCAATTGTTGGCCTAAATAGACAAAAGTAGAGGGGATGAATAGTTTTTGTTTTTTTTTTTTTTTAAAGGCTTAAACTTTATCGATTTAAAATCAAACACACTGACTATAAATAAGCAATCATAAATAAATTCAGCAGCAAAAAATTAAAAGTGTAAGGATTAGAGAAATTGCTCAGCGAGATATGTTGGTTCATTAGTTCCTTTGGCTATGTACACTCCTCAAACTCCATTTGAGAGTTTCAAGTCACTGTCAGTTGAATCCATAAGGCTTGGTAAAACCTTTACACCAACTGAATTTTTCAAGTCACTGTCAGTTGAATCCATAAGGCTTGGTAAAACCTTTACACCAACTGAATTACAGAGCTCAACAAAACCTATATAAGTTCCTCAGAACTAATCCTAAGCAGAATTTTATCAAGTGTAAACCTAAACTCTAATTTCTCACTCAATTCTAAATAGAAAGAAAAGAGATGATTTCAAAGAATCACTCCAAAATACAAAACTTATCAAACGCGATTAAAAATGAGAGTTTTGATTGTTGAGTTAACATAAATATGTAAAAGTTGAGGTTTTTCTTTGTATTCAGAAAATATGAAATGTTATAACCCAATACGTAAATATTTTATTACTGGTACGTTAGTAATTCTTTTTTTAAATTTTAGGTGTATAATTCTCATAAAAATATGAAATAATAATAAATAAATTAAGGCCAAAGTGAATAAATATTCACATATATATATATATATATATATGAAGCAAGAATAGTTATACACCATGCATTAGTTTGACTTACCTTTAATCTTTCTAGACTTTGTTCTATGTGAAATTTTAAGTGTAACTACTGGAGTGATTATATATATATATATATATATTTAGAATTGAATATAAACACCTGTAATTTAAGATTAAATTAGAACTAAAAATGAAAATATTGACTTTGACTCCTAAATTCTTATCTTTTATAAACTTCACTTTTCCTTTCCTTTTATGTTTGCACCGCCTTCCTCTTCATCACTTTCAGCCAAATTTTCCTTGACTTCCTTCCTCCTTTCTTGGCACCATCTTAAGCTATACAGTTAGGGGTGGTAAAAATTCTCCTTGTTGTGGCCGAGTGAATGTAAGGATTATTCCTTCTTTCTTTCTTCTTTGTTTAGCTTGTTTTCCTTCCCCTTTTTTTGTCTTGTGTGTGTCTTGTTTGGCATCAAGAAAATTTCAACCAAGTATGAATAAAATTCTACCTGTGAGCTTCAAGGTTTTGGTGTAGATGTGTTTGATCATGTAGGGGTATGTGTGATAGTCAAAGAAAAAGGAGTTATGTAACCGGGCGGCGGGCTACCTTGGACTGCTTCCCCTGTTCTGGGGGCAGTAGCTTGATTGTGCATGAATCCTAAGTTGCAGCCCCTTATCAGTGAGATTAGCCACCCTAACATCCTTCCCTTTTCCCCTTAAATTTTAGGTGTGTAGCTGTGAGGAGTAGTGTTGCCCTGTTTTACAAGTTTGGTCGTGGGTTTGTTTTACAAGATTGGCCGTGGGGCTATTTTACAATTCTGGCCATGAGTGGTTTTTAACTTTTACTTGAGATGGGGATCTTGATTGGTTATTATCAATGAGAAACTAATATTTCATTTTTAATTGTCTATGAGATACATGTATGTCAAAACTACGGTTGATATGCTCCCAAGTGACCAACCATTTTTTTTTCAGTGGCAATATTTATCTATATGTGTATTTTATAATTGCTTGAACATAAAATCTTTGCTTTTGGGTGGTTGATTTAAACTACATTCTATAATCTTATTTTGATTATGAAAGAAACTTAAATTGAAGAGATGCCAAGGGGACACTCACAGGAATTTCACTAAAGGGAAGTTGTTATAACATGATAGTTTAACATATATCTTAAAATATTTATACATAATTATCGTGATTAGATGAATAAAATTTTACCTTAAAATACGTATATATATATATCCCTATGTAGTTAGAGAATTAGTGTTTATCACCTTATTGATGGATTTGGTACTAAATTTCACTTTACATAAAAAGATAATAATTTTAATAATTATATATATATAAATATAATTGAGATTAAATTTAGACCACAAATAATTCAAAGCTTGACCCTTGACTTGAATATTTTATTCAATCTCTTCATTGCCTTTTAAACACAAGGTTATTTTCCCTCTTTGTTGCTGTGAACTATCTCTCTTTTCATCATTGAACTTTGAGCTCCTCTTGGGTGGTGAACAAGTGAAACAAATTGGTTAGTCTTCTTTCCAATCAAGTGCTGTTTTGTCTCTACTTTAGATGATAGAATCAACCTATTTCCTACCTTGTTTACAGTGTAGTAGCCCAAGAATTAGAGCTACAACCCTGCTATTTATTTCACTTATTTTGGTCAGCTGCCGTGCAAGGAGGAAGGAAAAGTTTAGGCTGCAAGAGGCGTCGCAAGCTGATGCAAACTGCCCACTCTTTTTTGGTTGTTAGCCACTATATTTGGCTTCTTGTGACTATTTTAGGTAAGTTTAAACTATGCTTTTGGTGGTTATGTAAGGTAGATTAAGTAGGCTGCCATGGATGGCAGCAAAGAGGTCTCTTGGCAGCCATAATTTAGGTGGTTGTCTTCCAATTTAT
This sequence comes from Quillaja saponaria, assembly GCA_029379385.1. Taxonomy (NCBI): domain Eukaryota; kingdom Viridiplantae; phylum Streptophyta; class Magnoliopsida; order Fabales; family Quillajaceae; genus Quillaja; species Quillaja saponaria. The sequence goes on from CM055606.1 coordinate 9,205,852, forward strand.
TTTGTTTTGTGAAAGTTCTTTATGTTTATAGATTTAGTATGATACTAGAGTAGTTAATGATTAGAATTAGGGAAAGGTAAACTTTGGAATTAGATATATATAGAAATATTAGAATGGTATAATGTAAGTTTTGATGAAAGTTAATAATTAGCTTAATTTAAATTCAATATTGGAATTGATATAAGATGAGAATTTATGGATTCATATTGAATTTTGGTGTATACGTATATGTACACAATAATAAAATTAATTAGTGACTTAGGAATGTTCATAAAAGAATGTAAAAAGGAAGGTATGAAAGTTATTATACATTTTAGATGGTGGATAAAATATTTAAGGAAAATTTAATTACAATTATAGGAATTGACCTACGTAGGTTTAATAATAATAAATCAATATATAAGGAATTATAATCATGGAAATTAATTTGATTAATGTTAAAGTTAATAATTAGAGTATAAGTGAAGTTGCATAATGAGTTGTATAAGATTTCTTAGTGCATGTATAAATATAAAAGTGTATACATTTAAGAAAACGAAACATACTTTTAGAATATTCGGTAAAAGGTTTAAAAAGAATTATTGAGCAAATAACTTGTTAAGTAAATATATGTGAAATTAAGAGAAATAAGAAAATCTAGATGATAATGATGTGAATTGGATTAAGGAAACTTGAAAACAAATTGTGTTCATGATGGGAAATATATAATTCAAGTATTTAGCTAACTTTAGATAATAAAGTTAAGTTAAACTTAATAATTGAAACTTAATCAATATAAGTTCAAATAAATAATTAATTAGAGGACACTGAAATTGACTACATTAAGTTTAAACTTAATAAGTAGAGTATAAGTAATGTTAACTTAATGAATTGTACAAAGTTCTTGGTGAATGTATAAACCTACATGCAAATACATTTAAGGAAATGAAATATATGTTTAAGAAATTTGATAAAATGTAAATAGGGATTAATTGAAATTGAATAAAGAGTAAAGAATTATAGGTAATGTTGTGATTTTTGGGTACTAACTGTACCTATTTTGGTAAAATTGATGTTAGAGGGTCTTAACAGATGAATTAGGAGTAGAGTGCTGAAGATGAAATGTTCCTAACATCTTGATAAACTAGGCTGAAAATTTTCATAATTTAATTCCTAAGTATGAAAATTTTATAAGCATTAGAGTCCGGTTTAACAACCATAAATTTTGTAGTGCCCTGTTTGTGTTTATGTGAGGATTTTAGTGAGTTCAAAACTAATTTTAAGAGAAGTCCTAAATAAGAAAGATAGTTAACATCCTAGAAATAATGGTTGGGCTTGGGTTTATTGAATTTGGTTAAGTATATAACCAAGAATCAAGCATATCTCCAAGATAGTCGTGAAAATGCTTAAAATAAGTAAACTTTAAATAAATACTTGAAACTTAATATATATAGATTTTCGTAATTAAAAGTTACAACCTAAAATTTTACAAACTAAGTAATACTTGAAAATTTTAATTGCAGTTTTGAAAATCTTGTTGAGCCAATGATGCAGGTGAACACAATAAAGAAGTTACGAGCGAGATTAGTAAACAGTGAGTGATTAATTGCTACCTTTTGGTTGTTAGATTAATGTGTTAGATTGATTTGATATATATATATATATATATATATATATGTGTGTGTGTGTGTGTGTGTGTATATATGTGTGTGTTATATAGTGGTAAATAAGAATTTTATTGTCATGATTGACTTAAGTGAATTATGTTTGTAGTTGATAAGGGCTAATGAAATAATTTTTTTTCCAAAATGATTTTTAGTTCCGAAATTAAAATCTAGGTACACCTAGGATGTTTTGAGATATTCTAATATGAGATATTTTCTGATTCTGATAAGTGTTTTAAAAGATTGAGTGCTCAGCCTCGGTGTGATAGGTTGTATACGAAGAATACCTGTTGTGCAAGCTTGTAAATGCCCGGTGGGGGGAGATACTGTTGTACGGGGCTAAGTTACTAGGTTGGTCCTTTGTATGATTTGTGTGCTTTGATTGCATTGATGGTTTTAATAGAATTATACATAGTACTATTTGAATTATGCTTGTTTTATTTTCATAACTGTGTACGTGTAAATTTTGGGGTTTTGAAATTTATGATATATTGATATTAATTGACTATATATTATATATATGTGTTGAGTGATACTAGTGGTAGTACCTTTTGGGTACGATTTTCCACTCACTGAGTCTATAGGACACACCTCTCTTCTGTGATTATTATTATTTTTTTAGTAACAGGATTTTGATATATATATATCACCACCGAGCTCGTGACTTGCCGATGGTGTACGGTAAAATAATTCTTTAGAATCTCATACTTGAAGTCAATGATGAAAGTTTGCATTTACACTAGAACTGTAGGGTGTCTGATTTTATATTGTGTAATAGTCTAGTTATTTGTTGTTGTGATGAGTATTGGAGCGGAGCTCCATGTGTATGTTAATGTTGTACGAAAGTCAATTTGTTACTATTTATGATATTAACGAAGTGGTACTCCTTACTTATATTGTCTTTGTTATTACCTGATTGAATATAACTAGGAATTTACATGTTTGTATTTTGGGCATGTTCCGAATTACTGGTAACCTTTGCCAAAATTTTTAGCAAATTAATATTTGTTTTAGTAAACAAACTTTTACAATAAACTTTTGTTTTATAAAATTTATTTTATGCATTGGTTTGGTCAAGAGTCGTATGTATGCAGTTATGGTAAAGTCAGGGTTATGGAGGTTTGGTTATCCAATCTTTCGGCCAGTCACACTTCCGTAAGGAGTGTAAGGTGTTTAAGAACAAAAAAAATAATATTATAAGTCAATCAGCTTCTATGGTTCAAAAAGTTTGAGAATATCATAATGGACTTAAATTGTCATGGAATGGCTGAAGATTTATATTTAAGAATAAATTTACAATATTTATTTGTCTATATTTTAAAAGAAAAGCAAAATAGCTTGATTATATAATTAGTTAAGGTGACTAAGTTTAATTTTAAAGGTGTTTTACTAGTTAGTTAGTTGTTATATATGAATTAAATTATTGATAGTTAGTGAGTTAACTTAAAGATTGGAGGGATTTAAGTTAGAGGTATGAATAAAAGTTAAGAAAAATAAGAAATAGGAATAAAAATCATATGAATTAAAAAAAAAAAAAGCAGTTAAAATCGAATTGTATATATACTGGGAATGTATAGTTTAAACTCTTGAATAACTTTAGATAATTAATTCAAATTGAATTCACTAATTAGAATACAAGTAACCTAAGGGTCAGTGAGTTTATGTTAATTGTAATGGAAGTTTGAGAGTGATAAAAAATGAGAGTTAAAAGGTTTTTGAAGGAATGCAGGATCAGATTTTGTAGGTTAGAGAAATCTTGTATTTCGGGTATTTTCAAGACTGAATTACATTAAGAGCTCTAAAGAGAAAATGTAGCTTAAGATCTTTAGATAATGTTTGCAAAATTCATAACCTAGTTTTAAATATTTTTTTCGGAAGAGCTATTGAACTATAGTTAGTTCTATAAAAGATTTGAGGCGAGCTTCAGTGAGTTTGGTAGATTTAGTCATATAGGTTGTGATTTGAATTATGTTACACCCCTCACAGAGACATGATTGGCTAGAGGAATGGATAACCAAATCTCTGTAACCCTGACTCCAAAACAAAGAAGTAACTATAACTCTTGACCAAACCAATGAATAAAAATAAAAATTTATAAAACAAAAGTTAACTATAAAAATTTGTTTACTAAAATAAATAATAATTTATTAAAAATTTCGGCATAAACTCCCTATAAAGTGGAACATGCCCAAAAATATGAATACATAATCCTGTTTTTATACAACAATAACAATAGCAACAATAAAAATAACAAGGAGCTCCGCTCTGTTTCTTATCACAATAACAAATAATTAGACTACTACACAATATAAGACTAAATATCCCACAGCTTTAGTATGACTGCAAATTTTCACATTTTGACTTCAACATTGAGATTCCAAAGAATTACCTTACCACTAAACACTCAGCAAAATCTATTATCGGTAATAGCCGTCCTCGATATTCTGTTACTAAAAAAAAATCATATAAGAGGGGTGAGTCCTATGAACTGAGTGAGTGGAAAATAGTACCCAAAGGGTACTAGCATCACTCAACACAAGTAATATAATACAATATGAATATATATATCTTATATATATATATATATATAGTCATTTAATATATCAGCATATTCTAAATCACAAAATTACTAATGTTGCACTTATATAGTTAAGGAAACATAATACTTAACAAACACAATTCAATTACAACAATCAAGGCAATCAAAGCATACAAAAAAAAAAAAGGGCTAACAGAGTAACTCAACCTCGCACACCATCTCTCACCTGACAGTTTTGTGCCGGCACACCAAACATAATCGGAAATAAAATCATTGAGATCAGAATCACTGAATCATTTCTTTTAATCCACCTGCCAAGGCTAAGCACTCAATTTTTTAAAAACACTTATCAGAATCATAAAATCTTAATATATCCTAGATGTACCTGGATTTCAAATTTCAGGAGTAAAAATCATTTCGGAAAACAATTCACTTCGTTGGCCCTTATCAACCACAAACAATTTTAAATATCAACATAATTTACATAACTAAATCATAGCAATACAATTCTTATTCACCTCTATATAACATATATATACATACATATATCAAACAATCAAATACACTAATCCAGCGAACAAAGGATAACAATTAACCACTCACATTTAACCATTTTCATTCGTCACTTACACTTGCGTTTAAGCGTCTCATTAGGTCCACATTAGGATCCAAAATAGAAATTCATAGTTTTAGATAATACTTAGCTCATAAACGTTATTGTTATAATTTAATTACTAAGCTTATATATCAACTTATATAGGTTTCTTTATGAAAGTTTTCTATTAAGCAATTACATATCAAGTAGTATGAATTGTACTTTATGTCGTAAAGTTGGTAATGAAGAGACATTTTAGATGTCTTGACAATGCATAGGGTAGAAAGAAACTATTAGAAAAGATAGAAAACACTAATGAGTTGGAGATGCTGAAATTGTCCAAACTTAGGGTTTGGATCAGTGTTCACTCTAACAGTCATATCTTCCTCTAGGAAAGTCCAAATCTAGTTTCATAAAATTTATTAAATACTAGACACATAAATTTTTTATTTATATATCAATATAGTTTATACTTTGAAATTGTGTCAAATTTTGCAAAAAATAAGATTTTGGCAGCTCTGACCTTACCTTAGTTATTTGAACATAACTTTCTCTAGGAAAAAAAGAAATTCAATTTCGTTTATTGATTTATTAATAGACAAGTATATCTTTCTAGATAGGTATTATATGTATTATTTGAATGTGTATATTAGTACTGTTAATTATTTAAAATTTACTTCTTTTTGGCATTTTCACAATCTCCTTGGATATATATATTTTTTACCTTACATGTTTAACCAAATTTAATAAAACGAAGTCTAAACATTATCTTCAGAACATTAGTTATCTTTCTTACTTAGAAAATTCTCTTAAAGTCAGTCTTGAACTTATTTAATTCTTCACATGAACAAAAATAAGGCACATACCAAATTTCTGGTTACCAGCCTGTAATTCTAATGCTTATAGAATTCTCATACTTGAGAGTTAAATTACAAAAAATTTCAATAGTATTTCAAGATGTTAGGAGCATTTAATCTTCAGTACTCTTCTCCTAATTCATCCTTTAAGACCCTTAATCTTTATTATTTAAAAACAGGTACAGTCAGAACCTGAAAATCCTAGCCAAGGCTTCTAGTACCTCTAAAATACAACATAGAATTAAGACCTGTACCACTCCATATTTCCTCTTTAGTATGTTAAGAACAAATTTTATTTAGAGGTCCTAAGCTAATTCAAACTAAAACCTATAACAATGTCTACCAAACCGACTGAAGCTTACTCAGAACCTAGCTGTAGTCCAGCAACTTTATCGACAAATATACTCAGAACCAGGTTACAAAATTTTGCAGACAAATATACTCAGAACCAGATTACAAAATTTTGCAAACAACACCTCAAGACCCTAAGCTACACTTTCTTTTTTTAACTTTTAATTTAATTCAGCTCCGAAAGTACTTGAAACATAATATCTTTCTAACCCACAAAATCTGGCCCTGCATCCTTACCACATCTCCCTAAATTATACAAAAGTAGCAAAATCCTTTAAACATAACAACTTATCTTTATAGATTTTTAAGCACAATTTATTTAATTTCTTTTGAACACCTTATAGCCAAAAATGGCTTTAAAGTACAGCTAGCTCTAGCTTTTATGTGTTTTACTCTAAATTCATAAAAGTGCTTTGGTGGATTACAACAAATCTTTCACTTTTAGCTGCACAACCTACCACCCCTCTTTTGATTTCAAAATTATACTTTTCCTTTCTTTTACTTTTGAATCAAATCTTAACATATTCGACCCTAGATTAGCCAATTCTACACTATATCAGCCATCAACTCACCGGTTTCAATCTCTCTCACACCATTTAACTTAAAACCTTTACCCCCAATTTCGTAATTCATATCTTACTGCCACCTTATATAGTTATACCAAATCAAACAGATAGCCCACATATAGATCCTCTTGAACCTTTCTGCGCCTGTCCTACTTGAGTTCAACATAAGCTTTGTCTTTTCTTGGTGACAATGGGTTTACCCAATAGGTTTAAGAAACAAAAAAGTCGGTAAATACCAACAAAAATGAATGGAAAAGAATATAACAAGGATTTGAAAGTAAAAGAAAAAAATCAAAACATCACCATACAAATTGTACCTCAATAACTTAGGAGCGGAGTTCTTGAATAAGAACACATATTTTGAAGATGGAAGAACAGTGAAGGTCCACGTTGCTAGGCTTTCTCTTGTTGTTCCAAGGAGGAAGCATAGAAGGTTTTGAAGAAGGGTCTTCTCAACGGCAAATCAATAGAAGGAAAGTATGAAAACTCTAGAAGGCTCAGCTAGACTTCCAAAGGAGAAAGGCAGTGGTAATCGAGGGAAATGAAAGGAAAGTCGGTTCAAAGAAAAGAGAGAGAAAGAAAAATATAAAAAATATACAAGTCAATGGTCAAGTTCCAAAAATATAGTATATATAAATTCTTAAGTTGTACTTGTATCTAACTATATATAAATATCCAATCTAATTCCCCTTGATTTATTATATGCTCACATTTATCCAATAGCTTATATAAAACAAAGTAAAAAAAATTAAGGTCCAAGTCAACTAAGTTAAAATTACTTTGTATATGCATTTTACATACATATAGGTATAATGTTTATTTATTTTATCTATAATTGCTCTTATTTTTATGACCAAGACATACATCTAATTGTTCAATTGTATTATTATTTATTTAATTTTTTTATGTATTTATTAATTTTATAATGAAAATTTACACATTACGTCTAAACTCGAATTTTTTCGAAATTGGGTTATAACAAATTAGCTTAGGACCTCTGAATATGACTTGTTCCTAACATATTAAGGGTCAATTATGGAGCGATTCAGGTCTTAATTCCATGTTATGTATATTTTGTAGGTGTTAGAAGTCATAGTTGTGATTTTAGGGTCTTAGCTATACTTGTTTTGGAAAAACTGATGTTAGGGGGGGGTCTTAACGGATGAATTAAGAATAGAGTGTTGAAGATAAAATGTTCATAACATCTTGACAAACTAGGCTAGAAACTTTTGTAATTTAATTTCCAAGTATGAGAATTCTATAAGCATCGGAATTAGAGGTTGGCAACCAAGAATTTTACAAGAGTCCTGTTTTTATTCATATGAGGAATTAAATGAGTTCAAGGCTGAGTTTAGGAGAAGTTTCTAAATAAGAAATAGCTAACTTCCTAAAGTTAATGTTTAAACTTGCTTTTTTTAAATTGGGTTAAGTATGTAAGTTAAAAACAAACATATATCCAATAGGGAGGGGGGTTGTGAAAATACCTAAAAAGAGTAAACTTTAAATGAATACTTGACACTTAGTAACTCTAGATTTTTGTAATTAAAAGGTTACAACCTATAAAATTATTAAACTAAGTAATACTTGGAAAATTTAATTGCAGTTCCAGAAAGTATTATTGAGTCAACGACCTGTGTGAATGCAAGAGAAAGTAATGAACAAGAAAGGTAAACGGTGAGTGGTTACTGCTACCCTTTGGTTGCTAGATTAGTGTGTTTGATTGTTTGATATATTTATAGATATTATATAGTTATAAATAAGGATTATATTGCCATGATTGACTTAAGTGAATTATGTTTGATGATTGAAATTGTTTGTGGTTGATAAAGGCTAACAAAGCGAAATTTTCTGAGAAATGATTTTTACTTCTGAAATTGAAATCCAGGTGCACCTAGGATGTTCAGATTTGATATTATGATTTTGATAAGTGTTTTAAAAGATTTAGTACTCAGCTCCGATGGGATGGATCGTGTGCGAAAAATTAACTTGTGTGAGAGTGTAAATGCCCCGTGGGGGGAGATACTTGTTGTGCGGGGCTAAGTTACTCGGTTAGTCCATTTGTATGACTTGTGTGCTTTTATTTTTTTTGAATTGAATTATACAAAGTATTAATTGAAACTATGCTTGTTAAGGTTTATGTTTCCATAATCGTATACGTATAATCTTAGTTCTTAGTGGATTTGAAATTTATAATATGTTGATATTAATTGACTATATATTGTGTACTGTGTGTTGAGTGATGCTAGTACCTTTTGGATACGTTTTTCCATTCATTAAGTCTGTAGGACTCACCCTCTTTTATTAATGGTTTTTTTTTAGTAACAAGATCTCTAAGGATGGCAATTACCAATACTAGGCTTGCTGAGTATTTAATGATAAGGTATATTCGAAATCTCATACTTGAAGTCAAGGATGAAAGTTTGTAGTCACACTAGAACTGTGAGATATCTAATTTTGTGTTATGTAATAGTCTAGTTATTCGTTATTTATGATATGTTTGGAGCGGAGCTCCCCTATGTAATTTAGTGGTTAATGTTACCTAGTTGAATCTAACTAATAATTTATAGGTTTGTATTTTAGGGCATGTTCCATATACAAGGAACCTCAGCCGAAAATTTTTTAAAAAATTGTTATATATTTCAGTAAACAAATTTTTACAATTAACTTCTATTTTATAGAATTTACTTTTATGATTTGGTTTAGTCAAAAGTCATATTTGTTTTATTGTTTTGAAGTCAGGGTTATGGAGGTTTAGTTACCTAGTTATGCTTTAATGAGGGGTGTGACATGAAAATTGAAGTTTGAGAATTTGAATTTGCAGAAGAGCTTGTAGAATTCTTTAAAACTTGAATAATTACAATTCGATAATTAGGTCTATGGTTAAAATTCTAGCTATTCTTAGAAAATGATCAAACCATTATGTAGAGAATCAATTATGTGTCGTCACATATTGTCATTTCTCTAAAAACTTGATCGTTGGCCAAAAATTCCTACTAGGTAGTTCATTCAAAAATCATGTACAAAGATAGTAGTCACTTATCTTATCTTCTGAGCTATCATTGTTTGTCAATATTTGATTCTTGGCACGAATGATATTTTTGAATTTATTCAGAGGAAGATGATGAATAATTGAGGGTTCAATTGTTTGTCTTCACAAAATGGCATCATATGAAAATTACTGAGTTACATATGTTGATAGAAGATCTTTTAGTTCTGCAATTTATTTTATTATTGTAATAATGAAACTTCTTCGTTTTGTCCTATAGATTGGCAGCTCAACTGAATGAGTAAAGTTTTTAGTTGATTACTTCAATTGTCTTTCGCTGAAGCTTTGTGTTGCATCTTCAGTTGTCTGAGATGATATCTACTAAGATGAATTAACTGACTACTTGATGCAAATAATTGCTTCAGTTGACTGAGAGTTTAATGAAATGCTTCGTTTTGTAGCTCCAGTTAATTAGTCTTTGTCCACTAAGTTACTTTAGCTGATTGAGAGAGTAATGAAGCGTTTTGTTTTTGTAGCTCTAGTTGAATAATCTTGCTCTACTGAGTTACTTCAGCTAATTGAGAGAGTAGATGAGCTGAGTTACTTCACCTGACTTGCAAACATTGCCTTATTGAGACTGAGTTGACTGGGTGATCTACTGAGATATCCATTGATTAATCACTTCAAATGACTATATGCATGGCTTCAGTCATTGACTTTTTTAAATAAGTGAACTATACATGCAAAATTATTTATTTATTGCAAATTAAACTTCATTATTTAGTTGTCATAAAGATCAACTTAGGCATTATTGAATTAAATTATATATTTGAATCAACATTGCAGATAATTATTGATTCACATGGACTTATCTTTTGAAAAACATATCTAAATTATTGATTGTTTAAAATGGTTGGCACTTAGTTCTCCCTCACATATATAAATAAATAAATAAATACTTATTAGCACAATCGGGTAGGCACTATTGCTCAAATATCTTGTACTAGTACTTCTAAAACAAAATGGTTGGGTTGATTAATGTCAACACATATACATTTTTGAAACAAGAAATACTTTATTGCATTCTCTTTTTTCTTCCAAAATCCCATTAAGACGAAATTGTTATCATTGCAAGCTACACTATCAATTGCACTCCTTCCACTGTTTTGGAAAATAAATCTTCCTGTGAGTGTTTACATTGTATTAGTCCAAATTACAGTCTTTTGGACATTATTAGTTGTGTGTTTTATTCGATTAACTGCATGACTGTTAAATAAAAATAATTGTTTACTTCAATTATAATTTTAGAATTTCATTTCACTCCAATCATCTTTCCCCAACCCAGACTCCTCTACAAGCTAGACACCTCTAAAAACTCTGGTGTTTCTTTTACTCATCATCTCCATCTTTATCTTTGGATTTGTACTCTAAAGTTCATAATTGCTTCGAACCCAACCCTTATTCTTAGACAGAAACCTGGAGTAGAAAGATTGAAAGCGATTCTCCTGCCTCTCTTGTGCTACTAACTTACTTTTGTTTGGCTTTCCACCACAAATTTAATGAAATCTAGTGCTTGCCAAATATAATTCCTTAGGTATGTATGTAAATACTTAATAAATCATATGAAAGGGTTGTTAGTTTTCTTATGCATTTACATTTATCTATAGGGGTTGAAATCATATATGTTGTGATAAATTTTGAGATTGTTAGGAACAATTGGAAGGGAAGGCATGATCTGAGCTAATTAATGGCTAAATTGTAAATTTTATTTTTATGTGTATGAATTATGAATATATAGAAAACTCCCATTATTCTACCCACGATAAATCTCCGACGTAGAAAACTCAAAATCAAAGGGATAAAAACTAGGAAGTCGGGAAGGAGATGAGATGAGATATAAGGGGACAAGGGTCAGATTGAAATTTTTTTATAAAACTATGAGCTAAAACCATAATTACTAAATTGTTTTTGCAAGTTGCATATACTTATAACTTGGAGCTAGTATTGACAGGCGGCTAATTTACATTGTGACACCTAATAAAAAAAAGAGCAAATTGCATACCTCTATTGAGAGTTGGTGAAATGACACTTTGCCTTAAACTTTAGAAAAATTAACACTCCCCCTATAGCTAAGAATTATTTATTTTTTCTAGACAGTATACTAACAGATTGCTTTAAATTTATTTATTTTGTCAAAACAAGTATACATACACAACTTATATTATTACTTTCAATCGAAAAATGATATCAAAAGTACAGTGCGATACACAATTATTTGACTATTTCGAAAATGGACAAAAAATTATTTGCTTAACAAGCGTTAAAAAGAGTAAAAAATACGAACCAAATATGCTTAGGGGAGGATGATAGTAATCCAAATATATATGCAGTTAACCCTCTGCTAGTAGGTTAGAAGGTTATAGTCAAAGTTCATCTGGATATTGAAAAAGAATTTAATTTTAATCGAAATAGAAGATATATACTACAATTCAACCAAAATAAAGTTTTTTTTTTCTTTTAGCCTGAACCAAAATAAAGTGTTTCATTTCTCGTTCTTTTAAATAACTTATGTACTCTCTTTATATTTTCATTACACTTATTTAAAGTCAAGTTCTAACCATAGTGGGTTAGGCTTAGGGAAAGTGTTGGTTTTCTTAAAAGTTTAGGCCTGAGTATAATTTGCTCCAAAAAAAATTGGACATTTAATACTCCACTTTCAAGAGATAGGTACTGTATAATGCACCTATTTATTTTTGTTCATTTTTCTATTTGTTCCAAAATAAGGATTTTTTTTTTCTCATTTCAGGTAAGTTATCAATTTTTTTTTCTTATAGTCCCTATACTTTGATGCTGAATTCACTTTACCTACAATTTAAAAAGTTAAAATATGGTCCTCATAGTTTCAAAAACCCAACAATGTCATCCTTGCCCTCGTATGCCATCCATTTGAATTAAACAATAGCTGATCTGGACTAATAGATGGCATGTGGCATCCAATGTGGCAAAACAGCCCAAAGAAAATTTAAATTTTATCCCCTTGAGCCATGCACGTGACCCAGTCCCCTTTCCCTTTCTCTTTGCTCATTACCAGTTTTTACAGAACTTAGGGTTCCCTCAGCATTTGTTGTATTTGTTCAATTGGGAACAGAATTGAGGGTTTTTGTCTGGGGTTAACATTCATTTGTGATTCATCAATCGGTTAGAAGTATTAATTTCTCATTTTGTCCAGGTATGTATCATCTAACTTACTGGTCTTTTGCTTACTATTTAATTTGTTTATTATGTCGAAATTGGAATAGTGCATCCTTGAAATTATAACTTTATAGTACGTTGGACCACATTTTGTAGACACTAGTTATATTAAACCTTAAATGTTGTGGGGACCTTTTGACTAAGTTTTGTGTTTGTTTTTCTGTTTTTTATGTGTTAATTGTTGGCTTTGTCTGTTGCTTTTGTCTTATTTTAGTAGACATTGATGATTGGGAAGAACCTATTAAAATTTGTGTTCATCACGGAGGTATTTTGAAATGGTTGCTGAATAGGGGTTAAAGTATGTGAATAGGGAGTTAGAAACCTTAGTTTCTACCTGATTATTAAGTTTGTACCAGTTGTTACGAAATTTGTAGTAACCAACTTAGGTTATTTTGATGTGAAGAAACTGTACTGGAAACTAGTCAACCTATGTTTTTCCTTAATTAAGAATTTAATGGTGACCAAGATGCTCTTGACATGATTAATTATGCATTTAGGAGTCCTGACAGATCAGTAGACCTAATTGTTTAACATATAATAGATAATCCTGAAATTGTTGAGATGGCATTACCATTGCCATGCCTTGAAGAAGTTAAAGTGGATAGAGGTATAGATGAAGGTTCTGAAGGAAGGTGAAGTAGATGGAGTGTCACACCCCTCAAGAAGGCATGATTGGCCAGAGGATTGGATAACCAAACTCCCATAACTCTGACTTAAAAAAAAAGTAACAAACACGACTCTTAACCTAACTAAAGAATAAAAGTAACTTTTACAAAATAGAAGTTCACTGGCAAAATTTGTTTACTGAAACAAATAACAATTTACTGAAAATTTTAGCAGAGGTTCCTTGCAATATGGAACATGCCTCAAAATACAAGCACATATGTTCCTGATTTCACACAACAACAACATAAAGACAACAAGGAGATTCGCTTCGTCCACATTATAAACAAGATAAATAACTAGACTTTTACATATACAAAATTAGACATCCCATAGTTCTACTGTGACTGTAAACTTACATCATTAACCTCAAGTATGAGATTCCAAATATACCTGGTCGTACTCTATTGGTAGGTCATGAGCTCGGTGAATTAGTATACTGAATTCTGTTACTAAAAAAAAATATCAACAGAAAAAGGGTAAGTCCTATGGACTCAATGAGTGAAAAATTGTACCCAAAAGGTGTTAGCATCACTTAACACACCCATATAATATATAAATCAAGTAATATCAATATATCATATATTCCAAAATACTAAGATTACAAGTATACAATTACAAATATATACAACTTAGCAAGCATAGTTCAAGTAATACTTTGTATAATCAATCAAAATAATCAAAGAAATAAGAGCACACAAATCATACAAAACAAGTAAAAGGTTAACTGAGTAACTCAGCCCTAAAAGTACTCGAAATACAAGATTTCTCTTTTCATGAAATCTAACCCTGCATCCCTTTTAAACCTTTTAACTCTCATTTTCTAACACTTTACTCACAACTAACACTCATTTGCTCATACTTACTACCCACTTTCATCAAATTCTCAACTCACCACATTAACTAATCATTCTTTATTTTTGTTCAAAAACTTTTTGTTCAAGTTCAATCAATTCCTAACCTCAAAGGTTTAAACATACCAAATTTTACTGATCCTATTACAATTAGTTTCATTTAGCTATTTTTACAAACATCTCAAGAGTATAATTACTTTTGTTTCATGTGTAAGTGTATTATATTTATACATAACCCAAAAATCAATACAAGTCATTCCCTTTACACACCCTCCACATTACATAGTTTATAGTGATTTTGTGTAGTTGTTAAGACAATAGAATAGTTACGTTAGCATGTGTAGCCTCGGGCTTTATTGTAGCAGTGTCATTGTGTTGGGTTAACCTTATCATTGAGTTTGTTGGTGGATTTTGGCTAATTGGAAGGATGGGGTTCTAGAGTTTTGTTATTGGTTTGCTTTACGGATTGTATTTTGTTTATAAGCATAGGTGGGTTTTGGAGTTTCCTATTATCCAGGTCAGTTTTGTGGCTTGTTTTTTAGTGATTTAATTTAAGAACCACTGTTCATCTTTTTGGGTGCTGGAAAAGCTTGAACTAACGTAAGTATTCATGATCTATTATTTCTAATTTGCCTGGAAGCGAGTAAGTTAGCAGCTTGCTTAATTAACAGCTACTATGGCTGCTAATCCCTCCCATACACACTTATATATTTGGTCAAAAACGAACTTTAAAAGTCATGGTGAAAATTTTTTAGGGCTGTCCTCAAAACAGGATAGCCATCTCCATAGTTAAAAGAGGCTGCAAGTTAAACAAAAAGAAAAAAAGAAACATATATGATCAATAGGAAGAGAAAGGAAGGAATTATACCTTATGCTTGGCATAAACAAGAAGGAAATCAAAAAAAATTTTCAAAGCCAAAGAATAAAGATCAAGGTCAGTCATAAAAGGCAAAAACAGGGGAAAGCATTTTGCTATTAATAAGAAGTAGAGAGAGGCGGTGGAGGAGGAAAAGCAAAGGGGAAAAAAAAAAGAAAAAAAAAAGACAAAGTTTCCAAAGTCTAATTAATTTGTGGTGAAAATATATCTAAGTGTGTGTGTGTTCATATATATTTATCTATATAAATATGTATTCAAATGTTCATTGATTTTTATTTCTTTATTCTATAACAAAAATTTACACATTATGTTTAAAACTCGAAATTACGATATCGATTTATAAGGATTATGACATGGAGGGTTTGATGGAGGTTTTGAAGAAGCTGAAGTAGATGGAGGGTTTGAAAAAGCTGAAGTAGATGCAGGTTTTGAACAAGATGGAGAACATGGTGAAGGTGTTGAGCATACAGATATTGAACCTAGGATGGAAGTATCTTGTGAAGAGTATGAGGTTAAGGTTGAGGTAGAGAGTGAGGATGATGGTATGAAGGGTTATGATATGAATGATAGTGACGAGGATAGAGAGGAGGACCATTTTAAAGATTATATAGACCCTAATGTCCATGAAGGAGAAGCAGATCAAGAAAGTCCCTCACCACTAAGTGCAGGCAAGAAACATAAAATGAAAACCACTATTAAAAAATAGAAATCAATGAGGAAGAAAGATAAAGCAACAACTTCTGCTTCTATTCCACCATCTATTGGTGAATTGATTTTGACTATGATTATTATAGTGATGACTTGCATAGTCCATTAGGTTCAGATGATGATAGTGAATACAGGGCCAAATACAAATGGTATAGGAAAGAGATAGTGGAAGAAGCAGAAAGGACTAGATGGAAAAGAGAAAATATAAGTATAAGATGTTCAAGGTGTAATGCATATGGACATAACAGAAGGACTTGCAAGGCTGCTATTACATTGTCTGAGAGTTAGCAAGGAGTATTAAGCCAGACAAATGGAGTTGAGGATAATACTGCAATGAACCAAGAATTTGGTCCCCAAATACAAATCCAAACTGGTGGAAGAGCAAAGGAAGGGGTACAAGTGCAACAAGAAGTGAAACAGAGCTTCTACATTTGTAGTAGGTTCAAGTGGCATCAATGGTATAGCTAGGCGGTTGAACTAAGTTAGTTCAGTTCGTTAATTTGTGGATAAGTTTTTTGTCATGTCCTTGGATAATTTGGAAACTTTAGTCAAAGTTATTTGAAATTAACAGTTAATCAATGGAAATGAAGTTTTTGAGCCTAATTGTAGTTTATGGTCTTTTCTGGTTATGTACTATTGAAATGAATGGCATAATGTGTTTTGAAACTACAAACTGCATTGGTTAAGAAGATTGATAAAAAAACAAAAAATTTCATTGCTTCAAATGCATAAATACATTATACACAAGCTTACATAGACAACTTACTACACAAACACCAACTCAACAATTACAACCTACTACACAAACCTAACAATCACATTGTCAAGAACTTAGCAGCAGGCTTCTGAAACCAGGCAACACAACCTAAGAAAATTGCCAGGAAAATATCTTTCTTCCACCAATCCAATTCTGCTTGAATAATAGCCACCTTTCCTTCCAATTGTGAATTCTTTTTCCTTTGAAGCAAAACCAAAAACCTTCCACTCTTGGTTAGCTCTTCATCAATCCATTCGTAGTAGTTGCAGGGAAACCCCTCCTTTAGAAAACCAAAAACAAGTAAATTTGTGAGCTAGGATACATGGTTGTGAGCTAGTATATATAGTTATACAACCCATCAACTACAAATTTCAAACCAAAACTTACTCACAAATTTGGACAAGTCCAATATCTCCTACCAGCATTATAATTCCATGATGTTGTCATAATTGCAGGATATCCACAATGACAAAGTCAAGGCATCTCTTTATGCTTTGTGCTACTAGCATCTGAATATGTAGGCGAAGAGTCATCATCAACTTTCACCATTATCCTTCAATTTGGACTAATAATAAGAACTTCAATCTCTAATAATGGAGATGCATCGATGGAAACTAGTAATGGGCAAAGAGAAAGGGAAAGAAGAAATGGGTCATGTATGTGGTTCGTGGGGCTGACAATTGCATTTTCTTTGGATCGTTTTGGCACTTCGAATGCCACATGCTATCCGTTAGTCCAAATTAGCTTTTGTTTAATTCAAATGGATGACATTTGACAACAGGGATGACATTATTGGGTTTTTGAAACCATGAGGACTGTATTTTAACTTTTTGAATTATAGGGACTAAAGTGAATTATGAGTCAAAGTATAGAAATTATAAATGTAATTAAGCCATTTTTTATTACAAAGCCTTTGAATTTCTAAGAAAAGAAGTCCTGTTCTTTGACAGGGATGGCCTTGAGAACCTGCCCTCAATTGGGTCATTACTCGTTCGTCGTAGCCCGAAACCAGTTTTTCTTCTTCTTTTTAAATTTTTTTACATAAATTTTTCAATAACGTCGAAATTGACTAACTGGGTCTGGGACACGTCGAAACCCAATTTCCACACGCGCCTCTCTCATTTTCCACCAGTCGGCTCCTGCATCTCACTCCGACCAGGTTTTCTCTCTTTCCCTCTTTCCCTCTTTCCCTCTTTCCCTCTTTCCCTCTTTCTCTCTCTTGTTCAGCCTGTTTGCTAATCCTTTACGCTTCAGTTTGGCTGCTGAGAAATCGTAGGAAAATCGAATAGAAAACTAACCTCTAATTCAAATTCTTCACTTACTGCTATTATCTTGGCAACCAAACTGAGCTTTACATTCAATTGCTATTCTTCTGGGACTGGACAAATTGTTCACCTTGAATCTTTGTCATAAACTTTGGTTCAGATTTACCGAGCTGTTGATGTTGTAGTTGAATCAAATTGTTCCACCTCAACCCTAATTCGGAAGTCTCCGTTAATCTATTTCTATTTTCCCGTTAGGTATTGTTGTGAAGGTGAGGCACGTCTGAACATCTGCAAAATGGTTTCTTTTGAGATGAACGACCGAAAAAGTAAGTTGGATTTGGTCTATTAGTGTCGTTTTTTGATTTGAGAATAATATTGTAACTGCAGAGATTGCTATTATTTGGGTGAATTTTATAGGTGTTAGGGTATAAAATATCATAATAATCAATTTTTCTTTATTTAGCACTCTGTATATTGGATTAATTACTGCTGGAAATTTAGGTTATTTAGACTTAGTTTGGTGTTGTATGGAAATGATTTAAATATATTCTGTTTCTTTCTGGTGATTCTTGTGTTTAGGTAACAAATTTGTTTTGCTTAAATAAATGAATTATAGCAGGAGATGATTCCTTAGTTTTGGGAAAATTTTATATACAACACTGCAGTGTAGCTTCAGTTAAGTTGACAGTCATTCATTTGCTGCTGATATAAACATTTAGTTGAATATTTTCTATGATTTTGACCTTAGAACACAACTTATGAGGTTTTTTTATTTTTTTTGTGAATTCATTTTTGAAGAATGCCTAAGTTTTACATCAGTAAAATCAGCACATCTGTACACTTGAACATTTTGTTTATTGGTTCCCAAGAAATGGAAAACACTCTTAGGCATACTTTTTTGGTTTTAACTTTTCAAGTGCTACCTCTCTTATTGCGTTTCTCTTTCTTTTTCCATTTTCAAATTTATATATTTGTTGCTGACACTTTTCTTAAGGATTTATTTCTTATATCAACTTTGGTAGTTTGGTGCCATTTCAATTAGATGAGTTTCTCTACTAATGTTTTAGTGCGTATTTAGTTTTTGGACACTTGTTTGTATAATTGGATGTTTGTACTTTTTATAGAAAGAAATGGCCCATCATCTTGGAAGACTGTATATGGCAGTTTACTGACAAGTCTGAGTGGTGTTATCTATATTCTACCAGTGCTTCTTTGTGCTCTTTTTCTTGTTGGGTTTGATATCATTAGTTCTATTTAAAGTGCTGGTGTGTAAATGTTTAAATGTTTTAAGGTTGCATATAAACTTGACCATTTTAATTTGTTACCATCATTAACACTTGGAATCGTGGCATGACACAGAAATCGGA
This sequence comes from Quillaja saponaria, assembly GCA_029379385.1. Classification (NCBI taxonomy): domain Eukaryota; kingdom Viridiplantae; phylum Streptophyta; class Magnoliopsida; order Fabales; family Quillajaceae; genus Quillaja; species Quillaja saponaria. Next base: position 9,225,132 of record CM055606.1, read on the forward strand.
TTAGGATTATCAGGGTTTGGTATATTTTTCTCCTTCCTGGGAATTATCTTCTTCTTTGACAAAGGATTGCTAGCCATGGGAAATGTAAGTGAAATTAAATTACCATTATGAATCATCGCCCTCCTGGCCCCCCCTCCCCCCAAAAAAACGTTTGGTTGCTATTAAATGAGACCTTTTTAACACTGCTACTCTTTGTTTTTACTTAATCAGATCCTCTTCTTCTCAGGAGTGACTCTAACTATTGGACTGAAATCCACTTTGCAATTCTTAATGAAACGTAGCAATTTCAAGGTACAAGTTTTTACTTTCTGTCTCTATCTCACTTTTTTCCAATCTCTATCTTTTACTCTTTGTGGTGTTGGTTTGCATTTACTTATTTTTATTATCAATCAATCTGATTCTGCTTATTGTACAGGGAACAATTTCATTTGGTCTTGGCTTCTTCTTCGTTATCGTAGGATGGCCTATTTTGGGCATGATGCTTGAGGCATATGGGTTCGTTGTACTCTTCAGGTTTAGTGAAATCAGAAATTTAAATCTAATGAATTTATCTTAATTGCTAAGCTAGTTATTCACATATTTGAAGTTGCTGACGGATTATATGATGTAGTGGCTTCTGGCCCACCCTGGCAGTTTTCTTGCAGAAGATACCTATACTTGGTTGGTTGATTCAACAGCCATATATTCGATCGGTATGTTTGATTTTGAGCTGAAGTCTCTTACTGGATGTCTTTAATTTTTTTAAAGGGATTTTTCTATTAGTTAGCTTTTCTTCACGTAGATTGCAGTTAGATGGCTTTTATGTTGTCTTGATAACTTTGGATGCTCATGGAAGGCATAAATAAATCCAGAGGGGTATCATCATGTGGTCAATTAGTACATCTTGGAATTGTTGAAGGATGATAGTCATCTTGTAGTAGCCTATACCTAGTCCCAAATATGAAGTAATTAAGGATGGTTCTTTCACACTTAATTTTAAGTATTCTAGTATGGTAAGTTGGTAGCATTGGCGCTGCCTCTATGTTACAGGGATGCAGAATTTGGTCTTTGCAAGTTATTAATCAATTAGATAAGAACTATGGATCTACTGAGTATTGAGTTAAAAATCTAGTTAACTTGATAACATCATCCAAAATGAACAAACAATTACTAGGTTTAGGCAGTTCATCAAGGTCCAGCAGGTGCACTCTGGTTTAAAAGATTATCAAAAATGGTTATTAGTGTTGAATGGCGGGTTGGGCTCTGTAAAACCGTTCAAACAGGTCTGACTCTGACTAATTATACTTATTTCTGTCCCTTGTCATAAATCACCTGAGGCTTACTTACATTGTTTTCTCTTTTTCAGAGTTCTCAAATGTACCTTAAATCTCCCAACCTTTCCAATTTTGACTTATTGCTTACCAACCTCCCACTTGCTCCTCAATCTTTATTTCAATAACCAGCCGTCTTATTATTAGTTTGTTAAAAGCGCTAGGTGCAATTACAACGCGAAGCCCCCAATATATATATATATATTTATCTTCCTCAGTGTTGTTCTTTCAAAGTACGCAATAGATGGCGTTGGCTTAAATATGCGAAGACTTTTTCAAAAAGTTTTTTGTTTCATGTAAATGCAATACATTGAAGCTGACATACGATTCAGGAGCCGTGCCCAGGCATTGGGGCTTAGGTTAACACTTATATAGTATATATACACATATATAATGTAAATATATATACCCACACGTTTATCAAATTATTACACAGAAAAGACACAAATTGTTTGGATCCTCCCACACCTTCAAATATATAATGTACATTCAATTCACTAATGTCTTTGCATCAAAATTTAAAATATCAAAGATTTATGGTAAATATCACTGTAAAATGTCAGCAGAAATCTGGGCAAAAGTTTAGAAAGCAAGTCAGAGGAAGATTAAATCTGTACAGCAACTAACTCTCTCATTTTGAATACGTTCCTTGTTTACTAAACTATGATTTTGATATCTTTTCTAGTTTACTAATTTTCTGATTCTGACTTCTTTCCTAATTTGATAGTATAAGAATTTTTTTTTTTTTTAATATTATTTTTGTTGTTTTTACTTTTGACCTAATCTAATAGTTCCGGACTTTGATTTCTTTCCTAATGATTCTCTTATATTTTACCACTTTCCATACTTACTAATTGTTTTCCTTTTTCCCACAAATTGAACCTAAATGTATTCTTCATCTACGGATGCGTTATGATCCATTTTTATTAAAAAAAAATCCTGTTCTAACAAAAAAATGCCCACTTACATCTATATGAGTTTGGAGTGTTTTAGTGAATGGCATAAAGGTAAAACAAAGAGAAGTTACTAGTTTGGCTGGTGCCTCAGCCCTGGTGCTCATCTAGGTGATGCCTATTTGGATGCACCTCTACTGGACCTACGCAATGTATTCCATGCGAGTGTACAGATGACAGAGTGCTTTTAATAAAAATGATGATAATTATCAGAACCTATCACCAAGCTTCCCACTAATTCCTCTCTTCATCCTCTCATATTTCTTCTTCTCCTTTTGTCTATAGTTTACCTTACATATCTATTTCTTATTTTATAAAATGGGAAAAAAAATAAAAATTAGGGAGGAGATTAAAAGTATAATCCTTCATTTTATTCCTCATGTCCAACCTCTTCGTTGTCTCTGATGATCCATAGCAGTGGCTGTTATTGTTCCTGTTATTAGTCCTAAGTTTAGATCATGTTAATTTTGCAAATTGTATTTATGTTGGCCTTGACTTTTTCTCCTATTGAAGTTTGAACAGTAACGGATATATTTGTAATTGATGAAATGTAAGAAGAAGCTCAATAATTGTTTCCTGCCTTTTTTTTGGCTAGCATGTGTTTGCAGTTTTTGTTTCTGTTGGGTTCAATTGGTATCAACTTGCAATACTTGCGTAACAAACTATTTTTCCTGCAAAGTGATGTAGCCATAACTGGGATTAGCACTTTTGCTGATAAATCATATTATCTGATTCATATTAATCTGAGCTTTGTTGGAATAGAACTACTCTGATGGTGAATCATTGGTGATTACTGTACTGTGATCTCTTGGAGAAAACAGATAATTGTTGCATAGCATGTACATGTAATTGGTTATTGAGTATTATATCATGGGTCGTGACATGTAGTTATTATTAATTTGTGAGGACTGAGGAGCAGGTTTGGTAGGATTCATGCTTATATTACAATTATTTAGTTAAGATGGACGTAGTAGTGGATTGTGTTAATCAGATAAAAGGTAGAATTCTATTATCTCACCACATTTTTTTGGAATGATGTTAATTTGCACGCAAAAAACAAAGATCTAGTTTTGATGTTCGTGAGCATCTCCTCACTGCTCTTGCATATAAAAGAAACCTCTGCATATTTCATATCATATGCTGCAATAATTGACTGGAGGTTGCTTACTGTTTGTGATGCACAGTTCTTTGACCGCTATCGTGGAAAACGAGTGCCTGTTTGATATGGGAATCAATTGAAGTGCTCAGTGGCTGCTGGCAATGTCCACTTCCAAGTCCATGTAAAAAAAAAAAACTCAGGATGAGGACTACTGCTTTCCTCAATTTAGTTAAGAAAATTATTCTTGTTTACTATGAGATCACGAGAATAGGAGAGAGAGAGAGAGAGTGGGGGGGGGGGGGGGGGGGGTTGTTTTGTGCTTCCTGTATTTGTGTTTGATTCCTCTTTTGAATGCCATTTTGATGAATTGTTTGTTCATTGGGACTGGTTACTTCTGCAACTGCATATACAGTTATACACCAACCATCTGGGCAGGACCATCATCAGGAAGCATCTTTTACAATGTTTTCTTAGTTTCTTGTGAATTCAATATATTCAACTCCTCTTTTGGATTCAACCCTTCCCCTCGCCTCCCCCATCAAATACATTGATTTCATATTACTTTTTGTGCAATGATGTTAAATTTTTAACTACAATTCTTTTAATGCAACTTGCCTTTGGATGAATTATGTAGAATTAATAATTGAAACATTCTGTATGTCTATAATTATTGATATTAATCAATGGATCCATTCCAGTAGTGTCTATTTTTGGTCACTTGAAATAAACTTGAGTTTTCCTGATGCAGTGTCTATAATTTCTTGAGTTGGGTTAGTATCCAAAATGTGGACTGCATCATCTTTGTTTATATTAAATATCATGGAAGTGCTGAATAATTTAGGGCTTTGGGATGGCATTAGATACTGTTATTGGAAGAGAACAAGGACGAATGAAAGAAGTATCCCCATTTTGTGTATGGACTATGATCATATGACCATGGTAATCACGTACGTGCATCCATAAATTTAAATATAAGTTTTAAATTATGATCTATGTGTTGTATAATGCTGGTACCTGTAGGGTATATGATTTGCTCACTGAGTCCTTGTGACTCGTTCTTTCATTTGTGATTGTTTTTTTAGTTTCCATGAAACCGCTATTGGTCGCTATAGAGTTGTTACCTGCTAACTCTGTTGCGGCAAGGTATATTTCAAAGATCGCACACTTGGATTGTATGGGGCGATATTTGCAGTCACTCTAGGTGCTATGCATTATTATTAGATACATATTGAGTTCACCACGGTGATTACATGTTTTGTTAGGAGCAGAGCTCCTTTGTATATTCTGATATTATAATTTACCATTGACTTTGTAACCTAGTTATTTATATTATGAGTATGTTCCACCGTACGGAGAATCTTTGCCAATATTTTTAGTAATCGTTTTATGTTTAATTGTCGGTATCAAATTTTATTTTAACTATATAATATTTTGATAGTATTAAGTATAATGTGTTTTAAGTTGTGATGCACACTACTTGCATATTCAGGGTTACGGGGGCATAGACATTTATTCTTCCGGCCAGTCATAACTTCATTTGAAGGTATGACATTTTTAAACCAAGATACTGATTTTGTTCAATTTACATAAAAATTTCTTAATTACAACATATCTTCTTTTTTTCTTTGAAGTTTTATTGATGTTTTTCATCCCACGACTCTTATATGTGTATGTTATTATATGTTTCATTGTTAGTGTATAAATTTCTACATTATCATTAAAAAAAATTACAATATTTTGAGTGTGAGTCTAATCTTATTCGGAGTTCGTGGCTGACCCTTCTTACAAGTGTTCTTCTGCGAGTTCAAACTTCTGATATTGCAGGGTCTCCTCAACTACTAAGCTAAGCATGTCTTATCACTTGAGCCAAATCTTGTGTATATCATTTCTTTATTTTTGTGAGTCGTAGAACTTCAAATTTTTTAACTCACTTTCTTTTATGTACTCCAATTAACATGATATTTTATTGGTAACTAAAGATTTACTTATGATGTTATATTTTAAAGCATAATTATTAAAAGACCTTTTGTATCTAATAATTATTTATATATCTCCTTAGGAGGTGCGCCATTATTTTTTTGTCTTAAATAATTTTGTAGTAATATTATCAATCTCTTCAATATTAAAATAATTAGAGCTAAATGATCAAATGAGTATATATTTATTTTAAAATAGTAACAATACTTCTTATAAAAAGTTGTTGAATATGTTATACGGTTTCGTAAAATTATAATTAAAGGTAATATCAATAAGCTTATTTAATTTTATAACAGTAAACATATATATTTTATATTTTAAATTATAACTTTGTAAAGTAGAGTTAAAAATGATATGTTGATGAATACAAAAGAGATAAAAAATAGGAATTGATTTTATAATTGCTTTTAAATTTGACAATTATTTGAAACTGTAACTTCAAAATTTATATATATATCTATATATATATATATATATATATATATATATATATATGGAAGGGCCTTCGTTTGTCAGTAAGTACACAAAGTTACATTTTTCATAATATACTTGATTAAAGTTAAAACATGGGTCTTTACACACAAAAAAGCTTAACATTTGGGCCTAACAAAGATTATGGCAAGTTGTATGCATGTTATCTCACTGTAGATGATACATGCTGCAAAAATATTGGAGATTGGTCATTTGACCTTCTGCTAGTTGTGCTACTTTCAGCATTAAACTCTGTCATATGTAAGAATTTGAGTGGTTCCTTGAGTTGGGCACTTAGTATCCCATTTTTGAGATGGGGCACTATACAGTTCACTTTTTTGTATGTTATAATTCAACGAAATTTTAATTGATTAACCTTATATTGTTGCAATAAAAACTAATAAGAATATGAAAAATTAAAAATTGAGAAAAAAGAAAACCCAGTAATAATAGCTGATGACAAATAAAATCAAATAAATAAATGCAATAACTAAATTAAAAGAAGATCATATAAAAATTTCATTGACATGAACTTTAAACATTTTAAAAAACTAATGGTATTATTACAACACCACGTGTCTAGATAGATATTTTATGAGTATGCAAACCTTTTAGTTTTTTGCCTCAAGGAAAAAATATTCTTGTAATGTGAATTCAATTTTAGTCAAAGTCTAAAATGAATAGATTACAAAAGTAACAATTTTAAAAAAGTTTCAACAAAAAATAGTATTACCAATTGATACCTCCATAGCTTAACACTATCAAACACGAATGAAAAGAAATAGATCATGCAAAATAATTCAACAGAACACTCTAAAATCAACATCTCCATCACTATTGAAAGTTGAAATCCAAAAAAAAAAAAAAAAAGAAAAAAAAAAGTGGAGGAAATATAAAAGAAGTAAAAAATGAAATGAAATTTATATAGATTATTAAGAGATGTTTGCATTAATAATATCAAACTGAAAGGCCTCAAACATAAATAGAGAACAAAAATATAACCACGAATTCTCAATTATCTGTATGATATAACATCATTTCTCATTAAGGGACCACACCACACCAAGTAAATTCCAAGACAATAAACAACTTACAAAAGCATGCTTTATATAGTAGAGTTTCAATTGTTTAATGGGGAAGATAAAAAGTTAAAAGCAGTAGAAAAAGAATTTGAGCAGTTAAAAAATTAAATAAATACAAATATTATAAATAAATAAATTTAAGACTCGTTGATTTTTTTTTTTTAATTTTAATGAAAATTTATGTAACTTCAATTTGGAAAAATTATTGAAATGAAATCAAATATATTCTTTTTTTTTTATTTTTTTTTTATGGTGAAATATAAAATATATTCTTGAAATGTGAAGAATAGGGAATAAGAAATGTTTCAAAAATAAAAGATAAGCGAATTGTTATTTATTGTTGGCTTATCTATGGGGAGGAATATGGAGAGGTGCAAAACATGCCATGTGTCATGTTACTATTAGTTCACCTTGTTGAGTCATAAATTTTCTCTAAATCTTTATTTCCATGATCAAGAGGAAAAAAAAAAAAAAAAAAGATGCATAGAAGAATGGTTATAGAATTCAGAATATTCGGGAAAAATATTACAACAATATAAATAATTAATGATGTTATTTTGACACCCAATATTTTGAGCTACGGCTCCGTTGCAACTTGAATCCCTCTCCAACATATTCATTACCCGTTTAGCCTTTCTTAATTTATTTCCTTCTTTTACAACTTCTTCTTTCCTAGCATCCTTCAGTGTATATTTAATTAGAAGAACCAACCATATTGGTTTGCTTTCCACTGTCATTTCCCTCCATGAGGCAGGAATAGAATCAATTATTGCCGTTTCATCCATCACTTCGATTCCTAACGAGCCGACTTGCACCTCATTATATTTTTGGTACATTAGAAATAAAATTAATAATGTGTATAGATATATAAATTTAAGGCTTATCTACTATTTTTAATCCTTTAGGATTATATCAGTTTTTAGTTTGGTTCTTCAAAAATTTCTTAGTCAATTTTATTCTTCAAGATTCAAACTTTCTTAATCAAGTTTCATTTTTTAATTTATATGTTATGAATTAATGAAATAACCACACTTGACATAAAAAAAAAAAATACATAAGTTAATTTTCTATTTTGCAAAACTTTTTTGGTCATTTTATTGTTAAATTATGTAAAATTACAATATTTATGCATAACATGAGAATTAAAGAAAATAATTTAATTAAAAAATTTTGAATCTTAGAGGATGAAATTGACCGAAAATATTCTTGAAAGGCTAAATTAAAAACTAAGACAATTATGAGAGACTAAAACTAGTTAAGCCTAAATTTAACAAACCAAGTAACTCTAAGATTTTTAAGTAAAATAAATGTTATAACCCTCATAACCCGATAATGTAAAAATCGAGTTTTATATGCAAGTTGTTAATTTAAGTTATAAAGTAAATGAATTAATTAAATAACAGTATAGTTAAACATATTACAATTTAATATCTTGGTATACAATTTTAAAATGTCATGTATTTATTATCATAAAGTAAATAACACTGTAACCAAGTAAATTCAAGTAAATATTATAATATATAGGTATATATTAAAATTTAATTCCCATCACAACCAAATTAAATACATAAACAATACCATTAGATATGTGTATATATATATAACAAGATTAAAAAGGAAACCACATATTTCAATGTTTACCATAGCCTCAAAAATCTTGTATTAGTTAATTTATTTATTTATTTGTTCTATTCCCTTTTTTGTTTCTCTCTTATGACCGACTTGATTTAGGGAAGGTTCACGATTCCTCTTTGCTCTTCTTCTCCACCGCCTTTGTTTTTCAGCTTGTTGGTTCCCTGTTTCAGCTTCAACGTGTAGGAGAGTGTAGCCCCTGTTTGGTGCCTTGGTGTTTGTCCTATTCTCCCTACGTTGCAGCCTTCCTTCTACTGCTGTCGAGATGAAGTTGGGAGTTGCAATTTCCTCTAAACCAATAGCTGTCTTGTCTCTTTAAACTTTAGATACTGCTTTGTCTTAGGAGTAAAACTTCCCCTTAATTACAACAGCCATAGAGTTGATGAATCAAGGGCAGTAGCCCCCTTAACCACCACTATAGCAGCTGTTGGGTACTTGGGGGTTATAGCAAACAGCAGCTATCTTGCTGCCCTCTTCAAATTCAGCCTCCTTTTTGCTATTTTCCCTCTTGGTTAGTCACGCCAAAGTGAGCAGCAGCAACTCAGGGGCATGGCAGCAAGCCACAACCTTTTACCTCTTGCCTAATTCCATCAACGGCAGTATTGTTGAAGTCTTGTAGTGAGTGAGAATGTAAGGGCAGCATCGTGGATGAAGGAGTTACAGCTTTGGTATGGTGTGAGGCCAACTTTGGGAAGGTGACAGAAAACTAGGTGCTGGTAAGAAGGGTGAGTTGTCTTCACTAGTTGAATTATTTAGTTGAGGTGGCTTTATAGTTAATTGCTGAATTTAGGGGTATGAAATTAATGAGTAGGAAGGATAAGGGTAATAATTAAAGGTTAACATGAATATGTTGATTGTGTTTGGGGAAGATATAGATATGAATCTATACATATATAAAGTAGACTAGAATATGCATGTAAGGTATTTGACAATATGTTTAGGAGAAATCAAATGTAAATATATGCATGAAAGTTGATGAAACTTTAAAATAAGAAACATATATGTATATATAATGGGTATATGATTTGTGGGAAAGTAATTTTTAGAAATGGGTTTATGTTGATATAAAATGCCTAAATGAAACTAGTTATAAGGGAATGAGTAAAACTGGGTTATTCCAAATTGTTGGGAGGTTAAGTATTATTTGAGTTTGAATAAAAGTTTATAAACAAGAGTAAAGAGTGGTTGGTTGATATGGTGAATGAGAATTTGATGAAAGGGAGTAAGGGTATGAACAAAGGAGGGTTAGTTGTGAGGGGGAAGTGTTAAAAGTGAGAGTTGAATGGTTTTTGAAGGGATGCAGGGCAGATTTCGTGGGTGAAAGAAATTTTGTGTTTCGGATACTTTCGGGGTGGAATTAAATTACAAGTTCTAAAGATAAAATGTAAGTTAGAGTCTTGATAGGATACTTGAAAAATTTCGTAGCTTGGTTCCAAATATGTTGTGAGTTATAGCTGTTAGACTCCGGCTAGGTTAGGCAGGATCTGTAGTGCCCTGTTTTTGGTTCATGTAAGGAATTGAGTGGGTTTGTGACAGATTTTAGGAAAAGTTTATAAATAATAAAGATAGATATACTTGTCTATTAATAAACCCAACAAACAGAATTAGATTTCGTTTTTTCTAGAGAAAGTTATGTTCAATTAACTAATGTAAGGTCAAAGCTGTCAAATCCTGCTTTTTGTAGAATTTGATACAACTTCAAAGAATAAATTGTATTGATGTAAAAATCTAAAATTACAAATGATACACCATTATAAAGCTACATGTATTTTTTATTTTATAAATTTTACGAAACTGGATTTGAAATTTCCTAGAGAAAGATATGACAGTTAAAATAGGCACTGGTCCAAACCCCAAGTTTGGACAGTTTCAGCATCTCTAATTCACTAAATGCTTTCTATCTTTTCTAATGGTTTCTTTTACCCTAGGCATTTTCAAGACATTTAAAATGTCTCTTCATTATTAACCTTATTACATAAAGTATAATTCATATTACTTGACATATAATAGCTTAATAGAAAACTTTCATAAAGAAACCTATACAAGTTGAGATTGAAGCTTAGTAATTAAAAGATTATAACAATCACGTTTGTGAACTAAGTATTATTTGGGAATATGAATTTCAGTTCCGGATTCTAATGTGGACCTAATAAGACGAGTGGACGCAAGTGTGAGTGATGAATGGAATCGGTTACGGGTGAGTGGATAATTGCTTGCCTTTAGGGGCTAGATTAGTATGTGTAATTATATGTTTATTTGAATATACGTGATATATGGAAAATAAGCAAGTAGAGTATTTCAGTAATTTATTTGAATTATGTTTGTTTGATATTGGTTGCTTTGTTTGACATTGGTTGTGGTTGATAAGGGCCAATAAAGTGAGGTTTTTATGAAAAATAAAATAAAATAATTTTTATCTCCAAAATTAAAAATCCAGGTGTACCTAAGATGTTCTGATTTAAAATCATGAGAAATTTTGATTCTGATAAATATTTTGTTTTAAATTGAGTGCTCAGCCCCGGTGGGATGGACTATGTACGAAGATCAATTTGTTGTGCGGGTGCATAAATGCACAGTAGGGGGTGATAATGTTGTGCGGGGCTGAGTCACTCGTTGGACCTTTGATTACTTTGAGTGATATTATCGCTCTAATTAATTTGTGATCCTGTGTTTTATATAAATTGTGAATTTATGATGATTAAAATGTATACGTATAATATGAATTAAGGTATGAACAATGTTACATGAGATTAGTATATATGTTATACGTTTGTGCTGGGTGATGCTGGTACCCTTTGCGTATGATTTTCTACTCATGGAGTCCATAGGACTCACCCCTCTCTTATGGATATATTTTTTTTAGTGACAGGAGTTCGGTACATGGCATCACCGAGCTTATGACTTGCCAAATGAAAACGACACAGTGTTTTCAGGACCTCAGACTTGCAGTCACATTAGAATTGTGAGGTGTCTAATTTTGTATAATATAATAGTTTAGTATTTGTCTTGTTTATAATATAGACAGAGCGGAGCTCCTTATTATCGTTATTATTGTTGTGTAAGAACAATAGTTTTTAAGTTGTGATTTGTTTCAGTCAACAAATTTTTTTCTGTTAACTTTTGTTTGACAAATTCTTAGTTTTTATTTATTGGTTAGTCAATAGTAATAGTTGTTTCCTTGTTTTGGAGTCAGGGTTACGGAGGGTTAGTTGGTTACCATTCCTTCGACCAGTCATGCCTCCTTTTGGGGGTGTGACAATAAACTTAGCTTTTAGAAATATTTTAATGTGAAAAAAAATGTTCTCATCAATATTGAATTATTAATAATTATTATAAAAAGAAAATTATTTTGGAAAAACATGTATAAACATCTATATAAAAGAATGAGTATATAAAGTTATAAAACTTACATAACAAAAAAATTGAAACCTATAATAATAATTGAACTGTTTACACTGTTGTTTTACATTTGTGCAATAATTTTTTAAAACAAATTAGTAGATATTGTTAGTTGTGTCGTTTTTATCTACTAAATATTATAACAATTATTAAAATGCATTGCACATGCTACTTACAAATTGAGCATTTTATCTCATGAATTACCAAATTATACATATATTGAAATATATTAATTACAATGAGCTATACATTTTTGAAGCGTTGATTAAGAAAAATATAGAGCAAATTTGTCAACAGCGCCATGCTTTACGATTTTTGTTCCAAATATTAGTTTCAAAAAATGAATAAATTAATTAAGATTATTTTATTTATTATAAACTTATATATAAACAAACAAATAAAGGAAATGCATCAGCTAGCAAGTAAAATCTTAGTGTCAAAAGTGTAATTTAATCATAAATTATATTTAATAGGACTATATTTTAGTAACAGAGTGTCATGATACAAATAATATATTAATTGAAGAGATGAAACAGTAAAAAGTTTCAATAAAGATGTTACATCCTCACTTAAAGGTATGACTGGCCGGAGGAATGAATAACTATACCCATGTAACCCTGAATAATGTTCCACAATGCACCTGTGACTCTTCACAAATTACAGTTAAGACTAAGAAATTTTTTTTGAAATAAAATCATGAACACAACACATCAAACCAATACAGTAAACTCAATGTTTATACAATAATGCATAAGACACTAAGTGACTGCAAATGTTGCTCTGTTATCTTTAAGTATACGATTTCGGGGTATACTTTGTCGCAGCAGTTAGGCAGGTAACAAGTCCTGCGGAGTCCAACTGAGCTTTCCTGATACTAAAAAAAAACCATAGAAGAAAGAGTGAGTCATAAAAACTCAATGAGTAAACCACGCACCCTGAGGGTACCAGCATCACATAGCACAAAATACACATAAATTACTAACTAACCTCATGGTTAAATTTAAATGCACACGTACATAGTTGCAATTAGCATATAGTCACAATTCACAACATATATATAACTTAGTTCAATATCTGGAATTCACAATTTTACAAAGCAATCAAAACATACCAAATAATCAAAGAGCCAAAGACTTACTTAGTCTCGCATAACAGTATCACCCTTACCGGGCATTTATGCGCCTGCATAACAAATTAATCTTCGTGCATAATCTATCTCACCGGGGCTGAGCACTCAAGTTTTAAAACACTTATTATATTGAGAATATCTCAAAATTTTAAATAAGAATATTCTAGGTGCACCTGGATTTAATTCTAGGAATAAAATCATTTCTTAGAAAAATTTCAGTTTGTTGGCCCTTATCAACCACAAACAATATCAATTAACAAAAAATACTTGCATATTGAAATTCACATAAATCAATTCATATAATAATTTGGTAACTAAAGTGTACGTAATCACTCACTCAATTCACGGATTTCGCTCGTCCTCTTGTCTAGACTATGAAGGTGTCGGTAAATCCTCAACATGCTCTGGAGCTGAAAATCATAAATTCATATGTTATTTATAATAACCACTTCGAGGTTAACTCGACGAATTCTTAATTTACAGGAGTACATAATTTAATCAAGCTTTAATTTTTTAATTTTTTAATACTAACATGATTCCAATTTAAACTTTTAATACATGCTTTAAACTTTTCTATATTAACCTACTTGAATCCTAAATCATTTATTTCATATTCCTAATTAAGTTTAAAAGGATTATAACTAACTCACTTAGCTAATTCTTTAACATTCATTTAAACATGAATTATACACTCCTAACATTGCATATCTTATTTTCAAAACCTTCTTCTCCAATAATTATTTTATCATTTACTAGTAATAGTTATATCATTTAAATCACCAATTTTCACATGTCTAGCTAAACTTAAAGTTGTAGAACTTATTCTTATAAAAGAATTGATTAACACATCTTCAACTCTCTGAGAAACTCACAGCAAAAAGGAGAGCTTACTACCTCTACACTCTAGGCTACCATAACCTTTAATTAATCAAAGAAATAACCTCCTCTAATTTTTAAAACCAGCCCAAACTAGGAACATATAGCCAAGGTTACTGCTTTCCTTCCAACCGGCTATAACTTCAACTAAACAGGACATGCAACAAGAATAAAACAGCCGTAGTTGCTGACCTTCAAACCCATCTACAAGTTAAGTCAAAACAGAGCATGTGCAGCCTTGCTTGGCCAACCTTCACACCTCTACACAATCTCACGCACCACAGAAAATTTTAAAGTCCCACGGTTACACTTGGCTAAAGTTCCTACTTAGCTTAAAATTCAAAATGCACACACATTAAAGACCTTAAAATCCACTACTTGAAGAATATCCCTCTACGGCTAACACTTATTGAAGCTGTCCTCAAAACAGGGTAGCTTCATACACCATTAAAGTAAAGTCTACAAGTTCATTAAGAAGGAAAAAGAAAACATACATGATCAAGAAGATAGGAGGGAAGATGAATTGATGCTTTGAATTCACTTAAAACAAGGATAAATTTAGAATTTTTGAAGCTAAAGAAATAGGCAAACAATGAGTTTTGTTGCTACAATAGGAGAGTATAAAGATAAGAATGTATAGGTGGTGCTTAAGTGAAGAAAGAAAAAGGTTAGCAAAGTCGGTGGCGCAAGTTGAAAAAAATAGTAGAATAAGACAAGATCAATAAATAAAATAATACATACATAATTGTCTAATTTTTTTAATAGGTGGTGTAAGTTAATTCTAACTATAATTATATATATTATATATATATATGTACCCAATTACTATACTCTAATATATGATATACATTAACAAATTTTATTTATCAATATAATTTATATAAAGTGAACTCTAAATCAAGTCAACCCCTATATGTGGTGGAAATAAATTTTCTAATTACATGCATGTATATATATACTAGAATTTATTCGTTTTAATTCTAATTTACAGTAAGTTTTTATTCACCTAGTAATACATGTTATGTGCGGACATTCTGAAACGTATGTTAAACTATCAGGTTAAGGTTATCACAAAAGAAGTACAAAACAATAAATTAATGTAATTATTAATCTAACTAAGTTTTGGTTTTAGATGACATTTACTGTCCAAGTATCATATTTTTGTAATATCTTATCTCAATATAATATCATTAGTAATTTAAATGATATGATTTAAAATGTAATATATGTTAGGATTTTTCAATAATTTTAAAGTAATTGGACTTAATCAAAAGTCATTACTTTTTGTTTAAATGAAAATACACTAGGCTTCCATAAATTAACTTCTTTATGAACAAAAATGTCTTTCCTATGTAAAACCTATAAAGACTTTTTATAGCTACTTGACTTAATCAAAAGTCATTACTTTTTGAGTAAATAGAAAGTACATTTCTTTTTGTATTTTAACTTCCATATGAATAGAAATGTCATTTCATGAAAAATCTATAAAAGTACATGGTTAACTCACTTTTTGAGCAATCCACTTAAATTTAAGTGGGTTTGTTTTCCTCCATGTGAGGCTCTTTTCCTCTCTCGCAAGGCTCTAATTTAGGTTTTTCCTATGACCAACATGTTTTCTTTCAAATCTCTAAACAAATTGAGATCATCA
Organism: Quillaja saponaria; assembly: GCA_029379385.1. Lineage (NCBI taxonomy): Eukaryota > Viridiplantae > Streptophyta > Magnoliopsida > Fabales > Quillajaceae > Quillaja > Quillaja saponaria. Next base: position 9,240,708 of record CM055606.1, read on the forward strand.
AGATGGCGTCTATACCATTAACTGGAGTCGAAGCACTAGAAGGCGACTTGCTTGTAAACTTTGATGAGGTTGACATAGAAGATGGGGTTCAAGAGTACTCTAAAACGCTTGTTAGTAAAGTAATAACTGATCGTATAGTAAGTGTTGGGGACCTTAATCCAATGTCCTATAGATTATCTGGAATTTGCCTAAAGGGGCTATGCATTATGGAGCTAGAGTAAAATTACTTTCAATTTTTCTTCGAAGAAGAAGTGGACTGTTGGCGTATTCTAAAAAGGGGTCCATGGCTTTTTAAAAATCAGTTGCTGTTACTTGCTAAATGGGAAAAGGATATTAATATGGTGAAAGAAAGCTTTAAGAAGGTACCACTTTGGATTCAATTTTGGGGTTTACTGCCCTATTGCTGCACAACCAAAATGGGTAGAAAACTGTGGGAGCACTTGGGCAGGCTGCTTGAAGTTGAGATATTTTGTGTTCGAGGGAAGTAAGGGCCGAATAATCAAATGTCTAATCGATTGGGATCTAAAAGCCTAAGCTCCTGGAAATCCATGGTTGCTTTGGGTGCTTTTGGTGAAAATATAGAGTGAATCTCCAATATGAAAAGCTGCAAACGTTCTGAATTTTATAGTGGCTTGATCGGGCATGATGAGCGTAACTGTGTTTTGAAAATTAAAGGGTGAGATGGTAGGAAACCCCTGTCCATTGCAGTATGATAACTCCATTCATTCATCCCAGCTAGGTTGGAAGGTGGTCACAGAGAAAAGTATCCATTCGGCAGGAACCTCTACCGGATTTGGTGTTGGAGAATTCTTCCCGGCAGTTGGAAAATCTAGCTAATTCGCATGCCTAACCTATCCATGCAGGCAACTAGAGAGCTGACGTGTCAGATAGTTGATGGTTGCCCTAAACCAGGCCTCTATCTAGGAGAAGGTGGTACCATAATTTCAAAATTTTGATAAGCATACTTCGAATTCGAATTTCACTAAGTCCGACTATTACTCTTGACAATTTGGAGGACATAGAACCTGTGAGGAGAGTTCAAATGTCTGAAAATAAGGAATCTTCATACAGAGATCCTAACTCCACATGACTTAATCCTATACTACTACAAATGGCTCCTATTAAGGATACTAATCAAGAAAGACTAGGTAAGAGTCCTAGGGAAATTTCACAAACGTGGAAATCCTAAACTAGGTAGACCAACTGACACTAAAAAGTGGAGCCCTTAATTAATCTAGTCAGCAGCATGCATGGGAGAAGGCTAACGTAACTGTTTAAATAGGATTGAAAAAACGAAGACAAAATGATTCCATTATAGGATTTACATCGACGGGATGGCTTTTGCTTGTATTTGGTTCAAATGACTCACCTTCAACCGCAAAAAAACCATCTCTTATGCAGCTAGCTAGGAGTAGGTTTGCTTGTAATTCAAATCAATTGAAACTTCAAGATTCAAAATGCCACAAGGAAAAAGGATGAAAAATCTATGAGAATCACCAATGACAACATTTCACTCAATGCTGATAGGGAGGAGGCCAGCCTTACTTGGCCTGATAAGAATTAATGAAAGGACTATATTAGAACATGCAGGGTTTGGGGAATCCCTTCACGTTTCATCATTTAAAGGGGATTTTCTAATCCCTATTCCCCTGATTTGTTATGCTTATTCGACACTAAAGCAGATCATCTCAAAGTGGAATAGTTCGTTTGTAAGTGGGTACTTTCTCAATTTGATTTAGTTCCATCAGTTGGTCTTTCTGGAGGTATGCTATTAGCATGGAGGCAAGGTACTTCAGTGGATGTGGTTCAAGCTGACCAATTATTTATTCAGTGCAAAGTTACAGACCCAGTTAAATCCTATTTTTAGATAAGATTTTGTGTTTATCTCAGTTGTGACAATTTGGAGAGGGTTAGGCAATTTGACACCCTACTTCACTTAGTTCAATCAGTGGATTCTAAGTACATTTTATGTGGAGATTTTAATGTCATTTTAAACGACTCTGAGAAAAAGGGAGGAGTAGCTCAATGGCCTAGGCAGAGGCAGGAGTTTTTGGATTTTATTAATCAAGGTGCTTTTATTGATCTGGGATTTTAGAGCTATCTATTCATCTAGAATAATAGATGTCAAGGGCAAGGTAACATTCAAGAATGGCTAGAAAGGTTTTTAAGTTCCCAAGACTGGCTATCTACCTATAACCATTATTCAGTTAGACATTTAGATGAGTTAGGGTCAGACCACAAACCTATTCTCTTTCATTCTGATCCTTTAGTTAAATTAAACGTCAATTTAAATACCTGTAGCCCGAGAGATAGTCTCACAAAGCTGGAACTTTAAGGTTCGTGGAATAAAGTTATTATAAGTTTTTTCTAAGCTTAAACATGTTCGCCATGCTTTGGTGGAATGGAACAAGCTTGGTACTTCCAATTCTAAACGATAGATTGCTATGCTAAAAGACCAATTAGCATCCTTAAAAAATAGTCAAATTGATTTTGACAGAGATCAAATCTTAAATCTAGAAGGTCAGTTGGCTAAGGAATGGTTATAGGAGGAGGCTTACTGGAAACAGAAGTCTAGGGTGTCATGGTTACAACTTGGGGATTGAATACCTCTTTCTTCCATGCTATAATTGTCCCAAGAAGGTCAACTCTTGCAGATGACACATGCCCACTATGTCTTGATGCTCAAGAGACCACTCTGCATCTCTTTAATTCATGCCCTATCTCCATGCAAGTTTAGGGTACGACCTCTCTTGCGTTAACATATTCCCAATATAGCAGAACCGTCTATTAAGGATTGGTGGAATCAATCCCTAGTGCAGCTAGAAGGATTACAAGGTGAAGCTGCTCAACTCTTTTGCTTTTATCTCTAGAGAATAGGGAAAGCAAAGAATGACAAGGTCTTCAATTTTATCACTTGGAGTCCTCAAGACATCGTTAGTAAGGCTACCATGGAGTTTCAAGAATACAAGCAGGCCATTTCAGCTTTTCATCATCAAACCCGATCATATAGTTTGGCGCCTTCTTCATAGGTTCCTCCTCCTCACGAGTTTGTTAAAGCAAACTTTGATGCAGGCACAAGCGCACAGAAAGGCAGTGTTGGATTTGTCATTCGTGATTATGAAGGTAATATCTTGTGTGCTCATGGTTCCATAATATAAGGAATTAAGGCTCCTTTCATGTTGGAATGTTTGGCCTTAAGATATGCTGTTTAGAAATGTTTAGAGCTTCGGTTTACCTATGTTGTTTTTGAAGGGGATGCTAAGTTGGTTATTGAAGCTGTTAATTCTAAGGTTGATGGGAGTTCATCCTTTAATGTAATGATTGATAGGGCTGAGATTTCGGTCGGTTTGATCGGGTTTGGATCTATTCATGATCGAATTGAGCATTTCGGTTTATTAAAATCTCCAACAGAGAGTTAACCAATTTAAGTCAGTTTTTGGTTTCAAGCATCCGATTTATTTTGGTTTATGGTAATCGGGTCGGTCAGTTTTAAGTTTGACAGTAGACTTTTTAATAGGCTGGCCCAATACCTTATTTTCACAATCCAATCATGTTTTTAAGACCAATATAACAAAATTAACCTAAAAATCAATATTAAAGCCTAAAACACAGTTTTAAGGCCCAATATAAAATTAAAAAAAGGCCTAAAAACTGTTTTGAGGCCCAATTGAATAAAATTTCACCTAAAAATAAATATTAAAGCCTGTAATATTGTAAATATAAATATTAATGCCTAAAAATAGCATTTCAAAAACTAAACTAATATTTTCATCATCAATAATCCAGTAAACCTTTTTAAATAAAATAACTAAACTGACATTTCTAATTTTTCATCATCAGACATCAATCATTCTAAATTCAAATTTTCCAATAACCTAAAAATATGAAATTGTAAGACTGTCAAATTCTAAATCAGGTTATACAAACCTGTAAACTAACATAAACGAACATAAGTTACACAAACATGTAAACATCTAGCAGTAGTTTCAAACTCTCAATTAATGAATTCATGATTCGTGGAAAGGGATGAGAGATTAAGGGATTACAAATTAAAATTATCCAGCAAGTAGAATTCTTAATATATAAAAGTTGCAAAAATAAAAGCAATAAAGCACAAGTGCTAAAGTTTAAAATGTGCCGTAACCAGCAAACAACAAAAGGCAGCAACTAAAATCTCCAACACTTACACAGCTACAAGCTCATAACCCTGCCAATAAAAATTACACAAACACATGACCAAAGGCATAAAAGCAATCAAGAACAGAGCAAAAAACTGTAATACTGAGAAAAGTCAGTTGAAGCATTCAATATGTAGTAATGCAGAAAATGCAGCAACAATATGTAGAAAATGCGGCAAAAAATATATAGTAAATGCAAAAGATGCAGCACCAATATGCAGAAAATGCAGCAACAATATGCAGTAAATGTAGAAAATGCAGTAAATGCAAAAAATACAAAATTGCATAAAATGTAGAAATTGCAGAAAATAATAAAAGGTAGACCTGCCAGCAATCAAGAATAGGCAGCAACAGAATAGTTAGCACACTTCAAGAGTTCAAGTCAAGTCTGCACCTCCATTATTACTCAAAGGCATATCTAGTTTTGTAGAATTAATAACAAAACCATTAGACAAAATAAAAGTAAATAAATATTAAGATTGAAATAAATAATTCTTAATTAAAACATAAAAGTACAGATTACCTGATTCTATTCTCTCAAGGTCTTCATTTGACTTTCCCACATCCAATGGTATAATTGTGCATCTAAGCCAATTTTGTAACAAATGAGTGCTTCACAATATTTGTAGTCAATGAGCTTCTATAACAATCAAGAACTTGACCCCCGGTGGAGAATGCTGACTCTGATGGACTATTGTAATTGGAACACCAAAAATATCCTTTGCAATCTTGGACAATACTTTATACTTAGAAGAATTCACTTTCCACCAATCCAAGATATGAAATGCATCAGATATTACCTCATGTGACTCATTCAAATACATTATCAATTTCAGAACTTCCCTTGCCATGGACTCTTCTTGGTTGAGTTCTCTCATAAATTCCAAAGCAAACTGATCTGACTCATCTTCTACAACACTAGAAGGTACAACTTCATTACTTGGTGAAGAAACCCCACCATCAAGGTCAATGGCATTTTGTTCAAATATACGATAATGATTGTATAACATCACAAAAGTTGCCTTTACCCTCCCTGCCAATTCTTCAGCCATTCAGAATCCCAAAACAAATTTTTAAACTGCCTTTTTCACAAATTTCATCTTGTATCTTAGGGTCAAGCACTATCCCGATGAAGTGCACATGGTTTATATTATCAAGGTCATCCCAATACTTATCATGCTTTAACTTCATCCTCTCTGACTATCCTTTTAAGAGGGGTATCATTCTTTCTATCCCTACACCATAAATGTATCTTACTAAGAATAGTACGATAATCATGAAAATAAGTATTTGAGTTGACATAAATTGAACCAGAAATTTTGTTTGTGACATCAAAGAAAATCTTCAAAAACTTCACATACACACTTACTACATCCCAATCTTCATCAGTATGAGGTGTCCTAAGCTCTGGATCTAATGCTTCAAACTTCTTATTAGTTTTAAACTCAACAACATACATTGGATCTTGTTCTTGTATTCCAGTGAATGCTTTTTGACACTTGAGGGCTAAATCCAACATTAAATAGGTAGAATTCCACCTTGTTGGAACATCTAACCTTGGCAATATTTTGGTGGTCAACTTAACCAACTCCATACACCTTTTAAACCTTAGAAGCCTAGAAGGTAAGGCCTTCACATACTTAACAGCAAGTCTGATTTTGTAGACAGATAGATCAATATCTTTCAAACCATCAGTGACTATCAAGTTTAAAATGTGTGCACAAAACCTAAGGTGCATTAAGTGACCTTGCAAAACACTTCCATTACAATCATTCACCTTAGTTCTTAGATATTCAACCCCAACATCATTTGCAGATGCATTATCCACTGTAACACAAAAAACCCTATCAATCCCCCACTGCCAACAAACATTTTTCAATGGTTTTTCCTATTGTCTCCCCCTTATGATCAATAACCGAACAAAAATCCAAAATTCTTTTTTACAATTTCCATTTGTCATCTACAAAGTGGCAAGTCAAACACAAGTAACTTTGATTTTGGACAGAAGTCCAACAATCAGTTGTAAGTGACACTCTCTGCTATTTGCTCACTAACCACTTATTCAATTTCAGTTTTTCAGAGCAATACAATCCAAGAATATCCTTCACAATAGTAAATCTAGAAGGAATTTTCATTTTGAGGCAGATTTTATTTACAAATAATCTAAAACCCTCACCCTCAACATGCCTAAAAGGGAAGCTCATCAATTACAATGTACTTAACTAATGCTTCCTTACAAGCCTTTTCATTAAATTTGTCACTCACTGCATTCAACCCTTGATTCAATCCCTCCGCTCCTAGTTCTTCTTTAATAATAAGTTGAAATTGCAAAAAAGTTTGAGATTGATCCCAATTAGGTAGGAGGTGTTTGGGAAACTTCTTACACTTAAACTTTAGGTGGCCAGCTAAATTAGATGTACCATTGTTTTTTGTGTGACTTGCATAAGAGACACCATAAAAATTACACCTAGACCTATGTTTAATGCTAGAAGTTCCCTCAACATGTGTATAATATTCCCACACCCAAGTGTTATTGATTTGGTTTCGTACCTTGCCCTCAATCTTTGCATTTGCAGGCTGCTTAGAGTTAGAGTTGGAAGCTTGTTGTTTCTTCCTCTTCTTTGAAGTGCCTTTTTTACCCTCCTTTTCCTCATCAGGTTGCAGGCAGCCACACCCACATTGTTCACATCTTTCTCACTTTCATCAAGTGCAATCATATTATCTTCTGGAGCTTGGTCATCACTAAATCCACCATCCATCCATCTACATAACAAAACAAATCAAATTCATCTAAAAAGGCAACCAGATTCCATAATTCAAAACCATATTCATAAAATAGAATTGAGAAGACTATATTCATTAAAATAAAAAAAAGACAACAAGATTCCAGCCAAAAAAATAATAAACCAATATTAAAAATTGAAACAAGAGTAATAACGACTGCTTCGAATAAAAGAGAATAAGCAAAAGAGAATAAATTTTTGGCAGTGAAAATACAGGAAGCAAACAAGGATTCCTTTGTAGTTACTAATGATGAAAGCAGAGGTTCTTCTGCACAAGATCCTAAGGAAGGAGTTAGTGAGTTTTTGGCTACTGGTTATAAAATCAATACAGCTTAGAAAATTATGTCTGCATATGATAATGGTTTTTTTGTGCACATTTGGGCTTTTTCTATTGTCTGTTCACTATGCTTTCCTTGGGCTATATTCTTCTTTTTCTATATGAAGTTATTTGTTGGCATGTAAAAAGTAGGAAATAACTATTTAAATTGATTATATTATTTGTGGTGCTGAACTTTGAAACTTCATTAGTATATGGCTCTTATTTTAAATGGAAGGTTTCCATCTCAGCGTGGGTGGAAAGAATCATAATTCTAATTAGCAAAGACTGGCTTCATTATTTTCATCAAGTTAAAAGATTATATATGTGGATCCATTCCTTTTTTCTTTGTCAAATGTGTTCCAATGAATTTATTTCAAAATAAAATGACGTGTTCTATTTTTTGACTTCCTATTTGTTGTTTTCCAAATCAATATAGCTAGGACTGTCCTTGTTTCTTCCTCATGTAATTAATTTAGTAAGATTTTTATTTTTATTTATATAATATGTAAAACACTTGTACAATTTAAATAAAATATGTACTACGTTGTTTAATGTCAACATATTTCCTTTTTCCTATCACCATCATGTGAAACTTTACATTATATTATCTTTTCAACAATCTTTGGATGATATATGAGAGTAGACCTAAATCATCCTATTACCTGATATAGCATGATTCAACTTCATTTGGTTTCACCAAGAAACAATACTCAATAACATAATACGAGCAATGCAAATACCATTATTCAGATATCAGTTCAAGAGGACCCTAACATTATTTGCATAACTCCAAACAGTTGAAAAATATATAGAACTTCAAACAATAGAAGGTTTCAAAATTATAAATTACTTGATATATAATTAGGCATCATTAGAACTTACTAAAATTGAACATATTGAATTTGATGCAAATATTTCTAATGAAGATTTTATCCTTTTCAACTAGTTTAGAGATGCTCCAATCGGCCTGCACTTGCTACCAGGGACCAAGGGGTAGATTCAATGCTTAAGCCAGCCCCTACCATGGCCGGGCTAACTTTTTGAAAGAAAAAAAAAAAAAAATACTTAGTCATATATTTGACTTCTGTTAGTGTGCTTAGTCTAAAGTTTGATGCCCCAGCAAATCTAAGCACATTTAATTTGGTATCTTGTGAAAGTCTTTAATAAAAAATAAAAAATAAAAAATAAATAAATCCAAATGTAAAAACAAGTCTATTGCAACTTGACCGGGGGTAGAGAAGGGCAAAGCTTGCCAAATTGAAAATCAATGGAAAATCTAAACTAAAGTTCAAAGTATTTCTATTTTTGTATTTTCAGAATACTTAGTCCTGCCATGTAGAAACATCAGTTGAAAATTTCCATACTTGATCCATTGTTTTTCACTAAAAAACCTACTGCCAAAATTGGGAAAGTTAAACTCACCTGAATATGAACAAGACATCAACAAAGAATAGCTGGGGCTTGGGGTTAGTCCGATGGAACAGGAGGTTGCAAAACCAGAAGAAAAAGACTAATGGAAGTGTTTATAATCTAAAGGCTAAACAGCTAAAGGATCGAATGATTCAGTCATGGTGGATTGAAGGGGATTGGAATTTAGGAATCTAGGGTTTCAAAGGTTGAGAGAAAGAGCTTTGTCTGTGCCGAAAGATGAGAGAAATATGAAGATTTTTTAGACATGGGGAATAATTCCCTACTTCTCGGGGATATAGGAAATAATTATTAAAAAATTACACGTAGACAGATGTAAAACAAATATAAAAAAAAAATTTGTATATACCTATTTCGGTAGGGTCGGTTGACTAAAATCCAAAAGAAACTTGAACTGAAAAACTGACCTGACCTGAAATATATCTTATTTTCCAAACCAATTTTCAAATTGTTTAGGGCAAGTTGGGTTGGTGGCTGTTTAATTCGGTTGGGTTTGAGTCGGTATTTCGGTTATTCGGTTAAAATGCTTAGCCCTAATTATTGATGATATAGTCAATCTAGCTAGTCCCTTATGCTGCTCATTTAGCTTTTATTTTTTGGAAATGTAATTGGGTTGCCCATAATGTGGCAAGGAAAATCCTTACGGATCCTATTCGTTGTAGGAATTTTTCATTCTTGCAGAGCTGGTATTATAACCCGATAGTCTAGTATATATTTTAGGATGTTGTATGTAAACTATAATGATTACGTAAATCATAAATTTCTATGAAACAAATTAAAATAAGAAAATAATTGGATATATATATAGGTAATTTAAAGTTCACTTTATTGATTTACTTGGATTTAAATTTTCTTTTCATGAGAATTGCATTATAATAGAAATTAGTATATATATATAAAACTTATCGGAGCTCAAAGGTTATAATATATATATATAGTCTTAGAATAATTTCTTACCACATATCTTAAAAGTTAATTTAAGCTATAAATTTATATTAATATATTATTCTACAGTTGTTTTTTTTCTTCGCCTTCCTTTAACCGACTTTATCATTTTCCTTTCCCCTGTTTTCTTTCTTGTTGCTTCGGGAAGCTTCCTTCTTGTGGCTGAGAATCTCCATGCTTGTGTGGGAGTTTAGCTCTCTTTTTCTTTCCTCTTGTTTGGGGTTGAATTCATCCGCGCCAGCCGTGGTAGAGCAGCCCTAAGAACAATAGCTTGGTTATTTTATTCTGGTGTCACACTGCCTTTGCCTTGTTCCTTCCCTTGTTTTTTCTTCATTGAGTTGCAGTTCCTTCTTGCTCACTCAAGAGCTTTACTCCCTCCTTTTAGTATATAGTTCCGTTCCTTCTTTCCTTACCTTTTTATTTGGCCGTGGAGTCCCTGGTTTATCCGTGAGATTACAGCTGCCTGTACTAGACTTGCAGTAGCTGAGCTTGTCTTCTTTGGTGACAAGCTTCTTATTTTCCTTCTTATTACTTGTTGCATCTCCATCCAGCGGCCTATACCTCGGTTGAAGAGCTGTATCAGGGCGTTTGAAGTCTTCTTGCAACCGCACTGTTATTGGCCGTGTAGCTATTCTTATGCTGGCTGTGTACTTTCTACCTCCTACCATGTTATAGCTGTTGGGGTGAGGGCTTTGTGTAACTATTGTCTAGCTGTGTAACAGCAGTAGCGAGGGTGCTAGGTAAGAGGTGTGGGTTGAGTATGGAGTTTTCTTTTGATTCAATTTCTGAACTTTGATTTTCGATTAGGGATGACAGTTTCGGATTCTGGTTACTTTCGGATTCTGGTTACTTTGATAGAATTCCCGTGACAAAGGCTATCTTCTTGATATGTTGTTTGCGTATACTGAGTTTAGGTAACAGATTTAAGAAATTAAGCTAACTATGTTTTCCAAAAGCTAGTTATGTTTTTAACTTATATCTATATCGATTGGAAGGAAAAATTATTATGATTATTTCGAGAAATGCATATCTGGAGCTTCTAGGATGCTACATGACATAATATAATCATACCAAGAGTAAACTTGCTAATAAACTAATCATACATTAAGTTTACCAATCAATAAATAGCTTATACATGTGCAGATTAGTTGACGAAAATTTTCATTTGTCTTTTTATGTTAATTTTCACTTAAAAGATTAAATATATTAAAGAAACCAATGGTATAACTTCCATGTACCCAGAAAACATTGTAATTATCACCCCACAAGGATAGAGAAGAAAAGGTGAAAGAAAGAATCCAATAGATTAATTTATTTTGTCTAGAATAGAGTCATCAGAAGCATTACCTAGTGCTTCCCTGACAAACATGAGCTCCCATTAAACACTTATCTTTTTCTCTACAACCAAATAAACCAGATTGAACAATAGGTACCAACTTCTAAATAAACTAGCTCCATGAGTCCGTTATTTACACCCCCCAACACTTAAATAAATTGTTTAAGGCATCATTCAACTGATAACAAAAAGAGAGAAGCCTAATCCCATAGCATTAATGAAGCAGAAAAGTAAATATGACAATGACAAACTATTCTCTAATGGTAAGAGGAAATAAGAGTGTGTGGTCTATAACTTAAGTATAAATTAGCTAAACAAGTCTAAATATTGTAGTTATAAATTTAGTATATTGCTTTTGTTAAATCCATTTATTTTGTGAAAAATGGACCCTTTAGGTACTAAGAACTCATAAACATTTGTACTAGAGGCCGTCAAATTTGATTTATATTTCATCCATTATTAAAGAATTTGGTTAATAAAGCTAATAGCAGCATCTTGTGGATTTATGTGCGTGATACCTGGGTAATCCTTTTTATCACGTTTGAACACAGAATTTTGTCAGCTAAAATACTCCACACAAGCCATATATCACACTTGATATATTACCTATTTTCCCACCTTCACCTTCTATTCCATTTTCAATTCTATCAAGAAAAACCTAAAAAAAAGACTTATAACAAAATAAAATTAGAACAAATATACACAAAAAAGTTACTTACAAATTCAAGATCCAGACCACATGTTTGCATTATACTTCTCTTAAAATAATTGCATTTTGTTTGTTTTCTACTCACCTTGGATAATATTAGAAAACTCCAGTAGAAAATGTTCTTTAGAATTGGGGTATGCATCACTACCTTGTTGTTTTTATATAATTTTTTATTATTAGGAATAACTGTCCATTCTCTCTATCTATATTAAGGGGAGCTATGTCTTTTAATATTTCCGTGGGTGCCTCCACTTCGTTTTCTAGAATTACCTTATTGAATTTTTATATTTGAGCTAGTAATAACTCTCAATTTAAGTTGGCAGAAGCCTTCTTTCAAGTTCATTCATATCATTGCTGAGGTTAAATTCAATGATTAGAATCGGATGTTGATATATAAGTTTTAGTAGTTAGAGGATTATAACCATGAAATTGTAAACTAAGTAATATGTGAAAATATGATTTTCAGTTCCTGGAACCTATTATGACTTGATGACACATGTGAACGCAAGAGGAAGTAATGAGGAAGATTCGTAAACTATGAGTGGTCAACTATTACCTTTGGGGGCTAGATTATTATGTGTGTATTTGAATAGATATGATATATAAAAAATAAACAAGTGCAGTATTTCAGTGATTTATTTGAATTATGTTTGTTTGATATTGGTTGTAGTTGATAAGGGCTAGCAAAATGAGATTTTTTTGAGAAATGATTTTTATTTCCAAAATTGAAATCCAGGTGAACCTAGGATATTTTGATTTGATATTTTGATATAAGATACTCTAATTCTTATAATTATTTTAAAAGAAATGAGTGCTCAGCCCCGGTGGGATGGATTGTATACGGAGAATTAACCTGTTGTATGGGGCTGAGTTACTTTGTTAGCCCTTTGCTTGCTTTGTATGCTTTGAATGCCTTGATTGTTTTAAGTGGATTATATAGTGTACTAATTGAACTGTGTCAGCTCTATTTTATATTTCCATATTTGTATTTGTGTAATCTTAATAGTTTTGAAATATATGACATGTTGATATTAATTGATAATATATTCTATATATGTGTTGGTTGATGTTAGTACCATTTAGATACAATTTTTCATTCAAAGGATGAAAGTTTGCAGTCGCATTAGAGCTGTGGTTATTTTCTTAATAACAAGATCTCGAGGATGGCGGTTAGCGATAATGGACTTTGTTGAGTGTTTGACGGCAAGGTAATTTTTCAGAATCTCAATCTTGAAGTCAAATGATGAATTTTTGCAGTCACATTAGAGCTGTGGGGTTCTTGGTCTTATGTGGGGGAATAATCTAGTTAATTATTATTATGATGAGAATCGGAGTGGAGCTCCTTGTTGTATTTGTTGTTGTAGTTGTTATTGTATAACAACAAGAATATGTTTTTAAATTTTATGGGCATGTTCCACTTTATGGAGAACTTCTGCCGAAATTTTTAATAAATTGTTATAAGTTTCAGTAAACAAATTTTTGTTAGTTAACTCATATTTTATAAAATTTACTTTTACTCTTTAGTTTAGTCAAATGTCGTGTCGTGTTCGTTTCTTGATTTGAAATCAGGGTTACAGAGGTTTGGTTATCCATTCCTCTAGCCAGTTATACCTTTGAGAAGGGTGTGACAGTTGGCTTAGGAATTTACAGTAAAGCCCAGTTGCTGTTTTTAGTATCAATAATATGACCTATGTATCTTGCTTAAACCTCACCCCCCCTCCCCTACTTTTTGATATCTTTTTTTTTCTTGTTTTTTTTTTCTTTTCAAGTTATAGTTTCTGTTTATATCTAATAGCAACCTTAGATATAAAAGAGCCTATTTTATCTTGGGAGGCTTATTTACTATAACCTGTTGCAAGTGAGGTGTAAATATATTTGTGTAACAATGGAAGACATAAGTCCAAAAATGTTTGTTGTAATTGATGTTGTCAAACTAAATGAATTTGATGGTTCTTGCTTCTAACGTTGGGTGAGCAACATGTTCTTTTTCTTAACAACCTTGAAGATTGCTTATGTGTTGAATGAAGAAAAGCCTTCTCCAACTATTACAAGGGAAGACAATCTAGATGAATGCGCAATAAAGTAAGAAGAAAAAAGAATTATGAAGTGCAATCAATATGACTTCATGTGTACATTCTTACTGGTTTGTCCAACTCACATTTTGACATTTATGACTCCAAATTTGTTGGGAAAACTACTAAGGAATTATGGGAAGATTTGGATCACAATATTAAGTTGAAGATATTGGCAATAAGAAATTCATAGTTAGTAAACTTTTTGATTTTACATTGACCAATGACAAATCTGTTTCATCTTATGTTCTTGAGTTACAAATTCTCATGAATTCTATAGTTTCTGATGAATCATTTCAAATTTCTACCATAGTTTTAAAATTTCCTTTGACTTGGAAAGATTGTCAGTAAAAAATTAAAACAAAAGAAAGATGTTATGACTATGCAAGATCTAATCAAATATTTTGGAGTTGAAGAGAATTCTCAAAAACTGGATAAATTTGAATCATACAAGTCTCAAAAGGCTTTAGTCATAAAAAGTACATCTATTTCTCATGGAAAGAAAATAAAATATTTTGGTCAAGGAAAGAATTTAGATAAAAAGAAGAAAAAGGTTGAGTGTTAGAAGTGTGGCAAACTTGGACACTTCAAGAAACAATGCCGAGTTTATCTAAATCCGAAAAAGGACCAAACCAACATGGTAATCAATGATGAATTCCTTGATACAATTTCTAAAATTAACTTGGTTGGACAAGATGAAGAATGATGGCTGGATTTTGGTACTAACAAGTATATTGCAATAGACAATAATCTATTCAAGAATTATAAGTCATTAGAGGATGAGCAAAGTCTTTTTTTTTAAAGGGAAATGTTTCTATTGCAAAGGCCATAGGAAAATGAACAGTAATCCTGAATCTTTCTTCTAGTAAAAAGTTGATTTTGAATGAAGTTTTGCATTTTCTCAAATTAGGAAAAATCTAATTTTTGTAAGCTTATTTAATAAGTGTGGTTTTAAAATTTTGTTTGAATCAGATTATGTAATTATGTCTAAAGGTGAGAACTATGTTAGAAAAACATATGTAGCCAATGGGATATACAAGATTAATATTAATAAAAAAGTTACAAGTTCTGTTTATTTTGCTTCTTCTTCTTCTCATTCTTCTACTTCTACTCTTTCTTTCTTTTTTTTCTTTTTTAATTTATGGCTTAATCATTTGGGTCATGTAAATTATAATAGTATTAGAAGTATGACTAAATTAGGAGCAATTTCTATTGAGTCATCCCATGACTTGAAAAAATATGAAACCTGTATTAAGTCTAAAATAGTTAGAAAGTCTTTTGAAAAGGTAGAAACAAGTACACAACTTTTAGATCTAATACATTTTGATATATGTGAATTAGAAGGTATTCTAACTAGAGGTGGCAAAAGGTATTTCATAACACTTATAGAAGATTGTTGTAGGTATGTTTATGTATTTTTTTTAAGGACAAAGGATGAGGCTTTTGATAAATTTAAAGTTTACAAAGCTAAGGTAGATAATCAATTTGAAAGAAAGATTAAAATCCGACAATTTGATAGTGGTGGTGAATATCTTTTTTTCAATGATTTATGTGAAGAGAATAAAATAATCCATTAGGTCACTGCACTTTATAGTCCTCAACAAAATAGTGCTACAAAAAGGAAAAATAGGACCTTAGTAAATATGATAAATACTTTGTTACTAATTTCAAGATTACCTAAGAATTTGTATGGGGAAGAACTCATGACTTCTTAGTACATACTTAATCGTATATCCCACAAGAAAACTATTGTTTTCTCCTTATTAATTATGGAAGAAGAAAAACCTTCTTTTGGCCATTTACAAATTTAGGGATGTAAAGCGTTGGTAAGGTTAACCAATCTTAAAAGACCCAAACCGGGGGAAAAAATGACTGAGTGTAATTTTTTTGGTTAAGCTCACAATAGTAAGTCAGATTTCTTACTATTAAAGTAACTGATTCAGTAAATCAAAATATAATTATAGAATCTAGAGATGCAAAATCCTTTGAGAATTCATTATATAGAGAATGGAAAAGAAATTACATAAATCAAGAGGATAAAGATGGCTATACACATTTAGAAATTCAAGTATCTGATTTGTAATCAAATCTAGAAATTAAAAGAGAAATTGAGCCTAGAAGAATGAGAAAGAAAGAAAAAAAAACATATGGTTCAGATTTCTACCAGTACATGGTAGAAGAAAAAATTTATAATCCTGCATATAACATAGATCATGATCCTTTAACATATAAAAAAGCTATGACTTCAAGAGATTTTGCATTATGGCAAGAAGCTATAAATGATGAAATGCAGTCAATTATGACTAATGAAACTTGATTTTTGACTGATTTACTACCTGGTTTTAAACCAATAGGCTGTAAATGAAATTTTAAGCGAAAGCTTAAAATAGACGACTCTTGAATAAATATAAAACCATGTTAGTAGCAAAATGGTTAAAACAAAAGGAAGTAATATATTATTTTGATACATATACCAGTTGCTAGAATTAGTACAATAAGACTTCTGATGTCATTAGCTTCTATTTATAAACAAGTTATACACCAAATGAATGTTAAAAATGTTTTCTTGTCACACCCTTCCTAGAAGTATGACTGGCCAAAAGAATAGATACCCTAAACCTATGTAACCCTGACTCCTAACTAAAATGAAGAATACATGACACTAAGTGCTAATATGACTGTAATGTTTCATTCCCTGGGCTTCAAATGTACTGTCCTCTCAAAGAATACCTTGCTACAACAACTACTAGCAAGTCAAGGTCCTGTTGGTGGAGTCTAAGAAGAACCTAAAGCTAAAAACATAAAAGAAAGAAGAGTAAGTCATATAAACTCAGTGAGTGAAAAATGCACCCAATGGGTACTAGCATAAAACATCATTAAAGTTATAAATCATTATCTTGATCAAATCATATCAACATAACTCACTCTTTGGTTACATTCTATATATAGATATATATATATTACATAACTCACAAGTAATCATATAACAAAATCAAACAAAGCATCCAATGGCCATCGATTGTAATAACTTAGCTCCCACACACCATACATATATATATATATATATTCTTCCTAGGGCTATTCAGCTCCCGCACACCAAGGCACATAATCTCCCATAATAACCTCTTTAGGGCTGAGTTACTCGAATATATATATATATATATATATATATATATATATATATATATATTTGTATAATCATGTAATCAAATCAAATTTATCCTAGGTATACTGGATTCTAAATCATATTACATGTGGATTCTCTAGGCCCCATCAATCACATACAAATCATGCAATCCATCACATACTAAATGGCAAATTTGTGAAGGTTTAGAATTTCATCACATAATTCAACATTTATAATTAACTCAAAGTATTGAACACATCTTTACCAAAAAAATATATAAATATATATATATATATGTATATACTTGTAGTTTCTAACTTTCTTCAAATATTATATCAATGATATTTTCTAGTTCTTGCATCTTTTCTCCATTGGCTTTGCGTGTGGACTACTGTCATTTTGCCTTCCTCTTTACTTTATGCAATTTAATTTATGTCTTTAATTTACAGTCTTTACATTTATACACTGCATAGCATAATTAATAGCAATCCTGCTATTCCTTTACTTCACTATCCCTATAATCCTCCCCACTCTTCTTGGACTTCACCTTCCTATTTGGTATCAGAGCCAAGAGGGAAGTAAGGATGAAAGTGTGAAGATTTATCTTATTCTACTTTTCTATATCAGATCTTCATATTTAACTTGAAATAATTATATTGTTTATTGATGGTGTTAAAATAATCCAACTGAGTCCTCTAGTTGGCAATAAGGCTTGTTTAAGGGCGTGGTTAAGCCCGTGTAAAGGTAGTAAGTTCTAGCTATCGTAGGTTGTTGAGCATTTTGTTAGCCTGATAAACTATATAACTTCTTTCTTGAAGAGATATTAAGATCTGATATGGTTCAAGTAAATCAAGATTCAGTACTCATCCTTACACTTCTATGAAACCTATGATTTTGATATTAAGTGGAATGAGTTATTGCATCCTCATCTGAATCTATACTTTCTACCTTTCTTTTACTTTCAAGATGCTTAGATCGTTTTCCTATTCTTTTTCTACTTCTTCTCCCTCCTAGTCTTTTTCTCCATCTAACAAAATTCTCAAAGAAGAAATCAATTTTGAAGAAATTTCTTAATCAATTGATAATTGGAAAATTCTAAAAATCTCAAGCAATGAAATTTATAAACCCAATTCTATGTTCTCCCTTAAAAATGATCATACAACCATAATTGTAGAATAAATAATCCCAATTGATTCTAATTATGAAGAAATTCCTTCAAAAAAATCCCTTAAAATTCATAAACAAAAAAACTATTATTTATACCTTGGGTGCATCCAAGTCACTGCAAAACCTTTAACAAGAGAAGGACTTAACACCTCTTATTCTCTTGTGTCTTCGCGATTATTCAAATGACCAATTTTCATGAATCATTCCTAGGAACATTTGGAACTAGCTTTTGCAGTGGTCCGATCTACTTCAATTGTTTCCCTAAATATGACTATTTCTTTACAAGATAAAAATATTTTAGATTTTTTAATCTTAAATGTCAAACTTTCAAATTTTAACATTAAACCAGGGTCTTTTCCATTAGCTTTAGTGCATAGAATAAAATATAAAGCAATAATTTTAGCTTTTACTTCAAAATCTCTTCAACAAGGAAGAAAAGGAAGAAACAGTACATGTTTCTTATGGATCTTTCAAAAGCTAATGTAACAACATCAAAATCAATTTCTTGGGAAGATGTTCATCTCCCTGAAAAATGGACTTTTGATAAGGCTATGCTAGTTCAATCAAAACCCTCTTCTATTTATGAAATAACTCAATACCCTATGGGCAAGTAGAAATCTTTTTTAATAGAACAAACAGTCAAAGATTTTCAAATACTTATCAAAATTCTGAAAGTTGAAGACTCTCTTGTTCATCAAGACATTCTTGTTCTTTAATTCCTTCAATAATTCATCTTCAAGGTTTAGAAAATACTTCTAGGATTCCTAGGGCGTTATACACCAAAGATGATAACCAATCTGAAAAACTTCCTTCTTCAACTTTTTCATCCTTAAATGACAATATAGAGATCAATACAATTCAAAATGTTTTCCAAATTGATAAAGAATCTCTAGAAAAAAAATTTTATCAATGAGAAAAAAAAAATTCCTAGAACTTGGTTTTTTGAAAAAATTTGCTGGTTCTAAAAGACAAAAAATATAAACTTAATATTACAATTTTATGGAAACACATAAAATTTATATTCCATTCTTTGATTGGTTTGTAGTATATGCAAAAGAAACTGACCTTAATTACCCTTTTTGTAATTCAGTCAGTGTTAAACAATAAAACTTCAAAACCTTGGATAACCCAAAATGATAAAGTAATTACTTTTATACTTCCTCCTAAAACAAGGTTAAAAATTCCTACACAAAATGCTTTGAGAAAAAATATTCCAGTCCATGCAACTCCTCTCAAAACTAAAGATTTAACTAAACAAGTTACTTCTAAAGATATTCAATCTCTTTATGAACAAAATAATTAAATCAATATTTATTTTCAAGCTTTAGGAGATCATTTTCTCCAATTCTAATCTTGGCCAATCTTCAGACCAGACTCATCAACATAGTGAGAACCTTGCTTTCTCACCTTACCAAGTGCTAACCAAAATTCTCCAAAATAGGATTTTCTTAATAAAATTTCCCAATAAATAGCTAAAATTGACAAAAATATTGTCCAAGACACTTCTGTTAGACAAAATCATTCAATCAATAATCTTAGTGATGCTGAGTCTGAGCACATGAGAAAAGATCCCACAAAGAATTCAATCCAATACAATCTACCAATTGACATAAACCACAAAAATTATATTATCCTAGGGCTTCTCCTTTAGATTCGCTCATGGAAGAAAAATCCCAGATAATCAATAATTCATTTAGTGCAAACATCTATGAATGGAATATAGAAGAATAATCTGAATACAATATTCTTAACATGTTATAATAGATGACTATGGTCAGTATTGCTTATCAAATTACCCATAATTGTTCTAACCAACAAATAGTCCATATTTTAATTGATGGTTTTATTGGACAACTAATAAGATGGTGGGAATGATCATCTCAGTTGAAGTAGAAAAAAGCCAATTTGTTTTGCTATCAAAATTGATGTCGAAGAAAATCCAATCTTAAGCAATGAAGGTGATGAAATCCCTAATGCGACCTATACCTTAATCTTTACTATCACAAAACATTTCATTTGAGATATGTCTATATGGCGTGACAAATCCACTGAATAACTTTCAAATCTTAAATGCCGCACTTTAGCTGACTTTAGGTGGTATAAGGATACATTCTTTATCAGAGTCTTCACTAGGTCTAATAGCAATCAACATTTTTGGAAAAACAAAATAAAAAATTCTAGTTGATCTTCCTTCACTCTCTAGGATTAAAGTTAGAGAAAAAATTTGTAATATCAATGATGGAAACAACCCTTATGATCAATTAACTTATGGATAGTTTTGCAGCTATGTCCAAAAGGTTGTTTTAAAAATCTATCAGGGATGACAAGATTCAAAGACAATTAGCAAAAAACCCTAACCGAAAATATTTAGGAAGTTTCAAGTGCTCACTATGGATTTGATTGTTCTCCCAATTCTTCAAAACATAAAAAGAAAATGTTTCTGAAGCTCCCAAACATTACAAAAAATCTTCAAAGAATCGAGTTAGTAAAAGAATACAACACAAACGTGCTCCTCAATATTTTCAAAATAAAAATAAACCTCCTGTTGTTTGTTTTAAATGCAATAAACTAGGACATATTGCAAAATGTTATCGTATTACAAGAAAAAATAAAAGCCTTGAATATCAATGAAAATATTCTAGCTCAACTTGATAGTCTTCTAATCAAAGTTTCATACTGAAAGTGAAGCTTCACCTTCATCTGATAATGAAGAACTTAAACCAAATTCAAAATGATGAAGTTTATTAGGAAGCCTCTCAACAAACTCTTGAATGTAATGTCCTCACTAGAGAACAAGATCTTTTTTTTTTTGAAGTCATTGCAAGTCTTCTTGAAGATGAAGGCAAGAAAAATTATTTACAAAAGTTAAAAGAAACTTTGGATGTCCTAGAATAATTAAGACTCTTCCTAATCTTCCTATAACAGTAAACTCTTTCAATTTAAAAGATGTTTTATCCATATTTAATTCTATAAAAACTCAACCAATAACCCTCTAAGATTTACAATATGAAGTCTCAAACTTAAAAGTTAAAGTAAAAAGTCTTAAGCTTCAGCAACGAGAAAATTTTTCAGCAATTCAAAGATTTCAAAAAGGAAAAAAAAAAATTCTATACAAAAGTCTTCTAAATCATCTTCTAATGAAAAACCAATAGAATTTTCTGAAGAAAATTTCCTCAATCTTATTACAAGAGTTAGTCATCAAAAATGGTATATTCCAGTCAAATTAATTATTGGAAAATCTTTTGTTCTTGAAATTATAGTATTGTTTGATACTGGTATAAACTCTAGCTATATTTTAAAAGGACAAGTTCCCATAAAATATTATAAAAAAACTTCTGAAAGGTTAACCTCTGCTAATGGCACAAAGATAATCATTCATTACAAATGTTCAAATGTTATAATTGATAATTCTCCTTTACAAATTTCTACAACTTTCCTCCTTGCAAAAAATATCATAAATTTAGTAATCCTAGGTTCAGATTTTATTTTTTAACTTGATTCATTCTGGGTCAATAAAGGAATTCATAAAGAAGTCATGGGTCAGGCTGTATCTTTCCTATTTCTTAAAAAACATGTTTTTTGAAATGTCAATCCTCTTGAAAATAAGCAAAAACAAATCAATTTTCTTTCTAATGAAATATCTTTCAAAAGAATTGAAAACCAAGTCAATGATTCGGTCAATAAAAACAAAATTAAAATTTTTGAAGAAAAAAAATTCAAAAAAGGATTTGTTCTGATCTTCCAAATACTTTCTGAAAAAGAAGACATCATATAGGTTGATCTTCCAAATGAAAAAAAATTTCACGAAAATTAGATTCCTATAAAATCTGGTCCAATTCAAATGAATTAAGAAATGCTTAAATTCTATCAAAAGGAAATCAATGATCTTCTTTTAAAAGGAAATTAATGATCTTCTTTTAAAAGGAGATCCAAGAGCAAGAGCCTTTGGTCTTGTTCTAGTTTTTCATGTCAACAAAAATGTTGAAACTGAGAATAGTACTCCTCGCTTAGTTATCAATTATAAACCTTTAAATCTAAGCCCTTTAATGAATTAGGTATCCTAATCTTAACAAAAAAGACCCTCTCAATCGTCTTTACTCTTCAAATATATTTTCAAAATTTCATATAAAATCTAGTTTATGGCAAATTCAAACAAAGGAATCTGATAGATACAAAATTGTATTTACTGTCCCATTCGGTCAATATGAATGGAATATAATGCCTTTTGGATTAAAAAATACTTCTTCCGAATTCTAAAGAATTATGAATGATATTTTCAATCCTTATACAAAATTTATCATTGTCTATATTGAGTAAAATAAATTAACTTTTGTTTCGCTTTCAATTTTAAACTAATTTCCCTAATCAACAATAATTGAAATTTTTGCCAATACCTACGAATTTCTAAATTTTCATATGTCCTCTAAAGAATATGCATGTTCGTTAATATATAATAACCTTTAAGGTATGCATGTTCAAAAGTTAAATTAGTTGATAAAGAAAAAATTGAAATATCTAGGACTTATCTTATATAGATTATATTACAATTAAGTCATTTACGTAATATTATTATAGGTGATATGAAAAATTTATTTAAAACCTTTATTACTATTATTACTGGTATGTGACACTAATTTATTCAAAACCTTTATTACTATTATTACTGGTATGCGACACTAATTTATTCAAAACCTTTATTACTATTATTACCTCCAATATACCATGCCTGGTAGCCTTGAACAAAATAGTGTGGCCGAAAGGCATAATCGCACCCTTAAGGACATGATGAGGAGTATGATGATAGATCAAACTTGTCTGAATATCTTTGGGGGGAAGCCATTAAAACTGCCTTGTACATCCTTAATAGGGTTCCCAGTAAAGCGGTGCCTAAAACACCTTTTGAGTTGTGGACTGGGAGGAAGCCTAGCTTAAACCATTTTCGTGTTTAGGAGTGTCCAGCTGAAGTGAGAATCTATAACCCAATTGAGAAGAAAACTGATCCTAGATCTACCCTCTGTTACTTTATTGGTTATCCAGATCACTCTAAAGGATACAGGTTATATTGCCTCGCACAAGGAACCAAAATAATGGAATCACAAACTGCCAAGTTCTTGGAATTTGATGTTGCTGAGTTGGAAAAGTCTTCACCTTTAGATCGGGGAGAGCGAAATGAGGAATATTACTATTCCATTATATGGTCTTGTCAGAAGCAACTGTTTCCATGCCTGTTGTGAGAACAGGTGATGAGGGGGAAGTAAATGAACAAGCTGAAGTAGCACCACCTGTTCCCACTGATGCTACTGCACATGTTCCTAATGAAGCTCCTCAGCAACAGAATCCAGTTACACAAATACCTGTTAGAAGATCTGAACGGTAGAGAAAGCATGCTATTTCTAATGACTTCATTGTGTATTTAGGTGAAATGGATTATGATGTTGGTCATATTGTTGATCCTCCTACATATGGAGAATATGTCTCCAGTCCACAGTCAGACAAGTGGATTAAAGCCACGAGAGAAAAGATGCAATCTATGGTACATAATGGTGTATGAGAATTGGTTGCATTTCCAGAGGGTTGCAGACCCATTAGGTGCAAGTGGGTTTACAAGACCAAAAAAGATTCAAAATGAAAAATTGAGCCTTTCAAAGCAAAACTTGTAGCTAAAGGTTTCTCTCAAAGAGAAGGTATAGATTTTAGTGAGACTTTCTCTCCTGTCTCAACTAAAGACTCATTTAGGGTCATCATGGCATTGGTGGCTCATTTTAATCTTGAGTTAAATCAGATGGATGTTAAGACAGCCTTCTTGAATAGAGATCTTGCTGAAGAGGTTTATATGGTTCAACCTAAAGGTTTTAAAGAAAATGGAGAGAGTGAACTTGTTTGTAGACTCACGAAGTCTATCTATGGTCTAAAACAAGCATCTCGATGGTGGATTTTGAAGTTTGATGAAGTAATCACCTTTCTTGGTTTTGTTGAAAATAAGATTGATCGGTGCATATATCTCAATGTTAGTGGGAGCAAATTTATCATACTGGTTTTATACGTCGATGATATTTTGCTTGACAATAGTGACGTTGGTTTATTACATGAGACAAAATTGATGTTATCTAAGACCTTTGACATGAAGGATCTTGGGGAAGCATCATTTGTCCTTGGCATTGAAATTCATCGGGACAGATCTCATCATTTGTTGGGTCTTTCTCAACGAGCATACATTGATCGTGTGCGCGATAGGTTTAATATGCATAAATGTAAGCCTGGGGATGTACCAGTTGTCAAGGGTGATAGATTCAGCTTGGATCAGTGTCCCGTTAATGATTTTCAGAGGGAGTTCATGAAGAATGTGCCTTATGCTAGCATAGTTGAAAGCTTGTTGTATGCTCAGGTTTGCACCAGACCTGACATTGCTTTTGCAGTGGGAGTTCTTAGTAGATATCAGTCAAGCCCAGGTCCAAAACATTGGGTTGCTGCGAAGAAAGTTATGAGGTATTTGCAGAGGACCAAGGATTTTATGCTGGTGTATAGAAAGGTTGATCACCTGAGTATCCTGGTTACTCTGATTCTGACTTTGCTAGTTGCAAGGATGATCTGAAATCTACATCAGGATACATTTTCATGTTAGCTAGGGGAGCCGTAATTGGAAAAGTTCTAAATAGACAATCACTACTTCTTCCTACTATGCAAGCCTGAGTTCGTTGCTTGTTATGGAGCATCGACATAGGGTATATGGTTGAAGAACATGATAACCTGTCTTGGTGTTGTTAATTCGATCCTCTAGACCTCTTAAAATTTACTAGTGACAACAGTTATGATGTGTTCTTTTCAAAGAATAACAAGAACTCTAGTGCATCGAAAGCTATTGATATTAAGTATATGGCTACCAGGGATTTAGTGAAAAAGGGAGACATTATGTTTGAATACATTGAAACAGAAAAAATGTTAGCAAATCCTTTAACCAAATGATTTAGGACTGAGGTTTTCAAAAATCATGTTGATAACATGAATATTGTAGAGTCCTTTGATGTTTTTGGTTAGTAGGAGTTTGTGTTGTTTTATTCAAACTAGCTAGCATATTATATATGCTATTTTATGTTTGTTTACATCCTTGTTGGATGGTACGTTTTATTAATGAAAATAATAGTTATTTTCATTATGATATGATTGATGTTGTATATGCACATATAGTTATTTATGACATGTCATTGTATTAAAATCTTAAGACTTTGTGTTTGTCTTAAGTGTGACGGTTTTGTCAATTTGGAGGTATGTCTCAAATGACACTAATTGGATATCTCGAGATGGTTGTTGAGACATACAAGCTTAAAATCAAGCTTAAGTGATTTCTAGTGCTTTGGAAAGCATCCAGTTTTAATGAAATCACCTGGAGGACCGACAATGAAAATAGCATATATTGATCACATTTAGATGCTATTTTTCTTGCTACACTACCACATCTGGATGCATTGCAGATTAGGTTGTTGGCATTTGTAACCATAGATTGGTCTTGTGTCGTTTAAGTGGTACAATGATTGCCATGATTCAGTGTTAATAACTTAATTGGGCTGGATTGTTTGAAGTGCGTCTTAGGACCAAAATTTTTCTTTTAAAATTGTGGCCACATAAAAGTTATACTTTGCCCGAGAGTAATTTTCTAAAATTATGTTTTTCAAAATTTTTAAAACTACAATTAATGATTGCCCAAGTGGGAGAATGTTAGAAATTCCATATGTGGGCTGCCATTAATTATATAGTTTTGTTTTAATAATAAAACGGGCTTAAGGTTTGGAAAATTTCATAAGAGAGGGGTGAGTTCTATGGACTCCGTGAGTGGAAAATAATATCCAAAGGGATAGCATCACACCACACAAATGTATAACATATATAGTAACATCATGTAACATTGTTTATATCGTAACTCACGTTATAAGTATATATTGTAATCATCATAAAATCACAATTTACATGATACACAATATCACAAGTTAATCAAAGAAATAATATCAAGCAAAGAAACCAAAGGGCCAACGAGTAACCCAGCCCCGCACAACAGTATCACCATCTGCCCAGCATTTACGCGCCCACACAACAGATTAATCTCTGTACACAATCCATCCCTCTGGGGCTGAGTACTTAAGTTTTAAAACCATTCATCAGAATCAAAATTTTCTCGGGATTTAAAATCAGAACATCCTAGGTGCACCTGGATTTTTAATTTTTGAGATAAAAATCATTTTTTTTTAATAAAAATCTCACTTTGTTGGCCCTTATCAACCATAACCAATATCGTACAAACATAATTCAAATAAATCACTAAAATACTATAATTACTCATTTTCCATATATCACGTATATTCAAATACACATCTAGTTACACATAATAATCTAGTCCCTAAAGGCAATAATTAACCACTCATCTTTAACTAATTTCATTCGTCACTCGCACTTGCGGTCACGCATCTCATCAGGTCCATATTAAAATCCGTAACTGAAATCCATATTTCCAAATAACATTTAGTTCTTAAATGTTATTATTATAATCTTTTAATTACTATGCTTATATGTCAACCTATATAGGTTTCTTTATGAAAGTTTTTCTATTAGGCTATTATATGTCAAGTAGTATAAATTGTACTTTATGCTGTAAGATTGATAGTGAAAAGACATTTAAGATGTCTTGGTAATGCATAGGGTAGAAAGGAACTACTAAAAAAAAAGTTAGAAAACACAAGTGAGTTAAAATGTTGAAACTGTCCAAACTCGGGATTTGGATCAGTGTTCACTTTAACAGTCATATCCTCCTTTAGAAAATTTCAAATCCAATTTCGTAAAATTTATTAAATACTAGACACATGTAGCTTTATAATAATATATCATTTGAAATTTTTAGATTTATATATCAATACAACTTATTCTTTAAAGTTGCATCAAATTCTGCAAAATGCAGGATAGTTAATCGAACATAACTTTCTCTATGAAAAAGGAAATTCAATTCCATTTGTTGGATTTATTAATAGACAAGTATATATTTCTAGATAGGTATGTATTATTTGGGATTGTGTATTAGTACAGTTAATTATTTGAAGTTTACTCCCTTTATCAATCATTTAATCCCTTATTCTTTCTAAAATTTTCAGGCTCTAACTTCTCCTTCTAAAGTTCATAAATTCCAATTCTTAATCAACTACCAAATGATAAGAGTTCCATTTCAAGAGAAAAATACTATTTTAATCAATAAAATTCACATGGCTCACCCTTTACATATATTCATATTCCGATTCTACTAAGCATTTTATAAATAAGTTCATGATTCCTAAATCTTACATATTAACCTCTAACCTTTCTTTTTGAAACTAATTCCTCTTGACTATTTATCGAACGTTTGAAAAAAATATTTATTTTTCTTGAAGGTATATGTATGTATATTTGTACATCCACCGTGAAATTCTACACTAGCTATCCAAACCACTTTTCCAAGGTAATATATATCATTCCTATACTGCCTATTTTAATAACTAGATACACTACTGTTTATATATAGATTCATTGTTATTAGCTCTTGGTTCATGATTTCAACTCTTTTACTTTATATATTCAAACCTATAACAACTTGGTATAATTGAATTCCCACAATTCGCTTAGCCAGGAAAATCATTTGCTACACTCATATAAGACTCACGGCCACAACTGAGAACAAAACAGGCAATAACACCTTTCATAGTTGTAACACTTCATAGCTCTTACCTTAACTTTAGGAGAAAAAGAAATGAGGTTAAGGTGGTTGTGCACAGGCAGACCAGGGCAGCCTTCAGCTACTCCTAACTTGGCTGGAATAGCAAGGAAATCATAAGAATAGAGGTAGAGCAAAGGAGGATGGTAGCTACCACCAACCCATCCATTTGATAGCTCCAAACTTCACCCACTCACACTCCAAAAACCTTCACACCAAGAGAACAAGATCATCTCACAACAATGTTGAATTGGTTACAAGCAACATAGAGGTCACGATCAAGAAAGGAGAAGCAGTTTCCCACGACTAAAATGCAAGTCATGCTGACTATTAGCCAAATTGACGACACAGGGAATAAAGTAATAGAGCATGACCAAAAAGGATCAAGTAAAATTTTCAGTTACAAGAGCAGGACCATGGCTGAACTGATAAATTTGTGGAAATAAAGTCTATGGAAAAGGAAATAATGAAGTTAGTTGCTATGGGAAATCATATAGCAGAATACAAGAAGACTAAAACAAAAGAGCTGGGAGTTACCACCCGATGCAATTAACTGGATTGGAAGGAAAGATGCTAACGTGTTGCACCAAGGCAACTGCTCCCATGCTTCCAAACTCAACTCGAGCATGGTCATGCCACAAAAGAGAAAACCACCTGTAGCATCCCCCAAAACAGGGCTCCATCTCCTCGGCAGTTGTTGATCCTTCAAGCAAATGGCTCCCCTTCAACTCCACATACACTCACAATTCAAGGTTCAAGAGATTATAGTGCCCAAAATAACCAAAACAAGAGAAAGGATTAAAGAATTATCATCCAGCAGTTAATCTCCCAAACGCAAAGCCATAGGACCAGGCAAGGGTAAGTCGGCTAGCAACAAAAAAAAAATTGGGGAGAATAACAAAATAAAGAGATAAAGCAAGAAAAAACATAACAACCAAGCAAACTAATTTAAATTGAAGTCAAATTCAATATATATATATATTATTGTTCCTTAAGTTATGGCGGACATCTCTTCTTGGTAAGTGTATATATACTAGTTTATTATGTTTATTCATTTGTTTCCTTTATCACTAAAATTACATGAGATGAAATCAAAATTTCAATTTTTAATTTAACTATACACACTTATATAATTTATTTATTTCAAATACTTGTATTCGAAAAATTGTTCAATTGCACTGTTTCTTATTTACCTTGTTTATTTATAACTAGAATTTACACATTAAGTCTAAAGCTTGAATTTACGTTATCGGGTTGTAAGAGTTATGACAAAAAGGAAGCAAGCTAATGTGAAAAATATAAGAGACGTGTATTGATGGAGTTTCCAAATCATGTGATGTCTGAATTTTTGGATAAAATTTAAATTTTATCTAAGATGTGTGATAACTCAGTACAATAACAATAAATTCTATTGGAAAGGAAAATTTTAGTACTTTTGGTTAAGAAAAAATAAAATAAAATAAAATACTCACTTTTATTTTTATTTTTATTTTTATTTTTATTTTTATTTTTATTTTTATTTTTTCTCTTTTCTCTTTTCTCCTATTTTCCTTTTTCTTTTCCCTTATTTTCTCTTTCTTCCCTACCCTATTTTTCCCCTGTTTCTCGACTGTTCCAACGTCCTCCTTCAAGAAGCCGAAGCTCCCCATTTCGTCGTCACTAGCTCGTGCCTTGCTTCCTTTCCAGCTCACATTTGACAACTTGAGGATCAAGCTATGGAGCAGTAGTAACCACTATCAGACACGGCCTCTAGTAGCTGCTCAGGTAATGAGGGGGTTTGGGGGTAAGAATATGAACAAAGTGGTGAGAAAATGATGGGCAAAGTGTTGATAGGGGATGAAGGATCTTGGAATTTGTTGGGTTGTTGTAGATTTCCATGATTCATGCTTTTTGTTGCTTCTAAATGGCTCATCCAATTTCAATTTAGTGTTTGATTTGTGGCTAGAGTTGGATTCCATGGGTTAGTACTAGTTTCCTTCTTAGTTTACATACATAAGACATAAATATATATATATATATATATATATAAGTCAGAACAAAGTGTGCCTCAAGGTGTTTGGTGAAATGACTAAAAGAAGTTATTTATACTTTAATGTTTTGTATTTAATGTAGTCAAGTCTTTGTGATTAGGGACTAATAATCTATGAAATTTAGAAACTAAACGATACTTGGAAAATGTTATTCCAGCTCCATAAATTAGCACTAAGCTCGGTGACACTTTTGAGCTCTAGGGGTAGCCACGAGCAACAACCATAAAAATTGTGAGTGAAAGATATTACCTTTTGGTTACCAGTTGTGTTTTGTAATGTTTGTGTATAAATATATATATATATATATATATATATATATATATATTGGTAAAGATGTGTTTAGTATTTTAAGTTGATTATAAATGTTGAATTATGTGATGAAATTCTAAATTTTAGCAAATTTTCTGTTTAGTGTGTTATGTGATAGGTTGAATGATTTGTATGTGGTTGATAGGGCTAGAGAATCTATTTGTAATATGATTTAGAATCCAGGTATATCTAGGATAAATTTGATTTGGCTACGTGATTATAAAGATATACATACATACATATATATATATATATATCATCCACGGGACTATTCAATGCACACTATTCAATGCACACCATAGCACATAATCTCCCACAATAACCTCTCCGGGGCTAAGTTACTCGAATATATATATATATGGTATGTGGGAGCTAAATTACTACAATTATTAGATCTTGGATGCTTTGGTTGATTTGTTTGTTATATGATTACTTGTGACTTATATAAGTCTTACATCACATACATATTTATATATATGGAATGTAATCGGAGAGTGAGTTATGTTGATATACTTTTAAGAAAATAATGTTTTATAACTCTATTATGTTTTATGCTAGTACCCTTTGGGTACGTTTTTCAATCATTGAGTCTATATGACTTACTCTTCTTTCTTCTATGTTTTTAGCTTCAGGTATGCCTTAGACTCCTCCAATAGGACCTTGACTTGCTAGTAAATATTACGGCAATGTATTCTTTGAAAGGATGCACATTTGAAGCCCAAGGAATGAAACGCTAATGTCATATTAGGTCTTAGAGTCACCTATTTTGTATTTTGGTCATTGTGTTTTGTTTTTCTTTTGACGAAGTAGAGCTCCCTGTGTATATGATGTAAATTGTGGTGGTGTTCTGATTGTACTATTCAGAGATGCTCCACTTTATAGGGAGACTTTACTGAAATTTTTGTTAAACTATCCTTTTCGATATATATATATATTTATACTTTCATTTTTACAAAGGTTACTTGAAATTTTATTCTTATGTAGGGTGTGTGTTTCATTTTTGGTGAGGAGTCAAGGTTACGAAAGTTTGGATATCCATTCCTTCGGCCAGTGAGGTAAGGTTTGACAAGTTGGTGTTAGAGCGAGATTTAGATGTCCATGACTGCAAGTGTAGGATGTGATTACTTTATTCACGTATGTTACTTGGGGTGTATGTGGACTTAGTAATGTATCATAATTCATCCTGAAACTTTAAATTGTAATTTTGCAATACATTGTTCTTTGCCTTATATGAAAAATGTACATTGAATTCGTTTGTGCTTGTTTTAGATATGATGCGGCACAGTAACCGTGTTACTGGTCATCAAAGAAAATTGAATACTGGCTCCGATAAGGGTTCCACCAGTCCTCAAGTGTCAGTAGCAAGAAATTGTGGTCATAAGGAACGTGATAGAGGTAGAGCTGGTAGACAAGTCATGGCAAGGGCACTTGGTCCTGATATAGAATAGCTTGTGGAGGGACTAGATAGAGTCTAGATAACAGTGGGTGACTTAGTTGGAATCTTAACTAAATAACAACCATAACAACCTCCTCAAGACCCCCCCTCCCCCTGCGCTCAGCCTCAATAAGAGGAAAATCACTCGGTTCCAGCTCAGTAAGGTCAAGAGGTGTTTATGACATTACATGATTTTCGGAAGATTGAGCTACCAAAGTTTTTCGGTGTGGATTCCACTCAGAATCCTTTTACCTTCTTAGAAGAGTCTGACCGACTATGTGTGGCATAAGGGTGTGACCCTATTCGGGCAGTAGAGTTAGTTAGCTACCTATTGCATGATATGACATATGAATGGTACAAGGTCTTAGTGCAGCGTCGAATTGAGGCAATTCCACTTACTTAGCCTGAGTTCAGCAAAGCTTTCACTTAATGCTTCCAACTTGAGAGTATGAAAGATAAGTATGCTCTAGAGTTTAAGCAGCTGGTTCAGACCGAAGGAATGACAATGTTGGAGTATAAGACTCGATTTACAAGATTATCCCATTTTGCTTTGTATATGGTGGCAGCTGAGCAGATGAGAGTGTAGTGGTTTGTTAATGGCTACAAAGACTCTTTGCTTAAATCAGTGTTTGTGACAGATACCACTACCTACACTCAGGTCGTGGATTCTACTTATCGATTGGAAACCGACACTTAGAAAGACAGACAGAACGGGAGAGTCATAAAAAGTCTAAACAAGAAGGTCATTCCACCTCAAGGCTTGGTAGTTCTCAAAGGTGAAAAGGTGAACCTACCATTGGACATGGCTCATTTTAAGAAAATTTTCAATCAGGCAAGGGTCATAATAGATAGAGTTTTGAGAGTCTGTCATAAGTAGCATCTTCTAGTAGCCTCCAAGTCTTAGAAGTTCTCGCATGCTCTACTTGCAGTTTAATACCACCAATTAACTAAGAGATGTTAATAGAAATAAAATTTCCATTAGATAGGTATATATTTATATATATCTCACACTCTCAAATAAAGGTATGATTGGCTGAAGGAATGGATACCCAAACCTCCGTAACCCTGAATCCACAATGACTGAACATAAATGACTCTTAAACAAATTATAGTTAAGACTAAGAAAACTTTACTGAACTAAAATAAAGTCATTAACTGGTTATGAAACATTAATATTTACTGAAAATACGGCAGAGGTTCCCTGTATAGTAAAACTTGCTTAAAAGTATATATACCAACAACATGGTACAATTCACTGGTAGACCATAATATCAAAGTACTCAGAGGAGCTCTGCTCCTAACAACCCATTAAGTTACCACAGTTAACTTAATATACACAACAATGCATGACACCTAAAATAATTGCAAGTGTCGCCCTATCAGTTTCAAATATGTGGCTCCGGGATACACCTGGCCGCAACAGTGTTAGTAGGTAGCAAATCCTAATGCAGCGAACTGTATTTTCCTGGTACTAAAAAAAACAACAGAGAAAGGTGTGACTCACAAGAACTCAGTGAGCAAATCACGTACCTTGAGGGTACCAGCATCAATCAACACATAATAACATATATTCTCAATTAATCTCATGTAGTGATCACAATAAAGTCATGATTCACATGTTCCACGATATATATAAGTCAAATTCAAATATCCAAAGTTTACCATTCCAAATAATGAAATCAACACATACAAAGCACACAAAGGGCCAACATGTAACTCAGCCCTACACAACAGTATCTCTCCTCACCAGGCATTTACCCTCCTGCACAACAGATTAATTCTCCTTACACAATCCATCTCACCGGGGCTGAGTACTCTACTTTTAAAAACATTTATTAGAATCAGAATATCTCAAAATTTCAAATTATAATATCCTAGGTGCACTTGGATTTCACTATCATAAATAATAATCATTTCTCAAAAATTTCATTTTTGTTGGCCCTTATCAACAACAAGCAATATCAAATTAATATTATTCAATTAAATCACTGAAATATTGTACTTGTTTATTTTTCAACACAGCACATCAATTCAAATATACATATATTTGCGTATAATAATCTGGCAACCAAAGTGCACGTAATTCACTCACAAAGTTTAAGAGTGAGACTCGTCTTTTTGTCTAAATGGTGAAAGTGTCAGAGTCTCCTCGACGCGACCTGGAGTTAAAAATAATCAATCAAATATTGTTTAGAATATAAATTTTATTATTATAATTTCCTACCTAACAATCTAATTGATAAATCTTAGTTAATTACATTTCTCAATTCCATCTATACATATTCGAAATATTAAATTTCAAATTATCTAAAATTCTTTAATTTAAAACATACTAATCTTAATTTACATACTTAAGTCTTAAACTTACAATTCCAATTCCAATAATTATACAACCTATCAATTTAGCTCTATCTATACTCCAATTATTAATTTAACAATTACTTGGTCAATTTTCATGTTTCCTAATTAACCACTTAACCAATAGAACTTATATAATTCGACCTTTATAACATGCCTTATCAATGTTTATTATCTCAATTCATGTATATATATATATCTTACAATAGAACTAACCAAATTTTAATGCTCTTATCCCATTGAAATTCTACCTATTAAATTTAACTTTACTTTATTTGTCTAGGATTTATTAAGTATTTGAGCTACATAGTTTAACCATGAATACACTTAAAATTCAAGTTGTTCCATTCTAATCTCCACAATTATTTTATAAATTTCTTGTTTTTCTTCATCCTTAGTCGTCATCAACTAAAGTCCTTTATGAAATTTTAAACTATTCACTAATTAACCCTAAAATCTCATATACAACCATAACTACACTAAAAAATATTCCTAAAACCTTATTTAATTTCCATAACCCAAAGCCTTAACTAACTCTTGACTACCACTCAACTTTTATTGCCTACATCCTTTACTGCCAATCTCCCACATGCCTCCAAAACAAGCTTCAAGGGTTGTGATAGCAGCATGCTTCCAAAAAGTTGATGCCTCACCAAGGGAAGGGAAACGGTAAAGCAAGGTGTAGGACACAGGTTGCTGTCCAAGCACACTGAATTTCCCTGTCCCATAAGACTAGGTTGAACTAAGGCCTTGAAAGGAAACAAAATGCAAAACAGGGGAGGCCAAAAGAGGCATTAGCAAAGCTACCTTACACCATCCACCCAGCCAAGTTCTGGCTCCCATACTCAACCCAAACCAAGCTACTACCTATTATAAAAGGAAGGAGAATAATAAACTCACCCACCATACCTCACCAACGCCATCCCACGGTTAAAACAAGGCATCAACATTGCATATATATGTCATGTTCTTGCTGTTTTGTCGCTAGTATAGCCATCATACAACTTCTGACCAACAACTTCACATCTCAAGGCTGCTGGAGGGCAGTTTGATGGCTGCTAGATAAGGCAAGTTTCTTAAGACAACCAGTCAAAGGGTTTAAGCAGGGGAAGGCAAAAACATGGAATTTTTAATTCAATCCCAGCTGCAAATTGATTGGATTAGAAACAGTATATATCCATTCCAATTTAACTTCAACAAATATAATAACAAAAGGGATGAAAACTCTCTAAATTTCTGAACTTGGTTGCAAGAGGAAATGATCGTTCACAGTCAAGAAGCTAAGCAGGAAGAGTAAAAAGAAGAATAACCCAGGTTGAAGACAAAGAAAGAAGGTGAACAGGAAGTCGGTGGAGGAAAAGGAGTGATGGAAAAATAAAACAAATATAAAATGAAGTCAAAGTCTAGCTTTTAAAATTGGTGGTGCTAGTTTAATTCTAATTTCCATATGTATATATATATATATATATAGACACACTTATTTATTTTTTTTTTTTTTTGGCACCGTAACTCCACATCAAAAGAATTAGAGTCAAAGTTCAAAATATTCATGGTTCTAATTATTTTTTGGCTTGTACGTGCATATATATATATATATATATATATATATCCATCTAAGTAACTATCTATTTAGTTTACTTTACTTTTATTCTTATTTATTTTAGTTTTACCTATAAACAAGAATTATACACCAAAATTGTTAAAACAACTTACCAATATATCAATAACAAAATATTAATGTATCGGGTTATCACAAAGTCCACATCAACCTATTATGTGCTGGAAATAAATCTTATAATTGCATGCATGTACATATACTATAATTTATTAGCTTTAATTCTACTTTATGTAAACTTTTATTCACCTCATTATACAAGTTATGTATGACTATTTCGAAACATGCATTAAACTATTGAATAAGGGTTATCACAGGCTCCACCCATTAAAGAAAATTCATCCCAAATTTCAAATAGAGGATTGTAAGAATTTATCATTTACTTGAATTATTCGAATAAATATGGATATTGTTGTTTCATTACATCCTCCGATTCCCAAATGGCTTCCTATTCTCTACGATGCTACCATACAACTTTTACAGAAGGAATAACTTTGGATCGAAGTTTATGGACTTGTCTATCAATGATTTCCATTGGTTGCTCCTCGTACGTCAGATCCTTGTTGACTTGCATCTCTTGAATTCGTAAAATATGTGATTCATCAAGCAAATACTTTTGAAGCATTGATGCATGAAATACTTGATGCATCCTATCCAAATCTAGGATAATGCTAGCTTGTATGCTACTGCTCTAACCCTATCTAGGATCTGAAAGGGTCCAATGAATCTCGGACTTAGTTTGCCCTTTTTACCGAATCTCATAGTGCCCTTAAAAGGAGAAACCTTCAGGAACATGTGATCACCTGCTTCAAACTCCAACTGTCTCTGACAGTTATCCGCATACGACTTCCATTTGCTTTAAGTTGTCAATAACCTTCTCTACAGCATCCTGAATTAGCTCTGGCCCCAACAACTGATGTTCTCCTTTCTCAAACCATCCAATCGGAGATCGACATTTTCTACCATACAATGCTTCAAATGGTGCAATCTGAACGCTACTATGATAGCTGTTGCTATAAGAAAACTCCATTAGTGGAAGATGCTGACCCAACTACCTTCAAAATCCATAAATCAGGCTCGTAACATGTCCTCCAAAGTCTGTATAGGTCTCTCGGATTGCCTATCAGTTTAAGAATGGAAAGCTGTAGTGAACAATAATTGAGTACCAAGAGTCTCCTGAAAAGATTTCCAAAATGTAGAAATAAACTGAGCGCCCTGGTCAAAGATAATAGAGACTGGTACTCCATGCAATGAAACAATTTCGTCCAGATACAACTTCGCATACTGATGTGCTAAATAAGTAGTTTTCACCGGAAGAAAATATACGAAAATTTTCAAACGATCTATAATCACCCAAATAGAATTAAAACCCCTAAAAGTCTTAGGAAGACCCAATACGAAGTCCATAGTAACTTTTTCCCACTTCCACCTCGGAATGTCTAGCTTTTGTAACATTCCTGCAGGCTTCTGATGTTCAGCTTTCACCTATTGGCACACAAGGTACCTAGAAACAAAATCAAGTTGCATGACATATGATGAACAATGAACTGTTGCAAGAATCTTTCTTCTCATCTCCAAATCAAGTGGCACAACAATTTAATCCCCATATTTCAGTACTCCTTCACTATCTACCCTGAAATCACTAAGAACACCCTGATCACATTTAGTTATCTTAGCATTCACCTCTGGATTAACTGCTTGTGCTGCCTTTACTACTTCAACAAAAGTGGATCTCACTTCAAGGTTAACGCTATGATTTCTTAATTTACATAAATATACTTAAACTTTTGTTGACATCTTAAAAATATGTATTTACTTTCTTGTATACATACATTCATAAACCATTCTAACTCATAAATTTCCCTTTTTATTTAAATACCAATTATTAATTTTATTAATTTAATTATCTAGTTTTTCATCAAGCTTAAATCAAGCTTTTCAATGTTAACATAATTCCAACTCTACTTTTTAATGAATGACTTTACTTTTCTATATTAATCTACTTGAATTCTAAATCATTTATTCCATATTACTAATGAAGTTTAAAAAAATTACAATTGACTTATTTACCTTATTCTTTAACTTTCATTTAAACATGAATTATACACTTCTAACCTCCACCTACATATCTTTCTTTTATAACCTCCTTCTGAAACAACTATTTTACCACTTACAAATAATAATTATATCATTTTAAATCACTAATTTCACTTGTCTAATTAAACTTAAAGATGCAGAATTTTTCCTTTATAAACAATTGTTTGACACTCCCTTAACATTCTAAGAAACTCACGACAAATAAAGAGTTTACAACCTCTTCACTCTCGGCTGTCATAGCCTTCAATTAGTCGAGGAAACATCCTCATTTCAACCTTTAAAAAATCAATCCAACATAGGGACAAAAAGCCCAAGACTACTACTCCTTTCTACACAACTTTAACTTTAATTAAAACATGATGTATAGCAAAAATAGAACAGCCAACATTGTTGTTCATCTACTTGATATTTCAACTAAATACACGGCCAGAATTAAACTGCTAAACAGCATCAACTTGTATTGAAAACTAGGCTAAAATAGGGCCTGTCTTCTTTGTTTTGCAGCTTCCCTCTTTTCACTAGCACATACCCATACTAACAAAGAGAACCTCCCACATGGCGAAGAAAAGAAACACTACTGAATTAGAGTTAAGGAAAGATGAAACAATAGTGATAACCACTGCTAATCACTCTTAAGTGAAGAAATTTCAGTCCTTATTACCCCTCCAATAAAGCTTCTATGGCCAACTAAAGGAAAGGAAGAAAAACTCACCAACTAACAAAAATCCACTCTACACAGTAGAGGATAGTCACAACCAAAGAAGTTAGAACATCCAAGCAAAAATATATATATATATATATATTTATATGTATAGACAAAACAAGGAAGAAAAACTCAACCAAAACAAGGAAAGAATATAGTTGAAAATAGTAAAGCTCCCACTTATTCAGCTAAGACAGATTGCTTCCAACACTCATGGGACACACCTACACACTCAGGGCCAAGACAAAGGAGTAATCTCTTGGCTAAAGGAAGAATAGGATTGAAGTTGTAGAGTTTAGGAGGGTTGAACTAACAGCAACAAGCAAATAGGCAAATTGGTTGCAATAAACAACTATACTACCAACTTAACAGAAAGCAAGCAAGGAAACTTCAAGAATTCAAAAGGTAAATCAAATAGGAGAAAAAAAAAAGAAGGAGGCGGTGTAAAAGAAATATGAGAAGTAGAGAACAACTACACACACATGGAAGAGAAAAGAGGGTGATTAGTTGGTTAAGCAAAAAGGAGAGAAGACAAAAGCATTAAAATATTGTAAACAAATGGCTTACACTTAGTTTATTAATTTGTGGTGTAAACTTAATGAATTATATTTATAAAATTCATTACCCTCTACTTATTTTATATATATATTACTATCACTTTTTAATTCAACTTAAAAAAACATACTAATCTAAGTTCAATCAAATGCGGGCTAATTCAATAAATATTTACAAGTACTATTGTACTTTAATTTACTTTATGCAAATTTAGTATTGACATAGTCACGATAATTTACGTATAACATTTTTAAATACCTATTAGAAAATCGGGTTATACTAAAAAAAATTTGTCCCGAATTTTAACACAAAGGATATAGGTAAATTGTTTACCTAAATTGGATGTAGATATTGTTGTTTCATTGCAACTTCGGTCTCCCACATGGTTTCTTCTTTCTTGGTTTTCACCAAAGGATTAATTGAAGTTTACGGATTTGTCTATTTATACTCACCACTAATTACTTCTCACACATTAGGTTCTTATCTTCTTTTACCTCTTGGAACCTGTGTTATGGGCCCACCACCCTTCCGTTGCGCCATTTTGATAATTACACCTAAATCCTAATCCTACTCGGACTTAATTTTTCACTTTACCTCAAACACACTCAAATTTATTACAGAAAGTATCCTAAAATGTCATACATTTCTTTGTATTAGAGGAACGTATATTAAGGCTACTATTGTTGAACTAAAATTTCAACTAAGTCTTCCGTAATCTTTTATGACCTCAATTTCTTATCATAGGCACCTGAGGAATGGTTAATTCTTGATCAAAGCCAATATTCTATTATTTCACATAGCTCACAACATGATCACTACGCGTGATCGTGTCTAAACAAACACAAATGAATCCTTTACACATTTTTCATATAAAGTTATGAATAGCACGTTAGAGAATCACAACTTGAAGTTTCAGGATGACTAGAACATATCACTAAGTCCACATATGCCCCGGGTAATGTACGCAAACAAAGCAACAATATCCTATACTTGCAGTCAAGGACCTCTAAACCATGTTCTGATACTAACTTGTCACACCCTCGAATAAAGGTATGACTAGCCGGAGGAATGGATACCCAAACCTCCGTAACCCTGAATCCACAATGACTGAACACAAATGACTCTTAAACAAATTATAATTAAAACCAAGAAAACTTTACTGAACAAAAATAAAGTCATGAACTGGTTATGAAATATTAATATTTATTAAAAATTCAGCAAAGGTATAGTGAAACATGCCCAACAGTATATACACTAATAACCAGGTACAATTCACTGGTAAATCATAATAACAAAGTACTAAGAGGAGCTCTGCTCCTAACAACCTATTAAGTTACCACAGTTAACTTAATATACACAATAATGCATGACACCTAAAATGACTGCAAGTGTCACCCTATCATCTTCAAGTATATGACTCTAGGATACACCTTGCTGCAACAGTGTCGGCAGGTAGCACATCTTAATGCAATGGACTATGTTTTCCTGATACTAAAAAAAAATAAAAAAACAATAGAGAAAGGTGTGAGTCACAAGGACTCAGTGAGCAAATCACGTACCCTAAGGTATCAGCATCAATCAACACATAATAACACATATTCTCATTTAATCTCATATAATAATCTTAATAAAGTCACGATTCACATGTTCCACAATATATATAAGTCAAATTCAAATATCCAAAGTTTACCATTCCAAAAAACGAAATCAACGCATACAAAGGGCTAACAAGTAACTCAGCCACACAAAACAATATCTCCTCCCACCTGGCATTTACGTGCCCGCACAATAGATTAATTCTCCGTACACAATCCATCTCATTAGAGCTGAGTACTTTACTTTTAAAAACTTTTATCAAAATCAGAATATCTCAAATTTTTAATTTATAATATCCTAGGTGCACCTGGATTTCACTATCATAAATAATAATCATTTCTCAAAAATTTCATTTTTGTTGGCCCTTATCAACAACAAGCAATATCAAATTAATATTATTCAATTAAATCACTGAAATATTGTACTTGTTTATTTTTCAACACAGCACATCAATTCAAATATACATATATTTGCATATAATAATCTGGCAACCAAAGTGCACGTAATTCACTCACAAAGTTCAAGAGTCAGACTCGTCGTTCTGTCTAAACTATGAAGGTGCCGGAGTCTCCTCGATACGACTTGGAATTAAAAATAAACAATCAAATATTGTTTAGATTATAAATTTTATTATTATAATTTCCTACCTAACAATCTAATTGATAAATCTTAGTTAATTACATTTCTTAATTCCACCAACACATATTCGAAATATTAAATTTCAAATTATCTAAAATTCTTTAATTTAAAACATACTAATCTTAATTTACATACTTGAGTCTTAACCTTCCAATTCCAATTCCAATAATTATACAACCTAT
Organism: Quillaja saponaria; assembly: GCA_029379385.1. Classification (NCBI taxonomy): domain Eukaryota; kingdom Viridiplantae; phylum Streptophyta; class Magnoliopsida; order Fabales; family Quillajaceae; genus Quillaja; species Quillaja saponaria. Next base: position 9,282,018 of record CM055606.1, read on the forward strand.
CAATTTAGCTCTATCTATACTCCAATTATTAATTTAACAATTACTTGGTTAATTTTCATGTTTCCTAATTAACCACTTAACCAATAGAACTTATATAATTTGACCTTTATAACATGTATTATCAATGTTTATTATCTCAACTCATGTATATATATACATATCTTACAATAGAATTAACAAAATTTTAGTGCTCTTATCCCATTCAAATTGCACCTATTAAATTTAAGTTTACTTTATTTGTCTAGGATTTATTAAGTATTTAAGCAACATTGTTTCACCATGAATTCACTTAAAATTCAAGTTGTTCCATTCTAATCTCCACAATTATTTTATAAATTTCTTGTTTTTCTTCATTCTTAATCGTCATCAACTAAAGTCCTATATGAAATCTTAAACTATTCACTAATTAACCCTAAAATCTCATATACAACCATAACTACACTAAACAATATTCCTAAAACCTTATTTAATTTCCATAACCCAAAGCCTTAACTAACTCTTGATTACAACTCAACTTTTATTGCCTACATCCTTTACTGTCAATCTCCCACATGCCTCCAAAACAAGCTTCACGGGTTGTGATTGTAGCTTGCTTCCAACAAGTTGATGCCTAAGGGAAATGGTGAAGCAAGGTGCAGGACACAGGTTGCTGTCCAAGCACACTGAATTTCCTTGCCTCACAAGAGTCGGTTGAACTAAGGCCTTGAAAGGAAACAAAATGCAAAACAGGGGAGGCCAAAAGAGGCATTAGCAAAGCTACCTTACCCCATCCACCCAGCCAAGATCTGGCTCCCATAGTCAACCCAAACCAAGCTACTGCCTATTACAAAAGGAAGGAGAAGATTAAACTCACCCACCGTACCTCACCAACGCCATCCCACGGTTAAAACATGGCATCAACATGGCATATATATGTCATGTTCTTGCTGTTTTGTGGCTGGTACAGCCAACATACAACTTCTAAGTAGCAACTTCACCTCTCAAGGCTGCTGCAGGGCAATTTGATGGCTTCTAGATTCGGCAAGTTTCTTAAGACAACCAGTCAAAGGGTTTAAGTAGGGGATGGCAAATCAAGGAATTTTTAACTCAATCCCAGTAGCAAATTGATTGGATTAGAAAGAATAGATATCCATTCCAATTTAACTCCAACAAGTATAACAAAAAAAGGGATGAAAACTATCCAAATTTCTGAACTTGGTTACAAGAGGAAAGGAGGGTTTATGATCAAGAAGCTAAGCAGGAAAAGTATAGAGAAGAAGCACCCAGGTTGAAGATAAAGAAAGAAGGTGAATAGGAAGTCGGTGGAGGAAAAGGAGTGGTGGAAGAATAAAACAAATATAAAATTAAGTCAAAGTCTAGCTTTTAAAATTGGTGGTGCTAGTTTGATTCTAATTTTCATATATAAATATATATATATATACTGATTTAATTTTCTTTTTTGGCATCCTAACTCTAACATCAAAAGAATTAGAGTCAAAGTTATGAAAATTCTTGGTGTCTAATTATTTTTGTTGGCTTGTACGTGTATATATATATATATCCATCTAAGTAACTATTTATATACTTTACTTTTATTCTTATTTACTATAGTTTTAACTATAAACGAGAGTTGTACACCAAAATTTTTAAAATAACTTACAAATGTATTGATAACAAAATATTAACGTATCAAGTTATCACAAATTCTACATTGACCTATTATGTGATGGAAATAAATCTTATAATTACATGCATGTACATATACTAGAAATTATTAGCTTTAATTTGACTTTATGTAAACTTTTATTCACCTAGTTATACAGGTTATATATGACTATTTGAAACATGTATTAAACTATTGAATTCGGGTTATCACAATATATATATATATATATATATATATATACTTAATGAAGGTATAAGGGGTGTTTGGAAAAAAGGATGAATACAACCGGGTACAAGGATAGTTAATTAGGGATGTTTGGTATCTTGCATGCTATGATTACTTCTAATTGGCATTAATAGGATCTAATGTCTCTTGTAAGTGTGAAAAATTTTTATTGTAATGAAAACAATGCTTAGTGGAGGGGCATTAAAGGAAATTAAGATTAGGAAGGCCTAGTATAAGCAGCCATTGTTGCTCATTCCTTTACTTAGTTTCATTTTCTGAAAACACCATCCGAGAGAGAAAGTTGAGAGAAGCTAAGGAACAATGCAAGGGTTCTGGTACTCCAATCTTTAAACTGAAGCCAAAGTTGGAATCAGTAGACTTAGGAGCTCAAGTTGCTTGTGTTGCAAGCAATTTCTGGATAACTTTAGAGGAGTGGGTTTCTGGGGTTAGGAAGCAGAGAATTAGACCTAAAAGGAGTAACTTTCAAACAGCGTTCATAAGGGATTTAAGGAGGAGCATTAGAAGGAAATCACTTACGCAGAATTGGACATAGTTGCTGGTGAAGAAGTGTATGTAATTTATGCTTCTTAACCTGTCTATTTTTCCATAAATAAGTATGGTGTTAGGTTCTTTTAGTTCTGTGAAAAACTTTTCCTCTGCAACCATCTGGTAAATATGTTTCTAAATTATATTCTAAACTGTCAAAAATCTGTTGGAAAAATCTTGTTCTTGAGTCTGTGTTGGTCATGAATTGCATGTTATTGGGAACTATTCTGGATTTTGACCTTAGAAGTGCCAATGGCTTCAAAAAGACCTAAACTACCTATTGTTTGGATCTAGACAATAGAGGGAAAACTCCCTAGAGTATACTCACAAAAACATCATGGATAGATGGTTAGGGATCCTCCAGTTTGAATCCTTGAACTTTGTCCTACAATTGCTGCATGGAACTTCATTGCATTTTTTATTCTAAAACTGTTCACCGCTAATGTCTTTCTAACTTTCTGTTTTTTACATTACTAAGATTTATGTCTCATGTTTATCTAATTTATGGTGATACAGATTAGTCTCTTTTCTGGTCAATGGTGGAAATAGTAGTTATGTATGTGGAAGCCTATTTTGCCTTCTATGTATGCTATGTGGAGTTTTACACTGAATGAGTACTGTTATGTCTGGGATGGCTGCTATGATGATGAAGAACCAGGAGAAAGCATGGAAGAATAGTTAGATGGCTGCAGTCATAGTGTTTTGACTACTATGCAGGCTATGTAGAGTAGGCAATTCAAGTTAAGCTGTTAGTACTCTACATGTAGTTAGTGTTTTTTAACAAGTCCTCATGCTATTGGAGGCCAAGACCCTGTTCTTAAAGAACCTTATGTAAATACTAGTCACTGTGTGTATTTTAATCAAAGTGATATGAGGCTGAGCCCTCTTTGAATCTATTGTCTTTGTTTTCCAATTAAGCTCAATCCTCCAATTTTTACAGGTTTTAGTCCACTATTTATGATATAAGAAATTCCTAAAATAAACTCTTAAGGAAGAAATTCATTATTAAATAAGAGGAATCAGAACTTAATATAGCAAATTTCAAAATTAAAACAAATTGTTACAACAAAAAGTAAAGATTAATTTTATTCAATTTCCATGTAATAATTACACCCTCAGATCTTTTCATGAAGTTCTAAGTTACAATAACAAAACTGATTGCAATAAGAAGACAACTTCTTGAACAATTCTCTCTTTGTTCTCTTAAAGCTTGATCAGTGCATCACTTGAAGACCTGCACCATAAAAATTTAAGTAGAAATATGAGAATATTATGTCACTACTCAATAACATTTAAAAAGAAAATTTATAAACTCCTAACCAAATTTCAGTATACAAGAGCACAAGACCACTTTATTATAATATCTAGGTGTGGAATTGGACTTATTAGAATGTAGGGTGTTATCATGGTCTGCCTATAAACTATTAGAGGACAACTCTACAGAGACTGGTAGTAATTTTTGGAAGGATATTTGGGATTGGGATGGGCCGTTTAGAGTGTGTTTATTTCTATGGAAATTAGCTAATAATGGCCTCTTGACAAATTTGAAGTGAGCAAGCAGATTGGATGAAGTAAATGTGTTATGTGCAGGTTGTGGTATATATAATGAAACGGCCCTCCATGCTCTGCGTGATTGTCCAAGGGTTGCTGTGTGTTGGCAAACCATGGGGAACGATATGCTATATTGTCAATTTTTACACGGATTCTCGAGGAATGGCTGCTCTCCAACTTAAGCCATGGTAACAGTTCTAATAATAGCGAATGAACCATTGTCTTTGGTATAACGGCTTGGATGTTATGGTCCTGGAAGAAAGGCTGCTTTGATCCCATTTTCAAATGGCCAGCCAATCGAAGAGTTGCAATTCAAGGTTGTTTGAATGAGCTTTCCGTTGCCGATAAGGCTCTTAGACTACCATCTCCTAAAATGCAGAAGGTGACATCAATGGTAAGATAGAATGCTCCGCCAATGGGATGGGTTAAGATTAATACAGATGGAGCTTCTAGAGGGAATCCCGGAGTTGCTAGCAGCTGTGTTCATTAGGGACAGTTATGGCAATTGGCAATTTGGGTTTGAAATAAACTGAGATGGTGTTGTACTGTTAGAACCAAATTATGGGCTCTGTGATACAGCTAGATCAGTTCATGGGCTCGGGTTATAAAACTTACAGGTTTGAACCACCCACATAACAATCCACAATGCACCGTTTCAATTAAGAGAGCTAGTAACTGATTTAGTTAGTCTGTTATCCTAGTCAGAGCCTAGTCAGATGGTTAGTTGGAGTCTGTTAGATTGTTAGAAGGAGTAAACGTGTATAAAGGTTGAGATTCATTGTTTTGTAAAGCATCGGAAATGTTAATGAAAAGTGGCTCAAAGCCTTTCTGTTTCTCCCTCACTTTCCTTTCTCTTCTACCCTTACTCTGTCAAATTCTTGCATCCATTCTTGGAGCTTGATTTTGCCCTTATCAATTGGTATCAGAGCCCGTTCTTGGCTCAAGAAAATGGTGAATGTGAATGCTACTGTCATAGATCAGAGGCTTATAGCCATGGAGTCGAAGATGGAAACCATAGATGCCAGGTTTTCTGGGATTGATACGTCTATGCAGGAGTTGAAAATGGACACTGCCTCCAAATTGCAAGAGATGAAGATGGATACTGCCTTGCAGTTACAGTCTATGATGGATGCTTTCAATCTGAAATTTCAAGAGGTTATGGATGTTATGGCCAGTCTGAGAAGTTCCACCACCAATCACTATCCTCCTCCTCCATAACCACCTGACCCAGTAAGACCACCTATTTTTCCCAATCCACCAGTACAACAACCAGAAAATGTTCATAGACCATATTGGTATGGTAGAGAGGCCAGATAACCACCAAGAACAGTACCTGAAATTGGGGTTCGTGGGGATCAAGATATGCAAGAACATGGTGGAAAAGACTATCAGTTGCTAAGGAGAGTAGCTCAAGTAGAATTTCCAAGATTTGATGGAGGAAATGTGAGAAGCTGGTTGTTTAAATGTTTGGAATTTTTTGAGATTGATCAAACACCAGAAGAATTGAAGATTAGACTAGCTGGAATGCACTTTGGAGAAAAAACCTTAGAATGGTATCAAGGTTTTAAAGAGGAGAAAAGGTTCAAAAGAGTTTCTTGGGAAGAGTTTGTAGAAGAATTGCAGATGAGATTCAAAGAAGATGTGTTATCAAGGCCTATCATTGCCCTGAAGAAACTGAAGCAGACTGGTAGTGTGGAGGAATACAATGAGAATTTTGAAGTTTTGAAAAATAGATGCAATCTGGACAAGGAGGCTTTATTGGATCACTACTTGGGAGGGTTGAAGGATGAGGTAGTGCATGCCATTAGTCTGGTGGACATTAGGTCTCTGTCACATGCCATGAGATTGGCAATAACTCAGGAGAACCTATTACTGTCAACCATCTACAAGAAAACCTACCAGAACTTCCCAAAGCAGTCACCCCATCCTAACTCTGTGCCAACACCAAGATTCAACCCATCTAATAGCCATAACCCACGTTTATCCAATTACCAAAATCCAAACACAAAAGACAGACCCTACAGTAAACCTTACAAACCTGCAGATAATGACAGTTACAAGAAACCAACTTTCTCCGTGTCAAAAGCAGAAATGGAAGAAAGAAGGAAGAAAGGATTATGTTTCTATTGCAATGAAAAATTCACTGCAGGACACAATTATAGAAAAAGGAGATCATTAATGACAATCATTGTAGAAGAAGAAAGTGATCCTGAAGAAGAGATTTTGGATATGAGTGAGTATACTCCAGGAGGTGGGAAGGAAGAAGAAATTGCTATTTCAATACAAGCTGTTTCTGGAACTAGTTCTAGTCAATTGATGAAAGAGTGTCATACTATGAAAGTTAGAGGCTATGTCAAGAAGCAAGAAGTGGTAATACTCATTGATAGTGGCAGCACACATAATTTTATAGATATGAAATTATCCAAGAGGTTGGGGTTAAAACTGCGGCAGACAAAGGCTATGGAGGTGACAGTGGCAAATGGCTCCAAGTTGGTAATTTCTTCAATGTGTTCCAACTTGAAGTGGAGCATGGCTTAAACTAGTTGTAGTGCAGACTGTTTAGTTATGCCTTTGAGCAGTTATGACCTAGTGCTGGGTATTCAATGGTTAGCTGCCTTAGGCAACATCAGATGGAATTTCAAAGAACTGGTTATGGAATTCAAGTGGGGTAACAAGGACATCATGTTGCAAGGAAAAAAAGGGTAAGTGGTAAGCATGGATAGCAGCAAAAGAGCAGGTAGGAATAAATTGAACCACAGTATGCTGGTACAAGTAAACGCAATGGAGGTCAGCAGACCACCAGAAGCAGCAACCATGTTCTCCATTGAATTGTTACAAACAGAGGTAAATCAACCTGATTTGGAAGCTTTACTGCAAGAATATATTGATGTTTTTGTTATTCCTCAAGTATTACCACCCAAAAGACAATTTGACCACCAAACTGTTCTGAAAGAAGGTGCAGAACCTTTCAATTTGAGACCATATAGATATGGTCCATTACAAAAAGACATTATTGAAAAGCTAGTCAAAGAAATGCTAGACAATAGCATAATCAGACCTAGCAGTAGCTCATTTGCATCACCAGTAGTTCTAGTTAAAAAAAAAAAGATGATACATGGAGATTTTGTGTGGATTATAGGAGGTTGAATCAGTTAACACTGAAAAATAAATTTCCGATTCCACTTATAGAAGAACTACTAGATGAGTTACATGGTGCAAGGTATTTTTCTAAGCTGGATTTGAGAAGTGGTTACCATCAGATTAGGATGGCACCTCAAGATATTCATAAAACTGCTTTTAGAACCCATGAAGGGTTATATGAATTTGTGGTTATGCCATTTGGACTAACCAATGCGCCTGCCACTTTTCAAGGGTTAATGAACTGCATATTCAAACCTCTTTTAAGGAAATTTGTATTGGTTTTCTTTGATGACATACTAGTATACAGTAAGTCTTGGAAGGAACATATGGAACATTTAAAACAGGTGCTGCAGTTGTTAAGGAAGTATGTGTTATTTGCAAAAAAAAAGTAAGTGCACTTTTGCAAGTAATCAGATCGAATATTTGGGTCATATCATCAATGAGGCAGGAGTATCTGCAGACCCAAAGAAGATAGCAGCTATGAATGAATGGCCTAGACCAAGAACAGTCAAAGAATTAAGAGGATTCTTGGGATTAACAGGCTACTACAGGCGATTTATAAGGAATTATGGATAGGTGAGCAGAGAACTGAACATGCTATTAAGAAAAAATGCATTCAGTTGGAATCAAGCCGCTGAAGATGCATTCAATAATCTGAAAGTACTGATGACTCAAGCACCAGTGTTAACACTGCCAAATTACAATGAAGTCTTTATTGTAGAAACAGATGCTTCAGGGACTGGTATTGGGGCAGTACTACTACAGAAAGGGCATCCGTTGGCATTCATGAGCAAGGCATTAGGACCTAAACATATGGTTTTGTCAACCTATGAAAAGGAACTTATTGCCATAGTATATACTATTAACAGATGGAAGCAATACCTCACAGGCAGACACTTTATTATAAAGACGGATCACCAAGCCTTAAAACACATGTTAAAGCAGAAGGAGTGTAATCAAGTTTTACAAAAATGGCTTAGCAAGTTAATGGGGTTAGATTATGAAATTCAGTACAGGAAGGGAAAGGAAAATACAGTTGCTGATGCACTATCAAGAGTGACAGCAAATGAAGATACTGAGGTCACTTGCTTGGCTTTATCTACTGTGACTACTGATTTAGTTCAGAGGATAATGACAAGCTGTCAAGAAGACAATCAATTACTGAAGATCTGTCAAGAAATACAACAAAACAGGAACAAACACAAGCATTATGAATGGGTATAGGGACAACTCAAGAGGAAAGGCAGAATGGTTGTGGGTAATAATGAAGAACTCAAGCTAGAGCTGCTACTGTTGTTCCATACAAGTGGTCTAGCTAGACATTCTGGAGTTCATGCTACCCTTAAGAGATTAGGCAGTACATTCTATTGGAGGGGTATGTAGAAGAGTGTGAGCAATTTTGTAAGAAACTGTGAAGTCTGCCAAAGATTTAAAGGAGAAAACATAGCAATGCCTGGGGTATTGCAGCCATTACTTATACCAAAAAAGGTTTGGCCTTCTATATCCATGGATTTCATAGTTGGATTGCCTAATTCAGAAGGCAAAACTGTTATACTAGTGATAGTTGATAGGTTATCCAAGTTTGGCCACTTTATAGCATTGCAGCACCCATAAACTGCAGTCTTAGTAGCACAAGCTTTCATGGATAAGGTGTATGGCATACATGGACTTCCTGAGGAGATTATATCAGATAGGGATGCCATATTCATGTCTAGATTTTGGAAGGAGCTATTCAAGATTCAGCAAGTCAAATTGCATTACTCTACAGCCTACCATCCACAAACTGATGGTCAAACAGAAGTTGTAAACAGATGTGTGGAGGCATACTTAAGGTGTTTTGCAGGGGATAATCCAAAAACTTGGGTGAAATGGCTTCCTGTCGCACAATGGTGGTATAATTCAGCTCATCATTCATCCATTGATATGACCCCTTATCAAGCCATGTTCTGCCAGCCACCACCTTCACATATTCCTTATGTTAAGAAGGATTCCAGCAAGGATGCAGTGGACAGATCCTTAACTGCTAGGGAGGCTATTATCCAACTGCTTAAGCAGAATTTGAAGAAGGCTCAAGAAAGAATGATGCTGCAGGTTAATAAGCATAGGACAGAAAGGGAGTTTAAAGTGGGGGCTTGGGTTTATTTGAAGATCAAGCCCTGCAGACAGAGCTCAATACACACTTGCATCTACAATAAACTAGCTGCTAAATACTATAGACCATTCCAAGTGGTGTCCAAGATGGGAAAGGTAGCGTATGAACTGCAATTACCTCCTGATTCCAAGATACATAACGTGTTTCATGTATCTCTACTTAAGAGACGGCATGGAAATCAAGTGGTTTATCAACAACTGCCAAGACTTAATGAAGAAGGTCAGATAGCACTGGAACCAGTGGCCATTCTCTATAGAAGAATGATAAGAAGAGCCAACAAGCCTGCAGCACAAGTTTTGGTGCAATGGTCTAATAACTGTCGAGATGATTGCACCTGGGAAGACTACAAAGCTTTGAAGACCAAATATCCTCACTGGAATTCTTGTAGGCAAGAATTCTCTGAAGAAGGAGGTATTAATACAGCTAGATCAGTTCATGGGCTCGGGTTATAAAACTTACAGGTTTGAACCACCCATATAATAATCCACAACGCACCGTTTCAATTAAGAGAGCTAGTAACTGATTTAGTTAGTCTATTATCCTAGTCAGAGCCTAGTCAGATGGTTAGTTGGAGTCTGTTAGATTGTTAGAAGGAGTAAACGTGTATAAAGGTTGAGATTCATTGTTTTGTAAAGCATCGGAAATGTTAATGAAAAGTGGCTCAAAGCCTTTCTGTTTCTCCCTCACTTTCCTTTCTCTTCTACCCTTACTCTGTCAAATTCTTGCGTCCATTCTTGGAGCTTGATTTTGCCCTTATCACTCTGAGACTAGGCTTAATAGTTGCTTGGAACATGGGATACTCGAAGGTGATTGCTGAATCAGATTCACAGGTGGTGGTTTCTCTTGTGACCAATGGTAGTCACAGTTCTAATGCCAACCAACCACTAAATCGAGACATTCGAGGCTCTTAGCAAGAGGTTAGAAGGTTCTTCAATTATCGCTCTAGCCTTAATTGAACAAGTGACTCATCATTTTTTTCAAGTTGACGACCAATTCAATTTTTAAACATTGATCTCAATAATAACTTTCTATGAACATTAGATCTCTGCCTAACTTCACATCTACCTTGACTAAGGATTTCAAGTACATTTTCGTGAAATTAAATATAACATATGTTTCTTTATTACTCTCACATGTCTTGGCATGCCTAGGTGACTATATTCAATGATAACTTTTTTGATAGTCAATGCCAGATTAACCAACGAATTATATCAACACATAATGAGTTGGATACAAGACATTTATGTGTCTCGATTCTAAGGATCACATCTATAACTATAATGATAAAGAGAATTATACCATTGACAACCATGTACAAGGTAGTTTAGATTATTATGTGGGAGTCCGTTCATAGAACTTATTAATCTAATAAGCTCCTATGTATATTGTTTTAGTAGATTATGAGATTAATCACTCTACAAATAAGAAAACAAAATACATTTTAATCTAACCAATCTCTAATGCTCTTCTCAATGATCTTTCTGTTCAAGTCTTGAAAATTTCTTGAAAATGTCTTATGATTTTAAAGGCAATGACTTCAAGTAGTTACCAATTACTGCAGATAGGAGGATCTGTCCAAGGACAACCTTCTGTCATTAGAAAAGTTGCACTTATTTTGACATCATAGATCGATTTTTGTTTGAATAATTTCTTCCAGAAAATGCGAAGCAACCCCTTGCAGCTTATTCCTCGGTGAAGAAACAACTTCGTCTAGCAGTAGCTTTTTATTAGTACTTTGATAATATCCACTCGTTTGACTTTTTTATTTTCAACTTATTAAGTGAATAAGTTTGTTTAATAAATCATCCTAACACTAAGATATCTCACATTGATTGTACATAAGGGAACAAATAACACTTGGACAAAATACAGAGGAACATTGAACTGAAACACCAAGTGACAAATAAATCCACCACAACCCAAATCCCATTGTTGACTTATTACTCCAGAACTTCAGCACCAAGGTGCAATGCCAGAAATAAACTGAACTTTAGCAATGACATGACAAAGGTCAATACAATACAATCCAATCCAATCCAATCCTACACTCCACTCTCCAATCTCATAAAATAATAAAATAAATAGAAAAACATATATGCAGTATCTGATGAAATCCGCCAAAGTTGAAGCAAACTGTGCAAAGGATGCAGAAACCCCAAGACAAGGAAAACTGAATTCATTGATTCAAGTTTCTGGGTTAGGGGCCGGGGCCGGGGCCTTCAAAAGTGGTTGAAGTGCTTTAACTACAATACTCATATTTGGTCGAAACTCAGCTTCATACTGAACACACAGTGCTGCCACGGCTGCCAGCTGTCACCAAGATGACAGTACAATCACAATCAGCCTTATTTCCAACTAGAAAATTCTAAGTACGGAATTAGTTTACCAACATATGTGCAAGCATGACTTTGTGCATAGGTGGGATTTTATTTATTAATTTTTCTTTGGATGGTGGGGTGGGGGGGGGGGGGGACCGAAGGAAAATAAGGGGAAGTGAAAGACCTTTGCAACTCCTTTGGGAGGGTATTCGCCCTTCAGTTTTGGATCTACACATTGTTTAACTTTGTCCTCACTCAATCTTGGAGTAGCCTGCAAAAAAGGGAGTTAACGTCAAGCTAAGCAGACAAAATAACAGAAAGTGGTAACAGATGCAAAACTAAGTAGATAGACTAACCCATGTAACAAGACTTTGCTGTCCGCGAGGCATGGTATGATCAACAGGTTTCCTCCCAGTAAGAAGCTCAAGGAGAACGACACCAAAACTGTAGACATCACTTTTTTGAGTCAACTGACCAGTCATAGCATACCTGCAGAATTTTTTTCAAGTTGAGAATAGCAGCTAACAAATAAAACTCCCGTAAACAAGAGATGAGGAAACAGCCAAGAAGTGGGGGTACTAATTGTGTCCTCCTAAAAAGTTTAAAAGCGCACAAATTTCAAACAACTGACTCACAGGTAACACCCAAAAACACAGCATAAATGTATAGGAAAACCAAAGTACCAAACATTATTGACTTCAAAGAAAGATTCCTCAGGAAAAGGCAAACGAATATTGAACCAGCAACACAAACCACAAGATGGTAAGCCTCAGTAGAACCACAACCAAATTTACTTCAACTAACAACCATAAAAAGACGTTCTTTGTTGAACAATATGAACAAGACAACTAAAAAACAGATTGGGAATAATATTTTCTTTTTGTTTTGAAAGAGAAGAGAATTTGGAACATTAAGTTTTCACTTAATTAAGTTCCTTTATCACAATTTCCTTCAGGATCTATAAACATCAAACTTTAGGTGGGATAGACAATTCAGATAATCAGGAAAGCCATATCAGAAAAAGTATGTTTGCAGCTAAAATGACAACCTGAAAGTCAACAGTTTGAACAACAGATTACTACGTCCAAAAACCGAAAGTATCATTTCTGGGGAATGTATATTCATTGTCTTGAAAAGAAGTTAGGGAAAGTGGAAACATTACTCACAAAAATGTATCTTAAAAACATTGAAATAAATCCAACTATGTCTCAGTTAACAAAACCTGACAACTAGAGTAAAATGTTTTCATGGACATAAATGCAGCATAAAACATCTAAGCAATCAATATGTAGTATATGATAAAGGAGATTTTGAAAATTTACTCTGGAGCATGGTAACCAAAGGTCCCCAAAACTCGAGTAGAATGAAGGCGAGCAGCCATGTCAGGAGCCTGATTAGAAAGGTTAAAATCAGCTATTTTGGCCTTGAAGTCTTCAAAGAGAAGCACATTGCTAGATCTGATATCTCTGTGTATAATAGGAGGTTGAGATTTCTCATGCAAATACTCCAACCCCCTTGCTGCATCTACTGCAATTCTAACACGCTGCACCCAGTCAAGAACTGGCCCTGGTTGTGCCCCTTGAACTCCCTTCCTGCCTATAATTGCAAAATATATACTAATTAATGAATTTCCGGTCATATACAGATTACATGTTAAGAAAAAGACAACACCATAATAAATACCATGCAGTATGTCATGAAGAGATCCCATAGTCGCAAACTCATATGCAAGTACACGAAGATTTCCTTCAACACAGTATCCGAGCAATTCAACAAGGTTTTCATGCTTCAATCTTGAGACCATAGAAACCTAATAATAAGAAAAATCAGTAGTTTAACAAGACAGTACAAGCATAATATATATGATAAACCCATTTTGCATTTGTAAGTTAATAATGACTTATTTTGCTGGTGTCACAAACACACCTGAGTCAAAAATTCAACATTTGATTCGGGCTCAGCTGAAACATCAAGTTTTTTCACGGCCACAGCTTTCCCATTATTTAAGTTTGCATAATATACTCTTCCATAAGATCCTTCACCAATCAGTGCCTGTGATCCAAAGTTGTCAGTCTTTTCCTTCAGTTCATCTAAAGATAATGCTGGCACTTCAATAGGTGGTGCTGCCTTTTGTGTTTCAGATTTGACAGGAGCAGATGCCTTTGAGCCTTTATGATTCCCTAAAAAGCAAAATGAAAGAGATATGGTGAATTTTTAAACGAAATAAGTCTCCAGTACATACTGTTCTTGCAAACTATAGACAATAATCATTTGCATACATAAATTTTATCTACATACATGCTGGTGTCTGTCTTTACATATAGATAATTAGTAAATAAAAGTTAAGCTGAACTTCAATCTACAAAGAAAGGAAAACTTGCCATTTACTGATGCAAGAAAAATATGATAAAAATCAAGAAGAGTTACTGTAGAAGCAGAGTTACTGCAGCAGTTATATAATTAGGGGTTTTATATCCTTTTAGGGTTGTTTTGGTTATTTTATTATGTACAGCTAGGATTACATTATATCAAGGGTCATAATTAAGTTTTATGAGGGCATCAACTCTACAAATAAGGGCCTTATGGAAGCTCTGTAATATGTTATCTTTCGATTACTTATATGAATTAGCATGAGAACTTAGGGTTTGCTTCTCCTAACATCCCACAAGAGATTTTCCTTTGTTTCCTTCTAAGAAACTTAGGCTTCCATGGAAATCAATCCTAGGCCATCCTATGGCGCTTCTGGCCACATCAATTGGTATCAGAGCCGAAGATGATCCAAGGCTTTGTGTACAAGCAAATCTCAAAAGTTGGAAGAGATCAAAGGACATCTGAAGTGGATCTCTAAATGGCTTGATTACCTAAAGCTTGTATGGAATTTCCAGAAGAAGATTATGAATCTTCAGACATACCGAAAGGTTATCTTGAAGAGGAACAAAATCCTGAAATTAGTTTTATAGATTGGTACTTTCCACCAATCTATGATACTTATCTTGGATGATTTTGAAGATATGAAGGTTTGGTCTGCATGATCTTCATATTTTTCATAAGGAGAATACTCACCAAGTGTTTGATAGTGTCCTAAGAGGGGTCTTTTACACCTAGAAGATTCTTCTATGACACAAACTTTCTGCTTCGATGATAACTGGAAAAAAACTAAGGAACATGACACTATGCAATTTACAATAGATATCATTCATGCTTTATGGCTGAAAGACAACTTTCTGATTAATGCAAGCCGAAGAAGAAAGAAAGGCTAGAGATTGTTGCTAGGTCATCATGTTGACCAAGGCAAATCTAGTAGCAACTTGAGGTAGAGTTATTTTTCCAAGAGGAGCAGAACTGATGTAGGAAAAAGAGGATAAAACAAAAGTTATTGTAGAAGCAGGGTTACTGCAGTAGCGGGTGCAGTTATATAATTAGGAATTTTGTATTATTTTATGGTTTTTTAGTTATTTTACTATGTACAGATAGGATTAGATTAAATCAAGGGTCATGATTAAGTTTTATTACGGCATTAGCTCTCTATAGGCAGATCCATTATATGTTATATTTTTAAAAATTATAAGAAATTAGTCACTGGCTTTTCAAAGTTCTTACAAGAACTTAAGGTTTGCTTCTCCTAGCAGCTTTTCGTTTGTTTCCCTCTTAGAAACTTTGGCTCCCATGAAATCAATCCTATGTTTTCATCCTATGGCACTTTTGACCGCATCATTTACAAAGAAGAGAGAAGGGAGGGATGAGTGGGGAATTTTATATCATTTTATGGTTTTTTAGTTATTTTATTATGTGCAGCTAGGATTAGATTAAATCAAGTGTCATGATTAAGTTTTATCAAGGTATTAGCTCTTTATAAGCAGCTCTATTATATGTTATCTTTTGATTAATTATATGAAATTAGTCACTGGCTTTTCAAAGTTCTTACGAGAACTTAAGGTTTGATTCTCCTAGCAGCTTTTCCTTTGTTTCCCTCTTAGAAACTTAGGCTTCCATGGAAATCAATCCCAAGTTTTCATCCTATGGCACTTTTGACCGCATCATTTACAAAGAAGAGAGAAGGGAGGGATGAGTGAGGAAGGTTCAAGACGTACCAAAAACCTAAAAACCTAAAAATAAAAAAATAAAAATAAATAAAAAGTTACAGAAACGATGTAGACAGGATCATGCAAGTGCAAGGGGTTTAGGATACCAAAAGTATGTAGAAGCAGTCGTGTTTATATTCAAAACATTGCTATCATACCATATGAAATATCTTCAACATCACCGATAAGTATCAGAACATAAAATTTAATGTACTGAGAAGGGGAGAAAGCTGAGGCACAGGGTGGTACCCCAGCTGTTCCATGAACCTAGGTGTGCTTTTAACAACTTGACTTTAGCTATGGAAAATAGGTCAGATGGTGTATGATACGCATTGTAACAGTTGAGCAGTTATATGGACAAGTTCACATGGAAAAATAACTTGATAGTTGTTAAGGTGCGATATGGACAGCAAGCCAAAATAGAACCCACCTTGAAGAACATGTATAAAAGGTAGTGATCAAAACTATCAGATCAAACTAAACAGTTGCTCGAAATCCTAGAACAGGTTATATAGAGGTCTGGTATCCAATTACACAGGGTCATATTCCAAGCAGGGCAATGTTGTGGATGTAATGATAATAGAATAGAAAAATAGAAAATAACGATCAGACTACTTTATTTAAAGTATAATAGTCAGCCAGAACAGAGAATTAAAGAATTCTGTACATCCAAAAATTATACAAACTCACAACGCAGTTAACCTATAATCAATGGAAACAACTGTAGCATAATAACCGACTAAAAGGAGTCAAGACACAAAGAAACATACCATCTACATGATTCTTCGGGCTTTTTAGAAGCTCATTTTCATGTGTAGAATAGGCCTCTTCCACATGACAAGTACAACAAAGCCACCGACGCATCCTGCTTCTCTTCCTCAAATATAGATCGTCTTGGGTGCGCTCCAGGCGTACAAAGTAACCAGGAGGAGGTGCATGTGCCTGAATAATGCAACAAGATAAAAGTGGAATTTTCAATAAGGGCACCAGTAGCTCCAAGTAACCGAAGAGATTTATTGTTTCTTATGAAAAGTATTAACTGAAGAAATCTTAAGATATATTGGAGTACTAGCATGCAAAATGAGATTTTGACATAGTTATAGAGGAGAACAGTTTTCGGGCTCATTTTCTGTTATTCTAGGTGTCAGGATTCATCCAAAAATTAATGAAATTTATATCGTAGAAATCATTAAAAAGAAAAGTAATATCATAAGTTGAGTGAAAGCCAATCATTTGAAATTCATAAAAGTAGTGAAGGGGAACAAAAATCATTATGCAATAACTATCTAATTTTTTCAAAGACCCTAATAAAGATCTAGAATTTTGAACAAGAAGAATTACAAAGATGAGACGCTTTCCATATAATTGCAAAATAGCATGAACGTTGAAGCAGCCAAGGCAGGTTAGAAGCAGCAAAACAAGATAAACCACTCCTATTTACACCACTAATATACAATTATATGACGAGAAGATCATAATTAGGGCATAACTGCTCATTTCTTACCACCAAGCCACGCCGATGAAAGTCTCTTCCTTCCATAAAAAAATAAACCCAGAAACAGATTGGATCCAATTCAACAGCAGTCCAATTGGATAAAATGCACGTCTCAGAAGGATCAAAAGAATCGAAAATTCGAAACCCAAGAACTAAAGAGGATATTAATGATCAGGTATAGAAAACCAAGAAAACAATTTGGCAATTAAATTATTATTTTTGAAGCTTTAAAGAAATTGAGATGAAAAATAAAAGGAAATCAGAAGGAAAATTGAAGTTTTAAGATTGTGAAAATGAATAAAATAAAAGAAGCAAATAATAGGAAGAAAATGACAGATAAGCAAACAAAAATTAGCCCTAGGTCGAAACCGGAATTGCAGGACTAGGTAAGATCAAAGAAAATACCTCAGTGTTCTCTATCTTTGTCTGTTGGATTTGAGTCTTTTTGGGGATTGAAAAATGAGGTAAAGACAGGTGGGATTGAAGAGTTTGGTTAGGTCTGATACTACTTTTGAGGGGTAGGAGAGAATGACAGAGAGGCAAAGCGGGGAAGAGGCTTTGAGAGACAACAACAAATACCTCTTTTCCTCTCTCTTCCCTTTCTCTCGAATTTTTTTTTTTTTTTTTTTTTGCTTTGTAAAAAGAAAAGAAAGAAGGGGGAAGTTGGGCAGGGGGGGGAGGGCGGTGGAGAAGGAGAAGGAAGCGGTGAACATCTGTACACTTCTTTTGGACCTTTTCCTTTCTGTTTTTTGCCAATTTGGGTGCACGAAACAACAAATTAATTTCAGAATTCAGGAACGGTGTGTAATGATTATTAATTATTCTTAAGAACTTGAAATTCAAGAAGCAAAAAATACTTCAGTCTTTGTTTAATTTTTTTTTTATATTATCTTATAATAATTGTTAATCAAATTATTGTTTTTTATTTATAACCGAATTATCTCTATTATACTCTTCCCTATGAGATAATGGGTTTTAAGTCATTCAAAACAACTAAAATACTAGGGTTGTGCAAGGAACTCAGAAAAATCGAATACCTAAAACAAACCGGTAATTCGATTCGGTTAAATTCAGGTATTTTTCTTATTCGGTTCGGTTCGGGTAGTTAAATTTAATACTCGTTATTTTCAGTTCGGTTACGGGTAGTGAAGTAGAGTGCACACGGGTACCCGTGGGTACCCGAAAATCAAAATATATAATTTTTTTTGTTATTTTTAATGTATTGTTGTATTAATTTATAATTTTATATTTTTATTTGTATTGAATATGTTAATATATTATGTTTTTTGTATTTTTCTTTTATAATAACTAATGAATTTAAAAGTATGAGGTTCAAAAACAAAAAAAATATAATTTTTAAATTAATTTTAGTAAAATATTGATAAATTTCGGGTAACCGAATACCCGAACCGAACTAGTCATATTTTTTCGGTTTGGGTAAATTCGAGTAATGCCTATTTTCGGTTCGGTTCGGTTCATAAATTTTATTATTTAAAAATTTCGGTTCGATTCAAAAATTTATCACTACCCGGACCGAACCGACCCGTGCACACCCCTATAACATACAACTCCCAAACACGCTCTAACTTCCAGCAGTTATCTCAGTCCCAAACTCGAATTTCTCAGCGCATCCCCAAATCTCTTCCTCTCCATCCTCAACTTCTCTTCTAGGTTATCAATTTGCTACTACTAGATGCAGAGAAACTGAAGTGCATTTGTTCTACTAAATCTTCACAATCCGCTCCATTACACACACCTCCAACGCATGCGACGTCGTCAACTAGGTTAGAATTTACCCACCCAATTTAGTTTTCTTCCATTTCAATAATCTCACTGAATTGCTTTGTTGCTGAAATGCTAAACAAAGCACCCAGTTGTTCAAGGCCACCTTCACCCCGTCACAACACCCATTCACGTCAAACTTTTATTTCTTTTTAGAATCCCTAACAGAAAGAAAAAATAAATAAATAAATAAATCCATGTTTATAAGACTAACACTACCAGCACAGTTGGGGCATTGGGAGTTTGGAGGGAACGTTTAGATCTACACACTTGCTTGCAACTTCTCCAATTTACAGAGCAGTACAATATGTACGTCTTTCAATCTTTATTTCTGAAACTCAATTTTGCCAATTATTTTCTTTGATTTTGGACAAATTCTTAAACTTTCTCCTTCATTGATTTCACTTTATCCACAGCTTGCAAAAAACCAAGACTTCTGGCGATTCTGCATTGGTTGACCTGGGGGTTTCCATTAATTACCAGGATGCGTATTCCTGATTTGAACGAGATCTTCCAACCTGAAACAGGAAACAAATTACATCTTTTTCTTTGGTTATCATCTGGGTTTCAGGCTTTTCTACCAGAATACATTGAATTTTTTTTTAAAGTTCCAAGCATAGCACCATCCTTAGTCAAAAATCTTCTATTGATTCGCCTATACCATTCCATATATGATGAGAATGGATCCATATGGCCATCAAATGAACTTCAAAAAATAACATGATCCGCTCGCATATCCCATATGTTGATGAATAAAGCATGTCTCACTGCCCAATTTAAATTAGAATAGCCCTTAAGATCAATCTTATGCAATAGAATGTTAGTCTCAGCATCAGGTGGAATGTCTTGTTGCATGCCAAATTGACGTAAAACTCTATCTGGTCTATGTCATTCCACTATGTGAAAGCATATTAATGGTACAATAGCAGTCTATATACCTTGTCCAGCAAGACAATAACTAGAGAGATTCGCCATCAAGTCAATATTGTATGGCTCCCACATAAACTGCTACCACATATAAACAAATATTAAGAAACATATCATAGGAATAAATATATATAATGGACAAGAATTTTCAATGATTAGTAACCTGATATGGTTTCATCCGATCTAGCTGATATCTATACCAAGAAACAACATGTGTTCCAACATCTGTAACTTTAAAAGCATCTCTCCACCTCATGCCCAATGGACCCCGTGGGAAATGTGGGCCCTCTGCTCCATCAATAAGGACCCAGTCATCATAATATAAAATTTTCTTTTATTTACTAGTAAAAACATAATATACCTCTGAATCCCATAAGTGAACTGAACGATGAGTATCATATAAATACAATACTGAACGATCAGTTGGCGATATATCTATCACATATGGTACTATCTGTTTTTAGCATAACAAGCATCAGCACAAAAAAAATAAAATATATCATAATAAAAGACTTTGAAGATTTATAGTTTGAATAAAACATGAAGAAAGTCAATATTATATATAAACGATTAGACGTTCGACATTCAATTACAATAGCAATAGTTCTAATATAAACGATAAGATAAGACGCTTGACATTCAAGTACTATTACAATTGAGAAGTCAATACAACATAAAAATGAAAAAAGAAAACATGACACTAAGCATTAGAAGATTGTCCTTGTGCAACATTAGGACATTTCTTTCTATAATGACCTTCTTGTCGACATATTCCGCATCGGGTTTTCCTCGGATTCTCCACCCAGTCCATTTCATTCCTCAACCGAGATGAACGTGGCCTACCTTTTTGTCACAATTTAGTGACATCGGGGTGCACGTGTGGAAAGTTATATTCAGGCCATTCATCATCATGCATTATAATCTCAAATTGTGGACTGTACACCAATTCTTGATGTGTCAAGCTATACCAATAGCCCACATGTTGGTGGTAGTCAATGTGAGAACTACTATAAGCTGCTATGGTATAGGAGCAAGGAATATTATAGCATTAGAACTTGAGGCACGAGCAATAAGGATCACATAAACTCACTTTATGTCGGTTGCCGCCCTTTCCATGTGTCCAACCCCGATATTGTGTTACAATTTCACACTTTCCAACTACCAGATTAAACCATGTAACAGTATGCCCATTAGCTCTATCTTTCCACTTTTGAAGCCTTTCATGCACCTTTTCAGTATACATATGTCCTGTAGTCAAGTCAGCTATTGTCTCACTACGAACTTTGATAAAATAACTAACGCAACGGTAGTAAGTCAATCGCACCATGGCAGTGATGGGAACTTGTCGAGCACCTTTTAATACATTATTGAAACACTCACCTAAATTAGTGGTCATAAAGCCAAAATGCTTGCCATCATCATATGCCAATGTCCATTTTGAATAAGGGATATCGGCAAACCAAGTCACCAAGTCTGGCCCTAATTTACTCAACACTTCCATACACTTTGCAAACTTACGAGGTTGTACTTGGTACCCAACTTTCATCACCAAGTTTTTTGCGGCACTATTTTTCTTTGTAGTATGAAAATTACTAGCAACATGCCTCAAGCAATAACGATGATAAGCATGCGGTTCTGTCCAACCAACACTAGGATCTTTCACAGCAGCTATTATTCCTGAATGACGATCAAATATTAAGCAAATACCATCACACTAAGTAACATGTACACGCAAGCATAGAAGGAACTATGACTAACTATCTTTACTCTTCTCTTCGACAACTGCAAATGCAAGTGGCATCACATGATTGGCACCATCCATCCCACATGCTATCAATAACTTTCCCTTATACTTTCCATATAGAAAAGTACCATCAATTTGGATTATTGGCCTATAATGCTTGAATGCCTCTATGGATGGTCCAAATGCCTAAAAAACCCTATGAAAGATAACCTCACTTGAATTGTCTGTTGCGTATGTCTTCCACTCAAATCTGGTCCCAAGATTTCTAGCTCGAATTGCATTTAAGTACTTAGGCAATTGGTTGTAAGATCTCTCCCATGAACCAAAAACTAACTCTATTGCCTTCTTTTTAGCATCCCATATCTTTTTCATATGTGCAAGATAACCAAATTTATCTTTCACCATACTGCACAACACAGCTCTAGGTGTTGATGGATCGGCAAATATTATGTTTTTAATAAAATCAGCTATCAATCCTTTGTCTAGGTTATAATGATCCTGTGACAAGAAGGATAAACACATGTATGTGGACCAACTATTTTTTTTATCACAAATATTCCAAACTTTTTACTTTTAATTGCACGCAACATCCATTTGCATCCTTGATTGTGGGCCACACATTTAAGAACCCATTTGCTCTTATCAGACTTATCCACTATAAATGCCACATGCTTCATGATATGCCAATACTTAACAGCTTTTTTAATGTCGGTTTTTGTGAAAAATATCTTCTTCTCATGCAACTCCTCATGTATTGACCACAGACTTTTAACTGCATGATCGTTGTCAGTTGCAAATGCCCTCTCAATGTTAACTTCAGTAAAAAATTCAGTAGGAACATATTCGTTGAATATATCTTCCTCAGCAAATTCTGGATCATCATCATTTTCAGAATCATTGTTTGCAACTTGGTCATCATCATCACTGACATTATGCATAAATTCATGTACATGAGGGTCGTCATAAATTTCTACTTGTGGATGAAAATCAGTTAAAGAAGGAATTGTGCCATGTTGTGAAACCTCATAGGCAGCTGACGATTGAGTTGTATGATGCTCAATATCTTCCTGTTGAACAAGATTTGGGGTTTGTTCTGTATAAGAAATTTTGTGATGACTCATTGACACATCTGGAAAATAACATTTCTCCAAATATAATTCAAGTGAATATGACTTTCCTTGGCTCAAGGAAAATTGAAGCATAGTTTCTAAATCCTCATCATCGCTAACATTAATGGGTCAGTATTTGACTGCATTTTGAAAATAGAATGGAATGTCGACAAAGAATTTTCAAATATCCATTTATGCAATCAATATGCAAGGCTTTACACAAACGAGCGTGAAATTATTCATAAATTATCCCCATTTGTATTCTCAAAAACTTAATCGGGGGACAATTATAATCAACCCCGTCTGAACCCATTTTCATTTCACCATTCATATAACACGCAATTAGTACACTATCTCCCATATTCTATCCTGTTCCAATAAAATTCAATAAATTTTAGTCATAAAACCAGGACATGGCATGTATAAACCATGACAAACAATAATAAATGGGAAAAAAAAATTCCATTATTAGAAAATTCCTTTAAATATTAGAGTCAACAATAGCACAAGCTCTAAAACAATTGTAATTATGACATTCATCCATAATTAAAAAATAAAATTGGTGCCATGGAAAACCAATATACATGCAAACTATAATCATAATTATCTCTTTGACTCTTCGTTGAATAAATTTAAAATAAACTTTATTGAATGAAATAACTGGAAAATTGAAAACATCAAATACTATGTTTCAGGAACTACATGTAATTCAAAGATTCTTTTTCACACTTCAACTTGTATGAGTTTGATTGCAATGGGCTCCTGAATAATTGAAAATAATGTGCTGAATTAAGATAAAGCAACTGTAACCAATACTTATATAATTGATACTTATCAAATAAGATGACCACTATGAGGATAGTTTTTATAACATTAGGATATTAGATTTACTGTCATTTTCAATATATATGTTCAATTGAAAATTCAAACTATTATTATAATATTTTAGGAAATAAGAGAACTGTGTTGAAGGAAAAAAAATAATCCATCAAAGTCAAACCAACATAAAATCAGTATTTCATCCTTTATATACCTAACATTAACAACTGGCATGTCATTTAAATTTAAGAAGACTTGATATTAGCAATTTGAGGAAATTATTAATTAAATGGACAAAATAAAAAATGATGACTAGATTGAAATTTTATATCTAACAAGGAGAAGCCCTAAAATTTAGAAATTTCTCTTAACATCTTTCCAAAATTCACTAATATCTAACTTAATAATATGATTCACTTAATCCTAATGCAAGAATTTGAACAATTATTGTACCTTTGTTGAAATTTCAAAAAACTAGAAAACCGAAAATTCATCAAAAAAAAAAAAAAAAAAAACAAATTAGGCCAGCCCAGAAGTTTTTCAACAAATCACATTAGCATCCAAATATGATTAGAAAAAAAAAAAAAAAAAAACAGTAGCAACAGTGAAAGTTAATTGTAAATCATGAACAAGGGAGTGAGTGCATACTCTAAATCTTTCACATGGCTATTCCTTAATGACGTCCACAGATGTTCTAATTGGTTCAAAAAAATAATACACATAAATCTGATGGTAATTTGTTGTAAAATAACCATGGATCTTGCCAATCATCAACAGACAAAGAGAGCATAACAGCAAAATGATCAATGGGCTATTCCTACTGAACAAGAGAGTTACAGTAGTTAAAATTACCAAATGCAGATGAAGCAGGTGAAGGACTCTGAAGCTGAAGCAACATCAAATTCAAAAACGCCACATTTGGCTATTTTTGCTAGATACAAGGAGAGTAGCTGCCAGGAAAGCCACCAATGTTTAAAATTTCAGAGTGAAGAAGGCGAAGAAAAGAAATAGGATTCCGTCAAGAAAGTCTGTCGGCGACTTCAAGGTTCACTAGATTTAACGTTTGAAGAGGGATAGAGTCTCTCTCTGCAGTCTCTTCCTCTGTTTTGTGTCTGGGCAGAGCAACTTGAGTTTTTATTAATGATGAAAAGCCCAGATGAAGGACTCTGAAGTTGGTTGCAGAAGCCAAGAAGCGTTGGATTTCTGAAAAGCACAAGACACACAAATTTGCTAGTGAAGGGAAGGAAATAGGGATATAGGGTTTCAATTTGGGTTGGGTTTAAAACTCAAATTAGATTTTGTGGGTTGAACCCACGAATTCAAGTGCCAACAATGCATTCCTACCTGTCATGTGTGGTTGACATGGCATCCTGAATTTGTGTCTTCAAAATACAAATTCACTATGAAATTGTGTTTTGAAGACACAAATTCAAAAACAGGAGCATTTAACTCTTTTAAAAAAAAATCAATGCATTTGAGTAATTTAAAAAAGAAATTCAATGTATTCTAGTAGAAAAGCCCTGGGTTTTAGAATTCAAACAAAGACGCCTCCTTTGTTTGCCTTTCTCATTCCCTAGCGTTCACACAATTCAACAAGAACCACATCTCCTTAGGCCTGATAGAAGAATAGAATGGTCACTTAGTGATAAATAGCATCTGGCATTGGGCAAATCAGGCTTCATCTCGCAGTTTTTGGGTACTTTGAGGTTCGGTTCAAACTTTCTCTATTTAAGTATCGGACTTTGTTTTGTACCCAAAACGAATTCTACGTGTGTATATTGCTTTCTTATCTTAAACCCCTAAAGTGTTTGTCTCATTGTTTTCCTTCTGTTGAGCTGATTGCATCTGGAAAAACATGTCATTCCCATTCCCTTATTGCAAGTCAGTACAATGTCATGTAATTTTCAAAAACATTTATTGCACCTTAACAATTTTGACATGTTAGAAAAATCATTCCTTTCCATTAGAATTTCTCCATCTTTTAGCATTTATTGCTCAGGAAAACAACAATGATGGCAGAGTTTACTTTAAATTTGGATACTAATATTTACCTTCTATCAAAGAGTCAAATTGTAATTAAAAGCCAGTCTAGATAGGGTGGTTTTTTTTTTGTCAGAATCAGGCTTTCTTATACTATAAATTTTGTAGATGTTATCTTCTACTTCGCAGTCTGAATTGTTTCTTTTCAAAAAAAATAGAAAGATCTTGATTTCCTGCCTTTTGCTTTTGTCCTTACTAGAAAGGAAAGAGGAATGATGTATATTAATCTGGATCAAATTAAGATAAAAATATTTAAATTTGATTGGTTGTCAAAAATAGTGTTTTTAGGAATTTAGTTAAACTTCATCAGCCTATATAAGGCTTAACTCATTTTATCAAGGTATCTTTGGATCAATATACGAAGAATTTCTGGCACTTTCCCCCTCCCTTAATTCTCTCTCCCTCTTCCATCCTCTCTTTTCTTTCCCTCTCTTTATTAGTGAAATCTCAGTGCAGCCCTTGGTTATGGGTTTAGTTGTATCAACATTTCTTATTGTGTTTGGTTCGTGAGAAAATAAAATTTTTCGGTGATTTGATTGAAAAAGGATAGCGAAATTGTGATATTGGACAGACATGTGTCCAACAAAAATGAAGCTTATGGTAATTAGATTTATGATTTGATCATCTTCTATCAATAATCTAATCAATTAAACATAGTACCTGACTTCTTTTTCTGGATTTGTTTGTGGTTTGAGTGTTCATCTATCTAGATTAGGATAGTGTGCGTTTGTATTTGTGATTATGCATGTTTTCTAAGGCTCTTGCTACGGAAAAATTTGCAATCCTATCACTTTTCTTAACTGGATCGTTCTTTTTCTTTATTTGATAGTTTTTTGTGTTTGTTACATGCTTAATTATAAGTCATTTGTGAATTTGATACTCATTGCCGACTGGTGCGAAAGTAACCAAAACAAAATGAAGCTTGAACATTATGTCACAGAATCGAGGAATATGTGGCTCTGTAAAGAGCTGCTAATATTATTACTTTGAAGTTTTTGAGATTTACTTACTCAGTGTTTGACATGAATATAAGGATTTTTAAATTGGTAGAAAAGTGATAGGATTTACAATTCTTCCACATTCAACTGCGTGACATGAATTTAAGAATTGTTAGAATTTTGAATAGGATCCTTACATATTCTTTTATCAGTTAAGGCGTTAGAGTATTCTAGAAACTCTAATTTCTTTTAACAAAATTATAATGAACAGGATCCTGTGATATTCTTTTATCCGTTAAGGCATTAGGATATTCTTGAAACTCTAATTTCTTTAAACAAAATGAACATGGATAGAGAATTCACTGATTTCCTTTCATATTTTACTATCAAAGCTATTTTAATGGTATTTAGTAGAGAAGACATTTTTTTGCAGAAGTTGGAATTGATTTACATGGTATTCATTCTGTAGTGAATTCGTCCTTAGGGTGTTGTATAAAGCATTCATGTCTTCCTTTTCTGATTTTTATTTTTTCTTTTCTAATACATGTTTGAAGATGTTTTTATCTAACTCCCCTATTTATCTTCCATCCATTTTCTATTTCTTAATGAAACAACCATTGTTATCTCTTTTGATCAAATTCCTTGATTTTTTGTCATGGTGGTTCTGAACGTTCACGTGCATTGCGAAACTTCTGCCCAGAAAATCATGAAACACATACAGAGAATGAAAGGTCTTAAAAATTTAAAATTAGAAAAAGAAAACTCAGATTCTCATTTCTGTTTTAGGGCTTAGAACTGGGAATTTTTAAAAAATAAAAATAAAAATAAATTTATGGAGCTCCAGGAATGGCATTACTCTTATGAATTATAACTCACATTTATAATATCCGGCTTTGTTACAGGATAATTATGGCCAAAAACCACCAGTGCCGAAGGAGAAAAAGCCAGTAGAGGAAGAGAAACCCAAGCCAAATGAGCAAACTGAGGAGGCTTTTATCTAAATCCCATGTTTATCTTCCATCCATTTTCTATTTCTTAATGAAAGAGCCATTTTTTATTTTTGGGTTATCGCTTTTTATTTTTTCTATTGGTAACTATCTATGAATCGTCAGAGTCTAAAGGTGAAGGCATTTGAGAAATAACATTTTTGAGATTTCAGATCATGTTGTAATGTACTGAAATTTAGATGCTTCTTTTTTATTTTATATTTGCTATTATGCATTATATTGGCGATTGAAATATGTTTAGAAGCACTGATTTTATTTTACCTTTTTTTTTTTCAAGTGATAAAACACTAAGAAATGGTTAGATCAGGATTTGTTTTGACATCATGGATTGATATTAATTCTTCTTCATCATGCTGGAATGAGCTTCACTTTGGTCACACTATTACTGTCATGAACATGCATATGTTGCATTTCCTTAAAAATTTCTGCACTCTAAGATTTTCTTTTTCTTTTTCTTTTTATGTCATGGAAACTCCAATCTTATGACAATAAATTTATTTTTCCTCTTAAGGTAAACATATCTTCACACTTTTTGTGGTATTGAAATTGAAATTTTTAACTTGAAAGTTTCTTTAATGCAGTGGACTAGATCATTAGTGTATAATAATGCAAATCCTAAATTTGTAATATAAAATAATCAAGTTGTATATTGTCTCGATTCCCTTATATTCTTTTATTATTAAAATCTGGGATGTAGTATTCTCACATAATTTTCTTTTGCGGTTTGTTTTCTCATCCTATTAACTCATTAGGGCTAAGAATTGAAGGTTTTTTTTTTATTTTTATTTTATTTTATTTTTCATTATGGAGTTTTAGGAATTGGAGCATTCCTCTTATGAATTGGAACTCAAATTTATAGTATCCGGCTTTGTTGCAGGATATTTATGGCCAAAAACCATCCATGCTGGAGGAGAAAAAGAAAGTAGAGGAAGCGAAACTCAAGCCAAATGGCAAACTAAGGAGGTTTTTTAATTTAAATCCCCTGTTTATCTTCCATCCATTTTCTATTTCTTAATGAAAGAGCCATTTTTCTTTTTGGGTTATCACTTTTTATTGTTTCTATTGGTGACTTTCTATGAATCATCTGAGTCTAATGGCGAAGGCATTTTGAGATTTTAGCTTACGTTGTAATTTACTAAATTTAAGATGCTTCTTTTTTATTTTTCATTTGCTATTAAGCATTATATTGGCAATTGAAATATGTTTAGAAACATGGATTTTATTTTACTTTGATTTTTTAAGTGATAACACTAGAAAATGGTTAGATCAGGATTTGTTTTGACATCGTGCATTGATATTAATTCTTCTTCGTCATGTTGGAATGAGCATCACTTTGGTCACTCTATTATTGTCATGAACATATTGCATGTCCTTAAAAATTTCTGATTTCTAAGATTTTCTTTCCTTTTTAGGTCATGGAAACTCTAGTCTTACGACAATAAAAATTTTTTTTTCCTCTTAAGGTAAACATATCTTCACACTTTTTGTGATATTGATATTGAAATTTTTAAGTTGAACGTTTCTTTTATGCAGCGGAACTCATTAGTGTATAATGCAAATCCTTAAATTTCATGTACTATAAAATAATCAAGTTGTACATTGTCTTGAATGCTTTATATTTTTTTATTAAAATCTTCATGTAGTATTCTGCCATAATTCTCTTTTGTTGTTTGTTTTCTCATCCTATTAACTCAAATAGTGAAACGTACTGCTCTTATGGTAGGCTGTAGCTTTTTTAAATGTATTGCATTTTGTGGATGTATATCTGAAAATGACCAGCTAATTTTGTTTTCTATAGAAAATAAATATGGCCATAGTGGATATTGAATGTTTCTGCTTTCAGAATGATGAATGATATATTATATTACAATGTAATAAAAGTATAAAACTTAAAATAAGGGAATAGTTGACACAGTATGCTGGAAGTAGATTCCAGAAGAAAGAAAAATACAAAAAAATGACTGGCCTTGATTTTTTGAAAATGAAATTCATGGTTGTGAGACAGGCATGCACAAGGTTAGCACTATACCATAATATGGGTTTCCTAGGGAACTTTAAACTTATGACCTTCTGATTTGTTTGATCACTCTACTGGTAGCTAGCAAGTTTTGTTATAATATTGTATATACCTTTTGCTGCTACTTGACATTATCTGCGAGGGAAATTGGTTTTTTATTTTACCCTTATCAAGATTGACTCATGGTTTTCGAGGAGCACATGACCATCAAGATACTTTAAATGGGATTTGTAAATTAATGGAAGATGAGGATATTGGAAGGAATGAAGGAGGGATGCAGCTCAAGAATAAAAAGTTGAGGGGAAACAACTCGAGTAGATGCTTAGATTTATTATAGTAGCATGTAAGGTATTAAAATCCATGCCAACCGTTCTACTTGCTTCATATGTATTATTTTAAGAATTGGCTAGCTGCTACAACTTTTTATCAGATAATAAGCAAGTTGAAGATCTACTTATTGATAAATTTGGGAAACGTATTACATTTTTTTTACCATCATTTTGTCCCATGAAATTCAACGTAGCTATGGCTTCAAGAGAAAGCAACCGCTGAAGATGTGATTCTATTGAAGAAGTTGAAATCAAGAGAAAGCATGTTCTGATTCATTTTGCACTCTCTTTCAATCTTCCGAATCAAAAAATTGTTCCAGCTATTTCAGTGGGAGGCAAGGGGTTTATTTTTTCTTTTTCTTTTTCTTCCGTTTTTGTTGTTTCTTTTTCACTTTTATGTTTTGGTTCCATTTTCTTCCCCATCTATTTTAAGTAAAAAAAAAAAAAACACTTTTCTTTTTTATATTTGCTTTGTACAAATTTGGCTTCTCAAACCCAAAAATTTTGTTTATGATAGTTTAAACTTCAAACTCAACCTTACAGAGCATTTTCCGAATATCAGGTGCTTTTTGAGCCTAGACTTTGGGCAGTTGAGAGAGCTTTCCAAATACTAGAATGGATTTTAGCTAGGAAATTACTGTCATTCAACAGAATAACTTTTATTACTTTCATAATTTTATTGGCATTGCACAGATATTCGTGGGAATGGAAATGACTCATGCAACATATCACACACCCGATCTACATGCAGATACATGAATAGGAATCAGAGGTGAATAAGAGAATATCAGGTCATTTTGGCTCCTCCCTGCAAGAGGATAAAATATTTCTTTTTTCTTAATTTTTTTCTTTTTCCTTAAGGGTGAGTTTGGAATAAATTCATGTGTGAGTTCAGTTCAATTTAATTCAATTTATTTCTTAATGTTTGGAACAAATTATTTAAGTGATAGAATTCAAATGAAATAAATTTAATTGCATCACCATTGTTAGGGATTCAAGTCCTTGCTGTCAGTCCAAAAATTGAAGAAAATGGTGAAAGTTGAAGATGATTATTCGTCTACATATTCAAATGTAGTAGCAAAAAGCATAGGTAGATGCCTCGACTTTTTCATTGTGGAGATCCTGCAATTATGACATCGGCATAGGATCATAATGCTGGTAGGAGGTATTGGGCTTGTCCAAATTTTTTGGTATGTTTTGGTTTGAAATTTGTAGTTTCTATGTTGTGTAACTATGTATCCTAGCTCACAAATTTTGATGGTTTTTTGTTTTTAAAAGGAGGAGTTTCCATGCAATTACTATGAGTGGATTGATGAAGAGCTAACCAAGAGTGGAAGGTTTTCAGTTTTGCATCAAAGGAAAAGTATTTCTTAATTGGAAGGAAATGTGGCTACGATTCAAGTAGAATTGCTTTGGTGGAAGAAAATTACTTTCCTGTCAATTTTCTTAGGTTGTGTTACCTAGTTTTAGAGCTTGACGTTGAGTTCTTGAGAATGTGATTGTACGTTGTAATTGTGTAGTAGGTTCTAATTGTGAGTTGGTGTTTGTGTAGTACGTTGCCTATGTAAGCTTCTGTACTCTACTATCACTATGATTATGTATAATGTATTTATGCATTTGAAGTAATGAAATTTTTTAGTTTTATCAATCTTCTTAACCAATTCAGTTTGTAGTTTGAAAACACATTATACCATTCATTTCAGCAATACATAATAAGAAATGACCATAAAATACAATTTGGTGATCAACTCCAAAACTTCATTCCCATTGATTGACTGTCAATTTCAAACACTAAGTAAACATACACAAATTGACACAATATCAAATTATCCAAGTACAATGGAATGACAAAAATCTTAACTAACTGAACTAACTTAGTACAACCACCTAGCTATACCATTGATGCCCCTTGAACTTGCTATAGATGTAAAAGCACCTCGTGCATTGCTTATTGCACCTTTCCTCTCTTGGCACGTGATGAGGCAGTGGAAGAAGCAAAATGGACTAGAAGGAAGAGCAAATATAAGGTGCTATGTCCATATGCATTATACCTTGAACAACATAGACTTTTATTTGCTCTTCCTTCTAGTCCATTTTGCTTCTTCCACTGCCTCATCAGGTGCCCTAGTAGCCTTTGGCCACATGATCTTACCATTGAAGGGCTCAATAATGGTCTCATAGCACCTTGCATATGCCTCTCTTCTATAGTAGCCACTAACATATGCCTCATGCTCCTCACCTTTGAAATATATACAATTAATTGCTTGTCTATAAGGCATATCTTATTTTTTTCACAATACACTCTTTTTTTCCTTAGCTCTGTGTTTCCCTCTTTCTCACCGACAAATTGAGCAATTGGAGAAAAGCAAACTAGTAATATATCTTCATTTTATGGAAAAAAGCTCTTTTTTTCCCAGCTCTGTGTTTCCCTTTTTATATATATGCTTGTTTGATGTTCTTGATTCGATATTGATTAAGTGATATCTCTTAAAGAGAATGTTTGTTTTGCTTTTGCCTAGCACTTCTTCTGGTGTCGATTAAGCTTCAAATTCCATATGACTGGGCTAAATGTAAAGTCGAGTTTGGTAGTAGTTGTTCAATGTTGCTAGTTGTTATGCTTGTCATAGTAATTACGTTAAGAGAAAGTGTTGCAACTAATATGATGGTCATGTCTGTAAATGCTTGTTTTATCCTTGTAAACATAATGTCTTTAGCAAATGGGAATGTGAAAAGTGTATGTGTAATGCATGTTGTTGAGAATCCTAGTAGTTATGACCCATATTAGTCGATTAGAGCTTAAGTAGACTGAGTATCCATGAACTGGTGACTACAGACAGTAATGGTAATAATACATGAATAAAGTTATGTGTGTCTGTATGATATATAAATCTTGTTCTGCTTAAATGTATATGAATCTTTGAGTAGCATATGTATATATTAATCTTGACAATCCTAAAAGTTCTATAAGATATTGTTTGCTCTAGTTTTAAAAGACCCATTTTTCTTCATTAAGCTGTTTTGGATTCTGTTCTGCTAGAAGGTTCACTTGAAAGTCTCTTCCAGAAAACTCAGCTAGTTTGGTTTTGATAATTATTTCCTTGTGCAAAATATAGTTGATAAAAATTGTTTGGTGCTGAAAGCAGTTGAAGTGAAAAATGAAGAAAATTGGACCAAGATGGATTGCTATAAAACAATAACATAGCTGTATCAGGTCATATACTTATAAAGGGTAAATGTGTTGTGCAATAAGCTACTTTGTTTGGATAGCAAGTAGCTCATTCTTCAAACCAACAAGAATGGACTGCAAGTAAACTTACAACCTCCTCAACCCAATTAATGCATCCATAATCTCTTGTGGGTGTAAGTCTCTGAAGGCTTAAGTACTTATAGTATTTTAAGTTTGTATCTATTTACTGTATGCTTCAAAGTTCAGATAACTGAAGCTATTGGATTCTTAGTCATTCTCATTAGCTTCCTCCTGAGGAAGCATTATTAATTTCCTAGTTCACTAGAAGAATATTTATAACTTTAAACTTCAAAGGTACAGCTAGGACATTAAGACCACCAGACCATAAATCCATTCCAAATCAACTAGTTTAGCTAGAGTCTTAGTCACTCTTCTCTGGGTTTAGTACTGAATTAAAAGTTACAGAAAATGAATGGCCCATTAAAGGAATGTCTTTTGGTCCCTCATTAGTCCCTTCCCTTCCTTTCTAACCCTAGTTTGGTATTTTAGTCACTTTTATGAAGAATCAAAATCGCTTCACCTATTCGTAAGAACAACATCTGATATGATTATCTTGTGGTTGAACTTGTCCAACAGTTTCCAATTGCTTTTACTGCTAGTACCTTCCTGATTAATAAGCAATTCTTCTTTCTTACCCCTGTGATTCTTCCTAAACTACTTCCAATGTTAAATCTTGATGACCCACGATTGTCTTTCTCCCTTTGAACAAAGATTTCAAGATATGGATCCTTTGTCAAATCCGAAGGATTTCGGAGGAACCATAAACTATTTGAATAAGTGAGATTCTTGAGGTCCTCAGGATCAATCTTGTACCTGCAAAGAAGGCAGCTTGAGTGACTTTCAAGCTACTAGTCAATGCAGTTCTTGTGAAATGCATGCTTGCACTTTGGCAATAACCTTAGGATATCATTATCTTGAAACTTGGCTATGCAAATTGCACATTCTAGGCCTTCTTTTGATCCCTTGAGTAAAAAAACCTGAAAATAGGGAATGATTCAAGTACTTCTTTATCAATCCTAGAAAATCTTTACCGTGACAGAATCAGCCCTTGAAAATTTTGGTTCTGGTTTAGCAGTTCAACTGGGTTGTTTCGACAAAACTTAGCATAGGCAAGCAGGAGAAACGTAATAGAGAACATTACAGAGAGCACAACAATGACAATCCCCTTGGTTGGATGTCCTCTATTGGGGTCCTCTGCCTCAGATTCTAACATGTTTTGGGCTTTGGCATTGAAGAGAATTATAATGAAAAAAACCTAATAGATTGTTTTGATTATGGGCATGGTAGATGTTAGACATTTTGTAAAAAGTTTGCTCAATTCCTATTGCCTTGAAATGTATATTAAACATACATTTCACATGTGAAAAGTCTGAATCTCTCCACTTAAAGTGTAATTAAAAATGAAGTGCTTATGGTATTTTGTTTAAATTGACTTAAGTTGTTTATCCACATTTCACATTTCTCACTACACTTGCTTGAAAGGAATACGTAATCAGTACTTAAATACATGCCATTGAGCTATATATATATACTAAGCTTTATTAGGTTGTGAACAACAAGACAACAAATACTTCAAGAGAAAGTTATAGCAAACATGGAGGTGAAGATTGAGATAATTAAGAAATAAACAATTAAACCAGCCACTCCAACCCCTCCTCAACTTAGAAACTTCAAGCTCTGCCTCTTAGATCAGCTTGGGCCTGCTGCATATGGATCATAGTTCTTTTTTACCCTAATAATGTTGATGATATTACTAGTGCCGAAAGATCCCATTTGATGAAGAAATCACTATCTGCAATCTCTCACTACTCTTATATATATATACATATATATTCTTCTTATCTACCTTATTCTTCCCCTTTCTATTTATATATTTTAATTTTTCTTTGTCAATGAATTATCATTTCCTAGTGCCAATATCGATGGTCTCAGGTTAACAAGAACTTCTTAAATGGCAAGTTGAAGACAATAACTGCTTACTATAGTGACATGGAAGAAACTAAGATAAACTGAATTCTTTTCTAGTGCAAGTGAAAAGGCAGCCAAGGTCAAACTTCTTGTGGGTGATTTTCAAACAATTGAGGTTATCGTTAATTTTGTTGCTATGAGGCTTGCAATATTTATCTTGAGCTATTGCATAATTTATATCATACATGTAAATTTTGGAATAGCAAACTTGCTCTTTGTTGTGTGTATAAAAAGCACATGTAACCTTGTTGTACCTCCTTGCAAGGTTGTTAATTACTGCAAAACTACCATAGTTGTAGTAGGCACAGTACAGAAAATGATGAACACTACCATAGTTGTTAGACCAATTTGATACTTATCGTGATAATTAAATTAAACTATAGCTAGACATGAACTACCTTTTTCTAATCTAATTTACTCTTATGGCATAATTGACAAATAATTAATGAACATGTAGATTGTAAAAATTATTCTCAATCTATATCACCATCATCCCTCTATAGCCACACACTCCTATTAAATAAGATTTATGTCAATCATCAACAGTACTCCTGATATGAAAGATTCTTAAGTGCCAGTTATTTATTTAAATATTCTTTTTCTAGTAATAATATGTTTTTCCAACTCTTCACTTAAATATTCTTTTGCTAGCTATTTTTTTTTTTTCCTTCATGCATTCATATTTTCTAAGAAAGAAATTGTGGCTGTCAAAGTTTTTTTTTTTTTTTTTTTTTTTTGTTCATGTAGAAAGTATGTAAGCAATTTTCTATATGATCAAAGTTAATTAACAGTAAATTACAATATTAATTGTTGTCATTTTTCTTAAAAATATGCTTATAAAATTTTGATAAGCAAAAAACATGGAAAAAGATCATACTTGGTTTGAGGGTGACCGTAATTTGGATGCAATGCAAAGTTGAGAATCATGTGGTTACAAATGAGTTTATGTATAATGTAAATAAGTTTCTTGACTTTATAATCCTAGAATTATGAATGATAATAATACAATTCGGTGCCCTTGTTTGTTTATAAGAACAAAAAGTGGATGTCTTGTGATAAAGTGACTGTTCACTTGTATAAAAAGGGTTACTCAAAAAACTACTGTTGGTGGACCTTACATGGAGAGGACAAGGAGTGGTTAGGAGAAAATTCAAATGACCAAGGAGTTGATATTGAAAATTCAAGCAATCGTTATGTTCATATAGTTATGGATGTTGTTGGTCCAGATTTTAATTGAGATGAGGAGAGTTGAGTTCTCGAGGAGCCGAATTAAGATGCAAAATTTTTTTTTTAGTTGTTGCGAAATTCTGATGAGCAGTTATGGGAAGGTTACAACTAGCACACTCGATTATCGACAGTAACACAATTATTAATTCTAAATCAGAGTTGAACATAAGTGAGAACTGCTATGATTGGATTCTTTCAACTATTAAGGGTATATTGCCAAAAAATGAGAAGTTGCCTAAATTTTTTTACAGATCCAAGAAATTAAAACTTGGACATGAGAAGATACATGCATGTCCCAACCATTGTATGCTGGCAAATCAAACAATACAAGATATTACGTCACTTTCCACTTGCAAATAGGCTACAAAAACTATATATGTAAAAAAAAAAAAAGGCTCAACATATGACATAACATGATTAGAAATGTGCTACTAATCTAATGATTCATCTAAGTGATGGTGAGGCATGGAAACACTTCAATGACAATTATCCTTCATTCTCAGAAGATCCAAGAAATGTCATATTGGGTTTTTCCACATATGGGTTTTGTCTGTATAGGCATTCATCAAGCAGTCACTCTATTTGGCATGTTTTGTTACTCCTTATAATTTGCCTCCTGATATGTGTACGAAGGAGCCATATTTATTCTTGACACTTGTGATCCTTGGGCCAAAATCACCTAATCAAAATCTGGACATCTACTCGAGACCTCTTATTGATGACTTGAAAGAGTTATGGGAAGAAGGGGTGAATACTTATGACCCTTACCAAGATTAGAATTTTATTATGAAGGTTGCACTTATGTTGACCATTAGTGACTTCCCTGCATATGGAATGCTATCAAAGTGGAGTACACATGGAAACTTAGTATGTCTGTATTGTATGGAATGAACCAAATCCTTTCACCTGCCTCACGGTAGTAAGCCATGTTGGTTTGATTGTCACCATCAGTTCTTGTCTGTTGATCATCCCTACAAAGAGATAAATTTAAAGAAGGAATAGTAGAGAAAGGTTTACCGCAACCACGGTTGTCTGGGAAGAAGTGTGGAATCATCTTCTTGAGAACAAAGTCAGATCACTTTTGGTAAAGAATTTGGCAAACAAACAATTTCTAGATTTGAGAAAGATCATTGCGTAAAAATAAGTATACTTTGGGAATTGCCTTATTGGTAAACTATTTTCATTTAACACCATCTGGATGTAATACACATTGCGAAAAACATCTTCAATAATGTTTTCAATACTGTGATGAATATGAAAGGCAAGTAAAAGGCAATCTAAATGCTAGGGTGGACATAAAATTATTTTGTAAATGTCAAGAATTTGGAATTAAAGGAATGTAATTGGGAAACTTGTTATGACGCAAGCTTCTTACAACTTGTCAAAACCTCAATTGAAGGAAGTGTGTGAATGGATAAAAGACTTGAGGCTCCTTGACGAGGTATGCTTCAAATCTAGCTTGTTGTGTGAACATGGATGACTATAAGTTGTATAGGATGAAAAGTCATGATTATCACGTTTTCATGCAAAGACTAATTCGGATCGCATTTCGCAATTACTTATCAAAAGGGGCATAAGAAGCACTTACAGAGATTAGTGACTTTTTCAGAGATTTATGTACTACTGAATTGCGTGTGAACATATGGAGATGCTTGAAAAAAATA
Organism: Quillaja saponaria; assembly: GCA_029379385.1. Taxonomy (NCBI): domain Eukaryota; kingdom Viridiplantae; phylum Streptophyta; class Magnoliopsida; order Fabales; family Quillajaceae; genus Quillaja; species Quillaja saponaria. The sequence continues at coordinate 9,319,991 of CM055606.1, forward strand.
TTTTTGTTACTCTGTGCAAGTTGGAGAAGATATTAATTTGTGGTTTCTTTGATTTAATGGAACATTTGACTATGCATTTACCTTATGAAGCTAAAGTGGGTGGACCAGTACAATATCGTTGGATGTATCTGTTTAAAAGGTAATTTTTTTTCCTAAATTTGATTTCATTTAGACTCATTATATTTCGTTATTAAATAGTTTTTGCATAAGATGGTGTTGAATTTAAAGAAAAAAGCTCAGAACAAGACTTGTGTCAAAGGTTCTATATGTGAGGCCAATGTATTGCAAGAAATTTCAAATTTATGTGCAATGTATTTTGAGCCAAACATTCAAACAAAGTTAAATTGAGTCATTCGTCAAGATGATGGTGAAGATGTGGATTCTAGTGGATGCCTCTCTATTTCCTATCAGCCAGGTCATGCATTTGGATTTCATATGAATAGATCTCTTACTAATGATCAGTTTGAAGAAGCAAAGATACACGTTCTATTGAATACAATACAAATTGAGCCATATGTAATGTAAGTTGTTCAAATCCTATTTAACTTTTGATATGCACCAATAGCTTTTACCAAGTAGACAAATAACTCTTTTTTTTTTTCTTTTTTTTTTTTGGTAATAAAAATTAGTCGTTTTTGTCAAAGAATATCGATGGAACAACCTAATCTTTTTGATGACCAAATCCATAAGTTAGTTGAGATTAACTTTTCAAATTAGTTTCAACAACAGGTTAGTTGTTATAAAATCAAGTATTTGTGTGTTTGGAGTGTGTGATAGGTTATTGAATTATTTATTAATGATCTTTCTTCTATAGGCTCATGAACACAAGATCTTTAATCCACACATTGAAGAGATTGCTTATGGGCAATCAAAGTTGTTAGGTGTTATATTGGGTATTTTGCTAACAGGTTTAAGTTTCACACGCTTTCTTATGGCAATGAAAAAAATCTATGAATAGTGGAGTTCATGTAAAAGGGAGTTATTATAGAGTTGATGAGTGTGATTCTTACGGCATGATAACTAATATAATAGAGCTATAATATTTTTGGACCAACAATAACGTAGTACTCTTCTAATGTGATTGGTATGATTCTGATAAAGGGGTGAAAATTGATTCTTTACATAGTCTCATTGATATTAAACATAAATCCAGACTTCCCTTATACGAACCATTTATTTTAGCTACCTAAGTGCACCAAGTGTATTATGCCCGTTACCCAAGTAGAACAAGAAATGAATGGTAGGCAGTTTACAACATGAAGGCTAAGAACAATTATAATTTTCCTTCAAATGACAATCCTAGTGACAATGTGCAAGAAGTGGATGACGATATGTTTTAGAAGGTTGAATTGCATGTACTGACTTCAGTAAGTGATGGCCAAGATTTAAATAATTCTAGAGTTCTTCTAGGTGAGGGTCCAAAAGGAAGAAATGAATCTTAATGATATAAATGTGCCTAGATTTTCAGAAGATGATGATATAGATAATGATGATGGTGAAAAAGAATATGCATAACTTGATAAATGGGAAGATGATGATGAAGGTGATGAAGGTGATAATGTTGAATTTGATATGATGATGAAGAAGTTTGTTTTGAATATGACGACAACAATGATATAGAAGATGATTAGAATATCTTGTATATGATTTATTTATATTGTCAAACTTTATGTTCAATATAATTTAATGTTTACCATTTTCACTTGTGTGTAATTCTTTTTTAAATGTACATGCTTACTTTTTTTTTTTAAATGAATATTCTTATTATACAAGATATAAACTATGGTTCGTATTCATGTGTCACACCCCTCACGGAGGCATGACTAGCCGGAAGGTTGGATAACTAAACCTCCGTAACCCTGAATTCATAACAAAGTAATAACCATGACTCTGGACCCAACTAAAAAATAAAAGTAACTTTTATAGAATAAAAGTCTATTGTAAAAGTTTGTTTTTATGAAACAAATAGTAACTTACTAAAAATTTATATAACATGCCACAAAATACAACATCTGTGTTCCTAATTCAACACAACGACACAAGGATAAATATGTAGACTATTACATCATACAAAATTAGACATTCCACCATTCTAGTGTGACTGTAAACTTTCATCCTTGACTGCAAGTCTGAGATCTTGCAATTACCTTGTTGTACTCAATTATCAAGTCACCAGCTCAGTAACGCTATGCACCAAACTCCTGTTACTAAAAAATTTTGCAAGAGAGGGGTGAGTCCTAAAGACTCCATGAGTGGAAAATCGTACCCAAATGGTACTAGCATCACACCACACAAATGTACAACATACATAGTAACATTGTTCATATCGTAACTCATGTTGCACGTATACATTGTAATCATCATAAAGTCACAATTTACATGATCCACACTATCACAAATTAATCAAAGAAATAATATCAAGCAAAGCAACCAAAGGGCCAACGAGTGATCCAGACCGGCAGAACATTATCATCCCCTACTAGGCATTTATGCGCCCGTACAATAAATTGATCTCCATGATCCATCCCACCGGGGCTGAGCACTTAATTTTTTTAAAAAAAACATATATTAGAATCAGAATTTTCTTATGATTTTAAATCTGAACATCCTAGATGCACCTAAAATATTTTTATTTTTTTTTAATTTCAGAGATAAAAATCATTTTTCATAAAAACCTCACTTTGTTGGCCCTTATCAATTACAACAAATGTCAAACAAAGTAACCAATATCAAACAAACATAATTCAAATAAATTACTGATCTAGTCCCTAAAGGCAAAAATTAACCACTAAAATAAACATATAATTACAAATACTAATCTAGTCCCTAAAGGCAGCAATTAATCACTCACCCGTAATTGAATCCACTCGTCACTCACACTTGCGTCCACGCATCTCCTCAGGTCCACCTTAGAATCCGGAACACCCAGTTGAGTTTGAACACCCAAGACTGGAACCACTTCACGGCCAGCAAGGAGGAAGAAAAAGAAATCACAACAAGGCAAGGATCCATACCTATTAGCTGCTGTCCCAAGCAATTCCCATGGCAACCCCAAGTTTAACAAGAGGAAAGTAAAGAAATTTGATACAAGGGGCTCAAAGGGTCATCTACAAGGAGGGAAGTCAAGGTAGCAGGACGAAAAATGATCACCAAGCCTTCTTTAGAAGGCTCGGCTAGCAAGGATGGACAAAAGAGAAATAGAGGTGTGAGAGGGGGGAAGGATAATGGAAGAAAGAAAAAAAAAAAATTATAAAATGATACAAATAGGTTCAAAGTCAAAAAGTTAATTTTTAAGATGTGTATATTTCTAGTTATATATATATATATATATATATATATATATTTAAGGACATTTTCTATTTATTTAATTTATTTGTGATAGAGATTAATCTTATTATATACATTAATTATTCATTCACTTGAATTTATTTGGTCACAATTTTATTTATTTTACGACAATAATTACGTATACTAAAGTTAAACAAAAAATATATATATATATTGAATTATAACATGTTTAACTATAAATTAATTTGCTTATTTTCTAATGTAAATTTTACCATTACGTCTAAACTCATATTCAGGTTGTCATAATCTCCCCCCATTAAATGAAATTCTTCCTGAGTTTCAATAATAAAAAAAGAATGCAGATAAATTGTTTACATAAATTAGAGGTAAATATTGTTGTCTTGTTGCAACTTTGATTCCTCACATGATCTCTCGTTTCTTGGTTTTTTTTTTTACCAAAGAATTAATCAAAATGTATGAACTTGTTTAGTTATACCCATCACTGAATACTTCTCATATGTTAGGTTCTTATACCTCTTTTTACCTTTTAAATTTGTAACACCAAAAAAAAAAAAAAAAAAAAAAAAAAAAAAAAAAAAACTTTTTTAATGTAACTTAAATTTCAAGAAGTTTTAATTAGAGCCTCTTAAAGATGAAGATTAACCTCTTAGAAATTTTAAATTTAATATTTGTATCACGACACTCCATCACGTTTCCACTGTGCTGCTCTGATAATTATATATATCTAAGCCCCCAATCTACGTTCAGAATCATTATATTTCTTATTTAAAATTTAGATTGATGAACTAAATCAGATAATTACCTGAATAAAATAATTTAGCTTATATTTACCTTCATTTTTGAATTATTTTCCTTAGTTAACAATATTACCTTTAAAGAATATATACCTGTTCTAAAAGTTAATTTAATTGATTAAAAGAGTTGAAATATCCATAACTTATTTGATACATATTTAAGTTACAATAAATTACAAAAACTCACAATAGATTCTATTGATAATTGGTCGTTTCTATCTTTTAGAATAACTGAATGAATTTAAACATATACTAGTTCATATAATAAATAGCTATTATTCTATTAAGAAAAATAAAAAGAAACCCAAATATATGATCGAAATTCTATTATTCTATTAGAAAGAACGTCACTTCATTTATCACTAAAATTATTTGGAACAAAATCTAAATTTTAAGTCAACTTTCAATTACCTATATGAATACATTTTATATCCAAATAGATATATCGCTTATTTATTTTATCTATTTTGGTTTGTATTTTTTTTGTTTGAGACTTACATCGTATTATTCTAATTTCATAATTTCATCTCAGATTATAATAGTTAGTTGAGTTTACAATCGATATCCAATTTGATTGCACATACAAAATTGTATATATACATAAAATCTTATTTACTCTAATTCACAATATTTATGGATTCAATGTCTTTTACACTCATGTTATTTAGTGTCACCTCTCCATATACATATCAATACTTATTAATCTTACTAACTAAAATTTTCATGCTATCCCCAATTTAACGTCTTTACAGTTAACTTTCTAATGTTGTCATACCAGATTGTAACACTTTATTAACAAATAACCGATACTACTAGAAGAATTTTCTCTTTGAATAATAAATAATATGACTGATGTTACCAAAATAGGTTAAATTGGTATAAACTAAATTAAATGAAAATATAAAAATTCAACGAAAAACCTCAAATCCATTAAAAAAGTTATATAAATCTTAGGCTTAACTTTTCATTAGACTTCAAAACACAGTCCACTAAACCCAATGAATTTCAAACTTTAAACACACTTCATGAAAAATTTATACTTGAAAAATTTTAAACAAAGTTTATTATTGTTATTATTTAAATATTTGCAAAACAATACAAAATATTTCACATGCTGCTCCTTACTTTTTACTCTCATGATTTATGACAGTTAGTGATACATTAATAAATTCAAAAGACATGACTAAGATCTTGTTATATGTCATTGATTGCGGGAAACAATTTTCTGAATATTATTCCTTCCTGACCTAAACTTAATGATATTTCAAGTGTAAGAAGAGCTTGAGTTTTTATAATTGATCAAATAAATTACAAATGTTGAGGAAAAAAAAATTCAACTACTGTTAATCATTACATAATAAAAAAGAATAATTCTTTTCTTTTTATTGAAAGATGTATTATTTCCACGATTCAATATTTAATATTAAAATTAATTTGCAAGTGTGACATTAAAAAGAAAACTTTTCATGCTTTTTAGGACAAAGACTTGAGAGAATATAGGTGGACTACACGTGTATATACGTTTCCATAATCCATTTCGCTGTGTACATACCTATCTAACCCTAGTAAATTCTAAATTTTAGATATGTTTTATCAAAATTTTCCACTCAAAATATTTAGTATATAATTATCTCTTGGAACATCCTAAAATAATTCGTACGAAACTTCTTATTTCTTACTCTTGAAGTCTATGATATCTGCAGAAACTTTATAAGTTCAAAAGACATGACTCAAGATTATTATACCTTCATCGACTACGAAAAACAATTATCAGAATATCACTCTTCATGGTTTGGAATCGGTGGTATTTCGAACGTACACTAAATCTTGAAAGGATCTTAAACCTTAAACAAATTGTTAATATTAGGGAAGAGAACTTCATTGAACTACCAACTATCATTATACCGTTGGAACAATTAGACAAAAAGATTAAAGTATCTCAAGAAAACCTATTAAAATAAATAAACTCCTTGCCTAACAAATCTTACATTAGCATTTTTAGCTTCCAAATAGAAGACGTTTAGTAAAAACTTCATTAAATTATGACCAATAAACAGATTTGTTTTAATTAATCATTGAATTACACTTTATACTACTCATACGTCATGTTATATGATTAGTAGTTAACTAGTTCCTTTGCCTGCACAAGACATCCTAACACCACACATAGCTGATCAAACTCTTTTAAAAACGTATGTTGATTTTAAATAAAGTCTATACTTGAAAACCTACACAACTATATTTTCCTAAAATCACTTAGTAACAAATGTCAAAGTATTTTACCAATTGGCACACACAAAATTTTTGATGACCAATGTGTGTGTTGATTTCAAGATTTGATATTCAATATTGGGATTAGCTTGCAAACTAGACATTGAGAAGGAAACTTTTCACATTTCTTAACAAAAAGTTTGGAAGGAATGGATGGACTGCACATGCATATATGTTTTCACTATCCCATTGGCAGAAGAATAGATATATTCGAAATAGGTTTCTTTAATAATTCATCCAATCTACGTAAAATAGATCTTTTATTTCCTTTGCTTCTCATTATTCCTATCTAAATTTTAAGTATAATAGTTTTACAAACAACTATCTATTTAGTTAAACCAAATTAAAAGGTTTACCTCTTATGGAGGTTATTATTGCTAAATTTAAAATTCCAATTAAATTACTCATGATTCTTTACGGCTTAGTTTCTCGTCAAAGACGTCTAAAATCTAATTCATTACTAAACGAAACCAATGTTATATTATTTCATATAGCTCACATCATGACCACTCATAACATGAAAACTACATGTTATTATGTCTACACTACTACAAACCAATCCAAGGCATGCCTTATCATATAAGGCCAAGGACAGTATGTTAAAGAATCATAACTTGAAGTTTCAGGATGAATTGAAACATGTCACAAAGTCCATATACGCCCCGGGTAACGTAAGTAAACAAAGCAACAGGTCCCACATTTACAGTCACGGACCTAGAAACAAAGCTCTGATACTAACTTGTCACACCCCTCACGGAGGCATGACTAGTCGGATAGTTGGATAACTAAGCCTCTGTAACCCTGAATTCATAACAAAGTAACAACCATGACTCTTGACCTAACTAAAAAATAAAAGTAACTTTTATAGAATAAAAGTCTACTATAAAAGTTTGTTTTTCTAAAATAAATAGCAACTTACTGAAAATTTATATAACATGCCACAAAATACAACATCTGTGTTCCTAATTCCACACAATGACACGAGGACAAATATCTAGACTATTACATCATAAAAATTAGACATTCCAATTCTAGTGTGACTGCAAACTTTCATCATTGACTGCAAGTCTGAGATTCTGTAATTACCTTGTTGTACTCAATTGTCAAGTCACCAGCTTGGCAATGCCATGTACCGAATTCATGTTACTAAATTTTTTTGCAAGAGATGGGTGAGTCCTAAGGACTCCGTGAGTGGAAAATCGTACCCAAAGGGTACTAGCATCGCACCACACAAATGTACAACATACTTAGTAATATTGTTCATATCGTAACTCACATTGCACGTGTACATTGTAATAATCATAAAGTCACAATTTACATGTTCTACACTATCACAAATTAATCAGAGAAATAATATCAAGCAAAGCAACCAAAGGACCAACGAGTGACCTAGCTCCGCACAACATTATCATCCCTTACTAGGCATTTACACGTCTACACAACAAATTAATCTCCATACACAATTCATCCTACCGGGGTTGAACACTCAAATTTAAAAAAAAAATCATTTATTAGAATCAAAATTTTCTAATGATTTTAAATTAGAACATTCTAGGTGCACTTGGATTTTTTTTAATTTTTAATTTCAGAGATAAAAATCATTTTTCATAAAAGCCTCACTTTGTTGACCCTTATCAATCACAACCAATGTCAAACAAAGCAACCAATATCAAACAATCATAATTCAAATAAATTACTGAAATACTCTACTTGCTTATTTTCTCTATATCACGTATATGCAAATAAACATATAATAACACATACTAATCTAGCCCCTAAAGGCAGTAATTAACCACTCACCTGTAACCGATTCCACTCGTCACTCACACTTACGTCCACACGTCTCATCAGGTCTACCTTAGAATCTGAAACACCCAGCTAAGTTTGAATGCCCAAGATTGGAACCACTTCACTGCCAGCGAGGAGGAAGCAGAAGAAATCACAACAAGGCAAGGATCCACACCCATTAGCTGCTATCCCAAACAATTCCCACGGCAACCCCAAGTTAAATAAGAGGAAAGTAAAGAAATTTGATACAAGGGGCTCAAAGTGTCAGCTACAAGGAGGGAAGTCAAGGCATCAGGAGGAAAAATGATCATAAAGCCTTCTCTAGAAGGCTTGGCCAGTAAGGATGGACAAAAGAGAAATAGAGGTGTGGGGGGAGAGGGGGGGGGGGGGAAGGATAATGTAAGAAAGAAAAAAAAACAATATAAAATGATACAAATAGGTTCAAAGTCAAAAAGTTAATTTTTATGATGTGTGTATTTCTAGTTATATATATATATATACATATTCAAGAACATTTTCAATTTATTTAATTTATTTGTGATAGAGATTAATCTTATTATATAAATTAATTATTCATTCACTTAAATTTATTTCTTCACAATATTATTTACTTTACAACAATAATTACGTATACTAAAGTTACAAAAAAAAAAAAAAAATTATTGAATTATAACATGTTTAACTATAAATTAATTTGCTTATTTTATAATATAAATTTTACCATTACGTCTAAACTCGTATTCAGGTTGTCACATCACGGGTCCAGCTCCAAATCATTTGCTGCTTATTATATTACTCCTAATTAGTTGGATAATGACATACCTTTATTGGGACGTGTAGTTATACCACCAGTTACAGAATCATCAGGCAGTCTAATAGGTAAAAGTAACTTATACTTTAAGTTTCTGTAAGTAAATTATTACAAATATGTTAGTGAATCGTTATGTTTTTATATACATGGATTCACACCTAGAGTTCCAATCACTGATTCTAGAGAACCAAGAGGGTGTGCACTCCTGGAACCTCTTCCTGCAAACCCAAGAGATCACTAGTTGATAAAAGTTATCAGTATTGAGTACGTATTTTTTACACTATTAATATTATATATATATATTACTTATTAGTATCATATCAATATCATAAAATCTTATAACTTTGTTAATGTTTTCCGTGAATTTGATGATGATAGAACTATTAGGACCATCTCGACTATTGTTCGTTCTCATATGCCGAGACTATATCGAACTTGGTCAAAATTTCCAGATGGAGCGAAAGATTTATGTTTTGGACAATTTCTTGTAATTGCTTATATAGAATGAATTAATTAATAGTGGTTATGTCTATGTTTGCTCGATATCTAGTAATAATTAAATGTATTTTTTAAATTGTAGGCACATTATAGGTTTAAGACAAAGAAAGATGAGATAGATTCCAAAGTAGTGTTCAATCTTATAGTTGCACGAAGGTTAAAAAACTTGTTGAGCAATGCACGACGTAAAGCATTAAAAATATGTGAAACTGATAACATCTCAAAGTGTTAGGGATGGAAGCCATCTTGGATGAATGCAGAAAATTGGAGAAGGCTCCTTTAATTTTAGGGCTCGAATGAGTGGAAAAAAGTTTCATAAATAGAGTCGTAAAATAGGGCATCTAGAGGAAATGAATCAGTAATTAGACATGCAGGAAGATCCATTTCAATATTTCAACATAAAGTGAAATTGTAATATTATTGTTTTAAAAGCTGGTAGGTAATGTTAACATGTTACAATTGGAATGGCTTTTTAGAGAAAGAAATTTGGATCAGAACCTAGCCCCCTAAAAATTTACCACCGCATCCACAAAAAAATTCAAACTGGGGAGTTTGTGAATGATAAGTCAAGAGTCATTTCTATTAGTTTTTTTATTGAATAAGTTCCAAATGTATTTTATATATTTATATGATGAAACAGTATGTTAACATTTTTGTATTATAGGAAAAGTACATGTGCTTAATAATTGAAAAATATGGGGAAAATATTGTTGGTCATCCAAATTTGATTAAGAATTTTGGATAAAATCAACTGGGTAAGTGCAAAGAAAAATATACAGGTGTGGGAAGGTCGGATCGGCCAGCCTTCTATTTTAAGGCCTAGTTGGTACGTTTATCGACTTCCTCTATAACTACATCGTAGCGTCAAAATGAGATGACATATGAGATTCATTTCCAGAAGAATGAGTTAAGCACAACAGTCCATAAAGTAGATGAAATCAAAAGTGAAATGAAAACTCTTATGCAAGTTTTGAAGTGTAGACATTAGTGCTCTTATGCCATCAACGTTAGGAAGTGTTGTTTTTTTTTTTTTTTTTTTACCTTTCTGAAATGATGCATTACCAATCATGTATTCCTTTTTCTGTTTCACTTATGGTTTTGCTTGCAATTACCGAAGCAAATATCATTCATGTCTCATTACCATTGCATGTAAAATAGTACTTTATGTGATCTAACCTATGCTCCTATGCTTACATTCTCTTTGTAGCCATGCATTTTATCCTACATTCTTTTTTTGTTGTTTTTATTATGAAGCTCATTTTTTAGTCATGTCTTTCCAATATTTGTTGTGTGTTTCTGTCTTTCTAATGCTAATGGGGAAAAAATGTGAGCTTAAACTGTTTGTTATAATAGGTGGCTGGATTATTTAAATGCCTTTTATTACAGTTACAATGTACTACATCATGTGGGCTCTTTGTTTTTTCTTGTTGGTTTCAACCTTTCTTCTCTTTTTGGTTGGTGAATTGTTTTTTTTTTTTTTTAAGCTTAGGTATGCCTCATTTCTACAAAACATATTATGCTATTAGGCTCATAACCTTTATGCTTTATTATTCTTTTGGTTGTAGCCTATAGGTATTAGATGACAACTGACAATTTAGACATGGCAGGTATATTCCATTTATAGATATGCATATGGCCTACTTTAGTGCCCTTCATCCTTATATTCAGTAGTGGACACTAACTAAAGCAATAAAGATGCAGATGTTATATTTACACTAATTAGGTTGAATATGTTAAACAATAAGGTAAAGAAACATGAGGAAAACTTAAAATGAACGAATTGTAATTTGCTCAACATCTTGAGGTTATCATATTGCAGAACATAATTGGGGGAGGGGGTAGGCTGGGACACTTTGTATTTAGGGTAGGTTATCTATAATTTTGAGTGTTGAACACATGGATAGTACTATAAAAGTTGAAGCTTTCCATTTCAATGAATAGAAATAGGCATAAAGATGCCAACTTTTGAATTGTACAAAGTGACGATTATAAACATTATCAATTAAGTTTATTGTACAAAGCCTAAGCCTAACAACAAATATTCCTATTAATATTAGGTTTGAATGATGAACAAACCTAGTTGTACATAACGAATGCAATTTAATTAACTATTTGTTTGAATACCTGAAAGATTGGATTATCTTGGAAGAGGCAGAGAAGGGGTGGTGTTTACATAGGAGAAAGAAAGAATTATAAAAGCAGAAGGCTTTCCTCTCCACTCCAATATATGGATGTTGTCTTATATAATATTTTTTAGCATATTTGATTTTTTAATGCTCAATGCAAGTTTTAGTAGAAGGTAATTATATACTCATTATCCTTATTATATGTTAATTTGTTATTTTACTTTAACCATGTGGGGGCATTTTCTATTGGTGAAAATCATAGTGAAGTTGATTTGGGATAAGAACATGTTAAAAATGATCAAGAGCACGATAATGATTATGATAAGGACAATTAGCTAGTAATTTTTACTTTTATGATATATTAATGGATAACTATTATAATTAAGCATGTTATGTGTTGATTAATTACTTTGATAATGAAAAATCTAAGTCTCCCATAAGTAAATGAAGGATATATGAGTGCAATCAGCAGTGGAGTACTAGTTACTAATAATATGCTTAGTACTTTACTTTGAGATTGATGAAATTAAATCAAATATGGAGAAAAAGAAAAACTTAAATTAGAGAGATTGAAAAACAATTATAATCATTCAAGAAGAACGAATTTCTATTTGAAACTAGTTATTTTCTTTTCAAGTGCTTAAAATTAGTAGAAAGGCTCTTAATATAAATGGCTAACTTCTGCAGCTGAAGCTACTAGGCGTTATTCATGTACAGGGAGAGGAACTTCTTACAACGGTGATGAACCTCCTCAATGGTGACAACATAGTTGAGAATGACGGTGGGCGGTGGGTCTAGTTGGAGAGGGGTAAGGGACTTGATCTAGGGAGATTATATACGTCTGCTACTCAGGACGCAAGTACATTAAGTGGCACATGCAAATGTATAATAATCTAAAAGTATATATATTTCATATTTACATCTGCCTCTGCATATTCAGATATCAATATTGTAGACGCAAAAATTCTCATAAAAAAAGGAACCAAAACATAAATCTTTATCTACATTTGCATCGTATGCATTCAATTTTTTTAACAATTATCTGTGTCTACACTTAGGCAAACACAAATATAAAGTTTTCAAACTTAGGTAGTGTTTATCTGCATCTGGGTATTTGAGTCTGCCAAAAGGCAAACGCATATAAGATAATTTCTTATAATGAAGATGTGTTAGGTTGGTTTAGCAGGTAGGATTTTTTAGTACTTGCTTTAACTTATCTAGCTAATATATTAGTATATATTTTTAATTATATATTTTTACCTAAAATATGTAAGTGGCAAAGTTAATCATTTTTGCCCCCTCCCACACTGGACCCATAATGCAACACATGCCAGCCCACTATCCCATTAGCCCAAGCTTGGCCCATTCAATCAAAATTCTAATGAGAATAGCGGCTTGTACACAAGAGATAAAGCTTCATGTTTGGAACTTGTATAGAGATGTTTCCATACATAAATTTGGTTAGTAAATATGCTTTGCTAAGCCCTTAGGTATGTTGAGATTTAAAGGTTGGAATGTAAGATTGTATTATTCCTAGAAGGGGTGCATTAGTTTCAACAAGTGATATTGTATGTGATTAATTTAATAAAGAAACCAAAAAGGTTGGTGTGAGAAGGTGTTAATGGCCACGGGTTGGTGGTGCATATGTGTGTGTGTTGTGAATATCTTAGGTATAAGAAAAAGAAAAGTGGGCTTGTGTTCTTGTGTGTACCTCAGGCTAGAAAAACGAAAGAAAATGTGCATAAGTGTAAGTGTGTTTTGGGTTTATGGAGAAGAGGAAGACATGAGAAGATTCTAGTGGGTGTGTTGTGATTGGAGTAGGAATGAATGGAAGTTGAGTTTAAGGCACAGGCTTGCATGGAACTGAAAGAAAACGAAAGGATGAAATGGGTAGTGTTGCCGAGTAGGATAGACATGAGTTAGGTAATGAGAATTCTTGAATTCAATTGAATGCGAAGGTAGGTTTTTTTTGTTACTTAGGAATATTAGATTTGATTTGATCACTACAAAATAATTCTCTTTTAACAAAACAGTTGTCGACAATACGTATCGACAGTGGATATAGTATTACTGACAGGGTATTGAATAAGAGGAAAATATTAACTGTCAGCAGTAACACATTACATGTCGGTAGTAATACTTTGAATTGATGCTATTTAAAGAGAAAATACTACCGATAGTGGTATCTGTTTTACTGACAATGTACTAATCAGTCCTAATATGACTTTCCGTCAGCAGTAATGTGCCCTAAATTCATATTACACCTGATTTCCCTCCTTGTATTGTCCAAAATCGCTAATTATAGAAGTTCCCAAACTTCCCCATTCCAAACAAAGTTGAAAATTTCCTCCTCCTTGCTAACCTAGTTCTGGTGATCGGCATTCTAACGAACCAAGTGTTATAAATATATAGGATCTCATACATGAATTTAGAACACATTAATAATAAGGTTTGCGTACCTGATTGAGCCATAGGAGCGGATATTTGGAATCTCAGTCAAGCACGCCTCAGTAATTGTTTTACACAGCCAGGTCTTCCTCTCCGTACTCTTTGTATTTTCTAGTGGCAGCTTTCAATGGGGCAAGATACACATGTATAGAGAGGAGAAGGGACCTAGCTATTTCATGTCAGATAAAACTCTAAGAGTCCTCCCATTGAAGACTCCTAAAGTCACTCAGCCTACACTTACTACCAATCCACATCTAATTAGATAATATATCTAATAAGATAAGAAGTGTGCTTAAGCCCTATCCCAAATGATCACATAAAACTGTATGGGCTTTAACCGGCATGTCTCAAATGGACCAAACCTTAAGCCCGTTTTATTATTAAAAACAAAACCATACAATTAATGGCAGCCCACATATGGAATTTCTAACATTCTCCCACTTGGGCAATCATTAATTGTAGTTTTAAAAATTTTGAAAAACATATTTTTAGAAAATGACTCTCGGACTAGGTATAACTTTTATGTGGCCACAATTTTAAAAGAAAAATTTAGGTCCTGAGACGCACTTCAAACAATCCAGCCCAACTAAGTTATTAACACCGAATCATGGCAATCATTGTGTCACTTAAACGACACAAGACCAATCCATGGTTACAAATGCCAACAACTTAATTTGCAATGGATCTAGATGTGGTAGTGTAGCAAGAAAAATAGCATCTAAATGTGATCAACATATGCTATTTTTATTGTCGGTCCCCCAAGTGATTTCATTAAAACTGAATGCTTTCCAAAGAACTAGAAATCACTTAAGCTTAATTTAAGCTTGTATGTCTCAACAACCACCTCGAGATATCCAATTAGTGTCATTTGAGACATACCTCCAAATTGACAAAACCGTCATACTTAAGACAGACACAAAGTCTTAAGATTTTAATGCAATGACATGTCATAAATAACCATATGTGCATATACAATATTAATCATATCATAATGAAAATAACTATTATCTTCATTAATAAAACATACCATCCAACAAGGATGTAAACAAACATAAAATAGCATATATAACATGGTAGCTAGTTTGAATAAAACAACACAAACTCCCACTAACCAAAAACATCAAAGGACTCCACAATACTCATTTTATCAACATGACTTTTGAAAACCCCAGTCCTAAGTCCTTTGGTTAAAGGATCTGCTAACATTTTTTCTGTTTCAATATATTCAAACACAATGTCTCCCTTTTTCACTAATTCCCTGGTAACCAGATACTTAATATCTATAGCTTTCGATGCACTAGAGTTCTTGTTGTTCTTTGAAAAGAACACAGCATAACTGTTGTCATAGTAAATTTTAAAAGGTCTAGAGATCAAATCAACCACACCAAGACAGGTTATCATGTTCTTCAACCATATACCCTATGTCGATTCTACGTAAAAAGCAACGAACTCAGCTTGCATAGTAGAAAAAGCAGTGATTGTCTGTTTAGAACTTTTCCAAGATACAGCTCCCCTAGCTAACATAAAAATGTATCCTGATGTGGATTTCAAATCATCCTTGCAACCAGCAAGAATCAGAGTAACCAATCAACTCAAGGTGATCAACCTTTCTATACACCAGCATAAAATCCTTGGTCATCTGCAAATACCTCATAACTTTCTTTGCAGCAACCCAATGTTCTGGGCCTGGACTTGACTAATATCTACCAAGAACTCCCACTACAAAAGCAATGTCAAGTGTGGTGCAAACTTGAGCATACAATAAGCTTCCAACTACACTAGCATAAGGTACATTCTTCATGAACTCCCTCTGAAAATCATTAACGGGACACTGATCCAAGCTGAATCTATCACCCTTGACAACTGCTACATCCCTAGGCTTACATTTATGCATGTTAAACCTATCGAGCACACGATCAATGTATGCTCGCTGAGAAAGACCCAACAAATGACGAGATTTGTGTTGATGAATTTCAATGCCAAGGACAAATGATGCTTCCCTAAGATCCTTCATGTCAAAGGTCTTAGATAACATCAATTTTGTCTCATGTAATAAACCAACATCACTACTGGCAAGCAAAATATCATCAATGTATAGAACCAGTATGATAAATTTGCTCCCACTGACCTTGAGATATATGCACTGATCAATCTTGTTTTCAACAAAACCAAGAGAGGTGATTACTTCATCAAACTTCAAAAACCACTGTTGAGATGCTTATTTTAGACCATAGATAGACTTCGTGAGTCTACAAACAAGTTCACTCTCTCCATCTTCTTTAAAACCTTCAGGTTGAACCATATAAACCTCTTCAAGCAAGATCTCCATTCAAGAAGGCTGTCCTGACATCCATATGATGTAACTCAAGATTAAAATGAGCCATCAGTGCCATAATGACCCTAAAAGAGTCTTTAGTTGAGACAGGAGAGAAAGTCTCACTAAAGTCTACACCTTCTCTTTGAGAAAAACCTTTAGCTACAAGTCTTGCTTTGAAATGTTCAATTTTTCCCTTTGAATCTTTCTTGGTCTTGTAAACCCACTTACACCCAATGGGTCTACAACCCTCTGGAAGTTCAACCAACTCCCATACTCCATTATGTACCATAGATTGCATCTCTTCTATCATAGCTTCAATCCACTTGTCTGACTGTGGACTAGAAACAACTTCTCCATATGTAGTGGGATCAACAGTATGACCAACATCATAATCAATTTCACCCTAAATACATAATGAAGTCATCAGAAATAGCATGCCTTCTCTGTCGTTCATACCTTCTAACAGATATTT
Source organism: Quillaja saponaria (assembly GCA_029379385.1). Lineage (NCBI taxonomy): Eukaryota > Viridiplantae > Streptophyta > Magnoliopsida > Fabales > Quillajaceae > Quillaja > Quillaja saponaria. Next base: position 9,336,825 of record CM055606.1, read on the forward strand.
GTGCAACTAGATTCTGTTGCTGAGAAGCTTCATTAGGAACATGTGTAGTAGCATCAATGGGAACAGGTGGTGCTACTTCAGCTTGTTCATTTACTTCCCCCCCATCACATGTTCTCACAACAGGCACGGGAACAGTAGCTTCTGACAGATCATATAATGGAATAGTAACATCCTCATTTCGCTCTCCCTGATCTAAAGGTGAAGATTTTTCCAAAAATAAGTAAAGGAAATAATATTATTCATGAGATTTTCAACTCTTTCCCTTAAATTTGACCTAGATGTTTATGCTAAAACATTTGGGATTTTTCTTTAATTAAAAATATTTTGAAAATAAATTTTCTTAGTATAAAATGAGGATTATTACATTTAGAGGAGTTAAACACATCCACCAAATTTTTTTAAATTTAAAAGCATTTGAACTTTAAAATTACCCAAATCAAAAATAAAATGACCATTTTGTCCAGTAAGGAAATTAAAATCAAATTCCACCTATATGTTTAAAATGACTTTCGAGTCATAAAAAGACTACTCAAATGAATCCACTTTGACGTCATTCAAGTACTTAAGGTTTAACCTTTAATTCACTTAGGTTCTTTTTAAACACATTTCTTAGTTTTATAACCAAGACATGAATATAAGGCAATATGCCTTCACATAACCTCTCGAACTTTACTAGAAGTACATTAGGTTCATTTTCATGACAAATTTAGAATTGTCCACATTAGATTTCTGACCGTTACCATGCCTTTCAGCATCCTGATTTCTTATGATAAGTATGTTTCAATTTACCGTAAACAGTACTTGCTAAAACTATGTTTGAACTGAAAAACTTAAAAGTCACCCTCAATTTCGGACAAACCACTATGTGATGTTAAGAGATAGACATTTCGAGGCGGATAAGGAGTAAACTATTAGATTTCTCCCATTTTCCAAAAACTTATTTCTATGTATCAATGGTAACAACAAATGTGATGATTCAAAATAAAAGAATGCAACATGCCAAAGAATCAGAGTAATTAATAACAAAAATAAAACTTATTCTTCTTGATTCCAAGGTGCATCATTACAAACTCTCCTTTGGGCAGAGAATGCAACATGCTATTAGCATCTCACTTCAACCTATGAAACCGAAACACAAAAGCATCCCAGATTTCAAAAAGTCCATTCCCTTTGGGTAGATAAACCTTCTAAGCCAGGAATGCGATATAGTCAATCAAAATGGGTACTAAATGATCAAGAATAAGAATTTATTTTACATGAATCCAAAGTGCATCATTATAAACCCCTCATTTGGGTAGAGAATGTAACATGCTATTAGGATCTCATGATCAACCCATGAAACTTAAATTAGAGTATCCTAGCTTTCGAAAAGTCTATCCCCTTTGGGCAGATAAACCTTCTAGGCCGGTATACCTCAAACCATATGTTTCATGTATTTTCCAAAATTAAAGTATATAATAACCCCCTTTGGGTAGGAAATTATATACAATAATTTAAGAAATATCCCGTACTATAGCTTTCAAAAATCTCACAAATCTATACAGATAGACCACTTTGGTGGCAACCACCTATATAAACCTATAAGATTTATCATTCTTAACTGAAATACTATTCAAAAGTATCTCAAATGATCACTTAATGCATGTTGCAAACTTTAAACAAAATTGAATCAAAACAAAATTTTCTACTAACACATGTTTTAAAAACATGAGAGTACGATAATATCTATCTCTAATTAGGGAGAGTACCTACTGTTTTTAGCTTTAAAACAAATAAAACATGTAAATCCAATAAGCCTCAACATTTAAATATGTGCAATTATATTAGTTTTAAACATAACAAAATATCATTGACCAAACCAATAATTCATGCACATAATATCCAAAATTTAACCATACCATAAAATTATAAAATTTAAAAAATTAATTTGGTAAAATTTTAGGGGGGAAACAGGGACTGCGGAAGGTGGCTCGTGTACCACACGTGCCACTGCCACGTGTACCACACGCGCCACTACTGTACGTGGGATTTCCCTTGCCACTGACTGGAACCTGCATCCCCTTCCTCCAGCCGGAGTATGGAGAAAAATGGATCTTCACGACCCGTTTTCTGAAAACTTCAATTTTTACACCCTTTTAATGATTTTTTCTCCATTATTTTGTATTGGTTTTGTTTTAAAATACTTTTCTAACAATAACCCTATGAAAATTTCATGTTTTATCAAGTATATATCAATTAATTGAAATTGCAATGACATGAACCCTAACTCTATTTCATAAGGGTTTCATTCCAATTTCTCAAAATAATACGAATTAAACTCATTAAATGATTCCTGACTATGTATAAAACATACTAGAATCTAAATCTATGATTTAAATCGATTAAAACAATATGAAATCTTAGTTTTCAAATCAAAAATTTAATTTCGATTTTAAAACAACCCAAATTTTAAAATTCAGATTTCTCAACTTATAGTCGATGAAATCATACAAATAATATATCAAATTAAAGATATAAATGAGGCCTTTAAAACCCCTAACAAATTGGGCTCAATTTCATTCATATATGAGTTTGATTTTGAGTTTAAAGAAACTGACTTATATGAACCCTATAATTTTATGTTAAATAAATAAACATAAGGGTTCTAAATTCATGTATATTAGGCTCTGATACCACATGTTATAAATATATAGGATATCATACATGAATTTAGAACATATTAATAATAAGGTTTGCGTACTTGATTGAGCCATTGTAGTAGATATCTGGAATCTTAGTCAAGCACGCCTCAGTAATTTCTTTACACAGCCAGGTCTTCCTCTCTATACTCTCTGTATTTTCTAGTGGCAGCTTTCAATGGGACAAGATACGCATGTATAGAGAGGAGAGGGGACCTAGCTATTTCATGTCAGATAAAACTCTAAGAGTCCTCCCATTAAAGACTCCTAGAGTCACTTAGCCTACACTTACAGCCAATCCACATCTAATCAGATAATATATCTAATCAGATAAGAAGTGTGCTTAAGCCCTATCCCAAATGATCACATAAAACTGTATGGGCTTTTACCAGCATGTCTCAAATGGACCAAACCTTAAGCCTGTTTTATTATTAAAAACAAAACCTATACAATTAATGGCAGCCCACATATGGAATTTCTAACACCAAGTTTTGTCAACTTTTCCCATTCGTGATTTTCATTTCCTGCTTCCATAGTTGTCTAAACTTGATCTATCTCCGTTAGACATAGTTGAGTTGCATTCCGGTGAGCCCAGATTCGTTGGAGTTGGTGGTTTTGGTCTGAACTCTGGCATTGATGTTTATTCTTTTGCTCAGTTCCAACAATGATTTAAAATATGCGTATGTCCTTATGGATTTTAAATTTGATGCAAGAAACATAAAATATAATCATAAATGTAAGAATTAAATTCATGGTGACATTTTATGATTACTAAGTTTCCCATTACAATAATCACTAAGATATTGTTGATGCTACTAACTATTTAATATTAATTTGAAGCTCTTCATTTTAGTGCTGCTTGTTGTGTTTTTTATCTTAGTTAATTCCATTTTTCTTTATTTTGGCCTAAAGCCAGCATTAGAATATTCATTGATTTTGGTATTTCTCTATTCTTTTTTTTTTTAGATGATTTGGGTACTTAGGTTTGAACGAATGATTAATATTATTTTATTTTAAAAGGGGCAGACCTAACCTGATAAAAAGAAAGAAAAGATGAAAAAAGAAGAATAAGAAAAAACCAATCATGAGTAGTAATGCACTCTTCTGAAACTCTCTTTTAAGTAATGTTTTCACAAATCATGTGGCATGTAGGATTCTTTTAGGAAATGCTAGCTCACTATTCTTTTCGATTGCTTAATGTTTTCACAATGTCTCTATACCAAGTGATCACCGTCTTATTTAATTTAGTTTGTTGTTGGAGCATCACTTTTGGCTCTGGCAGAATAGGTGTGGAAGATGGAAATCCTTACTTTTCTTGTTGTCAATTATAATCAAAGCAGATATAATACACATATTTGTTTCTTTCTTTCTTTGTAACTTTCATTTTAAATGGCAACTTGAAATTCTCTTAGGATGTATATGTGTATCCAGAAACTTCCTTTATTCTGTCTTCCATTTGCCATCTCTATAGCCATATTGTATATTGAAAGTTAGATAGAAAACTTAGCTCCTTCTTAATAGTAGGATTCAACTTGCAAATTTTTGGTCATCTTTGTACCTATTTAGATTTCGTTTTACAGTAGACATATATATATTTGTTGTGAGTAATCTCCAGAAATTAAATTACTCTTTGTAATGAGCATAGTAATGCAAATATAATCTAATTTTGTGTCCATCTTTCTCTATTTCCTTTTGTGTTTGTAAATCTGTCATACCTCCAACAGATTTGTCTTGCTATAGCCAACAGGTTTTAATTATGGCAATTACCAACATATTCCTATGTTTAGAAATTTTATATTTCCCTTAGTCTAATTCACTATATTCATATGATAATTATACAAAGACAAAATTCATTAAGAGCAAATCTATTCTAGTTACTTATGACTAAAGAGTATATTACTATCTCTGTAGCAAATCAAATTATTCAATTTAGATAAACAATCCAAACACAAGTTATATTGCCTAAGGCTAATCCCAAAATTGAGTCTTTTATGTCAATCCTAGGATTCTTAATCAATCAATTAGAAGCATTAAGATCAAGGCAACACAAATATTTGAAACTAAAACATGTATTAAATCAATTCAAAGACACATCAGCTACATGTTAGTTCAATGAAAATCATAGAATACAACTACTTTATAGTAACTACAAAAAACAAAACATAAAGACATAGCCATTACAAGTAGCAAGAAAATAAAAAGAAAGGAGTAGAAGAGTAGAAGAGTAGAAGAGTAGAAGTTGTCATGGCTATGGGTCTTCACTATCTCCTTAGAAATTCTCTATTACGAGCTCTAGTATATCCTAAGACTTTAGCCTTCACCTTCTTATATAAACTTATTTATCCTAGTTTTGTTTAATTAAATTAGGAATTCTCTAAAAGACATAACGGGGCTACCTTTCTTGGCGCTACAATGCCTTTGCCTCTATGTAGTTCGTTTAGGACTCTAACTACGTACTGGCGCGGCTTCTTGAGGTAGGGCGCTGCAAGTGCCTCTTTTACTTGTTGTTTACAAAGTCCTCTTATCTTTTGGAGCAACAGCTTCATCCTTACAGGCCCCTACGACGCATTGGTCTCTGTTTAGATTTTGGGCAACTTTTAATTAGGATGACGCACCATGAAATGGTAGAGCGCCAAGCTCTAAGCTCTTTCACTTGTTAAAATAAATTTTAGATTCACTGCCCTACGACTCAAAAATTGGAATGCTACAGCATGGAGCTCTCTGCCTTATTAGTTAAAATCTACCTTCAGAGCTGTAACGTAAGTATTATTCAAGTTGTGGCACTGATCTTCAATGATTTTCCTCTTCTTCTTTGATTAGGACACTGCAAAGATACTTCAAAAATAAATTAGAAAACAAAAACTATAAAAACTACTCCTGATTACATTAAACCCTTATAAACTCCTAAATAACCTAGACTAGATAAAACGCTAATTTAAATAAAATGCTAACTCTAAACTCTAGGATTTAGCATGAAATAAAAATCAAAAGTGTAGTGAAATAACTCAATTTTACAGAGTTATCACACCCCCAAACTTAGCATTTTGCTAGTCCCAACCAAAAGAAAAAAAAAAAAAAAAAAAAAAAAAAAAACAGAACAACAATTAAACTTATTATTGATGGACTAATCATTCCCCTAAAAATCCACAATATTTATGACAAAGACTTGACTTGAGACAAAACACAAGTATAACTTCAAATTTGCCGTGTTTGGGCAAACTTCATTTGTGTGTGTGCAAGGCCTCTTCACCAAAATTAAATGACTTCAAAGAAATTTATACTAAAATAACTCACGGACTAGACTTAACTTCTAGAACTTAGTCTTTCCTTCTTCTCTTGACTAATGTAGCTAACACTTAGTCAAAAATCAATAGGTCTTTAATTCAACTTGTAATATAAGGCTAAGGTAAAGGTTAGATGAAATGGATTATTTAAGCTTAACTACCCTAGGCACAAAATATTTGTAAAAGCTCAACCCTTCTTCTGCCACCTTTTTATTTTGGTGTCAAATCCTACTTGACTCGGGCTTAATATATTTCTTTTTGTGCCACCCGATTTTTCTCTCTTGTGTGGGCATGGATGCTTCCTACTTTTTCTTCCTTTATCTTTCTTTTCACCATTTTTCTTTTACACCAAACCTTTGGTTTGCAAATAATTCACCAAGAAAATTTCCATATACCTCCCCTAAAACTTTTTTTTTTTTATGATGTGAGGAAGAAAAGAATTTTTATATTCTATACTTCTCACGGGCTAACTTTGCTAGCACACAAAGACGCTAGTGTAGCACTTGTTATCCCTTTATCCCTTCGTGGGTAGCAAGTCAGCTTCCTAAATGCCCCTTGGGTGTCAACCCGCAAGGCTAGTGCATAATGAAGTAGCCAAAAATGTAGCAAGAAAGCAAATATCTCATTGTTTGCAAGAAATGACTTCAACTTCTCATTAATTGAAAAATAATCAAATTACAATGCTAACAACATGCTTACAAAATGGCTACGACATGGCTATAATGTAGGCAATAATGGCTTAGGTGTAGGGGAAGTTACAAGCAATACCAAGGCATTTAATGCTCATCTGACAAGATCGTGTACAACTTTTATTTTTCTAACTATACACCCTCCCCTAAAGAACTTTTGCGCCATAGTCCCTCTGGCAGGAGGAGACATCATTTTTTCCTAGTTGTCAAATACAAACTTCCTCTCATCTAAAGAGTTTTTTTAAAATATGTTGTCATACCCCTCACAGAGGCATGACTGGCCAGAGGAGTGGATAACCAACCCTCTATAACTCTGACTTCAAAACAAAGTAACAAACTTGACTCTTGGCCCATCCAAAGGAGAAAATAACTCTTATACAATATGGAACATGCCTCAACAATTAACAACTTATTGAAAAAAATATCAGCAGAGGTTCTTAACAATATGGAACATGCCTCAAAATACAAACACATGTGTTCATGATTTCACACAACACTAACACAAAACAACCAGGAGCTCCGCTCTGTCTATAGCCTAATAAAAAAAAAAAAAACTAGACTTTTACATCATACCAAAATTAGATACCTCACAGTTTTAGTGTGACTACAACTTCCAACCTTGATTGCAAGTCTGAGATCTTGGAAATATCTTGCCGTACTCAATTGGTAAGTCACAAGCTCAGCGACACCATGTATCGAACTCCTATTACTAAGAAAAAAAAATCACAAGAAAGGGATGAGTCTTATGGACTGCCATGAGTGAAAAATCGTATCCAAAGGGTACTAACATCACACGACACAAGTATATAACATATATAGTAATATCATGTATACATTGTAATCATCATAAAGTCGCAATTTACATGATACACATGATTACAAATTAATCAGAGCAATAATAGAAAACAAAGCAACCAAAGGGCTAACGAGTAACCTAGCCCCGCATAACAGTATCACTCACTGTCGAGCATTTACGTGCCCTCATAACAAATTAATCTCCGTACATAATCCATCCCTCTGGGGCTGAATACTTAAGTTTTAAAACCATTTATCAGAATCAGAATTTTCTCAGGATTTAAAATCAAAATATCCTAGGTGCACCTGGATTTTTAATTTCAAAGATAAATAATTTTTTTCATAAAAATCTCACTTTGTTAGCCTTTATCAACCACAACTAATATTAAACAAATATAACTCAAATAAATAATTGAAATACTTGTAGTTGCTTATTTTCCATATATCATGTATGTTCAAATACATATATAATTACAAGGTAATAATCTAGTCCCTAAAGGCAACAATTAACCACTCACCTTTAATCGATTTCATTTGTCACTTACACTTGCTGTTCACACGTCTCATGAGGTCCTACGTTAGAATCCGGAACTGAAATTCATATTCCCGAATAATACTTAGTTCATAAAAGTTATTGTTATAATCTTTTAATTACTAAGCTTATATCTCAACTTACATAGGTTTCTTTATGAAAGTTTTCTATTAAGTTATTACACGTCAAGTAGTATGAATTGTACTTTATGTGGCAAGGTTAATAATGAATAGACATTTTAAATGTCTTGACAATGCATAGGGTAGAAAGAAACAATTAGAAAAGATAGAAAGCACTAGTGAGTTAGAGATGTCAAAACTGTCCAAACTTGAGGTTTGGACTAGTGTTCACTATAACAGTCTTATCTTCAACTAGGAAATTCCAAATCTAGTTTCGTACAATTTCTTAAATACTAGACACATGTAGCTTTATAATGGTATATCATTTGAAGTTTTTAGATTTGTATATCAATATAGTTTCTTCTTTGAAGTTGCATCAAATTCTACAAAATGCAGGATTTTGACAACTATGATCTTATCTTAGTTAATTAAAAATAACTTTCTCTAGGAAAAACGAAATCCAATTCCATTTATCGGGTTTATTAATAAACAAGTATATCGATCTTTCTTATTTAGAAAATTTCCCTAGAATTAGTCTTGAACCTACTCAATTCCTTACATGAACCAAAAGTAGGGCACCCGAAACATTCTGATTCCCTAAAATTGATTCTAATGCTTGTAGAATTATCATACTTATGAAATAAATTATGAAAATTTCTAGTATAGTAATTCAAGATGTTAGTAACATTTCATTTTCATCACTCTTCTCCTAATTCATCTTGTAAGACCCCCTAAAGTCAGTTACACTAAAGCAAGTTCAACTAATACCTAAAAATCATGTCCAGATTTCCCCTCACCTCCAAAGTATTCATAATAAGGAATTAAAACCTTCATAACTCCAGATTTTCTCTTTAATATGCTAGGAACAACTTTTACTTAGAGGTCCTATACTAATTCCAACCACAAGCCCAACGAAGTCTCCCGAGCTAACTAAAGGCCACTAAAAATATTGCATGAACCTAGCCTCAGTCCAGTAGCTTCAACGATCGATATACCTGGAATCAGATTAAAAAATTTTGTAGACATCACCTCAAGACCCTAAGCTACACTTTCTGTTTTGGAATCTTTATTTAATTCAGCTCCAAAAGCATCTGAAACCTAGGATTTCTTTTATCCACTAATCTGCCCCTACACCCCCTTCAAAACCTATTTAACTCTCATTTTCCATCACTTTCAAGCTCCAATTCATACTCCTCACTTCAAGACTAATTCACTAATACTACTCCTAATCCAATTAAATTCAAGATTGTATTAGTAATTTAAAATCAACCCACCGGGGCTGAGTACTCAAACTTTTAAAAATATTTATCAGAATCAGAATATCTTGGAATTTTAAACTAGAATATCCTTGGTGCACCTGGATTTTTAATTTCAGAGATAAAATCATTTTTCATAAAAACCTCACTTTATTGGCTCTTATCAACCACAACCAATATTAAACAAACATAATTCAAATACATCACTGAAATATGATTAAGGAGGACAGAATAAAGTAAAGAAAGAAAAAATATCTAATTTAAAATCACATGTCCTAAAACATGTGTTAGGAAATTATTATTATTTTTGTTGTATATACATATATATACACATGTTTTAATTGTATTGTTCACTTGTTTAAATTAACTTGTGGTAGAGATTAAATCTTGATATATTTATACATATACATTAATTAGTCACTCACTTGAATTTATTTGGTCAACCTGTTATTTACTTTTGAGAAATAAAAAAAAAATCTTAGAACATAGACTAAGATTACAATAAGGTATTAAATAATAACATATTTAATTATGCTTTTATTTAATTAACTTGTTTATTTTATAACGTAAATTTAACTATTACGTCTAAACTCGTATTCAGGTTATCACAATCCCCCCTCCCTTGAATGAAATTCGTCCCGAACTTCAATAAAAAGGGGATACAGATAAATTGTTTACATAAATCAGATGTAAATATTGTTCTATTGCTGCAGCTTCGATTCCCCACGTGGTTTCTTGTTTTTTTAATTTTCACCAAAGGATTAATCAAAATGTATGAACTTGTTTAGTTATACTCATCACTGAATACTTCCCGTATGTTAGATTCTTATACATCTTTTGCTTCTTAAATTTGTAACACATGAAACCTTTCAATGTAACTTAAATTTCAAGAAGTTTTAATCAGATTTCTGAAAGACGAGATTAACCTCTCAGAAACACTAAAGTTACTATTTTTATCACAACACTCCATCGTGCTTTCACTGTGCTACTTTGATAATTTTATATTTAAACCCACAATCTACGTTAGAATTATATTATATTCCTTATTTAAAATTCAGATTGATGAACTAGATCAGATAATTACATGGTATCTACAAGCTTCTTAATTTTAGTATTTCCTCTAAAGAATATAGACAAGTTCTAAAGGTTAAATTTGATTAAAGGACTTGAAATATCCAGGACTTATCTTATGCATATTACAATAAAATCATCTACGTAATATTGATATGCCTAACATAAAATTTTCATGTTACAAACTTTTGCTACTACTATTACCGATATGCAATACTAATTTATTCATATTATTATTATACCTTCCTTAATTATTGCAAGTTGATTATTTACTAGTACATATTTAACTTACAATACATTTGAAAATCCTCACCTAAACGAGTAATTTACAGAAACCAACCATGGATTCTATTAATAATTGACCATGTTTATCTTTCAGAATAACTCAATGAATCTAGTCAATCTTTTTAGGTGATCCCATTGACAATAAATAGAACCTATACCGGTTTATACAATAACTAGTTGTTCATAGATTAGCGTTTAATTAATATTAGCAATGTAATTTATCCAATAATAAAACCAAATTAATGAAATATTAAATTAATTTGTTTTTTCATCTCTATCCTTTCAATTCATAAGAGACAAGAAAATACCAATTATACCGTTGATATTTTGTTATTCCCCTCTGAAAGATATCACTTCATTTATCACAAAATTTACTGGATACACAATCAAGATCCAAATCAATTTTAAATTACTTGTGAATATACATTTTATGTTCATATATGTAATACTTATTTATTTTATCTATACTTGCCCTTAATTTTATAATCAAGAATTACATCGTATTATTCAAATTTCATGATTTAATCCCATTTTATAATAGTTAGTTAAGTTTGTGATTGATATATATTCTGATTATACATATAAAATTGTATATACATCTATGTATGTATATATATTAAATCTTATTTACTATAATTCACACTATTTATTGACTTAATGTCTGTTATACTCATATTATGTATCACCACTACTCAATATACATATTGATACTCACTTGTCTTACTAATTAAAAAATCATGATATCTTAACTTTCCAATGTTATCATACCATATTGTAATACTTTGCAATTAATTAGCCAATATTACTGGATGAATTTCCTATTTGAAAAATAAGTACTATAACAGGTGTTACCAAAATCAATGTAATTGTTATGAAATGAATTAAATAGAAATATTAGAACACAACAAAAAGCCTCAAATCCGAAAATTATTCTATACAAATTTTAAATTTAATTTTCCGTTAAAGATTAAAACATATTCACTCAACCCTAATATATTTCAACTTTAAACTCATTATATCAAAATTTCATACTTAAAGAATTTACATAACTTTTCATTGCATCTTTTAAATGTTTGCAAAACCCCACAAGTATTACTTTTTCTTTTTTTTTCCTTACTCACGACTTATTAGGAAGGAATCAGGCTTATTTAGCCTTTGTTAGGGATACTAAGTTAGAGTGTCCTTCTTTAGATTGTATTTCCTAAAGAGCTTCTTGGCTTCCTCCTAATCAAGAGATTGAATTTAGCATTGTCTTATTGCCTGGTATTCAACCAATTTCTATGTCCCTTTATAAGATGGCTCCTAGCGAGCTAAGGGAGCTTAAAGTATAATCACAAGATTTACTAAATAAGGGATTCACTCATTCCAATTCATCTCCTTGGGGTTCTTCTGTTGTGTTTATTGAAAAAAATAGCTTGTTTAGATTGTGTATCAATTATCAGCAATTAAATAAGGCCACAGTTAAAAATAAGTATCCTCTTTCTAGGGTTGATGATTTATTTGATTAGTTGCAGGGAGCTCAGTGCTTTTCCGAGATTGACATTCTTTCAGACTATCCCTACTTCAAATTAAGAAGGAAGACATTCCGAATACTACTTTATATCTTTTGGACTTACCAATGCTCCTGTAGCGTTCATAGACGTGATGAATCTAATGGCTAAACCTTTCTTGAATCAGTTTGTCATCAATTTCATTGACTACATGCTGGTATACTCTCGAAGTGAGCAAGAACATGAGCAACTTCTTTATATTGTATTGCAAACACTTAGGAAAAATAAGCTTTACGCTAAATTTTGTAAGTTTAAATTTAATTCGTATGGATACTAAAAAGATAACAGTAGTTCAGAATTGGCCCCAACCAACCAATATTTCTGAAATTTAAAGTTTTCTGGGTTTGGCTGGTTATTACAGGAGGTTTGTTAAGAATTTCTCTCATATGCAGCTCCCTTGACTTGATTAACGAGACTTGTGAAGGAAGTTTTCAAAAGGCATGGAAAAATCTTGTGATACAATTTTCAGAACATTATTCCTTCTTAGTCTAAGCTTAATAAATTACAAATATTAGAGAAAGGAAAAATTCAGCTACTATTAATCATTACATAATCAGAAAAAATCATTCTTTTCTTTTAATTGAAAAGTGTATTATTTCCAAGATTCGATATTTAATATTTAAAATTAGTTTGCAAGCATGACATTAAAAAGAAAACTTTTTATGCTTTTTAAGATGAAGACTTGAGAGAAAATAGATGGGCTAGACATGTATATATGTTTCCACGATCTATTTCACCATAAAATAAACAAGTTTGAACTAGGTTTCTTCAATAGTTCATAACCATACACAAACTTAAGATGATTTAGACTTTATTCTTTGTTCTTTTAGTCACTGAGTGTATTCTAGGCATTGATATTCAATATCGAGATTGGTTTGCAAACTTAACATTGGAAAAGTAAACCTTTCGTATCTCTTGGAAAGAAGTGAACGGACTACACATGTATGTGTATTTTCATGATTCGTTTCTCTGTGATAGTACATAGGTTTAAGATGGGTTCCTCAAAAGTTCATAGCCTATATCAAATAGGTATCTTTTCTCCTTTACTCTCTCTATTATTATTACAAAAGTCTTAAGTATGTTAATCTTGTAAACGACTAGTTAGTTTGTTGAACTAAACTGAAAAGTTTGCCTCTTATGGAGGGTACTGTTACTAAACTAAGATCTCAGTTAAATCACCCGTATTTTCTATGATCTGAATTTCTTGTAAAAGACATTTAAGAACTGGTTAATTCCTAATCAAAGTCGATATTTCATTGTCTCACAAGACTCATACCACGACAACCACACTTTATCGAGTCTAAGGAAACACAATTGAATTTAAGGCCTGCCTATCATATAAGGTCAAGAATGGCACGTTAGAGGATCACAACTTGAAGTTTCAGGATGAATTGGAACGTATCACTAAGCCTACATACACCCCGGGTAACGTACGTAAACAAAGCAACAACATCCAGTATTTGTAGTCACAGACTCCTAAACCCAAGCTCTAATACCACCTTGTCACACCCCTCATAGAGGCATGAATGGCTGGAGGATTGGATAACCAACTATTCGTAACCCTGACTTTACTATTACTAAACACACATGACTTTAGAAATAATTATATTTAATATTAAGAAAATCTTTACTTATTCAAATTTAAAACATAGACGTGTTATTGAATATATATATAATATTTACTAAAAATTTCAACAACGGTTCCACATAATGTGGAACATGCCCAAATATACACAATACATACTCCTGTTTATATATAAGCAAGCACAATAACTACAAAATTGTACATAGACAATATAAGCAAGGAGCTCCACTCCATTTCGCATTATACTACAAAATAACTGGACTATAACATAACATAAGACTATACACCTATGGCTCAAGTGTGATTGCAAACTTCCACCCTTTCGACTTCAAGATTGAGATTTCGAAGAATTTCCTTGCCTTTCCGCACTTGGTAAAGAGCATTATGGTAATATCCATTCTCGAGATCCTGTTACTAAAAAAAATTATCAACAAGAAAGGGTGAGTCCTACGAACTCAGTTAGTAAAAAATCGTACCCAAAGGGTACTAGCATCACTCAGAGCACATATACCATCCTTTAATCTTAAGTATCATTATTCACGTTGTAATTCAAAAATACCAGCATGCATGTGAAATTTTTTCATCAAGACACGATTCAACTATTTTACAAACAAATATATATATAGATCAATGCAAACATTTGAAGCTCATAGTTCTAAATAAAGAAAATCGAGCATACAAAGCAAACAAAGGGCCAACGAGTAACCCAACCCCGCACAACAATTTCACCCCCTATCAAGCATTTACTCACCTACACAACAAATTAATCTCCGTACATGATCCAACCCACCGGGGCTGAGTACTCAAACTTTTAAAAATATTTATCAAAATCAGAATATCTCAGGATTTTAAACCAGAATATCTTAGGTGCACTTGGATTTTTAATTTCAAATATAAAACTATTTTTCATAAAAACCTTACTTTGTTGGCCCTTATCAACCACAACCTAATATTAAACAAACATAATTCAAATACATTACTAAAATACTGTACTTGCTTATTTTTCATGTATCACGTATATTCAAGTGCACATATAATCACATATAATAATCTATTCCCTAAAGGTAGCAATTGACCACTGCACCGATTTACAAATTTTGTTCATCACTTTGTCCTGCGCTCACGTATGTCATCAGGCCCATAAAAGGGACCGGAACTGAAATTCATAATTCCAAATAATACTCAATTCCTAAACATTATCGTTATAATCTTTTAATTACTGAGCTTATATAGGTCTCTTATGAAAATTATTTATTAAGCTATTACATGTCAAGTAGTATGAATTGTACTTTATATGATAAGGTTAAAAATGAAGAGACATTTTAAATGTCTTCACAATGCATAGGGTAGAAGAAACCATTAGAAAAGATAGAACACAATTAGTGAGTTAGAGATGTTGAAACTGTCCAAACCTGAGTTTTGGACTAGTGTTCACTATAATAGTCATATTTTCCTCTAGGAAATTCCAAATCCTAGTTTCATAAAATTTATTAAATAATAGACACATGTAACTTTATACTGGTATATCGTTTGTAATTGTTAGATTTGGATATCAATACAGTTTATTCTTTGAATTTGCATCAAATTTTGTAAAATGCAGGATTTTGACTGCTCTGACCTTACTGTGTACTGATAAATAATCAACTTGCAATAAATAAGGAAAGTACAATAATACTATGAATAAATTAGTATTGCATATCAGTAACAGTAATAGCAAAAGTTTTGTATCATGAAAATTACATGTCAAGTATATCAACATTACATAGATGATTCCATTGTAATATGTATCAGATAAGTCTTGCATATTTCAAGTCTTTTAATCAATTAATTTAAACCTTTAAACATACATATATTCTTTAGAGGAAATATGAAAATTAAGAATTCCGTAGATATCATGTAATTATCTGATTTATTTCGTTAATCTGAATTTTAAATAAGGAATATGCTACCATATTGAACGTGGATTGGGATTTAGGTGTGTAATTATTGGAGTGGTGAGTATAAATAAACAAATTCCGTAAACTTTGATTACTCTTTTGGTGAAAACCAAGAAACTCTTACCATTCGAGAATTCGTAATAATAGTGAAATTACAATATCTACATCCGATTTAAGTAAACAATTTATACATATCCCTTATATGTTGAAATTATGGACGAATTTATTTTAAGGGGAGGAGACTATTATGACTCGATATCGCCATGTCGAGTTTTATTTATAATGTATAAATTTGAGTTACAAAATAATAAATACATAAAGCAAGTTAAAATAAATAAATAACAATGTAATTAATTAGGATATAATTCGATACATTAAAGTATGTTTTAGAATGTTTGTATGTAACTAGTCGAAATGTGAAATTAAACTATATCATTACTTGAATAGACTTGTATATATATATGTGTACATATAAACATGTGTGTAATAAAAGAATTGATTTCCACCATATTATTGATAAACTTTAAACTTGAAATTAACTTGTGTAACTTTTATTGATGAGTGTAATAAGTGTGTAAATAAAAATAAACTACAAAACTATTTAAAATATGACCTGTTAAAGTGAACACCTGGTCCAAACCCCAAGTTTGGACAATTTTAATATTTCTAACTCACTAGTGTTTTCAATCTTTTCTAATAGTTTCTTTCTACCCTATGCATTGTTAAGATACTTAAAATGTCTCTTCATTATCAACCTTTCAACATAAAGTATAATTCATACTACTTGACATGTAATAGCTTAATAGAAAACTTTAATAAAGAAACCTATATAAGTTGATATATAAGCTTAGTAATTAAAAGATTATAACAATAACGTTTATAGAAGCTTAGTAATTAAAACATTATAACAATAATGTTTATAAACTAAGTGTTATTTGGAAATATGAATTTCAAGGTCTGGATCCTAACATAGACCTGATGAGATGCATGAACGGCAAGTATAAAGTGACGAATGAAATCGGTTAAGGTAAGTGGTGAACTTTTACCTTTGGGGCCTAGATTATTATGTGTAATTATATGTGTATTTGAATAGATGTGATATATGGAAAATAAGAAAGTGCAGTATTTCAGTGATTTATTTGAATTATGTTTGTTTGATATTGGTTGTGGTTTATAAGGCCAACAAAATGAGATTTTTCTGAGAATAATTTTTATTACTAAAATTGAAATTCATGTGCACCTAAGATATTTTGATTTGATATTTTGATATAAAATACTCTGATTCTACCATTTGTTTTAAAAGAAATGAGTGCTCAGTCTCGATGGGATGGATTGTGTGAGAGAATTAACTTGTTGTAGAGGCACTGTTAATGCCCGGTGATGGGAGATACTGTTATGTGGGGCTGAGTTACTCTATTGGCACTTTGCTTACTTTGTGTGTTTTGATTGCCTTGTTTGTTTTAGGTGGATTATAGAATGTACTAATTGAAATGTGTTAGCTAAGTTTAATATTTCCGTATTTGTATATATGTAATCTTAGTATTTTGAAATCTATGACATGTTGATAGTAATTGATAATATATTCTATACATGTGTTGGGTGATGCTAGTACCTTTTGGGTATAATTTTTTACTCACGGAGTTCATAGGACTTATCCTTCTTCTGAGGTTATTTTTTTTATTAACAGGATCTCGAGGATAGCGGTTATCGATATTGGACTTTGATGAGTGTTTGGCGGAAGGTAATTTTTCATAATCTCAATCTTGAAGTCAAAGGATGAAAGTTTGCAGTCACATTAGAACTATAAGGATAATAGTCTAGTTAATTGTTATTATAATGAGAATCAGAATAGTGTTCTTGGTTGTCTTTGTTGTTGTAGTTGTTATTAGTACAACAATAGAAATGTGTTTTTAAATTTTATGGGTATGAACCTTTGCCGAAATTTGAAATAAATTGTTGTAAGTTTTAGTAAAAAAATAAATTTTATTTTTTTATTTAACTCATGTTTTATAAAATTTACTTTTACTTTTTAGTTTAATCAAGTGTTATGTTCATTTCTTGTTTGAAGTCAAGGTTATGAAATTTAGCTATCAATTCATCTGACTAGTCATACCTCCGGAAGGGCTGTGATAAAATCTATGGTCATAGCTGGGTGGATAATAGAAAATGAGTTTCTAATTTCCCCAAAAAAACAGTTATAATCTTAAGACATAGGCACATATGATTAAATCTATGATTTGATACTATGTCCACACCTAAATAGATTTACAAGACATTGCATGACAGAATGATTGAATTGCATAGTAACTTTTAACTGAAAGGTTCAAAAGGTTTATAGTCATATTCATACTATTATAGGTAGTCAGTCATTGTGTTAGACACCAATATTGCTATCACTCCCCTCACGAATGCATGACTAGCTAGAAAATTAGATAACCAAACCTCTGTAACCCTGACTTTACCATAACTGAACACATATGACTCTCGAACAATTATATTTAAAACCAAGACAAACTTTACTAAATTAAATTAAAAACATAGACTTGCTATTGAACACATAATAACATTTACTAAAAATTTCAACAGATGTTCCCTGCAATATTGAACATGCCCAAAATTACAACCACTTAATCATGTTTACACATATCTAGACCACACTGACTATAGTATACACAAGGGAGCTCTGCTCCAGCAGGATCATAAACAATAACAAACAACTACACTATTAAACAACATAAAATCAGACACTCCACATCTTTAGTGTGATTGCAAACTTTAATCCTTGACTTCAAGTCTGAGATTCCGAATATACCTCGCCGTAAATATTTGGAAAGCCCTATATCAATAATTGTCGTCCCTTAAGATCCTGTTACTAAAAAAAATATCAACAAAAAAGGGGTGAGTCCCACTTGACTCAGAAAACCACTAAAGTTACACGTACATGATTACGAAAACATAAACTTAACAAGCACAATTCAAATAGTACTATGTATAATTCAATCAAAACAATCAAAGCAATTAAAGCACATAAATCATACAAAAGGCCAACCAAGTAACTCAGCCCCGCACAACAAATATCTTCCCCCATCGGGCATTTACATGCCCGAACAACAAGTTATTCTCTGTACGCAATCTATCCCACCACTGGGGTTGAGCATTCAATTCTTTTAAAACACTTATCAGAATAGCTCAGATCATAATATTAAATCAAAATATCCCATGTACACCTAGATTTCAATTTTGAAAGTAAAAATTCATTTCATTGGCCTCTTATTAACCACAAACAATTTCAACTATCAAACATAATTCAAATAACTCAATAAAACACTACACATGCTTATTTTTCCATATAACACATCAATTCAAATACATATACAATTGCACATAATAATCTAGCAACCAAAGAGTAGTAGTTAACCACTCACCGTTTATTGATTTTACTTGTCACTCCCTTTTGTGTTCACACTGCGTTGTTGTTCACCCATAAGTTCTAGAGCTGCAATTACATTTTTTAAGTATTATTTAGTTTATCCATTTTATAAGTTATAACTTTTTGATTACAAAAATCTATAGATACTAAGTTTCAAGTATTTATTTAAAGTTAACCCTTCTTTAGGCATTTTCATAATTATATTGGAAATATGTTTAATTTCAATATACATACTTAACCAAATTCAAAAAAACCAAGTTCAACCATTATCTTTAGGATATTAACTATCTTTCATATTTAGAAAATTCTCCTAGAATTAGTCTTGAACCCACTCAAGTACTCACATGAACACAAACATGGGCACTTGTAAATTTCTAGTTAGAACCAGCTTCTAATGCTTATAAAATTCTCATACTTATGAATTAAATTATGAAACTTTCCAATCTAGTTTATCAAGATGTTAGAAATATTTCATCTTTAGCACTCCACTCCTAAATCATCCTTTATGACCAACTAAGATCAGTTACATCAAAATAGGTCCCAATACCCAAAATTCACAACCATGACTTCCTAACACCTCCAAAATATGCACAACACGAAATTAAAACCTATCAAGCTTCCAAATTTTTCCCTTAATATGCTAGGAACAATTTTCGTTGGAGGTCCTAAGTTAATTCAAACCACAATACCCATTAAAGTTCTCCGGACAGACTAAAGTTCACCTAAAATCCTGCGAGAACCTAGCTGTAGTCCAATAGCTCTACCTATAAATATACTTTGAATCAAGTTTATGAAACATTCCATATATAATATAAAGGCAATAAGATACACTTTCTCTTTAGAATTCTTAAATTAATTCAGTTCCTGAAAACACCCAAAACATAAGATTTCTCTAACCCATAAAGTCTGCCCCTGCTTCCCCTTCATTTACCACTCAGCCCATATTTCCATCATTCTACCTACAACTAATCACCTTTTGTTCATACTCATTACTCACTTTCATTAAATCCTTAAATCACATCATTAAACAACAATTATTTACTCTTGTTCATGAGCTTTTTATTCAAATTCAATTAATCCCTAACCATAAAAGTTTGAATATGCTAAGTTTTAATCCTTACCTTGCAACTAGTTTCTTTTAAGCCTTTTATCAAACATCTTAGGGGCATAAATTCCTTTTATTGATGTGTATATATCCCTACATATACATCCACCAAGAATTCAACATAAGTCCATAAATTTTCATCTTGTTCATATTCCCACTTTAATTTAAATTAACTACATACCTAATCACAACAACCTATATATATATATATATATATCAAAACCCTTTCAGGCTTTTTGACAAACACCTTAAAGGGCATTCTCAATCTCACTCCAATTGCTATAATAACATTTATCTTTCCAATGACCAATATCACAATCAAGCATTGAAGAACTAGAAGGTAAAAAGAAACATCCCCTTATAAAGTCAAGCCTTGCTAATTGGATCAGTGAGAAACACAAAGATCATTAGATTTAACGTATAAACACTTGTATTGGTTATCTAGACTATGTAAGTCCTTGTAACTCCATGACTACCACCACAAAATAGAAGGTGGTTACTCCGAACATGAAATTCAGAAGAATGGACATTTATAATCAAGAAAACACATGCCAAGAGAAGAATTAAGATATTCAAGAAAAAAATATAATTCATATCAGTAGGTAGAGTATTAGAATAGCAAAAAGAAAGGGTACCCAACCCACTTTCATTATCAAAGGGAGTGTTTTCTTAATGATTAAGGGAATGGGTATATAAAAATTAAGCATGTTTACTGAAATTGGAAAACTTAATCAACAGAAATGGAAGGTAAGCTAACCTCGGCAACTACCGCTTATGGATGTTTGATGTCTCTTCTGAGTTGTGCATTGTGCAAGTAAACTTGAGGTAGAGAGAAAGCTCAGGAGGTGGCCTGAAAGTTTGATAAGAAACTTGGGAAAGAAGTGGCTGAGATGAAGGCATCTCTTCTTATGGTAGTGAAAGAATTTGAGGGTGAAAAGAGAGCAAGAGAAATTATTGAGCAAGTTTGTAACTAGTTAGTAGGGAATGTTAGTGAAGATAAAGCAGAAATTCATCATGACATAATAGTGAAGAAGGATGTCCTTGTCTAAGTTGTAGCAAGAACCAAGTAGAAATTTCTAGAGCTCATGAGCAAAGGCGGTGGAAAAGGAAACAAAAGCAAGGGAATCGGCCAAAGTTAAAAAGGAAACAAGCTAGAAAATAAAAGTAAAGAAAATAAGAAAAAATTAAAATGTAAAGTCAAATTCAAAAATATAAATTTGTGATGTACATGTTTTCCTTGTTATATATCTATATATACACATGTTTAATTGCATTATTTATTTATTTACTTTGCTTATGTATTTAGTTATTTTTCACACTAAAAGTTACACATTATATCTAAAATTCTATTTTTAAGGTAGAAGGTTATAACAGTTGGTTAAAATTTTGTGATTCATATTTGTTCTTATTATGCATATGCTCATTCATATATATACTAAATATTTATTTACTCAAATTCACAGTATTTGTTGATTTAATTCCTTTTATACTCATGCTATTTACCACCACTCCTAAACGTACACATCAAATATTTATTAATCTATTTTGCTTATTTTATAACAAAAATTTACATATTATGTTTAAAGATTGACTTTATGATATTGGGTTATGACAATTGAATTGTAGGAAACCCTAATAATTAATTAATTTTTTACATGGTTAATTAATTAATTGAGTTTTAATTCAAATTATTGGAATGAATTCTAATTTAATTTGACAGGGTCCAACAATAAATATTTAAAAGTTACATGCCTATTATCTTCGATAGTTTGAACTTTAGAGGTCCCACACAATAAGACGATATTCACTTAAGGAAAGTTTTAGAGCAGTCATGCAAAATTTCTAATGTGTTAGGATTGTCCAATACATAAGGAAATGGCTAGTCTTTATAAATATAAGAATTAACAAATTAAGAAAAGATAAGATGGAATAATTATACGTACAATACAGAAAGTCTAAAACTTTCAAAAAGATTTTAGGACCAAGTACAACTACTAAATCCCTCTTCTCAATAAGGAATGAAAGCCTAGGATCTTTCATATAATCTTAAGGTAATTTATGAATAAAGGAATAAAAAATTTAAAATTCCGCTATGCATTTAATTGTCATATTTTACACTAATTCCTATCAAAAACTTGTTATTGATAAGCCTTGGAAATAAACTTATTACAAATCCTATTGATTAATATTATTGGCTATGTTCTAGAGTTTTAGTTTGATTTTGCTTAAGTTTAGTTGAATTTCTAGTTGAGTTCTTATCATATTAAGAAGTTAAATCCTAGTTGATTTTGGCTAGAAATTAGGTGTCTAATAAGAGTTCTAATCTATTAACTTAGTTTGTGTATTTTAAAGTTTTAATGCATGAAGGAGTGCCTTTGAAAGTCAGATTTGAGGATAATTCGCACAAAACAGACAACCAAGCAGTGCATTGGGCTCGTAGGCCCCTACAAGCTGGCACCACGACGCCCAAGTCAGAGGCTACAGTGCTAGGAAGTCACCGTTTCAGTGCTGCAGCACTAGCCCGATTCCTAATCCTATTTGAAGTGAAATTCATGGCTTTAAATCCTATAAAAGGGGAATTACTTGGAATTCAAAAGATACAATTAAAACTAAGTTTCTTTTGTTTTTTTTTTTTTTTTTTGGGAGAAAAAGAAGCTAATTGAATATTGAAGAATGAAGATTGAAAACTTCTAGTTTTCTCTTATTCCTACATTTCTTTTAGTTTTTCTTGTATTTATCTTGATGGTGAATTTATTTGAGTTTATATCTACAATAGGTAGCATAAACTAATTTATTATCTAGGATTACAATTGAACTCAACATGTAACTTGGATTTTTATATTTATTGATTGCTTAAGTTTGATATTTGAATTGTTCTTTGCTTAATGCTCTAGTTGATTAGCTACCAATTAGATTGATGTGATAACCTTAACAAACTTGAAAAATGGAGTTTAATGTTATCCTTGATTGAAATAGCACTTGTTTGAATTCATTCACATGATTGTTTGAATTTAATTCGTTTACAGGATATAAATATACATATAATTGAAGATAGTGAATTGGTTAAGTGAGATATTATTATAGTCAATTTTAGGTCTATTCTTAGTAATATTATGATATTATTGTTTGAATTCATTCACACCTTGTGTAGCCAATTTTAGGTCTATTCTTAATAAGTCTTGCTTAACTCAATTCACATAGGAATATAGTGAATTGGTTAAGTGAGATATTATTATAAGTTATTGGAAAATACTTGTAATTGAAATAGAAACCTAGCTTAATAATTCATTACCATAACTAAGCAATACAAGATAATAATAATTCAAGTGAAGTGTTGAGGAAAATTATAATTCTAGGCTTTTATCCATTGAATTCTTAAGTTTAATTTGTCATTAGTTAGATTTAATTTAGATTAGCTTTCTAATTTTAATTTGTTTGTTAGGATAAAATTAGAATTGTGTTATTTTTAGTACTTAGCTAATTATTAGTTGATTTTGGTCATGGGATCGATATTGTACTCTAGCACTTTATTACTTGTTAACGATACATGCACTTGCATGATTAATATCAACAAGTGTTTAGCACCTCTACTGGGAAATTTTTTACTAATTTTAGTTAATATTAATATCAAGCAATTATAATCTAAATTCAACCATTTTTTTCCTGAGGATTATTAATATTACTAATTTACAGTGGTTTGCGTGAAAGGATAAGAAAAGTGGTTGATAGGCTAGCTGTTGAAGCTTTCACGAATCTACCTGAGGATAAAGCTAATGAGTTGTTGGAGACCTTGCAATTGGCTTATCGTATCATATTCAAGAGTGAGCCTACATCAAGTGAGGAGCCTTTAGAGATGTCTCAAGATTGGGTACAAAGTTCTTTTCTATATCTTGCCAAGCTTGAGGGCATCATGAATCAAAACCTATATATAGTGTTATATGATACTTACTATTGGCGAAAGCTGCTTGTTTACTTCCATATCTTTCCATCTTTTTGTATAAATAAACCTAAATGCTTAAACACATCCTTTGTAAGGATTGTCTGACCATCTAAAATTTTTTCAGTCGAGCACCCTCTAGTGTCACTAAATCACACTCCATATGCTCGATTTTTGTTCAACTCAATGTAAGACCTTTAGATTCTAGGCGTTCCTCCATAATTGTAGCTTATAATTTAAATCATCTTTAGTTTCATCTACCAACATGATATCATCGGCAAATAGTATGCACCATAGAGCCCTATCCTGAATAGCTGAACTTATTCATGACTAAAGCAAATAGGTAGGGTGTCATAACCCTTATAACTCGATATCATAGAGTCGAGTTTTAAGCATAATGCCTAAATTTATGTTATAAAAAAAAAAAAAAAAAACAAATTAAATAAGAATTAGTGTAATTGAATATGTATAACTCGATATTGAAACATGAGATTATAACAATTTGGCGTAACTCTTGATTGTAAAAATAAATGGAAGTATATGAAATAATAAATATAATATTTATATGTATACATAAATTATAAATATATATAGTTGAATTAAAATCTGGTTAACTTAGAGGTTGATTTTATCTTATGTAACTTCATTTTTAGTGAAACACAGTATAAACCAAGTAAATGAATGGAGAAATAATTAAGGTGTGTGTATATATATATATACATGCCAAGATTTAATTTAAACCACAAATTTTCTTGACTTTGACCTTGCTTTATTGTTTTTTTTTTTTTTCTCCTTTTTCTTCTACTTTAGCCGACTTTATCCTCTTCATTCGTGATTCTTTTAGACTTTCCCCTATTCCATTTTTTTTTTTCTGCGGGAATTCTCTTAGTAGCCGAGCAAACAGCCAGCTTTCCTCATTCCTTTGCTGCCTTCTTTGTCTTCATTAAACCTTCCAAATTTTTCCTTATCATCCTTGCTTTCATGGGTCTGCCTTCCTTTGTAGCTGCTGTGTTTTCTACTACTTATTGGTTGTCTAGCAAGGTTGGACGTGGGAAGGGAGTTGGGTGCATGTTGGTAAGCTTTAGGTGTACCAAAAACTCACCCTTGTGGTAGTAACCTTCCTCCTTCCTTGTTGTTGATCTTGCCTGCCTCTTTTAACTCTTGTTTGGTCGTGGTAGTGTCCTTGGACGTAGGGTATGTTGGCTGCCCTGTTTGAAATTTTGTTGTAGCAAGTTTGGTTCCTTCTTTGGCTATGTGAACAGTGGCAGCAACCTAATAGGAATGCAGCTTGGTTGGAGGTTTAGGTAGTGTAATGTATTCTTGCTCTTAAGAGTTCTTTAACTTATTTGCCTTAAGTGTAAGAATTCTTGTTAACTAATGTTTTAGTTGAGGGATTATGTGAATTTGAAGAAAATGTTATAAGCTAAGGATAAGGAAATAATGGTTAGTTGACTATTGGAAAAGGAAAGCTTGGAGTTTAATTATATTAATGATGCAAGTGTCCAACTTAAGTTCTTGATTAACTTTAAGCAGTGAGTTTAACTTAATTTCAATATTTGGAAGGTAAATATAATGAGAATTAATATGAATTGTATAGATTATTGTGGGGTGTGTATATGTGTGTATACATACTCATGTAATGAAATGAGTGCATATAAAGTGTTTGTTAAAAAGTCTCAAAGAAACTAAGTTATAGCATAATGAATGAAACTTGGTTTATTCAATTCTTGGGAGGTTAGGTATTATTTGAGTTTGAATAAAAAGCATAAAAATAAAGATTAAGAATGGTTATTTAATATTGTGCATTAAAGATTTAATGAAAATGAGTAAAATGTATGAACAAAGGGCGGTTGTTATGGTTAAAGCATTAAGAATGGAAGTTATTTGGTTATTGAAGGGATGCAGGGGCAGATTTTACAAGTTAGAGAAATCAAGTATTTCGGGTGTTTTATGGACTGAATTAAATTAAGAGTTCTAAAAATAAAGTGTATCTTATAGACTTGAGATGATATCTGAAAAGTTTCCTAAACTAATTCTAGGTATACTTATAGTTAGAGTCATTGGATTGCCATTGGGTTCGCGCAGGATTTTGGATGAGCATCAGTCAATCTGGAAGACTTCGTATGGGGCTGTGGATTTGAATTAGCTTAGGACCTCTGAATAAGAATTGTTCCTAACATGTTAAAGGACAAATATGGAGCTTTAAAGGTTTTAATTTCATATTATGTATATTTTGGAGGTGTGGGAAATCATGGTTGTGATTTTCGGGTCCTGATTAACCTATTTTGATGTAACTGATGTTAAGGGGTCTTAAGGGATGATTTAGGAGTGGTTTTGTGAAGATGAAATATTCTTAACATCTTTATAAACTAGAATGGAAAATTTCATAATTTAATTTTTTAAGTATGAGAATTTTATAAGCATTAGAATCTAGTTCTAAGAACCAGAAATTTGTATGTACCCTATTTGTGTAAGTGAAGGAATTTGGGTGGGTTCAAGGTTGATTCGAAAAGAAGTTTCAAAATAAGAAAGAACACTCATGCCCTAGAAATAATAGTTGAACTTGGTTTTGTTGAAATTGATTAGGTATGTAAGTTAAAATAAGACATATCTCCAAGTTGGTTATGAAAATGACTAAAAGAAGTTAACTTTAAAGAAATGCATAAAGCTTATTATCTATAGAGTTTCGTAATTAAGAGGTTATAACCTATATAATTGAAAAACTAAGTACTACTAAGAAAATGTAATTGCAGCTCTGGAACTTGTGGATGAGCCAGTAACACGAGTAAATGCAAGGAGTGACAAGTAAAATCAGTAAACGGGGAATGGTTAACTGCTACCCTTTGATTGCTAGATTAGTGTGTTTGATTATTTTAATATATTCATGTATATATATACACGTTATAAAGTGGTAAATAAGAATTATGTTGTTATGGTTTACTTAAGTGAATTATGTTGATGTGAGATCTTGTTTGTGGTTGATAAAGGTCAACAAAAAGTTTGTTTTTTTTTTTTAATGATTTTTACTTCCAAAATAGAATCTGGGTGCACCTAGGATATTTTGAGATATTTTGATTTTGATAAGTATTGTAAAATGATTAAGTACAGCCTCAGTGGGATAGATTGTGTACAAAGAATAAATTTGTTGTGCAGGTGCAAAATTGCCCGGTGGGGGTAGATATCTATTGCGTAGGGCTAAGTTACTCCATTGGTCTTTTATATGCTTTAAGTATTTTGATTGTTTTGTTTGAATTGTGAGTAATTGATTATACTATCATTATATGTATGATTTATTGTAAAACTAAGATATGAAATATAGCTACATAAGATTATTTAACTTAAATATATTCTTCATGCATTGGGTAAAGCTAGTACCTTTGGGTATATTTTTCTCTCACTGAGTCCATATGACTCACCACTCTTCTGTTGATTTTTTTGTAGTAACAGGATTTTGGTATACATCATTGACGACCTCGTGACCTGGTGATAGAGTGTAGCAATGTATTTCTTCGGGATCCATACTTGAAGCCAATGGATGAAATTTGCAGTCACAATTAGGGTGTTAGGTTATAATGATTTGTTTGTATAAAATCAATTTGTTAATATTTATGATATTAATGGAGCGGAGCTCCTTGGTTATATTGTCTTTGTTGTTACCTAGTTAAATGTAACCAGGAATTTACATGATTGTATTTTGGGTATGTTCCGTAATACAAGGAACCTCTGCCAAAATTTTTAATAAATTGTTATATGCTTCAGTAAACAAACTTTTATAGTTAACTTATATATTATAAAATTTACTTTTATACATTAGTTTAGTCAAGAGTTGTATTTGTTTCTTTGTTTTGGAGTTAGGGTTATAGAGAGTTGGTTACCCAATCCTCTAGCCAGTCATGCTTCCGTGAATTGTGTAATATAGGGGCTTAAGGATGAACCTTAGTGAATACCTACATGATTGGAAACTCTCTAGTTATACCATCTACGGTCCACACCCTAATTATTACTCCCTTATACATATCCTTAATAACTTCTACATATTTAGTTGGGACTTTCTTCTTCTCAAGAACCTACCCCAAAACTTGTCTCGACACCTATCATATGCTTTTTCTAGATCAATAAACGCTATGTAAAGATCATTTTTCTTTTCTTTACTCCATTAATCTCCTAAGTAAGAAAATAGTCTTTATTGTAGATATTCCAAGTATAAAGCCAAATTGATTATCATAAACTAGAGTCTCGTTATTAAGCCTAAATTCAATCACTCTTTCCCAATGCTTCATTGTATAACTTATAAGTTTTATTCCGCGATAATTCGTACAATTTTGAATATCTCTTTTATTCTTATAAATAGAGATCAACGTACTCTTCCTCCATTCATTGGCAATTTTCTTGGTCACTAAAATCTTGTTAAAAGATTTGTAAGCCAAGTTACGCCAATATCTCCTATACATCTCCAAACTTCAATAAGGATATCATCTAGTCCCATTGTTTTACCATTTTTTATGTTATGAATAGCTTCTTTAACCTCCTATGCTCTAATCTAATGAACAAATCTACAGTTCATATCATCAAAGGTATCATCTAGTTTCCCAACAACAACACTAGACTTTCCATTAAATAATGTCTCGAATTAAGTTCGTTATCTTTCATTAATCTCATTTTCCTTAACTAAAACCCTGTCTCCCTCATCCTTAATGCACTTAATACAATTTAAATCTCTAGTTCGCCTTTCTCTTTGTTTGGCAAGCCTATAAATATCATTCTCTCCACCCTTTGTTCCTAACTTTTGGTAAAGTTCTTCACAAGCTTTGCCTCTAGCTTCCCTAACCGCTTTATTGGCATTTTTTCTAGCTGTTTAAAACACTCATAATTATCCTTATTTCTACACTTGAGTAATCTTTTATAACACTCTTTTTTTGTTTTAATAGCTTGTTGGACTTCTTCGTTCCACCACCATGTCTCCTTAGTTAGTGGTCCACGTCATCTACTTTCTCCTAACATCTCTTTAGCTGTATTTCTAATACGAGTCATCATCTCATCACAAATCGTATTAGGCTTGCTCTCCACAATCTATGAGTTACCATATAACATCTTTTATTTAAAAAGAGCAATCTTACCTCCATTTAATTTCCACTATCTAGTCCTATTACTCCCATTACTTCAATGCTTTTTCTTCCAACACTTGACGCTAACATTTACAACTAAAAGTTTGTGCTGAGATACTAAACACTCGCCGGGTATAATTTTACAATCCTTACATAACACCCTATCAACCTTCCTAGTCATAACAAAATCTATCTGACTCTTATTAGGCCTATTACTAAAGGTGACTAAGTGCAACTCTTGTTTCTTAAAAAACATGTTGGCTAAAATCAAATCGTATGCAACCATAAAATCCAACATACACTCGTCACCCTCATTCCTATCTCCATAACCATAACCCCATGGAGTCTCTCGAAACCCTTGTTAATACTTCGTATATGGCCATTCAAATCTCCTCCAATAAAAAGTTTCTCTCCAAACGATACTCCTTGCATTATCTCATCTAAGTATTCCCAAAATACCTTCTTCTAGTCTTATTGTAAGGCATACGCACTAATGACATTGAAAGCCTCCTTATCTATCATCAATTTCACTAAAATTATTTTATCACCTTTCCTATTGACTTCTGCAACCATGTCCTTCAAATTTATATCAACAATAATTGCAACTCCATTCCTATTTCTATTCTTAACTGTATATCATATCTTAAATCATGTTCTCTCTTTCTCTCTAGCCTTTTCTCCTACCTACTTAATTTATTGCAAGCAAGCAACATTGATCCTCCTTCTACTCATGGTATCTACTAGCACTCAATTTATCAGTAAAAGTCTTTATGTTCCAAGTAACTATGCGAATCTTCTCTTGGACTAACTTCTTTACTCACACCCGCCCTCGATACAAGAACCCTTGCTCATTTTGCATTACACCCGAGCGCCGATGTGATGCACCACTAAAGATATGATAACCTAACCCTTGCTCATTTCACACTACACCCAAGATCCAATATAATGCGCCACATAATACCTGCGATCCAATGCAATGCATAAAGCGATCAACAATTAAGCAATCCTAACAAACTTGTTTCATAAAGTCATCAACAAATAAGCAATAACTCTTACATACAACTTTGAGGACTAATTCTAGCTATGTACCAATTAGGGTTATTTTATTATACGATTTCAACAATGCCTTGAAAACTCATCCTGTTTAAAAAATAATAATAAATAACTTTGTCTGGTGAATGAAAGCCCTCACGAAATGTTCCACACCTTTCTTGCTAAATTTGGAGAGGGGTTTAAACATTAAGAGGAAGCAAAGCCTAATTTCAACAATAACATCCACAAACTTTCAATGATGCTATTTATGTAGAAAGTGGACTCCAATCTCTGCAACATGAACATATTAAAATTACACTCTTCTCAAAATTATCTCTTTAATGTCAAGACAAGGTCTCTGCAAATAATACACATTCCTAATAAAGTACAACCATGGTCCAATTGTCAATATCAAGGAAGTTCCATGTAGAATACCTTAACATTCCCTCCTTCTTTGTACAATTAACAAGACATTCACAAACAGCCACGATCCAGACTGACATAAGTAAGAAAGATTCCTAATGCTCTTTGCCTCTTCAATCTTCATGTAGAAACTTTAGTTCTTTCTGGTGAAATCTTCATTTGGGGCTTCTCTGTAAAACCTAACATCTTGTTTAATGCACCAATATAGGCCTTCACACTGGAAACAACAATGTCCATCCCTGCCCCAGTTCCACTGGCAGAAAATGAAATTTATTTATGCAACGGTATCAAGAAAAAGAACAAAATATGCTAACTCAAAAATACTAACTTAGACCAGACATGCCATACCTAAATGTTCGATAAACTGTTTCTCCAGATAAGGCATGAGTGGATGTATGACTGATCTCTCCACGGATTAGAACTCGGGTGGTGGCAATTGCATCGATGCCTTCTGTAACTGCATTCAAGGAGTACTCAAGAAGCGTTGCAGGTTCCTGCATACAAAACAATTGCAGCATGAACCACGGAAATTAGAAGAATGGTGAACTGTTCAAACATCACAAACTGTCAGACCAAGAAATCTTCTAATTCTGTTGAAAGTTGAAAAAGTAGTAAGAGTGAAACTTCCAAGTACAAATTCATTTTGCAATTTCTACACTTTCTCTTGCTGAAAGTGAAACGATGTAGAACAATGTTGCTTACTAATAGTCAAGCTTTAGATTATTATTCTTCAATCTTGAAGGGTCTTCAAAATAAACTCTCTTTCTCAGATGGGAGAGTCTTATAATAACCATTGGATGCTGTAGTTATAACTATTTGATCCTAAAGAGTCGCAGACCACATAATGGGCATAAGAATAAGTAAAATATGTACAACATCTCCTCTCTTAAGAGTTCTGACTTACAAATTCAACATCTAACTGAAATTATACAGAAGCTGAAAACATGAATTAACTACTTGTATGCTGAGTTAAAGTTCAAACCTTCACAATGAGATCAACGGCCTTGTATGCTGAATCTACTGGTCCTGTTCCCACTGAACAAGTAACATACTCTCTACCATCAGAATTAGTAAGTTTCACAGTTGCTGTAGAAAGGCCAAGAGTTCCGCATGTTACCTGCATGGATCGATGTCAATTAATTGTTCTATTTTTTTCTTTTCAAGTGTCCACATAAGAAATAAGATATAGGACAACAAAGTCCAGATTATATTTTCAGTTAATTACCTGCAGATCATGAAGCTTCCAGACTACTTCTGGCTGAAAAACTTCATCCGACACTAATGCTCTCAGGTCAGCATCTGTAACTCTCTAGGATACCAAGAGTTCAAATTAAACAGTGGAGTGCAAAACATACCAACAAATTAAAAATGTGCGCTTGCAGACACAGTCTGCAGAAGAATACAAAGACATTTATATCGTCCAAAAGTTTACTTTTTCATGGTTGACAATTCACTTGGCAAGTAATGAGAAGTAACCCTTAGATAAAACTTCAGTTTCGCTGACCAGTTAATGTGTCATGGTCAGAAGCGTCATAGGATGGAAACCTAGGATTGACTTCCATGGAAACCTAATTTTCTTAGAGGGCAACAAAGAAAAAGCTCTTTTGGGATAATAGGAAGAGCAAACCCTAAGTTCTCATAAGTACTTGAAAAGCCAGCAGCTATTTTCATATAATTAATCAAAATAAAACATATTACAGAGCTGCCATAGGGCTCTTAATTATAGAGACACAATACCCTAAGACCCTAATAAAACTTAATAATGACCCTTAATTTAATCTAATCCTAACCATATATAATAAATAACTAAAACAACCATAAAAGGATTTAAAACCCTAATGTTAAAGCTGCTACAGTAACTTGTAGCTACAATAATTGCAGCTGACTTTTACTTTTTATAATTTTATCCTCTTTTTCCTGCATCAATTATCCTCCTCTTGGAAAAACAACTAGCCTCGAGTTGTCACTAGGTTTGCCTCAATCAACAGGATGACCTAGCAACAATCTCCATCCTTTCTTTTCGTCGGCTTGCATTAATCAGAAAGTTTCCTTTCAGCAATAAAGCATGAATGATGTATATTACAAACTGCATAGTGTCATGTTCTGTGATCTTTTCCAGCTATCATTATAGAAGAATTTTCTAAATTTAAAAGATCCCTTGTACGGCATCTATTGTCCAACTGGTGAGCAATGTGTTCATGAGGTAATTGAATGTCGTGCAAAACAGTTACCTCCACTTCTCCATCGACGTCATTAGGAGAAGAATTATAGATTGGTGGAGAGTCCCAATCTATAACACTAATTTCTGGATACCATTCCTCTTCGATATAACCTTTTGGTATGTCTAAAGATTCATAATGTTCTTCTCGAAATTCCATACAAACTTTTAAGTAATCAAGCCATTAAGAGCCACATCAATTGTTTTTTTATCTTTTCCAACTTTTGAGATTTTCTTGCACTCAAAAGCCTGGGACCATCTTTGGCTTTAATACCAATTGACATGATCAGAAGCATCATAGGATGGAAACCTAGGATTGATTTCCATGGAAGCCTATGTTTCTTGTAGAAAAACAAAGGAAAAGCTCTTTTGGGATGGATGATAGGCGGAGCAAACCCTAAGTTCTCATAAGAACTTGAGAAGACGGCACTTGTTTTCATATAATAATCAAAATATGATATATTACAGCCATAATATCTTATTTATAGAGACACAATATCTTAAAAACCTAATATAACTTAATCATGACCCTTGATTTAATCTAATCTTATCCGTACATAACTAACTAAGGGATGAATGCTAGAAATGAATTGCATGAAATGAAACAATGTCTAATATGTGATATAATAATACAGGCAACACTGCAAAGGATTTAGAACTACAATTCTAATCTTTTTTTTAGTAAATGCAAACAATATTTACTGAAAAAGAGATTATGAAAGAATATAAGGGGCAGTGGGGACAATAGAGAATCCTCATGACCAAAAATTAGGAAGAAAAGAAGGTGAAAACCAGACAACTAGTAAATAGAATCCATTGAATGGTCCATAAGCATAGCACCAAAAAGAACCCAAGACGACTATCTTACCCCATAGAAGCTAAGGTGCGATAATGCTCCCTGAAAATTCTAGTGTTGTGCACAACCAAATTAACCAAACAAATGACGAAGTGATTGAACTAATATATTTGACCTCATTGCTTGATTGTGTCAATGCATAATTATACGGAATCACCAAAAGAGAGAATGTGAAGTATCTATAGTTCTTATTCACCTTTTTTTGCTCAGCCACTGCTTTGAAACGCCAAAATATACTCGAAAGTTGCTCATCCTCAAGTTCATAACCAAGCTAAAATAGAAGGAGGTACAAAGAATAATGCATTACAAAGAGGGAAATTATTTAATATTCTCTTGGATGCACAAAAAGTATTTGTATACCTCTTCAAGTTGCTTTCTCAAAGCATGGCGTCCACTGCACCAGAAACAACAGAAATAATTTTGAATTGTGAAAGATGCAGCCAATTTATTGAGGTATGTGATAGGTCTTAAAGGAGGAAACACAAAAATACCATTAACAAATTATAAATCTAAATATTGAACTAGTTAGGTTTCCATTGGAAAACATATAGGCTTCTGAATTTATTAACTTTCAAAAATGTGTGGCCAACAGTAAAGATTAGATAGACTAACGATATTTAACTTGTCGCATAGTGCATGAACAGCATCTGATATTATCAGTAATCTTCATGTCCGGGTGTGTTTTGCAAACGTAGTTTGATAATGAAAAGAAATTAGAATGCCCAAATTTGAGACCAATTCAAGGTAAGTCTGACATGTAAAACCAATTAGAGGCTAGAAGTTTCCAGAACTACTTTAGTCTCAAACTAGCTAAAAAGGTAAGTCAAATTTTAATATTTTATAAGGTTACCAAAAAACTGACAGTCTAACTTAAGGACCAGCTCACTGTAGATTGTTAGCTGGTTCAATGGTCTGCCAGACATCCTGAAAAACCTTATGCATGCTCATATAAGTACTTATATAGTAAATGAAATGTAGTATGGTAATGCTCTCTCA
Source organism: Quillaja saponaria (assembly GCA_029379385.1). Taxonomy (NCBI): domain Eukaryota; kingdom Viridiplantae; phylum Streptophyta; class Magnoliopsida; order Fabales; family Quillajaceae; genus Quillaja; species Quillaja saponaria. The sequence goes on from CM055606.1 coordinate 9,371,708, forward strand.
AAAAGGTCTGGTTTAGAAGTCCAACATATAATACTAATTATCTGCTACCAATGCAGTGTCAAGTCCAACATATAATACTAATTATCTGCTACCAATGCAGTGTCAACTCATCATACATTAACCAGTATGCTTCTGGCCATTCTATAAAATAAGATTGAACAAAGAGCCTATATACCTTGGACAGATGTCACCAGAAACCAAATTGATGCAACACCAATAGGTATATTAATGAAAGGGTCAATCAAAAAGGGAAAATTATATTAATTCATCAAAGGGTCTTTAATAACGTAAAACTAATGGTGATTATATAGACTTCCTGAAAACCCTAATGGCTATAAAATATAACTACTTAGAGTACTAATAAAAGGAAACCCTACTAACATAAAGATCAGTTAAGTCCAAATAAAAACAAAACTAGTAACTCCTAATTATACTAAAATAGTACTAATTTTATCCCTAATTCTAATATTACATAATTTACAAACTATTAAATTTTAAATCCTAAATTCTATTTCTTTGTTCTCCATCACAAACGTGTTAAGAGTTCCAAATTACCTCTGCCTTTTATTCTTTTTTCCCCTTTAATTACTTTCTATGTATTATATCGTGCAAATTAATTAGTAGAAAAGGAGAATAAGAAAGACATGTTCCATGTCATCTCGTGAATTTGGAAAAAAAAAAAAAAAAAAGTTATACTGTGTTAGGGGAATGAACAATTTCTAATGCACAACAGAGCAGACACAAAGAAGTGTAAGCTAAAGAAGCTATAATTAGAAATTATGTATTTTCATGTGAGTGTCATCTTGATTAGAAAATATAGAATAAAAAAAATATGGCATTAAAGAATAGAAGAAATACAAAAACAATAACAATCAATAATAAAAAAGAAAAGACATAACAATTTTGCAATATGACAAATGAAATACCTAAGTTTCCCAAGAACAATACCAGCATCGTTGGATCTTTCAATCCCAATATCCTCAGGAGATATTATTTCATATGTACCTTTGTGTTTAAGCATTCCATCCTAGAGAATAGAGAACATTGTTAGAAATCATGGAGAATTGGGCAGGTAAACTATCTTCACTAGCAAAGACAATAAAAATTAATGTGTCAAATTGCACTTCATAAAAAAGGATCACCCATTAACCCTTTTCGCTAATTGGTTCTAAGTTAGGGAAAGTGCTATTTAGTATATATTTTGTTGGAATAGTTGACTAGTTTCCATGTTAAGACTATAATCAGTTTCCTGATTTTTAGCTTCCTTATTTCTAGCCTTGATTTAGGTTGTAATATAGTTGACTTAGCTTGTACAACACACATTCATATAGTATAAATATAGCATCAGTGTGAAGGCTATACTCACTGATTTTCACCCACAAATACCTGCGGTTTCTCTTTCTCTCTCTAAATTCTCACATGGTATCAGAGCAAAGTTAGAGAAACCCTAATTTTTCCTGTTGCACCTCTTTCCAGTAGTGCTTTTGTCTTTCCAATTCTTGTTGTGCCTCTTTCCAATAGTGCCTTTATTTCCTTTTCTCAGTATGCCTCTTTCTAGCAACAAATTCTTATTTTTTGATAAACAATGTCTTAGTTCTCATACTACCCAGCCTTTTTTTATTTATTTTTTTACATTACCCATACCATCCTAACTAGAATCTTCCGATCTACCTACCACCGGAATCTTAGCCTCACCAGATCTTTGACTTTTCTAGGTATTTTCTTGGTTTTCTACTATTTTTCAAATTTCATACGTGTTTCTCATTGACAAATAGGTATGGCTACCACTGAAGAATCTCATGTTGTTCTTAAATCTCATATCTTTACATCTACCTCCTCCGATAAACCTATTATTGCTACTAAAAAATTGTCGGATTCTAATTATCTGTCATGGACTACTTCGGTTGAATCATAGTTAATGAGACTGAGTCATGAAGCTCATTTATTTAAAACCCTAGCTGAAATTGTTAAAAGAGATCAACCTATGTGGAAATATGTTAATGCTCAATTTGTAGTTTGGTGTCAGCATCCCTTTCACCCTCAATTTTACAGATTTTTTGTGCTTATAAAACTCGTTCAAGAGTTGTGAAAAAGGACCAAAGCACTTTATACCAATGACATTCAACCTTTTTTTTTTTTTTACATTGTGGCCACTAATATGTTGAATTTGAGACAGCTTTATCAGGATATGCCAACTTATTTGAATAAAATTCAAAATGTGCGAGCTGAATTTGCAGAGTTATTACATGCGACTACTAGTGTCATTACTCAGGAGGAAACAACAAGATAAGCTTTGTATGATTCTTACTCTTATGGTCTCTAGCCGATCTTGACTTATTCCGCCATCAAATTTTAGCTGGTTCCTCAGTTCTCTATGTGGATGATGTTTTTGCTTGGTTATTACGGACATCCTCTCTGATAGTACCACCTGTTGAGGCCTCCCCCTCTCTGATTCCTTTGTCCTGGTCTCCCAGTTTTCACATCGTGGAAGACGAGGGGGTCGAGGAGGATAGTGGACAACATCCTTAGTGTATGTATTGCAACAAGATGGATCATACTAAAGAACATTGTTTTAAGTTGCATGGTCGACCATCCCCTATAGCTACTATAGTCCAAACTGAGTTTGACATCTCCTGAGGGTCATCATTGAATGTTTCTCTGTCAGCAGCCGATTATGATGAATTTTTATAGTACCAGTCCATCAAACAGTCCTCTTCAACTCCTCGTGGTAATTTTGTCGCCTACCTCTCTCTTAGCACACGTAATCCAGAAATTGGATAGTTGACTTTGGTGCATTTGATCATATCTCTGGTAACCCTAATCTTTTCTCTCATATTACTAATTCTAACGCTTCACCTGCACAAGTACCTACGTAGTGTTCATCACTATCCATTGTTACTTTAGCAAATGGGTCTAAAGCAATTGCTAAAGACATCGGTCAAGCTTCCCTATTGTCATCTTTACGTTTAGACACTGTCCTTTTCATTCTTGAATGCCCTTTCAGTTTAATATTTGTCATTAAATTAACTTGTTCCCTCAATTGTTCCGTTTTGTTTATTGATGATTCCTTTGTCATACAAGACCGAGGTACGGGACAGACGATTGGCACCGAACATGAGTCTCAAGGTCTTTATCAACTTTCATTCCAGTAGCCTGCTCTATGGATATGTTCACCTCTTATTATTCACAATCAATTGGGTCCTCCACACCTCTCGAAACTTTAGAAAATGGTTCCAAGTTTATCTGCTTTTTCGTCCTTTTCACCTTGTTCACAATAGTATTTGAGGACCCAGTCGTGTCAGCAATACCTTAAGTTATTAGTACTTTGCTGCATTTATTGATAACTATTCTCGTTGCATTTGGTTGTTTTTAATAAAACATCGATCAAAGTTACTCTCTATTTTTCAACAATTTTGTGTATCTATTCGCATTTTACAAAGCAATAATGCTGGCGAATACTTTTTTCAATCTTTTCAAAATTTCATGACATCACAGGGTATGATCCATTAATCCTTATGTGCTCATACTTCATAATAAAATGGAGTTGTTGAGTGTAAAAATATGCACTTAATTGAAATAGCGCGTACTTTGTTAATCCATAATGATGTACCACTCCATTTTTTCTTGGAGATGTTATTTTTCATGCATGCTATTTGATTAATCGTATGCCGACTTTGATTTTACATGATAAAATTATGCATGCAATTTTATTTCCCAATCATTCCTTATATTCCTTTCCTTTGCATCTATTTGGTTGTACTTGTTTTGTCCATGATCTAACACCTGGGTAGGATAAGCTTTCCATTAAATCCATTAAATGTGTCTTTAGGGCTATTCTCGTCTTCAAAAGGGACATAAGTGCTATTTTCTAGAAAATCATCGATATTTCACCTCTGTTAATGTCACCTTATGTGTCTTCATTTTTCTCTTCATCTTCTGTTGATTGACATACTATCTTAGACGTTCTCCCTCTCCCTTACATTAGACCTCTGAGTCATCTCTCTCGACAATTCGCCTTTTGTAGGTTTGTCATCGTCGTCTTCTAACTTATCCTTCTACAAACTCTGTTGATGTACCTGATGACTCCCTACTCCAACTTCATTCTCGACCTCGAACCTCTCTTCTACTGATGTCTGGCTGTTTGTAAAGATATTCGTTCCACTCATAATCCTTACCCTATTTATTCTTCTTAGCTATCATCAATTATCTTCACCTACTATGCATTTGTTTCATCTTTGTCTACTGTCTCTGTTCCTAAAACAACCAGTAATGCGCTTGCCCATCCGAGTTAATGACAAGCCATGGTTGATGAGATGGATGCCTTACACAACAATGGCACTTAGGATCTAGTTTTCTTACTCACAGGCAAGTCTATTATTGGCTGTCATTGGGTATATACTGTGAAAGTTCATCCTGATGGTTCTGTTGATCGCTTGAAAGCTCGACTTGTAGCAAAAGGCTATACTACGGATTTATGGCGTGGATTACTCAAAAACTTTTTCTCCGGTTGCTAAAATCACCACGATTAGAGTTTTTATTTCTCTCGCTTTCTTGCTGCTATCTTTGATTGGCCATTGCATCAGCTAGATATCAAAAATGCATTTCTTCATGGTGACTTGGATTAAGAAGTTTTTATAAAGCAACCTCCTGGATTTTTTGCTCAGGGGGAGAGTGTTTTGGTGTGTCAACTGAAGAAATCTCTGTATGGTCTGAAACAATCTCCTAGAGCCTGATCTCGAAGATTCAGTGAAGTTGTTCTTATTTTTAGGCTTCAACGATGTTCTGTTGATTACTCTGTCAAGCACACACCTCATGGATGAATTCTATTAATTGTGTATGTTGATGATATTGTGATAAGCGATGATAATAGTTCCGGCATTCAGCATTTAAATTAGTTCTTACACTCCAACTTTCAAACCAAAGACTTGGGACAATTGAAGTATTTCTTGGCCATTGAAGTTGCTAGTCATAGTTTGGTATCTCGCTCTCCCAGAGAATATATTGCCTTGACGTGTTGAGTGATACAAGAATGTTAGACTTAAAATTTGTTGATACTCCTATGGGTCCTTATGTCAAACTTGTACCTGATGAGAGGGAGCTTCTAATGAATCCTGGACAATATAGGCATTTAGTTTGTAAGCTGAATTATCTCACAATATCCGGACCAGATATTGTATTTGTCACCAATGTGATTAGTAAGTTTCTTGATCAACCTCGCACTTTTCATTGGATTGCAGTTATTCGCATTCTGCAATATGTTAAAATTGTACCAGGGGCTATTATACAGGAATCATGGTCACATCTTGGTTCAAGGACATGGTCATGGTCACAATTTGTTGATAGAAGGTCCACATCCAGATATTGCAGCCTTTAGTGGCGGAAATCTAGTTTCTTGGATAAGTAAAAAGCAAGTTGTTGTTGCTAGATCTAGTATAGAATAAAATATAGAGCAATGGCCCATGAAACTTGTTAATGGAAGATCTTCGACTAGCCGTAGAAAAACCTCCCACGTTGTACTGTGACAACACTGCTGCTATTAACATTGCTCAAAATCCCATTCATTATGACAAGACAAAGCACATGGAGATTGAATAGTAAAGAAAATGAGACTTCGAGGCTAATTTGTATACTATTTGTAAGGTCTAAGAATCAATTAGCTGATATTTTCACAAAAAGTCTTAGTAGTGTAAATTTTCATCCTATTATTTACAAGATAAGCATGAGAGATATATATATGCCTAATCTAGAGGGGGAGTGTTGATGTAAATACATATTTGTATAAGGGTATTTTAGTCTTTACCTCTAAGAGTATATATAAATTGTAATTGTTAGAATCAATACACTAAGATATTTTCTTTAAATACAATTGTTCACAAGATTGTGAGGCTAATGATCATATCTTTCTCGATTACCCTTTTATTTGAAACATTTAGTGTTAGACTAACTGACATTTTTTAATATTTCTTGAGTTTGTTTGGATCTTTAAAAGATTTTTTGATGATTCATTACCGGAATTGGGATTAGATTGTTTTTTTTAGGTTTATTTTGGTGTATTTTAGTGTATTTCTTCAAGTATTCAACATGATTGGAGAGCTTTAATGTTTAAGTTCGTACTTATCTCTTGTATTTTCATTTTTTTTCCCTTTGAGGACTTAGTGTTCTCCTTTGTACTCCTCTCTTTCTTAATAAAATCTTCTTTTCTTACAAAAAATTAAACAATGAAGAAAGAGACAATTATTAGTCATACAATCTTGTGAACACATAACGCAAATATCAAGGGATAGTGCATTTGAAAGTCTCTTCATCTACAAAAGTTATTAGTGTTTGACTCTATTAACCGTATTGTTGCCAAAACAAAAGCCTTAACCTTGGATGCAATCTTAGTCTTCCATATGAATTTATGAAGTGGGAGATATACTTAAAATTTCATGTATATACACAGCTGAGTTTTTTTTTTTTTTTTTTTTTTTTTTCAGATTTGAGAATGTAGTCATTTTCAAGTTTCTGGATGCAATATAAAGGCGTCCTTTATTCAAGACAACATCAAGGATGAATTATCGCTAAACTTGTAGACTCTACCTATTTGATGAAATGCGGAATACCTGTGCAACTGGCTTAATATGAAGATGTGGTTTCGCCATCAATAGTGATTTTATTTAGGTGGTATCCATAATTTCAATTAAATTAATTTCCTTTCTCCCTAGTTCTATTTTTGTGTCATAAGTATGCCACCTACTATGAGTTGGATGGAAACAAAGGCCTTTATGAAAATATCAACTAATTGATTCTCAGGCCTTACAAAAACTATACAAATTAGGATGCTCACCTTGAAAACTTGAGATTGAAAGATTAATATATCCAAAAACAAAAAAAAAAAATGGACAATTTTCAGACATTAGAAAAGCAAAGCATTGTATTAGAAAAATTTGTCTTCATTCATGAAATAATACTTCAATGACAACTAGACAAAGCAAAATTTGCTTGATGGATGACTACAATAATATAGACGACTAAAGCTACGAAAAATTAGAGAAAATATGATATATAATGTTTATTACTATTAGTTCATAAAGTTCAATAAGGAAAATTGATTTTGTACAATTTATTTATAGGAATGTAAATATTGAATGAAAGATCATTCTGTTTTTTCTTAGGAAATTTGGGTAAAATTAATAATTTTGAAAGAAATATTAATTGTTTTCAAGAGTTCACTGACAGGATTATTATTTCATATATTTACAGTAAAATGATAATTTTTAGAATAAGATGTAAGGATGGCAGACACAGCATCACATAAGTACATAAAGATACTTGAGACCTCATTCCTTTATGTTGTATACAACAAGAAACAAGCAGCCTTAACCCCGAAACAATGGGGTTAGCTACATGGATCCTCTCAAAACTAGTTGAAGTCCTCCACATTAATTTTTTTTCCTCCATTCAATCCTATCCATGGCTAAATTCTCTTCCAAACCTTCTCTACTTGTATATTTCTTTACCAAGTTTAGCCGCATAACTTTTGGTTCATTCTTTTGTGAGGTATACATCAAAATATTGAAATGCAATTAAAACCTACTTAAACAATTAATCCATTCATTCATATATTGTTTTTTTCAACATCATATCAACATGATGCCTGTCCATATGTTGACTTGTACATGTGTTAGGAAACCAAAATTTGAAAAGCACTAACCAAAGTGTTATGCATTCATAATATCATTTTTTCAACATCATATCGACATGATTCCTGTGCATTTGTCAGCATGTACATGTCTTAGGAAACAAAAATTTGAATCACACTAACCTAAGCGTTATGAATGAGGGGTTTTAAAGCATTCAGCAGTATCCCAAGTAGTCCAAGGAAATAAGTATATACCCCTATTTTAACACTACTGGAAAGATCTTCATAGTGTTCTAATGGTCGTCCAGATACGAAGAGCAAGAATATAATGCTTAATTAATATAACATCTCAAATATATTTATAAAAGCACCAACCTGATGGATGCCACTTTCATGAGCAAAAGCATTAGCTCCAACAATAGCCTTGTGTGGTTGAACATGCAACCCTGTGTACTCTTCTACCTATAAATATTTGTCAATCAAGAATCCTCATAAAAAGAATAAAAATTTAAAATAATAGATTAAGAAAATAGATTGATGTTGTATAAATAAGCTTCAGAAAGAATACCATCTTGCTAGACATAAAGATGTGGTGTGTGTTGATTCCTGTATGGAGACCAGCCAAGACATGATCCCCACGGCATTTCAAAGTCATTACGACCTAATAAAGAAAAGATTTTAAAAAATCATTAACAAAGGATAAAAGGAATGGAGAATTCTATTTGAAAAAGCACAATTTTCTTAAGAGGACTCCTGACCCTCCTCTCTTGTAATCATTTCCTCTTAATAAGTTTCTTTGAATATATATATATATAGCAAGGTCTGCAAATAAGGATCAGAGGGGGATTAAGAAATAAAAGCACTGATTACTAGTTCCCTATGGTTCCAATCTATAAATTTGTGGTTTACATGTCTCAAGGCATTGTGTTTAATTACCATCCTTCTTTCTCTCCCAATTTTTGTGCTTTTTCTTTTCTTTTCTTGTGTGTGGGGTGGTGGGGTGGTGGGTGGTGGGGGAATGAGATAACTAGACTAGAGTATCACTAGAAGGAGTACAGAATTGTTTCAAAACAAATGCCCTTGGCCCTTAATGATTTTCCTATTTTCCTGAACTGAAAAAAGTACTCCTGCATCTTTCTTTTCTCACTGATCAAAGCGCTGCTTCTCATCAGGGGTGAATGGTCGCCTTTTCATTCCCACTAATACAAAAGCTCAGATGGTTAGCTGATATAGATAGAAAACTGATAAAATATGACAAATTAGCAGCCTATTAATGTTAAATATATGGTTTAAGATTTTGAGGGGTCATACTTTTGGTGACTGTACTGTTTCAGAAGCTAATGTTTTTTTAAGAAGCATACTTTTGGTGAGGACACCTCTCTGTTTACTCTCCATTATTTTATTGGGAGCCTTAAAGCTCTGCTCAAGGTAAAGGCTTTTTTTTTTTTGAACTGCAGTTCTCAACAAAATCAACACCAATAACTTGTTGTAGGTGCAAAGAACTTCAATGGCTTTGTCATAAAATAATAATCCTTCTCTCATAAACTACAGTAGAGAAATTTACATTTTGAAATAACTTATTTCTTTCGACAAAAGTCCTTGCTAAATAAGCAATGCAAAAAGGATACTAACCTCTTCTAACGAAGCATTTCCAGCTCTTTCACCAATACCATTAATTGTTACTTCCAATTGCCTTGCGCCAGCACATGCTCCCTGAGAAAAGATTTGATGAGATGAGACGGAAACTTAATTCGACTGTCTGAGAAAAAAGTGAGCAAAGTAAAGCTGGGAATACCGCTAGAGTGTTAGCAGTAGAAAGTCCAAGATCATTTTGGCAGTGTGTTGAGATAATAACATTTTCGATTCCTGGAGTATTAGCTTTTATATCAGCAATCAATTTTCCAAATTCACTTGGCACAGTATAACCCACAGTGTCAGGAATGTTAAGTGTTGTTGCTCCAGCCTTGATAACTTCTCCTAAAATTTGATAAAGAAACTCCCTGTCTGATCTGGTATGATCAAAATAAACCATAAATTAGAAAGTGGGAGACCCAAATGAAGCCATCATTCGACAAATTAAGACTTCTTATTCAACAGTAGGAAGTCTCAAAGTGAGAACTGAAAACAATCATACACAATAAATAGCAAAGCAATGGTGAAACAATAATAAATCTGTAAATGTACTCAATAAGATAGAGATGGTATTATGCTTTTGTATAGAAATTGGCTTTTCTTAGTTATCATTTGCATAATTTACTTCAACTTTTTCCTTTATATGTGAACACGATATGTCTATATGGAAATAATTTGAAAAAATAAAATGAAGAGAAGATTAGGTTAATATCTTGAAATAAAAAATTGTACTATATACTCTCTATTGATGTATCTCATCATTATACTTTCGGCTCTTATGATATGTACCTAAATTGTTTGAATGCTGAAACTTTGTTGTATTAATCCAAACTTATGATTTGCATTTTGAATTCTATAATTGACTATTTTGCTGATCTGTAGGTACATCTTAAAAAGGACCTCATTTCTGTATATAATAGGCATATATGTTAGAAAAGGTAAGAACAGTTGTTTTTATTAGCACTTTTTACTTTAAAATTAAGTTTTGAAGAGTGTGAATTTGAGGTCCTAAAATTCTGAATAGGTTGAAAGATAAATTCTAGGACGGCTGTGAGACAAGGCTATGTTGTATGTAACCAAATGTTGGGCAATATCAACAACTTGAGAATTGAGTTGAGTTGTATAAATTCTTAGCCTAGTATTGAGAATTGTAAGAAATCAACCAAAGCATTCCATAGGCAATATAGAAACAATATATTAACTAAAATCCATTTGACATACTAACCATGAAAGAATGAAACTGTAAACTGTGCAAGTGTTCCTGTTAAGGGGTTTTGTTAATTCTCATAATGCTGAGTGTATATCTATGAGAAATCACATGTCAACAACAATTGTAAAATGAGATTATATTGGTGAAGGGGATTTGCTTCGGCAGCCTTCTTGATACAAACCACATTGTATTTGTATCTATTAACTCAGGACACTTGAGGGACCTATAAATCCCTATTTTCAAAGGTCAAAATCTCAAATGAAAATTTATTTGTAATTGTCTCACTTGAAATGGGTCCACCACTTACACGTGAGATTCCACATAATGAAATTACTTAGTCAGGATTCAAAATTTTATTAAAAAGCAAAATTGTAAAATATCAACAACTTTCAAAAGATTTCTATAGTCTAACAAGCATTCTAACATAGAAAAAGTTTGAGGGTTTGATTTCAAGACAAGCTGAGTTTCATGTTTAAATGGATTTAAAAAAGATAGAAACAAGTAGATAACTTACATGAAAAGAATTCAGCACCAAAAAAAAAAAAAAAAACCTATAAAATCCTAATTAAATTAACAAGATGAATTGAAAATAAATGATCTACTAATTATTAGAAAAAATAGAATATCTTCCCTTTTCTTTTTTAATTTATAATTTCCCCCCACCAAAAAGATGGAAGAATATATGAAAGTCCAATGTCCTCTGTTATCACCAATGGCATTAGTTCCAAAGCCAAATTAACAACACTACTTAGAAATGAATCCATTACCATTACTATATAGACAGAGTTCATCAACGGAATCTAATAGGGAACCAAAACTATCGAACTAGCTCCTCAAGTATAATTCATTTTGCACAAACTATTGTTTATTAAAATATCAATATCTTTCCTTACTAATTCTCATTGTCATAAACCAAATTAAGTTGCAAAGAACTAATAATTACGAAAAGAAAGGCCGAGGCTCCAAGATATACCTCCCAGCATCTTCCGGACTGAATTCAACGTCATCACAGCCCAAACTCCGGGCGAACTTCACCATACTTCGGGCAATCTCAATTACCTGCTCTTTAGTCTTCCTCAACTTATACTCCATGTGAATTGCACTGGTGGCAATAAAAGTATGTATCCTCGGTCTTTTAGCATACTTCACAGCTTCCCAAGCCGTCCTAATATCATTTTCATTACATCTAGAAAGCCCACAAATGACGGGCACATATCCATCCTTGTCCACAGCATTCCCAACCTCTTTTGCAATCTGTTTCACGGCCTCGAAATCGTCCTTTGAGGCAGCCGGGAAACCAGCTTCAATTATGTCAACACCGAGCTTTGCAAGCTGACGGGCAATGTCCAATTTTTCCTTTGAAGTCAAGGAAGCCCCCGGAGATTGCTCGCCAGTCGCGGAGAGTGGTGTCAAAGATTCGGACATAAGATGGATCAGGGATATTGTTGGGAATGTATTCAGGCCGACGAGGAGAGGGAATAGGGTTCTGGGATTGTGAGCAGGAAATGGAGGCTTTGGTGGGGCGTTTGTAGGTAGAAAATTGGAGGGAGGAATGAGTAGAAAATGTGGGTTTTTGGCTCGGAGAAAAGTGGAGGAGAATTTGGGTACGGTCCTTGGAGTTCACTGAGGAAATGGAGGTGGGAGTGAGCGAAAAGATTGGGGCTCGTGAACACAATCGCCATTGACAAAGAAGACTGAGATGCAGAGTTTAAACCCTAAAGATTTATGATTTATCAGCGTGCAATGTTGTACTTAGCTGAATGGCTGAATGGCTGATTGGCGAGATAGCCCTCTGAGAGTGAAGAGTGGCGGCGGCCGCCAGTCTGCTACTGTTGTTATTAGCAAAATGGAAATTGCTTTTTAGGCTGGCTTTAATCCCCGATCTGCTCAACTGGAAATGATGTGGACAATACATTAAAAAAAAGAAAAAGAAAAAAAAAACAGTAAACTATCAACAAGCAGTTGTTTATCTGTGGACTAGTAGTTTAGTGTTTATCTATCTAGTTGTGTGTTTATCCACTTTATTAATCTATCTAGGTTTTTAAATATTCATTTCATGTATTTTTATTAAAAATAGATGAAATTAAAAATGTTGAGGATATTTTTTTTAAAAATGGGTACATAATCAAACTAAATATATAAAGCAGCTCAATAAATACATAACTAGCACTCATACAATTGCCTAGGATCAAGCTGGTTGTCATCTGGTAGTTACATAACAGCCTTTGAGCATATGTCATAACTGTCAAGGAGTTGCCACAAATTTATTCCATCATGCACGATTGGAGCAACCAATCCACACAATTAGGTACCCATTGTCCATGACTTGCAACCATAATCGCTAAGCCAGGGGGCATGATGTCATGCTTCCATGCAATCCATGCCACCCAACCACATGACCATGATGCACCCTGCTATTATGGACACATTATAGCATGTTGTTGCACGCTTGCATTCTGTTGTGTGCTTGCTGCTAGTGTTAAGCCTGCCTATCTCTGTCATGTGTCGAGATTGTCTGCATGTGTCAATCTATCTATGTCAAGGCTAATGTCAGGACCTTCTTTGTAGTTTGCCTCCCTCCTACTCACTACCCCTAACATGGCACAAGGCCAAGCCATGCTAGATACATGTTACACATCAAGAGGACTGGACAACCATCACCACCAAAAGTAGCCAACACCCTCGTCGGTACGCTTTCATGGTACTGTCTGATTTAATTTTCAAATTGCCATAAACTCATTTTTCCTGCTTGGTACACTTTTTGGTTCACCCTTCCAATGCATTAAAGTAAAAAGTCATTATGTTCTTTTTACTTTGTTCTTCAACTTAGTAATTCAAGATCTTTTCAGCTTGCATCTCAACCTATTTTCGAATTGTAGAAGTAGCTCTCTTCACTTGACCCTGCTAGGGTCTTCCATGTCCTCTTCATATGATGGCTTTAGGAAGTTAACATGGAAAGCTAGATGCATCTTCAACCTTTCTGGTAGTTGCAACATGTATGCTACATTTCCTACCTTTTTAACAATTTCAAAAGATTCATCACACTTGGGAATCAAGACTTTGTGTGTTGTCTCTCTACTAAATATCTTCCAAACTTGGGACTTAAGTTTTTACAGCATTTCATTCCCCTACATTGAACTCAAGAGACTTTCATCTATTGTATGCATTGCCATTATGCCTTTGCAAGGCTATTCATTGTCTTCTCCATCAATTCTTGTTTACTTCTAGCAAAACTGTATGTTGTTGGACATTTACCCCATGTTTTCTGTTTAGCAACTCATAGAGTGAGAGGTTGCTACCCTGTAGCCAGCTTAAAGGGGCCATCCTTGTATCATACAACTTATGCAAGTTGTTTGCAAACTGAGCGGTGTCAAGGAGTTCCACCCAATTAATCTATTAAGCAATCATATAGTTCCTCATATATTCTTCTAGTAATACATTGATCATCTCTGCTTGTCCATTCGTTTCAGAAAGGTTTAATGTAGAGAATTTTAAGGTAGAACCTAACATGTTAAACAAAGCAATCTAGAACCTATCAGTAAATCTAGTGTCTCTATCATTCACAATGTCCTCCAGCAAGCCAAAGTACCTCACCACATTCATGAAGAATAATTTTGTTGCATCCTTGGCGTTGCGAGGATGTGGTGCATGTACAAAGACAACAAATTTAGAGAACATGTCAACAATTATCATAATGAAACTATAATTGTTAACTTTTGGCAACCCGATAATGAAATCCTTTGAAACCGAGAGCTAAGGCTTCTCTCGAATAGGCAGAGGCTGCACTAACCTGGCTTGTTTTCTATGCCCCACTTCATCTTGCCGAAAAAGCATACAAGACTTGACATAAACTTTAATGTATTGTTTCATGCCATGCCATAAATAAACTTAGCTTAACAATGCATTCATCATTTCCCTTATTGGATGTCCAAACCATTATGTGTGGGTTTCTTTCATAAATTCTCTCTAAATCACACATGTTGTAGGAACATAAATTCTACCACCCTTGGCAAAGAGAAGGTCAGTGGCTAGCCAGTACCTTCGTACCACCTCCTCTTTGACATCTTTAACCAATTTCTGGAACAAGACATCATCCTTTTGCAACTTGTTTGATTATGTCAGCAAAATCAGTTTAGATATTTGTAATGGCAGCATATACTCTTGCACATGTTTCCTGCTTAATGCATCAGCCAATGAGTTATATTTCTCTACCTTATGCATGCCACACAAAATCATACTCTTAAAGGAATTACAGTCAGTATGTATGGGCTTCTTTCATCAATTCTCTCTGAATCCCACTTGTTTTAGGAACATAATCATGCCACCCTTGGCAAAGAGAAGTTATGTGTCCGGCTAATACCTTTGTGCCACCTTTTCTTTGACATCTTTAACCAATTTTTGGTATAAGACACCATCATTACAACCTATTTGATTATGTCAAAAAAAAAAAATTCAGTTTAGATATTTGTAAAAAGCCACATTACTCTTGCACATGTTTCCTTCTTAATGCATCAGCAAATGAGTTCTATTTCTTCACCTTATCTTGCCACACAGAATCAAACTCTTGAAGAAATTCTTGTCACCATGCTTTCTTAAGGGACAAGCTTCTTTTGGATTGAAAGAGAGGTGTTGGCAACATTCTCAATTTTAACTACAAATTGAAATCCCAACAATTGCATTCTTCATACTATCATGCAGTGAATAATGACTAGTATTTCCTTTTCATATACAAAATACATCTCCTCTGCTTCATTAAGTTTTCTACTTTCAGAGGCCACAGGGTGTTCCTCCTTAATCATCACCTCCCCAATGGTTTTGTCAAAGAATCAGTGTGTAATTCAAAAGGCAACTCTAAATATGGTAGCTTGAGAACTGGCTCACCAGACACCACCATTTTCAACTTGACAAACATTATATCACAAGTTTTAAATTTTGGGACTAACTTTTTTATGCAAGTTAGTCAAGGGTGAAACTTTCTTAGAAGTAGCCTTCAATGAACTTTTGTATTAGTTAGCCAACCACAGAAAGGAATGCAGTTATGCAATTTTTGTTCGTGCACAACAATCTAAAATTGCCTTACCTTTCCTCTTTCATCATAACATGTACATTAGAAACCTTATACCCTAAGAATATGACCTCCATTTCAGCTAATTTACAATTCTCCATCTTCACATAGAAATCAAATTCTCTTAATCCAGAGAACGGTCATATTGGTTAAGTGATCCTCTATGAACTCACTGTAAATGACAATATCATCAAGATATACAACAACAAACTGATCATGAAATTCATAAAGAACGTCAATCATAAAATTACAGAATGTGGCAGGGGCATTTGTTAAGTGAAAGGCATAACTAGGAAATCATATGAACCATATCTTGACACACAAGTTTGTTTAGGCTAATCCCTTTAACAATCCGCACTTGCCAATACCATGACTTAGATCCAACTTGTTTAAGTAAGATGGCTTTAGACAATCTAACAAAGAGGTCTTAAATCAAAGGGATAGATTATTTCTTTTCATAGCCACCTTGTTTAAGGCTATATAGTCAATGCACATTCACAATGATACACCCTACTTCTTTCAGAGCAAAGTAAGGGCACCATGAGGAGCTTTGAAATGCTAGATATATCATGCTTCCAACAAATCAACCAACTACATTATGAGTTCTTCAACAAAAGAAGGGACATTATGTATGAGGACCTTGCAGGTGGTTGTGTACCAAGAATCAACTCAGTTTTGTGGTCCATTGCTTGCCTTGAAGGTATAATCTTTCGAAGTTCTGGAGGCATCATATCTTTGAATTCTCCTTATACTTCAACCTCTGCATCTGGATACCTCCATAACCTTGTCAGGTTTTACCTCAACCAACACTGCTAAGTAATTCACCCTTCTTCCATCTATGTACAATATGCACTACAAACACCATTTTGGTTTTCTTGTCTTCAACCTTTATAGCCACTAAAGATTGTCATAAAACAAGGCTATTTGTCGCCCAAGTAAGGTATCACAACAATCCATGTTTTAATAAGAAAAGAATTCCCAAGGATAATATCAAAATCATCAGAGGGTATCACTAGTAGATTAAACATTTCCCTTCCATTCACACACCTTAACATTCCAGACATAAGTTGTGCATCGGAGTTCACTTCCTTAGTCTTGCTTGGGTTGTTTACAACTTTCAACTCGAACACTAGGCTTTCATCCTTAAACAATGCTCCTTTTTATTCACCATAGCATTCACGTATAAAAGTGAAAGAGGATTACAATCCTTAGTCGAACTGAGAGTATTAAGTAAAAGAAATTGATTAACCCAAGAAGGCAAATTACTGTCTGGATCAACAACATTTGACCTTGACCCCTATCTATTCCACCATCACATTAGAGGATCGACACCATCATAGTAGAGGATCCACCGTTACTTGTAAGCCATATCTCAATAGCTAGACATCTACAGCAATACCACTAAGCATGTTTCACGAGTTTTCATTGAAACATTTCTAGGCAAGTCTCAAGCAAGGCCTCTAGGCCTTTCAAATGCTCACCAACATTATCACCAGCCATTTGTAGCCTACCCCCTACAAGATTTTCAGCCACTCCCACACTCAGTTAAATTTAATCCACAAGAACACAAATAAACATGGTAACAAATAAGCAACACATAGTAATTTACTAGGAAACCATTTCCCAACCCTTACTTAATAAATAAGCTTTTATAATTGTACAAGTTCTCTCTTGCCTCACCTATTTTACAAGTCACGTAGATTACTAAATTCAATGATTGTCTAACTAAACTAACATACAAAGCAATTCAGTATATATACAACCAGAACTCTGACAATTTCCCAAACCATGGAAGTGACTAGAAACCAACCCACACAATTAAACACCCATTATCCCACAAATTCAGGGCATGACTTGTATCTATAACTTCTTGTAACTACCAAGCCAAGTGGCATGTTGTCATGATGCTATGCACTCTAGCATACCATCAACCTACCTAGCTGCCTAGTAAGCCCACCACAAGCAAGCCAGCCATAGCCAATGGGTGCTTGGCTCCAGCTAGTGCCACCCAACCACTTGAACCACATTGCACCCTGTTGTTGCAGCACACTACAATCCTAACACAAAGCCATATTCAGTTTTAGAACCCAAAAAACTAGTAAAATAAGCTTTATGATGGTGTTTTCCCTATGAATAAGTTCATATTATTTTTCTCATTTTCTTTCTTTTCAATAATGGCAAGATTCAACATGACATTGAACTTATTACATATTAGAAGCAAATGGAGGAAATTCGATTGGGGAAATATGAATTGGGAAGGACTCTGGATGTAGACAATTTTGGTAAAGTTAAATTGGCAAGAGACATGGATCAGCTAAGCTATTTGCTGACAAAATAATTAAGAAGAGCAAGATCATCAACCTCAACATCATAGATTATGCTTGATTTTTTGAGTTACATGCAATTCCATTACTGAGCTTTTGATTTTCTGTTGCAATTATTTACAATTTGAAAGTAAAAGCCGAATTTTTTTATTTTTTGTGTTACATGTAAGACTCCATTAATAGGGGTTCTGATTTTTGGTTCAACTGTTCAAAATTTGAGAGTGAAAATCCTATCTTCATCAATTTTCTGAGTTACATACAAGACTCTCCATGTATGAGTTTCTGATTCTCGTTTTCTTTCTTTTTTTGGTAATGGCAGAATTCAACATGGCATTCTACTTGCCATTAACTCATCACCACCCCTTTCTGATTTGGGTGCTACTTCTCTTCCTCTTGGTGGTGGTGGTAATTTCTCTATTATGGTGCATTCGGCAAGATAGCCGCCACCTAAAACCATAATCTCCAATTTCTACAAGCTGTTCTAGAGCTGCCTTGATCTTACCGCCACCCAAAACCATAACATCCAATTTCCATAGGCTATTCCAGCGTTGCCTGAAGACCATGATTCAGAGAAGGTGTTGTCTCCTCTAACCAAGTCTTCCGAGGAGTTAGAATTACCTCCTTTCATATGTATGTTATTAAATTTATTTTATATTATTTTAATTGGAATAAATACTACCAAGAGCTAGATTTCTTTTTCCTTTTTTTCCTTTTTTTTTTTTGTAGCGGGGCATTGATCAATTTCAAAACCAAGTTTAATTAGGGAAAGGGAAGTATAGAAAGCAAAATATTGGTTCAATCAAGTAATGCCACATGGCTCTTACAACCATGTAATGGTGTCCAATGAAATTATTATATGACATCAAATTTATCAAAAAATATTTAAATTAATT
Source organism: Quillaja saponaria (assembly GCA_029379385.1). NCBI lineage: Eukaryota > Viridiplantae > Streptophyta > Magnoliopsida > Fabales > Quillajaceae > Quillaja > Quillaja saponaria. The sequence continues at coordinate 9,390,453 of CM055606.1, forward strand.
AATTACATTAGCATATATTGCATTCTACCTTCCATTAAATGAACAATAGACTTTCCAAAGCTAGTGAAGGTCTCAATTTTAAGTAGGTAAAGAAAATGTAATCGTTATTGAAATTCAAAAATTGGCTTCCAAACAAATAAGACTGTGTTCTTATCAAATGAATAATTATGGTTGAAGATGTTGACTTATAGTAAGATCCACATCACAATATTTCTTTTAAAGAAATCATAATTTTGGATATTGTTTATTGAAAATCCTTGTTGATTAATGTGTAAATATTTTCTTCCTTCAAATTAATGTAGATTATTTCATTGGTGGTTATTGAATGAGCCGTGATGATTGTTGTTTGTTGGATTGAATTCAACCCGATGTATATTGATATGTGATTACAATAAATTGAAAATATTTTTGAATAGTAACTAGTAAATAAGTTTCTTTTCTTTTTTATTAAAAAAACAGTGGAACTTCATTTGATTAAACTAGTCAAATGCACGTGTAATGCACGTGCTACCCCAATGTTGAATGACTTTTCTAAAATTATATAGTTGTCATCTAAGTTTTTAATTTTACTTAAAAGAGAAAATATAAATTAGTGTGTGAGTGAGAATGATGTGCCTAGTTATAAAGAGATAAAGGAGAAAGTAGTTATAATTGGTATGCAAGTGGTTAGGGTAATGGGTAATAAAAAAATAAATCTTTTAAATAATTTTTTGTGAATTTATTCTTTCTTAAAATTAATTAATTTATACTATTCCAAACTAAAAGATTATAATGCTCTTCTCACTTTTAGAATAGTATAGATAAACAGTATACAATCCTAACACAAAACCATATTCAGTTTTGCAATACTACAAACTAGTAAATAACTTTTATGATGGTGTTTTCATATGAATATGTCAAAAAAAAAAAATTCTCTTTTTCTTTCTTTTTCAGTAATGGCATAATTCAACACGACGTTCTACTTGTTAAGGCAAGAAGCAAAGGGAGGAAATGCAATTGGGGAAATACAAATTAAGTAGGACTCTAAGTGAAGGTAATTTTGGTAAAGTTAAATTGGATAAGTCATTAGATCAAGTTAGTCATTTTCTGTCAAAATCATTGAGAAGAGCAAGATCATCAACCTCAACATCACAGATTATGCTTGATTTTTTAAGTTACGTACAATTCCATTATGGGCTTTTGCATTTTTGTTGCAATTGTTTACAATTTGAGAGTAAAAGCCCAATTTCTTATTTTTTTTGGTTCAATTGTTTAAAATTCGAGTGAAAATCCAGTCTTCATCAATTTTCTGAGTTAAATGCAAGACTTTCCATGTATGGGTTTCTGATTCTCGTTTTCTTTCATTTTTTTAGTAATGGCAAAATTCAACTACGTACGTTTTACTTGCCAGTGATTCATTACCACCCCTTTCTGATTTGGGTGCTGCTTCTCTTCCTCTCGGTGATTACGCTACTGGTCGTGATAATTTCTATATTCTGGTGCATCAGCAAGATAGCCATCACTTAAAAGCATAACCTCTAGTTTCTATAAGTTGTTTCAGTGTTGTATGATCTTGCCGCCACCCAAAACCATAACATCCAGTATCGACAAACTATTCTATTGTTGCCTAATGACCGTGATTCAGAGCAAGCGTTGTCTCCTCCAACTAAGTCTTCTGAGGAGTTGGAATTACCTCCTTTCATATGTATGTTACTAAATTTTATTTTATTTTAACTAGAATAAATACTACCAAGAGCTAGATTTCTTTTTTTTTTTAATTTTTTTTTTTTGAAGTGGGCCATTGATCAATTTCAAAACCAAGTTTAATTAGGGAAGGGGAAAGTGTAGAAAGCAAAATATTGGTTCAATCAAGAAGTGTCATATGGCTCTTACAACTATGTATTGGTGTCCAATGAAATCATTATATGACATCAAATTTATCAAAAATATTTAAATTAATTAGTTACATTGGCATATATTGCATTCTACCTTCTATTGAATGAATGATAGACTTTCCAAAACTATTGAAGGTCTCAATATAAAGTAGGTTAAAGAAAATGTAATGTTTATTGAAATTTAAAAATTGGCTTCCTAATAAATAAGCTAGTGTTGTTATCAGATGAATAATTAGTGTTGAAGAAGTTGACTTACAAGAAGATCCACATCCCTATATTTCTTTTAAAGAAATCATAATTTTGGATATTGTTTATCGAAAATCCTTGTTGATTGATGTGTAAATATTTTCTTCCTTCAAATTAATGTGGATTATTCTATTGGTGGCTATTGAATAAGTTGTGATGATTATTGTTTGTTGGACTAAATTCAACCCGACGTATATTGATATGTGATTACAATAAAATGAAAATATTTTTGAATAGTAACTAGTAAGTAAGCTTTTTTTTTCTTTTTCTTTTTTATCAAAAAAATAGTAGAACTTCATTTGATTAGACTAGTCAAATGCACGTGTATTGCATTGCACATGCTACGCACATGCTGAATGACTTTCCTAAAGTTATATAGTTGTCATTTAAGTTTTTTAATTTTATTTAAAAGAGAAAATATAAATTAGTGTATGAGTGAGAGTAATGTGCCTAGTTATGAAGAGATAAAAGAGAAAGTAGTTATAATTGGTATACAATGTTAGGGTAATAAGTAGTAAAAAAAATAAACTTTTAATTTTTTTTTGTGAATTATTTTTATTTTAAAATTAATTAATTTATACTATTCTAAATTAGAAAATTATAAGTCTCTTCTCACTTTTAGAATAGTACAGATAAACAGTATACATTGCTAATGCAAAACCATATTCAATTTTGCAACCTTACAAACTAGTAACACTACAAGAAAACAGTTTTCTACCGATCAACTTATTGACTAACTGATCAAAAAATAATTTTTATACATTACTGACCAACTGTTGGTCGGTAAGTTGGTCAGCTAATTGGTGGAAATTAATTTTTTTTGGCAGTAGGATTACTGATTAACCATAATTGGTCAGTATTAATTTTTGTAATAACACCGACCGACCAACTATGGTTGGTTTGTAAGAATACCTTTACCTACCACCTTTATTTAGTCGTTGGTTAAAATGCACTATTTAGTTTTTTTTTTTTACCTACCAACCTTCATAGTTGGTTGGTGATTCTAAATTTCTAGCCCTATATCTTATTTTTTCACAATGCACTCTTTTTTTTCTTTGTTCTGCATTTCCCTCTTTCTCACTGTTAAATTACAAGCAATTGGAGAAAGTAAACAGGTAATTTCCTATATGTGCTTGTTTGATGTTCTTGATTTGGTATTGATTCAGCGATATCTGGAGAATGTTCATTTTTCTTTTGCTTAGCGCTTTTTCTGGTGTTGATTAAGCTTGAAATTCCATATGACTTGGCTAAATGTAAAGTTGGATGTGGTAGTTATGTTATGAGAAAGTACTTGTTCTAATTTGGATCTTATCTTTAGGCTCTAGCAAAATTAGCATAATAGATATTATTATACTAAAGGGATCCCCTTCAGAACAAATGCCAGATGCCCAGAATCCCCTGCTGGATTTTAGGTGCCTAGCATATTGGAAAAAGTCCCTCTTCTTTTAGGGTTTAGGTATGAAGAGGGTGTGGTAGATCAAAGATTTATAGCAATACGGGATTATAGGATTATAGATTTCTTGCTGGTGAAGATGACGGTATTCGAACTAGAAGGCTGGTAGGGCCTAGCTTGGGCTTGAAAGTCAGTGTTATGCCAAAAAGAAGGAGCCTTTATTTATATATGTAATTGTGTTAAATGGTGTGCCTAAATTATGTTGTGTAAATATATTTTCCTTCCCTTGTCTTTTTTCAATACTTATTTGTCTAAAAAAAAAACCAGCTCAAACTTAGTGAAATAATAAATATTAGGGTAATACAGTGGTAACATAAAATTAAAAGTTACACCATTTTATGGAATTGAAACTCAATCTTGTAATTGCTTGAGATGAAAAGTTTTTCATGTGATCAAGATCTAAGTGTTAAAAGAAGATATCGTGACCTTGAGAAAGTAAATGGATAAATGAGGCCATGCTCAAGGGTTTTGTCATACCATTATAGCATATTACTATAAGATTTAATGCATGGCATAAAATAAATTATGTGTTGTTTAAGTAATGGGTGTACTCCATAGTTCAAATAAAAAAGGAACCAATATAGTAACGGGGTGACACTATTTCCTGTACCTAGCAATCAGAGTGACTTATCTCTTTATAAATTATATACACACCATATTACTTTTGGAGGAAAAGCTTTGCTATGATGGTGATATTAAATCTTGGACATGTAGTACTACATTTTCTTCAAAGAAAATTGTTCTTGAGTCTCTTCTTAGTCGGAATTCAAAGTTGAGAGGCTTGAACTATTTCTAGACATTCTTTTTCTATAATCCACTCCTCCCTATTATTTTCTCTACAAAGCATGAGCTCTTTCTTTCTCTTGAAAAACAATTCAGCTCAAAACTGCTTATGGCGATAATGCATTACAAGGCATGGACTAAAAGCATGCAGTACAAATTTGAAGACACATGGCATGAACAAAGACCATTCGAGTTAGTATTATGGTAAGGTACTTACCTATTTGACATGACACTTATTAATTTACTTGCTTGTCATCATATAAGTTTTGATGTTTACGGGATTTAAGTTGATAAGATAAGATGATAACCTCATCATGTTAAAGTAAATAGATGATTTTATTTGTTATCCAATTCAATATATTTTATAAAGATAAAAGTAGTTGTGCAACTCTTACTTATCAACTATTTGATATTGTTACTTATTAATTCATACAGGTATCTAAGCTATTGGAAGTAGGGAAAATGTTCTTTAAGGAGCTAAGTGTGCACATTTGAGGAAATCAACAAATATATAGGTAGCTATTTTCATATTTGTCTAGTAGTGAATAGATTTTCATACTCAGGGAAGATTATTGCCTTGTAAGCAATCAATATTCTAGGCTTAGTAATTAAAAATAGGACTTAAGTTCCTAATTACTGTTTACATGGTTTTCCTAGTTAAGGGTAGTACAAACTCCTATATATATATATATATATATATATATATGCATATTCTTCTTATTTACCTTCTTCTTCCCCCCTCTGTTTATATATTTTAGTTTTTACCGTGTAAATGAAGTGCCAATATTGATTGTCTCAGTTTGAGAAAAACTTCTTAAATGGCAAGTTGAAGGCAATAACTGCTTACTTCAGTGACATGGAAGAAACTAAGATAAACTAAATTTTTTTATGGTGCAAGTGAAAAGGTAGCCAAGGTCAAACTTCTTGTGGGTGATTTTCAAACAATTGAGGTTATCATTAATTTTGTTGCTTTGAGGCTTGTAGTATTTATCTTGAGCTATTGCATAATTTATATCATACATGTAAATTTTGGAATAGCAAACTTGCTCTTTGTTGTGTGTACCAAAAACACATGTAACCTCGTTGTAATTCCTTGCAAGGTTTTTAATTACTGCAAAACCACTTTGGTTACTAACAATTGTCATAGTTAATTACATGAGCGTGCAATAGGCATAATACAGAAAATGATGAATGTTGCCATAGTTGTTAGACCAATTTGATACCTACACCTATAATTAAATTAAACTACACCTAGGCATGGACTACCTTTTTCTAATCTAATTTACTCTTATGGCATAATTGACAAATAATTAATGAACAAGCAGATTGTAAAAAATATAAATATCTCAATCTAAATCACCATCATCCCTCCATAGCCACACCACTCCTATTAAATGAGATTGTTATGTCAATAATCAACAATACTCCTAATATGAAAGATCCTTAAGTGTCAATTCTTCACTTAAATATTCTATTGCTGCTATAATATGTTTTTCCAATTCTTCACTTAAATATTCTTTTGCTAGCTATATTATGTTTTTCCTTCATGCATTAATATTTGCTAAGAAAGAAATTGTGGCTGTCAAAGATTTTTTTTTTTTTTTTTTGTTCATGCATAAAGCATGCATGCAATTTGCTATATGTTTGTTAGTATGCAAGTCAAAGTTTTAATGTTTGTTAGTATGTAGATTTTGCATTTGCTTTTTACTATTTTCACTTTGAATTCTATTATAGACAACTCGCATTAATAGGCACATGAAGTTAATATAATTATAAATTTTTGATGAGCAGAAAACATGGAAAATATCATACTTGGTTTTTTAAGGGTGACCATAGTTGGATGCAATGCAGAGTTGAGAATCATAAGGTTACAGATGAGTTTATGTATAATGTAAATAAGTTTCTTGACTTTGCATATAGTCATCCAAGAATTGTGAATGATAATAATACAATTCGGTGCTCTTGTCTTGTTTGTAAGAACAAAAAGAGGATATATAGTGATGAAGTGACTATTCACTTGTATAAAAAGAATTTCTCGACATACTAAAAGTGGTGGACCTTACATAGTGAAGGCGATGAGTGGTTAGGAGAAAATTCAAAAGTTCAAATGATTGAGGAGTTGATATTGAAAATTCAAGCAATTGTTATATTGACATGGTTATTCTGTCATCATTAGTAAGTGTCGTTTTCTTTTTATCTTTATGAAATGATGCTATTACTATTCATGTATTCCTTTTTCTGTTTCACTTATGTTTTTGCTTGTTATTACTGAAACAAATATCATTCATGTCTCATTACCATTGAATGTAAAATAGTCCTTCATGTGATCCAACCCACACTCCCACACTTATATTCTCTCTGTAGCTATGCATTTTATCATAAACTCCTTTGATGATTGTTTTTATTATGAAGTTCATTTCTTAGTCATTGCTTTCCAATATATGTTGTGTGTTTTTATCTTTCTAATGCTAATGGGAAAAAATGGGAGCTTAAACTGTTTGTTATACTGGGTTGCTAAATTGTTGAAATGCTTTTATTGCAGTTATAATATACTACATCATGTAAGCTTGTTACTTCATTTTTTTTCTTGTTGGTTTCAACCTTTCTTCTCTTTTTGGTTGGTGAATTTTATTTTTTTTAGCTTAGGTATTCCTTATTCCTACAAAACACATCGTGCAATTAGGCTCATAACCTTTATGCTTTATTATTCTTTTGGTTGTAGCCTATGCATATTAGGTGACAACTAACAATTTAGACATGACAGGTATCATTCCATTTATAGATATGCATATGGCCTACTTTAGTGCTCTTCATCCTTATATACAATAATAGACACTAACTAAAGCAATAAAGATGTTGATGTTATATTTACACTAGTTAGGTTGAATATGTTAAACAATAAGGAAGGAAAAGAAACATGAGGAAAACTTAAAATGAATGAATTATAATTTGCTTCAATAGCTTGAGGTTGTCATAATGCAAAACATAATTTAGGGAGGTGCCGAGACACTTTGTATTTAGGCTAGGTTGTCTATAATTTTGAGTGTTGAACACATGGTATAATAATAAAAAAGTTGAAGCTTGCCAATTGAATGTATAGAAATAGTTATAAAGATACCAACTTTTGAATTGTACAAAGTGACGATTATAAACATTCATCAATTTAGTTTATTGTACAAAGCCTAAGCCTAATAGCGAATATTCCTATTACATATTAAGTACTTGCCATTGTAAAATATAAGCAATAGTCGGCTCATTGTTTGAATGACTGAACAAACCTAGCTATATGTAATGAGTGTAATTTAATTGACTATTTCTTTGATTGCATGAAAGATTGGATTATCTTAGAAGAGACATGGAAGGGGTGGTGTTTATATTGGAGAAAGAAAGAATCAGAAAAAACGGAAAAGTCTTTCCTCTCTACTGGAATATATGAATGTTGTCTCATAATATTTTTTTAGCATAGTTATTTTGTAATGCTCAATGCCAGTTTTAATATAAGGTAATTATATACTCATTATCCTTATTATATGTTAACTTGTTATTTTACTTCAACAGGGTCATGGGGGGCTTTTTCTATTGGTGAAAATCGTGGTTAAGTTGATTTGGGACAAGAACATGCTAAAAATGATCAAGAGCACGAATGATGATTGCGATGAGGATAATTAGCTAGTAGTTTTTACTTTATGATATATTAATGGATAATTATTACATTTAAATATGTTACATTAAGTTAATTAATTACTTTGATAATTACTATGACAATGTTAATTTATATTTTTGATATATTTAGTATTCAGTGTTAGCCTATAATTTAGTAAATGTAAAACATTATTAAAATTATTATTTTTTTAAAAAGCAAAACCTCATAATAGGAAACTAGACAATTACTGACAATTACTAGTAAATTCAACATATTTGCCAAATTTTAGTGATTACCAACCAACCACAATTTCATGCCAAATAATTTTACCAACCAAACTCTATAACCAACATTGGTCGATAATTACTGGCAGTCCCTATAGTTGGTCAGTATTACCAATCTCAAGTTTACCTACTACCCTTTACCATCCAAAGGTTGGTCGGTAAAAAGCAGTTTTCTTGCAGTGTAAATAAGGTTTATGATGGTGTTTTCATATGTATAGTTCATATTTATTTTTTCTCATTTTCTTTCTTTTTTCAATAATGACATAATTCAACACAACTGTTCTACTTGTTAAGGCAAGAAGCAAAGAAAGGAATGCGATTGGGGAAATACGAATTGGGTAGGACTCTAGGTGAAGGCAATTTTGATAAGGTTAAATTGGAAAAAGACATTAGATCAAGTCAGTTGTTTTTTGTTAAAATCATTGAGAAGAGTAAGATCATCAACCTCGACATCACATATTATGCTTGATTTTTTGAGTTACATGCAATTCCATTACGGGCTTTTGATTTTTTGTTGCAATTGTTTACAATTTGAGAGTAAAAGCCCTAATTTTTTTATTTTTTGTATTACATGTAAGACTCCATTAATGGGGGTTCTGATTTTTGGTTCAACTGTTCAAAACTCTCCATGTATGGATCTGATTCTCATTTTCTTTCTTTTTTCAATAATGGTATAATTAAACATGACGTCTTACTTGCCAGTGATTCATCACCTACCCTTTTCTGATTTGGGTGCTACTTCTCTTCCTCTCAGTGGTCACCTTGGTGGTGGTGGTAATTTCTATATTATGGTACATCGACAAGATAGCTACATTTGCCGCCTTCCAAAACTTAACATCCAATTTCTACAGGCTATTCCAACATTGCCTGAAGACCATGATTCAGACTAGTTGTTGTTGGACTGAATTCAACCCGATGTATATTGATAAGTGATTACAATAAATTGAAAATATTTTTGAATAGTGAAATAGTAAATAAGCTTCTTGATTTGAATTAAAAAATTAGTGGAACTTGATTTGATTAAACTAGTCAAATGCACGTGCTACACACATGCTGAATGACTTTTCTAAAATTATATAGTTGTCATCTAAGTTTTTTAATTTATTTAAAAGAGAAAATATAAATTAGTGTGTGAATGGGAGTAGGAGTGATGTGCCTAGTTATGAAGAGATAAAGGAGAAAGTAGTTATAATAGGAATCCAAGAGGTTTGGGTGATGGGTAGTTAAAAAATAAATATTTTAAATAATTTTTTGTGAATTCACTTTATTTTAAAGTAATTAATTTATACTATTCAAATTAAAAGATTATAAAGCTCTTCTCAATTTGAGAATAGTACTAATAATAGTATATAGTCTTAATGCAAAACCATATTCAATTTTGCAACCTACAAACTAGTAAATAGCTTTGTAGTGGTGTTTTCATATATATAGTTCCTTTTTTTTTTTCTTGTTTTCTTTCTTTTTTTAGTAATGGCAGAATTCAACACGTTCTACTTGTTAAGGCAAGAAGCAAATGGAGGAAATACGATTAGGGAAATTCAAATTGGGTAGGACTCTAGGTGAATGTAATTTTGGTAAAGTTAAATTGGAAAGAGACATTGGATTAAGTCAGTCATTTTCTGTCAAAATCATTGAGAAGAGTAAGATCATTAACCTCAACATCACAGATTATGCCTTATTTTTTAAGGCTTTTGTTTTTTTGTTGCAATAGTTTACAATTTGAAAGTAAAAGCCCAATTTTTTATTTTTTGTGTTACATGTAAGACTCCATTAATATGGGTTCTGATTTTTAGTTCAATGTTCAAAATTCGAGTGAAAATCCAATCTTCATCAATTTTCTGAGTTACATGCAAGACTCTCCATATATGGGTTTTTGATTCTCATTTTCTTTCTTTTTTCAGTAATGATAGAATTCAACATGACGTTCTACTTGTCAGTTCACCCTTTTTTGATTTGGGTGCTACTTATCTTCCTCTCGGTGGTCACCCTGGTTGTGGTGGTAATTTCTATATTTTAGTGCATCGGCAAGATAGCCTCCACCCGAAACCATAACCTTCAGTTTCTACAAGCTATTCTAGTGTTACTTGATCTTGCTGTCATCCAAAACCATAACATCCAGTTTCCACAGGCTTTTCTAGCTTTGCCTGAAGAACATGATTAAGAGCAAGCATTGTCTCTTCCAATCAAGTCTTCTATGGAGTTGGAATTACCTCCTTCATATGTATTTTATTATATTTTATTTTATTTTAATTGGAATAAATACTACCGAGACCTAGATTTTTTTAGTGGGGCATTGATTCAATTTCAAAACCAAGTTTAATTAGGGAAAGGGAAGTGTAGAAAGTAAAATATTGGTTCAATCAAGAAGTGCCACATGGCTCTTACAACCATGTAATGGTGCCCAATGAAATCATTATATGACATCAAATTTATCAACAAAAAAAATATATTTTAATTAATTAATTACATTGGCATATATTGCATTCTGCCTTCCATTGAATGAAAAAGAAACTTTCCAAAACTATTGAAGGTCTCAATATTAAGTAGGTTAAAGAAAATGTAATCTTTATTGAAATTCAAAAATTGGCTTGCAAATAAATAAGCTAGTGTTGTTATCAGATGAATAATAAGAGTTGAAGATGTTAACTTACAGGAAGATCCACATCCCCATATTTCTTTTAACGAAATCATAATTTTGGATATTGTTTATTGAAAATCCTTGTTGATTAATGTGTAAATATTTTCTTCTTTCAAATTAATGTAGATTATTCTGTTGATGGTTATTGAATGAGCCGTGTTGATTGTTGTTTGTTGGACTAAATTCAACACAACGTATATTGATATGTGATTATAATAAATTTAAAATATTTTTGAATAGTAACTAGTAAATAAGCTTCTTGTTTTCGATTAAAAAATAATTGAACTTATTTGATTAGACTAGTCAAATGCACGTGTAATGCACGTGCTAACTGCACATGTTGAATAAGTTGTCTAATATTTAAAGTTGTTATCTAAGTTTTTTTAATTTTATTTAAAAGAGAAAATATGGATTAGCATGTGAGCAGGAGTAATGTGCCTGGTTATGAAGGGATAAAGGAGAAAGTAGTTATAATTGATATGAGTGGTTAAGAAAATGGGTAGTAAAAAAAAAAAAAATTTTAAATATTTTTTGTTAGATTTATTTTATTTTAAAATTAATTAATTTATACTATTCTAAATTAGGAGATTGTAAGGCTCTTCTCACTTTTAGAATATTATAGAAAAACGGTATACAATCCTAATGCAAAACCATATTCAGTTTTGCACCTTCTACAAACTAGTAAATAAGCTTTATAATGATGTTTTCATATATATAGTTCATTTTATTTTTTTTCTACGTTTTCTTTATTTTTTTAATAATGGCAGAATTCAACACGATGTTCTACTTGTTAAGGAAAGAAGCAAAGTGAGGAAGGGTGACTAGGAAAATACGAATTGGGTAGGACTCTAGGTGAAGGTAATGTTGGAAAGTTAAATTGGAAAAAGACATTGGATTAAGTCAGTCGTTTTCTATCAAAATCATTGAGAAGAGTAAGATCATCATCCTCAACATCACAAATTATGCTTTATTTTTTGAGTTACATACAATTCCATTACAGGCTTTTTATTTTTTGTTGCAATTGTTTACAATTTGAGAGTAAAAGCCCAATTTTCTATTTTTTGTATTATAAGACTCGATTAATAGGGGTTCTGATTTTTGTATCAACTTTTTAAAATTCGAGAGTGAAAATCTAATCTTCATCTATCTTTTTGAGTTACATGCAAGACTCTCCATGTATGAATTTCTAATTCTCATTTTCTTTCTTTTTTCAATAGTGGCAGAATTCAACACGGCGTTCTACTTGCCACTAATTCATCACCACCCATTTCTGATTTGGGTGCTACTTCTCTTCTTCTTGGTGGTCACCCTGGTGGTTGTAGTAATTTCTATATTCTGGTGCATCAGCAAGATTGCCACCACCCAAAACTATAATATCCAGTTTCTACAAGTTGTTCCAGTGTTGCTTGATCTTGCCGCCACACAAAACTATAACATCTAGTTTCCATAGGCTATTCCAGCGTTGCCTAAAGACCATGATTTAGAGCAAGCGTTGTCTCGTCTTGGAATTACCTCTTTTCATTTGTATGTTATTAAATTTTAATTAGATTAACTACTACCAAGACCTAGATTTCTCTTCTTTTTTTTAGTGAGGTGTTGATCATTTTCAAAACCAAGTTTCATTAAGGGAAGGGAAGTGTAGAAAGCAAAATATTGGTTCAATCAAGAAGTGCCACATGGCTCTTATAAACATGTAATTGTGTCTAATGAAATCATTATATGACATTAAATTTATTAACAAATATTTAAATTAATTAATTACAGTGGCATATATTGCATTCTACCTTCCATTGAATGAACAATAGACTTTCCAAAACTATTGAAGGTCTCAATATTAAGTAGGTTAAAGAAAATGTAAACTTTTTGAAATTCAAAAATTGGCTTCCAAACAAATATGGTGGTACGCACGTGTAATGCACTTGCTACGCACATGTTGAATGACTTTTCTAAATTTATAAAGCTATCATCTAAGTTTTATAATTTTATTCTAAAGGGAAAATATAGACTAGCGTGCGAGTGGGGGTGATGTGCCTAGTTATGAAGGGATAATGGAGAAAGTAGTTATAATTGGTATACAGGTAGTTTGGGTAATGGGTAGTAAAATAATGAATTTTTAAAATATTTTTTTGTGAATTTATTTTTTTTAAAGTAATTAATTTATACTATTCTTAATTAGGAGATTATAAGGCTCTTTTCACTTTTAGAATAGTACAGATAAACAGTATACAGTCCAAATGCAAAACCATAATCAATTTTGCAACCCTACAAACTAGTAAATAAGCTTTATGATGGTGTTTTCATATGTATAGTTCATTTTTTTTTCTCGTTCTCTTTCTTTTTTCAGTAATGATAGAATTCAACACAACGTTCTGCTTATTAAGGCAAGAAGTAAAATGAGGAAATGCAATAGGGGAAATACGAATTGAGTAGGACTCTAGGTAAAGGCAATTTTGGTAAAGTTAAATTAGTAAAAGACATTGGATCAAGTTAGACATTTTCTGTCAAATCATCGGGAAGAGCAAGATCATCAACCTTAACATCACATATTAGGATTGATTTTCTGAGTTACATGTAATTCCTTTACTGGAGTTTTGATTATTTGTTGTAATTGTTCATAATTTAAGAGTAAAAACCTTTTTATTTTTATTTTTATGTTTATGTTACATTCAAGACTCCATTAATGGGGGTTCTAATTTTTTGTTCAACTGTTCAAAATTTGAAGAGTGGTTACCTAACATGGTGTGGTTCAAGTAGTAAGACAAGTTCGAGCTCCTTGCTTGAAGGGCCTCTGCAATGTCAGGGGTTCAAGCTTGATGGAAAACACTTTTAAGGAGGGGTAACCACGAAACCCCAAATGAGATTAGGCTCAAACACAAAGGGTGTGGGGATACTCCTAGGAAACCGAAAAAAGAAGAAGTGAAAGTCCACTCTTCATCAATTTTTTGAGTTACATGCAAGACTCTCCATGAATGGGTTTCTGATTCTTGTTTTCTTTCTTTTTTCAATAATGACAAAATTCAACACTACATTCTACTTGCCAATGATTCATCACAACCCCTTTCCGATTTGGGTGCTACTTCTCATTCTCTTGGTGGTCACCTTAATGGTGACAGTAATTGCTATATTCAGGAGCATCAACAAGATAACTGCCACCCAAAACCTTAATTTCTGGCTTCCACAAGCTGTTATAGCATTCTCTGATATTGCCGGCAGCCAAAATCATAACATCCAGTTTCAATAGGCTATTCCAGCATTCCCTGAAGACCATGATACAGAGGAGGCATTGTCTCCTCCAACCAAGTCTTCTGAGGTGTTGGAATTACCTCAACACTAACGAGACCTTGATTGGTTTATTATTATTATTATTATTATTATTTTAATATTTTATTTTTTATGTTTTATTTATTTATTTTTTTGCAGTAGGACGTTGATCAATTTCAAAACCAAGTTTAATTAGGGAAAGGTAGTAGAAAGCAAACTACTAGTTCAATCAAAAAGTGCCACATGGCTCTTATAAACATGTAATGTGTACAAGAAATTACTATATTACATTAAATTTATTAAAAAAATATTTAAATAAATGAATTACATTCTTCCTTCCATTGAAGGTCCCAATATCAAGTAGGTTAAAGAAAATGTAATCTTTATTGAAATTCTAAATTAGCTTGCAAACAAATAAGCTGGTGTTCATATCAGATGGATAATTAAGGTTGAATATATTAACTTACATGAAGAGTTACATCCCCATAATTTTTTATTTTTTTTAAATGATCATAATTTGGGATATTATTTATTGATTGATGTGTAGATATTTCTTCCTTTAAAGTAATGTAGATTATTTTGTTGGTGGTTATTGAGTTAGCCGTGTTAATTGTTGTTTGTTAGATTAAATTCAACCCAATTTCTATTGATATATATGATTGTTATAAATTGCAAATCTTTTCAAATAGTAGCTAGTAAATAAGTTTTTTCTTAATAAAAACAGTAGAATTTCATTTTATTAGACTGGTCATATGCACATGTAATGCACGTGCTACGCACATGTTAAATTATTATTATTTTTTCAAATTATAAAGTCATTATCTAAGTTTTTGTAATTTTATTTAAAAGAGAAAATATAAACTAGTATGTGAGTGGGAGTGATGTGTCTAGTTATTAAGAAATAAAAGAGAAAGTAGTTATAATTGGTATGCACAAGGATCAAAATATCGTTTCCTGATACAATATCGATTAATTTAGCAGTAGAAATGTATCGAAAACATTATAGAAACGGTGTACAATCCTAAAAGCATATAATATATATAAAAATATTTTATAATACTTATTCACGAGTGATTTGTAATGTATATAATCATTAATTATACATGTTTGAAGATTTGATTTGTCTCTTCACATAATTTCTATTTATTTTATAATGTTTAATCTCAAGTTATTTATTAAATTATATAATGCAACCAATACATATGAACTAAATTAAATAAAGTTAAAAATAATATTTACATTTAGCTATATTTATTTTTTTATCATTTGACTAGCTCTTAAATAATAGTTTTTTTTAGTAACTTATAGTTTTATAATAATTAAATTTAATTGTAGAATTTATAAATATAATTTAGTTTATATAACTTAATTGGTCATAATTAAGTATTAATATGTAAAATAATAATAATAATAACAAATTTTATTATTTATAATTTTTAAATTAAAAAGAAAATGAACTCTTACTAAATATTAAAAACAAACATTTAAGAAGAAATATAGTTAAAATAAAATTTATTTATTTTATGAATTAAAACCTATGATCATAAATATTTATTTATTAATTCTTGACATTAATCTCCATTATTGCTTTTTTTTATTATTGACATTAAGAAAATCTCTAAAAAATATTAAAAAATTAAAGTTTGTAAGATACGGTATCCAAAAACATCAAAAGTATATGACAATATCCTTAGATACAATAAGTTACAAATAAGTACCAATGGATACGTTTAAATATCAGTAGTAAACAATAGTTTTGTATCTGTACCTCAAGATATGGATAAGTTTCGCTCGTATTCGTAAGAAAAGATACGATTTTTAGTTTCATGGGTATGTGAATGGCTCGGGTAATAGGCAATAAAAAAAATATTATTTTTTAGTTATTTTATTTTATTTTTTAATTAAACTACTATTTTAAATTAGGAGATTATAAGGGTCTTCTAACTTTTAGAATAATATAGATAAACAAATATATAGTTCTAACACAAAGTCATATTCAGTTTTGCAACCCAACAAACTAGTAAATAAGCTTTATGATGGTGTTTTTACATGTATATTTCATTTTTTTTTTCTCGTTTTCATTCTTTTTTCAGTAATCGTAGAATTTAACATGACGTTCTACTTGATACATGCAAGAAGCAAAGAGAGAAAATGTGATTGGGGAAAAACGAATTGGATAGGACTCCGGGTGAAGGCAATTTTGGTAAAGTTAAATTGACAAGAGACACTTGATCAGGTCAGCCAGTTGTTGCCAAAATCATTAAGAATAGAAAGATCATCAACCTCAACATCACATATCATGTCTGATTTTCTGAGTTACATGCAATTTCATTAAGGGGTTTTGATTTTTTGTTGTAATTGTTCACAATTTGAGAGTGAAAACCCAATTTTTATTTTTTGTGTTAAATGCAGGACTCCATTAATAGGGGTTATTATTTTTGTTCAACTATTCAAAATTTAAGAGTGAAAATCCAATCCTCATAAATTTTCCAGAGTTGCATTCAAGACTCTCCATGAATGGGTTTCTGATTATTATTATTATTAGTAATAGTAGAATTCAACACAACATTCTACTTGCCAGTGATTCATCACCACCCCTTTCTGATTTAGGTACTACTTCTCATCCTCTTGGTTATGGTGGTGGTGGTAATTGCTATATTCTAGTGAATCGGCAAGATAGCCGCCACCCAAAACCATAACTTCTAGTTTCCACAAGTTGTTCCTAGCATTGCTTGATCTTACTGCCATTCAAAATTGAAATGTTTAGTTTCCACAGGCTATTCCAACGTTGTTTGAAGACAATGATTCAGAGCAGGAGTTGTCTCTCAACCAAGTCTTTTAAGGAGTTAAAATTACCTCTTTTTATATGTTTGTTATTAATTTTATTTATTTATTTGAATTGGAATAAATACTAATGAGACATTGATCGATTTTTTTTGTAGTAAGATGTTGATCAATTTCAAAACTAAGTTTAATTAGGGAAAGGGAAGTGTAGAAAGCAAAATATTGGTTCATTCAAGAAGTGCCACATGGCTCTTACAAACATGTAATGATCTCCAATGAAATCATTATATATATGACATCAAATTTATCAAAAATATTTAAATAAATCAATTACATTGGGATATATAATTCCATTCATCCTTCCATTGAATGAATATTATACTTTCCAAAACTATTCAAGGCCTCAATATCAAGTAGGTTAAAGAAAATGTAATCTTTATTGAAATTCTAAATTAGCATGCAAACAAATAAGCTGGTGTTCATATCAGATGGATAATTAGAGTTGAAGATGTTAACTTAAGGAAGATTCACATCCCCATTTTTTTTTTTTTTTTTATAAAAAGAAGATCATAATTTGAGATATTGTTTATTGAAAATCCTTGTTGATTGATGTGTAGATATTTATTCCTTTAAATTAATGTAGATTATTATTCTGTTGGTGGTTATTGAGTTAGTCGTGTTGATTGTTGTTTGTTGGATTGGATTGAACTTGATGTAGATTGATATCTGATTACAATAAATTGTAAATATTTTTGAATATTAATATTAAATATAAACAAAAAGCAGTGGAACTTCATTTTATTAGACTAGCATATGCATGTGCTATGCACGCACATGTTAAATGACTTTTCTAAAAATTACAAAGCTTCATCTAAGTTTTTTAATTTTATTTAAAATAATTAAATATAGATTAGTGTGTGAGTGGAAGTGATATGCCTAGTTATCAAGAGATAAAAGAGAAAGTAATTATAATTGGTATGCGAGTGGCTGATAGTTAAAAAGAAAAAAAATTAATTATGTTATTTCATTTTAAAAATTAATTTATACTAGTCTAAAGTAGGAGATTATAAGAGAGTTATGGCTTTTAGAATAGTATAGATAACAGGTATACAATCCTAACACAAGAGCCATATTAATTTTTGCAACCCAAAATACTAGTAAATAAGCTTTATGATAGTGTTTTCACAAGTATAGTCTTTTTTTTTTCCTTCTCATTGTTTTTCCTTTTTTCAGTAATGGTAGAATTCAACATGACTTCCTACTTGTTACATGCAAGAAGCAAATATAGGAAATGCTGATTGGGAAAATATGAATTGGGTAGGACTCTGAGTGAAGTTAATCTTGAAAAATTTAATTTGATAAGAGACATGTCAGCCGTTTGCTATCAAAATCACTGAGAAGAACAAGATCATCAACCTCAACATCACATATCAGGTCCAGATTTTCTGAGTTACATGCAATTCCACTACGGGCTTCTGATTTTTGTTGCAATTGTTCACAATTTGAGAGTAAAAACCCAACCCCTTTTTTTTTTCTTACATGTAAGACTCCATTAAAGGGGATTTTTGATTTTAGGTTCAACTGTTCAAAATTTGAGAGTAAAAATCCAATCTTCATCAATTTTCTGTGTTCCATGCAAGACTCTCCATGAAGATTTTTGTAGCAATTATGTACAAGCTGAAGTTGCTTAAGAATTTAGGATATGTATGTTAGTTTCTTAGTTGAAACAAGAAACCATGCCTATATATATATATATTTAAACTAAATTTTATCATCTAATAAAAGAACATATAAATTCTAGCTTCCTTCTTCTTTTCCATATTCCTTTTATGATATATTAAGATTGAGATCTAATATAAGCCTCTTTTATTCACTATTAGAACTCTCTACAAGCCCTCTTTATTTGTAGCAGTTTGTATTCTCTCTGTCTTTTTGTGCAAGTATAGTTCATATTTGTTTTCTCTCATTTTCTTTCTTTTTTCAACAATGACAAATTTCAACACGACGCTCTACTTGCTAGTGATTCATCACAACCACCACCACCAACACTTTCCGAGTTGGTTGCTACTTCTTATCCTTTGGTGGTTACCCTGGTGGTGGTGGTACTTATTGCTATATCCTGGTGCTTCTACAAGATAGCCACAACCCATAACCTTAACTTCAACTTCCTTTTTATTTTATTTTATTTGAAATAAATACTAACTAGACCTTGATTGGTTTATTTGTATTGGAACGTTCATCAATTTCAAAACCAAGTTTAATTAAGGAAATGGTAGTGTAGAAGGCAAAACATTGGTTTAATCAAGAAGTGCCACATGGCTCTTACAAGCATTTAATCGTGTCCAACGAATCACGACACTTGCATAAATGACATAAAAATTATCAAAAGAGATTTAAATAAATGAATTACATCAATTGACCCATGAAAATATAACACATGTCATATATGGCATCAATAAGATAATAAATTGTCAAATAAATCAATTGCACAAGTCATCTAATGAAATCTTGTCTCATGTCACTCAACTTTCTCCTAAATTTCTACAATTAGAGAGCTACTACATTTATTAGGAAGGAACATGGGAAAGAAAGAAGAAGAAAGAAGTGAAGAGTTAGAGTTTTACAGAACTCAAGTCCAAGGAAATTTCAACAACAATAGAAGATCAAGACTTCAAGCATTCAACAACAAATTCCAAGAGATCTCTACAAGCACAAAACTTAGATATTCAAACCAAATTCACCATCAACTACACATTGTTCGAGATCAAGATCCACGAGCATTTGTCTAAGAATTCAACTTTAGTGATCAAGCTCTACACTTATGAAGAATCCACAATTTCAAATAAACCATAATTCACCGTGCTAAAACCAAACTTAACCCTTGGATCGTCAACAAATTTGGATATCGAATCATAATTTTTTTATTTTTTGTTTTTTATTTATCAATGAGAATAATCAAAATAGAGATTGTACCCTATTTATTGATAAAAATTAACATAAACATTATTTTGTTCATGTTTCTTGTTATTAATTTTACAGGCTTGAAATCTATGTTTACAAATTTGATACAGCCAATGGGACATCTTTGCCTTTCATCTCTTTCTCCTCCAAAGATGTTTACAATAACATCACCAAATCTCATTGCCCCCATGAAGAATCAAGCTAACATGAGCATCGGTGTTGTTGTTGAGATTAACAATGAATCTGTCATTGACTCCATCGGTAACAAGCAAAATATTGGCTATGGATCTAGTGGACAAGATAGCTCAGTGGACTTTAACCAACAACTTGTTTGATTTAGTTGATCATGTTAGGTTATGACCTTTGACCACTCTGGATTTCCTAGCCATAAGAAAAGAAAGTAGCTCAGTTGACAAGAACCTATTTGGGGGCAATGTTTTGTGTTACAACAAGGAAAAATATTATGCTTCCATCATCATTTACTCTGGATCATTGCCTGAAAGTCAAAGTGACGAGATCATGTATGCTTCGACAGATTCATTCTCCTCTACTGATATTATACCTGTAATGGTGATTGAAACACCAATCGAAGAAGAAATGATGATGGAATTGGAGAAAGATCCCACTTCTAACCAAAATTGTTGATGACCAAGATCTTTAAATTCCAACCCTCACGAACAAGTTAGAGGTATAAAACAATACAAATTCAAGTGAGCAAGACCCAACCTACCCTCATGATCCGACCCCAAACATTGTCATTGTAGACAAAGGAAAGAAACAAATTGATAAGCCAGAAACTTCTCAACAAACTTCAACCTTGCATCACTCTTGGTACAAATAGTTGCAAGACATGATAACTAACATTATATGAGCACAATATGGAGGATCATCCCAAAGTTCGCTTCTATACTCAAAATCATACACAAAGCGGATTGACAATGTGAGGATGCCCCATAGGTATCAACCTCTAAAGTTCAACTAGTTTGATAGAAAAGGCAATCTTAAACACCATGTTGCTCATTTCATTGAGACTTGTGAAAATACTAAGGACTTGGAGAGGTCTCCTTGTCAAATAATTTGTTTGATCTCTTAGAGGAACTGTGTTCGATTGGTACACTAAACTAGAGTTTGAATCAATCGACAATTAGGAGCAAATAGAATGAGATTTTCCTTAATTGATTCTTTAGTACTCGACATATAGTCATCATGATGGAGCTCACTAACACCAGACAATGGAAAGAGGAGCCCGTTGTGGATTACATCAACTAATGGAGGGCCTTGAGCCTAGATTGCAAGGAGCAAATCTCAGAGAGTTCTGCAGTTGAAATGTGTACACAAGGTATGCATTGGGGTCTTCTATACATTCTCAAAGGATCAAACCTCAAACATTTGAAGAGTTGGTTATATGAACACATGATATGGAGTTGAGCATAGCAAGTCATGGAAAGCACAATCCTCTGATGCTTAAGCAGATTAAGGAAAAGAAAATTATTCAATATGTAAGAAGTTCAGCAATAGGTGCAAAGATAATAAGTGCCTATCTAATCAAAATATGGAGAAAGTACAAGAAAGAATTATCCAAGATTGACCGCCAACAACATGAAAGGCTCCGTACAATGTTGAAAGAAAGAAGTAAGAAGATGTATCATTTTCCTGGCTTTGATGTTCTAGACATGTTGGATTTGAAAACAATCTTATTGAGCTTCCATAATGTAAGTGACCAGAAGAAATTACAAAGTTGCCCAGCTAATGCAAGTATCACTGGATCATTAGCTAACAAGTTCGGAAATGATTTGTGCTTAATTATCTCCGTTAAACTCACAAAAGACAAGAAAATTGATATGGAGGTTGATGATGTTGCCAAATCTAATCATATTATTGCCCAATGAGACTACCAAAGTACAAATTCGTTTTACATTTGGTCACTCACACTATGTCGAAAAACACTTGTCAAAGAACAAAAACTAAGTGAATTTGATTTGGCACTGTGAAGCCTATCATGGTTCAGTATTAAACTAATCAAGCGGAAGATGTGCACATGACTAGCTACTTTGAAGACTGTCAAAAGTTGATGCAAGATTCAAGTTGAAACGAAAGACAAAAAAGTAAAGAAAATACATCAAGCTTCAGTATTTCATTGTTTGGGAGAGTCCATTCCTCGAGTTTTTGCTTTCAAGAGACTAAGTGTGTCTACTAAAACAAAATACGAAGTTAAAAGATTAGTCTTTGATAGGTTGAAAGTCATAAACGCAAACAATGGTGAATGTTAACGGAACTGTGATTGATCAGAGATTCACTGCCATGGAAGCTCAGATGGAGGCCATGGATAACCGATTCACAACTTCGATTCAAGAATTGAAGGCATCTGCACAAGAAGCTCAAGTCAGGACTGATTTGAAGTTACAGGAAGTCATGGATGTAGTGGCTTTGATTCAGACTTCTGTGGCTGAGCTACGAGCTACTCAATTTCATCCAGAGGTGATAAGAGAGCCTATACTGCCTAATCCACCAGGAATTCCTAGAGCTCCGCCGGAAGTTAGGAGACCACCACCTGTGAACATTCAGGTTCCACCAGTACACCCACAGATGGGAGTAGAAGTACCAGAAATGGAAATACATGACTATCATTTGCTGAAAAGGGTGGCTCAAGTGGAGTTTCCACGTTTTGAAGGTGATAACTTGAGAGGATGGCTGTTTAAGTGCTAAGAATTTTTTGAAGTTGATCAAACACCAGAAAACTTGAAGGTCAGAATTGCAGCTATGCATTTTGGGGAGAAGGTGGTAGAGTGGTACCAGGGGTTCTTTGAGGAAAGAAATATGCAGAAACCACCATGGAATGAATTTCAACAAGCATTGCAGATAAGGTTTCAAGGTAATGTTCTTGCCAGACCTGTTATTGCTTTGAAACATTTAAAACAGGAGAATAGTGTGGAGGAATACAATGAAAAGTTTGAAGTTTTGAAGAATAGGTGTACTATGAATAAGGAGGTACTGCTTGATCACTATTTGGGGGGTTTAAAGGAGGAAATAGTTCATGGAATCAGTTTAGTGGAAATACAATCCCTAGCTCATGCAATGAACTTAGCAAGAAACCAAGAAAATTTTCTGAATTCAACCATTTACAAGAAGTCTTCTTAAAACAGCAGTTATAAACCTTACCAAAATACATACAACCAAAGCCAGAGACAGTCTCCAAATCCTAACTTTGTATCACCTCCATCCAAACTGTTACCTTCTACCCATATCAATGGCCAACCAATTAGAACCAATAACCTCAATCATAATTCCAAACCTCAAATGTTTAACAGTAACAGAAAAGCTCCCAACTATAAACCTAACCTAAACCAGACAAGAAGAAATTCAATCTCCATGAGTTAAACAGAAATGGAAGATAGAAGGAAGAAAGGGCTTTGTTTTTACTGTAATGATAAGTACACCCCAGGTCATTACTGTAGAAGTTCTCAAGTATGCATGACCATTACCTATAATGAAGAAGAAAATGAGGAAAGGGAGGAGGTTTTGGACTTGGCAGAATTCTCAGAAGACAAGGAGGAAGAGATTGCAATCTCTCTGGTAGCCTTGACAGGAGTTGACTGGTTGGGAGATAAAAATAGAGAGTATCAAACTATGAAGGTGATGGGAACTGTAAAGAAACAACCTCTTGTGGTGTTGATTAATAGTGACAGCACACATAACTTCATTAATATGGAGTTAATAAAGAGGTTAGGCTTGAAAATTGAACATGCCAAGCCAATACAAGTGGTAGTGGCTGATGGCAGTAAAGTTGCTGTTGACAGCAGTTGCAGACAATTAAGTTGGAAACTGCAAGACTATGACTTTAAAGCAGACTTCTTGGTCATGCCTTTAGGCAACTATGGAGTAGTGTTGGGTATCCAATGGTTGAGTACATTGGGAGATATCTGCTGGAATTTTAAGCAACTTACTATGCAGTTTGCATGGAATGGAAGGTCTGTTACCTTGCATGGTTTGCACCAGAAAGTAATCATGAGTGGACAAGAGAAGCAGAGGTCACTGAAAGTGAATCAAAACTCAATGCTAGTACAAGTAAATATTGTGCAGGCTGTTTGTTCACAAGAAACAGAAATGGAGCAAAAGATGCTATGGCCAATAGAACTCAGAAATAGTGAAGCTGTACCTGTAGACATGAGCAAGCTACTGCAAGAATTTTATGATGTTTTTGAAGAACCAAAAAGCATACCTCCAAAGAGATCTTTTGATCACAAGATTGATCTCCAAGAAGGTGCTCAACCAGTAAACCTGAGGCCATATAGATATGGACCTCAGCAGAAAGATGTCATTGAAGCCATGATTAAAGAAATGCTTAACAACCAAGTGATTAGGCCCAGCTTTAGTCCATTTGCATCTCCAATTGTGTTGGTTAAGAAGAAGGATAACACTTGGAGATTTTGTGTGGACTATAGAAAACTAAATCAGTTTACTGTTAAAAATAAATTTCCCATTCCAGTGATTGAAGAACTGCTGGATGAATTATATGGTGCCAAGTATTTCTCAAAGCTAGATCTGAGGAGTGGATACCATCAGATCAGAATGAAGCCAGAGGATATACACAAGACAGTATTTAGGACTCATGAAGGCCTATATGAATTCATAGTCATGCCCTTTGGTTTGACAAATGCTCCAGCAACATTTCAAGCTTTAATGAATCATGTCTTTAAGCCTTTATTAAGAAAATTTGTCTTAGTCTTTTTTGATGATATTCTAGTTTATAGCAGGACTTGGCAGGATCACTTGAAGCATCTCAGAGAAGTCTTGTATTTGTTGAGGAAGAATGTGCTTTTTGCCAAGAAAAGCAAGTGCACTTTTGGAAGCCAACAAGTTGAATATCTGGGACATATAATAAGCCTTAAAGGAGTCACAGCTGATCCTAAAAAGATCCAAGCCATGGAGAATTGGCCCAGGCCTAGTACAACCAAGGCACTTAGAGGGTTTCTTGGACTGACTGGCTATTACAGGAGGTTTATTAGAGACTTTGGGAAGATCAGCAAACCTTTAAACACTTTGTTAAGAAAAAATGCTTTCCAGTGGGATGCAGCTGCTGAAGAAGCCTTCATGATACTTAAAAGTAAGATGACACAAGCCCCAGTTTTAGCTTTGCCTGATTACTCCAGCAGCTTTGTTATTGAAACTGATGCTAGTGGAGTGGGAATAGGAGCAGTCCTATTACAACATGGTCACCCATTGGCTTTCATTAGCAAAGCATTGGGGCCAAAACACTTGAGCTTATCTACCTATGAGAAGGAACTGATAGCAATTGTATATGCTGTCAACAAATGGAAGCAATATTTGTGAGGAAAACATTTCACCGTAAAGACAGATCATCAGTCTCTTAAATATACACGCAATCCAGTTTTACAGAAATGGCTATCAAAATTAATGGGCTTAGACTATGAAATAGTCTATAGGAAAGGCAAAGAAAATGTAGCAACAGATGCACTTTCCAGGGTAATGCAAGAGGAAAAGGAAAACAGAAGCTTTTGCTTAGTAGTTTCAGTGGTGACTATTGACTGCATTCAGAGAATAATGAGAAGCTATGAATCTGATGAGAAGCTTCAAAGAATTATCAGGGAATTAAAACTGGACAGTAACTTTCATCCACATTATGAGTTACAGCAAGGTCAGTTAAGAAGGAAGGGAAGGTTGGTGGTGGGTGCAGATGAAGTTTTGAGGAAGGAACTGTTAGAATTGTTCCATAGCAGTCCAGGAGGTGGACATTTTGGAATGTATGCAACAAGCAAAAGGATAAGTGGAAATTTTTATTGGAAAGGACTACAAAAAAAAGTCAGGAATTTTGTAAGGACCTGTGAAGTTTGCCAAAGATTCAAAACTGAAAATGTGGCATATCCTGGGCTTCTACAACCTTTACCCATTCCCCACAGAAATTGGTCATCCATTTCAATGGACTTCATTGATGGGTTACCTAGATCTGGGGGTAAAACAACCATACTGGTCATTGTGGACAGACTAAGCAAATTTGCTCATTTTCTGGCCCTCCAACATCCTTATACAGCTTCAGTTGTAGCTCAAGCATACATGGACAATATATATAAGATACATGGGATGCCTGATGAAATTGTGTCTGATAGGGATACAATATTCCTATCCAACTTTTGGAAGGAAATGTTTAAACTCCAACAGGTGAAGTTGCAGTACTCATCTGCTTATCATCCTCAAACTGATGGGCAGACTGAAGTAGTCAATAGATCTGTTGAGACATATTTGAGGTGTTTCTCAGGAGATTGTCCAAAGAAATGGGTGTACTGGCTTCCATTAGCTCAATGGTGGTATAATACCAGTTTCCATACTGCTCTCTTAATGACACCATATCAAGCTATGTTTGGACAGCAACCCCCATGCCACATTCCATATGTTAACGGAGATTCCAACAATGAAGAGGTGGATAGGACTATGTCTAATAGAGAAGCTATAATTCATATCATCAGGGATAATTTGTTGAAGGCTCAGAACAGAATGAAGACTCAAGCTGATAAGAATAGAAGTGAGAGGGAATTTGTGGTAGGTGAATGGGTGTATCTGAAAATTCAGCCTTACAAGCAGCAGACAGTAACTAATTCCTACTTCCATAAGCTGGCTGCAAAATATTATGGACCCTTCCAAATTACTGCTAAGGTTGGTAAGGTTGCTTATGAATTGCAGTTACCAGATAAAGCCAAGATTCACAATGTGTTTCATGTATCCTTACTCAAAAGGAAACATGGACAACATACTGTATCCATACAGCTACCTAATATGGATGAGGAAGGGAGGATGCTGCTAGAGCCTATTAAAGTTCTGGGAAGGAGATTAAGCAAGAGACATGGCAGAGCTTCAGTGCAAAAGCAAAAAGCTTTAACAACAAAAAAGAAGAAGCAAAGAATATCTGCAGTGCTAAGAAGATGTCGACACTTACAGCTTGATTCCATCTCGCATGAGGCATTCCACATCTCTGAAAGTCTCCATGAAAGGCTCACGCAAGGTGAAACAACATGTCATCGTGCATACCAGAAATTCCAGTAACATTCTACCAAATGAAGAGAGCAACACATCAAACTTATATTCTGGTGCAAAAAAGTTCTTAATGATATGAGTATGAACTATCAATTATTCCAAAAAAAAAAAAATAGAAACATTAATAAGAACTCCCTAATATGAGTATAAACTATCAAATTTTCAAAAGTAATAATAATTCACATTCCTTGATACGAGTATATACTGTCAACCAACTAAGAAAAATAAATTATCACATATTTCTAACAATACTCTAAGCTGCTTCAAAGCTTTAAAGTATCTTAACACAAAGTGAGACTGCTTCAAAACTTCAAAATTTCTCAGCATGAACAACTTGAAAATTCCTCGGCATGAAATGAAAATGCTTGAAAGTTTCTAAGTTACCTCCAATTCTCAAATGTTTCGTTGGTACAAACTAAACCGGCTTCCAACAATTACTTTTTTGTAATACTCTTGGCCCCCGCAAGCATAAAATGAGTGTGAATTGGAAAAAAAAAAAAAAAATCTTTTGAACTACATCATGACTTGATCCTTTATGGAGTACTTAGACAACTCATATTAATATTATTCTGGGTTCAAACTAATTAAAAAATAATAAAAATATAGAAGGATACAATGAGAAGATCCTTGAGCTATCTAAATCAATAAGAGATTGCCTTTTTCTTCTTATTGGAGGTGACAATCATCAAGGTCATCGTGTACGAAATTCAAAGATTCCGAATCGACCAAGAAGATTTGCACTACACTGAGTCTATCTCCATAGAAGATTTGACAAGCTCGCAGTCTGGAACTAGCAAGCCAATATTTAGAGGTATCATTTATCTAATAGACAAACTGGGTAAAGAAATTCCAAGACCTAGGTTCTGGTAGTGAACGGTCAAAGGGAACACGTTTTTTGTCAATAATAGCTAGCAAGGTTGTATAAAGCTAATGTAGTCTGGAAAAAAAAAAAAAAAAGATGACATACAAGATAGAAAAGTCACATTAACCTTAAACACGCGATCATCCGTAAAGAAATCATGGATGGAATGCAATTTTAAAGTCTGATAGGAAGCTCGAAATCATAAAAGTATTGGCAAGGCTGATCTTGCAAAGGATTCACCTTCAATTATGGTTGATCTTTTACTGCACAATCCATGGTAATCAGATCGAGCAAGGAAGCAGTTCTTTTGAATTGAAATGGCAAATTGATGCACCCAAAAAATGAGGATTCTAGACTGACTTGGAAAAACACAGATCGTCTTCATGGTTGCAACACTACTGTTGTGTACGACACTGCTGCAAAATCTAGTCTGCTACCAGCACTACTTCGCCTCTTGTCTGGACTCTGCTACAAGCACTCTACTACCTTTCGACTATATACTTCATCACAAAATGGGCCTTGTCTACAATTTATACAGGAAAAAACATTGTCTCCTAATGGAATAAGACTGCTACCAAGTGATGATAATAATCTAAAATAAATTCAAGTGTTTCAGTCCAAAAAAAACAAGTCCCTTTATGCGGAATGGATAAGCTTGAATAGTTGCATTGTATATATCAATTAGCTGACCAAATTTTTAGCAGAAAACTATCTACTCCTTTTAAAATTAATTAGAGGAAATCATACTATGGGAAATCTTTAAATTTACAATGTTCAAAACATGAAGATTTTAGTTCATTAAAAAAAAGGGGCCCCACATAATTCCACAGAGCTTGCTGGGAGGGCATGGTTATTATTGGTCTAATTAAATATGAAAGTTGGACACTCATCCTTTGAAATAATTCTAACATGTTTATTGATTTTTCTTCGAATCAGATTAAATTAACTAACGAGCTGAGTAATTACTATTTGTTGACTATCACATATCACATGGTACTTGACAAATGTTTTCATGTGATTTAATTTACAGCTCAGCACATGCAAACAAAACATACAAAGATTATATATAGACTCCCCAAAAAATTATTTTCCCCCACAATGCAATTCGTACAGCTAGGAAATAAATCATCAACTTAATCGTCAAAATACCGTGAACCGTAAACTTAAACAAAATATCAGATTTTATAAGTTATATCAAAAGTTTCATTTACTTTAGTTAAATATTACATATTTATTACACATGTACAAGTCCAATGACTCTTCTGTAGCAATTGACTATTTGGCCATAATTATTGTTGCATGATAATCTTCACAAACATGTTACAACTTAGATAAAACCATCAACGCCAACAAACTACTCAAAAGAGCTAATACACAAAACGTCATGCGAGATAATATCCCTACATTGGAATATGCCTGTGGCCTAGCAAGGTCATACAAGGCAACATCCCTGCATTGGAATATGTCTGCGGCCTAAAAAGATCGTGCCAGACAATAACTTGAAATGTGATACACTCATGTCCTATAATCATACGAGGCAACATCCTAAAATGAGATACGCACACGACTTACATTCATATGTGGAAACACCTAAGAAGACCATAATTCATCCTGGCAAAATCCCAACCAGCTCACACTAACCTAAACAAACAGGTTTCTTCATAAAATGGTATAGATACCCGACCTCAAGAAGGTATATCTATCTACTTTATCACCAATGTTTGTCATTATATAATTTTTTTAATCAATTATAATTAGCTGACTTGCTCTTGCTCTACTACCTTCTTTTTATGCATATTTTAATATATATCTTGCCTATGATTTCTTAATATGCTTTACTTAATATATCTCTTGTCTAGAAAACTCCCTTATAATTAAGGTCGAGCACCCTCTTTCATAAATGAGTTCGAGAAACTAATTTTGAAAAGAAACACATGTAGATTACAAGCCCAACTCACTACGCTTCACGAGCTTGTCTTTTAGGGGACTGGTAATATATTAAACTGATTCTAGCCAATTATAGCATAACATGTAGATACAATCAAATTAGAGATTCAGTTGAATACTGATTGACTAGGTCAAAGGCCCATTGACCATGTAAAAGGCCCACGAGCGCCATGTCAGCATTATTTATTACTATATAAAGAGGTTCATGCCTCCAAGAAAAGAGTGGTAGATCCTAACGCATTCTCTTTGCATACAACTTATTATATATGTATATTATACTAACTTCATTTTTGGAGTTTTTCTAAGACTGGGTCTTATCATGCCAAGTATGAGAATACGTATGGCGTAGAAGGTATTGAAAAAATTCGTTCTTGGGCAAAAATGAAAAAGATGATAATTTTAGATTTTTTTTTTCTTTATGATTATAATAATATATTATATCGGGTACAGAGGAGAGTTCAATCTCGATTTGAAAAGTTGGATAATGATTCTTATAATTAGTTGACAACTTTCAATTTATTCAAAAAGGGGTAATTTCAAACTTTCTAGAAATTATGAAGCTATGATGATAAAAGATTGTCAAAGAAACTTGCCATCCGTTCACATTCCTACCAGTTACGTCATCAACAAAAAAGCCAAGCAAGTAAAAAATTGATAAATACGACCACACTTACTGAAAATTGAAGATTGTTTTAGAGAAGACGAACAAAAGTTTACTTATGCTTATAACATTTCAGAGAAAGAAAATCTTCAACATGAATCCATGAACAACAAGGCCAAAGATTCAGAGAAAGAAAATCTTCAACACGAGTACATGAACCACACAAGGCTGAAGATCTTCTTCAGTACCTAAGAACTGAAAATTTTCATTTTGTAGGAATTGTAAATTATTGTTATACGTTGGATGCACTATTAGTGGATATGCTAACAAAATTGAAAATATTTAAGAAAATTTATGCTATGCATAGTCAATTCATTGGAATCAATATTTCAAAGTAAATTCATACATGGTGTGGAATATTTCAATTTCAATCTACAAACTCGAGGTCAAGTTTCTTTTAAGACTAATGTAAAGGATGAGGGTTAAATATATTATTTATTTTTATTTTTGGATAGCTTTGATGCAAGCCCTAATTTATATTAATTTAATATTTTTCTCAACTGTCACGTATGAAGTAAAACTGGTAAACAAATTATTGTAATAATATAAATGGCTATTATGTTTGAATTGTCCAATGTCAATTAGATGTGAGCGGGACCTTAAAACTTATATAAATTTAGGTTCTCAATAATTCAATTATTAATTATTCAATATGTATGAGAGTTATCTTATTTCTTATTCTAGTACATTAATATCACCTTATGTTTCTAAAACTGTATATCATTTTTTTTTAATATTTTCGATACGTATTTGTTCATGATCTAACAAATATAATACTGTACATCATTTTTTTTATTTTTTTATGTTTTCGATACATCTATTTCCGAACTAACGGATACAATACCTTAAATCGATATTTTGATGTTTAGTTTATATTCTTCGAATGCATTGGCGTTTGCTTAGAGGGCTCCCTGCTTCAAGGATTGTGAGGTTAACAATTTTCTGGAAATTATGAGCTTCATAGCAGAAACATGTAGATTGTATAGTGGAAGAAGTTTTACTACAGATTTTTTAGATCCTTCACTGGCAAAAACTTTGGATGCAGGAAGCTTATGTTTTGGCTAATTTAGATTTCTAGAGTTGCTACAAACAAAAACAAAAAAAGAAAAAAGAAACCCTTAATGCCTGGTATCCATCAACACGCATTTTCTTCAAATTTTACAATATGAAAGAGGATTTCTTTGCATTCCGTCCTTTTCCAAAATTCAATGCTCTCCAGTCCACCCACATCTTGTAGCAGCTCTAATAGTTGCCTCCCATATACCACAAAAACTAGTCATTATTTAAGATTAACGGGTCAATTGGTGGGGAGGGGGAAACAACTTCATCTCCCATTCTAAACTTTACTTGATAACAGAAACAAATCCCCAAATTGTTATGACCATTAATACCTTGGGACAATTCCGAGAATTTCACAAATCCATCTCCCACTGAAACCTTAGCTTAATAATGGACTGAAGAAATCCCAAAGCATTAGCACCTAGATCATTTGTGACTTGGCATAATTAGTATTTAAAAAATATATATATACTACTAATACAATCTCACTTGAAAACACCATAAAAAGATATTTACAATCAAGAACCCATAGCATACATAAAATCTCAAAAGAAGTGATTCGCAATCCTATGATATATTTGGTTCACTTAACCTGGTGACTCCATAAAAATCGTGAAAAGAGAAGGAGAATATAAGAGTTTAGAACAGGGCCTCTGCTGGTTTTCTAAGTGCCTCATAACTTATTTGTCATCGTTGTCGCCACCATACTGTGTCGAATTACCATTCCAGAAGGAATTTCTATCACTAAATCTGCTATCATCCTCATCATGTTTCAGGGTATGAATATTGCTTCCATAACGAGATGATGTTGCTTGGCGGCTCTTTTCGTTGTTCCTACTTGTTGGATTATTTCGATTCGGTTCGTATGGGGAAGAACGCCTTTCTGCTTCAGTTAAGTTACTTCTAACTGCAGAATTTGGACCTAGAAGAGAAAAATCAAAATCATCAATATGCATACTAAAAGTATCTTTTGCAATTACAAACTTTCAGCACCATCCAGATAAACATAATAGTCAGCGTCTTCAAGTTCCTAACAAGATATTAACATTTATGGATTTTAAAAGTAAACTGAAAATGTGAATGATTAAAACTTGGCGCATCATGAAGAATGAATATTCCTGCAACTCACCTCTCCCCCACCCCCACCATCACAACCACCAACACCAAAAAAAATAAAAAAAATGAAGAAAGAACAGAAAACAAAATCACAGGCTCACAGAACACTACGAAGTTCAGGCAAAATGGTTGTGGACATGTCATTGAGCTGGAAAATCTGAGCAAATTTTAATACATTATGCACAACCAAATTCCACCAAGTCACCACCTTGCACTAAGATGGTAACCATGAGAATTCCTCAAAAAGGCTATGATTGATGCGGGAGGGTGTCATAAAAAATGACGCCTTAATTGATGTGAATCGAAAAAACTAATTCATCTAATTGACCCCAACTAGTTTGGCTCTAAAGCATAATTGAATTAAGTTGAGATTTCATTTACATAGTTTTATCTTTTTTCTTCTTGGAAAGTGAATGAGAACTGAAAATGTAATGCATATGATTGATCATTTAATTCTTGAAATTAGTCATACATTGTAGATGAAAATAACTGGAAATTTAACAAACTCATTCTTAGTGCTTCATTGTCGGTTTCCAATGGGTTTCAGAAGGAAAAAATTATTTTGAAAAGAAAGGAACCAATTGTGTCCTTTCTCTTGTATTAGAATTGTTCTTTATCTACGTCCTTGACATTTGTAAAGAAAACCAGATATAGGCAGTCATAGGCAGCCATGTAAGCACAAAATATTCTTTATTTCTTCACTTAGAAGTAAGCCACCATACTTTGCATTCAAACATCACACAATCTACCAGTTTCCTCAGCAGCTCCCACTGAAAAAGAAAGTATGTGACTTATGCAATGAAGATGGGTACATAATATATTATCATACTCAATTTCATAAGATCATACACAAATTGCTTGCCCTTCAAATATATCACTTAATAATTCTAATGTTGAATCCAAGACAAGAGGCATATAACAGAAGACATTCTAATAGCCCAAACATTTCTTGAAAAAACAAGTGTAAGTGCAATAGGTTAGAGAAGCCCACCATATTCCCGCATGCCATTCTGATATCCATGCCCAGAATTTGATATGTTGGCAGCACCACCAAGATAGGAGAAAGGATTCATGTAAGATAAAATCCTTTTCACATATGCAAAATATCCCCCGTTATTTCCATCAGAGGACTCATCCATAGTTGTAGAATTTGCCTTTTCAGAGGAAGAATGTCCTCTGCTGTAATCTGATTTTTGATGAGGGACCAAAATCAATGCTTGTCTATCAAACAAACCCAGCTCCAACAGCGATTTACTAAGATCTGCAAAAGATGTAAGTTATATAAGTGAATTATTTTTATAACAAATTGTCCATCAACTATAAAACTAAAACATACTCGACCTAAAAAACATAGAATAAGCATCTGTCTTGAAATTCTTCATGATTCAGAAGGTATGCTAAAATGCAATATTTCCAAACGAAATTCTCATATGATTGTAACGGAAGAGCATGTAGAAGAAAAAATGATCAAGAACTGCCAGTACTATCTGTCTGTCTACGTTTATCTCCCTACATATCTGTGAGTGTGTTTGTGTGTCTATGTTCATGTTTTGTAAGTATGGATATTAATCCATCAATCCGAGGCAGATAGTTGTTTATCTATTGGAAAATTTTTATCTTTTTCTTTTTTCCTTTCTTTTTTATCTCTTCACTAGTTCCAACTTCCAAGTTGATTAAGATTTTGCAAGTTCTTGGAACTCTAAATGTATTTAAAAGAATTTCAATGCACAAAAAATAAAATAAAATAGATGCAATAACATTTTATTTTATAAACGGAAAGTGATGTAGGACAGTTGAGGGGATCAGGGATAAGTTCTTAGGGGTAGATTGGTTGTGGAAAATATGGTAGCAGCATGTAGATTATGATCTGGAAATCTAGCATTAGGGTTTAGGAAGTATTTTATGACTCGGGGTTTTAGAGTAAACTAGGTCGGGGTTGATTTGGAAGCAAAAAGGATGACAAGAGAAAGGGAAACAGATCTCTTCTAGGCTGTGAAAATGGTTTTAGGGATCAGAGGGTTTGTGGAAGACTTAGGGAAAGAGGCATTAGGGTTTTGACAGTAGGCCTATTGATGCAGCACCAACAAGTATTTTATTCGAAAGGGACAATCGAAGGGACATTCGAAAAGAGAGAATTTTATAAATTCATCAAAAGTTTTCTAACAATGTAAAGTAGGGGTTATTATATAGACTCCTGTAAATCCTAAAAGATAAATATTTAGAGTCCTAATAAAATAGAAAATCCTAATAACATAAAGTCCTAATAAAATTGAAACTCTACTAACATAAATATAAAGCTAAAAGTCCTAGGTAAAACATAACTAATAACTCCTAATTCTAATTATACTAAAAAACTACTAATTTTATCCCTAATTCTAACATTACACAATTTAAATACAATTAAATTATAACTCCCTAATCCTATTTCTTCGTTCTCTATCACCTATATTATGGTGTGTTTGAGAAATCAAACATAAGAGAAGTATGAAGTTGCAGAAATTGGATTAGGTGTCAAAGGAGAAGTGAGAAACGTAAGCATCACTTAAGGTTTCATAGACATCACACCTATGAATTATAGTTCCTTAGGGCTTAGTTACATTGGAAAACAAAATCTCAGCAAAGGTTTCATTCAATATTCAAGTATGAAATAAGAAGTACATAATATGCCTTTCTATATGCAGCCCAATAACATAATATAATAATTAATACCCTAACTTAATGCCCAATAAATAAAATTACCTAATCATTATAAAACTCCCCGAACTTCATAATAATTTCTAACTGACTCAATTTTCTAAGTAGTAACATTTTATTTCTGGAATGACTAAACTTATCACCAATAATTATTAACATCAAAATAACTGCGTTTTCATTCTCCATAAAAAGTGAAACTGACTTATTGAGCTCACATGCTCTCAACTTAATTCAGCTCATCAGGTGATCAGTTGGAAAGAGGGAAACGGATTTTTCTGTGTTTGAGAGGAAGAAGGGTGAAGATGGAGATAAATATATATAGAGAGAGAGAGAGAGCTGGGGATCGATTTGTTGGATAAAACTAGGCATGGCAATGGTAGATTAAAAGTTTAAAACTTCAGTAATCGGACAACCTTTTCATATATTTCTCAATATTTAGCCTTAGGTGGCACACTTAACATATGTTTCCTATGTACATGGAGTTGCCCCCTCCGGTTAAGGATAATAGAAAGTAATTTCACCCCAAAAGAAAATTATAAATCAGGACCTTCACCTGGAAGTGAAACAATTACCAATTAAAGCATTAACAGAAGAATCCAATGCTTATATTAGCAGGAAGCACAATACTTCAAAAAGCAAACCCGCAGCAGTGTCTGAACTCCGAAAATTACCCATACAAGCACGAAACAGTACACACATGATTGTGACATTAACCAAGCGTATGGAAGGCATCATGATCATAACAACCCGATTTACAATAACTTAAATATCCTAACACTGTCCCCAACAGAATTTACAGAGAAGAGTATATGATGGAGGACCATCAATTAAACCTTTCAGCAAGTTTATTTTAGACGTAGATTTAAGCATTAGGGTTGTTATGACTTTTTCTTATTTGTTTTATTTTTTATTGTTTCTTAGCCTTATTAGATTTTTAAATTTACATTTACGCCATTAGGGTTTTCAGGAAGTCTATACATAGATCCCTTGTGTTACTTTATTAGACAGCTTTTGATGAATTAAAATATCGTTGTCTTTTGATTGTCCTTTTGATTAAATTACCAGTTGGTCCTGCATCAGTCTAACAGTGATTTATGCCCATAAAAATATCCCCACGAACACAGAACACTAACACCACTAGATACATATTATGATACGATTAACTTTTGATGTCCATACCTTGATCACTGAATACTTTGCGTGGATAAGGAATTGCTAAATCATAACATACCTTGATCACTGAATACTTTGCGTGGATAAGGAATTGCTAAATCATAACGCCCAATTCCACTTGCTTGGTTTTTATCCACATAGTCCTTAACCATTCTCAAAGTGCTTGTAGCAGACAATTTTGCTTGTAGACTGCCACCATTGGGCAATCGGATGTTAAAATGAACATCACTAGATTTATTGGCTCCTACATGTTTATCAGCTGCATCTGTCTTTTCATTTTCCACTGCCTTATTTGCTTCAGATACACTTGATTTTGTACCTCCAGTAGGACCTGAACAATTTTCGGTAATCTCTGCTGGAGCAGAACATTCAGCTAAAGAAGTATTAACAGCTTTGGAGTTTTCCATGCCCACTGCAATAGGATCCAATAGTCCTTCTGCTGCTCTGCTGGAAGAAGCCTTTTTATTCCCAATATTATCAGGTTTACTGCCATCAAATGACTCAGATGGTATCTTATCACATTCTGTTGAATTTCTCTCCTGTCCATGTATATACGAACATATTTGAAGAAATTAAATAATGATTCAAATCTCAGTTAATATATTGCAGCAACAAATGAGGAAATTAAACCACCTAATTTTTCATACCTCGACTGGAAAATCACCACCTTTATTCTCTGTTTTTACCTCCTCTCTACTAGCCTCTTGAGTACTAACATGTATATCCACTGAAGGTGATGGCACATATGTACCTGAGGAACTTTCTTGATTAGATGAGCCAATATCAGAAGCTACAGAAGTAGATGGTTCAGACTTTCGTGAAGCAATTGCTGCAGAAAGAACACTTGCAGTAGTCTCCTGCAATTACAAAAGTATGTCAGTTTGCCATTGTAAGAATTGAGAACTTTAATTAGGTATGAGAATCGTAAAGCACTGCACTTCTATTTTGTTGTTATTATTATTGCTACAGATTGAGATCAGGGTTATACCTTCAAAGCAACTAAACATATTCACATTACATAAGACAACTCCAGCCATCTAGATAATAAATTTACATTGGTACAAAGACCGAAAATAAAAACCACCGATACCATGTAGAAATCAGTAATTGGATTGATGATGGTTTAACTTAGCTGAAGTTCAAGTGTTAAATATTCCACTGCCATCCCAGTAAAAGGACACCAACAATTTGAGTCACTAATTATACCATCAGAAGATCCTATTCAAGTTTTCATTCACAGAAATCAACTCACCAGCTACAACGTACACAACAGTCACTGTAAACTAGGATAGTTACTTGCAAATATGAATGTTGGTTTCCAAACTAGGATATTTTTTAAACCCAAAATCCATCAAAAGCATTAAATCTACCTTCCCCCAGACCATAAACTTCCAGAATCCTTCCTAATCATCCACAGTCCAGAAGCTCCTGGAGTAATTTTTGTTTTTTCTATTTCTAAACTATTAGTCCCTTTAAGATATAGCAATTTTACATCTTCATTGTCCATTAATACTTGGCCCATCAAAATTGATTTTACACAGTTTGAATCACGAATTACAATGGTTGCATGGCACCAGAAGTGAAAGAGATACTAAACATCAAATCATTTTGTAACACCCTTGAACTGCTGACCAAGAGTTGAAAGGTACAAGATCGATTTTATTGCATCGAGACGCAAATTACTGTTGAATTTTTAAGAAGTAAAAAGATATTTATGATTGTGTGGTTTTAAACTTTGAGAGGCATAAGCATATATGGTTAATAAAATATATCGTATGTGGTACATAGGTAGAAAAGGATAAAATAGTAATTTTATTCACATATTAGGATAGTGAAAGAAAGGAATATAAAATAAGTTAGAGATAAATTATAATTGTCCAATGTAAGTCCAATATAAGATAAATAAGTATGAATTAGAGATTTAATAGAAAATAGGAAACATGAAAGATTAGATTGAAAACTAAGAAATTGAGGACTAAACTGAAAAGAACAAAAATTTAGGGGACAAGAGTGAAGTTTTAGTAGAAGCATATATTAAATAGGAGACAAGAGTATTAAAAGGAGGAATTATAGTGTCTCCAAAACCATGGTATTAGGCCACGGTTTTGGAGAAAAGCTTGCATGAAAATGATAGGTGGCAACTGGTGAGAATGGTTGGTGTCATGGAGGATGAGATGTCAAGACAAGGACGAATGTGTATTTATGGTGTAATAAATATGCAATAAATGAAGTTATAATGACAAGGACACTTGGCAAGAAAATAAGCTACAAGAATATTAGTCATTATGAGTGATAATAATGGAGTAAGAAAGAGTGTGAGTGGCCAGTTTTAGTGTAAAGAAAAGAAGTAAGGTGTCTTGCAATTGAGGGGTAAGAATATGAGGTGTCAAATGGAGGAGGCTTGATTGCATGTAATGGTGAGGAGATTTATGGGTGATGGCTAGATATAGAAGGAGATAGCTTCTTATATAAGCTATTCCCATACAAAGACTAAAAATGCATGAGAAATGATAGACATTTATGTGATTAGAAATATAAACTAATATAAGAGGTACTAAGGAACCGAAAATTAGGAGACTTAGGCTTATATATAAGAGTTAAGTTACGATCAAGAGGAAGGTTAGAAAGAAATTTAGAGAAATCGCGAGGGAGTGAAGGAGAGAGAGAGAAAGTATGAAAGATTGGTAAAATACAAACCGAGAGTCGGATTTGAGTAAAATTAGAAGGAGTGACTCATTTCGAGGTGAGGATTTCGAATATCAATTTGCATGTGCGATAGAGACCTGAGGATAGAAATCTTGACTTGGCCGAGAGGTATGGGAGAGGTTTCAAGTGGATTAGCCAAAATTATGAGATAAATATTCTTAATTTTAATTCTTAATGCTTTAATGATAATTAGTTCTAAGATTAGTTGAAGAATTAATTTAATAATTAGGATGAATCTTGGCCGAAATTAGTAAGGGAGTTGGATTAATTGAATTAAGGTTGTTAATAATTAAATTAATGATAATTGAACTAGGAAAAATTAATTACGTACATTTGCGAGCAAATTACAATAAATCACTTAGTGGCCGAGATTTAAATTACGTAGGAAAAAATTAATGTATGGCCGAAAATGATAGGATAAGGGTATTAATTAGTAGAATTAGATTATGAATTAATATTGGCCAAGACTACGAAAAAAATTATAGCCCAAAAATGGTTAATTAAAGAATTGAACATGTAACTGAATTAATTGGTAAGAATTCATTAAGAATTTGATAAAAGATTTCATTGTTGGCCAAAAGTTTAAATAAAAGAAAGTTAATATTCTTGGATAATTAAGTGGTGTAATAGTCGTACGTAATGATTAAAATAACTTGGGTAACTAAGAAGGTTAAAAAGAAAAATTAGAAGATTTTGATATATTAACCCAATACTAAGATTAAATTTTACCTAAGCAAGGTTAATAAACCCAGACAATTGGACTGGACTATTAGATTGGACACAAGACTAGAAAATTTGGACTCAGACTGAACTAGGGACTGAAAAATTGATTAAGGACAAAATTATAATTTGGATATAATACTTTAATAGGTAGATATATGCATATTCCTATCAAATGTAATTTTTGGTGTGCGTTAGTTAAACTCTCGTTTTTACTCCTTAAAGCTCCTCCGTATGCATGCATCGATCATGAGTGACTGTTTTAATGAAACTACATGATATGTGATAGGTTTTTCAATTATAGAATGTATGTCAGACTAGTTGGAGTAAACCACTATAGGCGACAGGATCGCTAAATAGTAAGTAGGTCAAAGGCTCCCCGATGCCTCCATTTAGATCTTTTCTTCAAGACCTGACAAAACATGCAACCATCATCTATATTAGATTCATGCCAAAAGAATACAATTAAGGCATCTCAGTATGCCCGGATATCCTCGGTGTTCACCACCTCCATAAATCTCTCATAGTAGTCCCAAAAGGTATCCTCCAACCGGTACTAACTGATACCTCCTTGGTTATCTTCCATTACATCCAAAATCCATACCGGTTCCTCCTTTATCTCTACCATAGGTACTCCAAAACCTGATACCTCTTCCACAAACTCCTCCACAACTGGTTCCACTAAACCAGGAACCTCCTCCACAATCTCCTCTAACACACTACTACTACCAACATTATCACCTGCAACACCACTCCCATCATCACTACCTAGACTCTGCTAACTAAGCACCCCATTGGCATCATCCATAGGGTACTCCTTGACTATTTTGTCCGTGTATACGTACTCCTAAATGAGAAATGCACACTGCTGTACATGATATGCAGGACTAACCTACTGCATAAGAGACCACAAATAGCGCTTCCACTTACATATTGCATCTTTACTATATCAAATCAATCTCTGAGACAAGTTTAAAAATAGTGAGACAAAAATTTCAGTAGATATACACATGTATATTTTAAAAACAGATAGGTGTCATTTTATAAAATCAGAAAGATGTAATGCATGAATGAGAAACCAATTATGAATGTGTGGACTTGTGATGGGCTAGCCTGCCAAATCAGGGCTATTGAGTACTCAAGGGCCAAATTCCTTAGCAAGTTTGCATGTGCTCAGACAGGAGTACCATTCACAATTCAATCCTATATGCACAGGTGCTTCAACTCTCTAGCCTACCCAGACATGGGCTATTCAGCAATCCATCACCAATAGCGGTTCACTCCAACAAGTTTGACTCACATTCCATAATTGAAAAATCAATCACACACCATGAAGTTTCATCATAAACATCAAGCATGAAATTTTCATTAAAACAATCATGATCAATGCATGCTTATGAAGGAGCTTTAAAGAGTAAAAACGATAGTTTTCAACTCACACACACCAAAAATACATTTGACAAGAATATGCATATATCCACGTTACTCAAATTACAATTTTTTCCTCAATCAATTTTCCAATTCTCTGTCCAGTCCAAGTTCAAATTGTCCAATCCAGTGTCCAATCAATAGTCCAGTCCAATTGTTAGGGTTCCTCAACCTACTTAAGTAACATTTAATTTTAGTATCGGATTAATATTTTCAAATCTCCTAATTTATTCTGTTTAACCTTCTCAGTTTACCTAAGTTTTTTTAATCATTATGTATGACTATTACACCACTTAATTATCCAAGAATATTGATTTTCCTTTATTTAACCTTTCGGCCAAAAATGAAATCTTAATTAATTCTTACCAATTAATTCAATTACAAGTACAATTCTTTAATTAAACATTTTTGGCCAATAATATCTTTCTAGTCTTAGCCAATATTAATTCATAATCTAATTCTACTAATTAATACCCTTATCCTACCATTTTCGGCCATAGATATATATATATATTTTTTTAAATCTATGTCGCGACCAATAAGTGATTTAGTGTAATTTACTCACAAATTCGTAAGTAATTAAGTTTTCCAAGTTCAATTATCACTAATTTAATCATTAACAACCTTAATTCAACTCCCTTACTAATTTTGGCCAAGTTCATCATAATTACTAAATTAATTCTTCTACTAATCTTACAACTAATTATCACTAAAGCCTTAAGAATTAAAATTAAGGATATTTACCTCACAATTTTGGCTAATCCACTTGAAAACCTCCACTATACCTCTCTGCCAAGTCGAGATTTCTATCCTCGGGTCTTTTGACCACACATGCAAACTGATATTCAAAATCCTCACCTTGAAATGAGTCACTCCTCTATGTTTTACTCAAATCTGACTCTCGGTTTGTATTTTACCGATCTTCCGCTCTTTCCCCTTCACTCCTTCACGATTTCTCTTAATTCCTTTCTAACATTCCTCTTGATCTTAACTTAACTCTTACATATAAGCCTACGTTTTCTAATTCTCAATTCCTTAGTCTCTCTTATATTAGTTTATACTCCTAATCACATAATTACCTTTTACTTCCTATGCATTTCTAGTCTTTGCATGAAAATAGCTTATATAACAAGCCATCTCTTCTATATCTAGTCGTCACCCCTCAAATCTCCATACACCATAATTACCTTACATTATTCTTTAATTAATCTCTCTTCTCCCTGCTTTCCCACCTAAGCTTTTTCATGCAACATTCCTTGCCGTCACCTCACCTTTGCATGCAACCAATCCTCCTCCATTAGACATCTCATTTTCTTACCCCTCATTTGCAAGAAACCTCACCTCTTTTCCTTACACCAAAACTGGCCACTAACACTCCTTATTACTCCATTATTATCATTCATAATGACTAATATTCTTCTAACTTCTTTTCTTATCAAGTGTCCTTGCCATTATGACTTTTTTATTACATATTTATTACACCATAATTACACATTCTTCTTTGTCTTGACACCTCATCCTCCATGACACCTAGCATTCTCACCACTTGCCACCTATTATTTTCATACAAGCCTTTCTCTAAAACCATTACCATGGTTTTGGAGACACTACAATTCCTCCATTTAATTACACTTCCAATGTTGTGAAAAGCACACCGCCTAGGCGCTAGGCGTAAGTGAGGCATACCTAAAGTGCCTTGCTTAGTCTAGGCGAGGCACTGATAGGTGAGGAGCACGCCTGACTTGCCTAGAAGCTTGCTTCAAGTGAGGCGCTAGGCGGTTGAGGAGTTGCCTAGGCAATTCCAGGTTTTTTTTTTTTTTTTTTGTTTTCCCCCGAGCTTTGTTTGTTTGGATCATTATATATATAGAGTAAATATATAACTAGTGTACAATTTACAAAAGCCATACAAACCTTAAATCCTTCTACTTAAAAAAAACCACAAGACCTTATTCTTTCCCAAAAAAAAAAAAAT
Organism: Quillaja saponaria; assembly: GCA_029379385.1. NCBI lineage: Eukaryota > Viridiplantae > Streptophyta > Magnoliopsida > Fabales > Quillajaceae > Quillaja > Quillaja saponaria. The sequence goes on from CM055606.1 coordinate 9,433,765, forward strand.
ATCTAGAATTTAAAAAGATCTACCACAAGAGTTACGTCAAAAACATTTATGGGTTCAAGTTCTACTACCAAGAACCATACACATGAGCATGAGGAGTTATTAAAGATGATGAAGGTTACAATTCTAATGATGGTGATTGAGGTGAGTTGGTCCTACAAGTATTGATGAATATAAGACAATAAGCAACTCATGAGTATGAGGAAGAACGTTTTTTGAAAGATACTTGCATCTGAATTTTATGTTTATATTCTTGTTTGAACTTGACTTGGAGTTTGAAATAGCTCGTGTTATTCCATAAGTTTTAAACGCTTTAAATCAATGTTTTTTGTAATATATATATATATATATATATATATATATATATATATTAAGTTTAATCCCATATTCCTATATTATTATATATATCATGTCTTAAGAATATTTTTATTTTTTTCTCTTAAGTACACTTAGGCAAGCACCTGCGCCTTGGGCCTAGCGTCTTATGCCTTGCGCCTAGTGCCTAGGCAACAAAAGCCCTTGTTGCCTAAATGAGTCTAGTACTTTTTAAAACATTGCTTATCCCCTATTTAATATATGCTTCCACCAAAACTTTACTCTTGCTCCCTAAATGTTTGTTCTTTTCATTTTAGTCCTCAATTTCTTAATTTTCAATCTAATCTTTCATGTTTCCTATTTTCAATTAAATCCTTCATTCATACTTATTCATCTTATACTAGACTTACATTGGACAATTATAATTTATCTCTAACTTATTTTATGTTCCTTTCCTTCACCATCCTAATATGTGAACAAAATTACTAATTTATCATTTTCTACGTATATACCACATACAATATATTTTATTAACCCTATATGCATATTCTTCTCAAAATTTAAAACCACACAATCAAAAATATCTTTGTACCTCTTTGTAAGCAGTCCAGGGATGTTACATTTTGTATGGCCTGAAGCCTAACTGGCCCAAGTGTCTTTGAAAAGTCCACAACTCATGCCACAATATTAGCCTAAAGGTACTTAGTAGTCGATCATTGTGGGTTACAATCACACTTCCCACAATCAATGTAAAACACAATATTTTTTGGGTATTACAATTTCCCCCACTTAAATCATTGACGTCCCTATCAGGGCCCAATACCAGAATCCTCACCTAAGTGATATGGGTTTCTGGAAACATAAGCCCATCATAGGCCTAACCCACCATGCCGCTATCACAATCCTTCGGAGTTCTCATCTCTCTCCGCCAAGGATAGCACCAATGATGCACAACCCACATGGCTTACATACCACGAAAGTTTAAATACTCTAATACCATATGTATGGCCCCAAGCCTAACTGGCCAAAGTACCTTTGAAATGTCCACAACCCATATCACATGCTTAAAATACTAGCCTAAAGGTACTTGGTAGCTAATCATTGTGAGTTATAAACATCGCAATCACACTTCCAACAATGAATGTGGGACACAATTTTTTTGGCATATTACACATTTTCTTTTCTTAAGAAGTCATAAAAGAATGACATATTAGAAAATATCTATGTTTACATAATCTTTTATATTCTATAGTAGGTTTACAATTTCAATTGCTAAACTTACAATTACAACAACTAAATGCGCATCTTTCTCACATGTGTATATATATATTAGTCATAAACAATGTACTATACATTAATATTCTACAATCAGTACAATTTACATAGTAGAGTAGGTACTAAAAGTCTAAAACACACATTAGAGAAAATAAATATATTTAAGTAACAAATAAAGAAATTGATAATGACTATTTTTAGGCTATTACAGTAAATATGCAAACATTCACTTAAGAATTTATACATTCGTAGTTACAAATAGAAGTATCACCCATTTTTACAAGTTACCATGTATTTTCAAATTATTGCTGTCTGTTTGTAATGTTCAAGATAGATGTATCCTGTTTCTAACTACTCAAAATGGCAACTCCATGCAATATGATGTTCCTCATATGGGTAATAATGTGTTACTTTTGAAAAGGAATTACTACAAGTTATCACAAATAGTGTGATGTCAATGGCTAGAATTGAGTGAGCATTTAACTATATCACAGTATAACTGATGAAGAAGTATTCACATTTGACATTATGCTTAATATGAGGTTTTCCATCTTACCCATGGCTAATTCTACAACTTGATCAAGACAGTTCAAAATAAAATCAGCTCCAAATATGTCAGTGCTCAAAAATCCGCATGCGCAGATATAGAATGAATCTACTTTAGTTTGTAGAAAGATCTAGATTCTAGACACTAAGGTACCATGCTGACCACCAAACAATAATCCAGCACCAGCACACCTGGATATGAAGACTCAACCATGCCTTCTCTAAACTGGATGCCAGAACTTCCGCGCTGATATATCCCCCTGTCCATTCACAGGAAACAAAAGACGAGCAAATTACTAGTACAAGCTTTAATTGCATGTCCAAAACTAAATAATCTCTGACATACAAGTACAATACCATTTTGCCAAAGTTGCACTCCATTGTAACCAATAGCTGTTATACAGGGGATGGATGTCTGAGGATCTGTAACAGATTGATGTAAGAAGTATTCTGATTCCAAAAATATTAGGAAGTAATAAAAAGAATGTTTAACAAAGAAATGGAACGATAAGAGCAACAATTACAAGTTCCTGCAAGCCAGCATGACAAAAGCTATGGATAACAATATTAGGCAATGGAAAAAATTGAACAAGATAATGGGATGGGAAGGAAGATTAATGAGAAGGGGAGATGGTGTACCATTTTTGTAGCCTAGTCCCTGTGAAACCCAAAAGAAAAATTAACTACATAATGGGAAGAATATAATAGAAACGTAAGATGACCATTAGCTATTTATAATAGGTTTTTCAAGTGACTAAATTAGAAAGTATGGAAACTGCATGTTAATTATCTAATATATTAAGCACAAACTAGATAAGGAATGCCTCTCTGGAAGATAAGCTCTCATCAAGTTAGGGAACAATGGAATTTCAGTCTCTGTTAATGAACATCACAAAGCATGTAAAGACGCTTAAAGGAGGAAAATGAAAGAACAAAGTACAAGAAAATCAGAGCATTTTGTTGGCAACATCTAGAGAGAGAGTGGGAGGCGTGTCATTGGCAGAGAGCAGTTATAAGGACAAGGATAAACTTCAATTGTTTAACAATAATATTCAACCTAGCAAACTAAGAATAAGTAAAATTTACTCCGTAAGAGATCATTGTCACCTAAAAATTGCATCCTGGATTTTACTTATAAGGTGCAATGATTAAGAAACAGTAATGGAAAGCACCCACTATCTCAGGGACAAGAGAAAGCAAGTTTATCTATCACTAGAAGATAATTCTTTATTATTCTTTTGTTTCTTTAAGAGCATGGAAAACAAAATAAATAACACAACCCAGAGAATAACAGTCACATGCACAGCCGCATTTTGTCAGCAACATCAAGTATGGGAGTTTTTCAATAGGACAGCACCTAATAAGATACAAGGTAATAACCGTTTAGTGGAAAAAATTAAACAAATATTAATAAATAATTATATTGTAGGATACAAATTGCAGAAAAGTGAGCAGCATCAGTACTTCCTTCAAAAATATGCACCAATAAGCAGTACTTTGTTATTGACTCTGCCACCTGAATACAGAATGCATATAAAATATTCTACTTCGAACACCATTTCACTGTAATAAGGAAAATTCTGGTCGAACATTAACAAACTCACATTTCTGTTGGTCCATATTGATTTTTCCAATTGACTTGACTCGGCATTTTCACCTGATAATCAGGAATATGAGAGCATACAGAAAAAGAAGTCTATAATTCAATTACAAAACAATAGGGATTTACTATGTAGACTCACATAATTGCAGGGTGGACTCAATTCAACTAATAACTGAGTTAGTGGGACCCACCCACCTATTAGTAGAGTGTGGGTCTACCCGCATTTATTGGAGTGTACATAGACCACCACAAACTATATTATCAGATCATCAAGAATTATGTATGATGCACGGCACCATGACCATATATGCAATTTAAACTCAATCACATCAAATGTATTATCAACCGTTTTATCAAATAGTTACTTGATAAAATGCTTCAGCCACCTACTGCAGCTACTAGCATAGTTACTACAAAAGTATCATGATATGCAAGCATGTGCGCTGCTGCTAACACACACACAAAGAGATGTGTGTATGTTATCAATAAAAGGGATAAACATTTGAACAATTAAAGAAAAAAAAATATGCCATTGTGAATTTTGAAATTAATCATATACAAATTTCACATTACAGATCAAGGTACTAAAATTCGTTTCAATAAGTCTAGAAACATAAACGATTTGTCAAGCACTATGGAAATAGCATGAAAACAATAAATTATTTAGAAACACATTGAAACATATAATAAAACATATTATAATAATTATAATTATTTAAGATGATTAATTTAATACATAAAATGCTCATACATACCAAAATAAAAATGTTAACATAGACATACAAATTAAAGAAAATGATCAAATTACAATGACATCCAACATTAACAAATAAAAGCCAACCCTAGTTTTATTCATAATGCTCAAGCCTAGGAAGCATCTGTATAATTAAAACTACATAATATATATAATTTATGTATAAAGAAATTATATAAACAATAGTTTCCGTTAACAAGAAATTCATGTTATTTATTGTTTTTCAACAAAGTAGATTGAAAATTAATAACAAAGAAAAAGAAACTGGAAATAAAAAAATAAAAAATAAAAAAAAGAATTTACTTGTATGAAAAAAATATTCTCCTTTATTATTAAGATAAGAATCATTTTTACTTTTTTGGCTACACCAAATTTGAGGGGTATGTTATTTTATTATTATTATTATTATTTGTCAATAGGGTAAGTTATTCTTCTTCTTTTTTTGGTTAGTCTTTTTGTTAGTAAAAACAAGCCTTTAAGAAGAAAGCATTGAACTAGCCATATATATATAGGCCTAGACAGAAAGCAAAAGAAAAAAAGAAAAAGAAAAGCAAATGTCACTTAAATGAAATGCAACAGTTTAAGTCATCTTCTCCACCAAGATGCAAGGGCACGAAAGGTGGAAGAGCTGAACAAATTTACACAGCCCAATACGCCATTGTCCATAAGATTTTCATAAAAGCTAACAAAAACAGCCTTTGTTAGTCGAATCAGAGCCGGTTTCGAAAGGTTTCAATTCGAAATGGTGGAAACAATGTCGTTTCAACAGAAGCTCCATGGTTTTGTTTCTGTGGGTGTGTTTCACTTTGGTTAGTGTGGAAACCGAAATGTTTTGCCAGTTTTGAGCGAAACGAAATGAATTGAATTTTTGACGAATCTGCAAGCTACTGGAAGTCATTGGTTTCTTGCCCAATCCCAGGATGGGAAAATGACTTCCACTCCTTTAAAGCAGAATCATTTTGATCCTCATAGGGCTTCAATTGACTAGATAGCTTATATTTTCTTTGAATCCACTCATTTTTCCAATACCAAAAATGAGAGAATAACGAAAATGTTATCATGTACATGATTTTCCACGAAACAAGCATGCCTTCAGAGAAAAAATGAAAAGAAAAACAAGACCTAATAGAAGGCATGCTCAGTATTAAAAAAATAAAATAAAAAAAACACAACATAGATAAAATGAAATAGATAAACGCATTGGTTACTCTATAACAGTCACAACATGCAACCAAAAAGTCATCTAATCTTCCTCTTACGTCTGAATATTTCCATAAAATCTCAATTGGCTCCCTCACCTAGACACACAAGACACAAAAAGACCAATATATACATATAGTTTATATATATATATATATAAATAATATATATATAGGGAAATCTTAACATCCACCAATGTGTGTGGAGGTTAGAGATATCCACTTTTTTAAGTGGACAAAAAACCCAAGCTTCTCTTTTAACCACAACTTGCAGGCGAGTATTTTAGTAATCTGCCTAAAAATTAATAACAAAATATTCAGTTCCCAACAAAGCTCTCACTCTCTTAGAATCACTCCTTAGTCAACTCTCTCTCTCATTTTATTTTCTATTTCAGACAGGCATCCCTTCTTTCCTGCCCTCCCATAGTGGTTTTACACTCTAACCTCCAATGATGAAGTAAAGACAAGCTTGCAAATTATTTCTTCTTTTTGCCTCTTTTTTTTCTCACTTTCCTACCAGAATAGGAGTAAGCTGGTTCTTTTTTCACAAGGAAGGACCCATATTTCAAGCTTTAGGTTTTTTTTTTTTTTTTTTTTTTAAAAAGGACATTACAGTAATAACCCCATTCATTATTATTTTTAAAACTGAATAATTGGGGTCTTTTGTCTAATTAAACAAGAGGACAATGTTAACTTTCACTCACTTGCATGTAAGTTAACAGCACCCATATATATATATATATATATATTGATAGAACCAGAAAGCCAGAAAGCCAGAAAGACAGATATTCATATGATGCAGGCATACATACTTGCATTCTTAACTCCAAACAGAAAATACAGCATGTTCTCCTCTTTATCTTAATGATATTTCTTCTTTTATTAAACAAAATATATATAAACGCAGCATTGACCCATGCCTGCTTGGACACACACGCCAGTATGTGAGCATTTCAAACATTCAGGAAAATCACATTCTATATATATATATATATATATATATATATCATGAAAACCATAACAAATTAGAAGAACTGATTATGGATAGCTTAAAGAACATAATATATAGTGTCATTAAAATTGGACACATAATGCTTAGGTACGCTGCCTATATGCATGAATATCATAAAAACCCATCCATATATGAAAAGACAAATCCAGAGTACCAAATCTTGCTCCATAATATGCATCATCACATTTGAACCAAGTAAGAATCACCCACCTGAAATATAAACAACAAAGAGTTTCTTCTGCTTTTTGGCTTCAATTATTGCTTCAGGTATAGAACCCTTAAATGTGAGTGAAGGTAGGGAATGCTCCATCTGTCTGGATAAAACTCAAGCTTCTAAAACTAATGATTTCTTTATAATCCTGCCAGTTCACATTATAAATGACATATCCGGATGTTAGATTTATCTCTCTGATTTCTGTCAGTGAAGCCATAACTAATTAGACCAATATATACAAAAATGAGATTGGAATCTTAAGGTAGCCTAACCAATGTAATACAAATATACAAATAGAACAAATTTGCAATTATTCATGCACATATTGGCTCTGGCAAAGGAAAAATTTATTACATTTCTCAGGTTGGAGTCCTTTTCTACCATCTACTTGGCCTTTTCCCAATCATGGACACTGTTACTTTCACTGGAATTATTTCTCCACCAGAGGCCAAACAATAAAGAAAATGTATTTTATAGGTGATTCCAAAGAACAAACAGCCATAGAATAGAAAAAGTAACCAACAGTACATGACAAGCATTATTCAAAAATATAACACAAAAACTGCTATAACTACTGCCGCTCACCTAATCTATAAATTGGATTGCATTATGACTGAAAAAAAAGGAAAGGAAAGGGGAGAGAAAAAAAAAAAAAACTAAAACTTAACAATGTGACAAAGTACTAACTAATCAACATATGTTTGACAGAGAGTTTTTCTCCTGATACAGGAAAACATCTAGATAGTTGAAGTACATCTTCAGGCATCTATTGCAATGCTAGCAAGGGGTTGCATAACTGTGTAACAGGAAAGTAGCAAAAAATACCCAACTGTATAGAATCTAATTTCAACCGGGACAATGATATACCCAATCTCATCCTCGTTCTTTGCCCTTAAACTTTGTACTTTCATCCAAAACTCAGGTGTCCCATTTTGCAAATAATTCATGTTTTGACGAACTTCACTTATTCGACTAAATCTTTCTTCGTTAACTTAACTATCCAAACCGTTACAAAATCAATATTTGCAGTTCAAATATCGAATCTTAAACACAATGAAATTCTAATTAATTAATGGGACAGAAACCCATCCAAAAATTGTAAATCAATTCAAACGGTATAAGTAAAAAAGGGATGATCGGTTCATTGCGATCTCCAAAACCAAGCGCAGTGTAGAAAAAGGGAAACAACATAATACCTGATCAAAATTAAGTACTTGAAGGTGTTACTCGGTGAGAGACTGCCTGAGAGAGAGAAAGAGAGCGAGCGAGCGAGCGACAGCGTCAGTAGATGAGATAGTTGGCTAATGTTATGTGTCGGTCCTTGAGAAACGGTCTTGATCTTGCCACGATATGACGATTGTATTCTCATTTCAAACTCGGCTGCTAATCGTGGCGGTGAGTTGCTGGTCAACGGCAATGCTCTAGTTGTTTTTTTTTTTTTTTTTTTGGGCTAAGGGGCACTATTTCATTATTATAATATCTTATTTGGTTTAGCTATTAAAATAATTTTAAATTTTAAGTTTTTCTATCAAATAAAAAAATATTTTTGAATACTTAAAGTTCTAAAAGTTAATATTAAAAAAAAATTACTTTTATAAATAGAAAATAAGAGTAGCTTTAATAAATTGTAATAATTATTTTATTTAAACTAATATAATAATAACATTTGTCAAAATAGCTTTTTTTTAGTAATTTTAATATTTATATCTCTTTTTTTTTAAATAAAATCAAATAATTTTTTTTTAATCTCATAGCGCTTTTACATTAATTTATCTAAATATTTTTTTAGTTTTTTTACTACATTTTTTAACAGTTCTATTTAAAAAATATTTTTACACACAATACTTTTACACATATAAATATTAAATATAGGCTTGAATTATTTTAATTAGAGTAATTATACTTTTTTCATTTTAAAAAAAAAATTAAAAAGTCTTAATTTATTTCCTAAGTACTATATCACTTTCTTTTTCTTTTTCTTTTTCTTTTTTTTTGTGGTTAATAACTTATAAATGCCTTTTTTTTTCTCTATATTACCACTTATTTTAGCTTCTTAGTCTTAATTGAAATACATTTTAACTCAATTTGTTTAAATGTATTATATTATTTTTAATAGAATAAAAAAGAAAATATTTGACACATATACAAGTAACTTTTAATTTTAAATTTAAATAAATAGACTTGAATAATTTCCTCTCTTTTTTATCATCATATGAACTTTAAATTAAGACTTGTACGAATTTAAAAGTTAAACAAGTGACAGATATAAATCTAGACTTGAAAATAACATTTATTTTTCTAAGAGAAAAATATTATTGTGAATGAGAGAATGAAAATATCTAATTATAACTTTAGGAATTTTTGTTCTTTCATTAATAATTATATCTAAAAATTATTAGTTTTTAAATTTATATCAGATGATTTTTTTTATTTTTTTTTTAAGTTTCTACTAATTAATAAATATTTTGAACCTAAATTTTTATTTTTTTTTTAAATACAAAGGTGAAGTGATAAGAACATATTTAATTTTCTTATTTAAGACTTATTTGAAAGAAAATATTAAAGATATGACTCTCTTTTTTAACATAATGTATTAATATGAAGAAAAAATAAGTAAAAATAGAGAGTAATATAAAATGAAAATAGGTATTTATATATGACTCAATCGTTTGAAAATGATAAAAATTCAAAATAGGACATTTTGGTACTTTGAAGAAAATTTTGAGTTTTTTTAGTATTTTTTCTAAAAATATTTTTAACATCAATAGTTTTTCCATCTATCCAAGGGAGGAGAGTGTCATATTTCTCAAATTTTAGACCTTAATATGTTTTAGTAAAACTTAAGGCAGAAAAATGTAATTTACTCTTTTTATTATTATTATCTAAAATTACTTAAAATATATATAGTATTGTGCCTTCTTGCTTCATCATTTTGTACATAAAAAATCATTGAAGAAAGTCAATTTCTCTTATGAATAAAACTTTTTGATTATCAAGAAAGTGATGTGTAATTTTCAAGACCATTAAAGAATATGACTTTGTAGGAGAGTGTCAAAAGAGTAGAAAATAATGGACGGGAGCTTTTAGCTAGCAAATTTAAAGAGATACAACAAACTAGCGAGCTATAATATCTTTTTATATGAGCATATATTTAAAGAGAAGACATAGAGCAATAATGGCTTATAAGATAGCATAGTGCACGGGAATGGTGCATTGCATTCAGACCCTCACTACAGTCAACTTCCTCGATGAAGTATCTTCTCTTTCCCTAGTGAAGCTCTTCTATCATGAAGCTAATCCTTCTTGGTGATTCTTTGTTTCTCTTCCACTTCATATAGAACATCTCCTCTGTTCTTCTTCTATATCATATTGAACATCTTCTTTAGCTCTCCATGGAAAACCCTACTCCCTCTAATTTAGGGGATCTCATAACAAAAACTTCACACCTCAACACCTTTACTGACACAAACAATCTTGACCTTACTCCAAACCCTTCACAGGGACATAATACCAATTCGCTCTGCCTTATTGGTAAACTCATTAGCTTCAAAAAATTCAAGAGATATGTAGTAAAAGTTGTTATTGATAAAGTATGGAAAACAACAAAGCCAGTCCAGGTGACTGAACTTGACTCTAATACCTTTCTGTTCACCTTCTCTCACTAAGCTGACAAGAACCATATTCTTGACAAAACTACATGGTCAGTAAATGATGCCCACCTTGTACTAAAAGAGTGGAACCCCCTCCTAACACTTTATGAAATCGATCTCTTCGTATTTCTCTTTTGGGTCCAACTCCATGGTTTACCTCCTATTTATATAATACCTGATTATATTAAGAAGATAGGCAGGGAAATAGATTCATTAAAGGAAATTAACTTTCCTTCCAACCTAAAAAAGGCAGGCATTAATATTGTAGGGTTAAGATGGAAATTGACATTTATTCTCCTCTAAAGTGTGGAATTGCTAGACTTTTAGATCCAATTCAAATATGAAAGGCTTGCAGACATATGCCATAAGTGTGGAATCCAAGGCTATGAGTTCAGATGGTGTAGAAACAAAGAGATAATCACTATTACTTCAACAAAACTCAGCTTTATGGTCCTTGGATAAAAGCTGATAGTCTTGTCAGCAGTTCTTTTAACTACTCTTCCTTCATGGTTGTAAACTTTCCATTGGGTGTTGATGAGCATGGACCACCATCTCCAAACCAACTTCTAGTGGAAGACAATGTGGATGAATTGCACGCGAAATTAGTGTGTATGGGTGAAGACAACAAAAAGCACAAGTACTCTACAAGCATTTCTAACCAACCCAAAGATGACACATACCCTCACCCCAAAACCACTTCTCCAACTATTATATCCAACTCTTAATCAACCCATCAACCATTCAATTCAAACCCTCAAAAGTAAAAGAGTTCATTAATTGCTAGCTACAACATTTCGGAATCAGTACTAGTTCAAATCCAACCAAACCCAAATTTCCCAAGCACTAATCCAAAAACCCTTACCATGCCTTAACTCCTTCTCTTTTCCTCAACCATTACTTATATTCAATTATTCTCAGACTTTAACCAAGAGACCTCTCAACATTGCCCCACTTTTACGGTAAGCACCCAAACCCTTCCACTCTCTATTTAGCCTAAATGCAAGGATCTTATATCTGTCATTTTTAGGTCTGCTAAATTCTCCAAAACAATTTCTGAAAAACAACCCACTCAAGTTTCTTGCATTTCATCTGAGCGCCTTCCTCTTCTCACTTTTTCACATGGCCTTACTTCTACTCAACCAAATTCTAGAAACCTGAGAATTAAATGGAAGGCTAGAGTAAGAAAATTGGGTTCTTGTCCTTAACTTAATCTTTCTTTTTCTTCCAGTAACTTACAAATTCAAACTTCTAACTATGATGCAAAGGCATAAGAGACAAACCTTGAACGATCTCCATGTTCACCATGATCATAATCTTTTAGAATTATCGAGGTCTAGGTCGTGCCTCTGTAATTTGTCATCTTTGTAACATGGTCCGAGAAATCCACCCTCATATCATATTTCTCTCTGAAACAAAAATCCATGAAAATCATTATTCCACCACCCTAAACAAACTTGGCTTCCCTCATTTAATTTTAGTTGACCCTCAAAACATTGCAGGGGAGCTTTGCATAGCCTACAACACATCAATTAGAGTTATGCCTATCTCTTGCTCTAAGAATCTCATCCATCTTACAATTCATTCCTCCCCTCCTGACACCATCTGAAAACTACTGGCCATATATAGCCCTCCTTATTCAAATAAAAAATAGACTTTTTAGGACAATCTATGCTCAATTTACCGTACCTTTTCTCATCCAACACTTCTCATTGCTGATTTTAATAGTTTTATCCTACCAACTAATAAAAGGAGCAATTCCAAAACTGGTCCATCCATTACTAATATGAACTAGGCAATGAACTTTGTAGGTGTCTTTGACCTTGGATTTAATGATAATCCACACACTTGGACTAATGGCAGAGAAGGTAGAGCTAACTCCAAAATTCGATTGGACAAAGCTCTTGCTAGCTCTGACTAACGCCTTCTTTTTCCCTGTGCTCTTGTCACTTACCTCCTAGTAATTACCTCTGATCACAGTCAAATTGTTCTTAAAATAGAAGGAGAATTTAACTTTCTTCCTCGTCCATTTAAATTTGAAGTTATCTAGACTCGATATGCTGAAAGTAATTTGGCCATTGAAAGTGCTAAGAAGGATTTCACCCAGGGATCTCATGTTTTTTCCCTGAACTTTAAGCTTAAAAAAGCAAAACTAACACTAAAGGACTGGGATAAGAGTCTTTTTGGAAAAATTCAACTCAGGATAAAGTCTCTTAAATAGAAAATTGACTTTCTTCAACAAGAAAAGCCTACTCATAATAATCTTACTACAGAACACAATCTTAAAACTGAGTTAGATAATTGGCTACTTAGAGAGGATGTCCTATAGCATCAAAAATCTAGAGTGCAATGGTTAGAACAAGGTGATAGGAGTACCCTCTTTTACCACGTCTCAACAGTTATCACAAGGAGACATAATGCTATCGAATTCTTAAAACTAGGGTAGAAGAATTAGACTTCCAATAGCAATGATATTGGTTAAGCTTTTGTAGGTCACTTTTCTCATATCTTGACTTCCTCTATTCTATCATTTCCAGATGATCTTAACCAACTTTTTCCCCCATTGTATCACGGAGGAGGACAATGCTTCACTATGTACTATTCCATATGAAAAGGAAATTCGTTTTACTATTTTTAATGTGAATTCTAATAAAGCCCCAAGCTCGAATAGTCTCTCTATCATGTTCTACAAGCATTATTGGACCATTATCCATTCAGATGTTGTGAAGGGCATTCAACACTTCTTCAAGTTTGGATTAATTCTCAAAGAATGGAACTTCACAAATATTGCACTCATTCCCAAATCAAATTCAACTCACATGGTAAATGATTTTAGACCCATAAGCTTATGCAATGTTGGTTATAAATGTATCTCTAAAATCATTGCTAATAGGCTTAAAACTTATCTTCCTCACATCATCTCTCCTATGCAATATGCATATGTAAAGGGAATGGAAAATTAATGATAATAGTATTATAGTCTAATAGTATGTCCTTCCAAGCCAATGGCATTAGATATCTATGGTATATTACTTGTAAATACAGTCTTATTTAGTTATTAATAAAATGAATATGTTTCATTATTATATGGTATTATTATTTATCATATACTTTAATTGCTAGTTAATTCTTTAGTATGAACATGATAAATCTCATAGAATATAAACAATGGAAATAAAAATCATGATGTGATCATGCTTATGAGATATATTTTTTAATCTTTGTTCTTAAATATTCCTAATCATATGATCATTAATAAATGATAATTAATGATCCGGTTAGATTAGTACATGTTATGTTAGCTTAAATGTTGAGAGTGATTGATCTCATGATCACTTGTATAGTCAATACTATAACAAACATGTAGGTGCTTGTTAGAGAACAAGTTCACTAAATTGACTCGATCATAAAACACTCAAATAGACTTTTAAATAGTTATTAATGAGAGTTCTTTGTTATAGTAGTACAAAGGATCTTTAGACCTAAGACATCATATATACCTTATACATAGGTTATCATGCTTTAATACTATCTAAGTATAATTCACTATAGGCTATACAGAGATAAATATTGGATATGACCATTTATGTATGGAAGTATATGAGTGCACAATAAGGTATTTATCACTCTCAATAAAGAGAGAGAATGTTCTATATTATCTAATTAAGACATAACATAGAAAGTCCCTGACCAAGGTAATGTAAAACTAAATTAGAGAATTTAAGTTTCATCATATGAGTTGTGACTTATAGATAGATATATTAAATTAAACAATTTAGGGTTTGACATTAATCCATATTCTAAGTTTAATCAAGAATATTGAATGATGGAAAGATTGAATTGCATGGTAGCTAACAACAAAAAGGTTCACAAATATATTTGTATTATCTGGATAGTCATCATATACTGCTATACATTAATCTTAACTTGTAGGTAACCTAATAATTAATTTAATAATTAATTCTCATTAATGGATAAATCAAAAATTAGTTTTGATTCAAATAAATTAGATATGGATCTAATTAAAAAATATATTAAGTTAATGTGGCCTACTACCAGTTTGATATGAACCTAAGGGGTTACACACAAAGAATTTAATTTGCTTAAGAGAAATTTTAGGCTTTCATGCAATTACAGATAAATGATATTTGAAATTTAAAATATGATTAACTATATTAAGGTTTTCCTATTTTATCTAAAGGTCTAAGAGATAAGATTTAATTTTATCATGTGGAGTTTAGTTATATCATACTGAAATAAGATTAGACCTCAGATATATCATACGTAACTGTTATTCAATATCACAGAAAGCCAAAGTTCTCTACAGAGAATTTTTTACAAACTAAGTGTTTGTGAGACATGAGAAAATCTTATCACTTGTGCTAGCACACAAAGAGATTTTTGGTAGCCAACACAGAGCTCTTGATCAAGTCATTTGGTGTGAATACACTTAAAGGTTGTACACCCTATACAACTTGTGGATCAAAATTTATGATCATCCTAGTCGCTTTAGGAGCTAATATTCTATTTATAAGATTACTAGAAAATATATTGATTCATAAGCAATAGAGATTATCCTAGGGATTTGGTTATGCCAAAAATTTTTAAATTTCCGTTGTGCCCGGCATGGTCAATTTTCTTACATATAGCTCATGAGATTTTTCATTCCATGAAAAAGAAGTTTGGCAAGAAAGGTCTGATGGCTCTGAAAATTGACATGGAGAAAGCTTTTTTTGAGAATTGAATGGTCTTTAATCTATACCATTTTTAGGAATCTTGGATTTTGTGATAAATGGATTAACTGGATTTATCAATGTATTTCTACTCTAAGTTTTTTCATATTGTTGAATGGATTGCCTTTTAGTAAATTCAATGATTAAAGAGGTGTAAGGCAACGAAATCCCCTTTTCCCTTATCTTGTCATCCTTTGTACAGAACTTTTGTCTAGATTAATATAGTAAAAGATTATTGAGAGTCTTTTTTCAGGGTATCAAGATTGCTAGAACTGGGCTAGTGTTCTCACACCTCCTGTTTGCAAATGATCTTATCATTTTTATAGAAGCATCTCATCAACAATTTGCTACTATTCAAGAAATTCTGAATACTTATTGCTCATGGACTGGTCAGAAGGTTAATTCCTCCAAGTCTAAAATCTTCTTTAGTAGCAATGTTAATAGGGCTTTACAAATCTCTCTCAGCAACTCTCTTCAATTGCAATAAGGTGACTTCACTGCTAAATACCTAAAGCTTCCTCTATCCATCCAAAGATCCAAGAAAGCTACATTCCAAGAAGCAATCAAAAGAGTTCGAATAAAAGTTGAGTGTTGGAAGACCTAAACACTCTCAAAGGTAGGCATAACAACTCTCATAAAAACAGTAGGACAAGTTGTTCCACAATACACTTCCCAAACTCTACTTCTTGCAAAATTTGTTTGTAATGAAATTAATGGCATACTGAGAAAATTCTGGTGGGGTGTGAAGCCTAACTCTAACAAAGCACTTTATCCCTATGCTTGGAATAAAATTTTCATGCCTAAGTTTTTTAGAGGCATGGGTATTAGAAGAATCCAGGATGTGAATAAAGCCCAACTTGTGAAACTTGGTTGGAGAATCTTAACTGAACCAAATGCTCTCTAAGTGCAAGTTCTTAAGCATAAATAATTCAGAATTCATTCTTTTCTTGAATCTGATTTCAAATTGGCTTATCTTGACTTTGGTGTGGCATCTCTCTTAGCAAGGATCTAGTTGCTAAAGGAGCTTATATCCAAATTGGCAATAGAGAAGATACTAATATCTGTAAGGACACATGGTTACCAAATTCTATTAAATTTCATGATATTCCCTTTGGTAATCCAAGAATGGGCCTTCTGAGAGTATTAGATCTCATCAATTCTTTGCCACAAAGATGGAATGTCAACAAAATTTATGAAAGTTTTGATGCTGATCAAGCTGATTCAATCCTGAAAATCCCTCTTCCATTCTTTCCTCGCAATGACAAATGGATTTGGTGGCTTGCAAAGAATGGAAAGATCATCTTAAAATCTGCATATTTTGAAACCAGTCACAACGATTTGCAACGATTTGCTAATATGCAAACCCTTAGTAAAAAGACTTGGCTAGCTCTTTGGAAGTTTAAGCTCTCAAAACAATTCAAAATTTTATGATGCAAATTCTTTGAAATATCCTTCCCACTAGAAGTGTGTTAATACTGTAACCTACAGTCTATTAGTTGTCGTCTTTATAGTTTACATGATGAAACTCTTAAACATTGTTTATAATGTGACTTCATGAAAAAACTTTGGTTCAGTTCTCCGTAGGGAATTCGCATTGAGAGTTTTGATTATCTATCTATTCAAGATTGGTTCAATTTTCTCATCAATAAAAACTCAGTCTCGGCCACTCTTCATCTTGATCATAGAGAATTGCTTTTATTTGCCTCTACAGCTATTGACTCCTTCTGGTTTTACAGGAACAAGATCACCCATGATCAAAATTATTGTCTGCCTAATCTTGACAGAGTAAGCTTTCTATTGAAAAAAAGGTTCCAGGAACTGACTGGCCTTCTCTCTCCTAGATATCATGATCCAGCTTCCAATATTTGGTCCTTACCTCCTAAGGGATGGACTAAAATTAACTTTGATAATATTTGGTCACATCCTCATTGCGATTATCGCCCAGATTTACAACACAAGTCCTCTAGTTACCAAAGCCGAAGAATGTAAACAAGCAGTATTATTATCCCAAAGATTTTCTAATTCAAGCTATGATATAATTGAAGGTGATAGCCAAAGCATCATATTGGCTTTAAAAAACCCAAATGATAACTCAAACTGAGAGATAAAACCTGGCATTCAAGACTCACTCCTTATCTTTTCTAATCCACAGTGTGGGTTGCAAGGAAGGTCTCTAATGCTATAAATTATGTTGCCCACAATCTGGCTAATTGGGCTCTTTCTACTTGTATTACTAGAAATGCAACTAATCATATGCTTACTATCAACTCTATAAAAGGAGTCTTTTGTATCTGTTTCTAATATCCAATGAATTACCTCTTAGCCAAAAAAAAAAAAACAAAAGTAGGAAAAACTACTTAAAGGGTGTCAAACCTACTACTAAAAAGATGGAAAGGTAGGTTTCAAAAACATATTGTGTCAAGGTAGGTTCCTGCCACTCATGCCATCACCAAGGGAGGGCAGCCATGTTGTTTGGGAATAACCGAGTATCGAAGACTCAGTTGAACCTAGTTTTACCTCAGTTGCATGCAAGCCCGTGAATTGTTGTCCCCCACACCCTATGATATCCTCCCCTACTAGACATGCTTCCTTCTCCTTATAAATTCACCCCATCCCTTAATGATTTAAATCTTTACCCCTTTGTATGCAGGCTTTCCCCATTTCCGAGTCATTCAAGCTCCTCTTGTCTTTTGCACCCTTGATAGCTTTGTTTTCTCCAGAGAAACTTAGTTTAATTGTGGATTTTAAATACCCAAACCATTCCTCTTTTGTAGGCTATAAAACAATGAATTTCACTTTAATTAGAATTAAGAATCATGTTAGGGCTGTGTTGTTGAACTTCCAAAGAGACTCCTTCATGTATTAAACCTTCAAAACACATAAACTAAGTTAAGCATAAATATTACTCTTATAAAACACCTAAATCCTAGTCAAAATCAACTAGGATTTGAATCCCAATACGATATGGACTTTAACTAGGAATTTAACTAAAAACTAAACAAAATTCAACTAAAACTCAAGAACATAGCTAATATAATCAAAATAAAAAAAAAATTTAATTTATCACACCTCCAAATTTAAAGTTTTGCTAGTCCTCCAGTAAAAGAAAAACAAAAACACAAATAAAAATGACAAGCAAAAGATAAATCAAACTAATTCAATGATTTCCAAAGTATCCTTAAATATATTACTAAAAATTATTAACTTAAGGACAATATAGGCAATCATGTAAATTTATAATTCAATTCAAGCATTAGTTTTACTCTCAAATAGATTTTCACACGTGTGTGCATGATCTTTTTACTTAGAACTTCAATGCAATCCAGATAAGTTAATTTCTATGAAAAGTAGAGCTTAGCACTTAAACCCCATAAGTTTGCCTTTAATCACTCTCTCCATTAATATAGACTAACAATCGGTTAAGCATCATTAGGACTTTATACAACTTGTAATGTAAGGCTAGGGTAATTGTATAATAAAATATATTTTTGAAGCTTAAAATTACCCTAAGCACATTATTTCATTCTAAAACCTTTTAGAGAACTTCTTTCACATTCTAAGTAATACACCCATACTTAGCTCCCATTTTTCTTTTATTTCTAGTATAAACATTTTTTTTCTCTCTCACCCATTCCTTTTTCTTTTCTTTTTTTGGGTCAAAATTTCTAGAAATTATGGTCATAATTTGAAAACATTTCGTACCCCTAAACTTAAAATTAACGTTGTCCTCAATGTTACAAGAAAGAACACATGGTACAAAAAAATAATACTTTAAGCACAACTTCCTTTTGTAACCACTCCATGGCACACCCCCAAACTTATTTCAATATATTAAATAGAATGGGGTGAATATAGGCCACACACACATATACATACATACATACATACATACATACATACATAATATATATATATATATATATATATATATATATATATATATTATACTTTCTTTTCTTAACTCCACCCTTCTTCCTTCTTTTTTTTCATCATATAACTCCATAATCTTTCTGGAAAGATCAACATGCTTGAGAGTAAAGGGTGAAAAAGGAAAGTAAATAAGGGCTAGGCAAAAAATTAATGTGGTTGAACAAGAAAAGGTCGAATAGGCTTTAAGGGGTTTACTAGGGATAACATATGTCAACGTTGACTTGAAAAGTTCAAGCGGTCCAAAGATTGCCTCAATCATGTCCTTAACTTAAGATTGTCTATGATTTTGCCTCAAGAGATAAACAAACAAATCTAGGGTTATTGACCAAAACTAAACTTCCTAAACATAAATGGTCTCTAAATAAGTATGTCAAGTCTAAGTAAAAGATCAAGTGCATAAATGTTAGAAATCACATCCTAATAATGTTACTAACACAAAAATTTAACATAAACTCAAACCATGCCCATAATTTTTCAAAAATAAAAATCATATTAACCACAATATTATCATTGGAAAAAGGAAATCATCAAAAAAGCATAAACCATGTTGAGCAAAAGACTAACTAAGAAAAATAAGTACACTAATAAAACCCTCCCCTAAACTTAAGGCAAACATTAAACTTAATGAAAAAAAAATAGAAAAAGGAATGAAGGATAAGAAAAACTCTCTTATCAATGATAAAAAGGTGGAAAGCTCACTAATCCTATTTCTTGTTGTTTTTAGTAATGCCTAAGTTCATAGGAGGTAAAAAATGATGTGCCTGTATGAAAAATAAACAATACTTAATATGAACTAAAACATAAATAAAAAAGATAAAGGAAAAAAATTAGCGAAACTTGGGTTGGCTCTTAAGAAGATATTGATTTACAGTCATCAACTTGGCTATTAGAAAAATGCTCCTAAACCAGCAGCTTTCTCCCATAATAAGTGTCATGTAACATTATATATGAGTCTCAATTCATGATGCCCTCAAGCTTGGTAAGATATGGAAGTATTTGGCATATGCACTTAACATTACTTGGC
Source organism: Quillaja saponaria (assembly GCA_029379385.1). Taxonomy (NCBI): domain Eukaryota; kingdom Viridiplantae; phylum Streptophyta; class Magnoliopsida; order Fabales; family Quillajaceae; genus Quillaja; species Quillaja saponaria. Next base: position 9,454,014 of record CM055606.1, read on the forward strand.
CTTGAAACTCTTGCTTGGTATTGAGAAGGAATGGTGCTAAGAATGGTGGTGGAAGAGTTAGCCACATAGGATCTTCATATATGTAACATTCAGTGGCTAGTTGAAACTTAAGAGATTGTGTTTTTTCTTCTATAATTATATCTTGAGTTGCTTCCTCATTGTGAAAGTCTTCTTCTATAACCAATTAAGGGTGAATAGTTTGGTTTATTTATGGATTTCATCATATAATTCTTTTTCTATGACCAAATTGGGCTCAATAGGTTGGGCACAAAGGATTTTCTCAAGTGATTCATTTTCTATGAAGTGAATACATGGTGGAAATGAACTTTGTACCCTTTCTTGAGACATCTTTAAAGGCATCTCATTTGGTGTAGGCACACCTTCACTAAGTGTAAGTTCATTCTCACTTGATGTAAACTCATTCACGAGTAAGAAGAGATAGGTTAAGGTCTCCAACAACTCATAAGCTTTGTCCTCTCTTAGATTCATAAAACTTCCACCAGCTAGCTTATCAACCACCGTCATTGTCTTATCATGCAAACCATTGTAAAATATGGAGTTGAAGCCATTTTGGTAAGTCACAATTCGGACATATGCCCAACATATAGCTAAATCTCTCCCAAGCCTCTTGGAATGATTCCAAGTCAAAGTGAGCGAAACTTATGACGTTGAGTTTATTAAACATCTTCAATATACCTCACAAAACAATAAAATAAAATTACAAAGATAAAAGAATAAAAATAAATAAATAAATGAGGAAAAAAAAACGTTTGAATTAAGATTAAGATTGCTTGGTATTAATGTTAACTAAAATTAGTAAAACAACTCCCCCACAACGGTGTCAAAAACTTCTTGTTGATTTTAATCACGCAAGTGTACATATCTTTAACAAGTAATATAGAGTAAAGTAGAGTGTCAATCTCACAAGGAATTGTAACTAAATTTAGCTAAGTACTAAAATTAACATACTTATAATTTTATTCAAACAACCAAATTAAAGATGCAAACTCTAATACTAAACTAAACCTAACTAATGACAAATTAAGCTAGAGAATTCAATGGATAAAGGCTTATAATTAAAATTTCCATCAACACTTCACTTGCCTTATTATTATCTTGTCTTGCTTAGTTATGATAACAAATTATTAAGGTTCTAATTCAATTATAAGCATAATCTTATGTCTTACAATAATATTTTTCTTAGTTATCTATATTCCTGTGTGAATCAGATTAAGACAATTACTCATTAAGATTAGACCTAAATTGGCTACACAAGGCATATAGGTACATTCATATCCTATATACAAATCAAATTCAACAATCATGTGTATGAATTCAATCAAGTGCTATTTCATTCAAGGCTAAGCCTAAATTCTTTTTCCAAGCTCCTTTAGGTTTCCACATCAATCTAATTGTTAGCTAATCAACTAGAAGCATTAAGCATAGAATGAAATAAATAATCATATACCAAACCCTAAGCAATCCATAAATAATAAAAACCATCAAGCTACATGTTGAGTTCAATTGTAATTCTAGAAAATAAATTAGTTCATGCTACCTAGTGTAAACATAAACTCAAAAATGTAAACATCAAAGAAATACAAGAAAAGTAAAAAATGAGTAGAATAATAGAAAATCAATAGGTAGTCAGTCTTCAATCTTCTAACATCCAAGCTTCTCTTGCCTTCTTCAACCTTTGATAGCTTCCTTTTCTCCAGAAAAACTTAGTTTAATTGTGTCTTTTGAAATCCTAAGTCATTCTTTCCATGACACAAATTACAATAATCAATGATCTTAACATAAGTAATTCCATTATACATGGAAGCAAGGTGGTCGTATTGCAATATTCACTGCACCAATGCATCTGACTTAGTAGGTTTTCTACATGCTTTCCAGTTATTTAATAAATTTGTGCCTACGCTGCCTATCATAACTTCGTTATCTTCAAAACCAAAACATGCTAAGGCTGTTCATTGACAAAATTAATTAAGTTCTAAATAGACAATCAAAATATACATATATGTTTTAGTAGATATATAAATACTATGTTAAATTATGTTTATGAACTTACGGAGATAAGGTGGCAAATAGAAAGTGGCAATTCCTTCCATGCACATGCAACTGAGTATAGGCACAATATTGTTGTGGCCAATATGATCTTGAACATGATCATCCTCATATTCACTTTCACTTTCACTTTCACTTTCCTCTCTAGCTGTATGCTATATAATTAGTTTGGTTTGCCTGCTCTGAAATAGTTTTCTTTTAATTTATAGAGAAAACATTACATTCAATTTTGGATAGCTATTAATTATATGCATGCAACAGCTCAATAGTAGGTAATTTGATTGAGTCTCATCTATTTTATTTACTAATTAAGTGTGTTTGGACTAACTTATGCATAATTCAATCAATCACATATCTGGTTCAGTTAAAGAAAGATCAAGTATATCAAGATTTAAAAGTTTATGAGAATTTTACTCCTCAAAGCTTCCATTAAAAAATTCGAACTTAAGAAGTCAATAAAACACACATATATTCTTGACCATCAAAACCAATCCCTTTATGGTTATATTCTTTTATTATTGAAATTATTGTAAATGCAACAGAATGCGTACATATTCCCTCTAGGAGGTTTGCTTTAATTGGACCCCAAGGATCAACCTCACACCATTCACGAGGTTGGTGGTGCCGGCGAGAGCCTTATGAAGTTATGATCTATCATCCATAGGACCATAGCAGTAACTAAAACGAACTTGTTAATTGAAAATTTATTAATTACCAATAATAAGTTAGCCTAGCGATCAATTTAATACTCAAGAAGTGTTCCCTCTGTGAGATTGAGCGTTCGAGTTCCCTCGATGGCTCTTGTTGGGGGTAAATCTACATTCACATGCATGATCATGACCACTCTAGGAGGAACTCTTAGCTTCAGCCCCAACATAGGTGCGGTAAGGTTCTTTCAGATATAGGGTGATAGTGATGTAGACACAATGTTTTCCTGTCAGAATGTGTAAAGTACCCTACCTACATTTCCATTTTGTTCACCAAAAACAAAGAAAAATAATTAATTAATATATGAATTTTTGTAATTAATTAATGTGAAATAGAGGCTTTGTCATCGAATTATGAAGGGACAATTGAAATGTAAAATTTGATAAGTATCTAAATGATTTTGTTAAATGAAATCTGTTTGACGAATTAAGCTCATATGTGAAGTACATGCATATATTCAACTTTACATTTATTTGCATAGAATAACTAATATAAATCCATAATCTTCTTCGCATGGCCTGCAAGCCGAAATACTAAGTTTATAAGGTGAAAGATATTGTATGCTGCCCTTTAGATGAGCCAACATTTAGGAAATAAACAGATTGATCATCAGTTAATTTGTATACCATTTTTTTTCAATTTTCTAAAAAATCAAAACTTGGATATTTCACGTGATAATTTCTTATTTGTCAATTAAATTAATTTTTTATTTTTTAAAAAGCCAGATGTTAATTTTGAACTTGTCAATTAACCATGTTATCTGCCGCACATTTTTCATCCTTCTCTATATGCTCACATCTTCGCCAAAATTAATTTGATTAATGGAATGTGATGGTAAAAACCCAATTGAAGTAATTTTTGTAATTAAAAGGATTCAATTACAATAAAATGAAATGTAGAGACAAAAGTGATTTTGGAGTCAAATTACAGAGATGAAAAATGAAAAAGCAATTTTTCAATTTTTCTAAGGTGATTCTAGTCCTATGAATATGCAATTTTCTTCAATAAAGACATATGTAAGTTCTCAAGATTTCAGTGTGATTAAGCCTGCAAAACCACCACCAATATAGTATTGAAGAATATATTTGGATTCAATATATATGATTTAGAGTAAATTTGATTCTTCTCTCTTAAAGTTTACAAAGTTGTAATAATATCTAAAATCTAGGAATAGATAGAAAGTTGTGTTAAATATAATTTTGAAAAAAAAAAAAAAAAAAAAAAAAACTCCACAATATATCTTCAAAATACTAAAAGGTACTATTTTTAATTTTCTTAATTTAATTCTAAATACTGACATATAAAAAAAAATTTCTATAATTTTTATAATTTTTTTCCCCTAAATATCAATACCTTATGTTAATCTTACATAAAAAATAATAATTTAACATAATATATTTATTAAAATAAAAAAGTATTTTACACATGTATAGGTAAAACTAGTTTAAATATTAAATAAAATAATGTTTGATTAATTAATTTATTTATTTTTATAATATGAACAATCTAAAAATATAAATTTACAAAACATAAATTCAAGCACTTACAGAAAAAATAGACAACTAAATCATAAAAATTTATTCATGAGAAATATTATTATTATTATTATTTTAAATATGAAAGAAAAATATGAAAATATCTAATTAATTTTTAGAAGTTTTTATTTTTTTAATTAATGATTATATCATAATTTATTGGCTTACAAAAATTTATGTTATTTGTTTTTTTTTTTTTCTAGAAAAATTAGAAAATATACTTAATTATTATTTCAAACACATAAAATTATAAATATAACAGCTGTAAGTGATAAAATAAAATAAAATTAAAGAATAAGGATTTTTTGGAATTAGTTTTAAAGGTATAAATTATTTGTTTTGTAAATTTATAGAAAATTTATTAATTTTTAGCAATACTTTTAAATTCATTAAAAATTATTCAATTTTAAATCTACAAGGGTGAAATATTTTCTTTTTCATATTATTAGAAATAATATATTAAAATTATTAAGTTTTAACACACGTATTTAAAATTATTAATTTCTAAATTAGGTATAATATCAATCACTTCATGTCCATCCGATACATCTACTATGGTTATTTCGTATCTCTCTTTTTCTTTTCGTATGATTTTACAAAGTACTAACTTTTTTTAATGATAAAGTGTTATACGAGTCAGTGTGCAAGTCGACATTATCATATATATAGAGGAAGTGCTCTAGATTATAAATAAAGTGTTGAAATTAAAAAAAAAGTACTTACTAACTCTCTTTAACTTCAACTTCAGATATGTCACTACATATTTAAATTTTTGCAGTCACCTTACACTGTGCTCTTCAAAATAAACCTTGATTACTCCAGCACTAAGATCAGTAATAAAAGCAAAAGCTTATGTAGAAAGATCAATGTAGAGGACAAAAATCAACGATTTTAACATAAGCAGTTGCATGATTGAAACAAGGTTGTCATACTGCACTATTCTTGGCACAATGTTGTTGTCAATATGATCTTTAACATCCTCATATTCACTTTTCTAATTATATAATCCGATCAGTTTACCTTATTCTGAAATAGTTTTTGTTTAATGTATAGAGAACATGATGTTATAAGTATTATATTTAATTTTAAATAACTATTATGTGTATCCAGCAGCATATCACTGAAAAGTAGAATAAGTATAGGCTATCCCTCTATTATTAGAACTTTCGTATATGCAAAAGAGTATTTACGTAAATAATATAATAATCTCCTAATTTTACTATAGGAAGTTTGAATTATTGCACCCCAAGGATCAACCTCACACCATTAACTAGGTAGGTGGTGGCCAGCCAGAATCTTGTAATGAAGGTATATATGCATGATCATAATTAATCACTATTTGAGGAAGTAGCAAAGGCGAACTTGTTAATTGAAAGTTGCATGAATATATGTAATTTAATGTGAATTATAGTCAAACTCTATAATTATATGTAATATATATTGATTAACTAATCAACACATAATAAACACCTAGCAACAAAATAAAATAAAAAATTAAACACTTGCATCAAGTTTAGAAAGGAATAATTTTTTTTTCCTCCATTTATGAGTCTCTCTCGTTGGTGGATACCCTTTTCACTTGCCTGTTTATTCCTTCTTTAACTGAGTATCTTACTCTCAGTTTTGTCCCTTATATAGGCACCGTTTGGTTGTGCGGCATGGGCTGCAATTGTCCTTGGATTGGGTTGCTTTGGGAGACTGAGCCATAGACGCATAAAGTTTGGCACTTTGCGGCTCATGAGGCGCTTCTCGGATGCGTGTCTAGGTTTGAGGTCTTACCATTTGTTTTTCCTTTGATGTCCTATATCTTTAAGTTTTATTTCTTTTTTGTCTCTATCAACTAAATTTCTAGACAATCCAAACACACTAAAAATAAATATCTTTTTATAATTAATACAAAATATTTAACTTTTCAAACCATGGTCACAAATCACAATTTTTAGACAACCCAAATACACTAAAAATGTGGAGAGACAGATATCATGATTCTCACCTCTTTTCCAATCCAAACAGACCTTAGACTAACACCCAAAAGAGACATGTTTGAATTTTTCCATAAGAGATAAGTTTTTTTTTTTTTTTTTTTTAAGGGAATTTCATAGTAAAACATAAAACAAAGATTATTATAGTAGCTTTTGATATTTATAAGGAGTTCGATATGGTTATGAGAGGAAGTTATTGGGAAGTTATATAAAGTAATATCTTTTATAATTATATTTAAACCCAAATGACCCATTTGTAATGGTACTTGACCAAATCAATTATTCTTATCTTCATCTTAGGAATGCAGTTCTACTTTAAGTAGTATAATGATATATTCTCCAAACTCGTTTTCTATTATTCATCTCTATCTACAACACTTTTCACAGTTTCAAAAATAATGTTATCTTTATATATTTATTACCATAATAATAACAAATCACTTGTACTTTGTCTTGTACTTTTGAACCGATAGATATCAAAGACTATTCATAATCATTTGATTTGAATTTTGAAACAGTTTGCTTTTGCCATCAACACATATGGCATCACTAGCCGCGGCAATCATATCTCCATCATTTTCATACCCATTGCATGATGAAGCTACGAGGTAAATCATTACGAAAATTGCATAAAAATTATCGACCACTTAATCAGATAACATTCATGTTAAACTCAAATTGTTCAATATATATATAGGAAGAGAGACACTCATGTTAAGCATTTTAATTTGTTATTTTGGGGATTTGTTCTAAGTTACATCCAATTCATGTAAGCAGGCCGAGAATGGTTATTTGTATGTAAGAATTTTACTTGTTAATTGTTTAACCCTAGTCAACTTGTCTGGCCTTTATTTAATTTGAGAACAAATTATAGGATATTCGAAATGATATTCGAAAATAAATGAGACGGTAAAGAGTGGGAATAAAAGAAAATAAGGACTTTCTCTCTTAAAGAAGAGGAGTGAGAATATGAAAGAAAATTATGAAGAGCAAAAGTAAATGCATTCATTCATCCAACTTTGCTCCTCTAAAACACTAGTCGGTACTATACCTCCATGATATCAGTCGATCATACTTGTAAAAGTCAATAGTTCTAGATTTTTTTTTGATAACTTCGGATACTTATATTTTTTGAAAATTACGAATAGATGGTGTTCTATAAACATGTTGTCAAATTCTTAATTTGATACTTTTTTCACCTTGGTAACTCTTACTCCTTCTACTTTATTCACTAACTCTAGTGCAAGTAAGTTAGATTATGTCTATTACCTTACAAGAAATTACTGTAACTACGTCTACAATTTGACAAACTCAGACACACATACACAAATTTTAATACAGATGCATAAAATTGCATAAAATATTTAAACGCGAATGTAAATACTATTTTATACACTCTTTTACTGCTTTAATTTTGGTGTCATTTTTCACCAAAATATATGGGTATGTTTTCTTATTATCTGCATTTGCAAAGACAAACACAGATACAAAGGAATATTTTATTTATAATAATGAGTATTTGTGTCTATCACTTAATGTATATGCATCTGTACTAGAAGTCGTATATATTTTTCCCTAAATTTAAACCTAAACTGTGTATTTCCTTTCCCCTTCTCCCTCTTTCCTCTGCTATGAAACTTTTTCTCCCCCCATACAATTCTCCTAATTTTAGAAATCACTAGTATTCTTTTGAACTAACTAGACAACTTCACATTTCACTGTTCTTCTTTGAAATCCCAAGTAAATGGCTTTTAATTTTTAGAACTTGTGCATCATGGTAAACCCAGTAATTATGATAAGTTTGAAGTTTTGGTCTTGTGAGTTTCTTCTTAAATCTCAACCACCTCATTACTTTAAAATTTAATAGTAATTCATGTAAAGTCAGCTTAGCAGACTATCCACATGATGCCATTTCAGTGATTTGAAAGCAAATGTTTAATAATTTTGTTAAAGGCTTGTGTGTGTGTGTGTGTAAAAGAGAGAGAGAGAGAAGCACAGAAGTGACAGAGCTAAATTTTGAAAAGAAATTCAACTTCTGGAAGTTGGGGATGGGATAAAGTGTTCTATTTTGTGTTTTGTGTGTGAGAGAGAAAGAGTTGAATTACATGGAAGATAAGGTGAATTGGCATTGATATGTGACAGTGTGTTTAAAAGATAAATTCAGAAAAAAGATAGAAGGTTTATTAAAGAATGACTGAAATTATATAAAGTTGGGAAGACAATGGAGAACATGAAAAGATGTAGACAGTAGACGGTATTGGATTAAATTGAAGGCCAACAACGAAGAACATAAGGGAAATATTGAAAGACATAGAGTTGGTAAGGGGCAGAAGTTCATCACCCAAAAAGCTTTTTCCATTTCTTTTTAAAATTTTCTATTTGGCCTTCAAGTCAATCCACTACTACTATTGCCTATGTTATAATAGCTAGTGATTGTATGCTTTCAAATCTATTTGGTGCCATGAGAGGTGTATTTTCCATTAGCCTCTTGTTTTGTTGCTTGTTATTGCATTGGGAGTCTTCTTTTTGACATAGTTTTAATCTTTTTCCTCTTATTTTGCTTTGACATTTATCCATATTCCATATTGCCAATGATTATATGGATTTTAGTCCCTCATTTGCTTATTTTATATAATCTACCTATAGTAGTTTATGATATAAAAAATAAAGAATTTTCTGTTATTGTTTACTTTTTTCTGTGCATGCAACTAAAATTAACCACGACAGACTAATACATTTATATTGTGAATGGGCAAGAAATATATATGGATCAACCCGAAAGGTTTATTGTGAATGGGCAAGAAAATAAAGTTTGTGAGTTATCTAAATCCTTATATGGATTGAAACAAGTCCCGAAACAATGGCATGAAAATTTTGATATATATGTGATAGAAAATGGTTTTAAATCAAATAAATGAGATAAATGCTTATACTAGCAAATCTATTGGTGATTTTCATATTATTATTACCTTTGTATGTGGATGATATGTTAATTTTTGGTTCTAATTTGAATATAGTTAAAGAAACCAAAAACTTGCTTCACAAAAAATTTGATATGAAAGATCTTGGTAAAGCTAATGTTATTCTTTACATGAAAATTGCTAGAAAACATGATGAGTTATATTTAGATCAAGCACATTATATGAATAAAATCTGGCAAAAATATAATTATGTTAATTGTAAGCATGTGACTACTCCTTTTGCAACTAATGTTCATTTACAACCCATGTATGATGATAGATTTATTGTAAATCAAAAGGAATATGCCAGTATAATAGGGAGTTTACATTATGTAACTGATTGTACTAAACTTGACATTGCATATGTTGTAGGATTACTTGGCAGATTTACAAGTAAGCTAAATATTGAGCATTGGCATGCTATAGAACATGTTATGAAATATCTGAATGGCACTAAAAATTATAGTATATTTTATCAAAAATACCCAGTTGTACTTGAAGGCTATTCTGATATTGATTAGAATACTTTGTGAGATGATTCATTATCACTACTGGTTCTATTTTTACTTTGGATGGTGGTTCTATTTGTTAGAAATCTAAGAAACAACAAATAATTGCTAAGTCAACCATGAAAGCTGAGCTTATTACTTTAGCTTCAGCTAGTGAAGAAGCAACTTGGTTGAGAGATTTAATATAAGAAATTTCAATTTGGGAAAAACTAGTACCATCCATCTTAATTCATTGTGACACTACTCCTATCATCGGTCGAGTAAAAAATCATTTTTTATAATGGTAAGTCCAGCTATATAAGAAGAAATTACAGTATGATAAGATCATATTTGAGTAATGGTACCATTCATGTGAGTTATGTGAAATGAAATGATAATCTTCCTGATCCTTTAACAAAATTTCTAGCTAAAGAAAAGATCTGGAATACATCGAAGGGGACGGGTCTTAAGCTTAAAGAGTAGGAAACTACATATGAGAATACCCAACCTAGTGATTAGAGATCCTTAGAGCTATGTTCAAAGGGAAAAATGAATCATAGAGCAGTTTGGAGGTGTGATGCACAACTAAATATGTAAATCCATATATATTTACAAGACCATCCCTATGGTGTATGTGCATCTATTCTGCAATAAAATGTAACGTTGAGTTATTTTAACTCTTAATGAAATCTGTAGGTTTTATGAGTGGAGTGTCACGAATTGCAGAAGCACTCTTGATAGATTTCACCTATGAGAGTGTTGGAGTAAGGCCGCTCCTATGAGAACTAGGCTAAATTCTCTATAATACTCATGAAATTGGGATAAGCACAAGGTTGTAAAATTTGCACATGGACTATTATGTGTAATATACATTTTTTGAATCCTTTAAGTAGTCATAGTTTAAGGTCATACTACCACTATTGACTTTGGACCAAGTTTTGTAGAAATGCTATGTGAAAGTTCAAAGTATTGCTACTTTCATTAAGCATGGTAGTCTATTTTTGCCCAATATTGTATAGAATATATTTTTATAATTGTTATTGAAATAAGTGAGGGATTGTTATGATATTTCAATAATAATTATAATTAAGAATGGAGTTTATGAAGCATATTTTTGAAATTATAATTTTGGGAGTTACAAAATTCAAAATTAAAGAAAAAAAAAAGTTTTGAATGATAGTTACAAGAAAAAATTCAATTGATTTGAATTTGTAACTGTTAGAGTGTAAATATAGGCAGCTTAATTAGTGGGTCAAATTTTTTTATTTATAGTTTCCTTATTTCTGTGTAATTTCTATTACGTATTTGGTTTATATTTAGTCTAGGTTCACTATGTTAGGTTAAACACTTTAGCTTATAAATAGGTTAAACACTTAGGCAACCATTACTGACAAAGAGCAATCCAAGTTAGTTGCCCTTCCTAATTCAAAAGATTTCATCTAGTTCAATCAAGAATATCTAGCTCAGGCTATCACCTAACTTGCCCAATCAGTGACAACGATACCTTCAGGTAAAAAATTTGTCTCTCAAACTTCTCCAATCTCTTCTCAAAAATCACAATCTTTCTATGTGCTAATTTCTTTGGCCAAAACTATTCTTCAAATGAAACCTTAATTTTTTACTAATAATCCCCAATTAGTTCATCAAATGGTTTTTCGCCAAATTGACATTTTATACTCATAGACATTTCAAAAACTCAAAAGTATTATGAATTTATTTTAGTTCATAGTGATTCTGTTGCTATTAAACATTATAAGTCAAAATCGGATGCTAATTTCATTACACATTCTACAATCCAAATCCTAAAGGTAATCTGTTATTCATATTATAAAACCGATCTTTTCAAAATCCATAAATTCTCCAAGCCATTTGATTATATTGGCTACAATTACTGAGATTATCAAACCGCTTAGTACAATATTTTCAATTTCTAAAATGGTGATTATAAGCATTCATGGCTTATATTTTTCAAAAATAAAATCTAATATAACTTTTCTCATTGGTTTTCCTAGAAGTGGTCTTTACATGATCCTTGTACAAAAAACCTTCTAGATGAAGTAGCTAATGGCCTACTTTATTTTGATAAACATTTCAATATACCTGACCATAATCCTGCACTACTGCATTTCTTCTCAAGATTTGCACTAGCATGGATTTATGCATGGCAATACAAGTACCCTAAAGACTTCGGTAGTCATCAAGGTCTTTTGCAAAAATTGTCTCCCCTTCTCCGGTAAGGCTCAATAAAATGGTAGACAAGTTTTAATGCCTCAAAAACTTATGTTACTTCAATCAAAAATTGATTCTAATGGTGACAAATTACTGTTATAACACGGAGTATTGTAACATTTTACTATAGTTTTTTACTGTAGCAGTTATTGTTCAAAATAGTAAATTTCAATTTTCTATTTAAAGAGAGTTGCATTTCTCATTCAAGCAAGTTTTTCATTTCCGAATTCTAAACCAAGTTTAGTCTGAAAGCTTATCTAGGTATTCTTTTAGAGCTGTCCTTCACTTGTATTATTCTATTTTGAATACTATCAATGACATTTTATTTCTATTTTTAATTTCTGTATATCCCTTTCCTGAATTAACGTGCGAACTACCGCCGCTTCTAATTCTTTTTTAATTTATGCATTTTCCTTCCTTGTATTAGTGTGCGGATTACTGCCACTTCGTCTCTCTTTTAATTTATGTCTTTAATTTATGCATTGCATATCATAATCCCCTTAGCAGTCTTGCTACTTCCCAGTTCACTACCCTCGTGATCTTCCTCCGTTCTTATAACCTCATCGGTCCTCTTTTTATATATATATAATATAAAATTATGATCAGATTTATTGAAATGTTGATCAAAATAAAGTAGGCCATTGACTACTTCATCTAAACGGTTTTTTGTACAAGGACCATGTAGTGTCCACCACTAACAGAATCAATGAGATAAATTATACTGGATTTCTTTTTGAAAAATATAAACCATGAATGCTTATAATTACTGTTTTGGAAGTTGAAGACTTGTACTAGGCAGTTTGATAATTCCAGTAATTGTAACCCATAAGATCAAACGGTTGGGAAAATTTACGTATTTTGAAAAGATCAGTTTTCCAGTCAGAGGGATGAATTACCTTTAAAATTTGAATAGTGGAATGCATAATGAAATTATCATCCGATTTTGACTTATAATGTTGATAGCAACAGAATCACTATCAATCAAAATAAATTCATAATATTTTTGGGTTTTTGAAATGTTTATAGATATAAAATGTCAATTTGGTGGGAAAACTATTTGATGGACCAAGTGAGGATTATTGGTAAAAAAAAAAAGGGGTTCAATTTGAAGAATAGTTTGGGTTGAAGAAATTAACATATAAAAAAATTAGGGTTTTTGAGAAGAGATTTGAGAAATTTAAGAGACAAGTTCCTTACCTGAAGGTGCCGCTGCCACTGATTCGGCTAGCTGGCTGATAGCCTAAGCTAGATCATCCTGCTTGAACTGGATGCAATCTTTTAGATTGAGATAGGTAACAATCTTAGATTGTTCTTCATTAATAATGTCTGTCCAAGATTGTTTTGAAAGAACCAGAGGTTTTTAAACTAATTGCTGAATTGCTAAAAGGGTCCCTACTGGAAAGGCATAACACTCTTTAGATTATTTTTGAATTGATTGGGATGAGGAATTAGATGGTCCCTCTTTGAATTGGTTTTTTTATTTTGGAGGAGGCTCAACCTTCTTTTCTTTCTATTTTTGTGGCATATTATCTATTCTAAAAAAATTCTTGAGTAAGATAATTGGAAATAGAATTAGAGCTACCTTTGATATATTCAATCTCAAAATAAAATAAAATTGCTTGCCAGCGAGCAAAAATCTGTTTTGATGCTAGATTTTTAACATATTTTTGCATATTTGCAATCAACCTTAACAAAAAAATTTGATTTAGTAAATCACTTTGTAATTTGGAAATGCACAAAACAATTGCTAAAATCTCTTTTTTATGGTATAATAGTTTTGTTATACATAATTCTAATATTTTGATGCACATGCAATGATATATTGCTTTGATGGATTGCTTAAAAATGCCACCATAACTAATATTTGAGGCATCAGTTTTAATAATTTTGAAAGCTTTAGGATTAGGAAGATATAAACATGGCAAATGCTTGACCCTAAGCTTAATTTACTTAATACTATTAGTATGAATGTTAGATCATGGAGAAAGATCAATCCTAAGTCTGTCATGCAAATTGAGGCAACCTAGAAATCTTTTCAACTGAGTTTTGTCAATAATGTGATCAGGAAACTTATCAGCAAATTGAGTAGCCCAATCGATTAGAATGATAGTTCCATGATGAATGTTATGACCAAGAAACCTGATTGTTATTTGAAAAATACGGAATTTTATTCTGGAAACAACCAAACTATTTTATTTAGCAATATCAAAAAAAATAATGAGATGTTTGAAATGTTCATCAACATTTTGTGAGAAGATTAAAACATCATCAATATAAATAATGATGAAATTTGTATAAGGATTAAAAATATCGTTTATGATTTTTTTGGAATTCAGAATGAGTATTTTTTAATCCAAAAGGCGTCATATTTCATTCGTATTGACCAAAAGGAACTATAAAAGCAGTTTTATACATGTCTGATTCTTTGATTTGCATTTTCCAAAAACCTGATTTTAGATCAAATTTTAAAAATAGTTTTGAATAGTATAAACGATTGAGAAGATATTTTTTGTTAGGAATAGGATACCAAATCTATTGAAGAGCTTGATTGAGGAACTTATAATTGATAACTAAACGGGGAGTACCACGTTCAATCTCTGCATTATTATTTACATAAAAAGCATAACATGACCAAGGGCTTTTGCTCTTGCATATTATTTCTTTGGAAATATCGCTAATTTTATTTTTTTGGATAAAATTCAAGCATTTCTTGATTCATCTGTATTGGACGAGTTTTTATAGGAACTTGTCTTTCATGAAAATCTTTTTCATAAGGAAGATTCCATCATATGATATTTTTTTTTTTCGGAAAACATTTGGAAGATCAGAACAGACTTGCATCTGAATTTTTTCTTCAAAAATTTTTTTTTTTTTTTTTTATGGTTCAATCATTAAGTTGTCTTTCTATTCTTTTAAAAGAAATTTCAGAAAGAAAATTGATTTTTATTTTTTTTATTTTAATAAGATTGAGATTTCTAAAAGTGGATTTTTAAAGGAAATGGAAGGAAACAGGTTTGACCCATAACTTCTTTGAATATTCCTTTGTTTATCCAAAAAGAAACTAATTGCCTAATGAAATCAGTATCTAAGATGACTAGGTTTGTGATATTTTTGGCAAGAAGAAATGTTGTTGAAATCTGAAAGGGAGAGTTTTCAATTATTACATTGGAATATTTGTAATGGATTATGACTTCAAAACCATTAGATGAAGTTAATCGTTCAGAAGTTTTTTCATAAAATTTTGTTGGAACTTGTCCTTCCAGGATATAGTTTGAATATGTTCCTATATCAAATAGGGTAATTATTTCGAGGACAAAAATTTTTCCAATGATAAGTTTAATTGAGATTTACCATTTTTGATATGAAACTCGAGTGATTAGATTGAGAAAATTATCACCATAAATACCTAAGTTTTTATCTGAAGAGGAAGACTCGGAATATTTTGATGAGGATGTCTAAAAGATGAATTTTTTTCTCTTTTTGAAGGAATTTGATTGTTGAAATATTTTCTTGTTGTTAAATTTAAGAGCTTTGACTTCAGTTTTAAGTTTTTAAACTTCATGTTGAAGATTTTGAAGAGTTGCAGGTTTTTTCTTATAATTGAATATTTTAGATTGAAAGAGTTAGTAACTACTAGAAGATTGTGAGAATGTTTGCTTATTTTTTCTAGGGTTTCTTTGAGTTTGTAAAGATTATTTTTTTTATCTTAATCATTTGGAAGGTTAGTAAAGACTTCAAAGAGAAGATCATGTTCTCTAGTATGGACATTGCATTCAAGAGTTCTTGCAGATAAATCTGAAGAGGCTTCGTCATCATTTTGGATTTGGTTAATTTCTTCAATATTAAAAGAGGCATGAACTTCACAATCAGATGAATCTTCAATTAGAAGATAATTAAGTTGAGCTAGAAGACTTTTATCGATATTTAAAGTTTTGATTTTCTTTGTAATTCTGTAATATTTTGCATTTAAAATAGACAACATTTAATTTATCTATATTTTAAAAATATTAAAAAGCTCGTTTGTGATTTCTCTATTTCCGAATTCTTTTTCTAGCTTTTTTTTTAGAAATTTTTCTGTAAGTTTTAGGTAATTTAGAATGATGTTTCTTTTTTAGTTTGGACAAACTTTAGGATAATCAAAACCATATTGAGAACAACAACTCCCTAAATCTTTTTGATTAAGAGATTTTTCTGTGACTAATTGTCTTTAAAATTTATCATCTTAACATATTTTTTAAATAATTTTCTGGACATAACTGTAAAGCTATACATAAAATAATTGTTCATAAGGGATAATTCCATTGTCAATGTTTCGTATTTTTTCTCTAACTTTGTCTTCTAAAGAACGAGAAATACCAGCTAGAAATTTTTCTTTCTAAAAAGGTTGATTACTATCTGTTTTAGAGAAGACTCTGGTAAAAAAATATCCTTATACCACCTAAAGTCAGCAAGGGTTCGACACTTAAGATTGGAAAGGAGTTCAGCTAATTTGTTATGCCATAAAGACGGATCTCCGATAAAATATTTTGTTATAGAGTAAATAAGAGTATTTACGAAATCTTGAATTTGATTTCCTTCTTCGTTAAGGAGAGTATTTCCTTCAGTATCAATTTTGATGGCTAAGTTTATTTGACTTCGCTTATTTTTAGTGAAGTGTTCATCCTACCATCCTTTTAAATGACCATTAAAACAAACTATTAAAATATTAAGAATAGATTAGTCAGAACAATTGTGAGAGATTTGATAAGCAGTAGTAACCATGGCCATTTGCAACTGAAAGAATCATTGATTATTTGAGATTTTTCTTCTGTGACTAAGTCAAGAGGAAAAGCCTTAGGATAATACAATTTTTGCAGCTTTCGCTAATTAGTATTTTGATTTGAATTAATTTCATTTTAAAATTTTTTTCCAGAATTATTAGTTTGTTCAGATACAGAATCTATATCGCTTAAATTGTTAATTGTAAGAGAAGAATTAGTTTGTTGAGAAGTGTCGGGAACAATATTTTTCTCGAATTGAATAATTTGTTTAAAGATTTTGTCCAAAAGTTCATATTGAGAAGAAGATCTTTAACTAAAACTTAATTATTTTTTAATCTTCGTGGGAATCTGGTAAGGAGTAAAAACAGGATTTTCACTTTGTAGATTAGGTTTGGATTCAGAGAGATGATCTCCCATAGCTTGAAGATAATAATTAGTATAATTATTTTGTTCATAAATAGATTGAATGTCCTTAAAATTAACTGTTTCAATTAAATCTTTAATTTTGAATGGAGTTACTAGTACATAAACTATTTTTCTAACAGGATTTTAAGCATGAATTTTAAAGGACTTATGAAGAGGAAAAATTGAATTAATGATTTCATCCTTATAAGTTATCCAATTTCTTATTTTTTGAGTATTAACATTTATGAATTTAGAGAAAAGATAATTGATATCCTTTTCTTTTACATAAACTTCAAACCATTCAAAGAACGGAATATGAATTTTATGAATTTCCATAAATTTGTAATATAAATTTTGAATTTTTTGTCTTTTGAATTTGTCAAAAAAATCAAGTTCTTTCAAGATTGTGTTTTTTCTTGATAAAAATATTTTCTAAGTGATTCCTTCTCGATTTGAAAAAGTTTGAATTGTATTAATTTCCAAGTTATCATTTACAGATGAAAAAGTAGGAGAATGAGGTTTTTCAGATTGATTATCATATTCTTTAGTGTATAAAGCTCTATAAATCCTAAATGTATTTTCTAGACTTTGAAGATGAACAATTGAAAAATTAAAGAACAAGAGTATCTAGACGAACAATAATTTCTTGTTGAGTCTTGATAAGTTGATCCAAAATTTCTTTGACTGGTTGTTCTATTAAAAGAGATTTCTACTTTACATGTGGGGTATTGAGTAATCTCATAAATAAAGGAGGATTTTTTATCCTGAACAGGCGTAGCCTTATCAAGAGTTTATTTTTCAGGGCAATTAACTTCTTCTCAATAGATTGATTTAGGAGTAGTGACATTTGCTTTTGAAAGATTAGTTAAAAACATTAATGTTTTTCTTTTCTTCATTGTTGTAAAGATTTTGAAGTAAAAGCAGATATCATTACTTTATATTGTATATGATAGACTAAAGCTATCAAGAAAGATCCATGTTTGATATTAAAATTTGAAAGTTAAACATTTAAGACTAAAGAATCTAAAATATTTTTATCTTGCAATAAGATTGTCATGTTTGGAAAACAATTGAAATAGATCGGACCACTACAGAGGCTAATTTTAACCGTGCTTGAGAAGGATTCATGAAATTAGTCATATGACAGTCACGAAGACATAAGAGAATAAAGGTGTTAAGTCCTTCTCTTGTCAAAGGTTTTGTTGCAATCTGGACATATCCAAAATGTAGATAATTATATTTTTACTTATGAATTTTTAAAGATTTGTTTGAAAGTAAA
Source organism: Quillaja saponaria (assembly GCA_029379385.1). NCBI lineage: Eukaryota > Viridiplantae > Streptophyta > Magnoliopsida > Fabales > Quillajaceae > Quillaja > Quillaja saponaria. Next base: position 9,472,427 of record CM055606.1, read on the forward strand.
GGAATTTATTCATAATCAAAGTCAATTGGAATTATTTGTTCAATAGTTTTGATAGTATGATCATTTTAGAGGATGAACATGGAATTGGGTTTGTAAATTTCATTGCTTGGAATTTTTGAAAATTTTCATTTGTCTATAAATTGAGATATTTCTTCAAAATTGATTTTTTTTTTTTTCTTTAAGAATTTTGTTAGATTGAAAAAAAGATTCAAGAGGAGAAGAAGTAGAAGAAAAGCAGGAAAAAGATCTCAACATGATTAAAAGACTGAGAGGAGAAAGCAATAGGTGCACTAACCTGATCTCTTTAGTATCAAAACTTCAAGTTCCATAGGAGTGTAAGGATGAGTATTGATCTTGGCTTACTAGACTGGATTAGATGTGAAGATTTGCTCTTGCTAAAATCATACAGCTTTATTTAGCCAATAAAACGCTCAATAAGCTATGGTAGTTGGAACTTACTGCCTTACATGGGCTTAACCACGCCCTTCAACAAGCCTTACTGCCTTTCACTTTCCTTTTTCCTTTATTTTTTTTTCTCTTCCACCGCATTTGATTTCCTTTTTATTTCCCCTGCTTCCTGAAAGTTCAAGAGACGCTATGCTTTTCTTTCCTTTAGTGCTGCCATGGGAGCTCCTTTACCTCCTTGTTTTGCCGTGAAGCCTTCCATAGTAGCCAACTCCTTTTATTTCTTTTCCCTCTGTTTAATCCCCTGTATCTTGAAGCTTTTCAAGTGTGCTTGAAATCCTTAAATTCCTGGTCAAGCCAAAAGATTAATCCTCCTTAATTCCGTCTTATTTTGGCACCAACTTAGGAGGTTTGGATTGCACCATACCTTTGTAGGGTTTTCTTCAACTCTTTGCAACCTTCTTTTATATGATTTTTCCAACTTCTTCAACCCAGTAAACTAATTTCTTAGAAAGAAGAAGAATGTCTTGGGTCCAACACCACCGCTTTTCTTTCTCATAAAACTCACAAATTCATAATATTTCAATCTTATGTGTTTAACTAACAATATTTGATTACTTCTTTAGCCTGGGATTGTTGAGATTTCTATGGGTACTTATTCACTATCTTCCAGTCAGCCTGTGTTTGATTATTTGTTTAAGTTGTTGCTTATTAGGGATTCAGGGGTTGGGAAAAGTACTCTCCTTTTCAACTTCACATCTAATACTTTCGAGGATCTTTTTCCTATCATCGGTATGGATTTCAAGATAAAACATGTTACACTTGGTTGGAAGAATTTGAAGCTTGTAATTTGGGACACAGCAGAATAAGAAGTGTTTAGAACACTAACTAGTTCATATATAGAGGAGCTCAAGGAATAATTATGGGTATTTTTGTAATTTCTTCATTCTTTATTGTCTTCCTGTTCACCTACCAATTAACGTAATTTGCATCTTTGAAAATGGTTGAACTTTGATTAGTTGTACAATTTTAAATTACTTAATCACATCTCATGACTCATGATTGAATGTATTGACTTTTTCTTTTTGTGATTTATCTGTTTCATTCATTTTTTATAGAGTCGTATTAATATTACAATTGAATGGAAAATCTTGAGTGAGATGTTATGCCTGTTTCATTTCTAATACCAATTATGAAATGGACATAGAAGAATTGATATTAATCTTTGGTGTTTAAAGTTTCATCAACCTATTCATATTTACTATATTAGGTTTTCAATAAATTGATTAAATGATGAAAGAAAGATGAACTTCCTTTAAAAAAAATAAAATTGTTAGATGTCTTTTCACTAAATGCAGCTCCTGTTCTTAAATCCTCAATCCAATTTCTATACTAAAGTTCTATTGATTAGTGGATTTCTAGGGGGTATGTATATATTTACATACATACTCGTGAAATATAATAAGTTGCCTTTAAGGTGTTTGTTGGAAAGTCTGAAAGAAACTAATTATAAAATAATGAATAAAATATGGTATATTCAAATTCAGATGGTTAGAGATTATTTAAATTTGAATAGAAAGTCTAAGAACAAGAGTAAATAATTAGTAGTTAAGTGGTTAGGGAAGAGGAGTTGGTTTCTAAGAAATGTATGAAAGTTGATATATAAGTTTTAGTAATTGGAGGATTATAATTATGAAATTTTAAATTAAAGTATTACGTGGGAATATGTTTTTCAGCCCTGAAACATATTGTTGAGCCAACCACACAAGTGAATTCAAGAAAGAGCGACGAGCGAGATTCGTATCACTGTGAGTGAATAAATGCTACCATTTGGTTACTAGATTAATGTGTTTAATTGTTTCAGTGTACTTGTATGAATATGTTTATATAGTGGTAAATAAAAATTGTAGTGCTATGATTAACTTAATTGAATTATGCTTGACGTATGACATTGTTTGTGTTTGATAAGGGCCAATAAAACTAATTTTTATCTGAAATGATTTTTACATACGAAATAGAATCTGGGTGTACCTAGGATACATTACTTTGTTTATTTGATATTTGATTAAAAATATTCGAGTAACTCATTCTCGGGGATGGATATGAGAGAAGCTTATTTTTGGTATGCAAGAGCAAAATTGCCTCAAAGATGATGTGTATTTGGTGTGCATGTGCTGAGTTACTCTAATTGGCTCTTTGAGTGTTTTAAATGCTTTGATTTTTGTTTAATTTTACATTTTCTATATTTAAGTATCTGTAAAATTTAATTGTTTTGAAATTCATATTATTTGAAATTATTTAACCTAGATATTATATTCATGTATTGAGTGATGCTAGTACCCTTTGGATACGCTTTTTCACTCACTAAGTCTTTGTGACTAAACCCTCGCTTGTTATTTTTTTTTTTTTTAGTATTAGGATTTCATCGAACATCTCTGACAGACACCTGACTTGTCGATTGTGTTATGGCAAGATACATATTCGGGATCACATACTTGAAGCCAAAAGATGAAGTCTTCCAGTTACTATAGGGTTTTTAGTGTCAAATAATTTGTGTAATAGTTTATTTGCTATTATTTATGGTTCAATATGGAGTAAAGCTTCTTGTGGGTATTGTTGATATTGTGGACTGGTTGTATATAACCAGGTATTCTATATTTATATTTTGAGCATATTCCACAAATGATGTATTTTTCATTATTTTATAGGCATATGATATTGGAAAATGTAAACTACAATTATTTTTCATGATTAAAGTTTAAGAGCCTTACTTGAATTAAAAAAAAAATTGACGTGACGATTTCTTTAAGAGTTCTTGTAATTAACTCGCCCTATGTAAATAGTAAAAAGTATGTCTAATTTCTCCCCAAGCACAATACAATTCTAGAGCTTTATTTTTAATTTTCCCAAGGCTATAAGAAGTTCAACAAGAGGACTGGAGTTTAAAAGGGTTTTGTTCAACAAGGTTTGGACCTGTACTAATAATGTTGAAGCCTTTGTAAGATTTGTGCTTGGGACGTAGAGTTGTTGATTCAATAAAAACCTGGTCATCATTCATTAAGACTAACAAGGTCTAGATAGAAGGCATCTTTGAGAGATGCTATCAGTTCGTCATTGACCTCATACGCAAAGTCAAACTGGTGCTCAAGGCTCTTTGAACCATTATAAGACTAACAAAGACAATTTTAAGATCCCAAATTAAATATATATAAAAAAAAAATATAAAAAAAAGGAAGAAAGAAAGTAAGGTATCATTTAAAGTTCAGAAGCTTCATTCATGGGATTGTTTGACAGTATGGTCCTTGGCCAGATTTTCAGCCTCTTTTCCTTTAATAGACCTCCTAATCAATATGGTGGATTTGGCAATCAATTATGGAGCAACCTTTTCATTAAACTTTGTTGGGGAAAGGCCAATTGCTCCCATTTGAGAGCTTGCAATTTTCCCTTAATTGAGGAAAGCATCGGCCAAATTTATTGACATATAATCTAATAAGTACCTGTTCAAAAGAGACTTCAATAGGCTCATCAATTATTATGGTGGATTTGGCAGCCAAATTGTGAAGCAGCCTCTTCATTAAAATTTGCTAGGGGGAAGGGCCATTTGTTCCCATTTAAGAGCTTACAACATTCCCTTGGTTAAGAGAGGCAGATGCCAAATTTATTACATTATCTTCAATAATTAAGGCTTATGCCTAAAAGAAAAGTTGGTTAATTCAAAATATGTTAAAGGAAATTTTAAAGTAAATAATTACAGAAAAATATTATATTGAAACTTGAAACGACCATAAGGAAATATTCCTTGTCGGACTATAGACGACTTTTGCTATAAGAAACGTTGTTTTATGTGTATGCCAATTGCAGACACAATTAATCATTTACGTCTGTTATCAGAAGCAGTACCTAGACTCAAATACTATTTTCTGTGTCTGCGTAATTTGCATAGATATAGAATTTATCTTCGTTTGTACTTTTGTATCTGTGTGACAAATGCAACATGTAGACGCCAATAATTGTTTACCACGTATCAGAGTCTGAATTCTAGACGCTACAACGCAGACACAGATATAGTTGCGTTTGTAGTACAGAAGCAGAAAAATAGATTCACTGTTTTTTTTTAAAAAATTTTGAATTTTATCTATATTTACATAGGATAGATGCGAAAAATCAAACGTAGACGCATAAGGAGAAAATAATTTAATTATTTTATTTTTATGTAATACTTAATTTTATACCTATATAAAAGTATATTTTAAATTTATATAAATAATAAAATATTATACAAAAATCACCATCACTTTAATATAGTTTACCTTAAGCAAAAATTTAACTTTAATATTAGACAAATTAGGCAAAAATTTAAAGTTTTTGCCTTAAAACTAAAAGTTTAGCTTAATATCCTGATTTTTTATTCTAATAGATTTTCATTTTTTTCTACAACTCTTATTTATCCTCATGGTTGTGCCAATGCTCCATAAATCTAAAATGGACTTGTGTTTAACTATTTTGCCCTCCCTCCCACCCCCACGAACCCAAAGTTATAAAGTTTTTGTGTTGAAACTATAACATTGGCCTAATATCCTAATTGCTAATCCAAATGACATTTAATTTTTTCATACAACTCTTATCCATCCCCTTGGTGGTGTAAGTACTCCCAAAATCTGAAACAGATTTGTATTTAACCGTTTTGTTCCCGAACCCAAAGTTATAAACTTTTGCCTTGAAACTATAACATTTTCCTAATATCCTAACCATTGATCCAAATAACATTCTATTTATTCGTACAGGTTTTATTTGTTCTCATCATTGTGCCAGTACTCCCAAAATCTAAAATAGACTTGTATTTAATCGTTTTGGCCCCCGAACCTGAAACTACAAAGCTTTTGATTTGAAACTGTAACTTTGGCCTAATGTCCTAATCGTTGATCCAAATGGCATTCTATTTAGTCTTACATATCTTATTCATCTCCATGATCTTGCCAGTACTCCCAAAATCCAAAACATATTTGTATTTGACTATTTTGTCCACTAAACAGTTATAAAACTTTTGCCTTGAAATTGTAACACTGGCCTAATATTCTAATCATTAATCCAAATAATATTCTATTTTTTTATATAGGTCTTATTCATCCTCACGGTCATACTAGTACTTTTCAAATCTTAAACAGACTTGTATTTGACCATTTTGCCCTTCGAACATAAAGTTACAAAGCTTTAGCCTTGAAACTGTAATATTGGTCTAATATCCTAATCTCTGATCCAAATGACATTTTGTTTTTTCATACAAGTCTTATTCGTCCCTAAGTCAATACTCCAGAATTTGAAATGGACTTATATTTGACCGTTTTGCCTCCCAAACCCAAAGTTGAATAGCTTTTGCCTTGAAACTATAACATTGATCTAATATCCTAATCATTGATCCAAATGACATTCTGTTTATTCCAAAACAGACTTTTATTTGATCGTTTTACTCCCCAAACATAAAGTTACAAAGTTTTTGCCTTGAAACTGTAACATTGGCCTAATATCTAAACCTTTTATCCAAATGACATTTTACTTTTTTATATAGGTCTTATTCATTCCTAAGGTTATGCAATACTCTAGAATTTGAAATGAACTTGTATTTGATCGTTTTGCCCCTAAACCCAAAGTTACAAAGCTTTTGCCTTGAAACTGTAACATTAGCCTAATATCCAAACCTTTGATCCAAATGACATTCTATTTTTTTTATATAGGTCTTATTTGTTCCCAAGGTTATGCAATACTCCAGAATTTGAAATGGACTTGTATTTGACCATTTTGCCCCTGAACCCAAAATTACAAAGCTTTTGCCTTAAAACTATAACATTAGCCTAATATCCAAACCTTTGATCCAAATGACATTCTATTTTTTTATATAGGTCTTATTCGTTCCCAAGGTTATGTAATACTCCATAATTTGAAATGGACTTGTATTGGACCTTTTTGCCCTTGAACCCAAAGTTACAAAGCTTTTGCCTTAAAACTGTAACATTAGCTTAATAGCTTCACTGTTGATCCAAATGAAATTTTGCTTATACTTATAGGTCATTTTCATCCCCATAGTCGTTTTGGTAGGCCCACAATTTGAAACGAACTTGTATTTGACCGTTTTGCCCCCATAATCCAAAGTTACTAAGCTTTTGCCTTGAAACTATAACATTAGACTAATATCTTAATCGTTGATTCAAATGACATTCTGTTTTTTCTTACAAGTCTTATTCATCCCCACGGTCGTGTCAGTACTCTTAAAATCTAAAATAAACTTATATTTGACCATTTTGCTCCCCAAACCCAAAGTTATAAAGCGTTTGCCTTGAAATTGTAACATTGGTCTCATATCTTAACTATTGATCTAAATGGCATTCTGTTTTTTAATACAGATCTTATTTACCCCCATAGTCATGTCAAATAGGTTGTCATCATCTTCAAGGATAACCGTAGCTGGAAATTGGGTTTCTTAATCTTGAAAAAGGTTTGAATGCATGGGCATTATATTTTCAATGTTATCTTCAGTCATTGGTTAGTTAACAAAGTTTCTTGATTTTACTTTACATATTACCCGCTAATCAAGCATTTCTTTTTTCTTAGATCGATATTTTGCATAAAATACTTGTATCGTTTAATAACCCAACACAAATGGCCATTTGAGTTAAGTTTGGACTTGTGATTTATCTTAATCAACTTATGTTAGTGGTCAGCTTTAAGTCCTATGTTAGAAGAATTATACCATCGACACTTGAACAATACAACTTTTTTATTGGAACCCCATACTCCAACATAATAACATCGGTCAACATACCTTAAAAATTATAATCACATACGTCATAACAGTTTTTATTCACAAAGACACCATTATTTATTGTTTTTTTTTTTTTTTTTGCATGATATTATGTGTAAAACTTATAACCATTTACAATGTATCCATAGTAAAAGTAGCCACACCACTTGGACCCATAGCTATATCGCGTACGTGCTCATCAACTCTAAGATCACTCAGTACCTACATAATTATGAAATATGTAAGAATAAAAATTTCATTAAATGAACTGAAAGTTTAATTATAATTGACAAAATTCTTACTAGTTAGTGTAGCCATTGCAAAAATTCTCTTTCACGGAGTCTTTAGATTTGTTGATCAGTGGATATTAGGATCACCAACTCTCATTATTAAATCAAATTGACTGCAAATAAATATATGACAAGATAAGTTGCGCATAAAAAAAATTTAAAGATAAGAAGAGTTTTTGAAATTTACTCCACAAAAGGTAGAATCTCTTCATAGTTGAGAATGACATATATCACCGCTTTGTTATACTAGCAATCTTCTAGCACTTTAGACTAAGTATGTCTAATAGTTTTAACAAGATAAGAAAATATAGACACTCAGCCAATTAGATTAATATCATCATCATTACTTCGGCTAATTTCTGACATCTTGGTACGCACATTACTTGCAAAGTAAAGACTACAAAAATTTGATGTCTCTTCGAGTATATAAGCCTTCGCAATTGAACTCTCAACACGTGCTTTGTTGCGGGCTTTTCTTTTTCAAATTTTGCCTCATCCTATCAAGGAATGTTATAAATGATTTAATGTACAATTATAATAAAAATAAATAACCGATGCAAGAAATTTGAAAATTACCTTTTGAAAGGAGACATGCACCGATATTGCACTAGGTAATTAATTTTTGCCTTATAAGCCAAGTGAATTGACAAATATTCCATAGGATCCTAAATACTAGGTACTAGCTTAGTTTCCAACTTACAAAGAGTCGTACGTATATTTAACTCAACTTGCTCTATATATGTAACATTCAGCTCAGTTGCACAAATATCCTGAAAGAAGTGACTAAGTTCTATAATACAATCCCAAATTGGCTTTGGAATTAAGTCTCAAAATGCAATTGGTAATAACCTCTACATGAACAAATGACAGTTATGGCTCTTCATACCATAAAATTTACATTCTTTCATATTTACATAACAAGACAAGTTAGAAGCAAAAGCATGAGGGAACTTGACATCATTCTTGATCCATTTAGAAACCAACCTCTTATCATCTTTGCTTAGAGGATAGGTTAGTTTAGGCTTAAAGAATGTTCTATTAATCTCACACAACTCCAATTGTCCTTGCTTTTACCTTTAAAGTCTTTGAAAATATTGTCAAACACATTCTTCTCAATATGGATGATGTCTAAGTTATGGCTAAGTAGGTTGGTAGACCAATACGATAACTCCCATAATACACTCATCTTCACCTAATTATAATCCTTTCCACACGTTGAAACATCAAATGATCTAACCTTGCCACAAACCTCATCACTCGACAATCTGGCAGGCAGTGAGCTTTTCTTAATAATGTTCTTTCTAAAAAAATTTCTTTGCTTTCAAAATGAATGATTCTTAGAAAAAGAATTGATGATGGTAATTAAACCAACATTGTTTTCTACCACTTTTTAGTGTGAAGGATTTTGTACGTTCATACTGGATACGGATTTTACACGCAAGTGCACATATCATCTTTAAGAAAGTGATAAAGTATAGATCGTTCCACAAGGAAGTAAAGCAAATATTATGTTAAGTACTAAAATTAGCAATTCTAATTTTATACAAACGAATGAGTTAGGATTTATTATGAACTAATTATAAACTAAAAGCAAATTAACTAGAGAATACCTACAGGTGACGGATCCCCCTAAGTCTAAATTCGGATAAGATTAACCAATGGTGGCCCCTTGGGCAGTGGCATGGCAGGATAATGGCATAGTAGCAATGGAGGAAAGAGGAGGAAGGAGGAGAAAGAGATCTCGATATGGGATTTAAACTAGGAAGACTTTGTGCATCTGCCATTATAAACACAAGTACATTAAGTGGCAGACACAGAAAAGGAAGATATTTTAAAAAAATTATATTATATTAGTTGTCTCATCATCTTACAGATGCCATTAAGAAAAATACATACACAAATAAATTTGAAAAAAAATGGTGCTAATTCAAGATAGTTTCGTTAGTACATATGCAGGTGCAAATAAGTGCAAAGCAAATGATGATAAGTATGGCTGAAAAGGACGTCAATATAAGATAACAGCGTCTACAACAATAGTTGTTGATTGGAAATGATAGACGCAGATTCAATTGCAGAATATGACACCAAAATTCATTAGATTCTGCATCTGTAATACAAGTATCGGTGTCTAAAATTTTATTTTATTTTTTAATTATTTGCGCTTGAGTTTGTGCAGACACAGATAATCAATTTGCAAATGCAGATAGAACATATCTTATATCTGCGTTTGCATTTTCTGAGTCTACTTTATTGCAGAACAAATATGATAATTTAATGTAGTGTTTATTTTTTTGGCTTTCTTAGGTTTTGGTCATCAAATCTCCAATTGTCTTTGGCTTCATCTTTTATTTCAACCAAAATAGATGATTAAAAACAAAGTGTTAGATGAGAATTTTTTAACAAGAAATAAATAGCAGATCATCTATAACACTTGAGTTAAAGCAAAGTGTTAGATTGGAGTTTTTTTAACAAGAAATAAAACTACAGGAATTATAGAAGACTTTGGAAGATTAACCTCCCAAATATCCTTTTAATAAAATATCTAAATGTCGATTATCAAATTCATACTTTCCAGTCCAAGTGATATTTGGATTCTAGAATTTGGGATGTTTGGGTTTGTTTACCAATTCAGGTATGCTAAAGGAAGCATTTGGATTTTTAGGTATGATTCGGTGAAAATATAGCCTTTGAAAAGTAGGGTAATTATTTTCGACTTAGAAGAAGTAGGCTTGCAAAGGTACTTTTCAAAAAATTTATGGCATTTCTCTTTTAAGTTTAGACAGTAGATCTCGAAGAGATATTCATGGATTATATATTCTAAGATAGTGAGGTTGCTTGGGTCATATTCTATCTTATAAAAATGTTCAGACTTCAAAATCGTGTTTAAATTGTAACTTTGTTTCGTGTTTGTTGTTTCCTTTTCCCTTGTTCTTGCATAACAGATGGATTAGGCTGAAGAAGATTTGATTAATTGGTCTCTGCGTTCCTTTCTTTGGAGAATAAATAATATATGACTAAATATAAACTTTTAGCTAACATGATGTCAATATCACCATTCCAATAGTCTTTAAAAAGAGGAGTGCAGTTAGGAGCTTTCACAAAAGGTTTGAAAGAAGGAAGGGCAGTATTCATAAGGTGCTCATGAAATGTCTTCGACTAGCTTGATATCTAAATCACAGGAGAAAGGGATTCTATTTAAGAAATCTTCATTGGCAATATAGAAGACAAGGATATGAGTGGATTTTGTCAAATCGAATTTACAAGCATAATAATGAGGAGCATAAACTTGAACTCCACAATTTTAGTTCGCTTGAAATTCTTGAAATTAAGATTTCTACATTGCAAACCTAGAAGGACTATAACTTTGTGTGCTAAGAGTTGTTTGAGATTAGTGACCGAAAAAATGTCATTTGGTTTGACTTTAAAAATAGAGTTTCTAAATAAACGGTTTATGAAGGGAATAAAGTTACAGTCACATCTCTGGAAGCATAAAAGAATTTGAAAAATGAGTGAAAAGATTTATTTTTTTTCTTCAAAATAGAATACGTAATGTGTTGACCATAACACTTAAAGTTTGTATTAAAGGTCTCAAGGAACTTGTTAGCCAAATTCTATAAAGTAGGTTAAGAGCCAATATTGTATACTAACCATAACAGCCTACCTAGAGCAAGTTCCTTGCTGACATAGCCAACTTTTTGGCTGATAAGGTCAAGGCTTGATAAACATCGGCTAAAACAAAGAGGGACATGGCTAAGCGTTTGCCTTCGGTTAAACAATAGGCATAAATTATGTACTCAAAGACCACTTGGTCAAAAGTACCACATAAGACATACTTACAGAGCCACTTGGTCATATGACTTGATGTCGTTTGAGTTTGAAGTTAAAACATTTAGAAGGAGAAATAAGGGTGTGAATTTCATTATCAGCAGTTGGAAGACCATAAAGGGCAGTCATATCCAATGCTATAATGGTTATCATGCCAGAAGGAAAAATGAAAGGTGTAATGACTTTTAGACCAAAAATAGGTTGTTGCAACAATAAGCTTGACATCATAAGCCATAGATTGGATTGAAAGCCTAATTAAAGGTAAAAGCCCTTGCTTTTAAAAAGTGAATGGTGGACTGGGAGTATTTTATTAGTCCATAACTCAAACTCAAAGTCATGTTTAGGCCATGTTCTAATAGGGCCTTGGGTATAAGAAAAAATAAAAGTTAGAGGAATCATGAAAAAGCAAAGTCTCACCTGGAACTAATGAAACAGACCTAAATAATCTAGGAGAAATAATAGTTTTGAATGCAAGACCCAGAATAGTAGCAAGAAACTCAGAAGAATGAATGAGTAGCTTATGATTTACCTAGGCTTCTAGAAGCCCATAAACAGTGTTTATACAAAGAACAAGGTCTTAATATTCCTTATATTCTTAGGAGAGAGGTCATACAGTGAGTTTCTCAGTGTTCTTGGTAGATGAAGGGTTTCAATAACATTGGAGAAGCTTGAGTAGGACGATAATGGAGGATTACAGAGAACAAGGAAATAAGAACTGAAGGAAGTTAAGAGCATGAGAAAAGTGTTTTTCCTTTGTAGTGATTACCTTTTATTAGGCTATAAAATAGTGATTTTACATTCGACATTGGATAGTGTGACTACTAATGTGTGTACATGTGTCACGTGTGTTAGAGACGTTTCAGCAGAAAAGACTTTTGAAGATTCTAGGAAATCTTTTGGAATTCCGGAGGCAACAGGAAAGGTTAAGGTTATTTTAGGGTATTCATATTGCCTTATACCTCATTCGATCTAATGCAATATGGGGAGGTAGCATTGTTGACACCCCAAAATCCCAAGTCAAGAAATTTGGTAGAATAAAGGTAGAATTTCCCGAGACAAGAAGTAGAGACCTAACTTGAGAGGTCTGTCCACTTGAAGGGAAATTTGACCATATATGATTAACTAAGTTCACAGGTTACGTTGAAGCTTATGGTTCGAACAATGATTCAAGTTCAACTTCAGGGAAGTTTAGCCTATAATAGAGAAGCAGTTAGTTATAATTAAGTGGTAGTTAATACTTGTCATTTTTTATAACTGGTTGCCACAATTATTTAAGTGAGGTTAATTATTTGAATTTAAATATTTGCATTTATAACTGGGCCATCATATTACATGGCCTTCAAACTAATATAGACTAAGAACCTGTTCACCCTTTTTTTTTTTTGTGCATTTACCTCTACATCAATTTTCATTATGCGTCAAATCATTAGAGACTTTCCGCCCCCCATTTTTTATTCTCCATTCTCCTCTTTCTGATTCTAAATATCAACCTATCTAGCGGTATGTTGTACTAGGTTTTTAATCAATAACCATTCTAAGTTATTCATAATCACCTGGTGCAATTTATAAAATAATTTTTTGGCACATCATTGGTCATGTAAGTGTTGTGAACACAAATGTATGGCTACATCAATAATCTCCCTCTTGAAATTAAAGAATTTTGTCATACAAATGATTAGATTCTGAAAAGTAAACCTTCAAGGTTTAATTAGACAATAAAAATTGTGAGGATGAAATTGAATAGTAATGTAATTCTCTTGAACAATAACATTAATTAAACCATTATTTATTTTTTGCACGATGCACATCCCAACTCTAATTGACAAAAAAAATAAGAATAAAAAATCAAGATATAAACTTTCATAGTGAAGAAATGTTAAATTTTCTTTGTATCTTCACAACATTCGGTCTAGCTGAGTGTTGTAGTCTCAGAAAAGGTCCCGGTGTTGCCTCTCAATCTCACTCATGAGCAAAAGAGAGTTGCAGACTTTTCTTTCTCGATGTATCCCCTCGTTCCGCTCTCTCAAAACCCAGTCAAACCCGTTCTTGTTGTCTAATTCTCCTCCACCTTTCCTTTGTTCATGCAAAATCTCCGGCACATGTACTCGAACTTTCCGTACAATTTTCTTCTCTACTTTCGTCAGATTCATCTCTACATATTCACCGGACAATCTGGAAGGATTGGTCAACCCTGACGAATCATTCTCACTGGACAGTTCCCGGGTCGAGTCCGATTTAGCTGAAGATTTTGCATTTCTGCGTAACAGTTTGTTGGATTCTAATGCTGAATGTGGGTCGAAAGTTGAACCTGGTAAGTGTACAAATGAGGCTGTATTGATGTCGAACGCTATTCGGAATTGTAAAGATGGTTTTGATGACAAAACTGAGAGGTTTCTTAGGCAGTTTCGGGATAAACTTAATGAATCATTAGTGGTTGAGGTATTCAATCTTGTTAAAAAGCCTAAATTATGTGTTAAGTTTTTCATATGGACGGGTAGGCAAATTGGCTATACTCATACTAGATCAGTGTATAATGCACTTTTAGATATATTGGGTTGCAATGACAAAGATAGAATACCAGAATTTTTTTTACAAGATATCAAGGATGACGATAAGGATGTCCTTAGAAGTTTGCTTAATGTTTTGATTCAGAAGTGTTGCCGAAATGGGTTGTGGAATGTCGCTCTGGAAGAGTTAGGTAGATTAAAGGATTTTGGGTACAAGCCCACTCAAACGACTTATAATGCACTGATTCAAGTGTTTCTTAGAGCTGAGAAGTTGGACTCTGCTTATTTACTTCATAGGGAGATGTCAATCTCTGGATTTAGTATGGACAGATTTACTCTTGGTTGTTTTGCCTATTCCCTTTGCAAAGCAGGAAGGTGGAGGGAAGCTCTAACTTTGATCGAGAAGGAAGATGTCTTACCTGATACAATTCTTTATACTAAGATGATTTCTGGGTTGTGTGAAGCTTCACTATTTGAAGAAGCTATGGATATCATTAACAAAATGCGTTCTAATTCTTGCCTTCCTAATGTTGTGACTTATAGGATTCTGCTTTGTGGGTGTTTGAGAAAGGGACAGCTTGGTAGATGTAAGAGAATTCTTAGTATGATGATTATTGAAGGTTGTTATCCAAGTCCTAAGATATTTAATTCTCTTGTTCATGCTTATTGTAGATCTAGGGATTACTCTTATGCCTATAAGTTGCTTAAAAAAATGGTGAAATGTGGGTGCCAGCCTGGTTATGTGATTTATAATATTCTGATTGGTGGTATATGTGGTAACGAGGAACTGCCTAGCTTAGATGTACTAGAATTGGCTGAGAAAGCTTACAGTGAGATGCTTGATTCAGGGACTGTTTTAAACAAGGTCAATGTAAGTAATTTTGCACGGTGTCTTTGTAGTGCAGGAAAATTTGAGAAAGCTTTTAATATTATCCGGGAAATGATGAGCAAGGGTTTCATTCCTGATGCTAGTACATATTCCAAAGTGATTGGTTTCCTTTGCAATGCCACCAAGGTAGAGAAGGCTTTTTTCTTGTTCCAAGAAATGAAGAGGAATGCTATTGTTCCAGATGTCTACACATATACTATTTTAATTGATAGTTTTTGCAAAGCTGGTCTTATTGAACAGGCACAGAAATGGTTTGATGAAATGGTAAGCAATGATTGTGCCCCTAATGTGGTGACTTATACTGCTCTTATTCATGCATACCTAAAGGCCAGGAAGGTGTCCATTGCACATGAAGTATTTGAGATGATGTTGGCAGATGGATGTAGACCTAATATTGTCACATATACTGCTTTGGTTGATGGTTATTGTAAGGCTGGAGAAGTTGAGAAAGCTTTCCAGATCTATGCCAGAATGAGAGGTAACCTAGGAACCACTGAAGTAGACATGTATTTTAGAATAGATGATGGAAACATTAATGAACCAAACATTTTTACATATGGGGCTTTGATGGATGGTTTGTGTAAAGCGCATCGTATCAAAGATGCCCACAACTTATTGGATGCTATGTTGGACAAAGGTTGTGAGCCAAACCATATAGTGTACGATGCTCTAATAGATGGGTTTTGCAAGGCTGGGAAGCTAGAGAATGCACAGGAGGTGTTTGCTAAGATGTCAGAGCATGGCTATAGCCCAAATGTGTATACTTACAGCTCTTTAATTGATAGGTTGTTTAAGGATAAACGTATGGATCTTGCGTTGAAAGTGTTGTCCAAGATGCTAGAAAATTCTTGTGCCCCAAATGTTGTTATTTACACCGAGATGATTGATGGCCTTTGCAAAGTTGGAAAGACAGACGAAGCATATAAGCTCATGATAATGATGGAAGAAAAGGGTTGTAATCCAAATGTTGTAACTTATACTGCAATGATAGATGGCTTTGGAAAGTTGGGTAAAATTGAAAACTGCCTTGAGCTCTTAAAAGAAATGTGCTCAAAGGGTTGTGCTCCAAATTTCATTACCTATAGTGTTTTGATAAATCATTGTTGTGCCACTGGTCTCCTTGATGAGGCTCACAAACTTTTGGATGAAATGAAGCAGACATATTGGCCGAGGCATATACCAAGCCATCATAAAGTCATTGAAGGTTTTAACCAAGAGTTCATAACCTGTCTTGGGCTTTTGGATGAGATGAGTAAGAACAATTCAGTGCCAATTCTACATGTGTACAGAATTTTAATTGATAGTTTTATGAAGGCTGGAAGACTTGAAGTGGCTCTGGAGCTGCATGAAGAGATTTCCTCTTCTTCACATTCTACAGTTAACAGCAAAACTTTGTATACTTCTTTAATCGAAAATCTCTCATGTGCAAATAAGGTTGATAAGGCTCTAGAGCTTTATGCAGACATGATAAGGCGAAATGTGGTTCCAGAGCTTAGCACCTTTGTCCACATCATTAAAGGGCTGACTAGAGGTCACATGTGGCAAGAAGCACTTCAATTATCCGATAGCATATGTCAGATGGTTCGTTACTATTATCCTTTCTCTGTCTTAGAATTACTTGATATAAGAAATCTACATGTTTCTTGGAAATTTATTGAGTTACATTTAGTCTGTCTCATACAAAAGTTCCCCTATGCACTCTTTTTAACTGCAAGATTGTGTACCTAAAAGCTTGTAAGACTTGTTGGTACTATAGTGACAAAACTGTAGTCTTGTTTTCATCTGTTATCGCTCATGTGTGCTGCAGAAGGATTGTCAAAAGTTCTGGAATTCTGGAAACATTCTCTATGTGGATTGCACAATAGAAGGTACTGATAGGATCACAGGATATATAATAGAAGTGTAGAACAGAAATGAGACAGAAAGAAGACGAGAGAGGATAGAGACACTAGAATTGAGAGAGAATTTGGAAATTCTTATTCAGTAGTCAATGCTAGTCTGAGAAAAACAGATTGTTATATCCTTATAGGACCCTGTTATAAAAAATGCTAATACATCATAAAGCTAAATTAAGGACAGTGATACACAATTAATTCCATTTCCAGTAGGATTTATACATTTTAAATTATATCTCAAAATCTCCAAACACTGATTTCTAAAGGAAACTGTACTAGTATAAGTCCCACAAATTAAATAATATCCAAATCAAACAAATCCCTAAACTAACCATACACCTATTCTTGATTTAAGTTTTCCAGTCCTATCTAGAACCTTCCAACCCTGACAATGAATCGAGAGGATAAAAGTGATTGCAGAATAAAAGGCACTGATAGCAAAATAATACAATAGAAAGGAGACAGAACGAGGAGGAGAGAGGAGACACTATTATTGACAGAGAAATTCTTATTTAATAATCAATGCTAGTCTGGAAAAGAAGATTGTTATCGGATCCTTTTAGTGGAAAGGCAAACACATCCTAAACCTAAAGGAAAGTAACCCCTATTAATTCCATTTCTATGTACCATGACTATAAATTCTATTTGAAAAAAAAAAAAAAAAAATCTATATTCTAGGATAAATTTACAAATTAAACAGTATGACAATCAAACAAATCCCTAAACAAACAACACACCTATTCCGAATTTAACTTTTCCACTCTTATCCACAACCTTGCAACCCTGACAGTGAATCTAGAGGATAAAATTTACAGACAAGATAACTTGTTTATCCAAAGGAGCAAAAAAGTAATACTAAATGAGAATAGAGTGGAAGTTTCATGTATCACCACACATTTGTATGGGCTGTATGTATGGGACAATTTTGTCTTTGAGCTTCTGGCCTGTTTCACATGTAACAAAGTATTTAGTGGAGATGATAATTTCTCTTGAGGGATTGTTGTATTAGTATCCAATGTTCTAGATTGCACTGGCTGTTTCAATCGGGTTAACCAGGAACAAGTCCAGTGGCTGGTCCAGTTCCTAAGAGATATCTAATAAGGTAGAAGACCATCTAAAACCAGCTGTTTTTTTTTTGTGAACCGGATGAACTGGTCACAGTTCTAGCAGGTTAGGCAGATTTGACTTTGGTGATATGGTGGCCTAAAAAGTGGGTTTGAACCTTGGACCATTGGAATGAAAGACATGGACAACGTCCACTTTGCTAAATTGTCTTTTGAGAAACTTGATTTAGCTAAATATATCTACTATAAATTTTAATATTAATTAGATTAGTTAACATGCGATATCTTTTTTTAATGAAAATAAGTAAATATGTAGTTTTTGAATTCTAGTAGAATCGAGTTGAAGCTTAAACTTTAGCCTCTTGTTTCTCTGGTTTGATGACCAGTCTGGTTCTGAAATCTCTATCAATAATTCAGAATGACCTTTGTTAGGATAGTTTTCTCTAGGCGAAGCTAGAAACTTCTGGGGGATCAGGAAAATTTTCGTTCTTGGGGCAGGTGTGCCTCCAGGAAATTCTAGGCTGAGCCATGTAGAAGGCCTAGTAGCTCCACCATTAATAATGGTTCTATAATATTGATGTTCTTCCTTTCCTATTTGTTTTTGCGTGGTTGTGACTCTGAAGTGAAACATCAATGACCGCTTGAAGAAGTAATAAGCTGTTAGTTGTGCAAACGAATCAGAGAAATTAATTTATATTATCAGACTATCAGTGCAACAACCATTGCTGCCTAGTTAAGAATCTAAGTGTCTAGTTTGTTATTTTTTCTTTTTATGTGGATATTAATGGTGTGAATATTTTATGTATTTTGAGCAGAATATACAATGGCTTCATGAAGAAGATGCATCTGGCACAAAT
Source organism: Quillaja saponaria (assembly GCA_029379385.1). Taxonomy (NCBI): domain Eukaryota; kingdom Viridiplantae; phylum Streptophyta; class Magnoliopsida; order Fabales; family Quillajaceae; genus Quillaja; species Quillaja saponaria. The sequence goes on from CM055606.1 coordinate 9,490,955, forward strand.
TAGCATTTTTGGTGCATAATTTACATTACACCCTTTTGGTTTAATGAATCAGTGGTCTGTGATCCAAAGTTCTGCTCTACCTTGAGGTTGACAATCTTGTAGATCTTCATGCACCCATTGAGCTCAAAAGGAGTCCATATGAGTATCACCCATTATTGACGTAGACATAGGTATCAAGATTTAGCCCAGGTTTGCTTCACCTTGTGGACCAAATGGTAGAAAGCTGTCATATTTCCTTTTATTAATTGACCTGTTCATCTCATAACTTCAGTAATCACTTGTTAACTTAAGTAAATGCAATGGCCCCCTTTTTATATCTTTTTCGGATTTATATCTTGCAGCTTTGCTTTCAGTGGAGCCATTTTTCTTGTGGTGCTGGGCTGTGCTGCTAGAACTGATTTAAAGCTTCTGTATCCTTTACCAACCTTGTAAAGGTCGGTATAGTCAGGTTATGTTCTAATAACCTTTATAATACTAAGTATGCATATTTATTTGGTTACCCAATTTATTATTACATTCACCATTACCACTTGTATTCTATTAACTATCTGTCCATAATGTTCTCCCTCTCCTTAATCATTACTTATCAAAAAAAGAATGTTCTTCATTTTTATTGTTTTCTAGCTACAATCTTAAGATATGTCTGAGTGGGAAATTCTTGTAGGTAACCAGTGTACTACCACTAATAACCACCATGTTTTTGGAGGGGTTTTCGGATTTGAATACTAATAGTTTTCCAGCTTATGTTTTCTGTTGATTACTCGAACAGTCATGGTCATTTTGCAATTTATTTGGTCAATCACCCATTTGTGTTCTATTATAAATTAATCATAATAGTCATATATTAATTCATTTTTTTGTCTCATAAGCTCAGCAACCCTCGTTAACTTCAGTGACATCCATGAAAAGGGCCCGTTTTGAACTTTTTTACACCTTTATATTATGCAGCTTTGGTTTCAATTGATACCTTATTTCTTTTCCTCCTGGTCCTGTACTGTGTTAAACCAACAAAGTATTAATGACTATATATTAACTATTTACATAATTTTTTTTTACTACAAACTGTAATGTATGTCATTTTTTTGTAGAAAGTATGAATATAAATAAGTAATAACTCAATGAATTGGATAGTGCATCTAATTTCAAAATATATTTTTTAGTTTTCTGTCTCATTGTTGCTATTTTGTCTGTATTGAATACAGATTAGTTGCAATGTGCTTAATCAGTGTGCTGATGTTACTGGGTGTTCAACAAAAATCTTAAAATGATTAAGTCATCTACTAAGAAGCATGAAGCACAGACACAGACACCGCAACATGGACACATACACTAAATGAACAGTGTCATGGCAAGGTTCAAAATTTTCTTTTTACCATTTACCTACAGAATTGATTTCTCTCTTTTTTTTTTTTTTTCTTCCTTTTTTTTTTCTTTTTTTTTTTTTTTTTTTGGAGAAAGAAAGAAGTACATGGGAAGACAAGAAGTCCTAGTAAAGAAAATGAAAACTTAAAATAATAAGGCTAGCCAATCTCGCTATAAATCTACTAAAAAAAAATCCACAAAAGGTTCCATAACTCCAAGAAGCAAGGAAAACAATCTTTTCCAGAGTAGATGCTATGAGAGTTAACAAGTCTGAAGAATCCTGGCATTACGTTCCACCACACTCCCCAAATCATTGCAAAGAAAGCACATTTCCCCAAGCTCTAAACACCCATTTTTCTTGTGAAACTTAGGTAGCAAGTCATCAAAAGATCAAGCAAGAACCCGAGATGCTTAAAATGTTAAATAGCACCAAAGAGTCAAAACAAAAGGATAATGAAGAAAGAGATGCTCATTGGTCTCACAATCCTATAAACACATCACACAAATATCAGGAGATAATGCCTTTGAAGGTCTCTTCATCAGCAACAAGTTTTTAGTATTCATTCTATTTAAAACTGTCCACCAACAAAAGCCTAAATCTTAGATGAAACCGTAGCTTTCAAACTAAAATTATGAAGAGGGAATGAGAAAGAGCCTGGATCCTGAACAAGAAAAACTATAAAAGGATTTACTGGAGAAAATTCCAGAAGAATCAATAGTCCAAATTCACTTATCATGTATATTAAGGAAGTGACGAGGTGCAAGAATATCTAATAAATTAGTAAGAACAGAAACTTCCCTTTCATTTAGACCTCAAAATTGAAAATCTCATGCAACATCATCACCCTCCGAAACATAAAAAGAAAAAATTGGAGCTAAGTGGAGAGTTGAGAGATGATAAAACCTAGGAAAAGACCCATTCCCTACCCAAAAATCCTCCTAGAAATGAATACGAGACCACTGTGAAGTAGATGAGAAAGTAGTGGAAATACCTGGGAGATGAACTTCAAAGGCTAGCATGAGAAATACTTGTACAACCTTTGGCATAGCTGAACTTGCTCTTAATCACCATACCCTAAAGTGAATCAGGCCTCGAGGAAGGCCATAACCATTTGCCCGACATAGTGATTTCCATAAATTAGATGTGTGCATACTTAATGACCAACCCCAAATTAAGGTTAACCAGCCATGCACATCTTGCGATTATGAGCTAAGGTGCTGCTAACAGAATGGTTAATTCAGTGTACAATGTTTCTCTCTGTGACCACGCGGAGCACAATATTCTAACTCGAGTTAGATGCAATTTGATATGTTCTTATAGATTGGAGAGGTTGCTGAATCAGGAGAACAAGGTGCAGAAAGTAAATCAAGAGCTGAGGAACCCCCCGATAAATAATGCAAGCTTCCATACCATGAGGTACATCCTACTGACTGCTATTTCTTATTTCGCTATAGGACCCTCTCAAGGACACTTTGCAATGTTGTAATCTACTTAAGTATTTCACTGACTGCTCTAAAAGTAAGGCAGCAAGTCAGTTATCCATCAATCACAACTGAAGGTTTTTGATTACTGAAACCAATTTTCAAACCTCTGTCATTTTTGGAGGTCATAAGGTCAGGTGGTTTTGGGAAGAGAAGATAGCAAAGATTGAAGCTGCTGCTAATGAGTCTTGGTGTTTGGAAGCCATCTTTGTATTGTTGAATATCTAATTTGGGTTTAATGTTGTCACATATAGTTCTCTACAATAGTTCCTGCCTTCTGTTTTTGCCAATAATTTTATACTGTTGTACTATTGTTAATGCCTTTATTGGTATATCTTTCAAACGGAATGAAAGAGGAAAAGAACATGATATATGCTGATGTTAATTTGGATATTGGAGTATTAAATAGTAGTTGACACTAGGATCAAAGAGATAGGAGATTTATGGGGAAGATGGTTACTTCCTAGTTCCTATTGTGTACCTTCCCAATTGGTCTTATGGTAGCTGAGCAATAGATGATGTAGATATAATTCCCTGCTTCTTCTGGTTGCCTGCTCATGGATTCATTGACATATTGAGAGTATTTCATTGACAGATCATCAATAAGAGTATATATAGACTAATTACATGAGTTCAAATTTTTTGTTAAGGATTATATGGAATTTTAGTGTATGGGTGCTGCAATTTTGATGATTGTATTGATTTTGGTGATAATTTTTCTTAGAGGTTGATGATTATACCGATTTGGTCGTGTGTTTGCTGGAAATAATACACTAATCAATTTGCCCCTCGAGTTTGGTAGAAATCTGAATTTTGTGGCTGACTACACGTCCATTAGTTCTTGATAACAATACTCCATGTCAAGGCTACAATCATAAAATAAAGTACCTTGATATATAATTTCAAGTTTGTATTTTATTATTTTTAAAAGACAGAAGATTTATTATCAGACAAGCTGATAATCGGTTTATGACCGATCCTTGCATGTACAGAATGTAAATTAGCTTTGCTTATTTTGATCCTAACATGGAACTTGATTGCAATATAATAATTAGTTGTTTTGTAAAATGACTAAATGAAGATCATTTAAACATTGAATAGGTATAAAATGCTTGGCATCTTTATTGTTTCTAGTGAAGGCAGAAATGTTCTCACGTTTTGTTGTTGTATGTATTCTCATGATAAAATTAGTATTCCTTTTGCAATCGTCATGGTTTAGATTTTCTCTTTTGTAACAGTCTTGTCTGTAAGAAAGTAAGCTAATACAGCTCTTTTTTTGTTACACGACAGGGATTAAAATTGGAGGCATCTTCCTTACGGAGAATGATTTTGTTGCATGCTAAAGCATATGGTAGGATACTTGGTGGTTCCATGGAGGCAAGATTAATAGAACCAATGTGAGAATCTTACAATGACGAGCCTGGTTGATATTTACTTGATTATTAGACTCGGTCTATATTTAAGCTAGGGATTTCTAAGGAGACTTGCTTTGTCTTCGATGTGCAGATTATTAAAGCAAGGATTACTTCACAAGTTCTGGCTTTTTTCAAAGGATTTGGAAATAATATATGTTGATTATTGAGACTTCACTTGGTGAGAGAAACAAAAGCATTGCTTGTAGTAAATACAACTCATTAGACAAATTTTTATTGTTTTTTATGGAGATAATATTTTGTACTTGTGAAGTTAATAATCTTCATACCAATTTATCAAATTAATTTTGTCATTTGAATGCATCAATATTTTAAAAATTGTTGAATCTAATTCTTTTTTGCTAACAAAAGGCTTTCCAACCCCACTTTTTTTTTTTTCATTCTCACATGTTCATTCTTTTATGACTTAATAATACTTTTGGTCCCTATAATCTAAATTTGAGTTCAGTTTCATTCTAATAGTTTTATTTGTTGCAATTAGATCCATTCTAGATTTAATGTGATGCAATTAAGTATTTCGCGTCTAAATTAACATTAACATTAGTGACGTAGTTAATGAGGTTAATGAAAGATGAGGAGAATAATTCAGCTGATATAATTGACTAATAAAAAACAGGTAAGTGTTTAAAATTTAATTTTAAAAAATTGTAAAAAGAAAAAGAAAAATAATATATATATATATTGCTAAAAAAATAATCATATTTAATATATAATAACAATTTCTTTCTCTCTCTTCCTCATCGCACTCATCTGCCTAAATATCTCCATAGCCACAAAATCTATAGGACCTGTCCCCAGCCATTCGAGTAGCAAAAGGATTGATGGACTATGGAGAAAGTTCGTCGACCACCAATTATGATAGCATTTTTTATAAAGCAGTGCATCTTTTTTATTGATTGACATCGTCGACTATTGTTGGTGACTCCTCTCTTGCTTTTTCAAAAGATTCAAGACTATTCCTATTTCAAAGCCTTTGGATGTCTCCATTTTCCACATATTGATGCTTCACAGAGAAACAAGTTTTCTTCCATCTCCCTCCCTCTCTGATCCAAATCGAAATTTAGAAATTTCAATTTTTAGTTTTAGATCTAGAAGTTTCTGATTTATGTCTCCAATTTCTTAGATCCAAGTGTTGGCCAACGAGATCAATGAAGCCCTTGAAAGGAAGGGTATGATTAATTTTTTGTTTCTTTTTTGGTGCATGGTGATGGTGGGGAGAGAGCGAAAGGAAGGGTTTACTTAATTATTATTATTTTATTTTTAATATTATTTTCCTTTTATTTTTTTTAATATTTAGATTTAACTTTTAAATAAATTTTTTATAAAAATGAGGGGCTATTTTCGATTCGTTAAAATAAATTAACTGGATTGTCTATTTCATTTTCTATTAGTCATGATCATTGGTGTTTATCTAGATGGGAGAGACATAAAATCTTAATTACATCACAAAATTTTAATTACATCACATTAACTTAGTGGTAAAATATGCAAAAACTGAAGAAACATAAATAAATTCAAATGTAAACTATAAATACAAAAAATACAATTAAGCCTTCTTTTATTATTTACCCGTCATTCTTTTCTTATTTATTTTAAGTGTCTACTCACTTAAAAGTCCAGTTGGAACAACTAGTAAAAGTGGTTAGTGTTTTTTTTTTTGTTTTTTTGTTAAGAAAAAAAAGTCTCTTTTCATTTTTCCATTTTAGAATTGAAAGATGCAAGAAAGGAGTAAGACATCAAGTGTCAAATCTTAAACAGTGTCATTGAGTATTGACTTATTTGATTCATAAAATACTCCAAGAAAAAAGATTTTATAGTAGAAAACATTAAAAAGCAAGTCTTTCTCTGATATGTAAATTTTTGAATCTCAGAAATACCATGCATGAGGAAACCACCATCGGGCGTCGAATTAGGGATGGTAATGAGCTGGTCCGGCTCGATCCTTACTCGATTCGGTGTTTGCCCGTACCAATTTTTGGGATTCCAATGCATACTCATTGTGAATCCATTTTTGAGATTCCAATGCATACTCATTGTGAATCCATTTTTTGGTAAACATGACCCACCTGCACCCAGCCCAACCCTTAAATTTATCTCTTTTTTTAAAAATGAAAATAAAGTCTCATAAAGGAAAATATGATTTACAACAGATAATTTTAAATTGCCAATAATTTGTAGTAATAAAGGAAAATAAATTTAAATCAGGTGGTTTATACATAATTATGTTATCAATTAATTTGGACAACAATTTGAATTGCAAAAATCAAGCAATTAAAAAACTCACAAATCATGTAATTTTTAAAAATATATATATAATTATAAACACAATGCACCCCAAACCCAAAATTTTAATTTGAGAATGTTAAGGAATTGATTATAAATAAATTTGAAGAATTTAAGGAATTAATTTAGGAAAATAGAAGAGTTGACTAAGGGATGTAATTAAGAGATTCATTTATCTAATTTAAGAAAGTATATTTTTAGTTTAGTTTCACCATTTTTATTTAGATAACAACTACAAAAATGAATTTATTTTTTATTTTTTTTATTTATAAAAAGAATGGTGAGACCTATATTGGTTCAATGTGTAAAATCGGCTAGAAAATGGATATTGTTCGGATTCGGGTCTTGCCCTTCCCAAACTCGACCTAAAAACCCATACGTAAATCTGTGCCGATTCAAGGATAAATAAAAACCCATTTGGGCTGGCTACGGTGTGCACCCTTAAAATTCTGACACATTCATAGGAATAATGGTTTTTTTTTTTTTTTTCTCTCTCACCATTTACTTTACCTTAAAAATATTAGATTATTAGATCATTTCATGCCGTCCAAAAAAATGGTAGTGCTGCTACCAATAATAATAATAATAATAATAAAAATAGTAGCGTTGGAAAATAGTTGCAAATTCAACTCCCAGACATTTAATAAAAAATATAAGATTTTAGATTATTATTCATATAAGATATGACTTATATAATTAATTTAAAAGAAATTTAAAAAAATGTTGTCTCATTATAATTAGGATGATTTTTGGGTGATCATTTAAAAAGAAATCAAGGATTTAAAATTTTCAAGAGAGAAAGGGGATTCTAATATAATTATATATAGTAATAATGAATTTTAATGAGACGAGAGAAATTAGTGGACTAATATGGTAAGAGGTGATTTAAATTATTTGGCTACAATGATAAAAATATAGTGTACTAATTGTGTGAGAAGATATGTGTGTGTATGTAATATTACTTTATAGCATGTACACACATATTTTACACAACTTTCTCACACAAGTTTTAGTTTTGATAAAAATAGAAATGTGATAAGTATAAATATTAAAACAAAAAAGAAAAATAAATGCATTTTTCATTGTCTAGTATTAATTTTGATAAAAAAAAAAAAAAAAAAAGGATTACAAGATTTGTGTTAATCATCATTTTCCTCCGGCTTAGGGAATTGGACAATGGATAACTCATAGAGTCATTGTGACATCAGAAAAAGTTGAATTCTTATTTACACGTAAAAATCATATCATAACTTCAATTATTCCTTTTTTAAGACCATTATTCTTGTGGACATCTGTGGTAATATAAGTATCCCAGTACCGGAATCCCCTTCCCCATCCCAAGTAACTATATTCTACCTCAAACTTCACATTCTTCTTCTTAGTTCTACCAATGAGATTGTGTTGGAAACCCAGCTAGTAGGAATGACCCTAAACCCAAAGAAATGATGAACTACATTCCCAAGGACATCCTCTACAATATCTTTCTCCTGTTACCAGTTCCCGCTCTTGTTCGATTCAAAAGCTTGAACAAATCATGGCATGCCGAGATCTCAAGCCGTGCATTTGCTCGTGAACATCTACATCGGTACTCCTTCATTATCGATTCTCCTACTCTTATTCTTTTAATATGTAATGATTCTGAAAGATATTTAGGGGAAGCACTTTGCATAGTGTGTTCAGAAGATGCACCAGGTAACCAGTTTCCCAGTTTAAAGCCTCCTCATTTCAGTCTTCATCCTCCTTTAAGTGATGTGCCAAAACCTTTACATGTAGACCTTATTGGTTCAACCGATGGGTTGTTATGCTTTTCAATTTTCTTTCGGCATGCCCATGTCATACGTATATGGAACCCTTCAATTAGGAAATGGTGGGATACTCCACATCCCAGTTATTTTTGTCAAGTATTAATGAGAAAATTTATGCTTGTTGGATTCAGTCGTGACCCCAATTGTGTTGATGATTATAAAGTGGTATTGGTTACATCTGGTGATCATCATGAACGATTTCAAGTTTGTTTATACAGCTTAAAGACAAATAAATGGAGAAGTCTTGACGATGTAAGCATTTCAGACATTTCTAAGAACTTCAGGGCTCCTTGTAACTGCAATCAGGTAAATGTTGGTGGGTCTATTTTTTGGCTACTTGGAGTTTCTAGGAAGAGAATCCTTTTCTTTGACATGGCTGATGATGTCTTTGGTGAGATTGAAGTGCCTTTGGAGTGCAGGAATACTACTTATTTAAATTTTGGGGCATCGAACAAATTCTTGTCGTTATTTTTGTACCATACACATTCAGATAGATATGTATTTGACTTATGGGTGATGAAAGATATTAACATTTGGACAAAACAATATAGTATATCACTGGTAGATCGTAGAATCATGTATCCTGTAGGATGTACTGATAGCGGCAAACTTCTGATAAGAGAGTATCCTGGCGGATTCGTATTCTTCGATACTAAAAGACAAGTCATCCAAGACTTTGGAATTGACTTTGGAAGACTTGTGGTTCATTGTCATGTTACTGCTTACAAGGAGAGCTCGGTTCCAGTGAGCCCCTTCAGAAAAACGAAAAGGCAAAGAAGAGGATTTCTGAATTGGCTCACAAATGGCAACCCTTTCTCTAAATGTATAGCTCCAACAGGGTTTCGTTATTAACCAATGCATATAGACACAGAAACTCAACAGTACCTGAACAAGAAGGTATTGTTACTTCATTCTTACTCTCAAAGATACGTCTCTGGTTCATACCACCAGTCATGAGTACTCGTTATCATCACTGATTACGGAATTAAAAACGTTTTTGACATGGAAGATCAAAATTGATTTTCTAGATGTTGTTTTGATGATCTAGAGTAATTATTGTTGAGCTTATTTATGAGGAAGGAAATTAGAAAGAGTTATCTTATTTCAGAAACTAATCTAGCATTCTAGTTCTAGTTGTACCTTCTGCTATATATATTCACATGAGATAAACATATTCACTTCCCACTGTCAGATCTTTCAGTACACTTTTCCTAGAGCATGCTTCTTCTATTTATATACTGTTTATTTCTCATAGATTTTGTTCTGTAGTTGTGAATGTGCTTTAGCTTCAGTTTAAATAGGAATCCACAAATCACTCAATTGACTGTTTCACATTGGTTTACTTCAAGATCTGTCTGTAATTGATTTTATTTATTTTTTATTTTCAAAATTGTTACTGATTTAGTATTTATGAAGGCAGGTTACTGAGAGAAGTAGCAAGCAGCAGAAGCTTTTACTTTTGGATCTCGTCTGGAGTGACTGATGGCTTCTGTACAATCAAATTATGGATCCAATAAGATGTTTTTCAGAGTTTAGTTTCTTTCTTTCAATTCTCTTCATTTTCTTTCTGTCTTCCCCTTTTCAGGTAAATACATTTTATTAGTTACTTGTTTCTCGAATTGTAACCTGTTGATTATTATTTATTTGATGCTGAAAACTAGTCTACTTTTTTCAGAGTTTAGTTTCTTTCTTTTCTGTTTGTGTCCAAAATTAGTTGAGTGATGATCCAAGAGTCACTATCCCAAAAATTAGTTTTCTGCTTTTTAATTTAATGTCAAGTGTTAACAGAGTAACTATACATGCAACATTACGAACAAATTATCACTTTTCTAAAGATACAAACATTTTTACAATGATTATATTGAAACATTAAGCAAACACTTCCTAAAAATATATTATCCAGAATTGTCAACAAACAGTACCTTTTCAGGGTGGAAAGGCCCTCTCTCACTATGTGATACTTTGCCACTCCATCTCATCCTATGTAGGATGCCTTTTACTTTGACAATTACATCCACATGATCTCGTATTATTACAGCTCCCATAGGACGAAGAATTCGATGCATCTCAAGAAGTATGTCTGTGATATCACACCTGCAAAAAGCAAGATCAATTAATTTCCAGTTTGCCTACTAAAAGCATGCAACACCAATATGCTGATAGAGCTCAATATAGAAATACCAGACTGCATTATTACAGAGACAAGAAAACTAAGCTGAAATAGAAGTTTCAAGAAACCTTTTATGTACTAGCAAGGTGATTAGACATTGATACTTACAAGTGACCTTCAAAAAAAGGTTGTTACCACCATTGCTTTCAGCGACGTTAGTAACAAACAATCATCCATGAAATACAGCAGCAAAAATCATGCATGGTCATTATTGGCAATTATAAATATATAACATCAGGCTAATGATCAGTTCTTTATGATAGGTATTCATTATTATGATGCAAATAAATATTTGCAAAATTTAAGTACAAAGCTTCTATGCATATAAACTCAAATAACAGCCAAACAGTGAAAAGGCAACAATGTGTGCCCACTGACAGGCATATCCTCAATTGCTGATCATAGTTTAAAGCTGTTTTTCTTACAATACTTTTTTTGCCTAACATGGTTACCTGCTCCACCATGAATAGCTGGGAGTTTTCTCCCAAAAAAATGTAATAAGCAAACATATAAATTTCAGCATTTCAAATAGAATTGCCAAGAACTTGTCTATTTTTACCGAAATACTCCTACCCGAAGTTCTCACTGGAAAAATCAAACAACTCAAAATATGTACTTTTTACAGAAATAATCAGTTATTCTAGCAAAAGTTAAGTACTTGCAACTGAGAGCCTACAACCATCATCCCAAGAAGATACAAACAGTCTAGAACCAAAATCACCATGGTCAAATGAAAATAGACAATGCTGAAAATCCAATACAAAAGAAATTCAGATATTCAACAAAATTTTGCTCTTTATGCCATCTGCATGGTCAGACCAGTTGCGTGATAATGGATAGCTTTGTAATTATTCTGTATTTTGCTAAGAGTTTGCTAGAGAACAATCTTTTGCATCCTGCTCTAAATGATTCCAATGGAATTTATGTAACAAAATGCAATATTCAAGACAATATCCCTGTTAATACATTTATATTAGTAAACATGTTCATGATGGTAGATGGAGATTTGAAGCTTACTTGTACATGTACATGCTGAATACACCATTGGCATGTATTAAATCATATGTTCGAGGGTACGTAGAAAAGGCCTCACACCTGCAAAATAGAGTCTGTCTTTTCAAATTTCAACATATGCACGTCACATGGCAATAGAGTTCAATTGATTGCATTTGAAAGCACTAATGAGAAATAAAAAGTGTGGTTTCAAAAGAAAACAAACATTAAAGGTTAGTAAGGTTGAAAGGAAGAAAACAACGGAAAACATGAGATGAGATTCCATTTTGAATGAATTGATCTTCCTCTTAGCTAAAGAAGAAGAGGAGGTAAATTAATAAAGATAATCTTATTCTCAACATTTCTTCTCACATGATTCACCTATTTTTAACAAATAAATCACAAAGAGGCGTCATTTCACTATTCTGTCATAGTTAATTAACATTTTTCTGTATATAGTTAGAATAAAATAGATATATTTGATATATATAGTATAAAACCATAATATACAGTCATAGATTCTGATTGAAAGGCAAAGAGGACTCCGAGCATGTGGTCTAGCATCAATCTTAGGTTCTAAAATCCAGCTTTTCAGTGTCAAAATAGTACACCATCCATTGAGTTAAATAACCCTTCAGTGCTAATTACAGAACATATGAATGGATTAGCAGGATCCATTACTTATTTTGTATTGTACTTATTTTATTAGTAAAGCTCTAAACAACAATCAGAAGAGCAAATTCAATACCATCTCTAAGAAAAGATATGAGAACCATATAAAAGAAACAGTAAGAGGGAAAAAAAAAAGTGATAGTATGTTTAGAATATTACCAATTCATGTAAGTTCCAATAAGGCCTCTCTCATAGATAATGCCAAGTGTATTGTTCTTTGCATCAAAGGGAACAACATTCATAACCCAAACAGGATATTTCACCATGGCAGCTGCAAATCCCCCAAGGCCAGCATTCATATCCATTACATTTCTATATTTACCATCAAACATAGACTTGAGTATAGCACCATATTTCGAAACTCTCCTATTCCATATTTGATTATCTTCATTAAAGGTTGTAATTGTGATCACAGCACTTTTCCCATTTCTAATTCTAGGTGGAGCTGTAGTTAACCTTTTAGGCCATTTTTCAACTGGACCACCTGACGTATCATGCAGACCTTTGACGTCTGGGAGGGGAAAAATGCACGGTTTCATTTTCGCATACCTGTTGAACAATTCATAATTATGAAGCTTATATTTGGATATGAATATAAATAAATGTGGAAAACGTACTATATGATGCAGAAAAGATGCAATACTGCAAATATGCAAGACGTATGTATGTCAACTGCTAAATTCACAGTTCAATTGAGCAAGTAACAGTTTTACACAAAAGCCATCAGGCACAAGTTTCAGTTTTTCAGTTTACACCTGTGACTAGTAGTTAATATTACTTGCCAACTTGCCACAAAGCATTATGTGAAACTTAAATGGAGAAGCTCACCAACCAGAATCAGCATCAGGTGAAGTGCAGAATTTTGGTGATTTAAAAGTCTTCAACTTTTGGGTGCAATGTATTTGATGGTTTTCTCCACACTGCAATATGTTCCCTCTTGGCAATCTTTTTCCAGCAAAGACGCCTTGCAAGGTCTTCTAAAATGATCCCCTCATTTTCTAACTCCTTACCCTCCTTTTGCCATCCTTTATAGCTTAACTTCCAACTTATGGGTGGCCCAGACAATACCCAATAGCCACCAGGACGCAAAATCCGGTCAATCTCTAATAAGTAGATCCCATCTATGATTAATAAAAGAAAATCAGATTATACTAGCTTGAAGTAAAAGGAAATTCTGTAACCAAAAAAAAAAAATAATAATAATAATAAGTAAAAGGAAATTCTATGCAGTGAAAATGGTAAGGAAATTTATGCCTAGCTTCTTATGGCATGAGATCTATGTCCTTTAATAACTGGCAAATCAACTTTTAGAACATTTAGGACCTTTATTGACAGGGGATATTCATGAACTTCCTTTTCATGGAAATAAGCACAATGTGCAAGATTCAAGTATGAATACCATAAGCAGTCCAGGGTACAAGGCATCTGGAACAATGAACCATATCAAATGATCTTGAAGGAAATGGTAATCTATAAGTGCTTAGCACACCAAGCATAGCAGGAAGTCCTCTTTCCAGGGAAAACTGTACTTGAGTTTCATGTATATCCCTTGGTGTGATAGACATTGTCATTATGTCATAGTCAAGCATAGAGGCTCCAAAACTTGCAACCTAGAGAGAACATATTGTCAAAATACAAGCTTATTATGGATACAGTGAACCAAGCAGTACATAACTCTAAAAACTGACAATTAGAGAATCAACCTTCAACTTCCAGATTAATTTATGAGACAAACAAAACAGTGTAAAATATAATAGAGACAGCTATAATACTTGTTTCGGGGAGGCTTGCTATTACATGGACCAAAATAGCTTCAGTGCAGAAAGAGAAAACAAAAGCAAAATAAGGAATTCGAACGTAGAGGATATAAATTCATATGCTAATAGTGGTATTAGATTAAGCAGGATGCAAAGAAAATTGGGCAGATTAGTTCAACTGTAATAGAATTTAAAATCTATCTCTTCTCACTCGAATTTAATTTTTTTTTTTTTTTTCTTCTTACTTTTCTTACTAAACTTCTTCTACATACGGGTCATTGGTGAAATGTAATAAATAATGATAGAACGATAAATACTAATAATAAAACATTGTTTGCCAAATGGAGACATAAATTTTTCCAATACATTATTTTTTGCTAAGAATTATTCCAATACATTAAACAAACTACAAAAAATAAGCAGTCTTGTCCTTTTCTATTAGCAATACAGATATAGAACAAATCAGCAGAGTTTAGCAAAAAAAGACAAAAAAAAAAAAACAAAATAGAACAAATAAGCAGAAGGCAGGCATTACAAATACTATTCAAATTAAAAAGAAGAAGAAGCTTCAGTTTGATTAAGCTCACCCCACAACCAACATCAAGAGCAGTCCTTATATTCCCAGATTTCAGCGGCACAATTCGCTTTATTTCATCAACATAACCCTTCACTCCCCTCCGAAATGAAGTTCCCCCTCCTGGAAACACAAAGAGATCGCCTTCCAATCTAACCCAGTTCTGTGATTTCTTATACTCGGTAAGCTTAGGAAAAGGAGCATTACTAATCCAAGCATAGTCTCTACTCTTTGGCCACGGAAATGGCCTATGGTACTTGACAGGCCTCGGAATCAAGCATCGAGCTTTTTTGTCGCTTTCCGGGCAATGTCGCTCTTTTTGGAACCGTTTTACTTCAGTGAATTGCTTCTCCCTAAGTGGGTCTTGACAGGGGCAGTGATGGGAGAAGTTTTTGGGGCAGAACTCAAAGAATTGGAGGTTTTGTGGGGGTTCTTGAGGAAGAGGGAGCGAGTGACGGGGTTCAAAATGAAAGAGTAATGAAAAGTCGTTGTGGGGTGAGACATTGAGCTGTAGACAAGGTTGTTTTTGTGGATGATGGTCTTGAAGGCTTAGTGTGGAGGCTGTTGTTGAGGTGGAGGAGTTGCTATAGAAGCCAAGAATGTAGGAGATAGAGCAGAGGGCGATAATTAGGAAGATCCTTAATAAAGGTCTTTTGAGAGGGTTTAAAGTGGTGGTTTGGAGTGACGGAACTGTTGCCATTTGGTGTTCACTGATGGTTTTTGCTTACGAGCCGGAACATAGTCAGATTCCAGTAGTATGCCACTGCAAAACAGCAGAAGGCAAGAATTTTTATGCAAGAGTGTCCGAGTTACTTTAGGTGCACTGACTCACGGAGTTAGAAACAAAAAATTAATGGTATTAGTAGGGAAAAAAATTCAATCTGTAATATTACTAGGGTGAAACATGGAAAAAACCCATTTACCTCTTTTTTTTTTATTTTTTTTTTATTTTCTTTTCAAATAAGTCTTATATTCTACATTAACATATTTTATTCCATCCTTTTCAAATAAGTCAATGACCCTTTGCAATGTTGTAATCTACTTAAGGATTTCACTGACTGCTCTAAGAGTAAGGCTACAAGTCAGCTATCGATCAATCACAACTGAAGATTTTTGATTACTGAAACCAATTCTGAAATCAATTTTCAACTTTTGTCTACTGCTCAAATAATAGGAACGCAACACGAAATTCCACAAAATGTTATTAATGATAATACCCTCCTTCCTTCTTTGGAGAGAAGGGCGATAATGCCCTGCTTGCCACCTGTGTCATTTTTGGAGGCTTATAAGGTCATGTGTTCTTGGGAAGAGAAGATAGCACAGATTGAAGCTTCTGCAAATGCGTCTTGGTGTTTGGCAGCCCTCTTTGTAATTTTGAATATCTAATTTGGTTTTAGTGCTGTCATATAGTTCTCTACAAAAGTTCCTGCCTTCTGTTTTTGCTAATAATTTTATACTGTTGTACTTTGTTAATGCCTTTATTAGTATATCTTTCAAAGGGATCGAAAGGAGTAAAAGAACATGATATATGCTGATGTTAATTTGGATATTGGAGGTATTAAATAGTAGTTGACAATAGGATCAAAGAGATAGGAGATTTATGGGGAAGATGGTTACTTCCTATTGTGTAGCTCCCCAGTTGGTCTTATGGTAGCTGAGCAATAGATGATGTAGATATAATTCCCTGCTTCTTCTGGTTGGCTGCTCATGGATTCATTGACACAATGGGAGTATTTCATTCACAGATCATCAATAAGAGTATATATAGGCTAGTTACATGAGTTCATATTTTTTGTTAAGGATTATATGGAGTTTTAGTCAATTGAATTATGGGAGCTGCAGTTTTGATGATTGTGTTGTTTTGGTTATAATTTTTCTTAGAAGTTGATGATTATATTGAACTGGTTGTGTGTTTGCTAGAAATAATACACTAATCAATTTGCCCCCTTGAGTTTGGTAGAAATTTGAATTTTGTGGCTGACTACACGTTCATTAGTTCTTGATAACAATACTCCATGTCAAGGCTACAACCATAAAATAAGATACCTTAATTGATATTAGTTTTAAATTTGTATTTTATTATTTTTAAACACCAGAAAATTTATAACTGATACTTACATGTATAGAATGTAAATTAGTTTTGTTAATTTTGGTCTTAACATGGAACTTGATTGCAATATAATAATTAGTTGTTTCGTAAAATGACTAAATGAAGATCATTTAAACTTTGAATAGGTATAAAATGCTTAGCATCTTTATTGCCTCTAGTGAAGGCAGAAATGTTCCCACGTTTTGTTGTTGTATGTATTTTCATGATAAAATTATTACTCCTTTTGCAATCTTCATAGTTTAGATTTTCTCTTATTTCTCTTCTGTAACAGTCATGTCTGTAAGAAAGCTAATACAACTCTTTTTGTTTGTTACTCAACAGGGATTAATATTGGAGGCTTCTTGCTAAAGGACAACAATTTTACTGCCTGATAAAGTATATAATAGGACACTTGGTGGTTCTATGGAGGCAATGTGAGAATCTCACAATGACGAGCCTGGTTGATATTTACTTGATTATTAGACTCAGTCGATATTTAAGCTAGGGGTTTCTAGGAAGACTTGCTTTGTCTTCAATGTGCAGATTTTTCAAGCAAGGATTACGTACTTCTTCATAGGTTGTGTCTTTTTTCAAAAGATTTTGAAATAATATAAATGATTTTTATAGTAAAACACAAATTGAAAAACAAGTCTTCCTCTAATCTCTAAATTTTTGAAAACTTCTCAAAATTATGTATACTAGTTAACAGAACCTTACTGAAAAGAAAACAAACGAAAACCCATGATATGAGGACCCACCATGGGACTTTAGATTAGGGATGACAATGAGCCAATCTGGTCCAATCCATATTCAATTTAGTGTTTGCCAGTTATCATTTTTGTGACTCAAATGCATACTCGTTGTGAACCTATTTTTTTATGAACATGACCCATCCGCACCCAGTACAAACCTGAGTCGTACATTTATCATTTTTTTAAATGAACAATCTAGTCTCATTCACAATTAGATAAGTTGACAAAAGATAATTTTAAATTGTGACTAATTTGTAGTAATAAAGGAAAATGAAATTTAAATCAAGCGGTTCTATACAAAATTATTATGTTATTAATTAATTTGGACAACAATTTGAATGAAATTTAAATTGCAAAAATCAAGCAATTAAAAAACACACAAATCATGTCAATTTTTTTTTTAAAAAGAAGAAGATATAATCATAAACACAATACATCCAACAAGAGAATGAGAATGACCCAAACCCGAAAATTTAATTTAGGAATAGAGGAGAGGAATTGATTATAAATAAATTTGAAGAATTTAAGGAATTAATTTAGGAAAATAAAAGAGTTGACTAAGGGAGGAAATTAAGGTATTCATTTATCTAATTTAAGAAAGTAAATTTTTAGTTTAGTTTCAGCCATTTTTATTTAGATAACAACTACAAATTTTATTTATGTTATTTAATAAAAATTATAGAAAAAATGGTGAGATCCATATTGGGTTAATGTATAAAATGGACTAGGAAATGAATATTGTTTGGATTCAGGTCTTGCCATCCCAAACCCGACTAACACGAGATAAAAAACTCACACCTGAACCCATGCCCATTCGAGAATAAAGAAAAACCCATTCGGGTCGGTTACAGTTTGTACTCTTAAAATTACCATCTCTACTTCGGACACATGACCTTCATAGGCATAGCAGTATTTATTTTTCTTCTTACCATTTACTTTACCTTAAAAATATTGGATTATTAGATCATTTCATTCTGTTGAAAAAAATGATAGTGTTGTTAACAAATAACATTAAAAATAGTAGCATTGTTAATTCAACTCGTAGCAACTCTTAAGACGTTTAGTGAGAAATATAAGATTTTAGAATATCCTTCATTTTCTATCTTATAATAAGATATGACTCAAATAGTTAAATTAAAATAAATTTTACAAAATAACATGTTGTCTCATTATAAGTATGATGATTTTGGGTGATCCTTTAAAAAGAAATCAAGGATTTAAAATTTTCTAGAGAAAATGGGAGTTTCTAGAATAATTATGACTAATACTATATATAAACACATATCTCACACAAATGCCACATAATATTCTTATGCTTATAACCAAACACTCTAAGTCACCTCTTTCCATATTAGTCTGCTAATTTCTCTCATCTTATAAAAATTCATTATCACTGTAAATAAATATTTTATATATATATATTTTCAGTTTTCCCACTTTCTCAATTACATCTCCTATTATTTCTCCTACAATTCTTCTCCTCTAGGGCTTCTTTAATCTTTTTTTCTTTATTTTTTCAAATCAATGGAAACTAACAAAATGATTAAAATTTAGTTAATTTTTATCCTAATTTTTTAAGTAGCTTTTCTATTTCTTACGTGGTTGAAGAAAAAAATAAAAAAAGAAATAGAAAAGAAAATATTGTTATTTCTTGATCTTTTTCCTATTGATATCCCAATATGTTTCTTCAATTAAAAAAATAAAAAGAGAGAGAGAGAGTAAGTTAGTTTCATCCTATAATTTTGTTTTTCTTTTTTTCCCTCAAATTTTTAATATCAAAAGATTAATTTGTTCTTTTTGTTTATTTTAATTTTTTATTTATTTTAATGGTGACTTTTATCATTTTATTTGTATTGGAAACCATTAAAGATATGTAGGAGTAGAAAATGAAGATGATAAGAAACATTTATGGTGACAGGCAAATAATAAAAGTAAAAGCATAAAAACAGAATAAAGGTAAGAGATGATCTAGAGTAACAATAAATTTTAATGAAAAAATATATAAAATAATTATATATAGTAAAATTTAATTTTAATAAGTGAGAAAAATTAGTGGACTAATTTAAGAAGGTGATTTAGAGTGTTTGGTTACAAGGATGAGAATATAATGACACTTGTGTGAGATATGTGTGTGTAACATTACTCAATAACTATATATAATAATATTGAATTTTAATAAGATGAGAGAAATTAGTTGACTAACATAGTAAGAGGTAATTTAAAATATTTGGTTATAATGATAAAAATATGATATGACACTCGTGTGAGAAAATTATGTATATGTTTCATTACTCTAGCATATACACATATTTTACGCAATCCTTCTTACACAAGTTTTAGTTTTGATAAAAATGAAAATTTAATAAATATAAATAATAAAAATAGAAAAATATTGCATTTTTCATTGTCTGGCATTAATTTTGATAGAAAAGGATTACAAGATTTGTGTTAATTATCATTGTCCCCCGGCTTAGGAAATTGGACAATGGATAACTCATGAGTCATTATTGTGACATCAGAAAAAGTTCAATTCTTATTTACACGTGAAAATCATATCATAACTTCAATTATTCCTTTTTGAGACCGTTATTCTTGTGGACAAATATGTTAATGAAGTATCCCAGTACCCGAATCCCCTTCCCCATCCAAGTAACTGTATTCTACCTCAAACTTCACATTCTTCTTCTTAGTTCTTACCAATGAGATTGTGTTGGAAACCCAGCCTGTAGGAATGATCCCAAACCCAAAGAAATGATGATATAAATTCCCAAGGACATCCTGTATTATATCTTTCTCCTGTTACCAGTTCCCGCCCTTGTTCAATTCAAAAGCTTGAACAAATCATGGCATGCCGAAGATCTCAAGCCGTGCATTTGCTCGTGAACATCTACATCGGTACTCCTCCATTATCGATTCTCCTACTCTTGTTCTTTTAATATGTAATGATACTGAAAGAGATTCAGAGAAAGCACTTTGCATGGTGTGTTCAGAAGATGCACCAGGTAACCAGTTTCTCAGTTTAGAGCCTCCTCCTTTCAGTCTTCATCCTCCTTTAAGCGATGTTCCAATACCTTTACATGTAGACTTTATTGGTTCATCTGATGGGTTATTATGCTTTTCAATTTTCTTTTGGCATGCTCATGCCATACGTATATGGCACCCTTCAATTAGGAAATGGTGGGATACTCCACATCGCAGTTATTTTTGTCAAGTATTAATGAGAAAATTTATGCTTGTTGGATTCTGTCGTGACTCGAATTGTGTTGACGATTATAAAGTGGTATTGGTTACATCTGGTGATCATCATGAACGATTTCAAGTTTGTTTATACAGCTTAAAGACAAATAAATGGAGGAGTCTTGATGATGTCTGCATTTCAGACATTTCTAACAAGTTTAGGGTTCTTTGTAACCTGCAATCAGGTAAATGTTGGCGGGTCTATTTTTTGGCTAATTGGAGTTTCTAGGAAGAGAATCCTTTCCTTTGACATGGCTGACGATGTCTTTAGTGAGATTGAAGTGCCCTTGGAGAGCAGGTATAGTACTTTTTTAAATTTAGGGGCATCGAACAAATTCTTGTCGTTATTTTTGTACCATCCATATTCAGATGGATATGTATTTGATTTATGGGTGATGAAAGATGTTAATATTTGGAGCAAACAATATAGTATATCACAAGGTATGGTAGATGGTATAATCATGTATCCTTTAGGATGCATTGATAACGGCAAAGTTCTGATGAGAGAGTATCCTAGCGGATTCGTATTCTTCAACACTGAAAGACAAGTCATCCAAGACTTTGGAAATGACTATGGAAGATCTGTGGTTCATTTTTATGTTATTATTTACAAGAGAGCTCGGTTTCGGTGATCCCCTTCAGAAAAATGAAAAGGCAAAGAAGAGGATTTCTGAATTGGTTCACAAATGGCAACCCTTTCTCCAAATGTATAGCTCCGACAGGGTTTCATTCTTAACCGATGCATTTAGACACAGAAACTCGAATACCTGAGTAAGAAGGTCTTGTTACTTCATTCTTACTCAAAGATATGTCTCTTATTTATACCACCAGTCTACCGAAAATTGTGCTTAACTTACTAGTTTTTAGCATTAGTACTCATTATCATTACTAATTACAGAATAAATAACGTTTTCAACATAGAAGAGATCAAAATTGCTTTTCTAGATGTTGTTTTGATGATCTAGAGTAATTATTGTTGAGCTTATTTATGAGGAAGGAAATTAGAAAGAGCTATCTTATTTCAGAAACTAATCCAGCATTCTAGTTCTAGTTGTATCTTCTGCTATATATATTCAAATCAGATAAACAAATTCACTTCCCAATGTCAGATTCTTTAGTACACTTTTTGCTAGAGCATGCTTAGTCTATTTATATACTGTTTATTTCTCACAGATTTTGTTCTGTAGTTGTGAATGTGCTACAGTTTCAGTTTATATAAAAAACCACAAATCACTCAATTGACTATTTTACATTGGTTTACCTCAAGATCTGTCTTTTATTTATTTTTTATTTTCAAAATTGTTATTGATTCACTATTTTTGAAGGTGGGTTAATGAGAGAAGTAGCAAGCAGCAGAAGATTTTACTTTTGGATCTCGTCTGGAGTGACTGATGGCTTCTGTACAATCAAATTATGGATCCAATAACATGTTTTTCAGAGAGTTTAGTTTCTTTCTTTCAATTCTCTTCTTGTCCTTTTCAGGTAAATATATTTCATTTTTCTACTTGTTTCTCGAATTGTAACCATTGAGTTATTATTTATTTGATGTTGAAAATTAGTCTACTTTTTTCAGAGAGTTTAGTTTCTTTCTTTTCTGTTTGTGTCAAAAATTAGTTGAGAAATGATCTTCTAACAAGAGTCCCTATCCCAAAAATTATTTTTCTGCTTTGTTAATTTAATGTCAAGTGTTAACAGAGTAACTATACATGCAACATTAAGAACAAATTATCACTTTTCTAAAGATACAAACATTTTTACAATGATTATATTTAAACATTAAGCAAACACTTCTTAAAAATATATTATCCAGAATTGTCAACAAACAATACCTTTTCAGGGTGGAAAGGCCTCTCTCTCACGATGTGATACTTTGCCACTCCATCTCATCCTATGTACGATGCCTTTAACTTTGACAATTACATCCACATGATCTCTTATTATTACCGCTCCTGTAGGACGAAGAATTCTATGCATCTCAAGAAGTATGCCAGTGATATCACACCTGCAAAACGCAATGATCAATTAATTTCCAGTTTGCCTACTAAAAGCATGCAACACCAATATACTGATAGAGCTCAATATAGAAATACCATACTACATTATTACAGAGACAAGAGAAATAAGCTGAAATAGAAGTTTCAAGAAACCTTTTATGTACTAGCAAGGTGATTAGACATTGATACTTACAAGTGACCTTCAAAAAAAGGTTGTTACCGCCATTGCTTTCAGTGATGTTAGTAACAAACAATCATCCATGAAATACAGCAGCAAAAATCATGTGTGGTCATTATTGGCATTTATAAATATATAACATCAAGCTAATGATAGGTTCTTTATGAGAGTTATTCATTATCATGATGCAAAGCAATATTTGCAAAACTTAAGTACAAGCTTCTATGCATATAAACTCTATTTACAGCCAAACAGTAAATGTGTACCTACCGACAGGCATATCCTCAATTGCTGATCATAGTTTAAAGCTGTTTTTATTACAGTACGTTTTTTGCCTAACATGGTTACCCTGCTCCCCCATGAACAGTGGGAATTTTCTCCCAGAAAAATGTCATAAGCAAACATATATATTTCTGCATTTCAAATAGAATTCCCAAGAATCTTGTCTATTTTTACTGAAACACTCCTACACCGAAGTTCTCACAGGAAAAACCAAACAACTCAAATGATGTACTTTTTACAGAAATAATCAGTTATTCTAGCAAAAGTTAAGTACTTGCAACTGAGAGCCTCCAACCATCATCCCAAGAAGATACAAACAGTCTTGAACCAAAATCACCATGGTCAAATGAAAATAGACAATGCTGAAAATCCAATACAAAAGAAATTCAGATCATCAACAAAATTTTGCTCTTCATGCCATCTGCATGGTCAGACCAGTTGGGTGCTTTAGATAAGATAATGGATAGCTTTGTAATTATTCTGTATTTTGCTAAGAGTCTGCTACAGCACAATCTTTTGCATCCTGCTGTAAATGATTCCAATGGAATTTATTTAACAAAATGGAATAGACAATCTCCCTGTTAATACATTTATATTAGCAAACATGTTCATGATGGTAGATGGAGATTTGAAGCGTACTTGTACATGTACATGCCGAATACACCATTGGCATGTATTAAATCATATGTTCGAGGGTACATAGAAAGGGCCTCATCACCTACAAAATAGAGTCCGTCTTTTCAAATTTCAACACTGCACGTCACATGACAATAAAGTTCAATTTATTGCATTTGAAAGCACCAATGAGAAACAAAAAGTGTGGTTTCAAAAGAAAATAAACATTAAAGGAAGAATTGTAGTAAGGTTGAAAGGAAGAAAACATCGGAAAACATGAGATGAGATTCCATTTTGAATGAATAGATCTTCCTCTTAGCTAAAGAAGAAGAGGAGGTAAATTAATAAAGATAATCTTATTCTCAACATTTCTTCTTACATGATTCACCCATTTTTAACAAATAAATCACAAAGAGGCATCATGTCACTATTCTGTCATAGTTAATTAACATTTTTCTGTATATAGTTAGAATAAAATAGACATATTTGATATACATAGTATAAAACCATAGTATACAGTTATAGATTCTGATTGAAACCTCATGTATGGTCCAAAGGCAAAGAGGAATCTGAGCATGTGGTCCAGCATCAATCTTAGGTTCTAAATAACCCTTCAGTGCTAATTACAGAACATATGAATGGATTAGCAGGACCCATTACTTATTTTGTACTGTACTTACTTTATTAGTAAAGCTCTAAACAGCAATCAGAAGAGTAAATTCAATATCACCTCTAAGAAAAGATATGAGAACCATATAAAAGAAACAGTAAGAGGGAAAAAAACAAAGTGATTGTATGTTTTGAATATTACCAATTCATGTAAGTTCCAATAAGGCCTATCTCATAGATAATGCCAAGTTTATTGCTCTTTGCATTAAAGGGAACGAACGACATTCATAACCCAAACAAGATATTTCACCAATGCAGCTGCAAATCCCCCAAGGCTAGCATTCATATCCATTAAATTTCTATATTTACCATCAAACATAGACTTGAGTATAGCACCATATTTCGAAACTCTCCTTTTCCATATTTGATTATCTTCATTAAAGGTTGTAATCGTGATCCCAGCACTTTCCCCATTTCTAATTCTAGGTGGAGCTATAGTTAACCTTTTAGGCCATTTTTCAAGTGCACCACCTGATATATCATGCAGATCTTTAACATCTGGGAGGGAAAAAAAGCACGGTTCCATTTTTGCATACCCGTTGAACAATTCATAATTATGAAGCTTATATTTGTATAAGAATATAAATAAATGCGGAAAATGTACTATATGATGCAGAAAAGACACAATACAGTGAATATGCAATACATATGCATGTCAACTGCTAAATTCATAGTTCAATTGAGCAAGCACCAGTAGAATAAATTCATATCAGTTTTACATTTGAGTCACCAGGCACCAGTTTCAGTTTTTCAGTTTACACCTGTGACTAGTTGTCAAATTATTGTACTTGCCACACAAGCATTACGTGAAACTTAAATGGAGAAACTCACCAACCAGCATCAGCATCAGTTGAAGTGCAGAATTTTGGTGATTTAAAAGTCTTCAACTTTTGGGTGCAATGTATATGATTTGAGGATTTTCTCCACACTGCAATATGTTCCCTATCGGCAATCTTTTTCCAGCAAAGATGCCTTGCAAGGTCTTCTAAAATGCTTCACTCATTTTCTAACTCCCTACCCTCCTTTTGCCATTCTTTATGGCTTAACTTCCCACTTACAGGTGGCCCAGACAATACCCAATAGCCATCAGGACGCAAAATCCGGTCAATCTCTAATAAGTAGATTCTATCTATGATTAGTAATAGAAATATCAGATTATACTAGCTTGAAGTAAAAGGAAATTAACCAATAAATAAAAGAGAATTCTATTCAGTGAAAATGGTAATGAAATTTATGCCTACCTTCTTATGGCATGAGATTTATGTCTTTTTATAACTAGCAAATCAACTTTTAGAACATTTGAGACCTTTATTGACAGGGATATTCATGAACTTCCTTTCATGGAAACAAGCACAATGTGTAAGATTCAAGTACGAATACCATAAGCAGTCCAGGGTACAAGGCATCTGGAACAATGAACCATATCAAATGATCTTGAAGGAATATGGTAATCTATAAGTGCTTAGCACACCAAGCAATAGCAGGAAGTCCTCTTTCCAGGGAAAACTGTACTTGAGCTTCATGTACATCCCTTGGTGCGATAGACATTGTCATTATGTCATAGTCAAGCATAGAGGCTCCAAAACTTGCAACCTAGAGAGAAAATATTGTCAAAATACAAGCTTATTATGGATACAGTGAGCAAAGCAGTACCTAACTCCTAAAACTGACAATAAGAGAATCAACCTTCAACTTCCAGATTAATTTATGAGACAAACAAAACAATGTAAAATATAATATATACAGCTATAATACTTGTTTCACGGAGGCTTGCTATTATATGGATCGAAATAGCTTCTGTGCAGAAAGAGAAAACAAAAGTAAAATAAGGAATTCAAACGTACAGAAGATATAAATTCTTATGTTAATAGTGGTATTAGATTAAGAAGAATGCAAAGAAAATTGGGCAGAAGAGTTCAACTGTAATAGAATTTAAAATCTATCCCTTCTCAGTCGTTTTCCTAATTTTTTTTTCCTTCTTACTTCTCTTTCTAAACTTCTTTCTACAGAAGGGTCATTGTGAAAGTACTAAATAATGATTGAGTGACATATACGTAAAATAAAACACTGTTTTCCAAATGGAGACAAATTATTCCAATACATTAAACAAACTACAAAAAAATAAGCAGTTTTGTCCTTTTCTATTAACAATACAGATATAGAACAAATCAGAAGAGAATAGCCAAAAAATAAAAACAAAAAAGAACAAATCAGCAGAAGACAGGCAGTACAAAAACTTTTCAATTTTAAAAGAAGAAGAAGCCTCAGTTTGATTAAGCTCACCCCACAACCAACACCAACAGTAGTCCTTATATTCCTGGATTTCAGCGGCACAATTCGCTTTATTTCATCAACATAACCATTTACTCCTTTCCGAAATGAAGTTCCCCCTCCTGGAAACACAAAGAGATAGCCTTCCAATCTAACCCAATTCTGTGATTTCTTATACTCGGTGAGCTTAGGAAAAGGAGCATTACTAAACCAAGCATAGTCTCTACTCTTTGGCCACGGAAATGGCCTATGGTACTGCTCGGAATCAAGCATCGAGCTTTTTCGTTGCTTTCTGGGCAATGTCGCTCCTTTTGGAACCGTTTTACTTCAGTGAATTGCTTCTCCCTAAGTGGGTCTTGACAGGGGCAGTAATGGGTGAAGTTTTTGGGGGCAGAACTCAAAAGAATTGGAGGTTTTGTGGGGGTTCTTGAGGAAGAGGGAGCGAGTGACGGGGTTCAAAATGAAAGAGCAATGAAAAGTTGTTGTGGGTTGAGACATTGAGCGGTAGACAAGGTTGTTTTTGTCGGTGATGGTCTTGAAGGCCAAGTGTGGAGGCTGTTGTTGAGTTGGAGGACTTGCTATAGAAGCCAAGAATATAGGAGATAGAGCAGAGGACGATGATTAGGAAGATTCTCAATAAGGGTCTTTTGAGAGGGCTTAGAGTGGTGGTTTGGAGTGATGGAACAGTTGCCATTTGGTGTTTATGGTTTTTGCTCCCGAGTCAGAACAGGGTCAGATTCCAGAAGTATGCCTGAGTTGGTGCAAAACAGCAAAAGGCAAGAATTTTTATGCGACTTTGTCCCGATGACTTTAGGTCCACTGACTCACGGAGTTAGAAACAAAAAACTGATGGCATTAGTAGGAAAAAAAATTCTAGCTGAAATATTGCTAAGGTGAAGCATGGATCAGTATATTTTTTTTTTTCAAACAACATTGTAAAAGCCAGAACACCATCAATAATATTTAATTTTTTAATATAGTTTTTAATCAAATATTATAATAAAAAAAAGATAGTGTCTTCCTAAATTTTGATATTTTTTCTTTTTAAACTAAAATTTGATTATTTATTAGAAATTACTTACTTTCTTCTATAATTAAGAAAAAACATTATCAAGAAATAAAAATTCACGTACTGTTAACTTCAATTAATTAATTCTTTACAAAAAAAAAAAAAAACCCATTTCTAAAACTTATCTCATTCTCTTTATTTTATAAAACAATTATAATATTTTATTACATTATTCTTTTTTAAAAAAGAAAAAGAAAAAGCTTTTGGACACGTGCGTAAGCACGTGTGATAGGGCTAGTATACTAAAGAAAGGATGTTTCAAAACCTAGTAGCTCATAACACAAAATAAAAGAGCTCATGGGTTCAACCTCGAACTTTGGAAAAGAAGAGTCTGTGGGTTCACAAACTCTACTTTTTCCCACTACGGCCAAACCCTTATAGCCCAGGCCCATGGCCCTTGACCCTGCAACCTCCCGTGATTGATCCCTGCTCCCAAAACATGTATGCAAGCAGTGGCGGAGCTATAATTAATTCTTGGGGGGCTGACTAAAATTTTAAATAAACTTATTCAATTATAGTAACTGCAAAAAAAAAAATTACAAAAAACTCAATAACTCACAAGACATAATAAAAGTTTGTAGGTTACAAAAGTTAAAAGACAAAAATAAATATCATCCAAATGCATCTTGAGTTGCTTAAATAAAATCTAAAATCGTGAGCTACGCTCTTTCAACTTAACAAATTGATATTGATATTTTTTTCATTGTTTTTTTTTTAAACTAATGACAAATAAATAGAATATATTTATAAATTAAAAGATAGAATATACTTACTTGTTACTAGTTCAATACTCAAATTTTGCTGGTCAAGGAAAAAAATAAATTTTTTCTATATCACTGTTGGACACACTCAATAATTGTCCTGAAATAAATTTTGAAATAAAAAGAAATTCAAATTATTTTAATTTTTATATACTTTGGGCTTAATAATATAATCTTGAAAACAAAGTTTTACCTATTTTTTAGGTAGAAGTCTCTTTTCTCCTTTAAACCTAGGATAATAGGCCCCTTTCTAATGTCGAGACAGCTTCACTTAGAATTCTTTTTGGATGGCTGATGGCTGGTGACACAAATTACAAGGTGGAGACTAAGAGAAATCCTAACTTAATGTTTTATAAGAATCCTATTGCCTATTGGGCTTTAAGTTTTAACCGATTAATCTTGTAGTATAAAGAGTGAAAATGTTATTCAGCTTTTACTTTTAGATGGGCCATGGTATTAAATAAAATAAAATAAAAAGCTAAAAACTAATTTTACATTATAATACTAATATTTTTGAAAAAATTTGAGTGGGCCATGGCCTCCTTAAAGGATCCTCCCTACTGCTCCCCTCATGTACACTACCCCCTTCTCCCACACCTTCTTGTATCATCCCCTTCTACAACCTTTATATTTATCTCCTTTCTCTCCAACTTCATATTCTTACACCTATGAAGTCAGACCCCTAAAAATTTTTCTCACTCACCCTCACATGAAAATTCTCACTCCATTTTGAAAATTTTAGTGTTTTATTTGCTTCTTTTATGGTAATTATATTTTTTCCCTCACTGTTTTATTTTTTAATATATAACAAATTTTTTTATCTTTTGAATTACTGACATATAAAAAACTACATGGCTTTCAGAGTGGTTGAATCCAAAAAAACTTATGGGATATAATGTGCAAGTTCCATGAATAAGGCTGTAAGTGGAGTTTGCGAAGCATACCATACTAAAAGACATGAGCAATTTTAGATAAGTAATCTAAATGTGTTTCACATATGTTTATGCCAAATTTCAATGGATTATTACAATTTGAATAAGTGGATAATCACCGAGAATTTAAAAATACAATCATGGAAACTCCTAATACTCCCGAAAAAGTGTACTTCAGATGATAAAAGATCACTTTCATTATGAACCTAATATGGGATGCAAAAAGTGAAGCAAGTCTTCCGTTCATAAGCGGAATCTTACAATAAGCTATCTAGGTTTTTAAACGCAAGTCCACATCTCATATCCCGACACATGTTTTGAATGGAAGACATATGAAATCGATATTCCTTGGAGTGATAATCTTCCACCGGATATTCTAGACATTTAGGGCCACCTATCAAGGCCTTTCAACACTGTAGATTGGTTATTCATATTGACTGACACATTCCTAGGTCGAAAGTACACAGGAAAAACTATTGATTGAATGTAAGGTTGATGGTGCCAATCATGTGTTTCCAATTGCATTTGCAAGAGGAGAGCAAATCCATCTGGTCATAGTTCCTTCGATTGCTTCATGTGCATGTAACACATCAGGGAAAGTATTTGCTTGATATCTGATCATCATGCCAGGATAATTTATATTTTAAGAGATCATGTAGTTGGCTAGGAATGAACCCCGTGCACATCATCGTCAGTGCCTTAGGAATGTCGCAAGTAACTTACAAAAGGCCCATAACAAAAATATCACAAAAAAGCTTGTGTCAAAAGCTGGTAATTGGTTCTAGTCTTGCAAGTTTGATAAGTGTAAGAAAAAGTTACGGGATATGGATTCTGATTATGTGAAGTGGTTTGATAACATCTCAGTTAAGTAATAGGCATTGGCACATGACAAAGGTCATCACTTAGGGTTCACAACTTCCAAACTTCAATAACATGTTGAAGGGAGCACGTCAAATCATAATTACTGCCATGGTACACTTAACATTTTATCGATGTATTAGATACTTCATAAGTATTCATAAGGAGATTAGTGATCAGATGCATAGGGGAATGTGTACATATGCATACATATAAGAGAATCCAAGATTAAGCAAATAGGGTAACAAAAGTCATCTTACATGATTTTCTAATAGTAAGTGATTGCTTGAAATTATCACCCAAAATATTGTTGCTAGCAATGCCTGAAGAGCAGCAATTGCCAAATGGCATACGTGAATGATAAATCTTACACATGCAAGAAGTTCCAGTCTTACTAGGATGCCTTGCTTGCATGCGATAGCAAATTGTACAAAACATCGACATGGACCATAAACATTATATCGAGGAGTAGTATATGCTTCTTCCTCAAGAATACATGTTTCCCTTTTGTACTTCCTAACATCAGAAAATTATGAAAGAAAGGTAGGCCTGCAATTTTCATCCCCTGCATGATAAGATGGACTTTGTTGAGAATACTAGAAAACAAAGGTGTGCAAACTATAGGCAGGAAGGCCACAACCTTAAATGATGTCCTAATAATGCACGAGGATAAAAATATTCTTGCTCTATCACATGTTTTAGTTTAGTGTAAAAGGATGAGTCTCCTCTAATTTTGCTTTTTTCTTGTGTAGGGAAGACTCTCCCTATTTTTGCTTTAATTTATTGTTGCTTTAATTTGGTGTTGCTTGTAAACTGAAAATTTACTTCCAGTTTTTTTCTTATATGGAGTTTAGGCTTTATGTTTACCCTATCTTTTGATATTAATAGACGAGTAAGAGTCTGAAAAACCTTTCACCACTTTAAGGTGGTTTTTTTTTTTTTTTTTTTTTTCTCTAAGGATGATAGTTCATTAGGTCATGAACTCGTGAATATATAATGTCTAGTACTTAGTGTTTTGGGACTATTGGTTTACAATGTAAATGGTTATATTTACTATCCAATTACTTCATTGTTGTTATGAACTGAAAATTTGCTTCCATTTTTTTCTTATATGGAGTTTAGGCCTTATATCTATCCCATCTTTTATACTTCTTTTCATATAAATTGATGAGTAGGGGTCTGACAAACCCTTCACCACTTTAAGATAGTTTTTAAGGAAAAAAAAAAGAATAAGTGGTTCATCAGGCAATGAACTCGTAAATGTATAAAGTCTAGTACTTTGTGTTTTGAGACTATTTGTTTATAGTGTAAATAGTTACATTTACTATTTAATTACTTCATTGATTGTTGTATATCCATATTTACCAATTTTTTTTTATTTTTATAGATTCATAGATCCATCTCATGCATATCGTTCTTGTTTTTATCTCTACGTTGATCATCGTTACGTTAGGGTATTTGTCGCACTAGAGGTATGTAAATAATATAATTTTTCTTAACTTTTATATTTAATACCTTTATTTGTTTATGTCGATGTAGAGAATCAATTCTTTTGTTCTGGCCATTGACGATTATATCATCATATATGTTCATGATATTGAATTTTATGGATTTATGAGGCTGGGATTCATTCAGTTGGATAGGAACTTGGTGACAGTCTTAGTAAAGAGGTGGAAACAAGAGACCCATACATTCTATATACCTTACAAAGAGGTCACCATCACTTTATAGGATGCTCGTATCCTTTTTGGTAAGCCGTTCAACTATGATGTTGTTCAGGTTGGGCTGGACCTGATCTTATACGATTTTACAAGATCTATTAGGTGTTGTGACACCTTCTACAATCATTAAAGGCTCTTATATCAACCTTCATTGGATTTGCACTACATTTGATATGTTGCCTCCAAATGTCGATGACATTGCAGTAAAAGACATGCACGAGCATACATAATACAACTTATCTGTGGATTTTTATTTGCTGATAAGTTTGATTCCCATGTGTATCTCATGTTTTTGCCTTTTCTAGAGGACTTTGAGAAGGCTAGTTATTATAGTTGGGGCAACGCGTGTCTGGCCTGGTTGTATAGAGAAATGTGTCCTGCCAATCATTCAATTGTGCATGATATTTTTGGCTTATTCATCTTATTGTAGTTATAGGCATAGGAGAGGCTACCATTCTAACATAGCGGAATTATGAAAGAACTTAAGCTAGCATAAAACTAAGCTTAGAAAAGATTAGCACAAGACTAAATATTTAAGGAATAAACTGGAATCCACCAGAAGAATATCAAAACACCCTTAGATATAAACTTTTATGATAAAAACTACCTCATCCAAACCAGCAAAGCCTATCTTTTATAAAAGGCTAGGAAAAACCCTAAAAGACTAAGAATACTTGCTCAGCAAGCAAAGATTCCTGATAAAAAAATAACTTTTAATTAATAGGAAATATTAAAAAAAATGTAACTTCTAATAAAATACTAACTCCTAATAAAATACTAAATTGGTAACTCTTATTAAATAGATAATACTTAAAGCCTAAGCCTACGATTTGCTTTTTTCTTCTTCTTGCTTTTGTTTTGTTTCTCCAAGAATTTCTCTACTTTAAGTTTTGTATCAGTCTCCTCCACTTGGAAAGAACTCATATTCGAGTTAATGTCAGGATAAAGAGGTTCCTTTTCAGCATGAAGCTCGTATAAATCAGCCACCTTGTTAAGCTCACCAGACTTGTGCTTAATCATAAAAGGAAACTTTTACAAATAAGCTGACCACCTAGCATGCATATTGCTCAAGTGTTTTCTACTATTGATAAATTTCAAGGCTTGATGGTCAGTGTAAAGGATGAATTCCTTTTGTACTAAATAATGTTCCCAATGCCTCAATGTCCTCACAACAGTCATAAAATTCCTTATCGAAGGTACTTCACTTTCGTCTAGATTTACTTAATTTTTCACTGAAGAAAGCCATTGGTTTGTTATTCTGAGATAAAACAACCTCAATTCCAACACCATTAGCATCACATTCAACCTCAAACAAGGCTTTAAAATCAGGTAATGCTAACACAGGAGCTGTACATAGCTTTTCCTTAATTAAAACAAAACTCCTTTCAACCTCTTTATTCCAATCAAACTTTCCTTTTTTCAAACAATTAGTTATTAAGGCCATGATAGAGCAAATTTTTTAATAAATCTTCGATAAAATGTAGCTAAACCATGAAAAGATCGTACCTCACTCACTATTTTTAGAGCTGGCCATTCCCGGATAGCGTTAATCTTCTCCTCATCAGCATGTATGCCTTCAGAACTCACTATATACCCCAGGAACAGTAACTTATCAGTCAAAAAAATGCATTTCTTCAAATTTATGTAGAGCTTATTCCATTGTAAAACTTTCAGCACTTCTCTAAGATGCTTTAGATGTCTCTTTTTGATTTACTATATATCAAAATGTCATCAAAATAAACCACAACAAATCTGTCAATGAAAGGCTTAACACTTGATTCATTCATCCTCATGAAAGTACTAAGAGCATTGGATAAGCCAAATGGCATAACCAACCACTCATACAAACCTTCTTTGGTTTTAAATGCAGCTTTCCATTCATCCCCAGGTCTAATCCTTATTTGATGATTACTACTTTGCAAATCAATCTTTGAAAAAACTTTGAAACCATGCAATTGATCATGCATATCATCAAGGCGTGGAATAGGAAATCTATACCTTACTGTGATCTTGTTTATAGCTTGGCTATCAACACACATCCTTCCAATGCCATCTTTCTCTGGTGTGAGCAATGCAGGGACTACATAAGGACTTATACTCTTACGAATTAAGCCTTTCTTTTGCAATTCTTCAACCTTCTCCCTTAATACCTCGCTTTCTCTAGGATTTATGCGATAATGAGATATATTAGGAAGCTTAGCACCTGAAACAAGATCTATATGGTGCTGGATATCTCTCATTGGAGACAACTCATCAGGTAAATCAGATTGTATTAGGTTTGAAAAGTCCTCCAACATTGGTTGCACCTCTCTAGGCACTTCACTGTCATCTTCTTCTTTGCCCAACAACACTTCCTTAACTACAACAACAACGAGTTCCTTTGCTTCTTTTGCTATCCTTTCAAATTCTTCCTTGGTTTTGATAATAGATACCAAAGTTTTATCCTCTACTTTAGAAGTTTTAGGTAGTTCTTGAGTCTCTATTATCAGCCTTATAGCAATCTTATGACCATCCCATGTGAATAGGTAGACATTATCTCTCCCTTTATGCATAGCATCCACATCATATTGCTAAGGTCTACCCAATATTACATGGCTAGCATCCATGTCAACAACATCACACAAAACTTTGTCTTTATAGTGCCTCCTAATGGAAATTGGTGCTAAACAAGTTCTGGTTTCCCTTACAAAAGATCCTTTTTTTATCCAGCCAATGGAATATGGTTGCGGATGAGTTTCTGTAGGTAGCTTCATATGGTTCACCAATTGTTTGACAATTATATTCTCTCCACTACCATTATCAACTATCACTTTGCACACTTTTCCTCCAATAGTGCAGAAAGATTTAAAGATGTTCCTCCTCTGGGGTGGTTTTTCTTCCCTAAGAGTGTACAACAACCTTCTAACAACATACACATACTCCTCTCCTATTTCTGCAGTAACTTTAGCCCCATCATATTCTTCAATTTCATCAATATCCTCCTATAAATTTCCTTCATTCTCTACTAGATTTACCCTCCTTCTCTCGGGACAGTTATTGGACAGATACAAACCCCCATATTTGGTAGAGTATAGGGATTAAAATTTTTAGGAGCCTATTTTCCACTAGTAGTTGCTACTGCCCTTTTTCCTTCTATATTACATGCTTCTTCGGACTTTCCTTGGTTGATCCAATTGCATATTTCTTCTATTATTAGTTGCTGGTTGTACGTGCTTTTGTAAGTTCTAGCTCTCTCAGCTTTCCTTGAAGAACTCTTTAATGATTCAGTCCTTCAAAGTAGTATTATAAACTTCATCAACTCTCCAATAAGCTTGAAGGCTTATCTTCTCCTTGATTGAAGGCTTCAGTCCACCAATAAACCTTACTACCTTCTGTTTTTCAGGTTCCTAGTAGTTTGTTCTAGCTGACAACCTATTAAATTCACTTATATAATCTGTCATTGCTTTGCTTCCTTGGGTAAAGTTTTGATACATTTGGAAGAGGTGTTGCTCATAATCTAGTGGCAGAAACCTCTCCATTAAAAGTTGCTTCATTTTCCTCTATTGTCTCACCGGACTCTTCCCCCTTCTTTGTCTATCCCTTTGCAAATTGTCCCACCATACAACTGCCCTCACTTTTAAGCTTGAATGCTACTATTTTGACTAGTTTCTCTTATGATACTTCCATCATCTCACCGAATCTCTCAACCTCGCACAACCAATCATGAAAGCCTTCAATATTTAAATTTCTATTAAAGCTTGGAATCTCAGCTTTCACTCTATAGTCTTCAAATTCTCTATTCCTTCTTTCTTGTTGCTGCCCATAATATCCACACCCTCCTACCTCTTCATCTGAATCTCCTCCTTGAAAATCTGGTTGGACAAGTGCTGGAATTTGTTGGACTAGTGCTTGGTTTTGCCTATTTTGTATAGGTCTTTGAGGCACACGCCTATTAATAGGTTACTCCATTGGCGGGCCCACTCCCCTTCCTTGCTCCCTATTAATTGCTACTGATCTTCCATTAAAATCAACCTTCAACTGTTCTAGAGCCCCCAAAATCTAATTTATTTCTCTTGAATAGTCTTAGTTGCTTCTTTTTGTGCAACTCGGTTTTCAGTGATTGCTTGCCAAATATCCTCCAACCCACGGTCCCTGTTTTCGTTGGCCATTTAGTCAAGAAAGTTGCTCTAATACCAACTAACATAGCGGAATTATGAAAGAACCTAAGCTAGCATAAAACTAAGCTTATAAAAGATTAGCACAAGACTAAATATTTAAGGAATAAACTGGAATCCACTAGCAAAATATCAAAACACCCTTAGATATAAACTTTTATGATAAAAAATGCATCCTTCAAACCAGCAAAGCCTATCTTTTATAAAAGGCTAGGAAAAACCCTAAAAGACTAAGAATACTTGCTCAGCAAGCAAAGATTCCTAATAAAAAAGTAACTCCTAATTAATAGAAAAAATTAAAAGAAAAAAGTAACTCCTAATAAAATACTAACTCATAATAAAATACTAAAGTGGTTACTCCTATTAAATAGAAAATACTTAAAGCCTAAGCCAACAATTTGTTTCTTTCTTCTTCTTGCTTTTGTTTTGTTGCTCCAGGAATTCCTCTGTTTTAAGTTTTGCATCACATTCATCACGTCACAGAGGTTTATGACACCATGAGATCCGAGTTGCCTATTACGCACGAGGTATGTTTGTTTATTTCTTTCTTGTCTTAACTTATTCTATGAAAGTGTTGATGACTAGTAATTGATTGATTCTATACTTGTAGCTGTAGATGGACAATTTTATGTCACATAGGTCAACACACATCTCGCATCTTAGTATAGACATATGTTGGATCATATGTCACCTTAGCATATAACTAGGAGTTCATAATTAATGTTATAGTCAGGTTTTTTATCAAGCATGTTCTATTTACTATAACTTTCACATTTCATTTTTTTTGCAATTTGCATATATGTCATACAATGATGAATTGATTGCAGCCTTACCTGGTTATTGTTTCCATGGTTAGGAGATATGGTGCACTATTGTATAATTGATTATGGAGTATCACATGGTGGATAGGGTGTTGCATCAGTTTTGCTACCTAGGAGACTATACTAGCAGATCCAGAGCATGGTGATAGGTTGTATTACGATTGACCATAAGGACACGACACTACTTGCTACCATACGAAACATGCTACCTTCATTGAGATATGGGGCATAAGATAGGATTGTATTGTGACAGGACACCCATCTTATAATCAATTTTATTATATGGTGGAGTACATGCAATGATATTGACAGATTAGTATGAGGTTTTTGACACCACAGGGTGTTCCCATAGATTTCATGCTTGTTTCGAAGATTCGGCATTAGCTATGGCATGCACAATTTGAAAAATATCAGGAGAAAATCAATGACACCATCCTCTTTTGCATGGGCATTTTGATACTGAATGTTGATGCCAATCCATCAGCCCTAAATATTATGTCTTTATTAGTGCCCACCATTATTTATTTTTGTTGTCTATACATAGTACATTAGCCTGGCCTATCTTACTTTATTAAAACCTCGCTCATCCCACATGTGCTTCTATTATAGTATAAAAGTACTTCAGGGTCATATGCCTATCCCATTTCAAATACAGATGACATAGGTATAGAGAACATCACACAGTTACAAATAGGCTACATTAGTAGTTATGTAGGTGCTTTGTCACAAGAATATATGGAGCATGGGCTAGAGAGTAACGATGATGGTGATGGAGCGGACACTAATAAAACAAGTGACCGAGGCAAGTACTTATACTAGGTGACGCAACCAAGTAGATGGCACAATATACTTCCACTTAAGAGGAACCTGCCTAGGAAGAGGAGACCCTTGCCATTTAGTATTAATTAATTTTATAGATTTATAAAATAATTTTTTCCAAGTTGTATAAGCTATGTTATGTAGTATAGCTTTATATACTCATTGATTATATATATTATGTTTCTTTTTACATTATTATAATTTGATGTGACTGATCGATCAAGTAAAATTAATCTAACATATTGTCAAGAATCACTAATGGATTTGATTGATATGTAGGTTAATAGTTCATATTTTGTCTATTTGGTTGAAATTCCGAGTATATACTTAGACAGAGCGCTAGCTTGTCTATATCGTGTACAAAGAAGACAATAGCAAAATGTTTTCAAAATTTTGCTAAGTTGGGACAAAAATATTAAGCATTTCGCTAGAATGAGTGTGTAGCTTTTATGAATGAGATTAAACTAACTTACCCTTAGAATGACGTTGAATGTGTTAGAGAGCATATACTAATCTAAGGTCAAAAGGTGAAATTTTTTTAACTGAATGCGGAAACTAATATTGGATGCTCATAGCAGGATTGACTGACATGTCCTGGACAATAGGGCATAATCTAAGGAATTTATAAAAGGGATTGGAGAATTTCTTGACTTTGTATTTTAGAATACAAGATATAGTAACTTTAGAACCATTAGGTGTCCTTGCAAAGTATACGGTAATGGTAAATTCCTAAATAGAGACGACGTTGTCGTACACTTTTATAAAAAGGGTTTCACAGGAGCTTACAAGTAGTGGACTCATCAAGGTAAGACATACATGTAAGCTGATTTGGGGGTTAAAGTACTGTTGTAGAGAATAGTAGCTTCCTAGATACAAACCATATGGAAAAGATGATAATAGATGCCACTACACTTAATTTCAACTAGGATCTAGAGGAACCTAATCCTGATGCAGTGAGATTCTATGAAATGCTTTTAGCTCCTAATGAGCCTTTTCTGGGATGTGTTCAAGGATCAAATGATATTGTCATCTATAACTCATATGTTAAATTGTAAGATAGAGAACAACATGTATGTTTACTATTTTACTCAATTACTGACAATGATGAATAGTTTTATGCCTGGTACTAAATTTTTATTTGGAAAAGAAGATAGTGAAGGAGATAGGTCTTGTATACGATAAAATTGATGTTTGCCTCAATCAGTATCAATTGTATTATGCAGAAACCTAGGATAAGAAAGAGTTTAAGGTTTGTAGTACTTCCCGTTATAAACCTAGGACAAAAATACCACATAAGATCTTGCGTCACCTACTAATCACTAAGAAACTTTAGAGACTCTATATGTCTAACTCCACTGCACGTGATATGAGATCGCATAAGGATGGTATACGTGAAATGTCAGGCCTCATGATACACCTTTTGGATGGTCAGACGTAGCAGCACTTTGATGAGACATTTCTAGATTGAAAATATGAAGGTTGAAATGTCCAATTAAGTCTATCGACAGATAAGTTCACACCCTTTGGTAATTCTAGATCCTAATATTCTTTTTGGCCGGTGTTTGGGACTCTGTATAACTTGTCACCAGGAATGTGCATGAAGGAGTAATATTTATTTTTGACATTGCTTATTCTTGGTCCGCAACACCTTCAAAAGAATTTGGATATTTATTTATGACCTTTAATATATGAGTTGAAGCAATTACGGTAAGTAAAGGCAATCACTTGCAATAAATCACTGAGACTAAACTTTACAATGAGGACTCTATAATGTGGACAATTACTGATTTCCCAGCCTATGGCATGGTCTGTGGTTAGAGCACTCAAGGTAGAATGACATGTCTCATATGTATAGAGAAAACAAAATCATTTAGGCTCAAAAATAGAGGAAAAATCATGTTAGTTTGATTGTCACAGTAGCTCTTGCCCTTGGATAATCTTTTTAGAAGATAACAAAACAATTTTCAGAAGAACACTATTGTTAAAGATTCTCCTCCCCCAAAATTATTTGGTGATGAGGTATTGAGTCAGGTAAGTTCCTTTGATCTGAGAAAGTTGGGGTTGACCATAATTGGACAAAGGAAAACTAGTTTTTGAGAACTACCACATTGGCATGCCAACCTTATACAACATAACTTGGAAGTCATGCATTTGGAAAAAAATATCTTCGACAACTTGTTCAACCAAATTATTGGATTTCAAGAGTAAAACGAAGGATACTTCTAAAGCAAGAGAATATATGAGGTTATTGAGTAATTGTCGAAAGTTGAAATTGGTTGGGTATATCACACCCCTCACAGAGGCATAACTGGCCAGAGGATTGGATAACTAAATCTCTATAACCCTGACTTCAAAACAAAGTAACAAACATGACTCTTGACCTAACTAAATAATAAAAGTAACTTTTATAAAATATAAGTTCACTTGTAAAAGTTTATTTCTGAAACAATTAACAATTTACTGAAAATTTCAGCTAAGGTTCCCTGCAATATGGAATATGCCTCAAAATACAAACACGTATGTTCATGATTTCACATAGCAATAGCACAAAGACAACAAGGAGCTCTGCTATGTCCATATTATAAACAAGACAAATAACTAGACTCTTACATCATACAAAATTAGATACCCTATAATTCTAGTGTGACTGCAAACTTTCATCATTGACTTCAAGTCTAAGATCCTGGAAAATACCTTGTCGTACTCTGCTAGCAGGTCATTAGCTCGGCGACTGCCATATATTGAACTCCTATTACTAAAAGAAAAAAAATCTTCAAGAGAAGGGTGAGTCCTACGGACTTCGTGAGTGAAAAATTGTATCCAAAAGGTACTAACATCACTCAACACAAATATATAACATATATAGTCAATTAACATCATGTGACAATGTTCATGTCTTAATTCAAAATACACTTACACATTTGTAATCGTCATAAATTTAGAACTTACACAATTCATAGGATCATAAATTAATTCAGAACAATCATAACATACAAAGCAAACAAAGGGTTAACGAGTAACCCAACCTCGCATAACAGTATCACCCCCTACCGAGTATTTAGGCACATGCCAATAGTTTAATCTCCCACATAATCCATTTCCACCGGGGTTGAGCACTCAAATTTGCAAAAAATATTTATCAGAATCAGAATATTTCAAGATTTTAAATTAGAATATCCTAGGTGCACCTAGATTTTTATTTCGGAGACAAAAATCATTTATCAGAAAAATCTCACTTTGTTGGCGCCTATCAATCACAACCAATATCAAACAAATATAATTCAAATAAATCACTGAAATACTCTACTTACTTATTTTTCATATATCACATATATTCAATTACACATATAATTACACATAATAATCGAGCCCCCAAAGGTAACAGTTTACCGCTCACCTGATTTCGTTCGTCACTTACACATGCATTCACGCATCTCATCAGGTCCACATTAGGAATCGAAACTAAAATTCATATTTTCAAATAATACTTAGTTCATAAATATTATTGTTATAATCCTTTAATTACTAAGCTTATATATCAACTTATATAGGTTTCTTTATGAAAGTTTTCTATTAAATCATTACATGTCAAGTAGTATGAATTATACTTTATGTGATAAGATTGAAAATGAAAAGACATTTTAGATGTCTTGACAATGCATAAGGTAGAAAGAAACAATTAGAAAAGATAGAAAACACTAGTGAGTTAAAGATGTTAAAACTGTCAAAACTTGGGGTTTGGACCAGTATTCACTTTAACAGTCATATCTTCATTTAAAAAATTCAAAATCTAGTTTCGTTAAATTTATTAAATACTAGACACATGTAGCTTTATAATGATATATTATTTGTAATTTTTAGATTATATATCAATACAGTTTATTCTTTGAAGTTGCATCAAATTTTACAAAATGTAAGATTTTGGTTACCTTAGTTATTTGAGCATAACTTTCTTTAGGAAAAAGAAAATCCAATTCCATTTGTTGGATTTATTAATAGACAAGTATATCTTTCTAGATAGGTATCATATGTATTATTTGGATGCGTATATTAGTACAATTAATAATTTCAAAATTTACTCTTTTTAGGCATTTCACAACCTCCTTGGATATATGTTTATTTTCACTTACATACTTAATCAAATTTAATAAAACCAAGTTGAAACATTAACTTTAGGAAGTTAACTAGCTTTTTTATTTAGAAACTTTTCTTAAACTTAGTCTTGAACTCACTCGATTCTTCACATAAACAAAAAACAGAGTACTCATAAAATTCCTAATTGTTCAACCTTTGATTCCGATGTTTATAGAATTCTCATACTTAAAAATTAAATTACAAAACTCTCCAATATAGTGTTTCCAGATGTTAGGAACAATTTTATTTGGAGGTCCTAAGCTAATTCAGTCCACAACCATTGACGAAGTCTTCCGGGTTGACTGAGGTTCACAAAAAACCCTACATGACCTAGCTGCAGTCTAATAGCTTTAACTAACAATATACTTGGAACCAAGTTATGAAATTTTGTAGACAACATCTAAAGATCCTAAGCTACACTTTCTCTTTTGAATTCTTTATTTAATTCATCCTTGAAAACACCCGAACCACTAGATTTCTCTAACCTATGAAATCTGGCCTTGCCACCCCTTCAAGAACCTCTTTACTAGTCATTTTCCAACACTCTACTTACAACTAAACATCTTGAATACATGATTATCTTCCATTAGTGTGTGGGTGTGCATATGTATATATACCCTAAGAAAATCAATACAAGTTCTTCAATTCAACATTGCTCATATTTCAATTATTGAATTTAATTTAAAGTAATTATTTAACTTTAATTTAAAATTTGATTTAAACAATCTTACATCAATATGC
This sequence comes from Quillaja saponaria, assembly GCA_029379385.1. NCBI lineage: Eukaryota > Viridiplantae > Streptophyta > Magnoliopsida > Fabales > Quillajaceae > Quillaja > Quillaja saponaria. The sequence goes on from CM055606.1 coordinate 9,533,583, forward strand.
CTATTCCTTTTTCCTCCTTATCATTTTCAAAACTTTCAAATTATATCTATATATCATCATTCTAACTACTAATTTTCACCTTAGCTAAACAAAGAAATTTCCAACAATTCATCTAACCTAAGTATTTTATTTCACCTAACCAACTCGATTAACTTAACTAAAGTTTATAAAAAGAAAATTTTCTACACTTCCATCATCTAGTAGCTGCTACACTTAATCCTCCTCAAGCAACAAGTTTAATCCTTGAGTTTGAGAGGAGTTTGAACCATTTAACACTCACAGCAAGGTTAATAAAACTTGCTACCCAGAGTTACTTGAAATTAGTTTTAGTTACTCTTGGCTTTCTTTGTCCAATTTTTTTTTTTTCCATGGCTGTTACAAGTTTGTCCTCCAACTTCATAAATTCCAAAACTAAACGGAACATAAATCAGCCCAAAAGCAGTGGCCTTCATCTTTGGTCTATACACACAACATATACACCCATATAACAACACCTACCTAAGGAGATTTTAAGCTCATCAATGACCCTATCACCTTACACGGTTACCGCTTGAAGGTAGCTCCCCTTAAATAGAACCGCTTCCCACTAACTAAAAAGACAGTACACCAACACAAATAAAGACTCCACATACACGTAAAGGAAACAAAGAAAGGAAATTTTACCTTAAGGTGGAAACTTGAATTCTCTTAAGCTCAAGAGCAATGTTTATGACTGGTTTCAAAAAGGACAAAAAATAGGGAGAGGGTGTTCTGCCAAGACAAATAAAAAGAGAAGGGTGTAAGGCGGTGGAGATGCAAAATTTGGCCAAGAAAAATAAATAAACAAAGAAAAGATATAGCAATAAAATATTCAAGTCAAAAGAGTCAAAAGTATAAGCATATGGTGGATATGAAATTTTGTAACATATATATATCTATATATATATATACACACACTTAAATATTTTCTAATTTTCTTTTTACTTATACATTTGTTATACACATAAATAAAATTACACATATAACTTTTTTTTTTCTTTTTTAACCAATGATATAGTGAAAAATTAATTTCTTAATTCCATATATATATATATATATATATATGGACAAGTTTCCTTTTCTCTTAATTCTAATTTGAGAAAAATCTATTCACTTAGTCACACAAGTTACGTAGGAACATTTTAAAGCGTATATGAAACTACATGGTTAAAACAAGGCATAATGGGAAAATTTTCAAACTGAAAGCATCATATGCTTTGGATAGGGCGAGAGGTTGGTTTGCGAGTGGATGAAACATGACATAAGATTTTTGGATGGTTATGCATCCAACTTATCTAGATGTGTGAACTTGAATGATTGCAAGATGTACAGAATGAAAAGTCATGATTGTCATATGTTTATGTAGAGGTTACTTCCTATTATATTTCGTGACTTGATTCCAAAATCAATTTGGGATCCAGTTACAAAGCTCAACACCCTCTTTAGGGACCTTTGTGCTATCGAGCTAAGTGTAAAACATTTGGAAGTACTCAATGCAAATATTCTGATCATTCTTTGCAAGATTGAGACATCTCTAGTTCCTAGTCGGTTTGACTCAATGGAACATTTTTCGGCTTATTTAGCTTATGAAGAAATAGTTTGTGGCCCTATTCAGTACCAATGGATGTATTCTTTTGAGATATGCATGCATAGTTTAAAGAAAAAAGTTCATATTAAATCACGAGTTGAAGGTTCAATAATTAAGGCATACATTTGACAACAAACCTTAAATTTTTGCTCAGTTTAATTTACAAGCAATGTGCCTACTAGGGAACATCAAGTAGAGTGAAACGATAATGGCGGAGATGGAGTAGAGAATGACTGTCTGTCAATTTTCTCTTTTCTTAGTCATACTATTAGGAGGGTTGTGTCAAAAAGGATGGTGGCTAAAGATTACAAGATAACAGTGATATATGTCCTCATAATTGTAAGGAAATTACACCATTTGTGGAGTAAATATGTTATTGATTTAAATGCTTTTATGACATATTTGATGTCAGACCCAGTATACTAATATTTTTAACTACATATAGACATTATGATAAGTTGATGAGAACTGAGCTACCCTAGTTTAAATGATTAACACAATGAAAAACGACGGGAGAAAGAGTTTGCAAACTGATTTGGTGAACTGGTAAATAAGTAAATTATCATTTCAAATTATAATAAATGAATAATCCTTTGACTTTTTATTATTTAACTATTCAATGTTTCTATTATAAGCGTTGACAGATGTAACTATTGACTCCAGAATTAGAAATCTAGCATTTACCAACCATATATGCTAATCACTTGTAGCAGATATTGAGTTAACGAGTATAGGTATCATACCGAAAGTTATGGCGAAAAGAAAACCATAATTAATAGTGGTGTATATGTGAAGGAAAGTTATTACGATGCAAGTAAATGAGACCTTTATGAACTTTTAATAGATCACATAGTTGAACGATGGTGGAATGAATAATAAGGTTGTGTTGTTCACATGTGATTAGTTTTGACAATTCAGGAAAAAGGATTGGAACTAGACTCGCAACATGGTTTGATAGAAATCAATCATAGATCTAGATTAAATGCGTCAGATCCATTTATATTGTCCTACCAAGCCACACAAAGTATCCTTCTAGGAAATGAGAAAGACTTGATTGGTGGGTCGTTTGTAAAAGTTAAGACAACATGAGTAGTTAATGTAGATATAAATGAAGATAATGTAGTGGTTGGAATTCCTATAATGTCAGGCTTATTTCAAGATGATGAGACCGCATTCCCTATTCTTGTAGTTGGGAATAATGATACAGGTGGGTCAAGTTCACTTCATGTTAATGGCATCCTTGAGGAAGTTCAACCATCTGAATTAACTCCTTCAAAACCTTAAAAAAGGATAAGAAAAGATTAGTATGAAGATGAACTTGAGCATGATAATTTAGATGATGAAGAGAGGAATTTAGACTTAGAAGATGTTGAAGATGAAGAAAAAAGGGTGAAGACAATGAGACTGAAGACATGGAGAATGAAGACAATTCATAAATTTTGTTGTTTTGCACATCTAAATATTTTGAATTTGGATTATAATATTTGAAAATATTTGGCATGCAAGTATATATGAAATATTTATTCAAGATGATATAATTCAATTATGTTCATCACTTCTATATAGGATACATGTTAGTTAACTGTATGCATTTATCATTAAATTCCTCACTTATACAAAGATGCATGCTTATAGGATGTCGTTCTAGTGAGTAGCCTACTTGGTGAAGTATTTTGGTAAATTTGCTTGATAAGTCATGGTAACACCTCTACTGGCTTGAGTTCTAGAAACTTTGTGGTAAGCATCAAAACGTTGTTTCTTGATACATAATTGGTTAGTCTAGAAACAAAAATATATCGGATACACATTGAATACATTATGAAAACAATACACTATCTCGGAAACATATAGATATATGTAAAAATATTATGTAATACTTATTTATAAATGATTTCTAAAATATAAAACGATTAATTGTGCATGTTTGCAGGTTTGATTGTACTCTTCACATAATTTATATATATTTTTTTACATGTTTAATCTCAATCATTTAAATTATACATAATGTAACAAATACATATTAACTAAATTAAATAATAAACTTAAGAAAAAATATTCACAATTAACTATATTTATTTTCTTGTCATATGACTAGCTACCATATAATAATTTTTTTATATATAATTTATAGTTTTTATACTTATAAAATCTAATTGTATAATTTATAATTACAATTTAGTTTATATAATTTAATTGGTCATAATTAAGTATAAATATGTAAAAACAAAAATAAATTTTTTTATGAGTTATAATTTTTTAATTGAAAAATATGAATCTCTTATTAAATATTAAAAACAAACATTTAGAAAGAAAAATAGTTAAACTAAAATTTATTTCTTTTAAGAATTAAAATCTAAATATCACTAAATATTTTTTTTGTTAATTCTTGACATTAATCTCCATTATTGCTTCTTCTTCTTCTTTTTCACATAAGAAAATTTTTAAAAATATATCTAAAAAACAAAAATTTGTAGGATACGGTATCCAAAAGTATCGAAAGTATATGACCATATCATTGGATACAATCGAATACTAGCAATTATCTATGGATACGTTTGACTATCGGTAATAAACGATAATTTGGTATTCATAACTCAAGATACAGATACGTTTCTCTCGTGACATAAGAAAAGATAAGACATTTAGCTCCTTGGACTATCGACAATACCGTGCTCCACTGACAATATCATTGTCGAGTGCCTTTGGCCGATAAGGAACTTCAGCAGTGATCACTGCTAACAACAAACTAAACATTGTTGAAAGCAAGAACAATAGTGCAGTTTTTTGTAGTGAATTTGGACAATTCAAGAATCAACAACAAATGATTTTTTTTTTTTTTTTTTGGGAACTTATAGTAGCATGAAGATATGAATTCAATTGTTGTTATCAATCCTAAAATGAAATTCTAAGATTAGAGGATGAACACATGACTATGTATGTATGATGATCGTCATTTGTCTAACTAATTATCCAACCTAAATTATTTAAATAGTAATCTAACCTAGATTATTTAAGTAACTATCTAACCTAAATTAACAATAAAAACTAACAATAACTTAACTAATAATAATTAAAACAATTCTACGTGACACTTAAATCATATCAAAACTTAAAATTCAACAACCACACAATACACAAACAACTAACCCAAAACATTTTTATCAGGGTGGGGGGGAATGGGGAATAAACCCCCTAAGTAGGCTTTCCAAGAGTGTCGACCATTGGACCTCCAAGATAGATATGGATATTAGGTGCTGCTGGACCACTCAAGATCCTAACAAAACAAATCATTTCACAACCTAATTCAATCAGTGCCTAAGAAAACAAAAACAATACCTAATCTAAATACATAACATAATTCAATAAAAACCAAAACAAACATAAAACCTATCTTTTCACATACTAAACCTAAATCAATATTTAACAATTAATAAAACTAAATAATTAAAATCATACCTAAATTAATTACACGTTATTATCAACATGTAAATGAAAAAAATATATATACTGTTAGCAGCGATAACTGTCAAGTTGGGACAGGAACTAAAAGTAGCAACATAAGTAGGAATGGAAACGAGCTGAGTCTAGTAAGGGTATTGAGATACTTGAGCTTGGCTCGAACTAAAAAATTAGAACTCGGGCTCGAACTAAAAAATTAGAACTCGAGCTCGGCTCGAGTACTCGATTAAAAAATTATTTATATTTAATATATTTTAAAAAATTATTATTATAATATAATTTCTTTTAAAAATTATTATTATATTTTAAATTAAATTAAAAAATTCAAAACTTATATATTTATATAATAAATAAATTTTTAATATAAATAGTATATTTAACATAATTAATATATTTAAATTAAATAAAAAATAAAGTAAATATTAATATAATTAATATTCAAAAAAAAAAATTAAACTAGTAGTTTGACCAGCTTCGAACTAAGTATTTGAAGTTTGATACTAGGTTAGAAAATTTCAATGATAACTCAAGTTTGGCTTACTTTGTTTCGAACCAAGTACGAGCTGAAATAATTAACAAGTAGAACCCAAGTCGAGCCTCAAACTTCTTTGCTCAATTCTAGCCATAGACATGAGCAGCCGGTGATAATGACAGAAGGCTCAACAGCTTAAAGGAAATGGTTGCACAAAGGGAAAGAGAGAGAGAGAGAGGGAACTAAAAATGGAATATCTAGTAATTAATTTATCATATCCCACAAGAAAGCATGACTAGTCGAAAGAATGAGTAACCAAACCTCCATAACCTTGACTTCAAGACAAGGAAACAAATATAACTCTTAACTAAAACAAAGAGTAAAAGTAGAATTTAGGTGAAAAAAAAACTTAAGTTAATTACACATATTTATTTATTGAAACGCATCACAATTTACCAAAAATTTCGACAGAGATTATTTGTAATATGGAACATGCCTAAAATACAAACATATAATTCATTGTTACATTCAACTAGGTAATAATAATAACAATATACACAAGGAGCTCTGCTTCATTAGTATCATAAATAATAATAACTTAACTCTTATACAAACAAATCATAATAACCTAAAAATTCCTAAAGTGACTGGAAACTTTCATCCTTAACTTCAAATATGAGATTTCGAGAACTATCTTGTTGCACGCTATCGACAAGTCATGAGCTCATCGATGATGTATATCGAAAACCTGTTACTAAAAAAAACTTCAACAAGAAGTGGTAAGTCCTAAGGACTCAGTGAATGAAAAAACGTATCCAAATAGTATTAGCATCACTCAACACAAATATTTAATACATAGAATAAATAATATCAATGTGAAATAAATTTCATACAACTAAATGTTACACGTACTCAAATACGAAAACATAAAACTTAATAAACACAGTTCAAGTAATACATTATACAATCAAATCAAAACAATCAAAATAATTAAAACATTCAAAGCACACAAAGGGTTAATAGAGTAACTCAACCTTGCACAACATATATCATCTCACATGGCAGTTTTTGTGCCCGCACACCAAATATATTCCTCGTACAAAGTCTATCCTATCAGGATTGAGTACTCAAATAATTTAAAACACTTATCAAATCAGAATATCCTAGGTGCACTCATATTTTATTTTGAAAATAAAAAATCATTTCGGAAGAAAAAAAACACTTTTATTGGCCCTTATCAACCATAAGCAATTTTCACACATCAAACATAATTCAAATAACTCAAATTAAGCACTACACATACTTCTGCTTCTAGAACAACATATTTATTCAAATATACATGATAAATACGAACATTAATCTAGCATCAAAAGATAGCCTTTATCCACTCACTTTTTACCAATCTTGCTTGTCACTTCCTCTTACGTTCAAGCATGTCGTTGACTCAATAATACTTTTCGGAGCTGTAGTTAAATTTTTCAAGTATTACTTAGTTTTTCAATTTTATAAGTTCTAACTTTTTAATTACGAAAATTTATAGATACTAAGTTTCATGAATTTATTTAAAGTTAACCTCTCTTAGACATTTTCATAACCACCTTGGCAATATGTTTAATTTCAACTTACATAATTAACCAAATTCAACAAAACTAAGTCTAAACATTATCTTTAGGAAGTTAGTTTTCATTATTATTTAGAAAATTATCCTAAAATTAGTCTTGAACCCACTTAAATCTTCTCATAAACATAAACAGGGCACTCGCAAAATTTCTGGTTGTCAACATCAAATTCCAAGGCTTATAGAATTCTCATACTTGGGAAATAAATTATAAAAATTTTCAATCTAATTTATAAAGATGTTAGGAACAATTAATCTTCAATACCCTACTCTTAATTCATTCTTTAATACCCTCTAATACCAGTCACACCAAAATAGGTTCAATCAGGATCAGAAAATCACAACCATGACTTCCAACACCTCTAAAATACATATAACATAAATTAAAACCTGAAAAGCTCCATAATTGTCCCTTAATATGTTAGGAATAATTATTATTCATAAATCCTAAGATAATTCAAACTACAACCCCCGTTAAAGTCCTCTTGACTGATTGAAGCTTACCTAAAATTCTGCATAGACCCAGTTGCAGTCTAATAGCTCTAACGATAAATATACTTCGAATCAAGTTATGAAAATTTTCAGATATTATCTCAAAACCATATACTACACTTTTTTTTAGAAGCCCTAAACTAATTCAGTCCATAAGACACCCGAAATACCATATTTCTCTACCTTATAAAATCTAACCATGTTTTCCCCCTTTTCAATAACCACTCAAATCCATATCAATTATTTCCATCACTACCAAATTATATTTTACCCCTTAACAATATCAACACTATCTCATTAATTCCTATATTATCAATACCCTTAACATTACACTTTAAGTTTTAAGTTAATAAAAACCATCAAAAGCTTAAGTTATCTAAATTTTTTTTTTCAACATTAAAAAACCAAATTCCCATGTTTCCTTTTTCAATTAATACTAACCTTCATGTTCTTATTCTTTTATTATCCTCCAAGCTTCCTTGTATTTAAGTAACTAGATAACCTTTCAACACCTATTTACTCTAAACTTTCAATTCTTATTCAAATAATCCCTAACTACAAAAGTTTAAACATAACAAGTCTTAATCATCCTATTACAACTAGTTTCATTTAGGCATTTTTACAAACATCTCAAGAGCTTAATTACTTTTGTTTCATGTGTATGTGTGTTATATCTATACATACCCCAAAACAACCAATACAAGTCCTTCGATTTTTACAACATCCACACTCTAAACATCAATCCCACAATTCTAACAACAATTTCACTTAAAGCTTTCTCTAACAATACGTCATCCATAATAATCACCCTTAATTCCCACTTCTTCTTCTTTTTTTTACTCAGTCTCATTTATTCCTTAAATGTCATGAATTTCAAACCAACTAAACTTAAATCATAACACTAACTAACAAAAAATTTATCAAGTTGAAACAACTAAAGTAGTGAAAAATAATTTGTAGTAAAAGATCATCATCATCTCCATACTATACACTGAACTGCTGCCTAAAAAGAGGAGGTGCTGCACCCGTTTTAGCTACCAAAAGGAAGACTTTTACTGCATCTCCAACTTGCCACTGTGCACCCACAAACCTTCCCACGTTCAGCTTGCTGAACAACCAACAAGAAAGCCAACCATAGCTATTGCAAACTATGGTGCAGGCATGGTAAGGAGGGCAGCAGCTAAGAGCCTCTCGGCTAAGCTATTGTAAGTGACCAAAACACGCAGCAAAGAAACAAAGCAAAGATGTCTAAAAACAGGGGACTCATGGCTAGAAGGAAGAAGAGTAAAGCTGTTAAGGGTTGGAGGGAAGGAGGAGAATGGCTGAATTAAAAGAGCTGAACCAACACCACACACACAAGGGCAAGGAGGAAGAGCTAAACCCTCCACCAATAAAGAAAAGTGGAGAAATTTCTAGAACAAGGGAGACTCAACCTAAGGAAAAGAGAGAAGATAAGTCGGCTGATGAAGGAGCTAGATGAATCGACAAAGCAAAAAAACACAAAGCTGAACCTAGACAAGGGAGGAGGAACATAAGGCCAAGAAAGGAAAAGGAGCAACAAGACAAAGAAATAAAAGAAGTCCAAGTCAAAAAGTCATGTAATTAAAACATGTGGTATGTATTAATTCTTAGTTTTGTACCTATATATATATATACATACTTGTTTAATCTAATTTTTTTTGTGTGTATAGTTTGGTTTACGTAATTACAACAAGTCACATATAAACATTTTAGAACATATATTAGAATATATCGGTTAAAATTGGTAATTTATTTTTATTAATTCTTATTATACATATTTACAGTTATATCTATACAATAAATATTCATTTACTCTAATTCACAGTATTTATTAATTCAATTCCTTTTTATACTCATGCTATTTACCACACTCTTAAATGTACACATCGATGTTAATTATCTTTATAACTAAAAAATTTCATGCTACTTCAAACTTAATATTATTATATCAAATATTCCTAACATTACAATATCAAGTTATAACATGTTCAATTGTATTGTTAATTATTTAATTTGTTCATTTTATAATGAAAATCTACACATTATATTTAAAACTTGACTTTACGATATTAGGTTGTCCCTCTCAAACCTTTGTTATGACAAATTTGAATTAAATAAAACACATGTTTCAATTAGCAATAGAGAGATTCTCATTTATCCCTCTCTTAAGATTTTAGGAAATGTAGGAATATATATATCCCTTGCTTTATTACACGATGAATAATTTCTCGTTAAACCCATGTTAAATTTAGCACCAATATAGATTGAGTAATGCTACAAATACACACATATCTCACACAACTTTCCCACACAAGTGTCACATCATATTCTTATATTTGTAACCAAATACTCTAAATCACCTATTACCATATTATTCCACTAATTTTTTTCATCTCATCAAAATTCATTATTACTATATATAACTTCTTCTTTTTTTCATTTTGTCCTCTTTCTCATTTTTATCTCTTATTATTTCTACTACATTCATTCTCTTCTAGGGTTTCTTTAATCTTTTTTCTTTTATTTTTCGAAATCAATGGAAACTAACAAAATGATTAAAATTTTGACAATTTTTATCTTAATTTTTTCTCTAAGTTTTGTAATGTTTATTTTGTTGAAGAAAAAAAAAATTTATTTCTTGTGTTTTTTTCCTATCTTTATGAATAATTTTTTTTCTCAAAATTTTAATATCAAAAGATTAATTTATTCTTTTTAATTATTTGTTTGTTTTAAATGGTGATTTTTATGTATTTATTTGTATTGGAAACCATTAGAGATATGTAGGAGTAGGAAAAAAAATTATGAGAAACAATTATAGTAGTAGACAAAATTATTAAAATTTTGATAGCTTTTATTTATTTACTTTTGTATTGTTTATTTGGTTGAAGAAAAAAAATTATTATTTCTTGTGTTTTCTACCTTCATTTTATTAATATTTCAATATGTTTCTTCAATTAAAAAAAGAAGAAGAGAGAATAGGTTAGTTTCATCTTATGAATTTTTTTCTTCAAAATTTCAATATCTGAAAATTAAATTTTTTTTCTTTTTTAAATGGTGATTTTATGTATTTATTTATATTGGAAACATTTGGAGATATGTTGGAGTAAAAAACAAAGATAATGAGAAAGTGATAGACAATATTAAAAGTAAAAAGATAAAGATAAAATAAAGGTAATTTATAATTATTTAAAAAAAAAACTCAATTTTAGTTATAATAAAGTGTAGCCTATAATTAATTAATTTAAGATATATGAGAGAAATTAGTGAACCAATATGATAAGAGATGATTTAGAGTGTTTGGTTATAAGGATAAGAATGTTATATGGTACTTGTGTGAGAAAGTTGTGTGAGATAAGTGTATATATGTAGCATTACTCATAAAGATTACAAGGGAAATAAATTGCTCACCAAAAGGGCGGGGAATAAGGTTTCTAAGTAGCAAGATTAGAGAGAGAATTTCTCACCCATTAATTTTATTTCATTTTTGGCTAAATTGTATTTTTTGTATAGTGTAGAAACCTGAATCAGAATATAAATAACGAAAGAAATAGTAAGAGTATGAATAAGAATAGATACGATGTGAAGAGTTTAGCTAATAATTTTACAATAATGATGTATATAAAAAATATACTATTTTTTTAAGAATTATTTTTTATATCTGATACTTATTATTAAATTTTGATCAATAATATTAAATATAATAATTACTACAATAAATAAATATTTAAAATAATAATAATAAGATATATAAAAGAATTTTTTTAGATGAAAGATTCTTTATTTAATACTAATGATTAATAATAGATAATTTTTCCCTTTATTTATAACAATGCACGTCCAATCAAGACACCTTGATGATTTAAGAGGTCTGAATATTTGCAGAAATGAGATAAAAGGCAAAGAAAGAATAGCGCTCAATATTTTATTTGGAAAAAATTATATGCCACTGTGTGTTCGTTCTCACAAATAGTTGAAGTTGTGGATGAAGATAACATTAACTAAAAAAAAATAAAAATTATGATAGTGTCTACCGTGGCATAAAGTGTCAAGGTGGTCACGTTAGTGCAAAATGACATATAAAGATAATTATTAAGAGAGTTGTCCCAGTTATAATAGGGTTTAAAAAATTACTTTTATAATAATGTCTACTAAAAAAAATTGGAAAACTAAAAAACAAATTGGACATATAAAAGAATTAAATATAGTAAAGTAATGTATTATATATGCAACAACATTCCGGTCACGTATAATAAATAATATGGATGCGGATAAGTTAATGTTAAATAAAACTAAAATTATATCTTTATCTGTATCTAGATAATTTTATCAGGCGACTTCAGTTAAAGCTATTAAATTATTTATTAGCTTGGTGATGCCGATAAGCAAATTGTGAACCGAGATAAAGGTAATTTGCGACAACTCATGTAGTGGGAAAGCAGAGTAAATAAACCAATATATTAGTTTTGGGAGTTTATTATAATGTTATAGATTATAGATTTCATCATCCCACCATGCTCAAGAGGATTTGAAGAGTTAGAAACCATTATTGTTGGATTTTTATTGTTTTTGCATATTGGTGCATCATGACGAATCATGATTCCAATTGAGAGTCTTCTCCTTCCGCACTTCAAAATTTGAGGTACAGTTTTCTTCAACCAAGAGACAATGATAAACGTGTGAATAGATAATTATGATATTACTAGCTTGTAATTAGAGACTTTATTGTTTTGTGTTAGATTTTTATAATTTAGAGATTACATTTATCAATTAGAAAATAACAATAATAATTGTTGTGATATAATTAAGATTGTAATTACTTAAATATTAAATTAGGATTACTAATATTATCTTATGAGTTGTACATAAAAACATATTCTATTTATGTATTTATCTTATTCTGAGATTTTTTTTCCTTTATAGGAAAAAACATTTCATTAATAAAGAAGCCAAACCACTTACATAATAGAAGAAAAGTTTATATCCTAAATTTAGAAATACTTCACGTATTATAATAATTTGAATGTTATATATCGACAGTATATAATACAAAGTTATATATTAACAATAAAAAAATTTCAGATGTATTATACCAGTGTAAATATCATAATCTAAATGATAAATAATACTTAGAACATTCAGAAGAAATATTTCTTTCATAAACAGAGAAACACGATTTAAAAGTAAAAGCTATACAACACAAGATCTGCCATCTAACAATCCAAATCTGAGCAAAACTAGGCATGGAGTGATTTATGAATTTTTCTTAATTTATATATTGTACCCATAAACAATGAGATGTCTTGAAAAGAGATAGGCCCATGAATAATGATAATGTCTTTAGCTTCCACGGAATAGCTTCCGTCTCTTTCTTTTTTCCTTTTTTTTTTAATGTTTTTCTTTTTTTGTTTCTTGAAGCCATTCTCCGTACCCACTCCACGTGTCCACTAAATTATCTAATTGACTAGGAAAAGAAATAATGAAAATAAGAAAAACAAACAAAAGAGGCTGAAGGGAAAGACACTTTAAAAAGCAAATATACCACATTACGCGGCTGGGAGAAGCCTCGGCCATTTGGAGAAAAGAGTTCAATTCAAAGTATCAAACTACATTTGTGTATAAAAGTAATAGAAGTGGTTACTACTATAGAACATTTATGTTCTAGTTGACTATATTCTAGAGCACATTTCTATTTTAATGAAACTTTTTACTTTTTTATATTTTATTTTGGAGAAAAAAGAATTGGAGTGGTGGAAAATGCTCACTTAGCAAGATTGTGAGAGAATTTCAAAATTCAAATTAAAGCCACCGTCAAAATATTGATGGCCATATCGAAAGGTTCCATTTAAATATTTGATGGGTAGTGGAAAGATGCTCACTGGCTTTTCCCCTTTCCCTTTTCCCTCCGTTCTTGCATATGTACCTAATATTTTCGTCATCTTTCAGTTTAATTTTATTTATTGTGGATATAAATTATTTAGTTGAAACAATTTTTTTTCACTTATCTTTATGTTGAATATTGGTTATATTATATGTTTGTCCTAAAATTTTGACTCTTTTTATGATAACAAAAAGAAGAAGAAAAATATTGGATAAAATAAGCACAAGTTGAGAGAGAGTAAGTTTTCCTATGAATAAACTCACAAGTTATTACTTTTTTAACTCAAAATTTCATTATTAATTACAAAATACAATACTATTCATACGAAAACAAACTCTAATTCAATCTATATTTTTTTATGCATATATTAGAAATCAACTGATAAAAGTAACGAATCAAACTCAGCTAAAACACGAATCAACAACTTAATCAAACAATTGAAATACACTAAGCTACATGATAAAATCCAAAACTAAGAAGCAGCATTCCGCTGAAGTATAATTTTAGTATACTGAAGCTCGACTATTTATTCCCACAAGCATTCCACTGAAGAATCTTTTTGCTGAAAATGATTCACCAGTGAAAAAGTATTTCACTAAAACATCAAGCGCTAAACATTATACTGGAAATCAACAACTAAATGCAATGAATCAAAATTAGCTAAAGAACGAATTAGCAGCAATAGTTGAAATAACTCAACATCACGATAAAATCCAAAATTGAAAATTAGTATTTCGCTGAAGTATAATTTCAGTATTACTAGAACTCAGCTGATTCATACGTGTCCACTAAAGAAATTTTCTCTTGAAGTTGATTTACTGGTAAAGAAGTATTCCACTTAAACAACAAGTGCTAAACATTATAATGAAGAGCTAAAGAATGAAATGTACCATGACATTAAACAGTCATCTGCTGAAGTTGATCTATTGGAGAAGCCTTCAACTAAAACATATAGTTCTGAATGTTAGAATGAAGAGATGAAGGATGAAACACACTATTTTCATTAAATGGTCATCTGCAAAAACTTCCAATACATAATTAGTCGAAGGCTTTTAATAGCTGAAACTCACTGCTATGCTTAAATGACAATAGATATTCCAGAGTCAACTGAACATCTCGTATATGCTGAAACTCAAACATTCCATCAGTTAATTATATTCATAATGATGATGTGTCTGATCTTGGATTTGAAAAAGGTCAAACCTGACACAAAAGCCTGTATCAATGTACAAAGAGATAAAATAGGCACAACAGTCCAAGTTGCACTAAAATGAAAAATATATTTTATGAAGCAACCTGAAAGGCATTTTCAAAGTTATCTCTCTAAGATAAACCTTTCAATTGGTCTTTTCATTTTATAAATGAGAAATACTTTTATGAAGCTACTTCAAAGGCATTTTTCAAGGTTTACTCTCTATAATTAAACTTTCAACAGGTCATTTCGTATAAGAAAGGGCTATGATGTCAAAACAAGTCTATAGAGCTTGATCAGACAACCTAAGTAGAACAATTCTTGAGGAAAAAAAAAATTGAGAATTCAAAGAGCTTAAACTTTCATATTACATCAGTTACTAAGTTAAAATTTATTTTTTATCTTAGAAAAAGAGGCTTAAACTTTAATATCTCACAACTATCTGTAAATCTCGTCTAAAGCTCTTAGACATTGTGATTGAGTAAATTCTTTTGTGTTGAATTTGTTATTCTTTAAGGGTAATATAAGTTAGCTAGCTTAGTGAGAAACTATAGATCCTACTTGTGAGTTCTATGGAATTGGAGGAGATTGATTGATACTTGAAAGTTCAATCACTGTGAAGTGTACTAATCCTTGTTGTAAAATTCAGTTGTGGTAAAACACTAGAGTCAAATTTTGAGGAGGGACCAACCAAGGTTATAATATGGTGAACCACTATAAAAACTTCGTATCTTTACCTTTACTTTCGTTTCTACTCTTAATTATTTGTTGGTACTCATTTAGAAAGTAATATGTTTTAGCAAAAACACATCAAAAACAAAAAAATTTAAAACAATCAATTCACCTCGATCCCCTATAGTTTGCATGTTTAAACTAACAATGTTAATTTATTTTTGTTGAATATTTTTCTTAGTGATTTTTTTTTTTAATAATAATTGATGAATCTTAAAAATGTAAGTCCAAAACTCATAAATATATATAATTTGATTTTGTTTAAATTATTTTTAGAGAAATATTAATTAATAAATTTCGGGTAATGTACTACCCAAATCGATTAACACTCTCAATTTTGCGGTTTAGGTAATTTTTGATAATGTTTATTTTCAGTTTAGTTTAAAAATTGTTAATAGACGAACCAACCGTGCATACTCTTAGAATTTGTGAAAATTTTGCTTATTTTAAAATAATTCTAACTCAGTAGAATTAATAAAAAAAATACACATTTTATTATCAGGTCAACCCCTGTAAGAAGATTTCTCTACCTACTACCAGCTAAACTATTAGCGCAATAAGGGACTTACCAATACAGGTGCCACTGTGTCCTGTGCAAGATCCAGTAGCTTGTTGACAAGTGGCACTCCAATTACACGCAGGTCTATATAAATGTGTAATCCCAAGTAGTAAATGCAAGTTACTTTCTCTCTTTTCATAAATACTCTCCCACTTCTCTTCGTATCCAACCGCTGACTTTGTCATTGGATAGTCTTCGAACCCCACCCGGCTTCTTGCAATGGCATATAGTCACGCATTTACGTTTGAGGGGGGGGGGCAACTTACAAAATAAATATAATTTCCAATGTGCTAATAGTTTAGGACTTACCATTATTTAGAACTTTTTGAAGACATAAAATTTAAAATTTAAATTTATAGACATGTGAAATATTTAGAGAATTTAATAAATCTTTTATTGAAAAAAAGAAATTAAAAAGAAGACTGATTTTTACATTATATATATATATATATATATATTACATCAAATTATTCAAAATGAGTGTGCGCCTATGGTATACTAATTTGCTTCATTCTCTATATTTTTCATCACTTTTTTACTTTCTTTCTCTTGAATCTCAAAAATTTGACAAGATAAAATCATTCAAAAATATATTCTATAATAATTTTTAGTGTTAAAAATCATAATTATATAATTTGTATGTGACATAATTCAAATTTATCAAAATTTACAAGGTCCATAGCTCTACTGGTCCCATTGTAGCTCTGCCCTTGGCTCCTTGAGACCTACTTCACTTTCTGACCTAGAGTTGACTCCATGTCACCCCAATCGTATTAAACCCTAACACTAACTATGTTGTTATTGGAAAGAGATTGAGACCAATTTTATTAAAGGGCATGAAAGCCAAAAACAAAGTAAGTTTTTCAGAAAAGTAAGTATTCGTCGTTTTTGCATTCCACGTAACAAAAGAAGATACATAAAAAATGTAGTCGCTTTCCTTTATGTCCTTTTCGTTTTGTTTATTTTTTTTTCTTTTCCCAAAATGTCGTTTTCCTTCTTTGTAATTAATCAAATTTCAGCCAATTGGCATGCTCATCTCAAAAACTTGTGCGCCCAATGTAGCGGAACTCAACGAATCACACAGTAAAAATGCGTTATTTTTAGGTTTTTGAGCCAATCAGTGGCATGCTGACTTTTTAATTCATCTGGTACCCATAGATTTAGTAATAAAAGAAATGAGGTAAAATTTAATTTAATTTCTTGAAAGTATTACTGCTTTATTAAATTTGTTTTAAAATTTTTATTCTATAATTTTTTTAAAAAATTCTCAGCCTAATACTGTTAATATTTTAAAAGAAATTTTACATAAATTAAATTTTTTTTCCTTTATGTATTATAAATTGACAAAACAAAAGGACAAAATTATATTTATTATCTCTAAATTATTGTTTTTTTTATCATAAAAATATTTTTGCAGTATGACTTTGTTTTACTCTTTTTCACTACTCTCTCTCTAAAAAATTCATTTTATAAATATTATCATTCTGATCGAATTTCTTATTACTCTAAGATAAGCTAATAAGAAAATAGAATGAAATAGATCAATATCACCAATTTTAAAAAAAGTCAAATCACAACAACTCCTAATATTTTAAAATGACATAATGAGAAAGAGAAAATGAGAGGGATGATGAATAAGAGAAATTATGTGACGAGAGGCCAAGAATTAGTTTCTTTTTCTTCTTCCTACTCAGCACTCATGTGATAATTAAAAAGTTAAAATACCAATTTTTGTCCAATATTTTAATAATGTTAGGCTAAGGAAAATATTGTAAATATTTTAAAAAATGTGACTAAATTAATCAAAAAAAAATAAATTTAGGATGAGATTGATAAATAAAAAAAAGTTTATATTTTATGGCCATACATATTTACATTATTACTTTTCTTTTCTGTAATTAAATCAAACTCAATTCTTAGCTATTAATGTGTCATACTTAGGACTAATAACATATAACCTTAAAGACCAGAATTAAGATTCAAAGACTAAATGATAGGGCTATATAATGAGAGGGAAGGTTCTATACTCTAAAATATTATATAATTCTATATAATGTGTGAGAGAGTTTATATTGTTTCATGATCTTCTTTTCATTATAATTTTAATATATATAAAATAAAAAAAATTAATGAATGCCATTAGAACACTTGTTAAAATGCAACAAATATAATTTTTGAAAATTAAAACATTAAAAAAATAATAAATTATGAATTAAATAACATTGAAATCACGACATACATCTATAATAAATGTTGTAAACATTTTATTATTAGCCGCCTACATGCACATATATTTTTTATTTTGTATCTTATTTTGATTTTTTTGGTAATAAATTCAATTTGATAAAATGGTGGAAGAAGGTAGAAGAGTGGGGAGATTATTATATTGTGTGTAGGGAGGTTATTTTTTAATAGTCATCAAGTGATCGGGAAAAAATTATTAATTAAATTTATTTTTTAAATAATTTAAGTAGGCGTATATTATATATTGAGAGATCATAAGGGCATTTTACTTTTATAATAGTATAGATATTATATGGTAGGAGACTATAAAGGACCTCTCACTTTTAAAATTACTACCTGCGCGCACGTGTTTTTGTATATATCACATAATTTTATTTTATTTTTTTAAAAGTATAAAGTGATGGTTCTAAATTTTTGAATCCTATTTAAAAGATAAAAAGATGAGGTAGTGTGTGTGGGAGTGAAGTGTGTACTTATTAAGAAGTTAAATTTTTTCAATTTTTTAACTAATTTAAATTAATAAAAGATGTTTAATTTATGTGAATGGGTAGGATAATGAGAAGTTATTAAAAGCGAGAAAATAAGTTATATATATTTATAATTAATTTATACTTATTTTGAAGTAGAGATCAAAGTTTTTTTATCTTTAAAATAGTATATGTAGATACCAATTAGCCTAATAATTTCTTTTTATAAATTTTAAAGATCTTAATATATACAAAATAAATTTACAATAAAATAACAGAATAACCAACAAAAGATTAGTCCAATCAATAAGGCAGTATTTAGAAATAGGCGGGGATTTTGTACACAAAGGTCTAATTCCTAATTTCTGGGTCCAAATCACTAGCGCATGACATCATTCGGGCCTACCATCCTCCTCACCATCCCTACACAAACTAAAACTAGATTTTGATAATTTAAAATTTTAAAATTGTCATACCCCTTACAAAGGCATAACTAGCCGGAGGATTGGATAACCAAACTTCCGTAACTCTGACTTCAAAATAGATTAACAACATGACTCTTGACCAAACTAAAGAGTAAAAACAACTTTTATACAACAGAAGTTCATTGTAAAAGTTTACTTTTTGAAACAATTACCTATTTATTGAGAATATTGGCAAAGGTTTCCTGCAAAATAGAATATGCCGCCAAAATACAAACACATATGTTCATGATTTCACTCAACAATAACTCATAGATAACAAAGAGCCTCGCTCCATCCACATCATAAACCAGACCAATCACTAGACTCTTACAATTTACGAAATTAGACACCTCATTGTCCTAATGTGACTACAACTCTCATTCCTGACTTTAAGTTGGAGATCCTAGAAAATACCTTGTTGTATTCAGTCAACAAGTCACAAGCTCATCGACGCTATGTGTCGTGCTCCTGTTACTAAAAAAAATCCACAAGAGAGGGGTGAGTCCTACGGACTCGGTGAGTAGAAAATCGTACCCAAAGGGTACTAGCATCATTCAACACAAGTCTACAACATATATAATCAATTAGCATCACATGACGATGTTCATGTCTCCATTCAAAATTATACATACAGGTTGGTATTCGCCATAAATTAACAACTCACATGATTCATAAGTTCACAAATTAATCAAAGAAATCATAACATACAAAGCAAACAAAGGGCCAACGAATAACTCAGCCCCGTACAACAGTATCACCCATTGTCGGGCATTTATGTGCCCGTACAATAAATTAATCTTCGTATATAATCCATCCCAGTGGGACTGAACACTCAAATAAAAAAAAAAAAATTTATCAGAATCAGAACATTTCAGAATTTCAAATTAAAATCTCCTAGGTGCACCTAGATTTTTAATTTCGGAGATAAAAATCATTTTTTCATAAAAATCTCACTTTGTTGGCCCTTATCAACCACAACTAATATCAAACAAATATAATTCAAATAAATCACTGAAATACTATACTTTCTCATTTTCCATATATATCATGTATATTTAATTGCACATATAATTACACATAATAATCTAGGCCCTAAAGACAACAATTAACCACTCACCTTTAACCGATTTCATTTGTCATTTACACTAGCATTCATGTACCTCATTAGGTCTACATTAGGATCCGGAACTGAAATGCATATTTCCAAATAATACTTAGTTCATAAGCATTATCACTATAATCTTTAATTATTAAGCTTATATATCAACTTATATAAGTTTCCTTACGAAAGTTTTCTATAAAGCTGTTACAAGTCAAATAGTACAAATTGGATTTTATGTGGTAAGGTTGATAATGAAGAGACATTTTTAGATATCTTGACAATGCATAGGGTGGAAAGGAATTATTACAAAAGATAGAAAATACTAATGAGTCAAAAACGCTATAATTATCCAAACTTTGGGTTTAAATCAGTGTTCACTCTAACGGTCATATCTTCATCTAGAGAATTCTAAATTCAATTCGTAAAATTTATTAAATACTAGACACATGTAGTTTTATAATGATATATCATTTATAATTTTTAGATTTGTATATCAATATAGTTTATTCTTTGAAATTGCATCAAATTCTGTAAAACGCAAGAGTTTGGTAGCACTGACCTTACCTTAGTTAGTTGAACATAACTTTTAGGAAAAATGAAATTCAATTTCGTTTGTTGGATTTATTAATAAACAATTATGTCTTTCTAGATAGGTATCATACATATTTTTTGGATGTATATTTTAGTACAGTTAATTATTTAAAATTTACTTCTTTTAGGCATTTTCACAACCTCTTTGATATATGTTTATTTTCATTTATATACTTAATCAAATTTATTAAAACCAAGTTGAAACATTAGATTTAGGAAGTTAACTAACTTTCTTATTTAGAAAAATTTCTGAAAATCAGCCTTGAACTCACTTGATTCTTTACATAAACAAAAACGAAGCACTAGGAAAATTTTTGGTTGCCAACCCTTGATAACGATGTTTATAGAATTCTCATACTTGGTAATTAAATTACAAAAATCTCTAGTATAATGTTTCAAGATGTTAGGAACAACTTCCATTCAGAGGTCCTACACTAATTTCAACCACAACCTATGATGAAATCTCCCAGATTGACTAACACTCACTAAAAATTCTGCATGACCTAGCTACAGTCCAACAAGTCTACCAACAAATATACTTGGAACCCAGTTATGAAATTTTGCAGACAACATCCCAAGACCCTAAGATACACTTTCTCTTTTGAACCCTTAATTTAATTCAGCTCAAAAAGCACCCGAAACATAAGATCTTTCTTACCCACAAAATCTGGCCCTACACCTTTCAAAACCATTTAACTCTCAATTTCCAATACTTTACTCACAGGGAACTCTCCTTTGTTCATACCCATTACTCACTTTCATTAACTCCTAAACTCACAACATTAACCAACCATTATCTACTACTATTTATAAACTTTTATTCCAAGTTTTATTCACAAAGTTAGAACAAGTTTTCTTATAGGCATTATTCAAACATCTTGAATGCAAGATTTACTCTAGTTTATATGTATGCGTATATATGTATATATACCTTCCAATAAAATCAACAAAATTTCATTAACCCTTATATCACTCATATTCCAATTATTCCTTTAACCCCTTACTTTTTATGTTCTTTGTTCACAAATTTACAACTCTCTTAATCAAGTATTTTACATCCTAAAATATTTAATTTCAATTACCCAAATTGCACCACAAGCCAATCTTTATAATTCCTGGGAAAATAGAAGGTATACAATGTTTAATATATGATAAGAAACAATTTGAACAAGGCAGCAGCTAGCTACTCCCTTCACTCACCTCACGACTAGGACAAAACAAGAAAATTTAACACTTCTAAGATGTTGGCAAGGGCTGGACGCATGGCAACTAAGGAGCTGCACCACATGCACTTCTCGATAGCTCTTGGTTCCCCTAGCAAACTGCCTCCAGTTCACCCCCCCCCCCCCCCCCCCCACACACACACACACAGCGAGCTTAGGAACCAAGAAGTAAAATTACCAAACCAAAAAAAATGGAAGTGTACTTGCCAAATAGCAAGGTTTCTCAAGAACAAAGTAAGAGGGAAAGATTTACAGTCAATCAAGGTTGTCACGGCTAGCATTGCAACTGAAATCCTTCACAATCTAAGGAGGAAAGGTAGAGATTGTAGGCTGCTGTCACGGTTAGTCTTGGCCTTCACAGCCACACGCAAGCACCTCACGAGGAAGTGAGAAATCACTCAGGCCACCAACCAAGATCCCTGGCTGCTACTGTCAAGATTAGGCCGAGTACACATGAGGGTAAAATAAGAGAACGAAGGAAAAGTTTGATTGCAGGGAAGAAGGGTTCAATCGGCCTCAAGGAGAGCTATTTATGGCCAAAACAAGAGAGCAAAATGGGGGAGGACCAAAAGGATCTTGGGAAGAAAAATGAAAAGGAATGAAGAGGCACTGGACTGAAAGGAAAAGAAAACAAACAAATAAAAATTGATAGTCAAAGAGTCAAAGTTCAAAACTGGTGGTATGTCAATTTCCTTAATATTTATATATATACACTTATATATAATTAACTCTCTTTCCCATCTCACACTTAATTAAAATTTAAATAAGACAAATTTAATATTAAAGTTTAAAGTTTATTGTGTGGTGCGTGTTTAAACTTGAGTTTTATATATATTCATTTATTCAATTTATTTTGATCAAAGTCAAGGATTATAAAATAGAAGTGTTTATATATTTATATATATATTTAAACATATATATGTATTTATCATTTCATCACTTTAATTTACTTGATCATAATTTTTTTTATTTTTGATTAATAAGTTGTATACAAAATTTTAAAACACACACTAAAATATTGGCTTATAACATGTTTGATTGTATTATTATTATTTAATTAATTTGTTTAATTATGATTATTTTATAACTAAAATTTACACATTACCTCAAATTTAATGTTATTACATCTCATATTCTAAATGTTACAATATCGGGTTATAATAAAAATGTATGATATTTATAAATTTATAAATTATGATAATTTATAAATTTATAGTATATGATATTTTATAAATTTAAAGTTTATGATATTTTAAATTGTAAAATGTATGCTAAATTTTCAAAATATGATATTTTCCCCTTTCAAATTTATGCTCTTTTTAATTTTGCCTACGATGTTTATTTCCCCTGTCTCCTCCCTTTTCTTTCTCGTTTCTGCTCTTTTTCCCTTTCCGTGTCTGCTCTTTTTCCCCTTTTTCGTGTCTGCTCTCTTTCCCTTTTCCCCTGTCTCCTCCTTTCCCTTTCCCGTGTCCTCCTCTTTTTCCCTTTGTCGTGTCCTCCTTTTTCCTTTTCGCGTGTCTGCTCTTTTTTCTCCCTTTCGCGTTTCCTGCTCGTTTTTCCCTTTCTCCTGTCTGCTCTTTTTTCCCCTTTCCCTGTCTCCTCCCTTTTTTCCCTTTCTCGTGTCTGCTCTCTCTCTCTCTTCTTCTTCCTCCGCGTCTGCCCTGTTCCCCTCTCTCCCCTTTCTGCTCTTTTCTTTCCCCGTGTCCCTCCCTTTCCCTTTCTCTGCTCTTTTTCCCCTTTTCAAATATATAATATTTTTTCGGTGCAGAGTAAAACTAATTTTGAAAATACGGTTTTAGTTTGTACAAGTGGTGGGCCTCTTTTGTGCAGGGATGGTGCCGATGGTAAACCCGAAAGGTGACATGGACTGGTGAGTTGGACCTATAAAATTTAGTTTTTAAATTTACCTTATTTTAATTATTTAATTATAAATTCTACCGTATTATTAAAAAAATTAAGAATTAGACCCAAAATTCGTTCCTTCTGTTCTGAGTCCCCCGTTGTATGCAGTCAACTTTCCTAAACTCGTAAACATTTACTATATTTTTCAGAAAAGAAAAAAAGAAAAAGATGACTATATACTATTAATTTTCTTGGCCCCTACATGAAAATAATATTGGATCTGACTTTCTGTAGTTAAATGCGACTCGGAAAGTGAAAGCATAAGAAATAGTTTGCGTATGTCAGGCAACACACCAAAATTCAACGGATGGAAGACAGTCTTAGAAGTTTTGAACCCGGATCAGCCGTTGGTTGATATTGCTTTTTAGTATGAAATCTCTTTTTCAGTCACTCTCATTGGAAACATTCTTACTCACTCCCACTCCCACTCCCTTTAAACTCTTAAGAGTCTCACAGTATTAGAAACTCTTAGTGGGTGTTTGGTTTTTGAGCAATTGAAGCTCTCTGAAGTCCCACAGACGCTTATTAATGGGGTTTCTACAATGTTTCTGAGAATTACAGGGGTAAGACTGTTTTGGTGAATTGTTTCTTTCTGGGTTAATTGGAAGAGTAGGAGAAAATGGCTGATGTCAAAAAAATTTGGACAAAAAAAACATTAATTGGTCTTGGGTTGGGACAGTTTCTTTCTCTTTTGATCACTTCCACTGGCTTCACATCTTCTGAGTTGGCCAAAAAAGGTTAGCTTGCCTTTGTAGTGGTTTGATTTTTAACAATATGGAACTGATTTCTGTGATTCTTCAAATTCTAATTGCAGCAATGCTTAATGTTGTACGTAATCTCTATGACAATTAGTTTCATTGATTTCCAAAGTCTCTGGAATTGTAGCTTTCTATTTCTGCAATTATATATTGAGTTAGCTTTCCAGTATGGCTGGCAGTTTTAGTGAATTTCATTGAACGAGTATATTTTTCTCTGGGTCAATTGGTACTGGTTCAACATCATATCTATGGCCGTTGAACTCATGTATGGCTGGTCTGGACTCTCTGGTAGGCTGAGTTGCTGAGTCTTCCTGCAACTTACCGCCTATATTCCAACTTATGGAGAGTTTTTATTTATGGTGTCAGCCTACAGAGTTTCATTATAATTTTTTTTTAATTTCTTCTTTTACATAAACTTATTATTTATGCAAAGCCTTTCTTGACCTTTTATTATTATTATTTTTTAATTTCTGTCATTCTCTTTTGTTGTATACTATAGGAATTAACGCACCAACTTCACAATCTTTCCTAAACTATGTGTTGTTGGCCATTATATATGGAAGTATTATGCTTTACCGGAGGAAAGCACTCAAGGTTATACTCTATACTAGATATTTTTACTATTTATTGTCATTGTGACATTTTATATGCTTAATTTAGATGAATTCCATGTGTAATAAACTTTTTTTCTTTTCCCTGTTTTTTGATGGCTTGTGCATGAAACCATACACCTATTTAGGGCTTTGAATGAGGAGGAAAAAGATTAGTAGTTATTAATGGAATAATGACTGTGAATCTGAGTGTGTAATTTAGATAACTATGATGCTCTTGGCATTACGAGATATGCTTTCCCTAACATGAGCACTGAAATAACAGAAGGTGCATTTCCTAAGTTAAATGTGAGCATATCAAGGATGTTATTATACCTTTTTGTTCCTTTCTTTATTGTATTTTCTATTTGTCTTATCATTTTTCTTTTTCTTTTTCTTTTTTTGGTTACAGTTGATAGATATACTTTGGAATTGACATAGTGCACATCTATTAGACTGGAATTTGGTTATCATGGTTACTGTTTTGTCTTCTTTCTAATTTGAAGATATTGTATGCCCTCATCCCAGATCACTAATTAACCAGATCAGAACACAATATAAATGAAATTTAAGAAATTTTTTTTTTTTTTTTTCCTTTACGTTTTCCCTTTGCTAGGAGACATTTTTGTCATCTTATTTAGCCTGCTAGATGTATGTCAAATAGTGCAAAAAAGTGATTTAAAGACCATGTGGCTGTGCCTACACCTTGAATTTACCATTATCACTCACAATTTTCAATTTGTATTGGAACAAATGCTGAAGCAAAAGGTCCCACAGTTTTATATAAACTAATTTAATGAATTTCTCTCTCAAAGAGATGTATTAAATGAGTTTGAAATGTAGATCTAGTAGTGGTTGCTATTGGCATACGAGGTTCAGAAAATCCTTTTCTGTGTATCCTCCTGATGGAAGGGATACTGAGAAGAATTGGTACCCCAGGTCCACATTGACATCCACATATTTGCTTCTGTCATTAAACTTTGAACTAGGAATTTTCAACAATTTCTCTCCATTTTCTTTCAAGTAGCTATACGGAACTCTGAAAAATGGCACAGATGCCGCATGACAATTGTAGTAGTTATTAGGATGTTGTGGTACACGAGAAGAAGTGAAGACCTAATTTATAAGATTTCTGGTGAATTGGCGCATGGTAGATGATATCTAATATGATTGAGACAGATACATTTAGTTTATTTTCTTTTAGAGTTAATTGACCCCTATTTGGCTTTATGCAGGCAAAATGGTATTATTACATACTTCTTGGACTGGTAGATGTTGAAGCAAACTTTCTAGGTAATATTTTATAGTAGTAGAGAAATAAAAGACATGTTTTACTAAGCTAAAGTATTTATAGCATTGGATCATGCAAAAATGATTTTGGAGTTTAATATTTACCGATGGACTATATTGTTAACCTCGGGGTAAATTCTACTTAACCAATCAAGAATTTATGGGGAACTGTTGACCATTCTTAGTCTTTCTGATGTTCACTCTACTTGTAATACTGTATTACTATCTTCTGAACACGAGTGGGCCATCTGGGATATTGCTTTTAATGATATGCAAACTGAATCATATGTCATACTGTATTAACTGAATGATTTTACTGAAAGTCATATTGTATCACCTGAATGATTTCACTTCTAATGATATTTTAACTAATCCTTATCTGATAAGCAGTTGTGAAAGCTTATCAATACACATCTCTAACAAGTGTAATGCTGCTCGACTGTTGGTCCATTCCGTCTGTCATGCTTCTTACATGGGTTTTCTTGAAGACTAAGTATAGATTCAAAAAGATAACTGGTGTAGTTGTCTGTATTGCTGGCCTTGTCATGGTTGTTTTTTCAGATGTCCATTCAGGTGACCGGGCAGGTAAATATGTGCTCTTTGTATACAAGAAAATGAAGAGGTTCAGGTTATTTTTATGTTTTAAATATAAAAAAAGGTAAGTGGGGTAATTATTTTAAAATATTTAGCATTTTATTGATGATGTGTGCACATGTAATAGGAGGGAGCAACCCTCGTACAGGGGATTTGCTTGTTATTGCTGGTGCTACGCTATATGCTATCAGTAATGTCAGTGAGGTAACCTGGCTTCACTTTCTTCTCCATTATAGGATTATTTGAAACATTTGTTTTGTTAAGAAATTGGCAGAGCATGTTTTCACATAATCAATAACTGCAATAGCAGATCCAGCTAAAACTGATAATTACAAAAAAGGTCTTACCTTTAAATTTGAGTTAGGGATATTCCAAGATATGAAATTTTCCACTAACCACTTCCTATTGGAACTGGATCTCTTGAATTTCTTTCTTCATTCCTACAGTTTCTGCTTGCTCATTCTACTTCCATTTCTTCTCTACCTCTGGTTTTTCTTCAAGTCTGATACTTCCTGTTCCCGCCTCCAGATATTCTATTGTGTAAACTACATCTTAGTTCTAACTTCTTTCATTCATTTTCATACTCCAACTCTTTTGCTTTGACATGTCCTGTAAAGGATTTATCTGGTCATAGTCAGATATTACCTGAGATACATTCATTTGAACTCATGTTCAGTTTTCAGAATAAATGTAATTTTTTTGTTGAATTTCAATTTTCATTTTCATTTTCATTTTCATTTTTGCTCTTTTTATTGGAACATTTAAATTCTCATACTTATGCCTACTTCTGTATTTGACTGTCTGTAACTTTCGTGGAAGTTGTCCTATTTCGTAACTTTGTGCTTAATTTAATATATCCAATAATCTAATTCCAAATGACTGTGGAATTAAAAGTGTAAAGAACTGTTGCAGCTGTTGAATTCAGGAGCTGTAGCATATGTTGTTCGGGTATCTTTGTCTCAGCTTAGATGGCACACGTTTGGTGTTAAATTTTTTTTTTTTTTTTTTTTGGGGCATGTGTGTGTTTGTTATTACTTATGATAGATGATTTTCCAATGCAGGAGTTTCTAGTTAAAAATGCAGATAGAGTTGAACTCATGTCAATTCTAGGTCTTTTTGGTGCCATTATCAGTGCCATTCAAATGTATCCTTGAATTAAATAATTGATTATTTTCTACTGATTATAAGTTCCTATAGTTTCCATGAGTTTCTCTGACAATTTCCAGTGTCTGTTTATAAGGGTGATCTCTTGCTTGAATTTTTGTTGATTCTATATGTCTGGACTTTTAACCGAGGATTCCCATTATCTGCTACTTGACTCTCCAGTAGTTCTATAACAGATTATAGTAACCATTTTACATCCTAATCTCATTGCACCAGAGAATTTGATGTTTCATATTTGGACTTGGGTCACAAGATTTTACTTTTTACCTAGATAATTCTATTTCAAGATCTGGGCCTTAACGGTTTCGACAGAAGCATCCTTGAGCGCAATGAGCTCAGATCTATTCAATGGACAGCTGGGGCAGTAAGCTCTCTCTCTCTCTCTCTCTCCGTTTTCCTCTTTATCTGTCTCCCTCCATGTACATTCAGTTATTTACATGGTTCAGTCCCAGTCAAGAGGTAGACAAGTCTGTCTTTATATGTACACCTTCTATCGAAAACTTTAAGACTAAGTTAACAAATGGAAGTAGGTTGTTCCTGCATCACCCCCACCTGCAACTAAAGAAAAGCCAATGCTTATAAAGTTTGAGAACATTGTAATTACCAAGGAAGCTTCCACGACATTGTACAGTAAAACAGCAATTACTTTTGTTGCATTTTGGAATTTGGAATTTGGAATTAATCAGTTCCCTCTGTCACTATATCTTTCCCTCATATGTTGCAATTTGAAACGCACTGGAAGGACATATTATGGACTATATTGTCATTTGACCTTTCTAACTAATTCACTTTTTTGAAATATACTATTCAAGACTGTTCTCTTAAAACTAAAATAACAAAGTGGCAAAAAAATTGTTCCCATCATCTTAAGGAAATTAAGTAATCATGTAACTTTTGGATTTTTTTCTTCTGGTCATGTTAAAATTCAACTGATATTCTTAGACCTTCAACTTCCCCGGATGGGTTTACTTACAGAGATACAAGAGTTTAATAAAAATGAACTTCATTACATGTATTTCTGGTTTATGTTGACGTTTAGGGGTTTCTTACTAATCTCCTCTCATTTTCACAAACGCATGCACATTCACAAACTCAAACTGGTTGCTGGACTGTCAAAGTAACAGTGTAAAATTTTAATTTTTGTTTGGTTTTTGTTTCTCGTTGGTTATATTCCCCTTCAATTATCTTATCTGATGGTTTGGAAAATAAAAAATTAGGAATTTTGGATGTAAAACCTGGAAGTATTTATCAGTGGAAGAGTTTTATTTATGGAGAGTCACTTACTGTCCAAAATGAAATGTGCTTAAATTTGGTAGATTGTCATCCACTGGTGAATTTGCTTAAATGTGGTAGATTGACACTAATGATATTTCCTTCTAAGAATTAGACAATTGAATTAAGGACCTACAAATCTAACTTTGCCTACAAAATTAAAGATAAGAATATGTTTACTTAGTTTTTTTTCTAATATGTGTACTTGAGTTTCCAACATCGTTAATGATAAGAATCAAGTTTAGATGCTTTTTTCTAATATGTGTACTTTGTCATGTTTTTGTGACATTGTTTTCAGGCGCTTCCTTTTGTTGGATTCTCTGTGGCTATGTTTATGTTTTATTCATTAGTGCCTGTCCTCCTTAAGGTATGATTCAAACTATTTAAACATTTGTTTTGTTTGTTCATCTAACAGTGCATAGGAGGGGCACATTGATTTAAGGTGGAACCTACTAAGAAAAACTGAAGGATATTATTTTACATGAGCTATCAGATTGAAATTTTTTTAAAGCTTTTCAAAAGAAATTATAATACCTTTGACTTGTGCACTCAACTTATTTAGTAGTTCTGGGTATCACTTCGGTGCCTGCGCTGCTACAACAAAAACAAGCCTTAATCCCAAAGCTTATCTATTGTTGTTTTTTGTTGTTGTTATTGCAGCAGTGCAGACACTCAAGTGATACCATACACACTAAACAATTCAAAATTGACAAGTCAGTTTTGATAGTGTTTCTTTTTTTATAAAAACGCTTTCAATTAAATTTGAAGCTGATCACTCATATCAAATAATATCATTCAGCTTTTCAAGCTAGGTTCCTACTTTCATCCCACTTATGCATTGGTTATTCCTGAAGATCCTCTTTACCTTGATCTGACACAAGTGTTATCTCTCTTAGGATTTCGATGTTAAATGGTTCAGGTTGGGCTTTGGCCACCATTGTGTTCTAAAGATCATCTAACAAAAATAGAAGACAAGTGTAATTTAAATCTAGATTTTATAGTTTCCAAGAGAATTCCCTCATGAGATTTGTTCATTTATTACAGATCAATGGGTCAACAATGTTAAATTTATCTTTGCTGACCTCAGACATGTGGGCAGTCTTAATTCGCATATTTGCTTTCCGTGAGAAGGTCTGTGAGTAACTTACATAATTAACATAACTTTTTCTCGGAGAATTCTGTGTATGTGTATGTTATGGAGTTGGAATATTGAAATGTCTCTGAAGCTAATTACCCTTTTCCAGGTTGATTGGATGTACTTTTTAGCCTTTGTTGGTGTTGCTGTTGGGCTTGTTATCTATTCTTGGTATGTGATTTTTCAGTTGCATTTGATTAATTTTATCGACCTACTGTTATGGCTTTTAGGATTTACTGACATAAATATTTTAGTTACTCATGTGGCTATTTCG
This sequence comes from Quillaja saponaria, assembly GCA_029379385.1. Taxonomy (NCBI): domain Eukaryota; kingdom Viridiplantae; phylum Streptophyta; class Magnoliopsida; order Fabales; family Quillajaceae; genus Quillaja; species Quillaja saponaria. The sequence continues at coordinate 9,564,682 of CM055606.1, forward strand.
GATATGTTAACATATGCTTTGGATGCTAATTACCATGGATCACATATTTGAGCTCTAAATCATTGCTTGCACCATGAGCCTTGTCAGTGCCTTATTGTTTATCTTCTCCTTTTTCAATCAAACGTTAGAATTAATCCTCAATGTACAAGTCCCATGATTAGAACTCCTTATCTCTATGTCTAGAGGTAAAGTGGTATGTTGAAGAAACTGGCTGCTATTACATTAGAACTGGGAGGTGGAGTTGGGTGTTAATATTAATCACATTGGATTGAGCCATACCTACGTGGGCTGTATTTGGTTCATGTATCAATCCCGTTGGATTTGAACAATACCTCTGTGGTTCATTTGCTGTCTTGAGTCTAACCCTAAGAATTCAATTTTGCTTTCAAGGACAACAAAATAATTGATGGGTATGTTGCTATTAGTCTCTTGAAGTAATAGCTGATGAATCCTAGGACCAGATTATCCTTCTTTCCCTTGCAATAGTGTCATGGGACAGGAGCTGGATAGACTTGGGCACAGAAAGAAACAAAATAATGAAAAGTCCGATCATTACCAATATCTGTGATTTTAGAGGGAAACGAGAGATGGAATATGGTAGGTCAACAAAGGGATCAGAGGTAGTTATCTACTTATTGTCTACCTTATTTGGATTTGCTAGGATGGGGATAAAAAATGGATCAATATATCCTTTCTCTTGTTTTGCTGACTGGTGGTAGGGAAAGGAAACTATAGGTAATGGTATATTCTACCATTATAACATTATTTAGTCTGTTAATCGCATGTAGTCAAATCAGGAATTGAACGTAAGGTTTAGTATAAATTCTTCAAATTATTTCCTAATAAACTTTATAGATGTAACACAAACAAAATTTACTGTAAAATGAGATATCTTAAGATATAATGGATGATCATTGGCCAATTAAAATAAAATAAAATTTGAAGCAAGTAATTTGTGGCTTGAGAAAAAAAAAGTCTTCCCTTCAAAAGCATTGCTTCTCTTTAAAGAATAGACACCCAACCATCTTGACTAAAAATTTCTAAAAACACATTGAGACCTTAGAAAAGGCACTTTAAAGACTTTTATACTGAAAAAAGCTTATTTTAGAGCTTTTAACACTGTCAGACGCAAATGGTGGGTACATTAAGTTTGGATTTGGTCCAACTGATTATGAATAGCATTGAATTGAAAGAATCCAATCATGAATTATAACGATATGGTTGTATTTTAGATTGACATGTAAGGTTTGTATCGATTAATACATGAATTGAATCAAATCATTAAATGCAAGATTCTGATAACTATACTTGGTCGTAAAAAGTAAGGTTATCAAAAGTCATAGAAGACGTTTGCTCACCCATCAAAACTTCCCAATTCGACAAATGGGTTTATTGAGGAAACTTGCAGGATATTGATTCTCCATTCCTTTTGCCCCCATAAAATGTTTCCCCAGATACTAGAGAGGAACCTTCACCTCCTTTCCTGAATCACATGAAGCAGTAGGTAACATCTAAGGCAATCTTAACAAATTTATGTAACTATTTTCTCGTACCCCTCTAGTAGAGTAACATGTCTGCCTGTGCCATATGATCATACTACAGGGCGAACAAAGATGTGGCTCAAAACAATGTTGATATTGCTGGTGAAGATGCCCAAGAGCGAAGCAAAGGTTTTGATGAGGAAGCCAGTCTAGGAAACCACAACCATGGAACTGTGGCTGCTAGCTCTAAAATTGGAGAGAGTGGCAAACATTGATAATGCCTTTTGTTATGGAAAGGAAAGACTTGGAATGGATGCTCGATTGAAACAATCACGAGTAAGACTTGGAATGGATGCTCATGGATGGTTATGTTGCAGTTGAAAGGATTAAGGCACTACTGCTACTGACCAAGAATTAGAGATGTAAACCTTACTGAAATTGTCTACTGAAAATAAATTGACTAATTATTTTGGTTGCAAGAAATTGTAATGGCTTGAGTATGACTTCGGTTATATAATTTGTTTATGCATTTTATTTTCTAGGTTAGGTATACTATTTGTTGCCACTATATGCCTGCCATGTAATATACAGAATATAACTTAGTATATTGGAAATAATAAGCTTGGAACCTTTGATGAGTCCATCTTTTACAATTTTCTGTTTTAGTTTCACACTTTTACTGCTAGTGCTATCTCTGTTGGCCTGAAGAGTATATGAAAGTGACTAGAATAAGGTTGTTTGAAAAATAAAATAGTCAAGCATAGCTCCTTCAAAAATAAATACCAAACTCAACTTTTTATGAATTTGTGTCTTCAACACAATAATCTACTTGACATGTCAGCGCCAAAAACTAGTGGGTATTTTTGGCAAAATTTGTGGGTTCTAAACATAAATTTCAATTTGTGGACTGAACACACAAATTCAAATTCGAGGGTTGAACCCACAAATTCAACAATTTTTTTTTTCATAATGACAAGTCTTGAAGCGCAAAATTTGAGTAAATTCAAAAAAAGAAATAATTTAACAATTCAAATTTAATGTTTCTCAAACATCACATATAGGGTAAATGTCATTTAAATTGAGTAATCTGCTGCATAAAATTTACAATTTACAACCCTACATAAATAGAGATTCTAAGCCACAAGAATTCCTTGTCCTATCTATCCTATATGAATATATAACATGAAAGTATTGAAGCTCATAACTATACCATAATACCGATATCAATATGAGGAAGCATACACAAATTTACATGTTCAATAAACAATATAATCACATGTGAAGATTTTTAACTAGACCCTAATATACCAACATCAGAAATTGATGCATTCAAGAACATAAAGCGATGGAAGCATACTTTAATCTACCATTAAAGAGTAATCATATGCATATTGAAATAATCATTATAGAAATGCTATTACTATGTACGTAACAAATGCTCCACTGCATCAATGATTGAATTATGAACATTTCATACTGGTAGAAATCTTGAAGTTTGGAAACTCCTTAAACTCAAGATTCGTAATGTTCTAAACTGAATGGACGGAACTATTGAGCAAGTTCTCATGCAAATCAGAGCAACACCAATTGCTAACCCTAACTTTCTAGTTTCAAAAAGGAGGGGGAAAATAATTAATTTGCTTTATGGATATTGATTATCATAGGTCATTTGGTGGAGTGTCCTATGTAGTTGTTTCTTCACATATTTGCAGCAATAAGAAAGAAAGAGATTTTGTTTTCTTTATGGAGAATAATTAGTTTGCTTTATGGAGAACAATGTTTTTTCATCATCCTTGTTTTCCAACAACAAGAAAGAAAGAGATTTTGTTTGAAAAAGCATGCAGAAAACTTTGACAAACAGATTGAAATGAAGCCAATGATGGAGGTAGATTCTTATTTATATAAACTACTCCAGTAAAAATAAAAATTAAACTGAGAAATTAAAGCGTGAAAAAAAAGAAGAGGATGGAAGCATATTTTGATCCTCCATGAATGAGTAATCATGTGCATATTGAAATAATTATTACATGCATGCTATTACTATGTAAGTAACAAATGCTCGATTGCATCAATATTTATAGAATGTATGTGTTAGAGTAGACAGCTTAATTAGTAGGTCAAATTTCCTTATTTATAGTTTTCTTATTTATGTGTAATTTCTATTATGTATTTGGCTGATATTTAGTCTACATTCATTATATTAGGTAGACACGTATTTGGTTGATATTTAGTCTAGGTTCACTATGTTAGGTAAACATTTTAGCCTATAAATAGAGGCTCCCTCTTGTACATTTAAAATCATCTGAATATACATTCTTCTTATATTCAACATGGTATCAGAGCTTAGGGAGAAAAAAACCCTAATTTTTATTTTTCGCTATGTTTCTTTTTAGCGTGTCTCTCTATTGCTGCGTTTCATTCTAACAGTACGATTATTGTTCATCGGGGGTACTGTTCATCGATATGTCTACCGTTGAAAAATCTGAAATCGGTATATCAAAACTTAGTACTTTTACCTCTATGTTTTCTGGATCCCCTGTTATTACTACAGCTAACATTGTTCAATTAGCCAATTCACTTGAAGTTTCACTATCTAAAGACAAGCCTATTAATGTCTCATTATCAGCTACTGAATATGATAAGTTCTTACAGTATCAAGCTACCCAGCAATCTTCTCATGATAATTTTGTCACTTGCCTCTCTCAGACCTCTTCTGATACTTGGATTCTTGATTCTGGTGCCTCTGATCACATATCTGGTAATCATAAACTTTTTTCTAGTATTAGTAATCCATTATCACTTTCCACTATCACTATCTCTAATGGTTCCACAACCATTGCTAAAGGTATAGGTCAAGCTACACCATTATCTTCTTTGCCTTTAGAGTTTGTACTTTATGTCCCTAACTGTTCATTCAGTCTGATTTTTATTAGTCAATTGACTCGTTCTCTCAATTGTTTAGTCACTTTTATTGATGATTCTTTTACTATACAGGACCGAAGTACGGGACAAACGATTGGCACAAGGCGTGAGTCACAGGGCCTCTACCATCTTACCACACTACCTACATCTTCAGTGGCTTGCTCTACAAATGTATCACCTATTCTCATTCATAGTCGATTGGGTCATCCTAGTCTATCCAAGCTTCAGAAGATGGTTCCTCATTTGTCATCTCTGTCATCTTTAAATTGTGAGTCATGTCAGCTTGGCAAGCACACACTTACTTCGTTTCCAAAGCATAGTCGTTTTAGAGCAGAGTCTCCCTTTCATCTTGTTCATACTGATGTTTGGGGTCCTAGTCGTGTTAGTTCATCTTTGGGATTTCAGTATTTCGTAACCTTTATTGATGACTATTCTCGTTGCACGTAGTTATTTTTAATGAAAAATCGTTCTTAGTTATTTTTTATATTCCAACAGTTTTGTGTTGAAATTAAAACACAATTTGGTGTTTCTATTCATATTTTGCGTAGTGATAATGCACGCGAATATTTTTCTACATCATTTCAGCACTTTATGACATCTTAAGGTATGCTGCATCAATCATCTTGTTCTCGTACCCCTCAACAAAATGGAGTTGCTGAGGGCAAAAACAAACATTTAATTGAAACAGCTCGCACTCTATTACTTCATGGTCATGTTCCACTTCGATTTTAGGGTGATGTTGTACTTACTGCATGCTACCTTATTAATTGAATGTCATCTTCTACATTGCATAACAAAATTTCATATTCTATCATCTTTCCTAATCATCCCTTATATTCACTTCCGCTTCGTCTCTTTGGTTGCATTTGTTTTGTTCATGATCTAACACCTGGACAGGATAAACTCTCTTCCAAATCAATTAAGTGCATCTTCTTGGGTTATTTTCGCCTTCAAAATGGGTATAAATGTTATTGTCCAGATAAGAATCGTTATTTTACCTCCGCTGATGTCACATTTTTTTAGGAATCTTCATTCTTTCCCTCGACTATTCCCGACTCACTTTCTATCTCTGAGGCTTTTCCTAGTTCCTTATCTTGGACCAAATGACCACGCATCATCTGCGTCCCCTACCTGATCTTCCAGCAAACACTGTTGATGTACCTGATGACTCACCTTCTGTACCAATACCTTCCCGTGCTTCAGATCATACTTCACCACCTATTTTACGAAAAGGTACTCGTTCAACTCGTAATCCTTATCTTATTTATACTTTTTTGTGTTATCATTGTTTATCTTCACCCTATTATGCATTTGTATCCTCTTTGTCTTTTATTTATGTTCCAAAGTCCACCAGTGATGCTCTTACTCATCCCGGGTGGTGGCAGGCCATGGTTGATGAAATGAACGCCTTACATACTAATGGTACTTGGGAACTGGTCACTTTACCTTCTGGAAAATCCACTGTTGGATGTAAATGGGTATACACTGTAAAAGTTCATCCTGATGGTTCTGTTTATCACTTAAAGGCTAGATTAGTAGCAAAAGGCTACACTCAGGTCTATGGTGTGGATTATTTAGAAACTTTCTCTCCCGTAAAATTACATCTGTCAGGGTATTTATATCTCTAGCTGCTTTTTTTGATTGGCCACTCTATCAATTGGACATCAAAAATACTTTCTTACATGGTGACCTTGATGAAGAAGTCTTTATAGAGCAACCACTTGGTTTTGTTGCTCAAGGGGAGTCCGATATGGTGTGTCGATTGAAAAAATCTCTATATGGCTTAAAACAATCTCCTAGAGCTTGGTTTAGTAGATTCAGTGAAGTTGTTCTTAGTTTTGGCCTTCAGAGGTGTACTGTTGATCACTTAGTTTTTTATAAACATACACCTAATGGAAGAATTCTTTTAATTGTATATGTGGATGATATTGTGATTACAGGTGATGATAATCATGGGATTCAGCAATTGAAATCATTCCTATATTCTAAGTTTCAAACTAAAGACTTAGGACAACTAAAATATTTCTAGGGCATTGAGGTTGCAAGATCACAATTAGGTATTTGCGTTTCTCAAAGAAAGTATTGTCTAGATGTGTTGAGTGATATATGTATGTTGGATTCCAAACCTATAGATACTCCTATGGATCCCAACATTAAACTTGTACCAGATGAGGGGGAGCTATTGACAAATCCTGTGCAATATAAACATTTTGGTGGTAAGATGAATGATCTCACAGTCACTAAACCAGATATTGCTTTTGCAACTAGTATGGTTAGCCAATTTCTTTCTCAACCTCGAACATCTCATTGGAATGCTGTTATACGTATCCTAAGATACCTTAAAACTGCACCCGAAAAGGGATTATTATATAAGAATCATGAACACACTCTAGTTCGAGGACATGGTCGTGGTCATACATTAGTCCATAAACATAATTATACTCCAGTTCAAGGTTATAGCGATGCTGATTGGGAAGACTCTCAATTTGATAGAAGATCTATTATAGGATACTGTATATTTCTACGTGGAAATCTTGTTTTATGGAAAAGCAAAAAGCAAACTGTTGTTGCAAGATCTAGTGCTGAATCTGAATATAGGGCCATGACTCATACCACTGCTAAATTAGTTTGGCTGAAAAATTTATTAGACGAACTTGGATTTTAGCACTCACAGCCTGTGGAGTTAGTATGTGATAATCAAGCTGCATTACATATTGCATCAAATCCAGTCTTTCATGAACTAACAAAACATATAGAAGATGATTATCATTTCGTTCGTGAGAAGTTTATGGATAATACAATCAAGACTACTACAAACAAGACTACATATGCAAAATCAGAAGATCAGTTAGCAGACTTATTCACAAAATCTTTGGCAGGAAACCAATTGCGATATCTATGCAACAAGTTTGGAACATATAATCTTTATGCTCCAGCTTGAGGGGGAGTGTTAGAGTAGACAGCTTAATTAGTAGGTCAAATTTCCTTATTTATAGTTTTCTTATTTATGTGTAATTTCTATTATGTATCTGGCTGATATTTAGTCTACATTCATTATGTTAGATAGACACGTATTTGGTTGATATTTAGTCTAGATTCACTATGTTAGGTAAACCCTTTAGCCTATAAATAAGGATCCCTCTTATACAAGTAAAAAAGATAAAAATATCGAGTAAATGAAAACGCCAGGCATTTAAAGGTAGTAAAAAGACAGCTAACTTTTTCTCATTAGATAGAGAAGGAGAAAGAGGAAATTAAAAATTAAAAAAAAAATAGTTCGCTGTAAGCAAAGAAATAATAGTTGTTGTAATCCTAGTAATTACATGCCTTATCCATTAGCTGGAATTGATAAAAAGAAAAAAGAAAAAAATCCAAGCTCATGGATAACAGGTATAATATGATATTTCAAATATACATGTTTTCACATATTTTATTACATATAAAATAACTATAAATTTGAAACAGTACATAGCGTATCAACATTGTTCCAAATTAAACTTGGAGTTGAATGTTAGAATTAGCTTCAGATCATGTAAAGGTTGGTAAATGGTGCCAACTTCTACTTTTCACATAGGACCTTAGGAGATATGACTCTATTAATACATTATCCTTATAGCATCAAAGCACGCACATTTATGCTGCCACCAAAAACTCAACTATGAAACCATACATGCACTTAATTGTTATTAATTCTCTGCAACAAAAAGTCACTCTCAATAGCTCTAAAAAAACGTGAATTTATATGAATTTTAATTTTGTACACACCATGTAATGATAAAATATTCAATTGTCATGTGCATTTAAAAAAGCGATAATTTTTTAAGATTTTCTTATTGGCATATTAAATTATAAAATTGTCAAATATTCAATTGTCATTACCGATCCAAGTTATTTTATATGAATTTCAATTTTCATTTTAATTAATAAAAAATGGGACATAATTTCCCTTGTTTTTTAACATTTTCTCTCTGTAATGACAAACATATATTATAATACAACTCAATAAGTTCAACATCACACATATCACATACATACTGATGAATTTATCCTAAACAAAGAGTTTCATAACTTATTTATACAAAACCATAAGTAACAATCCTCTAGTGTGTACCACAAGTCCATGCTTTCCTCTTTCATTTTGGATTCTTCCTATGTGGAAGATTATCCCATCGTCTACCCTTCTAAACTTATGTAATATATGATACATTCTCATGGTGTTGAGTGTTATCCTCATCATGCTCTGCACTATCATCAGCATGGCCTCCATCATCATCTTTGCTCTCCTCAATGTCATGAACATGGAGAAGTGATTCAGTATCAATATGTGTAATAGTCTCATTTTGTGTGATGCTCTTACCACCTATGTCAACTTAGGAAGAACATTAGCTGCAAATGAAGGTGGTGTATTAGTTAATCGAAATAGAGTTGTACATGGATTAGGTGAGACATACATATCTATTATGGTCAGTATCACTGAGGCTGTTGCAACACTTGACATCTGAGTAGCATAAATAAATAGTTCTAAACCTGAAGTAGTGGGTATGGAATGCACATGAATAGAAGTCATAGTAGGAAGGTGCATTGCATTACATGAGGTAGGAGATGAGAGTCCGACCCCAGCATCTAAGTCAACATGTAAAGTACTAGTTGTTGTAACACCTGACGTATGAGGAGCATAAATAAGTGGTCTTGAACCTGAAGTAGTAGGCGTGGAATATGCATAACTAGAAGTTGTAATGTGAATGTGCATAGTATCACATGAAATAGGAGTTGAAAGCCTGACTTCAACATCTAAGCCAACCTGTGAAGTACTAGTTGTAGCATCTATCAAACTTGGGAAGTACTAGTTGATGGTACATGAGCTGTTGAAGGGTTTAGAGGTGACGAACATCCATATTGGTCAATAATCTACATTTAAGATGTGCATATGGCATGAATAGTTGGAAAAGCAGATAGATCTATGCATGGTCCAGACAATGTCTGACATCTTCATATAACTTCAGTTTGTGATATAAAAAAAAATTATCAATATTAGTTTAACTAACAACTTGATTAGTAACATATTACCGATTACCACACTTAACAATTAAATTTGTTACTTACCAAAGTTGTACGTAAAGCGCCTCTCCAAGTTAAATATCTCTTACTTATTTGACTGTACCATTACATATACAATGATCCAGGCACAACATGCTCCTCTCTTTTATCCCATATGTTGACAAATTTTCTAGGTCTAATAACCCAATCGACATTTCCTCTACCCTTTAAATCAATCCCATGTAACTGAATATCACTCTCAACATTAAGTTGTACATTTTGATGTATTCTAAATTTTCACAATACTATATTAGGCCTATGCCACTCCACTATGTGAAAGCATATAAGTGGAATTATCACAGCCTATATGCCATGGCCAACTAAACAATAATTAGGAAGATCTACTATCAACTCAGTATTGTACGACATCCAGGTAATCTGCAACCAATGAAATATAAATATTAAGATACATAATATCATAATAAGAGATATGAATAATAAATAAGTAGATAACAGGTAGTAACCTAGTCTGCTAACATTTGATCTAACTCAAATCTATACCAAGAAATAGCATGTGTGGACACCTTAGTAACACGAAAATGAGCTCTCTATTTGCAATTGATTAGACAAAAAATTATTAAATAACTTTTGATAATAATTATTTAGTATAATGACAAAATCTACACATCTCATACCCAAAGGCCTATGTGGTAATTGTGGACCATATGCCCCGTCAATGAGATCCTAATCATCGTGCATAGGATAAAATCATTCAAAAGCAATAACTGGGAGCCTATTCCATGCCCATAACTAAAGTAAAATCAAGGCCCTAATGATATCTTGTGATGTGGAGTGTGAGGCACGACATAACTCTCTATACAACCATGCAAGATAAGCAGTACCCCAACTATAATGGCCAGACCTATCTAAATTATCAAGCAGTAGTAAAAACATCATATGCATATGATATTGGGATTTATCACCAAATAAAGATCCTCCAATAAGTTGCAAGATAAATGCGCATGCATGAAATTGAATAGTATTATCATCAGCATCCTAAGCCAACACTTGAAAAGTAGTCGCTAGCCAATAAAGACTAAGACAAGAGTCATTAATGGTTGTAAAAGGTGGATAATTCCCAATAATCTCTCACAAGGATTTAGCCACGACTGAGTTGAGCTGTTACCAGACACTATATCACTGTCAATCGGTAGGCCTAATAAGATGGACACATTCTGCAATGTTATTGTCCACTGGATATAAGGGAAGTGAAATGTACGCGTCTCTTGCCTCAATCTTTAAACTAATGTAGTAATAAGATGCCAGTCTAACTGTATGAATCCCAATCTCAAAACTCCGTAAAAACCTGTTGCACGTACATATGGAATGATACATGTATTGATAAAATCTTTACGATGTAAAACCACCTCTCTAAGATGGCATGTCAAAACAGTAGAAACCTAAATCGAAATTAAAATTCATCAAATCACCACAATGAATGTAAATTCCATAAATTATTATTGAAATTAAAAATAAATAAAATACCTATGAATCTCATATGTAAATACAACAATGATTATCATGTAAATACAACATTGAGCGATCAGATGATGATGGATCCATTAACTATATGAAAGTATGTAGTTAGTAAATACTTATAACAAATTTTGGATACAAAATACACATAATAAGTAAACATAATTAATATTAAGCATTTGAAGATTGTCCTTATGCATGATTAGGACATCTTTTTCTGTTATGACATTCTTGTCTACAAATTCCACATCTAAGTTTTCTAGGGTTCTCAATCCAGTCCATCTCATTACGCAAGAGTGACGATTGTGGCCTACCTCTTGTTTACAATTGATGGATATCAGGAAGCACACGTGGAGAGTTGTATTTAGGCTAATTAGCATCTTCCATTACAAGAATAAATTGTGGGCTATACACAAGTTCCTGGTATGCCAATGTATACCAATGACCTACAAATTGGTTGTAGTTAACATGATGTTTTGCACAACCTGCTATGATATGAAAGCAAGGTATTTGATAATATTGAAACTTGAGACAGTTGCAAGAGAGATTAACTAATTCCACTATATGCAAATTGCCACCTTTTTCATGTTCCCAACCACGATATTGTGTTTGAACTTTGAATGTTCCTTTAACTGGATCAAATGATATAACATTATGACCGGTTGCCTTCTTTTTCCATTCTTTTAATCTCTTGTTTACCTTTTTAGTGTACAAATGTCCTTCTTGTATTGTAGCAACAATCTCTGTGCGAATTTTGACAAAATAACTAACACATCAATAAAATATCAAGCGTACCATAATAGTAATAGGAACTTGTCGAGCTCCTTTTAATACATTATTAAACATTCGGCCAAGTTAGTGGTCATAAACCCAAATCCCCTCCCACCATCATGTGCTAATGTTCATTGCTCTTTTGGACAAGTTGAAAACCATGAAATGAAATCTGACTTCAAGTTTTTCAATTCTATCATACATCTATCAAACTTGTCAGGTTGTATTTGGTAACCGGCTTTCATCACCACACTCTTTCTTGTTATATTTTTCTCAGCTGTGTGAAAATGACTCGCTACATGTCTCAAGCAGACATAATGACAAGCATGTGGTTCTGCCCAACCAACACTAGGATTATTAATGATAGCTATTATACAAGGGTGAAGATCAGAAATCAAGCATATATCACCTCATTAAGTTACATGTACTCGCAGGCATAAGAGAAACCATGACCAGCTATCTCTATTCTCTTCTTCCACAATGGTAAATGCAAGTGGCATAACATGATTGGCACCATCAACCCCACATGCGATCAATAATTTTCCTTTATACTTTTCATATAGAAAAATACTATCAATCTGAATAATTGATCTGCAATATTTGAATGCCTCAATGGATGGACCGAATGACCAGAATACTCGATGGAAGATAATCTCAACAAGACTATTGGTTTGGAATGTCTTCCACTCAAACTTAGTTCCAAAATTGGTAGCTCGTATTGCATTTAAAAATTTAGGTAGCTGGTTGTAAGATTCCTCCCAACAACCATAAACTAGCTCTATTGCCTTCTTTTTTGCATCCCATATCTTCTTCATACGTATCTTATAACCAAATTTGTCTTTCACATTACCACACAACACTGCTCCTGGTGTCTGAGGCTCTTCTCTAATTGTATATTTAATAAAATCAGCAATTTTAACAGTGTCAAAATTATAATGATCTTGTGACAAACAAGAAGAAACACATGTATGCAAAGTAGTTAGTTAGGTTATCATGAACTCTCCTTTCCTTTTACTATAAACTGCTTGCAACCTCCATTTGCAACCTTGTTCATGTAGCTTACATTTGATATCCCATATCCGCTTACATAATTCAACCACTATGAAAGACACATGCTTCTTAATATGCCAATACTTGACTGTTTTTTACACATCGGCTTTCGTGCCAAATAGTTGTCCTTTGTAAAAATTCTCATGCAATAGCCACTTTGTTCTTGCCACATAATCATCGTTTGTCGCAATTGCTCCATTAATGTTAACTTCGATGAAAAACTAATCCGGAACATATTCATTGAACATATCTTCTTCAGCAAATTTTGGATCATCAGTATGTTCCAGATCAATGGTAGGATTATTAGTAGCAACATAATGATTATTTTCACTAGTATGAGGTCATCATTAACAGGATCCCGTGAGTGAAGATCAGTCAAGACAGGATTGACAATTGGGTAATGTTGAATATCCACTTAATACACTAGACAAGATAGACTTTCAATTGTTGCTGATTGAGTCTCAAGAATCCTATCTTCTATCATAACCTCATTAACTAATTGAGTAGAAATGTTTAATTCAGTTGGTAAAGTCGGTGGCACTTCTAGAAGATATGTTTTTTTTCAACAACAACTCGAGAGCATATGAACCACCTTGCTCAAGGGCAAATTGTAGTATATTCTCCAAATCCTCGTCATCATTTACATTAATTAGGTAGCAATGAATTACATTGTGCATGACATTCCTATATCGACAAATAATCTTCAGGCATTCTATTGTGCAATCAATATGCAAAGCTTCACAGATCGGCCATGAAACTGTTCTTAACTTATCCCTGGTCATACCCTCAAAAACCTAACAGGGGGACCATCATATTCAACACCATTTTCACCCATTTTCATTTCACTATTCATAAAACATAAAATTCTTATAGAATGATTAAAAACTTTAATAAATTGAGTATCATATCATAAGAAGAAGTTAAATCAACATCAAGATTATTTAAATCATATGCATAATATTCTAAATTTTAATTTTACATTTGAACATAAAGAATCTTACTCTATCTATAAGAAAATTATAATAATTATGATATTATTAGTAAATAGAAAGGAAACCAATGAATAGAAGTCATGCTAGGCAACATGTGAGAGAGAAACTTAGGCATGCCCTCTCTAAAAAATGAATTCTTAAAGAATAAAACTACTCCAATAAAAAAAATAAAAAAAAATAAAAAGTGGGAAATTAAAGTGCAAAAAAAAAAAGAAAAAAAAAAGAACTGAAAATAAGAAATTATACACAAATTTACATGTTCAATAAACAATAGTATCACATGTGAAGATTTTTAACTATACCCTAATACCAATATCAGATATTAATGCATTCAAGAACATAAAATGTGGAAACATACTTTGATCTACCATTAAAGAGTAATCATTTTAAATTTATATATATAAGCCATGTGCTAAGGGACGTTAGAATCTGTTTCATATGTCATTTATTGTAACTTTTCATTTAATAAATTCGATGGCATAAATTAAATTATTATATTTTAAAAAAGTATTAATATTTTCTGTTTTATATATTTTAAGTATAGGAATGAAAATGATTATTTTCTTGGTCTTTTCATTTATCTCATTCTCTCAACAACCAACTGAAGTGATAGAAATTGCAAAGTTGATTGTGGATTCTAGTATTGGTATAGCAAGCATTAAAGTTTCTAATGCTAAAAAGTCAAAATAAACTACCGTACCTAATATTGGTCCATTTCACACCAAGCTTGCTACCCAAGTCATTAATCATCACTTATCAGCAAACTTAATTAAATTTTCCCAAAAAAACATTATATATTTCTGACATTTAAAGTTTTTAATCACAAATATGAACTTTTCTAAGGTATCAAATTATTTATGATTAAATGAATTAACAAGAAATTGATGCATTAAAAGTAAGATTATGATGTTACAAAAGTTTCGTTTTTACTACAAAAAGTGAAATATTTTTTTTCCCTAATTGATATGGTTTCTTAAACTATAGAAATCAACTTTCTTCCCTCCTTCCCCACTTAAAAGAATATATTGTAAAATTATGCTTTAGAAGTGAAAGTCAAAGGAAATAAAATGGGAAGAGAAAGTTATTCTCCTTTGTTTGGGAGCTAAGAGGAAACAGATGGAATGATTCTAGTGAGAAGGTTTTGATTTAGGACCATAAACAGCTACTATATTCTTCTTCCTATCACAACAATGAATTCTTCCAGTCACAGCAATGAAGAATAAATTTATAATTACCTAGAAAAATCAAAACACCTTGTAAAAATATGCTTTACTCAAGAATAAACAACTCTTCTATAAGAAAAGAGAAAGGGAGGCTGAATACCAAGATAATTATTGAGAGAGAGGTATGATGACTAGTAAAACCTCTTGTACATCTGCCGCACTTACATAGAAGAGATGAGAGAAACTAAGAATATGGTAAGAAACAACACAAACATCATAAATATCAAACTCAAGGCTAACTCTATATGTTGGCATTTCTTAACTGACCTTATTCCTCTTCTGCAAACTGTGAAAGAAAAATGGATGCTTCTTTCCGGACCCAAAATAAAAAGGCAAGAGGAAAGAGCCAAGATCGAAGATTAGAGCAACGGCAACTTTCACTCTACAACCTTCGCTCTGCAATGAAATGAGATTTGAAAATGGAGAGAGTGTATTTCGCGATGAGGGAGAAAGATGCAATTGGAACTTTAGGGTTTTGGATCTATGGCTTCTAAACACACCCTTTTTCATCCAGATGTCTACTGATCTGGTAGAGACATCTTGGCACCCACGTGGTTGAGAAAGGATGATATGACAGTCTAAAATTGTGTTTTAAAGATACAAATTCTCAAACAACTTGATTCTAGTTATAATTTTTTAAAGAAACATGTTTAACTCTTTATTTTTTAAAATAACCTTATTATGGTAAAATTTTCCTAGGAGCTCACTTGTTCAACTTTCCCACTGCCTTTGTTGTCAGACAATAGCACCTTCCATCCTGATTTAATAACTTTGAACTTTTTCTTAAGATCCAATGGGTGGTAATAATCGTCTTCAAGAGCCCAATGACACTCCATTGAAGCGAAGAGTTCACCAATACTATAGTGAATACTCATTAATTAACAAATTTATCAAATACAAACTTATTCTGCACAAAACATAAATGAATGTATAATTTATAACTACTTTGCATATCAAAATAATTGGAGAGATCTTTAAAATTAAATCATTCAAATAATTATTTTTCATTGTTGAAACAATCATTTGATTGTACAAACAATAATCTCACTGTTGTGATAATAATGAAGTATTTAAGTAATAATTTTAAAATTTAAGATAATAATTAATTGAGTTTAAAAAACTTTACAATAAAATTAAAACTGAATCAAATTATTATAAATTTATCAAATTAAAAACTATAATTGGAGATAACAAATAAAATAATACTTAATGGTTTGGTTCCTAAAATAATTGGAGATAACAAAACAAATAACACTTAAAATTATTATAAAAGTTTAAATTATTGTATTCATTAAATTAATTTTTTTTATTAATTCTAACTAACTAAATAAATAAACTACAAACCTAAAAAAAGACAATGTACATGGGAAAGGAGAAAGTTGGGAAGGGTATATGGCAGGTAAAGGAAAAAAAAACAAGCAGCAAGAAAAAAGTAGGCACGCATGAATTGAAGGATGTAGGATGCGTTAGATTGAAACTGCATGTTGAAGACAAGGTTTCAGTCTCCAATGTGGCACCCACCTGGCATTACGTGGTGATGGCTGGCTAACTGGGCAGGAGAATCCAGATCTTGGATCTTCAAGATCCGGATTCAAGAGTTATCCTACTCTGGCAATTGAGTTTTTTTATTTTTAACCCTTTATGGCTTTATGTTTTTTCTTTTTTGGACCCTTTAGGCGAAAACTCTAGAATGTGAGTTGCACTATTTAGAACATATTTCTTTGACTTAGTTACACTTGTAGCCCCTATAGTTTTCCTCATAATTCACTTTAGTCTCTTGGCTTAAAAAATTAAAATGTCATTCTTATACTTATAAAAACTCACAATGTAGTCCTTGTCGTCATGTACAGTCTATTTTAATTGGACAGAAACTGACCTAGACTAACGGGCTCCTATATGTCGTCTAGCATGGCATAATAGTCACATTTTAGGCATTCAAGAAAGGGTTCTTAACAGCATATAGGCTTGTCATAGGCATTGATGCATGTTATTTAAAAAGAGAATATGGTGGTCCGTTATGCCATGTTGGACAACATATGGGAGCCTGTTAGTTCAAGTCAGCTTCCATCCAATTAAAATGGGTATATGACGAAAGGGGCCACATTGTGTGGTTTTCGTAAATATAAGGATGGCATACACTTAAACACCACTTATTATGAGATGAAAAGACTATTATATTGGCCATAGCTCACAGGTCACAACCAATAAATCTTTTCATGTGTATTATTATTATTAGCTAAATTACATATTTGGTCCTTATAATTTCACTCAGATTTCACTTTGATCTTGATCATTTATTTTGTTGTAATTGAATCCCATAATTATAAAATTGTAACAATTAGGTTTCTATTGTCAATACTAACACTAACATAAGTGACAATTAGGTTTCTACCTTCAAGTACTAACATTAACATAAATGACGTAGACTAACGATTGAATGATTTGGTTAATGAGCACAGACGTGGCCAACTCATGTAGATTAATAAACCAATAATACTTTAACATATTATTTTTTTAAATTTCAATTCATGGTTAATAATAAATAAATAAATATATATATATATATATATATATATAAATGGAAAGTAAAAATAAAAATAAAAAACTATAAAAAAATCAAAACACATTCTCTCTCCATTATCTTCTTTCTCTTCTTCCTATTGCATCTAGTAGTATGTCATTGTTAGGATTCAAAGCAAAATAGGACCAAAATCCTGGCATTCTTCCCTCATTTTTTCTTGTCCTCCCTCATAGTTGAAGAAAAGAGCTCATAAAAAATTTCCCATAAATTAAACAAGATGCTATGTCGATGCTCTGTTATTCAAGAAACAAATAAACTCTGCTACGTTGATGCTCTATTATCATTCATTTAGATCTATTGAAAATATATTATGGTTAGTTAGATTTGTGGGTTTTTTTTTACTAGAAGTTGTATAAGTTGTTGTTGTGTTTGTTTCCTGCAAGTCTAGACCTCAGCCACCTAGATCCACTTCCTACCTCTGCAACAGAAGGACTTCCATAGAAATTAAAATTAATAAGGGAAAGAAATCATGTTTGTATTGCTTATTCATAATCTAGTAATTGCAGAGATGTTTATTTATACAACATTACAGCAACTTGTTATAACCCAATAGTTAAATGTGTATTTAGAATTGTTTGTGCGTAACTTGTTGCAATTTAGTCAATGAATAAACATTTGTATATAATATATCTACATGTGAATAGGAATTAATTTTATTAAATTGGGTAAAACTTTATTGAGGTGTAAGATATTACATTAGAAACCTATATCATATGTATATCATTATATATTATTAGAATAAATTATTACTACACAAATTGAAGATTAAGCCTAGACCATAAATTTATAATATTTTAATTGCCTTGTCTTTTCCTCTTTGAAACTTACTAACTTAAAACTCTTTCTTCCTCCCATTTTGGACCGACCTTGCTTAAGATCAACTCCCCTGTTCTTGTTGTGTTTGAACTGAATTATTCCATTGGAGGTAGACAAGTTCAAAGACTGGTAAGTTTCCCTCTTTCCTTCTTCCTTCTTGTATGTAATAGGAGCTTGTGGTTAAGAATTGTGAAGCTGGAAATTTGGGTTGAGGATGAACGCCTAGTGGCAACTTGCTGTCTTTACTCTGTTTTACTATTCTGCCTTTGCTTCTTTGATTCGTCCTTTCTTTGACTTTTAAACTCTTTTCCTTGTTAGAGTGTAGGTGTGGGTGCTATGTTATGGTGGTAGAGTACCATTAGGATTTTAGCAGCAGCAAATTTGCTTTAGCCGCATGTATAGGATAGAGTTAAAGGTGACTTATTGGAAAGCTATAATCATGTGGGTGTATAAGACCTTTACTTCTATTAAGAGTGTTTTCTTCATTATTGGGGTGGCGGTTCAAGATAGGGATTTTCTACTGGCAACAGTTGTACATGAAGATTTTGTTGTTATTGAGCTTAAAAGCTCTTTGAGTATATTTGTTGGCTGAAGACATTAAGGATGATGGCAGCTGTTTTAGTCTTTGGATTTATGGTGTTGAAGGATAATTTAGATCTTCTGTGGGGAAGATTAAGCAAAGGAAACTAAAAGTAACTAAATATTTTCCAAGTGACTCACGACAACAAGTGGTATTAAGCTTGACATGGGTACAAAATAGTTCAAGTTCCTTCCAAAGATAAATGTTAAACTTGTTCCTTAAAGAGTATTAAGCTATTAAGTGTCATGGATTAAAACTTTATTCTAGTTAATTAACAATATTGGTTAGATGAGATAAAATTATTGGATTAGATTAAAATGTGGGAAATAGGAGACTCGAATTAATTAGGATAATAATGAAATTTGATCGACATGCAAGTTATTAGTATTTTATTAATTGTAAAATTCGTATGTACGTGTAAAGTGAATTATACTTATAAGGTAGTTTATAAAATGTTAGAAATGCATATAGATCATAATGGTATATAAGTAAGTAAATAATTAGTTTCCAAATTATATATAAAAAGGATAAATATGTGTAAATGAGGAATTATAAATTTTAATATAATTAATTATTTTAATTAATATATAAACTTATGATTTTCAGTTTCTGATCATGTTGAGAACATTCCGACACCTTCGCAGACTAGACGAATGGACACATTCTTAACATATCACTGAATTTTGTGCATTGTGGTTGCCAGATAATTGTGTGAAATGAATTATGTGAATTTAAATAGTAGAGTTATGTCTGTTCTTTGAAATTGATTGTGGTTGATAAAGGCCAACAAAGTAAAATTTTCTGAGAAATGATTTTTATTTCTAAAAGTGAAATCCAAGTGCACCTAGGATATTCTGATTTGAAATTCTGATTCTGATAAATATTTTGTAAAAAACTTAAGTGTTCAGTCCCGATAGGATGGATTATGTACAAATATTAATCTGTTGTGCGGGTGCATAAATGCCTGCTAGGGGTGATATTGTTTGTGAGGCTAAGTCATTTGTTGGCTTTTTGTTTGCTTACTATGTTCAGTTGCTTCCTTGGAATGGTGAACTACAGATACTTGAATTAACTTGTATATGTTGTGAAACATGTGAATCGTGACTTTAATATGATTACTACATGAAATTAAATAAGAATAAGTGTTACTATGTGTTATGTGATGCTGGTACCTTCAAGGTACGTGGTTCACTCATTGAGTCCTTGTGACTCACTGTTTCCTTTGTGATTTTTTTTTTTTTTTTTTTTAATAGTAGGGAAACATAGTTCGTCATCTTAGAAATTGCTACCAGCCGACATTTTTGTGGCAAGGTGTACCTCGAAATCACATGCTTGAAGTTGATAGGGAAACACTTACAATCACTTAGGATTTTATGTATTATTGTATATATTGAATTAGCTATGTTAATATGATGTGTTATTAGAAGCAGAGCTCCATTGTATATTGTATATTGTTGTTTACTAGTAAATTTAAACCAAAATTATTTATACGTACTATGGGATATTTGTGTATGGTAATTAAGGATTCAGGTTTACGGGGGTTTGGTTATCCATTTCTTCGGCCAATCATATCTTTATTTGAGGGTGTGACATGACTGTAACTAATTCTCATTATCAGCTTAACAACTAACTAATCTTGCTTAGTTAGCTGTCATGTCATCAGTAAACTCCTTTGCTTGAAACTCTGTGTTTTGCTTAGTGTTACTGGCCATATTCACTTGAGTGCCCAGCTGCTCTGGTTTAACTTCATCTAGATGACCCGTATCAATCCTTCCGTCATCAGAGCATCCTTGTCCTCAAGGATGGAATGTAGGGAATTTGCTCATTATTTCTGTATAGTCTTCCCATGTCGCATCCTCCTTGTTGGTATGTGAGTATTGTATCAATAGTTGGGATACTGGTCTGTTTTTCCTTTTAATGGTCCTCCTGTCAATAGTTGCTACTGGTACAGGCAAGACTTGACCCTCATCATTAAAAGTGGGTAATTGGCTGGATACAAGGTGACTGCCATGCTTCTTTTTGAGCAAGGATAAATGGAACACATTATGTATTCTTGCTGAAGCTGGTAGCTACAATTCATAGGCTACCATTCCCACCCTTTTTAAAATTTGAAAAGGTCCATAATATCTTGCAGCAAACATGAGAAATGCAGTGTGTGCCATAGTCTGCTACCTATAAGGTTGGAGTTTAAGGTATACCCAATCTCCTACTAAAAAGCATTTTTTCCGACCTATGCTTGTTGGCTTGAACCTGTATTCTGTTCTGAGCTTTTTTGATGTTATCCTTTAGCAGCTGCAATTATGCCTCTCTAGCTTTAAGTGATCTATCCACTGCTTCATTATGGGAGTCCCTATGTACATAAGGAACGTGGCAAGGTAGAACTTGTCCAAACAATGCTTGGTACGGTGACATTTGGATAGCAGATTGGTATGAAGTGTTATACCAGAATTGTGCCAAAGTTAGCCATTTAACTCACTTCTTTGGGCAATCACCAAAGAAACACCTTAGATAAGCTTCTAGCACCCTATTAACTACGTCAGTCTGACCATCTATTCGTGGATGGTAAGCTATAGAATGCTTGAGCTGCACTTGCTGCAATTTAAACAATTCTTTCCAGAAGTTTGAAAAAAAAATTGGATCTCTATCTAAGATAATCTCCTAAGGAAACCATAAAGTTTGCAAATGTTTTCCATGTAAACTTATGCAACAGACTTAGCAGTGTATGGATGCTTTTACCTGATGAAATAACCGAATTTGGATAACCTATCCACCACAACTAAGAGGAAGTTTTACCTTCAGAGTTGGATAATCCATCAATGAAGTCCATAAAAATAGATGACCATACACTATGTGGAATTGGGAGTGGTTGCAGCAGACTAGATAAGCTGTATTTTCTGCCTTGAACATCTGGCATGTGTCACATTCCCTAACATAGTTTCTCATTTTTCTTTGTAATCCTTTCCGGTAGAAAACAACTTATAGCCTTTTGATAGTTGCATGTACCCCAGAATGTCCCTTATTTGCACTTGTATGAAAAAGTGTCAGTAATTTTTTTCTTAACTCGGGCACATTTCCCACTACCAATCTACCATTTCTTCTTAACTGGTAGTTCACTAGTTCATATTTAGAGCTATTGATGGATCCTTGTTACAGTTTTCTCATTATTGTTTTTAGCTTCTCATCTTGCTTCCAACTATCTATCACCTTGCTAATACTTCAGTAGAGACAGATGATATGGCTAAGCGTGTAGGATTACTAGGTTAAGTTATGGATGGTATTCTTGAAAGAGCATCAGCTACAATATTATCTTTACCCCTTTTATAATGTATCTCATAATCCTAACCCATAAGCTTAGATAGCCAATTTTGTAAGATAGGATTGCATTATTTCTACTCCAACATGTATTTAAGAGGTTGATGGTCTGTACTGATAATGAAATGTCTCCCCAGGAGGTACTGCTTCCATTTATGGACTGGATAAACCACTACAATCAGCTCTTTTTTATAAGTCGATAATGCTAAGTGTTTGGGGCCTAAGGCCTTGTTAAGGAAGGCTAATGGATGGCCTTGTTGTAACAAAACAGCTCCAATACCTCCTCCACAAGCATCCATTTCAATGACAAAAGGAATTTGGTAGTTTGGGAGTGCTAGGATTGGTGTTGATGTCATCTTTTGTTTTAGTTCCCAAAAAGCCTTCTCTGCATCTTCATTCCAACAGAAGCTATTTTTCTTCAACAAGGCTGTGAGTGGTATACTTACCTACCCATAATCCTTGATGAATATCCTATAATAGCCTGTGAGGCCAAGGAAGCCCCAGAGGGACTTAATGGATGTAATGCAGGCCAATCTGCCGTAGATTGAACCTTCTTTAGGTCTATTGATACTTCTTTCCTATCAATGATATGCCCTAAATATTCAATTTGCATACTGCCAAACACACACTTACTCTTCTCTGCAAACAGTGTGTTCTTTCTCAAAATAAGCAACATGTACTTAAGGTGCTTTAGATGTTCAGACCATGATTTGCTGTGTCAAAAAATACCAGCACATACTTCCTCAATAATGGACTAAATACCCTATTCATTAGTCCTTGGAACGTAGTTGGGTTATTTGTGAGGTCAAAGGGCATTATCACAAACTCGTACAACCCTTTATGAGTTTTAAAGGCAGTCTTATGGATATCTTGTGGCTTCACTCTAATTTGATGATAGCCATATCTAAAACCTAGCTTTGGAAAAAATTAAGCTCCATACAACTTATCTAAAAGCTCCTCAATCAAAGGTATGGGAACTTTATTTTTGACTGTCATTTGATTGAGTTTTCTATAATCTATACAAAACCTCTATGTGTTTAACCAACACTACAGGAAAGACAAATAAGATGGTACTAGTTCTAATGATCTAATTATCCAATATTTCCTTAACCATTTTCTCGATGATGTCTTTTTGCAAGGGTCCATATCTATAAGGTTTTTGATTAATTGTTTAAGTTTCATTTTGGGTTATTCCATAATCAAAGGCTCTTACAGGGGGTAGGCAGTAGGGTTCCTTAAACACATCACTAAACTTATTCAATAAAAGCTCTAGATCAGTGATGTTTCCCTCAGTATTGAATAGCACGACTGAGAATGTGTCTAGATAAGGCCTTATGTGGACTAACATGGCTTGTTGTTGATTATGCAGCTTAGCAACCTCACTGCAATGTATCATGGACAACTCCTGAGAAGTATACCCCTTGAGTGTTTCTAGTAGACCCTTCCACACAAAGCTCATCTCCCTATTCTTGAAGTTCCAGCATATGTCTCCTAACAGAACAAGCTATTGTACCTGCAATGCCATACCATAGCACCCTATTGGCATGAACAAAAAATCTGCAGAGAATTCCAATTCTCCAATTTTCCATTTCAGATCCATACAACATGAAAAAACTGGTACTTTTGTTCTATCAGCAATTGTGACCACTAGAATATTGTTTTGCTGTATCTTCAGCTTCAACTTCCTTGCTAAGGTAGCATCTATGAAATTGTGAGTACTCCAATTATCTATCAAGACCATGGTGCCTTGTTTCTTGATTTGTCCCTTCATCTTCATGGTCTGGCAACTGTCTTTCTAAAGTGTTATTCCATTACCTGTCAAAGCATGGATAGATATGGCAGATTCTACTTCCTCAGTTTCATTCGAGACCTGAGAGTAATCTAAAATCTCTTCCTCCTCTTCTACTTCTGTCTCCTTATTAGGGATTATAGTCCATATACAATTGAGCATTCTTACAATTATAATCAACAATGTATTTTTCATTATAATGGAAGCATAGACCCTTCTTTCTTCTTTCCTCCATATCATTTCTAGTTATGTATAAGGGTGGATGTATGGGATTGGTATTGGTAGGTTTGTTGTTTGAGGTGGGGTTTTGATAGTTTGGTAGGTTGGAGGTTATTGTTCTATGATATGGAGTAGGGTATGGGTTCCTATTTGGGTTTTGGTTTTGGGAGTTCTACGTTCTTGCAGGATTTGAGGAATATTTCTGGCTTGGAAATACTGATGGGAGGTATTTAGGGGATAGTGCAGAACTCCAAGAATTGGGTTTGACAAAGTTAGGACCTTTCTTGTACATGGTGGCATTAAGGAATTTTTCCTCAACTTTGGCTAATTTCATAGCATGAGATAAGGATTTCAACTCCACTAAACTGATTCCATGAAGAATCTCTTCCCCCAGCCCTCTTAATAGTGATCCAGCAATAGTCTTTGGCCATCACACATTGATTCTGCAATAGTATAAACTATTCATTGTAATCCTCTACCGTTCCTATCTGCTTCAAGTTCTTGATGGCAATCACAAGTCTATCCAACATACCCCCTTAACACATTTCCCTTATGTCCTCTAAGTATTCCTTCAAAGGAACCTCCTGATCCTCCTTCTCGTCTAGATAACTTTGATGCCATTCTAGAGCTTGTTCCCCAAATTGCATTGAAGCAAGGTAAATCTTGAAGTTTTCTAGGGTTTTTTCATTCTTGAAGAAGTTCTGGGCCTTCAAGTACGAATTCTTAAAATTCTCACCATTGAAGTGAGGAAATTCAATTTGTGAAATTTTCTTGCACAGCCTATACTCATCTTCCTCATTAGCCTTCCTTATCACAGCCTCCTTTAGCACTTACTGCGGCCTTTGTTCATGCCTATTGGAGTTCTAACACCTCATGAACGTCCGGCCATGAGAGGATCTTGGTTATCTGCATGCCCCATTCTTCTATTTGCCGTCATGTTCAGGAGCATATCTTTAAGTTCTTGAACAGAAGCTTCAATGGTTGCAATCAATCTATCTTCATGTTTTTGCATTCTTACATCACGAGACTCCAATTTCTCTTCAATAGACACCCCTCGAGGCTCAAGACCTCCATTATCATCCGACTCGCTTTTTGACACCATCGCTGATCCCACAGTGCAAGGATTATAGCTCTGATACCATTGTTGTGTTTGTTTCCTATAAATCTGATCCTAAGCCACTGAGATCCACTTCCCACCTCTACAACAAAGGGACTTCCACATAAAATACAAGTAATAAGGGAAAGAAATCGTGTTTGTATTACTTATTCATAATTTGGTAGTTATAGAGATGTTTATTTATACAACATTACAATAATTGACTATAACTAATTCTCATTATCAGCTTAACAACTAACTAATCTTGCTTAGTCAACTGCCATGTCATCATTAAACTCCTTTGCTTAAAACTCTGTGTTTTGCTTAGTGTTAATGGCCTTATTCACTTGAGGGCCCAGTTGCTCTGGTTCAGCTTCATCTAGATGGCCAGTATCAGTTGTGAACTATTGAAGAACATGATTTAGAATTTTTAAGGAATTGGTGTTCTAATTTGGGGCTTAGCGTTTGTGCTCATCTTTTTTTTTTCCTCTCTATTAGGAATTGATGTTCTAGTTGTACAAGAATATTTTAATGCCCAAATGTCAAGTAAGGCCACAAATGAAGTACCATTCCCCAATTTTCTTTTCTTTCTTTCCTTTGAGATGGTAGGTTCAAAATTCACCAATTTCACCTCCTCCCTACATTCAAATAACTTCCAAAAGCATAGAAATTCTGAACTACAAAGATAAACTTTTAGGTGCAAACTTGGAAAATCAAGGTTCTTTGATCATGCGGTGAAGATGGAATGAAGTGGAGAAGAAGGAGTTACTTCATGATTGGGATAAGATAGAATGATGCGTAGTAACGTGAGAAAGGAGATAATAGAAAGAGAAAGAGTTTTAGTTTTTATTTTTTATTTATATGTATTAAGGCATATATATATAATATCGTCACGTGATAATTTATTATTAGTTTATTAATGCACTTGACTGCATCACAGACTATTATGTATGTTATCAACTATTACTTTATATTATTTTTGTCAATGTTAGTACTTATGATAAAAATTTAATTGGTGTAATTTTATTATTATGGGATCTAATAGCAATAAAATGAATAATAAAAATTAAAGTAAAATTCAAATAAAATTATAAGGATCAAATATGTAATTTAATCTTTTTATTATTATTAAAAGACGAGAATATACCATAAATATTTATAGCCCAAAAGTCAAAAGAAATGGATTAGTATTTCTATCGAATTCATTTTCTAATACAGTTTTACTGTATTTGAATAATTAATTTCAGTGAATTTTAGTTCTTTATTTTTTTGATTTGGTTAATTGAACCGAAATTCAGACAGTATTTGGCTGAAGAAGCAACTCTGCCACTAACAAAGAACAGAATAGGATCTTGAAACTTGAAATACCAAGGCGGAGGTGGCACCAAGTCCAGCTTCCATTTTAAAATCTGAACTGCCCTACAACTCTGCGAGTCAGAGAGAGTGAGAGAATGAAGGCTACTGTGGTTTGTAAGGACTCTCTTCCGTACTCTCCGTCCATCCATAGTCGTCCATCAGTACCAGCGTCTTCATCAATTTCAAATTTCTCACTGGTCGTCACCCCTAAGTTGGTCAGTTTCCCTTGCCAAGGACCCAATAGAAAAGTCTAACACTACCTTCACTTTTGGCAAAAGGGTTCTCAGAAACACAATTGCTTGCTCATTTGAGAGGGAGTCTGTGAACGAAGCTCCTGCCAAGGCGTTGCGGCGAATTCTTGACACACCAGGGGTTCACCAAGGCCCTGCTTGTTTCGATGCTCTCAGTGCCAAGCTCGTTGAAAGAGCTGGATTTCAATACTGCTTTACAAGTGGTATGTTATCATCCTAAAAGAACTTTTATTCAGTATATTGTTTTCTCATATTTTGGGGAAGCGTTGATTATGTTTTTGCTTTTCTTTTGTTTTGGGAAGTTTGATATTTGTTGTTTGTTATCTGGATTTTATGTTTGTTCATATTTGCCTTGTCGATCATATGTTGATCAAAGACTGCTTCTGCTTTGTTGAATGATAATGTTATCTATGTTTAGTTGCTTATCTTCAACATAATTGGATTTTTTAGGGATCAACTAATTATATCTGGATTAGATAATGGTGTTATGTAATCGATACAGTGCTTCTACTATTGTCTAAACTGAGTGTTAAGTGTCTTCTTGTAGCTCCAGATCCAGCAACTGGATCACTACCCTGCAACAAGGGAACTCACACGGAAAACAATGAAAGAATAAAACTTTGCTCTGCAACAGAGCCAATAAATCGTTTATTGATATGATAATGGATGATTTACAATGGGTTACTCTAATCCTTTTATAGGCAGTTAGGCTTACAACAAAATATCCAAATTACCCCAAGTACAGCTAATCCTATATAATCCTATCATTCCAAACTTGTCCTTATTTTCACCCATAACACAGAGATAGGCACTTTACATTTTGACTGGAATCTTTTATATGTTTACTTACCCATAGAGTATAAAGAGAAATATTTGATTTGCTTAGAGAGGACTATGTAATGTTTCTCTTGTCTGTTTGCATGGTTTAGTTTTCTTTTATTCATAAGTGCTCCTAGGAATTGCATCAAAGTGGAGGATGCACAAAACATAAGTATTCATGTTTCTTTTAACTGCAAAAAACATAAGCTAGGATTTTGTGCCCTTCTAAAATCATTTTTTTACTTACAAAAATAATCCTTTAATCTGTCACTCACTGCAATCATAGACACTATTATTTATGCATGAATACAAAGTGGTTGTTTCTCAGTTCAAAGTTTTTTGCTTATTTCATTTGTTAGATAAGTGATTTGCTACAATTATAGCTTTTGAAGGTTGTAAGCTTGGTTGGAACTGGAAATAGGTAGTTCTGATCCTTATTCTGTAACATTTATATTTATATTATTTACTGGTTTTTTTTTTTTTGGTATCCAGATGTTCCAAAGCAACTCCTTTCTCTCGTTTTGAACCAATGAGTTAATTATAGTGTTTATTATTCTCCCCGCAAAATGTTTTTTTGAATATAGCCCTTGTTCCCCCAAGACCCACTCAAGAGTTGAAACAATAGATGGTGTGTATGAAAAATTTCAAAATCTGATTATTTAACTCAAGAATAACATGATATGATAATACCTAAATCCTCCAATGTTGTAATCTGAAAATATGCAAGGCTCCTTAGTCTTGCATACAATGTGAGTTATTACATATAAGTGTTACAGACAATAAAGAAAGCAGTTTGCTGATGACAATTTGTGCTTCCACTAGGGTTCTCAATCTCAGCTGCCAGATTGGGGTTGCCAGATACAGGTTACATATCTTACGGAGAGATGGTGGATCAGGGGGAACTAATCACCCAAGCCGTGTCAATCCCTGTTATTGGAGATGGTGATAATGGATATGGTAATGCAATGAATGTCAAAAGAACAGTTAAGGGATATGTGAGGGCTGGATTTGCAGGAATCATTCTTGAGGATCAGGTATGTATAAGCATACCAATTCTTTGTATGCATCATCACTTGAATGACCTTAGTTTTTTTCGTTTTTCCTGTGTATCTCCCTCGCCACTTTTGTGTTAGTGCATTACATTGTCTTGACATTTGTCAAGTGCAGGTCTGGTTAGCTTTTTAATTTATCCCATCTCTATAATATTTTCTGTTTAAAGTCTATGATTAAATATAAATCCTAGAAAATTTCCTCAGTACTGTTCTTGGTTATAAAACTGGTCTTGCAAGGTATCTCCTAAAGCATGCGGTCACACACAAGGCAGGAAAGTGGTAAGTAGAGAGGAGGCAATAATCCGGATAAAAGCAGCTGTTGATGCCCGGAGAGAGAGTGGCTCTGACATCGTTATTGTTGCACGAACTGATTCTCGTCAAGCAGTGTCTCTAAATGAAGCACTCTCAAGGTCAAGGGCTTTTAGCAGATGCTGGAGCAGATGTTCTTTTTGTCGATGCACTGGCTTCAAAAGAAGAGATGAATGCTTTTTGTGAAGTTTCTCCCCTAGTTCCAAAGATGGTATGTTGTATTCACACTTTAATAGTTAGTAGTTAGCATTTAATTATTATTTTTAGTGATGGTGTTTTATTGAATCCGTACTTACAAAAAAAGAAAAACAAAAGGATTTAATATTTTCATATTTTATATATGCAAATGTTTACAGCTACCTTATTTTTAAAAGCTATCTGAGTTGGCTTGGAAAGTGCCAAATATGTATATATATGCACGTAACTATAGTGTATAGTTGTGTTATTAGAAAGAGTAAAGTAAGTTAAATAAAAAAATACAACATCAAAGCTCATAATCTCCAAGAATATAACTTGATTATGATACTTTCATTTTTACGGAGATTATAAGAAAATAATTTGGTGCTTCCATGATCTCTATTCTCAGGGAAGTGTGATTGGTGGTGCATCATTTGCAACTTGCTAGTTCTTGTTTGATTTCCCCACCATCCCATTTTCTTAATTGAGGCTTTACGCACAAGAATTTCCTTGATGCATTACTCAAGCAGTTGTTGAAATAAATTCAGACTAAAGGGCTATTGGAACTCGAGGAATTTTGTTAAGTTGAAGACCTTTAGACCTACATATTCCGATTTATATTAGTAGCTGACCATTCTTGCTGTCTTTGCTAATGTCGTTTTCATTAATGTCCAAATTATTCTCTCTAATTCTTTGCTTTTACTCTTTTACTCTTTTTCTCTTTTTCTCTTTCTCTATTTTCTCTCTCTCTTTCTCCCTCCTTCAAACGAACAAGTCTTATTTCCTTATACATCACAAAAGCAAATAGGGAATGGCTCAAAGTAGATCCTTAATATAAGTTTGTTGTGACTTTAAATCCACTCTTGGTTCTCCTGGTAGTTCTCATTCTATTTTCTTTACATATATCAATTAAATCAGTCATAGCTTAAAGCCCTCCTTTCGTGTTTAGAGCTGCTACATTATTTTTCATGGAACCTTATCAGATTCTTTTACCCCATTAATGTCAAATGGAGGTCTCTTCCTTCTCTGTACTCCGCTACAAGTCACCCAAAGAAGAATATAGCCTTAAATGGTAGTGGCCTCATTATGAAAATCAAATTGTTTCTGTGAAACTGTTACATCTACTCTTGATCTGTGGTAAATCATACCAAATGTTTATTCTATACAAGCACATGTAATACTTTGATTGCTGCCTCTTTCTTATGATTTCATGAATTCATTTTAGTTTAGAACTTTCAATAGGATGTGAAGTATTTGATTAAGAATATCAATATACCATATGAATAGCTAGATAATTCTTGTAGTGTTTTGTAATTTGAAGGCCAATTTTGTATATCAAAAATACTATATGAATTGTTAGATAACACCTGTAGTGTTTTGTAATTTATAGGCCAATATGCTTGAAGGAGGGGGCAAAACACCAATACTCGATCCTCTTGAACTTGCGAACATTGGTTATAAGCTTGTGGCTTACCCATTATCCTTGATTGGGGTTTCTATACAAGCAATGCAGGTGAAATGCCTTTGCCTTTTCCATTTTAAATTTGTTAATTGAAATTGTGTTTTAATCTTGTAGCTTTTCGGTTTATTCAATTTCAAACAGTGTTGTGATTCTTATCATTTCCAAAACCAAAGACGTGTCAGCATTTTTATGTAACTTATTTGGTTAGTGATGGAGTCTAATTTGTTATCTTTTAGTTGGTCTAGTAATGAAGTCTATTTTGTAGTCTGTTATATGAATTAAAAGCCTTAAAAACAAAATAACTTTTTTTTTTCCCTTTTCTGTAATTAATTTGGAAGTAGTCCAGGGTAAATATTTTTAACTAGTTTTGTTTATTTGATTTTCTAAAACAAGTATCTAGCGTGGCAAGTATGAAGCATCTTAACAACAAAGCCAGCTACCTTATTGCAGAATTGGCTGTTTAAATTCTTCCTGAAATAAATAATTACTAATTAAACATGTTCTGATGTTCCATGTTCAGTTAATTTTTCTGTTATTTCATTTTATTCTTTTAGCTTGTGTCAACTTTCTATTGGCACATATGATGTAAACGATATAAACTTTTGCTTCATTTGATCTGGAACAGATTGAGGCAATGATTTTAAGTCATGGTATCTCACTGCTACTAGTTCATGATGCATTGTTACATATTAATATTCTTTACTGTAACAACCTGGTTATAATTTCTGGAACATTGAAAGAATTTTAGCTGATTTCTATCCTCAGTTATTGTTCTTAACTTCTTATCTTCTTTCCCAACTTCATAATGTCAGCTTAGGATATGGATCTAATCATATACCCCATGTTTGTAGAACTGTTTAACCGTTTTAGATCATTCTTTAGAAGTATCATTTGCTCTTCCACAATTTATGCAATTAAATATACTTCAGAAAGATAAGTAATGTCTATGACTCAATTTGTAGGATTCACTTATGGCCATTAGAGGAGGCCGCATTCCTCCTCCAGGAAGCATGCCATCTTTTGAAGAAATTAAGGAAATCTTAGGTTTCAAAAGTTACTATGAAGAAGAGAAGCGGTACGCTACAAGCACCTATCAGCTACCTTCAAGAAGAGGTTGGTGAAAGACCTCTTACACTAAAACACCATGCACTATATGGACATGACAACCAACTTGATTTTGTACCATTAGGCTGATCTCACTCGACGTCTAAAATGCCATCTAAACCTTTAGGTTTGTCTGTATTATTAACCAGCAATGTGATTTTGTTTTGCATTCACTTTGCAAAAGGAGATTGCTTGTTATGAGATTAGCATCCCACCCCAACACCTGTGTCTAGCAAATCCACCAAATGAATTCATCATTTAGTTCATCCTGATAGAACCTTGAAAGCATTCTTTTGGAAGTTCTATTAATAGCCAGAAAAACAATGATTTACTAAATCTGAACTTATGTTACCATTAAGTTCATGTGTTTGAAGCAAGCTTTGCATTGCGTATTTTTTGAAGGGGTAGACCAAAGTCCAAATTCATTCCTTAAGAAATTAGGCCCTAGGCTGGGCTCGTGACTAGTGGTGTTTTGTACTCCAACTATGGTTCAGTGATCTTAATAGTTATCAAATGACAATAGCAACTTTACCCTCCTTATATATCATCATCTAACACTTCCCAACTATGGTTCAGTGATCTTAATAGTAATCAAATAACTACATAAAATTTTTCCGTCCTTATAGCTCATCGTCTAACACTCCCCCCTCAAACCCAAAGAAGGGAGCCTGGAGGGGAGAAAGAGAAAGAAGCTCCCTGAATAATGTTTATTTTTCCCTTTTCTTTCAAGTGTATATCTTCTGTTTCTCCTTCTTGTAATTCTTATAGGAAAAACTTATTTGTCAGTGAGCAGTAGCATATACAATACACAACAGAAAGATCAAATTGACACAGAGCAGACTGATCGAAGTCCCCAAGAACCCATTGTGGAAGTTATAACTCCTGATGTGTACAATAACTATGGTGCAGATGGTTCAAGGGGTCCCTTCTCTGGGATCTGGTCCCGGACACTGAGAATTAAAATAACAGGAAGAGATGGATTCGAGAAACTTGACGTTAGAATTCCTGTAAGTCATCACTGCTCTTGAGAGACATAATATAACTGCCTTCTAGAATCACTTTTATCATGGAAGTGCTCCTTTACAGTACTGTAACTAAATTATGGTAAATTCACTCTTACTAGCCAGAATGAAAAATAACAGCATAGTGACACACTGACAGATGTCTTGAAGTTTTGATTTCAGTTTATATAAGTAAAACCCCAACTACAACCCCTCCCTTGCCACCTTTCCCAGTCGTCATATTCCCATGTTTCTCTAAACATTAGTAAACCAAACAAGCTAATGAAATATTGGTATTTTTGGTTAATTGAAACCCAGTTATGTTATGCAGAGCACTTTTCCTGTATGTTGTGATTATGCATACTGTCTACAACAAGATACTTACATCAACAAATTTATAAGCTTTGGATCACTAATTTGTGTTATCATGTTTTGCATGCAAAGTTTCTTTTTTCTTTTTCTATAAACTCTATGTTCTATCATTCACAGGCTGGATTTTTGGAAGGAATCACAAACATAGTTCCGGGTACTATTTGTGTTTTCAGGAATTTATGTTAGTTCATGTCTATTTTATATTAGTATATTCAACTGAAAACTCGTATTGCTTTGTTACTTTTCTTTCTTTTCCTCCCTGAACAGCTTTGGGAGGTGTAAACCTCAAGGAACTGGTGGATGGTGCAGCAGGGGAAGTAGGAGGGAAGCTGATATTAGACTTCAATGATACAATTGGGGACAGGATTCAAGTATTTTTGGAGTAACTCCCTGGCAGTTTACTTTCTTAAGTCCAGTGATGGTAAAGCTACCTTATTTCTAGTTCTGGTAGTCTAGTTATA
The DNA here is from genome assembly GCA_029379385.1 of Quillaja saponaria. Taxonomy (NCBI): domain Eukaryota; kingdom Viridiplantae; phylum Streptophyta; class Magnoliopsida; order Fabales; family Quillajaceae; genus Quillaja; species Quillaja saponaria. Next base: position 9,598,451 of record CM055606.1, read on the forward strand.
TAGAATGTTTAATGGCTAATAGTTTTTCTTAAATCTCAAGTCTGTTTTCACTCAACATTGTGTGTGATGGTGTTCATATTATTTTATTCCTTATTGTTGTCTGCAAAAAATTTTGAACATCTGGACAATCTGTTGGTCTGCTTTCTTCCCAACTAAAACACAAGAACTGGATGGATAATTAAAAAGTTGAGCAACATCTACTGTAATTTTTTGTGATGTTAATGAGTTGAAGACGTTATGTTATGTACCATCGTCATACGGCCACTTAGATATGAGAAATTACATTTTCTTATAATGCTTAATGATTATATTCCGGGAAATTGAAGACTTCTAACCAGGAAGGTTGAGTTTGAGGAGCCACCCCTTATGTAAGGGTTATCAAGGTGAACTGTCTGATTTGAGGTTTTCAGCCATGCTTATTCCTACTTTTGCCCATATAAAGAACACAAGGTTAATCCTAATTTCAATTATTACATGAATACCTGAGAATATCAAAATTCACATTGAATATTGCAGTATATTGGCTTCTTAAGATTGTACTGTAGACAAATCATATACTGAAACTGAAAGGATCTAAAAATTTTATGTGCATTACATTTCTTGAACCCTGGTCTTACATATGCTTAATTTCTGAATTGCCAAGTGAACTATACTTCTGTGATAGTGATGGACTTACTATTACTACTTCAATCACATCCTAGATTAATTATAGACTTGTTATTTATCTAGATTCATCATAGATCTGAAAATGAGATTTATTATAATGGATATATCTAGACCCTGACTCATAGACTTGTTTATTTTTAGGGCAAATTACTCACTCCATTAAAATTTGGTGAAATGATACTAAAATCTACTATGGCTGTCTAACCCGTTATTTATCTAGATTAATTATAGATCCGAAAATGAGATTTATTATATTGGATATATCTAGACTCAGATTGACTCATAGACCGATCTGTTATTTATTTAGATTCATCATAGATCCAAAAATGAGATTTATTGTAATGGATATATCTAGACCCTGGCTCATAGACTTATTTATTTTTAGGGCAAATTACTCACTCCATTGAAATTTGGTGTAATGATACTAAAATTTAATGTTTAGGGAAATTGACAACCTCTTCCCTTGAATGGAATGTTACAAAATAATTTGGAAAAAATAATAAAAGTTATGTCTGAATATTTAAAGTATCATAATTTCTTATTATTATTATAATTTTTTTGAAAATGTCTTTTTTTTTTTTGTCTTTTCAAATGAGTTTTAATATATTTATTTTTTTAATACAATCCTTTATTTTTTAATAGCAACCTCAATTTTTTATTATTAATATAATAAAAATAAAAATATTATATATATATATATATATATATAAGTTACATTGAATTTGAATATTATATAAAAAAAAATAAGATTAGATTTTTTCCAAGATATGAATTGTAAAAAAATTAAATCTATCTAAATTTAAAAGATCAATTCAAAAACTTTTAAGATAAGATAATAATGTATGTTTTCGTTTATGGGTTGAAAAACGTGAACAAGGAACAATGGTTGCATGTTATTATTACTATAAGTTTTTATTCTTTATTAATTAATATATCATAAATTTATTTAGTTTTTAACTGATTATTAAAGTCTATTTATTTGATGAGAAAATATGAAAATTTAAACTTATTTGTCTAGTTGAAGTTATAATATGAGTTGTTTTTAGAATGTTACTTTTTTTTTAAAAAAAATATTCCTTTTATTAGAATAATGTAGTAGAAGTAAAATAATTGAGGTTGTTATTATAGAAAATAAATTAAAAAGTAAAGGATGACATAAAAAAAAAAAGAGAGTAAGTATTATGACTAATTTGAAAAGTGAAAGAGAAAAAATAAGATTCTTGAGTACTTTGAAGATACAAATATTATTGTTTTAGTATTTTACCCAAATTGTTTTATAACGCCTAATTTTTCTATTGTCCAAAGGATGAGAGTGTCAATTTTTTAAAATTTTAGATCTTGGTATTATTTTACAATAAGTTAAGGGAGGAGGGTGTAAATTACTCTTATTTTTATTATTAAAAAACTATTTTTCTAATTAAAGACTAATTCAATTTAATAATTAATTTAACATAATTTTAAATGATTCATAATACTAATTTTCTCATAAAAAACTTTCAATACATAATTATATTATTTTTAACATTAAGAATTATAAATAGAAAATAACAATATAATATGAATTTTAGAAGATCAATATTTTCTTCTTTTTCCTATGCTTTTCTTCTTGTTCCACTTTATTCTTCTATTTTTCTATGTATTGTGGGTTGTGTGGAAATTGTTTTGGTGTACAGGCGAGAGAAAAATACTCAGCTGCCTCATACAATGTTAAGAAAATTGAACCCAAACATTGAAGAGGAAATTAATTCACAGATACTTCCCATTTCCCAGTTCTAAAAAATCCAAATTGGGGAGATGAAGATACATAAAAACAATCTTAGCAAAAAAAGATAAATAAAAATAGCTTATCTATCCTCTTCTTCTTTTTCTTTATATCCAGTATTATAATTATATTATTTTACCTCTAAAATCTAACAAATTAATCCTCTTCATTACATTCCTACAATTTTTAATTTTAAAAATTAAAATTTCAAATAAAAAGATCAATTCATTTTCTCATGATAAATCAAAGGTGTAAGACCAAAATATTTTTCCCTGTTTTGACCGTTGAAAAAATTATAAGTAATTGTTTATGGAGATGAATATGAACAAAATAAAAATAAAGATATAGTGTTACAATTATTATACACCACTTCTATCATAATAATCATGAATTTCTCACAATTGACAAATATATATTTTGATTTTATTGAAAATTTTATCTTAAGCCCATAAGATCTACAAGTTTTGTTTAGACTCAGAAAATAAAATATTAAATATCCAAATCCATACCCATTCAAAACCCAATTATATCCCAATTACCATCCCTACATACAAATCCTGCAATTTTTACAATATTCTTCTTCTTCTTCTTCTTTTTAATTTATAGAGTTAGAGTTCAAAATCAAATTTAGAACCAAGTACCCAACTTTTTATCACTCTTGCCACGGCACCCAAGATAGCTACACATAAATTTCTTTTTCTTTTCCCACCGCCCCAAATTGAACCAAGCATATGATTTTCTGATCAAATTGGATTTCCACAATTATTTTATACCAATCCTAATTGAAGGAGGAAATCTAATTCCATTAATTTCCAAGTACAGTTGAGAGAAGTAGAAACAAGTTAGGATTGCTAATTTTCCAATTCCCACTTGATTCTTGGAAAGCAAGAAATAGAAATTAATCTCTCCCTATATATATACTTCTCTTTTATCTCTTTTCAAGTTACACCTTGATATAGAAAACATAACTAAAAGTTCTCATACATCTTTCTTCTTCCATACAAACCTGTAGATTTTAGCTTAATTTACTGCAAGAGGACATCAATGGCTGTCCTAAAACCAACGAAGAGATCATCAATCTTTCAGAGAGAGAAAAATAGGATCGCGCCCATAAACTCTCTTCCGAACGAGTTATTGCAACAAGTGCTTGCTCGGGTTGCTGCTACCTCATTCTCTGATATCTACAATGCCAAACTGAGTTGCAAAGCTTTTCTTGGAGCAGCAGAAGATGATTTTATATTTGAGCACATATCAATGGACAAGTTTCCTCGAAATTCTTGGGATCCAAGCAACAAAGTCTTTTCCTTCTTAAAACGTTGCCTACAAAGTGGGAATGCTGAGGCATTGTATAGAAAAGGTATGATGGATTACTTCAGTGACTTGCAAATAGAATCCGGCAGAGAATGTTTGAAGAGGGCAGCTCAAAAAGGACATATGGAAGCGAAATATGTGTATGGTATTATTTTACTGTGTTCTGGAGTCAAATCGAGAGAAGAAGGACTCAACATTTTGAGTTGTTTTAAAAGGTATAGGAAGATTGAAACATGCAGGCAGAAAATAATGAGAAATTCAATCTGGAGAATGTGGATAAGAAATCAAATAATTCGAAAAAATGATTCGTTTTGCCATTCGAAAACTTGCCAAGGTAAACAGAAAGTGCAAACATTTTTGAGAGAAAGAAGAACAGGATGGCCTGTTTCAGATGATAACGAGGGCGAGGTTGAATATAACACTTGTTGCAAGGCATGCATATGGGAAGACGAAGCAGTTCAATTTTGTGATATTGTTCAAAGACAGAAAATATAATCTGTTATGCCTTTTTCTTTTTCTTAATTAGGGTTTATATTGAGTTAGAAGGTCTAGCCATCTAGGTAAATTAAGGTTATTGTTGAAACTAATCAATTTGTGTAAGCCATGAATCCATTAGACAGCTTGGACAAGAAAGATACATCTTGTTCTCTCTTTACTGTGACTTTGATTTTGTTGAAATAGATTCTTGCTTTTTGTTTTGCTTGATACACCGCTGTAAAAATCCAAATTGCCACAAAAACGGAAATATCCTCCATTAGCATTGATTTGAAAATACAATTTCCAATTGTTTAATGAGAAGTAAATAAAATATGAATCTTCTATTTTTTTCAATAAAACTAATAAAAATGATCAAACATAGTTGATGTGGTTTTTGAACAATTGTTTTTTCACAACTTCATGTCAATTTTTTAAAATTATAGTATTACCAAACTCAAATTTAACCAATGATATGAAAAGAAAAGCCAATTTGAATATGTAACGCCAAAGCATGTAGTCGACCAAGAGTTAGGGCAACTGGGTTGATAAGATAAGTTGAAGGCTCCCAGTTTCAGGATCAAGGTTCTGGACCAAAGGTTTTAAGATGATATATTCACTAATTTAAATTTTTTTTTTCTTTTAAAATTAAAATAAATTTAAAAATAGCATGGCTGTAATAACTTAAAGTTATTTTTTTACCCAAAAAAAAGGTTAAAGTTTTTTGTGATTACTGCTGAGTTGTGCTCCTTTTATAATAATTAACTCATTTGAAGTACTTCCCATCAAACAAAATTATAGCTTGTATTATTTTGTGTATATAAATATATTTATTCTAAATTTATATATAAATAATATTAAACAAGTTGACTCGAGAGTTTACAAGTCCAGTTTTGAAAATATTAACAAAATAAAAATATAAATTGACTTGTTTAAAGAAATAATAATAAGTCGAGTTTTGAAAAAAAAATGAAATGAAATTAAAGTTGAAATCAAATAATATATAACATGAATAAAAATATAAACAAAATAATTATTTTCTATACATGTATAATTATACCCTTCTACGGTTCTACCCAATTTGATAGTCACATACCAGTCCCTCCCAAACTCTTCCTTCTTTACTATTATTTTTGTACTAGACTAGAAATTTCTAATATTTTCTTCTAAATCTAAAAGGAATTTCAAGTGAAAAAAAAAATTAATAAATAAAAATGAAGTCTTAAAAAAGAAAGAAAGAGGGGCTTCAACTATATAACAGAAAATAAAATCAAACTTTATGGCCCACTGTAAAACATAACAAAAGCCCATAAACAATACTTTTGGGCCCACTCTGATCCAAATATCCCATTCACATATTATTTCCCTAATATTTTAATAAAAACTAGGAAATAGGAACACTCAATCACATGGAAAAAATGAAAAAGAAAAAAAAAATGTTAATAATTTTACGAGAAAGAAGAGGGAGGATGAAACTTCAATAATTTTTTTTGTTTTTTATTTTAAATATTATAACCCGATTTTGTAAAGCTGAGTTTTAGATGTAATATATAAATTTTAGTTATAAATCAACAATCACATAAACAAATTAAAAAAATAACAATCAAATTGAACATGAGTATCGTAGTAAAATATTTTAGTGATTCTTGAATAAATTTTAATTATACCAGAAAATTTTGATAATATGATATGTCTTTATCTTACTATTGCTACTTTAATATATGCTTTGCAGTGTCGCACGTAATTTTATAAGTAATTACAAAAATTAGTAATATATTATACATAGTAATATTAAATATTATAATCTAATATTTTATTGAATATTTGAAATGTTGTACATAAATTATTATAATTCTGTAAATACTCAACTTTTAGGAAATAAATTAAAAGGAAAGAGTAATTGAATATATACATTTATATATATAGATATATATTTATGAAAAAAATGTTGCACCACACATTTTTAAAAACTTGAATCTTTGATTTGATTTTTCTTCTTCTTTCTCTTGTTCTTGTGGTATGTGGTTGGATAGATTTCCTTTATCTTCTAGACAGCAACTCTGTTTTTTTTTTTTTTTTTTTGGTTCTTTTCCTATGTTTTCTTTTTCCTTCTTGAACCTTCTTGGTCCCTTGTTAGCCGAACCATCACCCACTTGTCTTGATTGGGTCGCCGTTGATGGGATGCCTACAAGCCTTGTTAACCTCAGCCGAGAAGCTCAATATAAGGGCTGGTTGGACAGCCTTTTATGTTCAGTTGTTAGGCCCCCCCTATCCCTAGCCGTGAAGTCCTTGAGGACTATCAAGAAAGTTTTGCCTCTATTCTTTGTTTCAGCCGAGTGGAACTCCTTCAATTCCTTGATTTGGTTCAAGTGTGCTTGGTGTGAAGGTGTCAGGGGCAGCTAATACGTTGCTGCACCATTTTCTGCTACAAAATAGCCCAGCTGTTGGTTTTTCTTTCATCCATGCGTGTCTAGTAATTTCAGCCACCAAAAAAATCTGCAACAACATAGCTGGCGTGAAATTGATTGGCAGCAGCAAGGGTCCTTTAAGTCGTGAGCTGCTTTTCCTTCACGTGTGAGGCTTCTTGGGTGTGTTAATTATTCATTAAACTAAGGTAGTAAAGGTAGGATATCTTAATAAGCAGATTAATTGTTGCTTAGAGTGGGGTAGCTGAATTTTGTTTTAGAAAGGTTTTTTTTCCTGCTTAGTTGATAAATATGGAGTCCTTAATGAATGGGAAAGTAGTTTAGGAATTAGATGAATTCTAATTGACTAGTCTAAATTAAATTTAATGTTTGGAATATAATTAACATGTAAAGTGAGAGAATGGTGTTGATTCTTCTGGAGATATATATATATCTACATATACATACATATAAAATGAAGTAAGAATGTTCTTAAGTTGTTTGTTAAGAGGCCTAAAAGAAACCAGTTGTAGGATATGGAATAGAACATGATATATTTAAATCTTGGTGACTAACTATCAATTAAATTTGACTAGAAAATATAAGAACAAATCGTAAAGGATTAATTGTTTTTGAATAAAAGTTCATAACAAGAGTAAAGGGTTGGTGGATGTATTGAGTTAAAGAGTGAATGAAAGTGAGTAATGGATGTGATCAAATGAGGGTTAGTTGAAAATAAAGTGTTGGAAAATGAGAGTTAAGTGGTTTTTGAATGGGTATAGGGGGCATATTTCATAAGTAACCAAAATTTGGTATTTCGAGTGTCTTCAGAGCAGAATTAAATTAAGAGTTCAAAAGATAAAATATAGCTTATAGTTTTGAAATGTATTTTGAAAAATTTCGTAGCTTGGTTCCAAGTATGTTGTGATTTAGAGCTGTTAGCCTTCGGCTAGATTATGCAGGATTTTAGTGCCCTGTTTTCGGTTCATGTAAGGAACTGAGTGGGTTCAAGACTAATTTTAGAAAAAAGTTTCTAAATAATAAAGATAGATATACTTGTCTATTAATAAACCCGACAAACGGAATTAGATTTTGTTTTTCCTAGAGAAAGTTATGTTCAATTAACTAAGGTTAGGTTAGAACTATCAAAATCCTGCGTTTTGCAGAATTTGATGCAACTTCAAAGAATAAACTGTATTGATATACAAATCCAAAAATTTCAAATGATATACCATTATAAAGCTACATGTGTCTAGTATTTTATAAATTTTATGAAACTAGATTTTTTAGAGAAAGATATGACCATTAAAGTGGACATTAGTCCAAATCCCAAGTTTGGACAGTTTTAATATTTCTAAGTTACTAAGTGGTTTCTATCTTTTCTAATGGTTCCTCCTATCCCATGCTTTGTCAAGACATTTAAAATGTCTCTTTATTATTAACCCTATCACATAAAGTCCAATTCATATTAATTGGCATGTAATAGCTTAATGAAAAACTTTCATAAAAAAACCTATACAAGATACATAAGCTTATAAACTAAAAGATTATAACAATAACGTTTATGAACTAAATATTATTTGAGTATATGAATTTCAGTTTCGGATTCTAATGTGGACATGATGAGATGCATGGACACAAGTGTGAGTGACGAATAGAATCAGTTATGGGTGAGTGGTTAATTGTTGCCTTTAGGCGTTAGATTAGTATGTGTGATTATATGTTTATTTGAATATACGTGATATATGGAAAGTAAGCAAGTAGAGTAGTTTAGTAATCTGTTTGAATTATGTTTGTTTGATATTGGTTGCTTTGTCTAACATTGGTTGTGGTTGATAAGGGCCAACAAGTAAGGTTTTTATGAAAATGATTTTTTTTATCTCAGAAATTAAAAATTCAGGTGCACCTAGGATGTTCTGATTTAAAATCATAAGAAAATTCTGATTTTGATAAATGTTTTTTTTTTTTTTTTAAATTGAGTGCTCAGCCCCAATGAGATGGATTGTGTACGAAGATCAATTTGTTGTGTGCGCCATGCCCGGTAGGGGGTGATAATGTTGTGCGAGGTTGGGTCACTCATTGGCCCTTTGATTGCTTTGTGTGATATTGTTGCTCTGATTTAAATTGTGATCCTCTGTGTCATATAAATTGTGAATTTGTGAAACTTACAACGTATATGTGTAACTTGAAATGTTATATAAACAATATTACATGATGTTACTATCTATGTGTTACACACTTGTGTTGTGCGATGCTGGTACTCTTTGGGTACGATTTTTCACTCACGAAGTCCATAGGACTCACACCTCTCTCGTGGATATTTTTTTTTAGTGACAGGAGTTCGATACATAGCATCACCGAGCTTATGACTTGTTGAATGAATATGGCACGGTATTTCCAAGATCTCAGACTTGCAGTCAATGATGAAAGTTTGCAGTCACATTAGAACTGTGAGGTGTCTAATTTTGGTATGATGTAAGAGTCTAGTTATTTGTTTTGATTAGGATGTGAACGGAGCAATGCTCCTTGTTGTCTCGATGTTATTGTTGTATGCGATCATAAGCACATGTATTTTTGTTTTGATGCATGTTCTATATTGTTGGGGACCTCTACCAAAATTTTTCAGTAACTTGTTAATTATTTCAGAAAGTAAACTTTTACAATAAATTTTTATTTCATAAAAGTTACTGTTATCCTTTTGGATGGGCTAAGAGTCTTGTGTGTTACTTTGTTTTGAAGTCAAGGTCACGGAGATTTGGTTCTCCAATCTTTCAGCTAGTCATGCCTCCGTGAGGGGTGTAACATTAAATAACAAAAAAAAACTTATTTTTCATAATTATTTTTAATTAAAAAATGAAACAAAATACTTTCTTTTTTTTTTTCATAATTAATTTTATAGTGAAACAAAAAAGGGTATGATATTCTAGTTTATTTGACTTTAAGAGATGAATTAGCAGGTAAGAGAGAATTTTGATATAATTAGGAGGGAAGTTTTTTTAAATTAATATTTTTTTTTAATTGTTGTAAGAGTAAGAAACTGTGAGGTATTTTTATTTTATTTAGCCATATTTAGGATGCTTTTTTTTTTTCTTATTTAATTGAAGTTTTAAAAAATTAATTGAATATATATTATAAAATAGGAGAACATAAGAAATATTTACTTTTTATAATAGTCTTATTACTGATGTGTGTGTTCAGAGATTATTTTTATTTCAAATAAAATCTAAAAATATTTTTAATAACTGATTTTATATTAAAAAAAAAATTATCAGGCATTTTAATTTATTTGGTATTCTAATTTTATTTTTTAAAATTAATATTTTTTATTATTGCGTAGAAGAAGAAAAGTCAACTATTTTTCTTTACTTTGTAATCATTATGAGGTTCTCAATAAATTGATTTGTGAGAGATGGTGTGGGCAATATTAAGAGGGTTTTTATTTTTTAATTTAGATGAAATTAATTAAAAATTAAATTGAGTATATAAAGTAAGAGACTATAAACTTTATAATAACTATATCCTTACGTTTATATTAGGAGAACTATATATATATATATATAATTTAGTGTATTCTTTCGTCTGAAGTTTTACTTGTATATATCTATATTATTTATAAAAATAGCTTAATGGAATTTTTTTTTTGATTTTCTTAAATATAGCTTTTATTATTATATACTTACTTTTAGCTGTTATTTTGTTACAAATAAGCTATTTTTCTTAACACAGAAAAATCAACGGTTTTTATTATTTTTATTTTTTATTTATTTTTATTTTTTATTTTTTAAGAGGAAGAAATCAAAGTTGAAATATAAAAGTTATAGCTCTTTTATTTAATTTTTTCATTGAGGGAGTTCAGATTACCATAACAGTTTTCTTAGTTACCTACTATATGTGAATCTTATTCAATTTTCATTTGCGGCAATGCATCAATCTGGTTGAGTATAATGCACCTTTAGGATCATCAATGAAGAAAAACTTATGTTTCCATCTGTAGGATGATTAGAATGACTCTTATTTTGATATTTTAAATAAGACTAAAAAATTAATATAGCATGCAGTCTTTTAGGTCTATAATTTTTTGTTAAAAGAATTTGTGTGTTTTGTTGTTTTTCTTTTCACTTTTGTTGATTTAATTTGTTTTCTTTCAATATTATTTGTTTGATTGATATAACCTAGGATGAAAGAGCGATTAAAAAGTGGTGATGAACAATGATAGCATGCAAGAGAGAAATGTGCATTTTCATGGACCTAAAAGAGTAAATTTTCATTTCCCTATCTGATTTTGTTGTTTTTTTGTATCATTTTCCCCAATGAAGATGCATCTTTTTTTCTTATTTTTCCCTTTTTAAGTTTGAAGGTAGGACATAACAATTCTAATTTCTTTTTTGTTATTGTTTATTTGTTTATTCGGTTTCTTTTAAGATGAATTAGTACTGTTGTTAAGTAAAACAATTGAGTTTTTCACATTTAAGATGCTCTTGATATAGTTCTGCACTTCTGTTTTATTTTTCTCGAATTTAATATTAAATTTTCAAATGCAGGGCATAATTGATAATAATAGTATTTCTGATACTTACTAATTAGCGAGGACATAACATAAAATTTTAGAAAAGATGATGTAAACATGATTATACAATAGTGGCCTATTTAGTGGTATTATTCTACTTATAGGGGAGGGCTCCGCATGAGGCTTTCGGAAAGACTATTTTGTGGACCATCAACCACAAATGTTATGTTATTAACATAATATTATACTCAGTATTGGACATTCGGCTATTATGATTCCTCTACAGGTTCATCGTTTACTTCTCTGACTTCAATCTTCAATATGAACAAAGGCATTTTACTAATAGGGTTAGAAAAATTATATCATTGATCTCTTTTTCTACTTTCAATAATAACCACAATGCAGCTTTTTTATTTTTTTTACCATAATTGTAATATTTGAAGACGCAATTCTACATTTTTTGTTTTACAATTTTATTTGATAAAGAAGATTTAATGCTAATTATAAGTTTATTTTTTAATTATTTGAGATTTCGTTCCATTCTCGTAAATCTGTGTTCTTAATTGTTGTACTAGATCACCTATATTACTTTATGACATTTTAAGAACTTTATTTATTTATTTTTTATATAGATGTCTAGACAAGCTAGCTTTGTAACTAAAAGAAGACAGTGATAATCCAAGTCCTTGGATACTTTTCACAATATCTAAAGCAGAGGAAGTGAAGATTTATTTTCAACGTCATTTTTATAGCAACTTGAACAAAAACATTTAATATTAACTGAATATCTGATATTAACACTTCCTAAACTACTTAATTTTTGATTATATAGCTCTTTGTTCTTAGTATTCCGTGTCCTCAAAGATTAATCATAATTTGAGACATGATTAAGAATTTATGAAAAGAAATAGATATTTTATTTTATCATAAATAACAAGTACTAAAATATACTGTACTAAACCATACAAAATTGAAGGTTTTTTTTTTTTTTTCAAATAAATAAATAAAAACCACTTCTAATTTGCTGCATCATTATCTTCATTTCTTTTCATATTTCTTCTAAAAATTTACATATAAAAAATCGGATTAATATAAATAAAAAAATAAATATATTTAAGTTACATAATAAAAAATACTATATTTTAAGTAATCTCTTGTCTGTTAGGACTTAAAATTCTTAACAGACCAAACCAAGATTTTTGGGTCTTATAGTGAGGATGTTTCTTTAAATCCTAAACACGTTAAAGAGATTTTATCAATAACCATATTTCTCTCACTTTCAACTGTGTTTTATATCCGTTGTTGATTGGAAACTGGAAACCAAATATTTCCTCAAAATTGAAAATTTTCTCCATCACCTTTCTATCTTCTCCTTCTTCTTCTTTCCTCTTTCTCCATATTCTTTCCGTTTTATACCCGTAGAAAGTGATGGATTTAGAGAAATTTGAAAGAAAAATTGAGATTCCTTTTAGCTTTTCTCTTTTAGAAATGGATTACCTAGTTCTTCTCTCTACCTATAAATTCTACTTCTCCAGCTCCCTTCAACCATACCCGTTTATCACAATAAACATATTTGGTTTGCTTATTCATCCAAAAAATGTTTCAACTTCGTAATGATTTTAGGTTTTGTCTTTGTTTAATAAGAATGTTTTAGTTTTACATTTACTTTTTATAAACATAATTTATTTTTTCTTTTTATTAATACAATGGGAAAGAGCTTAAAGGTCTATTTTGGAGTTTGAAGGAGGAGGATAATAGTGTAAATGGAAGGAGAGGGGGAAGGAAAAAGATGGGATAAGAGAGTGGGGAGAGGAAGAGAGTGTAGTGGAGTGGATATGAGTAGTTTGCTTAAGAGGAATGCCTTTTTTTATTTTTATTTTTTATCATAATTATGGTTCTACAGGTGTATAGGAACAAAATAGGGTTTTAAATTAGAACTTACAATTCCTAATGAACCAAATCAAGGGTTTTAGGCTGGACTTGAAATTTACTTACTTAAATAAAGTTAAGATGTTTTCTTAAATCCCAAAGAGGTATTTTCATTTCTCAACCAACAACCATCATTTCTCTCACTTTCAATTGAAAGGAGAGGGAAGGAGAACGAAAAAAAAAAAATGATATTTATCATTTGTTTCATTTTAAAGTATATAAAAAAAAAAGGGTTAAAAAAGCAAATGATAAGGTACATTTCTTGTTTGTGAGTTAAAGGATAAAAAATAAATAAAAGGAGAGAATTAGAAATGATAATATACATATCTTATTAGGGAGAGGAAGGGAGGGGGGAGGGTAGAGGAAGAGAGTTGAGGGGATGGGGAGAGGAGAGGAAAAATAATATTTATCATTTGTCTCATTTAAGAGTTTTAAAAAATAAATGAAGAGAAAAGAAAATTATAAGTATATTTCTTGTTTAGGAGTTGAGAGAAAATGATAAGAGATAATATATTACTATGTAATTTTACAAATACATACTTAATGTTCTATTTTATACTCAACTTTGCATTAGAAAAATGAATCACTTACTGTACCATCTCTCGCATCATCAACAATGCATTTAATTTTATCAATTCCGTTACTTTTACCATCACCGGTGTAACACCTACCGTTATTAATGAATTTACTTACCATTAACCCATGTACAAATCGGCTATTAAGATATTAATAGCTTGTCATTCTTGTAATACATAATACAATTTATTCTTTAATATTGAATAAATTAAAATTTCTCATACGTAATAATATTTTATTCAATGTACTTGGTTCAAGTATATTTTCAAATTTTCTACAAGCAGACTTATTAACCATTAATTTCTTTTGATAAGACATTTATGTTTCTTTTCTTTTCATGATTTCTTTCTTATCTTAAACCAATATTATACATATAAAATTTTTCGTCCACCCGATTACTTAATAAATAGACTATATTCCTTTTCCAAACCCCACATTTCCTATTCATTTCTCATTAAAATATTCTTAAGTCATGTAATATATTATTCTAGTGTATATAAATAAATAAACAAATAAATATATATATATATATATATATATGTATGTATGTATAAGCATTATTCATAGATGTATATATATTAAATCTCTAATTTAGGTATTTACAATTATCAATTACATGCATTTTTTGTCTATATATATATATATATATATATATATCTCTATATCATGTACAAATTTATCAAGTCAAGTAATCATTTATCAACATAAAACATGCTCACACACAATGTAAATTATTTAAGCATTATTTTAGAGGATGTTATAGCATGTGTCGTCATCTTTGCCATCACAGGTGCCGTCAAAACAAGGCATGCAAGTTCGCTGGGAAAAGCAATAAAATGAGTAAAATTGTATCTTACTTTTCATTTTAGTTAGATTTAATAAGAAAAATTAATGTATTGTAATCTAATTATGAGTAGTCGTTACAAATTAACTATTAATGCATGTCTCCTGTATGACACTTACAGAGGGAATGGATATTGTATTTCTACTGTCTTAAGAGATGAGGTGGGAGATATCATTTTTTTCTTATCTAGATATGGTCGAACGTGTCTTAGGACTGAAGAATATGTAAAGCAATCATTTGATTGAATAATTAGTTTTGGAATTAGATTTGAATAGTTTTGGTTTATAATGAGTATATAGTAGATAAATCAAAAAAGAGGAGAGTAAACTTATATGTTTTGTTTGTTCATCCTAAAATATATTTCGAATTGGTAATGGTTTTGGGTTTATTTTTTATTTAATAATATTGTCTTAGTTTTACATTTACTTTATTTTAAAGTAGATTGTTTTTATAAAACATTTTTTTTGTTAATATAGTGGGGAAGAGTTTAAGGATATATTTCAGGTTTAAAAAGAGAGGAGATGAACAAAAGAGGGTTCTACCATTAATATTTAAAATTCTTAACAAACAAAACCAAGGGTTTTAGGCTGGACTTGAAACTTGATTACTCAAATATAGTTCGGATGTTTCCTTAAATCCCAAACACGTAAAGGAGACCTTCTCATTTCTTAGCCAATAACCATTTCAACTGGAAGGAGAAGGAAAGGGACGGAATAAAGGAAGAGAAGAAGAAAGGATAAAATACATTTATTGTTTGGGAGTTGAAAGAAAAAAATTAAAATGAAAGAAAAAGAAAGGATAATATACATTTCTTGTTTGGGAGTTGAGGGGAGAGGAGGGGAGATGAGAGATGAGGAAAAATGATATTTGTCATTTGTCTCATTTCTAAATTTTAAAAATAAAAATAAAATGAGAGAAGAGAAAAGAATAAGGTACATTTCTTGTATAAGAGTTGAGGGAAAATAAGAATAAAGAATATATTACTTTGTAATTTTAAAATTACGCTTTTAAAATATTTTATTTTGTACTCATCTTTGCATCAGCAAAATAAATCACTCACTGTATCATCTATCACATTATTAATAATGCATTCAATTTCATCAATCACGTCACCTTTACCATATTCGGTGCCGTTACCACAGGACATGCTAGTTATTATTGTTATTATTTATTTTTTTTAAGATAATTTGAATATATTAATATGTGAATGTTTGATTTGGAGGTTAGTGTTTGTATGTATTGATATAGAATTTTGGGAGTTATTATTATTTTATTTGAATCTATGTTTCTTTTAATTATTATTTTTTTAGTTAATTATAGTTGTAATTGTTAAATCAGCTTTGGTTTGTGATGGAAACAATTTGTTTTGGCGTATGTATGTCAGAATTGGGAATTTAAGTTATGAAACTAACGATTAGTAATTAATAACTTGAAGTGTTTTTAGGTGGAATTGATTTGTAGAATAAATTGGGGGTTTTAGTGTTAAATATTTTCATTTTTAATATGTATGAAGTTTTTGGGGTTAGAGTTTGTATGGAATTTTTATGGGTTTTGTTGCTGTATTAAAATTTGTTGAATTTTAAGTTAGTTATATTTTTAACCTGTTTCCTTAATTGATTATTATTATTATTGTTAGATTATTTTTTTTGATTTATGATTAGTATTTTGATAATATGTTTGTGAAAAATTTGGGGGTTTGGAATTGTTAGATTAGTATTTTTGTGGTAGTTTTAATTTATTTTATGGTTATTGTAGTTATAATTGTTAGATTAATTTTGGATTTTGATGGAAAAAAAAAAAAAAATTAGGTTTTGGTATTTGTGTGTCAAAATTGGGAATTGAAGTTGTGAAACTAAGGATTGGTGATTAATAACTTGGAGTAATTTTTCGTAGAATTGAATTGCAGAATAATTTGAGCGATTTTAGTGTTTTCCTTATTGGTGTACTCAGGTTCCTTGGCTTTAAGGGGTTTGTTAGGAATTTTAGAGGGTTTTTGATTGAGATGACATGAAAATATGGTAGTTTAAGCATATTTGTTAAATTATTACATGGATTAGTATTTATATTTTAATTTTTATATCATTATACGTGTATGTTTTAAATGTTGATAAGCGCTAACGGGAGTTGTGAATGCGACTAGGATGATGACAACCTCTTCCTCTCTGTCGTCGCGAGCAAGTGTCTGGGAATCGTCGACCACAATTTGTAAATGTTCTTTCAATTTTAAATGCTTAAAACTAAATTAAGATGTATAAAATAAATATATATATATATATATAATATAAGTTCTTATGTAAACTTTTTTTTTTTTCTAATTTTAAGATAATGAAAGCGAGAATGAATCAAAGAACGATCTTGACAATGATTAGGATGTAGTTTAGTTTATCTTTATAACTCATTTTTTATACTTGTACTTATCACAACTATATATATATATTTTTTAAATTGAATATGATAAACATGCATCTTTGTTGATTTAATGTGTATTGTTATGTTAATGGATGATGCTATTGATTTCTTAAATATTTGGTGTATGTTAAATATTGCAAATAGATTGTATATCGAAAATATGTTTGTACATGGGAAAACAGAATAAAAATGAGTAAATATATCAAATTGGTATATTCAGCTATGGATTTTTCTAAAAATTTCAGTTTCGCTACGAAATGAAAATGAAAAGCCCAGATTAGTGACAGATTAGCAATAGCTTAGTGATGGATTTGTGACCATTTGTGACGAAATTGGCATCACAGAGTAACGATGGAGTAGGGGGATAATTTTGTCTCTATATAGCGTCAAAGATTTTCCAATGGAAAAATTTCGTCACAAATTTGTCGCCATTCATTTTGTGACAAATTTTGTCTGTCGCAAAACTGTGAATTTCTAGTACTGAGGGAGAGGAAAAAAAAAAAACCCAATATTGCAAGGGATTAGCGAGAATATGGCGTGGGAATATGGTATTTGTACATTAGAGGAATGGGCTACGGGAGCTCCCTCTTGGTTCCTTACTGGAGCGTCTATGGCAGACTCCTTAAAAATTTTCATTCATTGTTTCAATAACAATAACTTATTTTAAATATATTTTTTTTTTTAATTAAAATTAGAGTTACAGTCAGGATTAAATTTAGATTTAAAGTTAGATTAGGTTTTGACTCAAGTTTAGGGCTAAGAAGAAATAGGGTATATTTTATAATATAATATTTAATTTATTAATTAAAAAATAAAGATTTAAAATTTAAAAAA
This sequence comes from Quillaja saponaria, assembly GCA_029379385.1. Taxonomy (NCBI): domain Eukaryota; kingdom Viridiplantae; phylum Streptophyta; class Magnoliopsida; order Fabales; family Quillajaceae; genus Quillaja; species Quillaja saponaria. Next base: position 9,616,168 of record CM055606.1, read on the forward strand.
TTATGTGAATTGTTAAAATTTTTAAGAAATTCTAAAAGAATCAGATCCTATATGTTTTGTCTTTATATTCCTGTATCCATATCAACATCCCTATTTTCTTCTCATTTGTCCCATCTTCCTCGTCAATCGAAGCAAACGAGGTATCAATGTCAATATTAATTTTAGTAACCTCAATAACACAGTTGTCTTTCACTTCAACTCCCTTTCCTTTGTTGCTTCCAGTAGGACTTCTAACCTCATTTACCCTATCTAAATTAAATGTGCCATTACTTTTCGTTATAGTTTAACCCCTCATACTAGATTAATTGGTTGAAAGATGCCATTGATATTCCATAGATCAAGAAAAAGATATTGAAAACTTGTAAAAAGGACAAGGTAGTCTTTTTAATTTGATACGCAATTTATTTAGATTATTAGATATGATTGCTTTACAGCAACTCAAATAAAGAAAATTCTATAGTCTAGGAGAATATTATAAAATTAGTGCAATTGACTCGAATGTTAACCAAAATAAATCTTTATGCGGCTTATCTTTTTCTCGTTTTAAAATTAGTTCTGAAAAATAAAGCAAAATGAAGAGAAAATAACATTTTATTCCGCTCATGGCGAATCATTATAAATCACTGAAAGGTGTCAAAAATACAAAGGGGGAATCAAAGAAAAACGATAACCCAAGAAAGGTCATTCTCACTTGCCCCTATTACACAAATCACAACAGCAAAATGATCACCTACACAACTCTTGACCCAAAAGAATGATAAGTGCAAGTGTAAATGAAGAAAAAACAGATATCACACAGGGTCACTTTACAGAAAATTTTACAGCTATATATATATATATAGAAAAAGTTGACTTAATTTCAAATGTGAATCCCCATTGTGAAGGGCTTAATACCAACACTGGCATTGCAATACCAAGCTTTTTAACCTCTCGACGAAAAACACGCATTACTTCCTAGGATGTCGCTCAATCTCATTGGTAACCACCACCATATGGCTGTTGAGGAGCATAACCACCTGAGCCCATCATATAATTACCAGACATGTTTGATCCAGGAGGTAATCCAGTAGGTGGTTGCATCGGAGCTCCTTGTCCCATACCCATGTTCATCCCCATGGAAGGATTCATGCCTCGATAACCCCCCATACCCATTCCCATGGAAGGATTCATCCCTCCATAACCCCCCATACCCATACCAGTTCCAGTACCGCCACCCATGGCCATAGCCATACCCATGCCCATGCCTGAACCCATCACAGGGTTGGGTGGAGGTCTTATAGCACCTGCACCGGCACGGCCTATACCTGAACCAGATCCCATAGCTTTACCCATTGTCACTGTTGAAGTTACAGGGTTAGCAGAAGGCTTTTCCATCCTCTTTTCCTTTCGATTAATGGCTTCAAAATCAATTCCAATATCCGCCAATGGATTAGTTTTAGCTGCAAACATGAGCATAAAATCATTAAGTAAATTATTCCTTTAAGAACTAAATTAATGTCAGCAATGTGGAAAAAGTATAAGCACTCACATCCAGATATATTCAAATTGACCAGCCCTCTGCTCAGTGTATCTGTCCAAACGGTTGATTTTGTCTCAAACTTGTCCTTGGATGGCTGAGGAACTATAGCAAGAGATCCTGTTGAAGACGAATTAACATGCCGAGAAGCATTAGTAGCATTTGCTCCTGATTGACCCAGTAGATTACTGAGGACATCACTGTTCTGTTTTCCCCCAGGTCCACCAGTATTTTGTAGAGTATTATGTGAACTAACTGGAGTTGCAGGTCCCTGCTGCGGAAGGAAGTTCCCAGTGTTAAACTGTGACCCTCCCTGCTGTGGAAAATAGTTGCTCTGTGCAGAAGGCCCTGTCGAAGTTTGGGGAGCCATGTGTGATGAAACTGGTACCATAGATCCTTGTGGGAGGAAGTTCTCACTGCTGAAATGTCCAGCTTGACTCTGGGGAGGTTGTGGGTGGAACCCGCTATACATATTACCACTTGACTGTACAGGTTGACCAGAATGAATAAAGAAGGTCGGGTGTGATGGTTGGCTGGTTGCAGCTGCAAATGCTTGCTGTGTGGGTTGGCTGGTTGGAGCTGAGAATGCTTGCTGTGCTGGTTGGCTGGATGCAACTGAAAATGGTTGCTGTGAAGGATGGCCAGTTGGAACTGAAAAAGATGGCAATGCAGGCGGTCCAGTAGAAGCTGCAAAGGATGTCGGTGCAGGTTGCACAGCAGAAGGCGAGAAGGACGTCGGGGCAGGTTGTCCAGTGGCAGCTGTAAAGGTCGGCTGTGCAGTCATTGTAGGTAAAGGTGCAGGTGGAAGAATGTCAGCAAGAATGTCAGAATCCTCCTGAGGTTGAGAACTAGAGACATCTGACGGGGAGTATGTTAAGCCAGAAAGTGTGTCCCCAAACATAAAGTTAGAAACTGTGTTAGGGGCACCTGTTTGGGGGGGTACATCAATCTGATTAGTAGGCTGGAAAATACCAGTGGAAGTGGAAGTCTGTGGTTGAGATGGTGCAATCTCAGTGGAAGAAATAGCTTTAAAAGGTGAGTCACCAAATGGATCTTCAAAATGCTGCCAAGGAAATGTCCAATCCAACAACATTAGTTCGATAAGGACTACAAATGAGAAACAAACTTTCAAGAGGGAAGAGAGGAGGCAGAAAGCGGGATATTTCATGCGTATCAGGAGAAGCAGTGATATCCAAAATACTGTATGTTCTAGAAAAATAACAGTAATCACGTGACAGAAATTTGAAACTCAAACTTATACAAATCCTTTGATTTCCAGTCATTAACTTCCTTAAACATGTTACAAACATAAAATCACCATGCCATGTTTCAGAACTAAAATTACCCACCTAATTATTTAACAGCCATCACATTATATAAGCACATTTGCTAGAGGGTCAAAGTGTTATAAATAGAAGAGTAATCTAAACTTTGGGGAATATGACACTCCCCTTTCTTGTACGATAGAAAACTAACAGTGTTAAAGAATAAGGTTGGAAAAAATACTAGTTTCTATCTTTAAAGTACCAAAATGTCCTACTTTATTTTTTTTCCTTTTCAAATGTGTGATAAATACCTATTTATTTTTTATATATATTGTCACTTACTTTTAGTTTCTTAATCTTAATAGCAATATATTTTAACTCAATTTGTTTAATTTTATTATATTATTTTTAATAAAATATCAAGAAAATAATTTACAGATATACAAGTAAATTTTAATTTTAACATTAAATAAAATAGGCTTGAATTGTTTCTTTATTTTATTATGATATGATCTCTGAAATAAATATGTATTTAAAAGAAAAATTCAAGCACTTTTTTTTTTTTGCACAAAAAAAAAAAATAGAGAAAATGATTATGAAATGAGAGGATAAAAATACCTCATTAAATTTTTAGAAATTTGTATTCATTCATTAATAATTATACAAAAAAAAATTAATAGTTTTTTAATTCTGTAGTATGATTTTTATTGAAAAAATAACATTTTAAAAAATGCAAAGGAGAATGTGGAAAAAAAATATTTTATTTTAATATTTAAAACTTATTTGAAAGCAAGTCTTAATGTTATGATCAATTGATCTTGTAAATTCCATACTTATGACTTTTTAGTAGTATTATAAGTTTTATTTTCTATTTGAGCTATCACTAAGAAATACATTATGTGTAAAACTTCTTCTTTTTTTCTATTTTGTTAAAAAAAATAATTTATAATTTAAAAAATTAAGTTTCATATAATATATTGCTATAAGAAAACAAAAAAGTAAAAATAGAGGATAATATAGAAAAGGTAAGTATTTAGGACTTAGTTGAAAATGATAGAATTTAAATTAGGACATTTTAGTACTTTGAAAAAAAATTGAGATTTTTTAGTATTTTTCCAAAAGTTATTTTTTAACAGCTTTAGTTTCCTATCCTGCCAAGGGAAATGAGTGTCATTTCCAAATTTTGGACTTTAGTGTCGTTTCAATAAACCTCAAGGGATAAGAGTGTAATTTACTCTAAATAAAATCTCTCTTAACTTTAAAATTGCATATTTGTCTTTCTTGCAAGTCAAAATATCTATACCTGATTTGTATTATTGGATGCCGAGGATGCTGCTGTAAAGGTAGTCGCAAACCCACTGTTTGTATTAGCATCAGCATCAGAACTTGTTGTAGTAGAAGTAGTTGGCACTATAGCCAGTGCATTTGAAGAGAATGACTCTGACAGCGAGCCAAGTAAGTCCATTTCAACATTGTTTGAGGTAGCTGGGGGAGCTGAAAAGAAAACATTATGAATAATAATTGCACGAGGAGCAGCACATAAGCATTAATTTTATCTCTTCAAATCCACTAATAGTATACTTATACCCAACCTAAATAGATTGCTAATGAAATAACATCAAATCTACTCTAAGAAATATGCCAATAATTTCCTAGAGTAGGGAGGTGGAACAATGACTGCTCCCCACACTCTTCACACAGCAAGCATTGATTCAACTTCAATTCATTTACACTTTTCTCTTATAGAGAATGTAAATATATATATAGATAGAGAGATAGATAGATAGATAAATAGATATATTCCTTTAGATCAGAGAGCTTCATCCTGTTACCGGATCAATCGTCAGTGAAAAAGTTGTGATACAGTGGAGTGCATGTGCATTTAAGCATGGCAGACAGCACTATGGTACCCAGCCTAATCACACAAATCTGTACACTCAAGAAAAGAAGATTCTAGTACCTATCTCGGTAATCTTGTTACACGCAACCAAAGGTACAAAAGGCAGGGTGCTTCATAATGGCAGCAATTTTTGAATTGCACTTAAAACAAATAATTGATAGCTTTTGAATTGCATCTATCTCAGTATTCTTGCTACTTGCAACCAAAGAACCAGAGGTATTCACCACTACAAGTTTTCTTTAGTCATTTAGAAATACACAGTAGCAGTTTCTTTTCAGCCATCACAGAAGTTCTACCAGGCACATAACCAGCTGTACCTGAGCCATAACATACCCAGCAAGTATACACCTTCTAAGGCGGAGTGGTGCTTCATATTTGGTACACAAGACAAATCTTCATAAGATTTTTCGTACCTGAAACAGCACCACGTGGATCGAATTCATCAAAAGCCTCAGCCTGCTTATTTGCAGTGGCATTTCCACCAGAAGCAGTAGTAGCTTGGTCTGGATTACTGGTCATGCCATTACCAGCAATGGCAGTATTAGCTTGGCCAGGACTACTGCTTGCAGGTGGGGGAGAAGACACTCTAGGAACAGATGTTGCTGAAGTTTTTCCATCCCTGGAGTCATGATTCATGAAGATATTAGAACAAACTATATTAGTGAAGTAATACAAGATCTTCAAGATTGATTGATGTAGTACCTTTCAATGTGAACAGGGCTTTGAGATTCACTAACTGCTTCTTCATAGCTAGGAGGAGCACCAATATTTTGTTCAGAAAACTTCCTCTCGAGCCCCCTGCAAAAATACATCTAACTGCTGTTACACGATTCAGGAAGTTCATTGGATCAATCCACAATAACAGTACCTAATAAAACAGGACATATCTATTAAGAATCTACCTTCCATTCTGAGGATGGTCATCAGCTTTCACACCACTATCTCTTCACAGAAAAATAAAGGAATAATGTAGTTAAAATGCATGATCTAACTACTTTGTAGGACAACAGTTTCACAAGGACTACACCTGCACGTGCTTAATGTAAACAAGACTACAATTTTATAAACAAGGGTCACATCTTCAGCATTTCATCAATAAAATCAAAAGAACCCCCCCCCCCCCCCCAAAAAAAAAAAAAGTGAACATTTCTATATTGAACAAAAGTGGGACCTCGAAGAAAAGTACATTGATACTTTTTTCTCTCTTTATTTGATTTATTTATAAGAAAATGATCATCACATAAGCCAAATCAATTTGATTTAGTAACTAAATGGTCAAAGTGGACAAACCCAACCAAACAACAGCTTGTTCCAATATAATCAAAGTCAACAACTATAGAGAAATATAATCAGAGAATGTATTTTAGATTTAAAAGAAATCATATAAATCAGCGTTTTGATGTATCTTCAGGGAGACATGTGGTCAAATCAGGGTGATATAAATTCGGTAAATCACCAATACTTAAACAGCCTGCCATTGATTCTTAAAAATTTTAACCTTCTTTTCTTTTTTTCTTTTTATCTTTTTTTGTAGTTCTTTTCTTTCTTTTTCTTGTCTCAATCTTCTCAGATTTTATAAAACCAGTAATGCAGATTTTGGAGGTGGTGTCATTCAAACCCTCTGAGTATAAAAGCGATCCAAACTAGTACTGGTCAATAATAGAATGACCTATAATGACCTAAATGGTCAAAAGCAGTTCAAGAACTTTAAGATCTCCAGCCGCCAGGTCTACTAAGTCTCATTTATCCTCAAAAAGATCCAAATAAAAAGACCTACAAACAACTACACATGAAACAGTAATATCACTGAGTGACAAGAAAACTAAGATCCAGAGCTACAGTGCATTATCAATTTGGAAAATAGCACCTACCGTGAAGAATATTGCCCATCTTCATCGTTGTCTCGACCTCTATCAGAGCTTCTGCTTCTAGAACCATACCGGTAATCATCAACGCTTCGACTTCTTCCCCGATAATCATCATCCCTGGAACCATCTTTGCTATAGCGGTCTTCATAATCTCGTCCATAACGATCTCCATCCCGACTATATGAGTCCTCATTTCTTCCATATTGATCATCATCCCTATAGCCCCGATCTCTTTCTCTCCCATAACCATTTCTGTCTTCATCTCTGCTTCCATAACGATCATCATCATATCTGTCACCATAAACTCCACTACTTGAGTAGGAACCAGGCCTGTACATTCCGCCAGCTGATGTGTTGCGAAACCTGATGCGTCATATCAACACAATTATATATCTCCATCAAATTGAGAAATCTATAAATATGTATTTGAGTATCTATTATCATATGCTTTTAATTATGTCCTTGCACACAGGAAAAAAAAAAAGTAAATCAATAAGGTGGGTCTTCTAAGTTTAGAGGAAAAAAAAAAGAATAAATTGGTAGATTTCTATGATAATAAACAATATAGGAAATAGAACGAAACTACTTCAAAGAAAATTCTTGAAAATATTAAGAAAAAAAAAGGGCAGAAGTTTTTGAAAATTATAAATTATTGAGGGGCTACCGCATACTTGTTAGCCAAGGATCTGAGAATGCTAACTGCAAGTACAAAATAGTGATGAAAAATTAAGTGATAATTCTGAAATACCTTGTAATCAACAAATAAGCAAGAAAAAGTAGGATCTCAGTACCATAAGCCATGCTAAACCTTGATGATTACAAAGTGTCCAAAAGAAAAGCAAGAAAATATTTTGTTGCAGGAAGAAAGTAAAGATTGCAAAAATGCAAATTCTGATGCAAGAGCATTCAACAAAAAGTTTTGATAAGTAAAAAACAGTCAAGAAACTTTCCAATCTTTATATACATAAAAGCCGGTTCATTAAAATTATAAACTAATTTAAGTTTTGGATAAAGAATAGATAGTTTTACTAAACTCACTAAATACACTGACAATAAGAAAAGAAACCTATCTAAACTCAACATAATTCGAAATTTAGTATCATTATCTCTGATGCTTGCATTAAGGAAACAGATGCGAGAATACCGATAACACTAAACTATAAATAAGTAAAGTAAACAAGTGTGGAATTACTTGTCTCTGTTAGCAGCAGCCTTTTGTCTGACTTCTACTATCCTTTCTTTGTCATTCACAAGGACCACGAGACTCTGAGATTTCTTTCTGACATTGCTTCCTTGATCTCTTCCACTAGAATCAATGTATTGAAAATCGGACAATGTCTGTTCACATAGGGGACCATTATTATAACTTGCACTGTGACTTGAAATCATTTCCACATGATCAGAGATAGCAAATGGATTAGGGAAATGGTAATTACAGATATTTGATAAGCGTGTTCCTTGATCTCATCTATGACTCGCTCTGAGCCATGGCCCACCAGGTATTCTAGAACTGTCAAAGCCTGACAACATAAAATTTGTCAATAATCCAGGACAAAGGGAGTTTAAAATGAACAAGTTGCAACTGCAGATGATAAGCAGCACACTCATTTATATAACTAAAAACTTAAAGGAAATCAATAAAAACCTTGTAAACATGCCGCCAATTCTTCCCCGTATCGTTAATCCGCTTCCAGATTACTGCCATGATCATCTGGTATTCATGACTGCATGGTTTTTCAAAAATAAATTCATCCTGAACAAACTATCAAATGTCAAGAATCAAATAAAGCTGGTTTTGAGCTTACTAATTTCTAGTTGCATGTGCAATATCAGCAAGAAGAGATCCATGAGGACCCCATGGCTCATTGCTAGTAGCATCAAGAACCTGAAAACAGGGGGAAAAGAAGTATGTACCTTGTTAATATTTTTCAAGTGATGAACCTATCACAATCACATTTCAAGATCAAGACTATCCACAAACTACACAGGCAAAGTGCCTAAAACCCGGCATGTCTTCTGCATACAAAATTTTCAAGAGAAAAAGTTTACCTTCTGTTCTATTCCAGGAACTTTCAGGACCTTTTTATTCACTTCTCTTTTACTGCAGAAACAAAATCAAGCAAGAATAGATAAATGTGGTTCTAAATTTAAATGGATAAAGACCCCAAGAACACTTGCATTGGAAAACTGTTACTAATCATATGTACAAATGAAATTCATGTTGTCATCATTTGTACTATACATACATTTGCATGTGAGCACTTGTTTGTGGGTGAGTGTGTTTGGGTAACAGTTAATCAGTTACACTTACAGGTCTCTAACAGTTTGACCAATGGCCTTCTTCATCGTAGACAGCCTTCAAAACAGAAGAAGCTATATGGTAGCACCACAGCTTCCACGATCCTCTTAAAATGAGCCCAACTGAAAACACATTGAAGCACGACCCTAAGAAAAGCTGATAGACTTTCTCAACAATAATATGATGCACAATGAGAATCAAACAAGAAATTTTGTGGATATCTTAGTTTCTTTTTTCAGCATGGCAGTTTGGAATAACTACAAAAAGTAAACCCCATTTATTCGTTAAAAGAAATGATTAACTAGGAATCATATGGTCATGAACACTATACTTATAACCATAATCTATATAAAAGCCTTCGGACCGACAACCATGAAATGATTATTAACAAAAACTAAAGTGATACCATTTGTTTAATATTTAAGTCAATTTCTCAAGAAATAGCAAATGGTAAGATATTACATATTAATTCTATACCCACATAGAGGGAAAAAAAATTAATTGAAATTTCATTTGAAGCAATTGTAACAGCCATAGCCGATCGAAACAAAATAAGATTATAAACATGACGACAAACAAAAACGAAGATGAAAACTTCATCTAATTTGAAATCATTAAATATTGAATGAAATTTAAAAAAAAAAAAAAAGTCCTTATATAAAGTTAAAAGAGGACTGTGAATAAAATGATAAATCAAGTATCGAAACCCATATTATGAGGCATACCATTCTATAGAAAAATCAACAATCAACAAAATTATGATAAAAATCTGAGATAAAAAACCCTGTTTAGATCTAAAACAACGAAATCTCAACTAATTAGAGAATACCCAGATCTGATTCACAGCATACAAGATCGAACCTGATCCAACCAAACGTTATTCGGAAAAAACTGGGAATTGGAGACTGCTCCAAAGCCCCAATTAGAAAGATAAAGAGAAAAGTTAGGAAATGATGAATTGCAAGAGCTCCGAATCCGTTTGAGTTGTAAATTGATTTTGCTTTTTTCGTAATTACAGAAGAAATGATCCTCGGAGAAAGAGAAAGAGAAAAGCTGGCTGTGTTGGCTAATGGCTGGCTTGAATTTCGGAGTTGAACTTGAACAAGGAAAGAGAGGAAATAGACGAGAAAGACAGCGCATCTAACACGCAGAGAATTAAGGATTCCCATTTTCATTTATTTAATATTTTATACTTTTATTATTATTAATTAAAGCTTCTTTATTAGTGCTTTAATAATTTTTTTCTTGTTTTTTGGAAAGTTGTAATAATTGATGTATCTAATTAATGTATTCTACAGATTCTACTCAAAGCTAAATGGTAATTTGGTAAATTCAACATCTACGTGGGAAAATTAAAAGAAATTAGGGACATTTTCGGATTATAAATTCTAAGCTAGACAGAAAATTTTGACTATAGATAATCTTTCTTTAAAAATAAAATCTAGAACCTGACAAACATATTAATGGTCAAAATAACTTCAGAGTACTTGTTTGGCCTAAGAAATTTACTTCAATTCATTTCTACGTTTTAGGCACCAAGTGAATGAAAGCAACAAAGATTTGTATAGATGATAAAATGTCGTTTTCTACCCAACAAAGCTTCATCATAAAATTCTGAGCAAAAAAATAGTTTCATCATAAAATATATTAAAGATAAGACATGATATAAAAAGAAAAAAAGGAGCAATACATTATAAAGAGAAAACCATATATATATATATATATATAAAATAAAAAAAGAGGAACTGGTCGAAAAAATCACAAATATATTAATTATTACTAGAATAGAAAAAATAATTATTAAATAATTTGCTACATCTTTTCTATTTCTTGTCCATTAGTATTTATTTGAATAAAGAAGGAGACTTACAATGATTTAGGGTGAGTATAAAATTAGTCAAAATCTTATGAAATAAATCATATCAAAATTTCATTCGGGGTATAATTCTATTAGTGGCATGTTGCATGAAATCCTAAATGCTATGAAAAATGAGTTAAGATTACTCTAAGTAATCCAAGAGAGGATTCACTTAGATATTTGGAACATAGGTATCTTAATAAGTAAACTGAAACAGTTAGCAATATACAATGACTAGAGAAGAAGTTTATATAACTTGCTTGCAATAAACTAAGTGGATAACAAAAAATGTCACAATGATGGAGAGAACGAGATTCAAGATGTGGTATACTGGAAAATGGTAGAAATAAGAATGGAGTAATGATTATTGTTGATGACAATTTTAAGGATGATATAATAGGTGTCAAGAGAAAGAGAGATAGAATAATTGTTATAAATATTATGATAGCTAATGAGACTTTCAATGCTATTAGAGCCTATGTCTCTCAAATAGTACTAGATGAAACAATAAAGAAGGCATTTTAGGAGGACTTAGATGATTTAGTCCAAGGAATACCTTATGTGGCACTAGCATGTATAGTGTGGTACATGGTTATGGCGTGGGAGCTTCCTGTTTTGCCTTCGTTGGCACTTTCGGCTTTAGATTATGTTTTTGACTTAATCCAACCATTTTAAACTCTTTTTGATTGACTTTTGACTTTCTTTTAACTTCAAGAAACCTGAGAAACGCTTAGTCCTTATGCTACCTTAGTTAGCTTATTTTCTAAGCTAAATTTGCATCATTGATTAAATTCTTACTTTTACTATAAAATTCACCTTAGACCTTAGAATTGAGACATTCATAAATCTTGCACAACCTACTCTTGTTTCCATGAACTCCTAGTGAATCCCAAGCATCCATAATTCTCTAATCAAGTAATAATGAGATAACTTTGGGGAGTTCTTGAGTAACTGTCATTCCTTTTCAATTTCTTGGAAAGCGTAATATAAATTTGTTGTTGGGAGATTGAAGAATTGGGAGAACGTTCATTGTTGAGAATTCAAGATTGGTAGAAGAGAGGATTAAAATGGAAAATTTATGGATTTAAATTAAAGCTTTCTCTAGTCTCCTACTCCTTAGGGCTTTCTTAAAAATTATGTGCTTCACTTAGTTGAATCTTGATAATTCATGCTCCCATGCTTACTTTATGTCTTTGGATCATAACATCTTAATCCCAAGACAAAAATTAAACCATCTTCTTGTTGATTTAAAATAAAAATCCAAAATCGTAGATTTATAAGACTACAAAACCATAATTTTGAGAGACCGTAATAAGAAAACATATTTTATATTCTTAAGAGTGCTAGTTCTCTTAACTTTCCATAGACATTGAGTTTTCTCAATTTGGAGCTCTAGAACTCCAAATCTAATATTTTTAGTTATTGTTTTGCAAACAATGACATTTTCGCTAATTTTGACTTAAATTTTGGCAACTTCTTGATTTCTTAAGTTTGTTTAGTTCTTGAATCTAGCCCTCAATTATGTTTAATTCAATAGGCATTGATTAAAGATTAAGATTAAGTCCCTAGTATTTAGTCATATTTCTTTACATTATTATTTTTTTATTTTTTATTTTTATAAAAATCCAAACTTTTTCATTAGTTGATGTGTTCCTTAGTTTCTAATTTATATTGCATGCTTAGGTTATGATTCCTAATCTAATTTTGTTAGCTTTTATTCCATTCATATTTTTCTTAGTCTTGCATTATCTCTTGTATTTGCATATCTGTGTGAATGCTTAGCATTCCTTTATAATGCTTAATTTTCTTTTCTTAGTTTAGTGCTAAATTTGTCAAAATTAACCCTTCATTTTTTCAAGTCTTTTAGGCAATCTTTAATTGTTTAACTCGGGCACTATTATATGTCATACATATTTATTTATTAAGTAATTAATTGATTAATGCACAAATGCTTAGTCAGGAGACCAGGGCAAGACGGGTGTTTCCACAAAACTTCTAATTCTCGTAACCTAGTCCCCTCCTTAGGTAGGCTTATTTTCAAAATCTTTTTATTGATAACGGATGTCATTAAAAAGACTAAAGAGTGTTTATTTACTTTTTAATCTTATTTTTTTGTTTTATATACTCCATAATAACTAGGGTAGCGATTTCATATTTCTTCTAAAAAGCATAGTAAAACATTCCTAGCTTAGTGAGGAACGCTTTTAACGATAGTCTCTGAAGTTGATTGGGACGCAAGGGTGTTCGAGCTCGGCTTGTGTTCATTAAAAGTTTGCAAGCCTAAACTCGTTAAGAGATCACGACTCTAAACATAAGTTCGGGCTTGGCTCATTAAGAGCTCTATTGACCCAGATATGCAAATTGAGTAAATAGTTTATCCATTTAAAACTTGCTTTAAGAGAGTTTGGATTAAATATAAAGTGCACCATAAAGCAATAAGCAAAGTAAAGATAGAGGCACCACAATTTTTATATTGGTTTACTAAATAACCTTGTGTAGTCCACTTCTCAAGATCACACTTGAGAACTCCATAATCCAATGATATTTCTAATTTAGGGAATTTACTATCATTTAGTCAATTGTGGGGAGACCATTGCCCTTTGAATAGTTATAGGGAGACTACTACTCTCTGGTTAGTTGCAAGGAGATCAGTGCCCTCTGTTCAGTTCCATGTAAAACAATGCCCTCTATTTACATCCAAGAAGAAAACTATCCTCATATCAGTTACGAAGAGATTAGTGCTCTTACACACAAGTTAAACAACTTTTCTTTTTCCCGCAAGGAAGATTTTGATAAGTACAGATTTATACTCAATCTCAAAGTTTTTCTCTACTTTGGATGAGTTTACGATAAAGCAAGAATATGATAATTTGGCTCTTTAGGAATTACGGTAATGATATAATAGTTTAAGTTTAGAGGAGCTTGATAATTCTCCGATTTAGATTCATTACTCTTGAAGTGATTTCTAACTCTTTCACTCATTCATTCGTCTTTCCTAAATTCGTCAGAGTTCTTCATTTTATAGTGTTTCTCATGAAATTAGTCATTACTTTAAGATTTTTCCCGTTTATAATGATAAAGCTATGAATAGCTCTTTTTGGGCATAGTTCTTGCAGTAGTTTCAGAGAATGTTTTCTCACTTGAGTGCAAGTTTGGACTATTGTGCAATTTTAGTTTAGTTTCCTGATTGAAACAGACATGATGTCAGACTTGACTTTTCATTTTTATGTGAGTTTTGTTCAAAGATCAGTTACAGTAAATTGATTTGAATTGCATTTAATGTCAGAGAGAGTATTATTCATTGAGAAGATTTTTGGCGAAGTTTATTCTCTTTTTGAGCAATCAAACAATAAGTTTTAGAAACTTCTAAATTTTAACTCCTTTTAGCAGATGGTCATTTAAGCCAAACTGATGAAATAGATTTCTGTTCTTTGAGTTTTAGTAAAACGCTTTTTGAAAAATACCAATCAATAATATGCTTTTTTATCTTCTCAAACTTCAAGCTACTTGAATTTATAAACAGCAATGAAATAATTTTGATGACTTCTCTTTAGGGATCTTAATGATGTATAATCAATCGTTTAATATCACTTCAGTGATAAGTCATCTTTTAAATGATTCAACAATTGATGCGCTTACTTGTTTTTATGTTGAGCTTTAATTCTTAGTTATATCAACAATTCATATTACACTTTAACAGTTAGCCATTCATCAAAGTGGTGTGCTTAACTTTTTCAAAATATAGCTCTTTTTCAGTAGTTGATAATTTAACACAATGATGCATATCACTTCTGTAGAAAGCAAGTATTTGAAAATTTTAGCAATTTAATGCTTTGACTTGATTTCAGCAGTTAATCCGAATAGATAGTGATTCCGTTGATTTTGTCTGTGAAGCGCCTGATGAAAGTCTAGCATTTTCAACACATGATCAGCATAGTCATTTCAAATATGTGGTAAGCTTTTTTACCAAGAATCTTTTTAACATATGATGATTCAGCTGTTGGCTCTTCAATGGATATGTATGATTTATGAAACTGAGAGTTTCATTTTATTGATTTTATATCAATATGTCAAGGCATGATAAGGTTTTTCAAAACTGTGTAATCCAGCTTAAATCTTCTGAGCTTTATCTCTTTGATGAGTCTACTTGAAGTGTTAGGAATTATACAAAATTCCCCTTCATTTTAAAAAATAAGTAGAAGAGAAGAGAAACAAACATCAACACAAAATATAACGTGGTTTGGTCTTTTGCCTATATCTATGGATGAGAAAATAATTCACTAATATTCTAATAAATATTACATATAAAGAGTAACACTCTACACATAGTGTTATCACAACTATCTCAGGTTATGTTTCTACCAATCTCTCTTGTATCCCTACTTCTTAGGGGGTCTCACAAATGTTAGATATCTTTCTTTCTCATATATACAACTCTCACAAGTCTACATATTCATACTACATAAAACTTGCCCAACAAGTAAATTGTTCCTCCATTTTATGAAAACTCTATAATTCTCTAACTAGATTTACTTATCCACTAAGGTTAAAGAATGTTACGAAACTACCATTTGAACAATTATATGATAGCCCACCTGATATAATCACTAAAAAGACTTGGAGAATATTGTTAGATAAATTATGTACATATGAGTGGCATAAAAATCATCGAAATAAAGAAAGTAACTCAAACCATACATCAGGTCCAATCCCATTTATAGAGAGAAAGTAGAAAATTGTATAATATTTGTGTAATCATTACACTTATTTTCATATTCATTAAGGTATGTGTTGACCTTTTATTTATTTATTTTTATTAGATTTTAGAGAAAGGTTATGAGCCAGAAATTCTTAAGTAATATAGGGATAACTACCGAAAACCTGATGAAAGCTAGATTAGTGACAAAATGTCAATATTTGCACGTATGAAATTTATTCGATTATTATAAGTTTTAGTAATGAATATCTTTAAGATAATATCTGAACATGAGAGGGAGCTTGAGAAAAGAAAATTAGAGCTGAAGCTAGTGGGACGCTTGCTAATTTTGATGAGTATTCAGAATGGATGTCCATTGAAAGTATAAGTAAGAAAGGGAAAGTTATCGGTTTTAGCTCATAAGTGAATGCCAAAGATTTGTTTCACTCATCAGGGTCAATGGGTAAAGGAAAAAGCATAAGCCAAGATTTGGAAGCACGTATAGAAGAGATGCAAGAAAGCAACGAAAGCTTGAAGAAAAATGGCAACAACAAAAAGAAAAAAATTTAACATGAAGTAGCAGAGCAAGTTAAGGCTTTCCTAACATCCATGAGATTTTCTAATCAAAGACAATTAGAGGTAAATTATGACACCAAGACCTCTAATTAAAATAGTCATTTCAGTATGTGATGCTTTTGAAATAGTTATTGAAGTATTTTTGTGCTTCGTACTTGACTATTTAGATTATGAAATTCTTGAGCTGCACATTATTTGTATACTATTGTTTTGATTATTAGCTTAGTTTTATATGTTTTGTTAGGTGCTTTGTATGTGACTGTTATGTAGAGTATAAAAATCATAATGTATATAGACTTGTAGTTATACATGCTTGTGATATATCAATGGTATCTTGTAGACATTTTTCTTACTAATTTTCAACCAATGATGTGCTAGCTTGTGATAAATATAGTCTAATTATGTACCATTTATTGATATTCAATTGACGTTTATTGCATACCTAAATATTTGTAGTCTTTATTTACAAGGTTCTTATTCATCTACAAATTTCTAATTATGACATCTTTTACACTATTAAAATTGATTACGAATATAAATGTTTTTTTGTAGTCACAAGATGTACTAGAATATAAGGATGGTGACAATTAGGGGTGGAATTTAAACTGAATATACTAGAATGTCATATTATTAGAATTCCAAAATTCGAATTTGAATAGTAATTCAAATTTAAAGGCATGTTTGAATTCAAATTCGATTAAGTATTCAAATATTTGAATTCAAATTCGATTAATTTTTTGGACATTTGAATTTGAAATTCGTATTCGAAATTTGGATTTAAAATTTGAATAAATTCTTAAATTCAAACTCATAAATTATAGTTTCCAATAGTAATATTTAGGTCTTATGTTCTCAACCAATTTTCAGAACATACATATTATAATTTTGTACAAATTTAAGTCATTCTCAAACAACAATGAGATTTTGATATTCTCTATATTGATTCTCATGATCCTTGTATGATGTGAAATGTGAATGATGATGATTCTAGCATAATGTTTTGTGCTAAAGAAGACCTCTGACAAGAACTCATAAACCTTGAATACCTTAGGCTATAATTAAACCTGCATATTTATCTTTTTTTATTAGTAAAACCCCCTTTCAGCAGTAAACTAAAAGCTTCCTATATGCCTGATCATAACATCTCACTCACTGCAACACTCAAGGTCAAGAGGCTCAAGCTCATGACTATGATGATTCAACAAGTGAAAGAAAGGAAAGAAAGAAAAATGATTTTCATTCTCTTCCTTACACATAAACTTAGGCCCTGTTTAACAATGGAAAGAAAAGAAAACTAGGTATAATTTGACTAGCCAATTTTCTATGGGAATTCAAGTTATCAGATAACTAACCAGTGAGATAAATTGGTCAACATCAGTTCGATTAAGAAAGTGCATTGAGTGGCAGGCAAAGTTGGCAGTCTTATTATCACTGAGCATTATCCTTTCTCTAATATCATTTATTACCCTCACTTGGATGTAAGGATCTTTGGGTGGTACATTATCCTTCCAAACACATATTTGAACCAAGATAACTTCAAGTGCTTGCTTTGTTATACAAGGGTAAGAATGATTAGGTAAAAAGTCATCAGAATGTGCATATGTTTGAACATTTTTTCAAACTATGTCTTTGTATTTCATTAACTTAGTCCATCATGTATCATAAACAATACACACAAATTAAAAAAAAAATTCTTACCTTCATGTGTGTTTATGAGATCAAGTTCCAGTCTTGACATATATGCTTTCAAAACAACATAATGCTTCTAAAAATACTCTTCCTCTAAGTGACTAAGTCTCTTTTCAATTTGTGGAGGAACTAAGGATTATAGTAAATTGAACATCCAGTCCTTGTTCTTGCATTTTTCTGTTATAGACTTGTAACAACTAATCATATTAGTTACATGGACAATACATGAGCAATATGATAAAGAGAAAAACTAAGAACTATAAGTCAGAAATGAGAAAAATAAAACTCCAACCTAAGCAATGAGTAAAAATATAATCAATTTTCTCAAAGCAAGTGTCACTAGACTTAAATGAGAGAAGTACAATTAAAATTAGGTTGTTCAGATTATATATGAACTTTTGAAAGTATCCACCTAAGGCTAAGATATCTAATTCAAAATTAGTAGCAAGTATTATACATAATAAAGTAAAAACTATTAAAAATGAAAGCATAATTCAAGCCTTCACTCTTCAATCTTCTTCATTCTTCAAGGAAAGCTCCTGAATATAAGAAGAAAAATAAAATAATTAATCATGTAAAAATAAAAAATAAGTAAGGGCAACTAATATGTTTAAAAAATAAACATAGAGTGTGATAAAGTCCATAAAGCATGCTAAGCCAATCTTTACCACAAATCAAAGCTTCCACGATTTCCTTAACTAAAGAAGACTGGTATGCATCAATGACTTTACCACGAATACTAAATGTGGACTCAGAGGCAACTGTAGAAATGGGGATTGCAAGAATATCACATGCCATCTTAGACAAAATTTTAAACTTTGACTGGTTATACTTCCACCAATCCAAAACATCAAAATGTTTTTCATCTCTTCTTTACACATAAACTTAGGCTCTTGAAGATATAATTCCAATTCGGATATAGATGGAGGGACATATTCTTGTTCTCTTGCTTTTTGTATAAGCATGCTAATTCCTTTTAACTTTTTTGTAGGTTGGGGATTTGCAGATGGTTGTGAATTGGATGGTGAGACATCTACTGATAACAGATTTGTACCAGATGCATAATCATTGTAAATATTAAAGATAACATCCCTAAATTCTTCCTTCCTATATTCACTTTCAAACTAATCATAAATTAAAGTGAAGCAAGTATCAACAGCTAACATCTTCTACCTCAAATCCAAGATTGCAACCACACTCATCACCAAATTTGATTCACCCCAATACTTATCAAAAGTTTTTTTTTCATTTCTTTAGCTAGCTCTTGAATGAACTTATCATTTTCATTGGCAGTCCCTTATCTAAAACTTGCTTAACCCGATACACCTCAGCAAAGTATAAGTGAGTTGTGGAATATAAACTACCAGATATCACCTCCGTGATTTCATTGAATGCTTCTAAAAATCCACACACCTTTCTTGCATTTTTCCAATCTTGAGAGTTAGGCAATGTGTTATAAGTAGGCTCTTGCTGTTGAAAACTTGGAAATGCACTCTGAAGCTTTAGTGCAATAACCAACATTTTGTAAGTTGAGTTCTAATGAGTGGGAACATCAAAAGCAAGTTTCTTGGAAGGTAGTGATTTTGCTAGTGCATATTTTAAAAATGACTGAAGTCTGGCTTCAGAAGAATTAATAGACTTCACACTATCTCTTACATTCTCAATGACGCCTTCAATTACCTTCATACCATGTTGAACTATAATATTAAGAACGTGCGCACAACATCTGACATGAAATAACTTTCTGTCATATATCATTTCATTATTGACTTCCATATCTTCTTTCAATGTCCTTAAACATACATCATTGTATGATGCATTATCAACAGAGATTGTAAGGACATTTTGTCACACCCCTCACAGAAGCATGACTTGGTGAGAGGGTTGGATTAACCAAACCTCCGTAACCCTGAATTCAAAACAAAGTAACCACCATGACTCTTAACTCAACTAAAAATTAAATAACCCTTATAGAATAAAAGTCCACTGTAAAAGTTTGTTTCCTGAAACAAATAGCAATTTACTGAAAATTCATATAACATGTCTCAAAATACAACTTATATGTGTTCCTAATTCCACACAATGACATAAAGACAATTATCTAGACTATTACATTATACAAAATTAAGCATCCCTTCATTCTAGTATGACTGTAACTTTCATCCTTGACTTCTTCTTACTCTTTTTCAAATTTGATAAATGTTGGTTGATCGTGTATTTCATTATAGTTCTATGATTCAGAGTATCATTTCCTATTTGATACCTTTGAATTCCATATTCGAAGTTGCGATCGGATCGATTTTAAGTCTGAAATCCTGAAAAATACCTTGTCGTACTCTGTTGGCAAGTCAACAAACTCGGCAACGCTATTTATTGGATTCCTAAAAAGAATATTATCCATGAGAGGGATGAGTCATACAGACTCAATAAGTGGAAAATCGTACCCAAAAGGTACTAGCATCACCCGACACAAACGTATACATATATCATAACCTCATATAACATTGTTCATACCTTAATTCACATTACACTTATACATTATAACCATTATAAATTCAAGATTTACATAAAACACATGATTACAAATTGATCAGAGCAATAATATTAAACAAAACAACCAAATGGCCAACGAGTGACACAACTCTACACAACATTATCACCCCCTACAGGGCATTTACTCACCCGCATAACAATTTGATCTCCGTACACAATCCATCCCACCGGGGCTGAGCACTCAATTTAAAAAAATATTTATCAGAATCAGAATATCTCATAATTTTAAAATAGGATATCCTAGGTGCACCTGGATTTTTAATTTCGGAGATAAAAATCACTTTTCATAAAAATCTCACTTTGTTGGCCTTTATCAATCACAACCAATGTCAAATAAAGCAACCAATATCAAACAAATATAATTCAAATAAATTATTGAAATACTCTATTTGCTTACTTTCCATATATCATGTATATTCAATTAAACATATAATTACACATATTAATCTAGCCCTTAAAAGCAGCAATTAACCACTCGCCCGTTATCGATTCCATTCGTCACTCACACTTGCGTCCACGCGTTTTTATCAGGTCCACATTAACATCCGAAACTGAAATTCATATTTCCAAATAATATTTAGTTCACAAACGTAATTGTTATAATCTTTTAATTACTAAGCTTCTATCTTAACTTGTATAGGTTTCTTGATAAAAGTTTTTCTATTAAGCTATTACATGTCAAGTAATACGAAGCATACTTTATGTGATAAGGTTAATAATGAAAAGATATTTTAAATGTCTTGACAATGCATATAGTAAAAGAAACCATTAGAAAAGATGGAAAGCATTTAGTGAATTAGAAATGTTGAAACTGTCTAAATTTGGGGTTTGGCCCAGCACCCACTTTAACTGTCATATCGTTTTCTAGGAAACTCCAAATCCAGTTTTGTAAAATTTATAAAATACTAAACACATGTAACTTTATAATAGTATATCATTTATAATTTTTAGATTTGTAAATCAATACATTTTATTCTTTGAAGTTGCGTAGTGTTCTACAAAAAGCAGGATTTTGATAGCTTTGACCTTTCCTGAGTTAATTGAACATAACTTTCTCTAGAAAAATTGAAATCCGATTCCGTTTGTTCATTTTATTAATAGAAAAGTATATATATTTTTATTATTTAGAAACTTTTCCTAAAATATGTCATGAACTGGCTCAAATTCTTACATGAACCAAAAACAGGACATCACGAATCCTATCTGACCCAGCTGAAGTCTAACAGCTATAACATATAACATACTTGGAACCAAGCTATGAAATTTTGTAGAAAACATTTCAAGACTATAAGCTATATTTTATATTTTGAACTCTTAATTTAATTTTTCCCCAAAGATACTCGAAATGCTGAATTTCTGTTATCCACGGAATCTGTCCCTACAACCCTCCAAAAGCCACTTACTCCCATTTTCCAACACTTTATCCACAACTAATTATCCTTTGTTCATACTCACCACACATCTTCATTATCCTCAATGCATCATATTAATTAACCATCATTTGTTCATGATTAGGAACTTTTTATTCAAATTTCATCAATAACCACCCACCAAAATTATATGTAACAAGTTATACTCATAAAGTTATAACAAGTCTTCATTTAGGCATTTTTACAAATATCTTTAATGCATTATTTCCTTCCCTTGATGAATGTATGTGTACATATATATTACACCAAAAATCCTAGTTTCTATCTTATTCACATTCCCAATATTGTTTTCACATCAACTAATTACCTCAAATTCATTATATATATATGAATTATCCACCTCCCACACGCAAAACCATTCCTATATATTTCCTTCTCTAAACATCCCTTTAACCCTTTATTTTCTTATTCCTTGATCAAGTTTTTAATTCAATTTCATATAACTTCTCAACCACAACATTAACCTAGAAGCCTATTAGCAAGTTAAAGCAATTTGACTAACCAAATATTAACACAAAAATAAATAAATAAACCCTCACCCTTATCTAAGAAACTAAGTTGCATCAACCTTGTCCCTCCTTGCATCTAAATCATGATAAGTAGAAGATGTTGGCTGCCAACAATAACCAAACCATGTTACGTTCCATGGTAGTTGAAGGTGGTGGAGTTCCTCGGCTACCAACACCCTTGAAAGAAGATGGAGGGAGGCAGAGGACATGATCATGGCATGATGAAATGATGCCTTGTTGACACAGCCATGAGTGGAGGCATAACTACCAGCTGGTAGCTATGCCTCTCTTCAAACGGTCATGAATTAGAGTTAAAGTTGCGCTAAGGTTGGAGAAGGAACAGGGAATGGAGGTGTTGATTGTCCAGCTGAAAATGAAACGGATCCAATAGCAACAAGAAGGAGACAATTCCAGCTGCTACCACACCTTTCCACAAACTCTTAACTGGATAGACAATACTAAAAGAAGAAGACAGTTTAATAGCTGCCCCAATAGGAGACACCGGTTGGTTGATCAATTCATATCCATGCTTCTAATTAAGTTGGGAGCAGAACTGAAATAAGGCATATCGGCGGCCAAAAGAAAGGCAAATAGCTAGTTGCCAAGGGTGGAAGGTTACTGTCAAGGCTGGAGGGTGGGTTGGTAGGTTTGAAGATGAGGCAAGACACAAGATGACCAAAGAGGGAGGAGATCTCGGCTAAGGAAGAGGCTGGAACGGTCCATAACAGGGGAGAAAGAAAAAAATCGTGGAGTAGGAGAGAAAAATGAGAATAAGAAAACCAAATATCAAAAGTGCTCAAATTATAGAAAAAAAAAATGTGTCGTGTAATTGAAATCTTGATATATACATGAATCACTTATTTAGTCAATAAATTTTCTTAGTTCAAAATTTTATGTACTATCAATTAATCACATTATACACAAAATTTTAAAATATATACTAAGTTATCGAATTGTAACAAGTTCCCTTATATTATTATTTGATTGGTTTGTTTACGTATTTATTATTTTATATCTAGAATTTACACCTTATATCTAATGCTCGATTTCTACGTTATCGAGTTTTGAGATTCATACAATATATATATATATTTTTTCAAATGTTCATTTATTTTAAAATTTTATTCACCTATTCACAATAGGTTACGTACCACCATTCTAACATGTATGTTATTCTATCGATTTCTAATAAGTTCAAATACACTACTACTTATTTAATTCATTTTCTTTTATAACTAAAACTTAAAAATTATGTATAACATTAAACTTTACGATACGGGTTATAACACATTTTTCTCAATTCTCTAAATCACAAGATAATTTTGTATATATCTTGCAATGTCTACAGCATGACGAGAAGGAAGAACATGGACTAAACTCACTTCTACAATTTCCAATTGTCAACAAAATGGGCTATGATTGTCATATACTTAATCTTCTAATTTTAAGATTTCCAATTGTGAGTTGTCAAGGAGAGATGATTAATTGCCTTAAGCTTGTTCTTTAACTTTTTATTTTACGTGTCAAACACTCTTATACAATCTTTCTTCACAGTTTTACAAGATATCTTCTTATTAAGGATTCAAGGCTTTACTGTATATGAAAAATAATGGATACTCCACCAATTTGAATGGCAGCTCATGCACCATTTTTAATGTGCTAGTATTTCTCTAATCTTCATTGGCTAAAATGTTTCAAGTTTAACACAAGGAGGAGGCATTAAAGTCTCTTCAAAAGTGTTGCTTGCTGCTTGAAGGTTAATTTGCTTTTGCTTCTTATCATTCATTTTCTTAAACATGCATATCTTCGAATGGTTCCTCAAATGGCTTGTGGCAGCATTATCATGTTGAACAAGCTGCCTCTTATAATGGATACATTGGTTTTCCTTTACCCCATCTGGAAGTGTGATAGTCTTGAAGTCCTTCTACACCACTGATCTCTTTTTGTTTGTGGTTTTTTTTTTTGAAACTCTGATGATTGAGCTTCAACATCATTGTCTTCTATTATCATTAGGTCATTAGGGTCATCATATGAGCTCAATTCATTAGGAGTAGGAAATGATGATTGGTATGTAGTGACTTGGGAGTTAATAACTACTGGTGGGACATCCTCAGCTACTACTTGCTCTGATATTTCCATATTCTATCTACAATAAAAATTAAAACATATCAATTTCAATACTTTATGGTTTTTGCCACCTATTCAGATAAACCAAAGAAGTAGCATATGCATATTTTTATGAGAGCCGTAACAAATAGTATGCTAAGCATCCAAAATGCATGGACCTTCTTTCATTTTCGAAATAAAAAGTAAGAGAGAACTTTAACATGATAAAAATGAAAACACAGAGAAAAAGAATTAAGAAAATTATCAAAATTTATTAATAAGAGCATAATCTTAAGTAATCTTAACTTTAATAAAAATAAAAAAATAAAAAAGGTAACCCAGCAGGCAGAAGCAGCAAAATATGTAAAAAAAAAAAAAATCAGGTTCAGAATTAGACACATTTAAATTTGTAGTATATTTAAAAATTAAAATTTTCATAAATCTACTAATTCAAAATAATCCTAAAATTTCAAGTGCTTACCTTGAGGTTTGAACCATTTAAGAACCCTAAAACTTTGAATCTCCTTACCCTTCTCCTTCCCTTGACTTGAACCAGTCAATGGCATCTTGAAAAATCACCCACTAGAATGGTGGAACCTTCATGGCTTGATCTTTCAAGGTCTCAAGGCATAGGTCACTGTCACAGAGGTGTAGAGCTTTACTAGCACTAGATCTAAAGAAAAAGGGAAAGGAAAGTTCAAAGTGGTGAACTTATGGTCGCTGTGGAATCTGTGGAAAGATAAGACAAAATAAAAGTACAAAAATGTGGACCTGTGGAATCCATGGAAAGGTAAGTAAAAATGGTGATATTTAATATTTTATCTATTATTTTAATATATAAATTTGAATAGTTTAATGAATAGTCAACCAAATAGTCAATCAAATTATTTGTCGAATACCAAACCGAATAAGGAACAATTTGAATTCGAATATTAAATACCATTAGAATTTGATTTGAATAACAATTCAAACTATTTGGTTCGGCTGCCACTACTAGTGACAATGATGGTAACATATTCAATGATAATGAAGATGACAAAGAGAATTGCGATGGATATCCATAGAATGCTTAATGCATTTGTTTTGTTTTTTAAATATTATAATATAAGCACATTTTAGAACTTAAGAAGATATTGTTCTTAGATAGAGATTTTACTTAGATTTTTTAATTAGTTATCGATAATATTTTTACGTCTAAAATTATTTATATATTTGAATGATTAATGAGTTGTACTCGTAATGCTATTTTAGAAAAAATATTTTTTAAATAAATTTTCCTAGTTGTAACATAAATTATTTGTCACATTTGAAATTATTATTTATTTACATATTATATAAGCATATTTGCTTGAGTAATAATATATTTATTTATAATTTCAAATGTGATGGCAAAGTGATACAAAAGCGACAAAGTTTTTCGTCACAATAAACTAAATACAATGAAAAATTAATATAAATGTAGGAAAATTATCTCACAATAACCCAAATGAGACAAATATTATTTAGTTACATTTATTTAAAAGTGATGGACTATGTGTTTTGCTGCTTTTAGCCTTTTACAATAAGGCAAAATGTGATAGTCATGCTATGAAAATAGTCTGTCCCATTTAATTAAATATGACTAAAAAATTATCAAAGGCGACAAATCTGACTGTCGCATTAGGCTATTTCCTTTGTAATGGTCAGTTCTTTTTACATACCATAAAATCAAGATTCATCATCTTTAACAATTTAAAATTTTTTTTTTTCAATCTGAGACATGAATGCTTTAAAAGCCCATAAGATCTACTGTTTTGATCTTTTTCTCACTTCATGCGTTGGATATCCATAACTTGATTAATTTAATGACTTTTGACATATTTTCAATTATTTGCAAGATTTTTTATATCAGCTGTTGCATCCATTTCAACTTCACATCCAAATAATCTGTTATCTTTTTCAGCTTATGTTTGTCTATTATCTTATTTAGATGATTTATGTTTATTGTCATTTTAAGCTTAATCATTTCAAAGACAATTTGATATACTCTATTAAATATTTCTACCTTGTTACCAACAATAGATCTCATAAACAATGGGTTTTACTTATAAAAAAAAGTAACATGAATAGATTCTTTAGTAACTAGTTTTATTTTATTAAAAATTATATAAGCTTTATTAGTTAGAGATTGTTGAATCATACTCAATAATATCATTATTTTTGCTTTATTGATAACCAAATAATTAAGAGTAAATGCACTCAGAAACTAACTTATGATCTATCTTTATTGCATGTACAAATATGTTATATAACTGAGTTGAACTGTGATCATATGACAAAATACATATGATAGTCAACCAAGAGCATTTCAAGAAAAAGTTAAAGCATGGTATTTTACAACTAAAGAGAGTGCTACAATGAGTTAGCTAAAGCCTTCAATTAAAGAATTTTTTGTTCAATTAATTGAATACTCAAAATGCACCATATTATTTGAATATCCGTCAGCCAAAAATATTTTATAAACTAAAGACAGATGTTCAACTAAAGATGTTTTAATCAACTAAATTCTTTATGACTTATTCATACAACACTGTCTTGGAAGATTTAATTGACTATTAATCATTTTCCTAAACTAAATTTTTTTCAAAAATATATTATTCGCTTGAAAATTGACAAAAAGACAAAACAATGTAGAAGATGTTGTACGAAGAAGCTATACTATGTTCGGAATGCAAATACCATCTTTAGGCACTATATTCCAGCTTTTATAGCAATTTTGATAAAAAAATATCATAAAAATACTCTGATTGCTCATCTATTTGAAAATGAGTATGTTTTGCTGATGAACAACTACTTTCAAACTCAGAGCTTTATATTTATAGATGAGCATATGTGAAGTATTGTAACTTATAATTTTCAACAGTTAAAATATTTTTATTTATCTAATATTTTCAACAGAATAAGGGAAAGCTGGATCAAGCATACATTAGCAATTGTGTAAGGACCATATTTTTGGGTCAAAAAAGTTTCACACTTGTCAAGCATATTCTATAACAATATAACTACTATCATTTTAACATGTTGAAATAACATGGTATGTTTTTTCTTAATTTATAAGCTTAGAACTTAATAGAGTGTTCATTGATAGACTTGTATTTTGAGCTTAACTCGAGATGACTCAAATAAAATAAATGTGTCACCTAGCCTATCTCGAGATTGTCATTATAACTTTTCAAAGGCTAAACAAGTTTAATTTAAGTTAAATAATGTTTGACATTTGTCAAGCACATTATACCACACTCCTTAATGCAATATGTTACAACAAATAAGTCTTCTAACAAAAAATATGCACTTTTATATTTAGTGTTGTATAATAAATACAAACAAAAATATTAAGGGATAAGAGAAAGTAAAGATCTATTAGGTGTGAGAAATTTGATTGTAATGGGTAGCTTATAGGCTTTGTATGAAATGTTGACATTGTTTTGAAGGGTTGTCTTTTTTGGACTTAAGACCTTTCATTGAACATTCTTAACTTTTTATTGAAACTTAATAAACGTGATTATTATAATATTAATGAACATGAATATTGATTAAACAATAAGTAATTTATTTTCATTCAAAAAGCCTTTTAAAAATTAACTTGTGTTTCAAATACAAAAATTGAAAAACAAAAAGGATTACCAATAACATATGTTCCATTTTTACATTTTTAAGGTTAGAGCATAAAGTCATTCATGGTTTAGACTGGATCAGATTTTGCACCAAACTCAAGATGACATGAAAGAAGTAAGGACATTAACTGACCTAATTTGAAATTGTTAATATTAATTAAATACAACTAAGCCCCAATTAGTAAGGTTGATTTGGGTTAAGAAGGCTTTTGACATATGTCAAATACATGCTACCAATCATACAATTAGCTATTCTTATAGATTATGAACATTCATACTAACTAATAAGATACAATGCTCTTCATGATTTATTAGTAATCTTAATGTGTCACTTAATGAACTATCCAAAGAAAAGCTATAAGAAATAAACCAATTCTAACTTGAGATTATCAATATGAGTTAACTTCGAGTCTGTTCAAGTTAATATGTTTTATTTCAATTAAGGAAACCTCGACACTTGTCAATTATATGATGTTAACCATATAAGAGTTGTACTTTTAGTATAAGAATATCTATATTAATAACATGGAATATCATTTCATCATATCTAAGCTTATAGTACATAGTTGTTCATGGATTATGTCATGTTTTATTTATACTTGAAACCGAGATTACTATAATAAAATTAGGGTGTCACCTTACTTGACTCGAGATTATCAAAATAAGTTAAAGTCATGTCAACTCAACGTTAGTCAACTTTGATTTAGGATAGCATATGTTGCCATACATATAATAATTGTGTTTTTAGATTAAGAATATGCATTGTAATAACATAATTTGTCATTTCATAATTTTCAATTTTAGTGTTGCCACTATCAATTACCTTAAAACGTAAACTTTATGACTTACCACCTACCACTATTAGAAAAACAATTTCGTAAGAGAAAGTATCTTGTGTTATTCCCTCTTTAATCATAGAGATGAGGGCCAAGTGAGGAAACACTTGCCTCATTAAATATTTGCTCGCTAAATAATGAGGGGGAGAAAAATGATTCAGTTTAGAAGATGGAGAGGGATGAGTCTCCTTCATCCTTCCTTCGTCACATGTAATGTTTATTATTTATTATCTCTTTCGTATCAAGGGGAGAGGACCTTTATCAATGCCAATCCCTTGTCATTTCCTCACAACATCACTTGTCAAATCCATGCCAAATACTCACAATTCCCTTGCCAAAGTGGAGTTTTTTTTCTTATATTTTTCATCGACATTCCCTCGCCATTATAGGTTTTATTTTGTGAATTCTTTCTCCATTCTTGTACTATACTGGAATTTTTTTTATTTAGTCCTTCGCCATTCTAGATATTATTGCTAATGTCATTTTAATTTTTTTTTTATCTCACTTTATAATAAAAACTATCTAAACAACATTACATTACATTAATAACCCACAAAGCCCTCAACAACATCAATTAATCAAGTTTCACAACAATTGAACTAAAAAAACTATTTAACATTAATTGCTCACCTTTAACAACAATTCGACTCAAAATATATTAAATATTAATAACTTCAAAATCATACTTAGTTGTAATGAATTTAACTTAACTTAAAATGAAAAGATAAAAATTATTAACTATTAACTTAAAACAAATTATTGTTCTAAAACTACTTAAAAGTAAAACATAACTAATTATGACATAAGTCTTCATTTTTCTCTTTTGCAGCATCATCTACTCTACCACAACAAACATCCTAATTACTATATATAATTACACATTTTTTATGAATGTAACTTATTAACTTAAAATGAAAATATTTTTTTAAATTAAACTTGCATAATGTGATCATCGAACTATAACGGTATAAGAAGCTATGACAGAGAGTTGTAAGGATGGGAACACTCCTCAAAATGTGTCATCGATAACGAAGTGTATCTATTCACTCTAACCGACGCAATGTCTTTGAAAAGTGTATTACTCACTTTTCTTGTCAATAAGACCACTGGAAAACATGTCGAATGTCATCTCAAACAATCTCTTAATTGTGCAATTGAATAATGAGGACAACTAGAATGCGCAATGATCAAGGGTCGGATTAAACCCATTTGTATAACATTTGTTTATGAGCTATCTGTACTCCTTAACTACTCTTCTAAATCGATGCGTGCTTCTACTGAGAAATTGTCACCGTATTTAGTTGAAACCTTCCCTTATAGGTTTCCTGAAACATAGAGATGATGAATTAGATTTTCATACGAGAAAAGAGCTTCCCTAATTATTTATTTATTTTAAAAATTTATGTGTATCCTTGACACACATAGTAATGAAGTTTCCAATGTTCTCCCCAAACTTACGATGGAGGAACTAACGAAGATGTAGATGGAGATGGAAGAGTTGGCTGAGATGAAGTTATCCCTCCACGAATTAGTCTGTTCACCGAGGTACCTTTTGCATGTGTCTAATCATGAGCCTATGAAGCTCATGGAGTGTCAGAGGTGTCTCATCCGAAGGATCGTGGCGGCATATGTACAGAAAAAAAAAAAAATTTCATAACTTACATATAAATTGAACTTAAGTAAATAAAAATTATATGTATAAAAATAATGTTTGCATTAATCATTACATTAATTACAGGTCATCCATTCCAACATTTGATATTTCATACATTTTATTTTCATTTAATTTTTTTGGATCCACCACTTCTATTGAAAATTCATCGACGAGTACTAATTGTTCTTTTGCTAGTTTGTATGTGCCACTATCATTTGATTTATGGTGAGTCTTTTCATTTTCATAAAATGTTTCACCTTGTTCTCATTCATGTAAACATTCAAACATATGATTATCATTTATTTTTAATTTGCATTTAGCCACTAATCAAGACAGTCTTTTTTTCAGACTTTAGCTATTTCAGGTAATAACTTGTTAGGCTTGCTCAACTAATAAGAATGATTCAAATAACTGTCGCTTTGACTTGTGATTGACGTCCACAATTCTGTGTTTATCAACTTAAACTCCATTGTTTGGGTCAAATTACCAACATTTCAATAGAACAAGCCATTTTTTGTAACCTATGTCAACTTTAATATTTATTCAAGAAATTCGTATTAATCTAGTGTCTCATCCCTATAATTACAACCTAAAACACATACAACATTGTTCATAGATAACTTATTTTCTCCAATTGATAAGAAAGACATTATAATGTTTCATATTATTGATTAGACTGCTAGCCATGTCACTTAAAAAATGATTGTTAATCCGTTTTTTATCAGTTTATGGAGATAGAATTATCCATAAATATTAATCGGTGACTTAAAATCACATCCATTAAAATAAAATTATGAAAATTACAAAATTCATTCTCATTAGTTTTCTCATCCAATTGACTAAAGAGTTTTATCTTTCAAGCTTAATTTCGTTATTAGTGACAGTTGAATTCTTTTCTCTCATCATTACATCAAACTTGTTATTAAGATAAAACAAACCAAAGTATATTTCTAAATAAGTGATTCACACAATTATTATGAAAGTGAGCAAATACAAGAGTACTTACTCGAGATATGGTTCAACCTTAGTACAATTTAAGAGAACATATATTTCAGTTGCTTTCACATCTTTTTGAGTTGTTATCCAACTCCTTTTAAATAAGCCTTTGCATATTGAAAAATTGAAAGTCATAGATCAACATGATCTTCATTCCAGCATCATTTTGGTGTTCTTTTTTTTTTTGGTCTTTTGGGAATGTGAGGTTTAAGTACATGGCACATAAGTTTGAAACCTCATATATCATATATTATTCACATATTGTTTCTGCCTTAATGTGAATTTTATTCTTCTAGTCATCCTACTAATTATAAGAGATAGAATTCAATACTATTGAAGTTTGTAATAATAAGCATTGAAAAAATATGCATAATGATTGCATTTTTTCCAACTTCATATTTCAAATAGATATATCCAACAATATTGTATAGGGTTGCCAACACATACTTTTTACTGCAGATGTATAGTTGAATGTCCTATTTAATCAAAGAAGTCAAGAATGTATATCATCTTTAATCTGCATAAGATTTCAACTATTGTGCCTTCTTGGTGACTAACATTTATCTCATTCATGCACATGTCCACAAAAAATAAGCTTAATTGCATTACCGCTTCATATATTATTTTATGCAAAAAATCATGGGTAGCCAATGACAACAACCTCTGTAAAAATACATGACAATTATGACTCTTCATCACATATAGTTTCTTCTTATCAACATTAGCACAACGAGATATATTGAAGATTTATCCATCAGGGAAATCGCAATTGCTTAATCTATTCACAAACTTTTTTGATTTGATCATCCATTTAGACATACACGACTTTTGGTTTGAAGTATTTTTCATCCAGCAACTATAACTCTAATTCAGAATGCTCATAACAATCGTAAGTACTCATGTATTGTCTTTTGTTTATCCTTACGCATTCATTAGGGTGTTGAACACATTGTCAAACAATTTTCTTTTTAATATGCATAACGCCCATATTATGGAAAATTAAATTTATCTCCCAATACAGTAATTCCTAAAAAATATTATGCGTTGTTCAATTATGATCCTTACCAACGCCAAAAAATTTTGCTTGCTGTTTTTTGTACAAAATATAATTTGTTTATGTTTAAGCACCCGTGACTTCACTTGTAATCCACTCAAACGTGGAGGAGGTCTCAATTTCTTAAGAATTCCTTTTCTGAAAGCCTTATTCTTCCTCCGAAATGGATGATTTATTAGCAAGAACCGTCGATGACAATCAAACCAAGATTGCTTAATGCCATGTTTTGAAGGAGAATATTTTAGTATTTTTCATATTATTGGACAAGCAAGTCTTTATGTGTACTCCACCCAGATAACATCTCATATACCGCAAAATCATTAATTGTTCATAAAAGTGAAGCTTTCATTAGAAAATTATGTTTCTCCTTTGCATCAAAGGTGTAAATACCTTATGTCCACAAAGGTCTCAAGTAAACATCCAAGTTAATTTTTTTGGAGATTTAAGACAAGGAATTAGTAAACAATGTTAAGAATATGTAAGTTTTCTTCATGCACATCTCAGGTGAAAGAGTTAACATGTAGTTAGGGTGCTTGAATTACCAAACAAATTAATTTCGTTAGTATAAATACCTAACCGGACACTTCGAGCCTTACTTGCAAAATCAAGATAAGTAAGGTCAAATTGCTTCCATGCTTCCATGCTTCCACGCTTCCACATCCGCTGGGTGAGTTATGATATTTAGGTCTCGACAAACACCTTTCTTGTGTCATGTCATGTAGTCTTAAATGACATGTAAAGTCTCTGAAGCCTTGGTGTAATAAAAAAATAATGCACCAACTTGAATGGAACATTTTTCTGTTTATAATTATGTGCTTTCTTAAAGGCTTGTTCCGCAAGTTAAGTAATTGATTAACTACAGACAATGTTGTATGTTGTTCACATCCTTCCCAAAAAGGCCCAGTAACAGACTTGAATAAATCATAAAACTAGGCAGGAGATTGATTTGGCTATTCATCATAGACATCATTGTCATCGAACTGATGTCCACACATAAACTAATTCATCACCATGTCTATATATTAGGATCACACTTTCAAGGGAGCTGAGATCATCATTGAATGAACTATAACCCCGAGCTGCCTAAAAGTACTCACTATGCAATGCCTAGTTTAAATAACCATCCATAAACCCCTTTTTATACAAATATCTCGTAAACTTAAATGGATTTAACTATTTTTTGCTCTTGTAAATTACAAACAAACATCATAAACCTGAAACCCTGAAACTCCCGAATCTATTAAATCAAACTAAGTATTTTACACGCAATCAACAAAAATCACGTATTTGAACAGAACTAAGCATATGATCTATATTGACCACAACCAAAACCCTAAATCCTAAAATCTCATACCTAGAACACAATAATTAAAAAAAAAAGAAAAAAAAAAGTAGGAAATCTAACAAGAGATAAACATAAGATGGCAGATGGGACAATAATTGGTGATGGCGGTGACATCAAACTACGATGACGGCAGTGGTGGCATGACAGTTTGCAATGGCCAAATAGAGATAGAGAGGAAGAAGGTGAAAGGAGAGAGAAAGAAGTGAACTAGGGCTCAATCTGGTTATCTTCTAAAAAAGGTGAAGACCAGGGTCCCTCGCCATTTAAAATTTGATATAATGAAACGCAACATTGGATTTGTGTTTCAAAAGGCAAAGGACACCGTCCTCGCCCTTCCTTGTCAAATATACGGAAAAGGAAAGGATGAGGAAACATCCTTCGCAATCTAGGGTAAGACAATACGTGCCTTGCTATTCCTTCACCATCACCACACAAAAATATGGCGTCAATATGTTTTTCTCGGGAATTACATTCCCACTAACAAAGGTAAGGGAAAGGAGTTTCCTTGTTGTTCTCTTGTCAATAGAGTTTCCTTCACCATTATTCCCTCGCAAAACTATATTCTTTTAGTGTAAATCCCAAGGACACGCCTTCATGCATAGTCCAACGATGATGCCATTAGTCAACTCATATTTGGACTTTAGATTTGACTTTTTAATTTCATATTTCATTCGAGCGTGTTCCAACATATATTGACAAAGGTAGCGTAAGACCACTACGGCCTAGAGCCAACCCAGCCCAATGTCTCTTGTTCCATCTGGACTCAAAATATCACCTAAAAAGTGAAGTTTAAAATATCCAACTTTATTATATTACTCCTAGTCTCCTAATTTATAAAGTGAGCTGGAAATGATTTATTTAATTTCCTAATATATAAAGTGAACTTGAAATGATTTTTTTGAAATTAAATAAGGGAAATCCTAGTATACACTATGTGAGTGTAAGTTAACATTGTACACACTTATTTGAAAAAAAAAAAAAATCCATAATATTTATTAACAACTCTAAAGACAATAAGGGTATTTTAAACATTGAAGTAAAATTAATATGTGTAATTTCCAATGCCTTTATCAATAAAGACTCCCAGTGGCTATGTCTCTGTCCTTCCCTTTCTCTCTCTCACTGACAATCTAGAGAAAAATCTAGACTGTATCTCCATTTCTTTTTTCTAATTCTTTGTTAGTTTATGCTTGAAGTAAAGAATTGTCAAAAAGAACAAGTAAATATCACACTTTAAATAAGGAATTAAGAAAATTGTAGAAACTAAGCATACCCATTAAACAAACAGATCAATAAAACCCAAAGTATTGAAGAAGGAATTCATGCTTAACGATCCAACTAGAGAGAGAGAAAGCTGATCAGTGGCTTGGTCTAAATTTTTAGGAGGGAGTCGTATGTGCCAGTGAAAAATTGAAACTTTAAATGTGAAATGGAGAGAGTAGCAAATACATTCTATTTTTTCTATCACGCATAAACTAACAAGTGGGTTTTGTTCTTCTTCAACACTTAAATAACAAATTTTGGTTGTTGTGTATGCCGCTTTAGTACCCTTTCTTCTCATTCTCCCCATGTGCTTCCTTTTACCTTTTTTTTTTTCATTTTTCGATTATGCAGAAAGTGAGTTTTTGGAGAAGATTTAAGCTTTCTCAAATTCATTGAATTATGTTTTAAAATGAATAAATTAACACCAGAGGTGGAGATCATAGAAATACACGAAAGAGAGGTGAGGCGGAAAGAGCTGTACAATTGCTTATTTGCAAACGTTTCTTCTCCATTATCATGTTTTTCATTCAGTTAACAAAAATAAACTACAAGTAATTAGGAAAAAAGAAAAGAGATGACAGTCCAGATTTTTATTTGGATTATCAATGAGAGAGATAGAAAGGGTAGGAGAGAGACATGGTCATTGGGAGTCTTTATTAATAGAGGTATCGGAAATTGAAAATGTTAAATCTATTTGAAAATTTTAAAATACCCTTATTGTCTTCAAGAGTTGTTAAAACATATTATGGAGTTATTGGTCTAAATAAAAGTGTGGACAATATTAACTTACACTCACATATGGGTCTATGTTAGGATTTCCTATTAAATAATTGCTACACTAAAAGATGAATCATATAGTATTTAATGATATAAATGATTTTAGATTTAAGAAATATTTGTGTAGGTTTTAGAAACAACAAACGTTATCAATATGATGACATAAGTGATTTTAGGTTTCATGTATTTTTGTGTAAATATTTTAGGGAAAAGTAACAAAAAGTCTTATTTTAAATTTGAAATTCTAAAAAAGTTCTAAAATAATTTAACATGGTCAATAAATTTTATTTTTAACTTTATTTAAAAAAGAAGAAGTGGTTTTACAACATAATAATATATAATATCAATTTTTCCCTTTAGTTATCAAATCATCAAATTTTATTTTCTCTTAAAAAATCAATAAATTATGAATGAAATCTAACTTTTAAAAAAATGAGAATAAATATCAAGCCTAATTAAAAAAAAAGAAGAAGGAAGTTTCAAGTTATCAAATTCATAAAAATATAAAATGGTTGAAGTTTAATACAAAGAAAAAAATAAAAAAGATATTAGAGAGAAAACAAAATTTAAATAAATAAAATTTTTATTTTAAAAAAAATGTAAGTTTAATTTTTTAAATAAAAAATTTTATTTTTTTGAGTGAAAAATTAAAACTTGATTGCTTGATAACTGAAATGTAAAATTAGTATTATATGCATTATTATTGATAAAATAATTTCTTAAAAAAGAAGAAGTTAAAAGTAGAATTTATGAATTATATGAAATTATGTAGGACTTTTTCGAAATCTGAAATTTAATGCAGCATTTTTTGTTATTTTTCCCTAGTGTTCAATTGGCCCAGCAATATATATGCAAGTCTTTTGCAACGAACCAAGGGTGGTAGCTTCCAACAGACCAAAAGTAGGTTGGAATAATTTATTTAACTTTTTTTTTATTTTTTATAACTGGAAGACACAAGCATAACCAAACCGAATAGAGCAATAGTGGCCCCCTTTTCCGTCGACTTTCACGAACTACGGTATTGCTGTTTCTTCAGGTGATTTTTTAGGGTGGATCTTTAGCGTATTGAAAATCCTTAGTTTTCTGAATTTGGTTCTCTAAATTGTTTTGTTTGTTATTTTATTTTATTAGTTGGGTATTTGATGCATTCTTTGGAACAATTTGAACATTGAGGTAATTAGAAGTGACAGTAAAGCATAATATGAAACTGGGCTATTTAGAGGTCGAGATGAATTATTCATAGGTTGGGTTTTAATTTAGATACACTGTTGTAGTATTGTCTATCTAGCAAAATTGTATGACTTTGTGACTTGTATTATATATTGAATTTGAGATTATGTAATCACTTTTGTCAAGTAATTTGGGATTTGAGGCTTAGTTGAGTTGAGTTGAATTGTAATCATTTTTGTCATCAGAAAGAAGACGGGATACTGAAGTGACTATTTTCTCTGCCAGTCGAAAATTAGTTGATGGGATGTTTTAAATATGAAGATTCAAGTAGTTGTAGTTGGCGAAGAACATTCAAAAGAGAAAAACATGCTGGGTATTCTTAGTTATGACCATCTGGAGCTAGTATGCAGACATACATGGAAGGATGTGAAGACTTAATAGGTTATTTTGGAGAAGTTATACGAATCGTGGAATGAATGAAAAAGATTTTACACATTGTGATGGGATTAAAGGCTTACCGAACTATTTTGATTGCTGAAAGGACATAGTACCAGAATATCCTTGCCACTTAGGACATAAAAATGACAGGTTTCAATCTGACAACATGGAAAAGCCTGTGAATAAACTGCCTTGCCTTGTGTTTTACCTGCCTGCCATACCTTAAGTTAATTGGTGGATGCAGTGCAGATATATAGGTCTTGCCTATTTAATGTCGTTGTGTGTGGTTTGTGGATCATGAAAGGGGTTATATTCCTGTAAAGAAAGAATACCAATTAATAAAGGAGAGGAGTTTTCAGGAAAAGAAAGGAGATAATTCTCTTTTTATCTTTCCAGTATTAAAGTACTTCCATTGATGTAGTATGTGGGAATATATATATTAGACATAACTTTCTTATAAATTATCACAATGTTTTGCTGGTTTGTGACCATGGTTGTTGAATCTAGGTTCGAATCGTGAATCAAATAGGTAATATGTTTTGAACCACGAATTGTACCAAACTGTGAATCTTACTGTTCAGTAACAAAAATCAGATTCAAAATGACAAGTATCTCAATTAAAATGAGTCAGGTACTTCAAAATGATAGTTTCATTTTTCTTGCTGTTAGTGACTTAGCGGATGATTGGATCTTCGTATATGATGTCAATGAAACATCAAAATCTAGTCAGTGAATATATAAACAAGGAGTTTAGAAAACTTGCACTTGGTATAGCTGATGTGTGTGTCTATACCATATTAGCATCTGACGTAAGTTTCATGAACTTCATGAAACATTGAATTGAACAAGCATGTAGAAAGTAAGT
Organism: Quillaja saponaria; assembly: GCA_029379385.1. Taxonomy (NCBI): domain Eukaryota; kingdom Viridiplantae; phylum Streptophyta; class Magnoliopsida; order Fabales; family Quillajaceae; genus Quillaja; species Quillaja saponaria. The sequence continues at coordinate 9,654,484 of CM055606.1, forward strand.
TACTTAGAAAATAAGTTCTCTACATCTCTCTATTTCTTAGATGCATCATGCCTATTCTTCCTGTTGATATGAATTTAGGGTGCATGATTGTTAACTCTAGCTATGTATATTTTGCACGGTGCATTCACAAATAATAGTGCTCTGAAAGTTGGGAAATTTCACCTCATAGGATTTCTGCTGCATATGGCTAACTTTTCAGAAATTTGCTATAAACAAACAATATCCATAGAAAATCTCTCCTTGCTAAATATACAAAACCTTGGCATTTGTGTCTTATCCATTTTACCTTTTAACTACTTTGGCTTTGTTGTCTGGTAGAATGGTGACCATCAAGCAAATATACTGAAGTTTTATCAATGGGAGCCTCTAGTTTAGGAAGAACTACCATCCTTTAGGAACTTAATGTGATGTACCTTCTTCCTTTAGTGGAATTATCATTTTGTAATTGCCTCTTCAATGTCAACATTCCCTTCTTTTTTTTACCGAATAAAAATTTCTTCATTCCATTTTGTTTATGTAGGCATTGTCATGATGGCCAATTGTCCAGCTGTAGTAAGAGTTATTGTATATTAATATAATTACAAAGACACATGTATTCATTTTTGAACTATAGTTGCATATGTCTTTCAGTCTATCATTTAGTCTTTATTTTACTTTTTCTAATATATTTAAAGTATTTGTTGATTTCTGATTCCTCTCTAATTTGTCACTGTCCTGTGGAAGGTCAAGTCTATTTGCTTCCATTAACTGAGAGCTGGTCTAATAATCAATATGGCGTATGAGATGACTGAAATAAAAAGTAAGTATGTGATGCCAATTATTTTTTCAATGGTGCATGAATATCTTTTTGTTCTTCATTACTGTTTGCTTAGTTTTGCACTGAAACTATTGACATAAGTTTAAATATTTCTTGCATTTAATATTGGCCTCTGGTTTATTTGGCTATTGAAAAATGTGATGTTAATAGAAGAGTGGAGAGGGAGAAAGTAGGGAGAAGAGAGACAGAAACAGAGAGTTGTTAACTTATCCTTCTCTATGAATCTGTATATTTATATGTAGGTATATGGTTACACCCAAAGAATACCAAAAGTTCCAAAATACTCTTAACTCTTCAAACTCCCTGCAAGCTGGAGTGTAGATATTAAACATGGCGAGCTTGTGACAAATATGATTAACCTGCTCCCTTCCTGGAGATTTAGTAAATTAGCAAGTTGATCTCAATACATGACATAACCAGTAGTCCAGTAGCAACAATAATCCACTGAAGCTTTCAAGAATAAAATGACAATCCACCTCAATATATTTTGTGCTCTCTTGGAAAACAAGATTGGAGGCAATGTGGAGGGCAGCCTGATTATCACAAATTAACTTCATAGGATATGACAATTTAATCCTAAGTTCACCAAGACGTCATATTCGCATTGACTCACATATAGCATAAGCCATATCTTTAGAAGAAGATCTTCACTTGAATAGGCAACAACACTATGTTTCTTACTTTTCCATGACTCAAGATTTCCTCCTACCGAAATGCAGTCCCTTTAGTAAGTAGACTGTCTATCCAACAAAGAACCTGCCCAGTCAGCATTAGTGAATCCCTCTGTTTTAATATGTCCATTATCTTAAGATACCTTAAAATATGAATAACAACTACCTAATAAGCTACGGGAACATAAGAATCAGTCACCACGCTAACAACTACCTTGATTCCCATAAAGCCTTTCAAGTTCCCCAAGCTTTTGGTATGAAAATGCTGTTGCAAATGAATCTTTATCATCCCCAGTAACTAGGATATCATCAACAAAACTTAGTGGTTACCATTACAATGCTTCAAACCAAACTCAAGTGCTATCTCAATAAAGCGTCGAAGCCATTTCTGAGAAGACTATTTCAGTACATACAATGATTTCTTTAGTCCATACAAACCTTGGCTTCCCCTAAGTGACAAACTTAGCTGGTTACTCAATAGAAATCTCTTATTGCTAATCACCATGAAAAATTCCAGTTTAAAATGCAGCAAGAGAAATGAGTAATCTGACATATGCAATTTGGCAACAGGAGAGAAAGTATCAAGATAATCAATACCATTAGTTTGGAGCTAGCTTTTGGCCACTAATCGACCTTCAGCGAGCTACATAACCATTTGGATGAACTTCTCTATTATAAATCCATCTGCACCCAACAATTGACCTGCAAAAAATTTTTGTAACCAAATCCCAAATTCTATTTTTCTTTGAAGTGTTTGTTTCCTGTACTATAGCTGACCTTAATATTAGAAATGAAAGAATGCCATGAGTAAACATCATTTAGGGATTGGATTAGTATTTCTAGTGGGTGTTCTTTATTCTCTCATCTCTTGAACATTCTATATCCAAAATGACCCCTCCCCCGAATCTTTCAGATTGTGAGACACATTAAAATTAAATTTAAGCCCCGCTAACTATGGATATGATGCCAGAAATAGACTCGATTAATCACTCTTCAAATCAAATTAGCAAAAGCAATGTCTCCTTGCATAATATGGATTCCAAACATTCATGATCTGGATGTGACGATCATTGGAAAAAACATTAGAGATAGGATGGATAGCACAACTATGCTTACCTTTTCGTCGGACAATAGGAAGATCCAGCTCTGAAGGAATGAATGGAGTGGAAGGAATAACAGACTGAAAGGGCACTGGATAAGTAGTTGAGAATTCCCATGCACAGGCATTGCAGCCTATGGTTGATGCAGGATCATTAGTGAACACTGCTCACGATACAGTAGCAGTGTTTTAATATTAGAATTTTAAATTTTTTTATTGTTATTAATAGTCTCATAACTAGCATGTGATCTTTTAATGAGCTTTGATGGTTTAGAATAGAATGGGATTTCTGTAATCAAGGGCTCCAATTAGAAGTTGACTGTAGTGTATAAAAGACATCCTATGGCTAAATTCCTGCAGCCATTTATCATTATATTTCAGAAGTAGAGGTTTCGAACCCTAATGCTTTATTATTACTGTTCCAACTTCAATCTTCTTAGTGTGTTGCCTACTGTTCTGCTTCTTGATTTCTGTCCATTCTGTCTTTACCTCACCAATAGTGGTAGCCTCTTGGATCTTCTTAGGAAAATACTGCAAATGCATTTCAGGTTTAGAACAGATGATGGAGCTGGGTTTGTTATAGTGCGAGTGACAACATTTAATAGAAAATCATTATCTAAGTCTGCAAGGTAGTGAGTATTGAAAAGTAAGGAGTAACTTGTAAAAGGTAACAATGGAAGAAATTTAGACTCACTTCAACTCTGGAGAATAACATCGCTAATTTTTCCAAGTACAAGAATAACCCAGAAAAACACATTTAAGGGCTTTTGGATCAAGTTTGGATACCCCAGGACATTGATCAGGCGCAAAACAAACATATCCTAATATCCAAACACTCAAAACTCTCAGAAGTTTCTTTTATTTGTGAACACTTCATATGTGAAGATTTATACTAGATTTTGTCAACCCTTAATGATTGAATTCCTCTTCTCAATATGACACTATGGATATTTTTATAAAACCTGATGCTATTTTCCTCTTGAAATTTGTCAGCTGTTTAGTTGCATTCTGAAGAAGTTCATTTGAGAATGGGCTACATATAAACTATTGATGTAATTAGAGAATATATTATGTCTTGTAAACTTTGAGATTCTGACTAAACTGCAGAGGTTGGGTTGGGTCTGATCGGCTTTGGCATCTTTTTCTCATTTCTTGGTGCAATTCTTTTCTTCGATAGAGGTTTACTTGCACTGGGAAATGTAAGGCTTCCTTCTAGAATCTAAATCCCATTAGTTGTCTCTCCTTTCCATAGAATATAATAATTTTCTTTGCCTTGTTGATTGTTTCATTTTGCTATTAGATTTTTTGGTTGACCGGAGTAGCCCTATTGCTTGGCTGGAATTCCACATGGAAGCTCTTCACCAGTAGAGCAAATTATAAGGTACAGTGAATGAGCAAGATATATATACATATATGTTACTGTATTTGGACTTATGTGTTGAGCAGGGGAAGGAGGAGAGTAGTTTGATGTTTAAGATATGCAGTGTTAAATGAAAACCTCTGGCATTTGTAAAACTGCCTGAACTACATCTGAACAAATTATAAACTCTCCTTGACAGATAAAGTAAATGTCATCATGTAATACTAATGCACTGCAAAAGAAGAATCTGCACTAGGTATGTTAGATCAATACCTCAGTGGGTTGTCAGACAAAGGGGAAAAAAAAGATGCATGCTTCAAAATTTGACGGAGGCCATGGAACATCCTCAAGTTATATTGGCATCCTGATTAGTGGATAGCAGTATATAAATATAGTGAAACATTGATTGACTCTTGTTGGTTATCATTACCACTTTGGAACTGTCTTTGCACTTTATTTCTATTTGTACATTGGCTAATGAATGAACCATCTCCATCACTTCTTTACGATTTGATATTTGATAGAATAGTTTTTGTCGGTAGAAACACTTTGTTAAAAATAGGCCTATAACTTGTTTCTTTCCTGTTAACCTTCATCAACCTATTTATCCTATTTTTCTAGTGCTATATAAATAGACAGTGCATTTTTGTAGTACTTCCTGATTCCAAACCCATTCGCTATGTAGATGGTTTTGTGGAAATAATACCATTTTCTCTTCTCCTGAGGGAAAATATCTATGTGGTATCGGCTTTTAATTGCATGTAGTTGTTGAGTTAAAAGCATTGAAAAGAAAAGGTGGTGCTGTATGAGTTATGTTCTATCAAAATAAAGGTATCCTATATGGAGATTAATCTACATGATGTTTTTCTTTTGCAGGGATCTGCCTCTTTTCTATTGGGTCTCTTTTTCATTTTTGTTAGGTGGCCAATAGTTGGTATGATCTTCGAAATATATGGTTGTGCTATTCTGTTCGGGTTAGTTTCTGGCTTCTTTCTAAGCTCTAATAAACTGACTTATCTATGATACTCATTTGGCCTATTGAGTTGGCGTTTTTACTTGTAGGGGTTTTTGGTCATCTATCAAGGTCTTCCTGTACCAAATTCCTGTTTTGGGATGGATTATACAGTACCCTTTCCTGGTGAGTTCTATAATTTTATTTGTGCTATTCTGGTTTTTGAGATGTTCTGGAAACTTTACTCCCTGTTTAGTTGTGGAAAAAAAGGGTTGTTTTCTTGAACACTTGTCCATAGAAAAGAAAAAAAAGATTGAGATTTCAAATTTAAATATGGTATTCTTCAATTCCCCAACAGAAAAACGTCAGCTGACTTTTAATAGGTGTTAGAAACCATCTTAGTTAATGTTTTCACTGGGAAACAAGATATTCCAATTATATGAAATTGTGTCAGTTTTTTATTGAAAAATAGGAACCTAGAGATAGGAATGAAGGTTAGATATGGAAAATAGACAAATGTTTTCAAGACTACATGAGGAGACCCTGCCTTGGTTGGAACATTGTTATTCTAAATGGAGACACTAGAAAATGTCATTGAGGTATTAAATTCGGCAACTGTCGTTCTATTTGGAAAACCTTGTTTCCCAATTTCTGATAAGCAAATATCACATTTGTACATAAAATCACTACAAATTTCAGTTTTACAACAATCCAGAGCAACGAAGGCAGAAAAACTTAATAGGTAAATTGTACAAAATGAGATGTTGGATAATTAGAGGAAGTTTGTAAGTAATAAATTTCACAGCCATAATTGGGCCAGCACTTGTTACTTAAGGTAACAGTCTGATATTACCTTGATTTAACTTTTTCTAACCAAACTTGTTTTATACTTAGTTTCAACATAAACTGAGAAGATGAATAATGATCAACTTGCTTAATAAATTCTGTGACCGTGCATGCTTAAGCAGACAATAGTGTCATTACTCATTAGACAGGTGAACTGTGTTTCTTAGGATCATGCCTTTAATAGATTCTTATAGATAGCTGATTGAATTTGCAGGTTCTTGATCGCATGCGAAGATGATTTGGTTGAGTGCCTTATGACATTTTCTTGCTGCTAATGAAGTTGAATTCTTGCCATTCTTTATGCTTCTGATCTCCGTGTGATAGAAATACAAAAATTAAGCGGCCTCTTATCAATTCAAGAATTTACTGTTGTGCACAAACAACATAGGATTAAAAAAGTAGCAGTAAAGAAGCGGATTTTCCACCTGAGACATCAATTGTAGTTATTATCATGAATCTCTTTCTTTGTTTGTTTGTATAACTGCAACATGGAGATTGGCAGATTGGTCTTAAACGAGCTTCTAAAGAGATCCTGTTGTATCTTTTAGTAGAAGTTCTTGTATGTGGTTGTTAAGAAGCCAACTTAAATGATAGGGGTGCAAGGGACGTTACAAATTACAATTGAGCTTGTTGGTAAATTTTAAATGGCATAAATGGGGCTTTAAGAGCCATTACAAACAGAAACCAGCAATAGGGGAAGAGACCCTTTTCAATGATTATTTAGATTAGCTTACTGTAGACATTGATAAACGTAAAAGTGTGAGCTTATTGAATTTTGACTATACGGATAGATATTTTATTTTTCATAGGATTAATCTTCTTCATCATTCCAATAGCAATTATAGTAAAATTACTGACATTAGTAGCCGAACTCGAATGATCTCTTTTATAAAATTTGAAAAATATCAAAACATTTCAAAACGCTTGTATTCCATTTAAATATATATCATAAGAGACCCAACGAAGGTGCATAAAGCAATTGTAATCCGCAAATTTTGTGAATCTACCTACACTTGCACAACAAGAAAAATAGGTATTAGCAACCACCAAATTTGGTGGCAAATAGGGTTAGTAATTGAATTTCCAACCCAAGGTGTTGTAGCAAAAACAAAGGTTGCTAAAGCAACCAAATATAATTTTGGTCTCTATTTGTGATAGAAATTTGGGTTGCTAATTTGGTATTTTAGATAGAATTTTTTAATTTTAGTTTCTAAAATTCAGTTTCAAAATCAGTTGTTAAATGATTGGTTCATCAAGAAAATTTTTGTTGCAAATTCGGATAATTTTTTTTTTTTTTTTTTTTGAGAATTTGGTTGTAAAATCAGTTGTTAAAATTAATTTGAATTATTTTTTATATCTACTTTTTATAAATTCAAGAAAATAAAATTAGTTGTTCTTGTATTAAGATGCAAGAAATTACCAAAACTTCTTCAATTCATAAAATTGTCACATTGTATTATACCCATAATTCATATATTTCAATACAAAAATTTAAGTACTCTTCGTTTCAAATTACAAGTTAACTAGTAACAACAAAAGTTGCTCTCCACTCTTCCAGATCAAAGGCTGGATGAGATAATGGATTCTCACCATATTTCTCAATAATTTGTGCATGATATGATTTCTATAATAAACATGACATAAGTAAATGAAAACCTTGAAACAACTTATACTTTCGGCAGCAGAAAAAAAAAATCCCATTTGGTGCATAACACCGAAATAGATTATCTAAAGCACTACGACTAGGTAAAAAAAGATATACACAAATAGACAGTTCGGTCATTTCCTAACACCAAATTGTATAGCCCCAGTTTTCGAGTGAAATATCAGCATTCACCATTCAGATATTACAGATAAAGAAATGTGGAAACAACAAAAGCTTACTGTCAAGAAGATAATAGAAAGAATCATACTGATCTGATTCCGTTGCTAATAGCCTTTTTTTTTTGTAGTGTCGTAATATCTTAGGTTGGAAATTTTTTTTTTTGTCAATTTTCTCTTTTAGATATTAATTTAAAAATCAATTTTAGGAATCTCGTAAGTAAAATATAGTAAATTATGTAATATAGAAAATTAAACATAAAATAATGAAATGTAATAATTATAATAGAATTATAGATAATTAATTAAATAATTATTATTAAATTTATTTAGTATTTGAATTTTTTTGTAATAAATAAATAATTAAAATTTAAATATTGTTTTTAATCAAGTTTGCATGGCAGCTGATCTAGATAAGAGACATAAAAAACACCATGGCAGGCATATGACATCCCTCTTTGGAAGAACTATCTAAGTCTTACAAAAATACTTGTTATCTAAGATATTTAAGTGTTTAGAGCTGAGAAGAAATTTATATGAAAAAAACATGGCAATTTTGCAAACTCTGTTACAACTTATGCTAGATGAGTGTGATTCTGAAAATCTAGTGACATCATGTAGGATCTATGTTTTGGATAGTATCAAACATTTTTTAAACCTGAAAGGACAACTATTGAACCGTTGTCAACTCAAATTATATATATAGTAAAATTTGACAAATTTATCAAGATAGAGGGAATTTTTATAAAGTGGTCGACCTTACTAAATTTAAAAAAAAAAGAAAAAGAAAAAAGAAACACATATTGACTCTATTTATCTTAACAAAATAGGTTAAACTAATTAAATAATTATCAATTTTATTAGATTAGAAAATAATATTAAATTAATAACCAGCTGTGGAGCTAGACATTTATTCTTCGAGGGGCTGACTAAATTTTTATATAAACATATTCAATTATAATAATTACAAAAATAAGAAATAAACAATTATAAGAAACCCAATAACTCATAAGACATAATAAAATTTTATAAGCTACAAAGTTAAAAGACAAAAATAAATATCCTCTAAATATATCTTGAGTTGCTTAAATAAAATCTAAAATTGTGAATTACGCTCTTTCAAATTAACAAATTGATATTTATTTTTTTTCACAATTATTTATTTTAAACTAATAACAAATAAATAGAATATATTTAAAAATTAAGAGATAGAATATACTTACTTGTTATTGGTTTAATTCTCAAATTTTGCTGATCAAGTAAAAAAATAAATTTCTTTTATATCACTGTTAGATACACTCAATAATTGTCTCGAAAGTAATTTTGAAATAAAAAGAAATTCAAATTATATTAAATTTTTATATACTTTGGGTTTAATAATATAATCTTCAAAATAAAATTTTACCTATTTTTTAAGGTAGAAATCTATTATGTCCTTTAAACCAGGATAATGGTCCCTCTCTAATGTCAAGAAAGATTCACTTAAGAGAAACCTTAACTTAATGTTTTATAAAAATTCTATTGCTTATTGGGTTTTAAGTTTTAACCCATTAGTCTTGTCATCTTGTAGTATAAAAAGTGAAAATGTTATACATCTTTTATTTTTGGAGAGGTTATGATATTAAATGAGAGAAAATAAAAAGCTAAAAACTAATTTTATATATATTAATATTTTAAAAAAAATTTGGGGGGTGGGGGGTCATAGCTCCCTCTCGTCCCTTAAAAGATCCCCCTTGTTAATAACATATTAAAAAATATATAAACTTTAATAGGCAGAAAATTGAATTAGTATTTACTTTGAATTCTAAGAAATGTAGATTATCATTACATTTACTTTTGATATTTGATACTAATATAATTTTTTTATATGTTTAACAATTTCAAATCATTTATGCTATCTATAAAGTAGTTTTTAACGTGTTCAATTTTAACTAAAAATTAAATAAAAATAATTACTATATCACTAATTTAACTTCAAATTTATTTATTTATTTATATGTTTAAATATTATAAAAAAATAAATATTTATAAAATATTAAGCAATATCAAATGAAAATGAAGATCTAGTTCAAAACTAATATAATGAAATTTTTTTAAAACCTATATTGGCTTGTCAACTTGTGAGAGGTATGTATATTTACTTTTTGATGTCTGATCTGAACTATAGGATACGTTGAAGTATTTGTAAAAGGAAAATCCATCTTTATATTGGAGTGTATGAAAAAATTATGCTTTTAGTTAAGAAAATCTTGACACTCGTCAAGAACGTGCCATCATTTTGGCAACAATGGTCCTATTGGGTTAAAGAATATCTGAGGCACATGTCATACTGCTAGGTGTTTAACTCCTAACTAAAAGCTCTTCGAGATTAAAAGTAGTTCGTTGAATGCCTTAGGAATCTTTGAGCATTGCATGCCTCAGTGGTGTGTCATGGTGACCTGCTTTTAATTTCTTTGGATTTTATATTAGTAAAATAATAAAAATTTGAAATTAATTAGCTCGGAGTTGGAAAAAATAACACAAAACGACGAATAAATTAAAAGATAAGAAAAAACAATATGATAAATATATACTTGACCTGTACCACACTAGTCAAAAATTCAATCCTAGTAATCAGAATCACTGATCTGATCAAGCTTCATAATAAAGTTCAGTGTGTAAGGGAGAAGACAAGAGGACAGTTGGACAAATAAATTTGCTGCTCAGTGAATCAGTGACAGATGAGCCTCATTTACTCCTTCACTCTCCCTCCCTCACAAGTCACAAGGGGTGACGGTTGGGGTCATTCTGAATCTCTTAAATTGTCATTATTATTTGTATACGTCTGCTTTACAAGCTCAGCTTCTTGTTTCACTATATATATATATATGGAGTGTCACATTCTTGAATGCAGTTACCAACATTGGGGAGTACTCTTTTCTCTTTCGCTTCTTGTAGTTTCTACTATTTGCAGACTGAAGAAATGAAAGATCTTTCATGTTACAATGTTGTTGTTGTGTTGTCTCTCCTCCTACTACTGATTGGCAACTGGGTGGTAGCTGATCATGATGTTGTGGAAGTCAAAGATGATAAGCATTTCTTAAGACGCCCACATTTGTTAGGAGGAGGTTTAGGACATGGTATTTACCGGAAGGGCTTTAGGCATTTTGGTGGTGTTGGTAGTGGCGGTGGTCTTGGTGGGGGTGGGGGTCTAGGTGGGGGTGTTGGAGGTGGGTTAGGAGGAGGCGGCGGCCTAGGTGGAGGAGGTGGCCTAGGTGGGGGTGTTGGAGGTGGCTTTGGAGGAGGTGGTGGCCTAGGTGGGGGAACGGGTGGTGGGTTAGGGGGTGGCACAGGGGGTGGCTTAGGTGGGGGTGCCGGTGGTGGCATAGGTGGCGGTGGCGGTGGTGGAATAGGTGCAGGTGCTGGCGGTGGACTTGGTGGTGGTGCTGGTGGAGGTCTTGGTGGGGGTGGTGGTCTCCATCATGGTGTTGGTGAAGGGCTAGGTCATGGTGTTGGTGGTGGGATAGGAGGGGGAGTTGGTGGAGGAGCAGGTGGTGGTCTTGGTCATGGTGGTGGCTTAGGACATGGTGTTGGCAGTGGAGGAGGACTTGGTGGTGGGTTAGGACATGGTGTTGGTGGTGGTCTTGGTGGTGGTCTTGGTGGTGGAGCGGGTGGAGCGGGTGGAGGTGGTGGTCTTGGTGGTGGAGGTGGGCTTGGCGGAGGTGGTGGAGGAGGCTTAGGAGGAGGTGGTGGTGGAGGGCTAGGTCATGGTGTTGGTGGTGGGATAGGAGGGGGAGTTGGTGGAGGAGCAGGTGGTGGTCTTGGTCATGGTGGTGGGTTAGGACATGGTGTTGGTGGTGGAGTCGGTGGAGGTGGTGGTCTTGGTGATGGAGGTGGGCTTGGCGGAGGTGGTGGTCTTGGTGGTGGAGGTGGGCTTGGCGGAGGTGGTGGTGGAGGCTTAGGAGGAGGTGGAGGTGTTGGTGGCGGTACCGGAGGAGGAGGTGGATTTGGTGGCGGTGGCGGCGATGGTGGTGGTGTTGGTGCAGGTGTTGGAGGTGGTTTTGGAGCTGGTGGAGGATTTGGTAATGGTGGAGGTGGCGGTGGAGGTGGTGGTGGAGGCGGTGGTAGTGGAGTTGGTGGTGGTTTTGGATTTGGTGGTGGTGCCGGATTTGGTGGTGGTCACTAAAACCTATTAAACATGGTTGTCTTCAGAGTTCTTAAGAGCTAGAGGGGAATAATTAGGAGTCAATATTCTTTTGTCTAATTTTGCTTTAGAAAAGCCATGCAATGCCTATAGGGAACTTTCTGAATGAAGTTGCTTTCTTTTGCTTTTTAAAATCGAAAACAAGAAAAAAAAAAAAAAATTATCCAGGAAATGAGAGGATAAGAAAAGAGATGGTGGAATGCAATTTCTTTTTTAATGTTTTCACTTCCTCTTGCATACATGGGAAGACGAGCTTGCAAAACAATGTAATGTCTAATTTTTTTTCTTCTCAATAAATATTCTATATCGCTTTTATACCATGGTTAATAGTAGTAGAAGGGGTTAATTCACAAGAGAACCAGATATCAACACGAATAGAATATATTATTCCAAATTTCCCTGCTATATAACAGGCTTGTCAATGATTTTTGGGTGAATTTTGCTCATTTCAAAATTGAACTTAAATGAATTCATACTAAAGGTGACGATAATATACAGAGAGGTTACACTAAAATGGGCACATAGGAAAAGGAAAAAAAAAAAAAAAAAAAGTCATATGCAGATAATGAAGAACCATAAGATAGAATTACAAGAAATGCCTGTTTCCATAAGAAATTCCAGAACCATTCATTAATGATAATAGAACTCTTCGCAAAATTTCCTCCCGTGATATGAGTTACCAATATAACGTCAATTCAGTAATTGAAAAACAAAAGGGGTTAATGCTTGCAGTCAAATATATATATATTTTTTGGTAGAAAGCAGTCAAATATTTTTGTTAACTAGTACTAGGGTGCTTTAAGAGAAATTATATTTATAATCAAATTTTAAATTTCATTTGGTTCTGGAAAATCATTTTAATTTACTTTTGATTCAAGATATATTTTTTTATGAGAAAGAGATATTTATTAATACTGCACATGTAAATGATGTTTTAATACGTTAAAGCAATGACTATTTGTACAATTAAAAACACCTAGAAACATTGCCACCGACACTGACCTTGGAAAAATTTCTGCTTAGATCTCAATCTCAAAAGAAACTGATTTGGGTAATCTCTGCCCCGGGGAAGGATTTGTTCCTTTTCAATGGATCCTTCTTTTCTCTCTCAAAAGTATATTTTATTGTAAAAAATAAAATATAATTCGTTCTTTGATTTAGAAACAAATCTTTCTTCTGTTATTAAAGAAGAGGAGAGGCTGGGATCTAAAAACATAGCATATTTATTGTATAAAAATAAAAAAAAATACCACCATTTAATATCCATATGGTCAAACTTACTGATAGCAACCTCAGTGCTATATCTCAATCTCAACGATGACTCAAAGAACATTAGAGACCTTATTTAATTTTACTATTGCATTGGTCAAGAACTTTTGAATTCATCTTGATAAGGTCACATAGAACACCTTTCTATATTGGGAGTGGCAAAATCCTTTTAACTACAAAAAAAATCATTATTTATATCTGTTAAATATAGATGTAGAAAGTTAAAATATAGACGCAGATAAAGTTAAAATATAGACGCAGATAATTATTTGTGTTTGCACACAGATGTAGACAAGCAGACACAATAAAACTAGACTTAGATGTAATTTTTTATATTTGGGTAGACACATACATTATTTGCTTTTGTGCATCTATATTTGTGGAACAGACGCAAACTCTAGCCATCAATAATTGTCTGTCACGTATCTGTGCCTATACCCCAGACGTTGAAAGACAGACACAATTTGTTTAAATTGTTTGTAATTTATTTGTGTCTACATGTTGTAAATGCAAAAATAAAAACGTAAATGCAGATATCTAAATTGTTTTAATTAATTAATTTATTTTTACTTAATTTTGATTTGTATAGATGTATATACCTGCTTAAAGATAATTTTTTTATTTAAATCCAAATTTAGTATAAAAAAACTATGCTTATTCTGCGCCTATTGGTGTTTGGTGTGTGCCCTTATTTCCCCTAATGGTATCAGAGCCATTGGTTAGGAAAGATTAGAAGTAATCTTAAAATATCTGTTTATTAATCTTTAAAGTTGAGAAGAAAGTCCAGGAAACGAAGTCGAGGCATCTGAAAACCCATGCAGTCTATTGAGTTGAGGACGTTAAGGGTTGTATAAGTCCTTTGACAATTTACTTTTTTGACTCGAAGTTTTAATGATTGGTATTTTAAGAAAATTTTCTAATTCTGTTAATTTTTTTGGTTCTAGTTCTGATAGTTTTTCTAAGAATAATAAAGAAATTATATTAGTAGAAAATATAGAAAAAGAATTGCAAAATTGGAATTTGCCTTAAATTTTCGATAAGCATATCTATAGGAAAGGAAGTTTTAATCTAAAACAAGACTATATAATCAAGACTATGGAAGAATCGATCTCCCTAAAAGAAGGTCAACACACTTTTAAACTATTTTCTTCTAAATTAATAGAATAACATAAAAAGAAATTTAAGTATTTTCACATAGAAATGATTCAAGTAGCATTAAAACCTTTAACCAGGTTTGGATTAAACACTTCAGCCCTAATATTTGTCAGGAATACTAGACATAATAAGTTCTCAGATTTCTTATTAGGATGAATAAAATCAAGTTTTTGCAATAGTCCTATATACTTTCGCTGCTACCTTAATTTTTCAACTTGTTTAACAGATCAAAACATAATGAATGCCTTAAGTTTAAACATTCAATCTCATGATTTTGATATGTTACCAGAATATGAAAACGTAGTTCTAATATATAGAATTTACTATAAGGTTATGAATACTATAGCACCAAATGATAGGATCGAATCTAAAAGAGGCAAAACTACACTTTTTATAGCTAATCCAGGTAAAACCAATATGATTATCCCTAAAACAATAACTTGGGATCAGGTAAAGCTTTCTGAAACTTGGAAAATAGACCAAAAAATTCTACAAAAGAAAATAGGTACTAGAGACTTAGAATTGGCTATAAAATACACTGATGGAGAAGTAAAGATAAAATTCTCTTCTAACAAAAAAATTAGGTTAAACCTAAGAGAATTTTCTAGAAGGATGTCTACTTCTTCTTTTTTCACAATTGAAAATAAAAGAAAACAGGTAATAGAAGGAATCATAAAGTCAAAAGATCATGTTAGCCGTCTTTAATATCAAGTAAAGACACCTTTAGAGCAAGGGTTAAAGTCACTATCTAGGGATAACTCTCCAACCCCTTCTAAAAAAAGATACAGTGTCTATATGTTATCCTCTAAAGAGTCTCTCCACCATTTCACTAATAAACACAAATAGTTATACACTACTTTTAGTAAAGAGAAAAGAGATTATTGGATCTCGATGCATAAGTAGTATATGGAAAATTTTCATAAACAATAAGCATTTTTTAATTGGCTAGAAAGAGCATTTAGGTACCATAAAAAAAATTAGTCTGATTTTGAGAATCCTCAATTTTTAAATGTATTAGAAGCTGCTTATCAAAATTTTTTTACAAGAGAAGGAAAAAAACATTTCTGTCATTCATCCTCCAGAATCCTCCCTCTCTATTAAAAAATCAAAAGGAGAAATAAAAACTAATTCTTATTCTGCTATACCAAAAGAAGCCTCCATTTCGATTGCCCTAGTTGAAATATCAAATCAAAATGATTATACGAACTTGTTTCTTTAATTCTTAGGAAAGCAATCCTCTAGGATAGAAAATTTTCTTATTCTAGAAAAATCTTCTTAGCAAATAGTTTCCCAAACTTCAGGGTCTTCTAGCAAACAAACTCCAAAATTAGATCCTATTGTGATGAAGCCTCCACCTGAAGTAAAACTGAAATTTAGAAAATAATTCAAAGTTAATGAGAAAAACTTTGTAGATGAATTGGTAAACATGATACAAAAATTAAACCTGTCAAAAAAGAAAAGTGTCAATATGTTGAGTCAAAATCAACAAGGACCATCTAAACAAGACTCACATCTAGAAGTTAACAAGCTTCACTGGAATAAAACGATGCCTACTGCACCATCAAAGATGTACTACCCTCAACCTTCACCTTTAAACCTCCAGTACTAGAATAATGCGATTCAAGATAGTGTCTAGTTTGATGGTAAGTCTATTGTTGAATGGAACATAGATGGTCTACCAGAATATCAAGTTCTCTAGACCACAAAGCACATGCTTATGTATGCAGTAGCATGTAGATCTAACGGAAATAATGATAGAGAAATAGCCCTAACATAATAAGTAGATTTACTGGTCAGCTTTTAGGTTGGTGAGACTTTCATCTATGTGAAATCTCTAAACAAGAGATTCTAAATTTTGTAAAACAAGAAAATGAAAATCGGGTATCTGATATAGTTAATACTTTAATCTATATAATAATAAATCATTTTGTAGGAGCTAATATGCTTAGACTGGACAGATCACATGAATACTTAATAAATTTTAGATGTCCAGATTTGTCCCATTTTCAATGGTATAAAGATATCTTTTTTCCTAGAATTTATCAGAGACCAGATAGCCAAGCTAATTTCTAGAAAGAAAAATTTTAGCTGGTCTGCCAACAGTATTTGTAGATAAAATAAGAAACAAATTGAAATACAAACATGGAGGTATATTACCTTATAGTAGCTATATTAATGGTGAGTTAGCCTTAGAAGTCAT
Organism: Quillaja saponaria; assembly: GCA_029379385.1. Classification (NCBI taxonomy): domain Eukaryota; kingdom Viridiplantae; phylum Streptophyta; class Magnoliopsida; order Fabales; family Quillajaceae; genus Quillaja; species Quillaja saponaria. The sequence continues at coordinate 9,670,857 of CM055606.1, forward strand.
GTTTGAAGGAATATCGTTATGTAACGATATCAGATTAAAATGCCAAATAGATAAAGAAAAATTAAGTGAAAAAAGAGTGTTAGGAAATTTTTGTTATGTGAACAATTTGGATATCCTACAGGAAGCCAATTCAAATAGTTAAAAAAGACTTAAAATTTTTAAAAGAAGTTCTCTAATAAACCCGATAAGAGAAAACATTATAAAAAAGATGTAAAGGCAAAAAGAAGTTATTACGAATCTAGGAAAAAACCTGCAACTAAGGAAACTAATTATAAGAGAGTTCCTATATGTTATAAATGTGAAAAATCAAGTCATTACTAAAATAAATGTAGGGTTAAGAAGAAGATAAATGCTCTCTAAATGATTAAAAATGTTCTTGTGTCAAATCTTGTTAAAATTTTTGATTAAGAAAAAGAAGAAACATTTTTTTTTATAATAGAGCAACCAAGGTTAGAATCTAATTCAGACTCAGAAAAGAATCTAGGTACAAGTCAGACAACTCTAAAAAATTTAAGTATTGTATCGATAATGATTGTGATAAATGTATCCTTAAATCAATAAGATTAAATAATCTTAGTCTTAATGTATTGTCTAAAGACGAAAGTCTAATCTTAGACTTAATAGATAAAATTTAGGACCCGAAAAAGAGAAAATTAAAGTTTAAAAATTATATTCAAATGTCTTCTCGAAGCAGGAATTCAGAGATAAAAGGAAGTATAAAAGACGATTCTTATTCTTTTAAGAATATAATTGAAAGAGTAAAAATTGTCAATACTTCTTCCAAAGATCGAACCATAACTGATTTAAAATCACAGATAAATGAAATAAAAGAAGAAGTAAAAACTCTAAAAAGAAGAGTTTCGATTTTAGAAGAATCGGATGAAGATCAGTTTCAGGATCTTTTATGGGAATCTACAAATAAAGAACAACATTAAGAAACCGAGAATAAAGGAAAAGGTCTAATAATACAAGAGCCTGATGAAGGATCTGTTAATATTCTAAATGATCCAGAAGGATGGGTTTGTGCTGTAGATCTAGTAATAGCCCAAAAATAGTTAACTAAAGTAACAATTGTAATGAACAATGAATTTAGTTTTCAATCTATAGCTCTAATAGATTCAGGAGCAGATTTAAATTACATCAATGAAGAATTGATACCATCAAAGTATTTTCAAAAGACTACTCAAATCCTTCATGCTATTGATGGAAATCGTCTAATAATAGACTATAAATTATCAAATGCTGCAATCTGTAATAATAAGGTTTGGTTTCCCCTACCCTTTGTTCTAGTACAAGGCTTAGCCCAAGAAATAATTTTAGGAAATCATTTCTTACACATGTTATTCTTTATATCTAAAATTGACGAGTCAGGAATAGAAACAATGATAAAAGGTAAACAAATTAAATTCGAATTTGTTGAAAAACCTAGAATATATGAAATAAATCTAATGAAAGATACTATAAAAGGAAAAGAAAAATTTCTAATGTCTCTAAAAGAAAAGATAGAATATAAAAAAATTGAAATGCAACTAAATTCTTAAAGCTGCAAAAAGAAATTAAAAAATTTAGAAACAAAATAGAGAAAATAATGTATGCTGAAATTCCTAATACTTTTTGTTATAGGAAACAACATATAATTGAATTGCCTTATGAGCCAGATTTTTCTGAAAAACAGATTTTTACCAAGGCTAAACTTATTGCTATGGGTACTAGACATTTAGAAATCTGTAAAAAGAAAAATGAAGAATTGATAAAAAAGAGATTTATAAGAAAAAGCTATACTCCTTAGAGCTGTCAGGCATTTTATGTCGAAAATACTGCTAAGGTTGAGAGAGGAATTCAAAGGTTAGTGATTAATTATAAACCATTGAATAAAGTCCTAAGATGGATAAGATATCTAATTCTTAATAAAAAAAGATCTGCATAATAGACTCTATGCTGTCAGAATATTTTCAAATTTCATATGAAATCAAAATACTGACAGATTCAAATATCAGAAAAGGATAGGTACAAAATTGCTTTTACAGTACCTTTTGGACATTATGAATGTACTGTAATGCCATTAAAAAAATGTTCTTTCTGAATTCCAGAATATTATGAATGATATTTTTAACCCTTATTATGAATATATAATTGTATACATTGATGATGTTTTAGTGTTTTCTTCTTCTATTGTAAAATATTTTAAACATCTTCATATGTTTCTGAATATTGTCACCAAGGCGGGATTAGCAGTATCGACAAAGGAAAAAAAAATATTTCAAACTGCTATTCGCTTTCTAGGTCATAATATTCATAAAGGATCAATTATACCTATTGATAGAGCTATTCAATTTGCTTACAAATTTTCTAATGAATTAAAGGAAAAACAACAATTAAAAAGATATTTAGGAAGTCTGAATTATGTTGGAGAATTTTATAAAGACTTAGCTTTAGACTATAAATTATTATGTACAAGACTAAAGAAAAATTCTCCTGAGTGGAATAATAATTTCACTTGAAGCGGTTAAAAGAATAAAGCAAATAGTTAAAGAACTTCCTTGCTTATGTATTCCTCACCCAGAATGCTACAAAATTGTTGAAACAGATGCCTCTGAATTATGCTATAGAGGAATCCTTAAACAAAAAATTGCTAATAGAGAGCAATTAGTTAGATTTACCTCAGGGACATGGAAAGGAGCTCAACAAAACTATTTTATAATAAAAAAAAGAAATATTATCCATAGTTTTGTGCATTACTAAATTTGAGTTCGATTTGTTAAACAGAACATTCTTATTAAGAATTGATTGTAATTCTGTTAAAGATATACCTCTGAAAAATGTTAAAAACATTGCATCTAAACAAATATTTGCAAGATGGTAAGGGATTCTTTCTATTTTTGAATTTGATATAGAATTTATAAAAGGAGAATCTAATTCATTGCCTGATTTCCTAACAAGAAAATTTTTGCAGGAATCCTAAAGGAAAATGAGTTATGTCCTTTTAAATAGGTTTTCCTGCAAAACAAAATGTCTCTATTCCTAATACTGAGGAATTTGATAAAGAATTCATATGTGACTAGGATTATGATGTAGCCCTTCCTTGTAAAACCAAGGATTTTAAATATCCGTACATCCCTCTATCTTATAAAAAAATAGTTCTAATTGTGAAAAAATATGCTAATTTAGTATCCTATTAGAGGTCCGTTCTATCTTAACAATCATTTTTCTCCTGAATTAGAGCCCAAGGGTACTTTATACTATTTAAATATCATTGTGAATACATAATCTGTTTCTAATAAACCCTGGATAAGAGCAAGGACTAAATGGACTTATTCTAAACTCATAATTTAAAAAGTTATGAAGTCCGAGGAATGAGGTATGGATCTCTACCGACAGAAACAAATAAGAGACATAAATTGTTTTTCTTGGATATACAATTATTTCGATTATATGGCCACATGGGAAAATTTGCTTTTATTTGAAAATAAAGCAAGAAAACATAGCTGGTTTCTCAGATTCACTTTAATGAGGAACTTTCTCATAATACTTTTTCACAATGGTTTAAAACTTGGTATTTTTTTAAGAGATTATTTCCTATCTCCTTTCCAAAATATATTAATCAATATTGGATGAGATTTTGTGAGAATAATAATCTCTAGAACCTCAAGATAAAATAATTATGTTTGCCGCCTATTATGAAATTTCATGGATAGTAAAATAGGAGTATATTATAAAGGATTATACTATTTCTGCTTTGGGGATTAATGAATCAGTCCCATGATTAATCAGAAGAACCCAAATCAAGTGAAGAAATAACTTTTCTAATTTTGAAGAAAATCTTAATAATTTCCAAAAGTTAGGGATCTTGAAGTCACAAGCCTCAGCCTATAAACCTAATTAAAATGAAAACAAAAAAAATTTAGATATTGTCAAGGGCTTATTAGCCTCTTCCTCTAAAGAAGATGTCCAGCAAGAATTCTTAAAATTTTTGGAAGATAATAGTTTAGATATGAGTAAGGATGACTTGGCTTATTTCCAAAATTCAAAAGATCCGTTTAATGAAGGAGTAAAAGATTTTATTGAATGAGGGACCCATCCCTGATTTACTTTTGAAAAGCAAAATTCTACTTTTTCAAAGAATATTCTACTTTTCAAAAAGAAGGAAACTTTTGTTGCAAAAGTCCATAAATTATTAAAGCTAGAGGTTACTTTCTTAATGTTCTTTTCCCACTTAATTTTTCTTTATCTATTTAACATTTTATTCTGATATTGTTACATAACGATATTCTTTCAGACACGACTTCTAAGGCTAACTCACCATAACTATAGCTACTATAAGGTATATTACTTCCATGTTTGTCTTTCAATTTGTTTCTTATTTTATCTGCAAATATAGTTAACAGACTAGCTAATTTTTTTTTTTTCAGAAATTAGCTTATCTATCTGGTCTCTGATAAACTATAGACAAAAAGATATCTTTATACCATTAGAAATGAGACAAATCTAGATATCTAAGATTTATTAATTGTTCATGTGATCTATTTATTTTAAGCATATTAGCTCTTACAAAATGATTTATTATAGTATAGATCAAAGTATTAACTATATCAGGTATTAGATTTTCATTTTTCTTGTTTTACAGAATTTAGAATATCTTGTTTAAAGATTTCAGATAGATAAAAGTCCCACCAACCTAAAAGTTGACTAGTAAATCCACTTCTTATGGCTATGGCTATTTCTCTATCATTATTTCCGTTAGATCTATATACTACTGCATACATAAGCATGTGCTTTGTAGTCTGAAGAACTTGATATTCTGCTAGACCATTTATGTTCCATTCAACAATAGACTTACCATCAATCTGAACCTTATCTTGAATCACATTGTTCTCGCACTGGAGGTCTAAAGGTAACGGTCTAGGGTAGTATATATTTGATGGTGTAATAGGCATCGATTTATTCGAGTGAAGTTTATTAACTTCTAGATGTGAGACTTTTTTAGATGATCCTACTTGATTTTAACTCAACATATTGACACTTTTCTTTCCTGACAAGTTTAATTTTGTCACCTGTTTACTAATTCATCTACAAAGTTTTTTCTCATTAACTTTAGATTCTTTTCTAAATTTCAGTTTTACTTTAAGTGGAGGCTTCATTCATGATAAGATCTATTTTTGGAGTTTGTTTGCTAGAAGACCCTGAAATTTGGGAAACTATTTATTGAGAAGATTTTTCTTGAATAAGAAAATTTTTTATCCTAGAGGATTGCTTTCCTAGAGATTGAATAAACAACTTTGTATAATTATTTTGATTGGATATTTCAACCAGGGCACTTGAAGAGGAGGTTTATTTTGGTATAACTGAATAAGGATAAGTTATTATTTCTCCTTTTGATTTTTTAATAGTGAGGGAGGCTTCTAGAGAAAGAATGACAGAAATATTTTTTCTTTCTCCTTTAATTTTTTTTTGATATGCAACTTCTAATACATTTAAAAAGTAAGGATTCTCAAAATCAGGCTAATCTTTCTTATGGTACCTAAATGCTCTTTCTGGCTAATTAAAGAATCTTGGTTTCTCATGAAATTTTTCCATATACTGCTTATGCATCGAGATCCAATAATCTCTTTCCCTTTTACTAAAAGCAATGTAGAACCATTTACATTTATTAGTGAAAGAGTGAAGAGACTCTTTAGAGGATAACATGCAGACACTGTATCCCATTTCAAAAGGGGTTGGAGAATTATCCCTAGAGGGTGACTTTAATTCTTACTCTGAAGGTGTCTCTACCTGATATTGATGGTGGTTAACCTGATCATTTGACTTTATGATTCCTTCTATTACCTATTTTCTTTCATTTTCAGTTGTGGGAATAGAAGAAGTATACATCCTTCTAGAAAATTCTCCTAAGTTTAACCTAATTTTTTTGTTAGAAGAGTATTTTATCTCTACATCTCAATCGGTGTATTCTATATCTGATTCTAAGTCTCTAGTTTCTATTTTCTATTTTCTTCGGTGGAATTCCTTGGTCTATTTTTCAAGTTTCAAGAAGCTTTACCTAGTCCCAAGTTATTGTTTTAGGGGCAACTATATTGGTTTTAACTGAATTAGCTATAAAAAGTATAATTTTGCCTCTTTTAGATTCAATCCTGGCATTTGGTGCCATAATATTCATAACGTTATAGTAAATTCCATATATTAGAACTACGTTTTTAGATCTTAGTAACATATCAAAACCATGAGATTGAATATTTAAAGTTAAGGCATTTATTCCTCCCTTTGGCGAATTGCCATAAAATTGTCTCTTCTGTATTGTTCACCTTGATGTTTGTTCATATCATATTTTCCTCGTTTGGTATTGTCTCTAGCTGCATAGTTTCGTAAGTATCCCCATTGGATCAATTCTTCAATTTGATCTTTCAATTGCAAGCATTCATCCGTGTTGTGCCTGGGCCCGCTATGGAAATTACAGTACCTGTTCTGATCAAAATTCTTAGGATTTGCTCTTTGTTTGGTGGCATTTGAAAAAATCCCTTATGTAGTTCAACCAAAAGTATCTTAGAAGGTGGTTTATTTTAAAGGTTGGTAACTGAGGAATCGGCGAGGTGGGGAGCGCCACTGATGTCCAGTTTTGGATCCTTCTGTCTTGCAGTGTTCATTCTTTCCTTCTTGTTGACGAGATGATTCTTGTGAAGAATTTTTTCTCCTGCTTGGATTATGGCCCACTCCTCTTCTTCTGCATTGATGAATTCTTCCACCCTTTCTATGAGTTCTTTAAAAGTGAGTGGTGTTCGCTTGTTTATGTCATAACAAAAAAAGGATTTTCTCAGGTTTTCTTTAGTATAGTAATAATAACCTGTGGGTTTGCGTTCCTAACTTCAAGGACTCCATTATTGAAGCGAGCCATGAATTCTTCAATGATTTGTTATCTTCTTGTTTGATGTCCAGCAAGTTTGTAGCATCTTTTTTTTGCTTGCAGTTTATCATAAAGTGCCTTTGAAAAGCCAGAATGAGTTCGTCAAAAATTTTGATAGAATTTCAGGGCAGGTGAGCCAACCATAATCTGCCTTTTTCCTTAAGTGCTGCTACAAATGCCTAGCACATCACTTGTTCTGGAAAGCCATTAAGCAACATTAATGACTCAAAACCTGTGATGAAATCAGTAGGGTCAGGCGACCCATTATACTGCTCTGATGTGGGGTTTTTCAAGCCTTTAGGTATTCGAAAGGAAATTATGTCTTCCGTGAAAGAGTGGTAAGCTAGTTCTCCTATAGTGGTCTAGAGATTTCCTTCTGACTGATTTGATCCTTCTTATCCAACTCTTCACATGGAGGGATAACTGGGAAAGTATCTCTAGCCTGAGTTTCTTTCTCATCATTGTTTGCTCGATCATCTCCGGTCTTGGGTAGTTTTGGATTATTTAGGGGAACTATATTTATTTTGTCAGATAAAGCTTGGACTGTTGTCATAAGTGTTTGGAATTGTTGTTGGGTGACAGGGGTATCATCGGTGATGGGCATAGGTGGGATTTGTGGTGGTTCTATGGTTCCAGGCTCAATTGGTGTGTTATCCTCATGCTGATGTTCTGCCATAACGTATTTGAATTTTGAAGAGGAATGAAACGGTATGTTCGCGCAGAAGGTGCCAATGTTAGATATGGAGATGTCTAAATCTTTTAGCGGGGATTGTGAAGGAGTTCACACTTGACTGAGATGGAGAAAAATGGATGAGGCTTGAGGTTGAGCTATGAATAATTATGAGCTGAAATAAGCTGAGGTCCCTGAAAAACAAACAGAAATCAGAAGTAGGGTTGTCCCTAAAAATCCTCCGAAGCTTAAATCAGAGCTAACTCAATAATATATGAAATAAGTAGAAGATGGTTGTTGTGTCTACATGCTCATCTTGGATCTCTTTATATAGTTGTAGAACAAGTGGTTATGTTTTTCCATCATTATGATCTGAATGGTCACCATATCATTAACTATCATTATTATGATTCGAACAGTTAGTCACCGTATCATTTACATATCAGTTAGGATCATATTTAAGTCATACCATTTATTTTATCGGTTCATTATGTTATGCCACGTAACTTTGTCATTGGAGAGATTCTCTCCTATATTAACACATGCTATCTAACACCTTTAACTTCTTTCTAAGGGTGAGATAATACTATCCGATTCAAGAAAGTGACACATGAATTCCGGTGAGCTACTTATTCTCTTTATCCTAATTTAGAGAATTTACAATAGCATTTTGCTATTGTGTTCTAAGTACAAGACAAAGACATGATGAAACGGGTCTATCTGTTCACTAGAAGAAGATAGAGAAATAAGAACCAAAACTTCAAACAAAGGAATAATTAATTCAACAATCACTATAATAATGATGTTCCACGTTCCTAAATTGTCAACTTTGGACAATCCAATGAAACAAGTGAATTCAATGTCCAATTTATAATAGCATGAACATATGAATTAATTTGTTTTGATCATTGAACGATAATATATTTTGAGCATGAACATATAAATGAACATATAAATTCATTTGCATGCATGATTAATAATTAAAACTAAATTTCTTACACAAACTTTTTAATCTAATATTATTTATTATTGAAATTAATAATTTGGTAACCCTACTTTTTTTCCTTATAATATTACTATTTACCTTTTAATACTAAATTTTTAATTAACTTAATTTATTACTTTCATATGATTTAATTAAAACAACATCCCTTTACATATTCATTTATAACTAATTTTTTTTTATTAATTTATTAATTCTAATTTAACTAAATAAAATTTTTTATCACAATTCTCATAAAATTGAAATTTTGTTAAACCTACTTTCTTATGGTGTTTTCTTAATCAATGGGTGGACGGTTGGTTAATAACTCTTAGAAATATAGTTATTTTACATCTTTTTATTCATACTATTTTAGTGATGTTCTAGAATTTTAGTTGGTTATTGCTTAGTTTTTAGTCAAATCCTAGTTAAGTCTTTATTGTCTTAGGATGATGAATCCTAGTTAATTTAGGATTTGATTTGGTGTTTTATATGAGTTCTAGTTTATTTTAACTAAATTGGTGTGTCTTGAAAGTATAATACAAGAAAGAGTCCTTTTGGAAGTCGAATTGAAGGAGGCAGCAGGTTTGGCGCCCCAGCGCCAAGATGAATTCAAGGTGGCACCCAAGCACCAGAACATGGGTGCACTAGTGCCACAACCACTACCAGACTCTCCTGTTTTGTTGATTTTTGAGGCCGCAGCACTGGCTTGATTCTTAGTCTGAATTGAAGTCAAATTAAGGGTTTTGAAGCCTATAAAAGAGAGATTAATTTGGGGATTCAAAGGAGACAATTGGAGACACAATTGAGCTAAGATTTTCTAGAGAAAAGGGAGCTATCAAGAGTGCAAGAAGGCAAGAGGAGCTTGGATTTGAAGATTGAAGACTGACAACCTATCGATTTTCTATTATTTTACTTCTTCTTTACTTTTCTTGTATTTCTTTGATGTCTACATTTTTTGAATTTATGTTTATATTAGGTAGCATGAACTAATTATTCTCTAGAGTTGCAATTGAACTCAATATGTAGATTAATGATTTTTATTATTTTTTGATTACTTAGGATTTGGTATATGATTTATTTATTTCATTCTATACTTAATACTTCTAGTTGATTAGCTACCAATTAGATTGATTAGGAAACCTTAATCTTGATTGGAAAAGTGAATTAAGGGTTAGCCTTGAATGATATAACACTTGTTTGAATTCAATCACAATATTGTTTGAATTTAATTTGTATATAGGATAGGAATATACCTATATGCCTTGTGTAGCCAATTTATGTATGATCTTAATGAGTTTTGTTAAACTTAATTCTCATAAGAATATAGTGAATTGGTTAAGTAAGATATATATTTATAAGTCATAAGAATATGACTTATAATTGATTGAGAACCTTAGGTTAATAATTCTATACGATAACTAAGCATGATAAGATAATAATATGTCATGTGAAGTGTTGAGGGAAATTGTAATTCTAGGCCTTTAACAATTGAATTCTCTAATTTAATTTGTCATTAGTTAGATTTAGTTTAAATTAGCTTTTCAATCATAATTCGTTTGTTTGAATAAAATTTGGATTGTGTTGATTTTAAGACTTAGTTAGATATTAGTGACAATTTCTCATAGGAATGATACTTTGCTTACTCTATATTACTTGAAGACGACACATGCTCTTACGTAGGTAAAATTTGTATAATTGGTCAATTTTGAAAATTACGAAAGCGAAAACTTTACTCTATACCATTTGGTATATGATATATATGTTTTAAAACTTAGTATGAAAAGTGTCTGCATCACCAATTCAATCGTTAGATTAATCAGTGTTGAGATAGTGATATCATAATTTAAAAATAAAGTTATTTATATATATATTTTTAATATAAATATAATATTTATATGCTATAATTTAATACCAAACAAGAAATGAAAACAACAAATACAAAATATAAATAATAACTAAGAGGAAAAGAAATAGTCTAGTACAAGTTTATCTCCTCTATTATGTTTTGTTTTTATTTGTTTATTTTTTAAATTTTGAATGGCCCGAGTTTGTAAAATACTATTGGGTCGTCGGGTCAAATGGGTTATTTGGGTTTTTCCAAGTCTAGACTGGCAATAGTTTGCTTGCTCAAGTCAATCCTTATATAAAATAGTATTACAAAATATATATAGAAGAAAGGAGAATGGACGAGGACAAAATCAAAGGAAAAAAAAAAACTATTCTTTTGTTAAATTAAAAAAATAATATTCTTTCAATTCAATTCACTCAAAAAGTGTTGAAATACAAACAATATGTTTTTATATTTATATTTTAAATCTCTAAATATGAATTAAAATTTATTTGAAAAGAAAAGATTAATCCAAATATAATATTAGGTATTCTTTTCTCGTTCATTTTATTATGTATTCCTCCGTTAGAGTGTAAATTATCCACTCTCACGTGCTTCCTTTAACAGTTTATCATCTTTAGAATTTTACATGCTAATAGAGGACATGTGTGACGGTGAAGAACTTACACCCTCATAGAGGAGTAGATACTAAGAATAATTTGATACTTTGATATAGGAAAATGTTCTTAGAAGAATTTTACACATTTTCCTTTAAAAAAAAATATGATCACGTGCGAGAATGTTATTATAACAAAAGAAACTTATTCACTATCAATAAAAGAAATAGAAGAAAATAAAATTGAGCATGTGCAAGAGCATGCTAGTAAATCCTATAACTAATAGCCATGCATTATTTTTATATATTTTTATTTTAGAAGAAACTTTATTCCCCTCAAACTAAAAATGAGAAAAATCAAAACAATATAATTATTTGTTAATTTTTTTTTTCTTCAAGATGAGATTTGTCTCACTTTTTTATTAAATCATTTTTTGTTGTCTTTTAGATAATAATGATAGGTTCCCAAAACAATGGAGTAAAACTATTAAAATCTGATTTGGCCAGTTGAGGTATCCTCTACATGGGTAACTAGCAAAAGGGCAGTATTTGATCAGAGAATATAAGCTCAAAAACTGTAAAAGAATAATGTTTGAGAGGATAACTTATCTTGTTTTGAGGTTTTGAGCCTCTTTATATGAATTGTGTCGAAGTATTAATCACAATAATAATGACGTATGTTTCAATAATAATTGATGATAATGACATCCGTTATAATATTAATAACGACAGTTAGAATTCAGATTAGTCTGACATACTTATGCCACATGTAATAATATCTTTGGATTCGTACAATCCTATTATCACTAATCTCCAACTCCTTCTCCCAAAAGGAGTTTAAGGAGCGTAGAGACTTGAACTAGATGTTGTGGACCATATACCTGGGTCGTGCCCCCACATGTGGGTACAATTTTTGTGCTATTTTTTTTGAAATTTTGGTGTTATCACAAATGTGATGCACTTCTGGTATAATAATTTTATCATTGGTGTGATGCTATGCTGTACAAGTTGTAATCCACCTTGTAACTTAGCTTACTTCACTCCACCTTATTACTCCTATATTTTGTGGAAACTGAGAAGTTTGGGCTTGTTATGATAGCAGTTTATGCTTAATTTTTTCTCGTTGATAGGGTATTAATAAATAGTTGTATTCGAATTATACTTAAATAAATATCATACCTTGTTTTGAACAATATGGATGAAAATATGAGATGTTTGTTGATGTTATAGCATTTTCGATGATTATATAGGTTGTTTATATACTTTTTTTTTTGTATGTATTTATTAGTATTTTATGAGTTGTTTTCTTATACGTTTCCATGTTTTTTCTAAAAAAATTAGCGTTTTCATAGCGTTTCTATATTGTTTCTCGAATTGTTTCTATTTTCAGACTTATCAAAATGGTATCTTGAAGAAAATTTTAAATCATTGCACTGAAACACTCATCCCAGTGGAAATTGGTCTTCCTTCCCTAGAATAGAGTTAGCCGATCAAGAAGATTGGGCAGGAAGTGAAAACGAGGTGAGAGCAAATCTGGACCTGATAGAAGAGGTAAGCGAACAGGCACAGCTTTAAGCCACAGCGTACTAACAAAATGCCACTCGATACTTCAATTCAAAAGTCTGAGATCATCCTTTTCAAGTAGGACGCCTGGTCCACATACTAAAACCAATTCTCTACCCGTGACAACAATAAAGGGGAGCTGAAGCGATTATAGGAAGAACCATATCAGGTTACACGTGTAGTTAGACTAGGTACCTATAAGCTAAAAGATAGGTTCGGCAAGGATCTCCTAAGTACATGGAATGTGTAACACTTACATAAATATTATTAGTGAGCAATGTATTTAATGCTTTTCTTTATGGTCAACATCCCCAGCCCTTTCACCATTACCTTTTTCATAAATGATAGTTGATGAATTTCCAGAACTAGTAAGTCTTGATCAAATGATATCTAAACATTCAAAATCAACCAATGGTGCAAGCTTCGCCTCCCAGGCGGTCTCCCTATAGACACTTACGCATTCTAGGCGGTTACCCTATAAGTCTTTATGCCTTCCAAATGATCGCCCTACAGGCCTATACGCCTTCCAGGCTGTTTGCCTTATAGGCCCCTACGCCTTCTAGCATGATCGCCCTACAGGCCTATGCGCCTTTCAGGTTGACGCCCTTATAGGTCCTTACGCCTTTTAGGCTAATTGCCTTATAAGATTGTATGCCTCATAAGCCGATTGAATTACAGGCACAATTTCTTTAAAAGAACAAATCCCAAAGGCAGCTGGAATTAGTAGAATAAACGCACCTTCTTCTAAGCTCCTTGGCACCCAGTGTAATAAATACTTGGGAGTTGACGAGAGGAATAAATCCTTTCTAAGACTATATAGGTCTAGCTCCTTAACTTAGGGAGCAAAGCCGCTTCATGATGAAATTCATTAATGCCTACCTTGATAGGCCGCGCATGAACACGGCCGCCCCTAAATGATAAGACCCTAAAATTACATCCATAAGGAAGACAAAAGCCTATACTCCAACAAAAGCATAACACTTAAGTATAACTTAAGTATATTAAAAAGTATGAAGCCATTTAGAAGGCAATCACAGCATAAGCAAAGGTTAAAGTTTATAGGAAAAAAAAAAAAAACACAATACAAGCAAAAATAATTTTTTTTAGAAAAGAAAAACGAGCAGTAAAATTACATCATAACAACTTATAAATTTAAGCCTGCACAAAGGCATCGCCATCTTCCAGCACTGAGGGACCATCATCTTTAACGGGGGCATCCTTCTCAACTTGAACCTTTGTCTTCTCCCCACTGCCCAAAGACCTACCGGAACTTTAATGTTCCTCCTCGCCATGATACTTTAGTTGTTCAAGCAGGACACTTGCAGCAACTTTTTCTCGTACTCTTTGAAACCATGAACATAAAGCGCTTCACTCTCGTAAACCACAACCTTTCTAAACTCTGGAGATTGCATGAAGTCCTCTATAGATTTTCTCTTTAAGACTTCTTACTTGGCTTCCAGTTCATCCAAGGTCTTCGCAATAGCCTCTAAATCCTTCCGGAAATGAGATTCCTTCCTGAAACTCTGGAGATTGCATGAAGTCCTCTTTTTCCTGTTCAACTTGTGCTCGGGCATAGGCTTCAGTCCCTAAATCTATTAGCAATTTGGAGATAGTTTGCTCAGCTTCCACCAATCGGGTATGCATAGCCCCGAGACTCTTCAATAGCTTATTAATCTTGGCATAATTCGTGTTATGCTCCGAATCAAACCTCCTCACATTCTCATACATAAGCCCTATGCCCTGGGCTCCCTCCAAGACCACAAAAAATATCAAAAGGTCATAACATGTGTTTACTCAAAGACATCAATAAAGACTAGTTTGGTATGCATGAATGATTTTTGTAGAATGGAATAGGAAAAAGAATGGGAATAAAATGTTGTGGAATGGAATTGTCATTCTATTTTATTTTTGGTAGTGTCGGTGTGGAATAATTATTTCATTTTATTTATTTATTTTCTATACATTTTTTAAGACATAAAAACATAAAAAAATATAAAAATTATGTTAAAAAGTCAAAAATATCCCTTAATAGATAAAGTAATAAAAGTACAACATAATTTATAAATTATATATATTTCTTAATTTTAAAAAAATTATATTACATATTTATTTATTATTATCATTAATAAATAAATAAATAATTATTACTTATATTTATTTTATTATTAATTATTTTTTTTATTTTTTTATTTATTAATATTAATATTTTAGATTAAAATTACTTAACTAACTTATTTATTTAACATTAATGATTTTTTATAATTATATTATTTATTATGATATGAGGGCTATTTTTGTCATTTGAATAAAATGAACTAATTTTTTATTATTTTATATACAAATTTTTAGATTTTATATGATTTTATTTTATTTAAAGTGATATGAAGGGTATTTTTATTATTTTATTATATTAAATATATTTAGTATTTAATTTTTTATATTTATAATATTATTAATCTATTAATATTCAACTTTTTATTTAATTATTTATTTTATGTGATATATTGGTTTTTGTGTTATTTAATTGAACTTAACAGATTCCATAGAAGTAGGAATGATCAATCTCACCCCTATAGGTGAGTTTGAAAATTCCTATTTCTATAGAATAAAATAGGTGGAATAGAATAAGTATTTTGTGACTAAAAACGTACCAAATGAAAAATGTTTATTCTATGGAATCAGGCATAAAATGAAATGATGATTCTTGTGTACCAAATCAGTCCTAAGGGTGAGCACACTTCTTTACCTTTACTATTGATTATAGAAAAAAAATGAAAGCTTTGATTCACAGGGATACTCTCTAGGGACTTCCAGTCCTCTTCCAAAAGGGTCCCACGAGCTATTTGATAAGCTCTATAGTCAATTGTACTTAGGCGAGGATTCAGTTATTCTCCCAACATCTCCTCATGCTTGCCTCGAAGCAAAGGTATCCCATTCATCCATTCTCAAAAGCTCGAGTAGGTGGAATTAAAGCCTCACCAGTATGTTTAGGTGTTGCGGGCGAGTGGTTATGGTTTGAAGAAAAAGCCATCCTCAACAGAGCCACATTCTCCCCATCAAGGAAATTGTTCCTCATAGGAGATCTAGGGTTAAGTTGCACAAGAGTAACGTCCATATCCATAGTCTTACTCTTTTTTGCCCTTCTCGAGGTTTCTTTACTAGCAGCCCTTTTTTTGGCTTCTTTCTTCCTTTTCTTCTCTTGGTAAATGTCTAAGAGCTCATCCATAGAAGGCTTCTTCCCTAAACCTTCCATATCTACAAAAGGAAAATTTACCTCAATTACATACTTGGACAAAAGCTACTAGAATAAGGTTCACAATTTAGAGGCTCTATTAAGATTTTCACCCTCCTTTAGCTTAGACCCTCTAACTTCATACAAAACCTCAATTTCAGATACTTGGAAATATCAAATTTGGGTTTAGGTCCAAGTTGCTCGGACTGCTCATGCTAGAATTTTTTTAAGCCTCATTCTTTGCATTCTAGTTAGATTGGGATTTGCCTCATTGATAGGTTTATGGTACCCCATCCATTTTTCAATCCCGTGACAACCAAGCATTGTACAAAGAAGTAACAAGGTTTCCATCCCTTATTATTTTTCAGGAAAGCCTCATAGACAGAAGAAAGAGAAGCAAAGTAAAGCCAACCCCTGTTCATAGTGGTGATTATAAATAAATGCCTAAACACAAATAGAGACGGTTTTCAAACCTTACTCATGGCATAATGTTATGAATCCTATTACAAATCTAGTATAGTGGAGGGTTATCTAGGCAGGGCATACCCCAGCAGGCATTGCACAACTTAATGAAAAACAGATGCAAGGGTAGCCTAAACCCACCCTCCAATTGCTCTTCATAAATGCATAATCTCTCGGGCGTGGTATCATAAAGTTTTAGCCTTCCCTGAATACTTAAACACATGCCCAATTGGTTAGTCTTAAAATATCTTTTTTCAACTTCTTTTAATTTTTCCTCATTAAATTAAAAACTACATTGTCAACAACATGAGCATCAATATAGGGAAAGAAATAAGGCTCTTGTTTATCCGAGTCTTCCCAATTGTCTTTGGTAAAGTTAGGACTGACTTCCTTAGTTTGAGACCAACCTTCATCCTCATGACTTCGACTTGGTATCAAATAAGTTTCACGTGTTACGGATTCAGAAAGTAAAAGTGGATAAAAACTTGAAGTATGAGAAGTTACTAGTGATGACTAGTGACAAGTAAGTTCATAAACCTTGACCGAATTATCATTCTTTTGGTAAAAATGGTATAATAACATTTTAATGATTAGGATGCTGTTTAGGAATATGAAGATGCTAGGAAACAACAATATTTGTATCTTTTTGAATGATCTAGGTAAGTGATACATTCGTAACCATTCTGTTAAAATTCAGGACGAATTTCTTTTAAGGGGAGGAAATTGTTATAACTCGATATAGTAAAATCGAGTTTTGTATAAAATTTTGGTTGTAAAATAATAAATCCATGAATAAATTAAATAAATAACAATACAATTAAACTTGTTATAACCCAATATTTTAGTGTGTTTTAAAATTTTATGTATAACTTGCTGATAGAAAGTAAATAAAATTTTGATCTAGTAAAATTAAAGTGACGGGATAATTAATGCATGTCTATATCTAAAAAATATATCTAAACTCTTTTACTTTATAATCCTTGACTTTAACCACAACTAAATTGAATAAACACATATATGTATATATAAATTTATAAACCAAGCTTAAACGTACACCACAACTTTAATAAACTTGTTGACCATTGACCTTATCAATTCATTTTCTTTTTATTTTATTTTCCTAATAGTTTTCCTTTCACTTTCCATTTCAGTCGACTTATTCACTTTTTTTTTTCCCGTGCTTTCTCTCGATTTTTCTATACCTTTCTTCCTTCCCTACTATTGCCATGAGGTTTCTCTCGGCAACCATGTTTTTACCATCCTTTGCAAGCAAAGTCTTTCCCATTTTGTCCTTGCTCTCATTAAACATTGTTAGTATTCATGGACTGCTAGCTGAAAGCCTCCAACTAGTGTTAATAACCGTGAACTTAGCTGCCTCTGTTGGTATTGCAACCACCTATGTGTGTAGGTTTCTTTCATGTTCTTCCTTCTTAGGCTATGGAGGCTTCGATTCAGGGATCTTAAGTTACCATCACGTTTAGTTTCTTCTAGTAGCAGCAATTTCTTGGCAGTTGCCCTATTCTGGCTGCGGACTCCTTTTTTGGTGGTAGCTGTTGGTGTGTGAGTTGGTTACAACTTTTTTTATCCGTGAGCTTCCTTCTCGTAGGGGTGCAGCTCAATTCTAGCACCAATTAGGCATGGCAGCAAGTTTGGAGGGTGGCAGCAACTTAGATGCTTGGTAAGAGGTGTAGGTTGCTTCTTGGTTGTGGATGTTTGATTAGTAATTGCTTTAAAATTGAAGGAATTCTTGTTGGTTGTTGTTATGGATGAAGGATTAAGTAAATTAAATTATGAATTATGAACAAAGAACATGAGAAGTAAGGTGTTAAAGAAAAAATTGGAAAGAAAAATATGTGGAAAATGGTTATGTTTGTGGGGAAAGTGCATAGCTCAAGCTTGAAATGAAGTTTAGGTAATTAGTTGATTTGAAATCAATACTTAGAAAGTGAATAAGATGGGAATTGGAATTCTTGGTGTAGTATATATATATATATACATACACATAAATGGCGGGAACTTGTGCAATTAAGATGTTTGATAAAATGTCTACAAAAAACTAGTTATAACATAATAAGTAAAACTTGGAATTTTTAAATCTTTGTGGTTAAGGATTAATTGAATTTGAATAAAGAGTTCATGAACTAAAGTAAAGAATTGTTGGTTACTTTAGTGATTTAAGGATATAATGAAATTGAGTAGTGAGTATGAATATAGGGTGATTAGTTGTGGGTAAAGTATTGAAAATGGGGGGTTAAGTGGTTATTGGAAGGTAGTAGTGTTTAGATTTTATGGTTCATAGAAATAGGATATTTTAGGTGTTTTATGGACTGAATTAGTTTAGGAGTTCTAAAGGGAAAGTGTAGCTTATGGTCTTGGAATACTATTTACAAAGTTTCGTAACCTAATTCAGGGTTAGGGTTAGGGATAATTATAGAGCTTTTTAGGTTTTAATTTCATGTTACGTATATTTTGGAGGTGTTGGAAATCATTGCTAGAATTTTTGGGTCCTAATTATACCTGTTTTGGAGGGTTTTAAAGGATAATTTAGGAGTGGGTTGCTGAAAATGAATTATTCTTAACATCTTAATAAACTATGCTGTAAAGTTTCATAACCTAATTCCCAATTATGAAGATTCTATAAGCATTGGAATCCAAAATCGCTTACTTAAAGTCAAAGGATGGAAGTTTGCAATCACATTATGGCTTTAGGTTCTGCTTTTGTATTGCATAATAGTTCAGTTCATTTGTTGTTGTGGTATAAAGTAGAGCGACACTCCTTTTATAGATTATTGTTATTGGTAACTGATTGAATGTAACCAGGTGTTTTATGCTTGTATTTTAGGTATGTTCTAGTTTACAGGGAACCTCTACTTAATTTCTAGTAAATTGTTATATATTTCAGTAAATTAACATTTGTAGTTAACTTGTGTTTTCTAAACTTTACTTTTATGCTTTGGTTCGGTCAAGAGTTGTATTTGTTTCTTTGATTTGAAATTAGGGTTACAGAGGTTTGGTTACACTTTCCTCTGTCCAGTCATGCCTCCGTGTGGGGTGTGACATCACCTTTGTGCCTTGCTTCTTCTCGAGCCACACCTGACAGCCCTTTAGCTATGGACAACAGCCCCTTAGCCCATGCAAAGCAGCCTCTCATTCTTATGGATAGCAGCTCGGCGCCAGGAGCCACTTTTCCAATTGCGTGGCTATTTCTGTTTTGGGTAGCTTCCAACTACCTCTAATTCCATTGATTCTCTTGTTTTTCTTGGAGCTGAGATCTTTTCCTTTTATTTTTGTTTAAGAATTAAGATTTAAGGAGTTTTGGAAGTATGATTGTGTACAAGGTCGTAAGAAAAATGTTAGGTAAAGTGTTGTTGAAGGATGAATGATCTTGAAATTGGTTAGGTTGTTGTTGAATTTCCATGATTTAAGCTTTTGATTGTCCCTAAATGATTCATCCAATTCCAATTTAATGTTTGAATGGTGGTTAATGTTGGGTTTCATGAGTAAGTGACACTTTGGGACTTTAGGAGAAGCCACACGCAACACCAGTAAAATTGTGAGTGAAAGATATTACCTTTTGGTTATCAGTGTGTTTTGTAATATATATATATAATTGTTGGGTAAAGATGTGTTTAATACTTTGAATTGATTATAAATGTTAAATTATGTGATATACATCTTTGCAAATTTGCTATTTAGTGTGTAGTGTGAAGGTGTGAATGATTTGTGTTTAGTTGGTAGGGCCAAAGATTCAATTTTTAATATGACTTAGAATCCAAGTGCACTTAGGATAAATTTGATTTGGTTAATTGATTATTAGGATAAAAATATTTGAGTAACTCAGCCCCGAAGAGGTTTGTGGTAGGTTATGTGCTATGGTGTGAAGGAGCAAAAAGACCCTAAGGGGTATATATATATATATGGTGTGTGAGAGCTGAGTTACTACAACTATTGATCCTTGGATGATTGTTTTTTATTTTTTTGTTATATGATTACTTGTGAATTATGTTAGCTTTATGTTATATATATACATATGGAATGTAAGTGTAGAGTGAGTTATATTGACATAAAATTTATCAAGATAATGGTTTATAATTTTATGATACTTGATGCTGGTGCCCCTTGGGTACATCTTTCACTCGTTGAATTTATATGACTCACTTCTCTTTCATTTATATTTTTTTAGCTCTAGGAAATTCTCAGACTCCTCGAACATGATTTTGATTTGATGAAAAGCTATTGTGGCAAGGTAATCCTAATAGAATGCACATTTGAAGCCCAGGGAGTGAAACATTGCAGTCACATTAGGGCTTAATGTTATTTATGGATTTTAATTTGTTGGTCATTATGGCTTGTTGTTGTTCTTTTGATAGAGCTGAGCTCTCTATTTATATCTTGTAAATCATGGTGATATTTTGATTGTATTATTCAGAGATGTTCCACTTTATGGGGAAACTTTGCCAAATTTTTTATAAAACTATACTTTTCGGTAAATATATGTGTATATATATACATTCACTTTTACAAAGGTTACTTGAATTCTTACTTTTAGCTAAAGTTTGTGTGCGTTCTTTTTTGGTTTGAAATCAGGATTATGGAGGTTTGGTTTGAAATCAGGGTTATGGAGGTTTGGGTGTCCATTCCTCCTACTGGTCATACCTCTTTGTGGAGTGTGACAAGTTGGTATCAGAGCCCGGTTTAGAGTTTCGTGACTAAAAATGTAGGATATGATTACTTTTTCACGTATGTTACCTGAGGCATATGTAGGCTTAGTAATGCATCCTAATTCATTCAGAAACTTCAAGTTGTAATTCTATAATATATTGTTCTTTGCCTTATATGAAAAATGTATATTGAATTAGTTTATGCTTGTTTTAGAGACAATCCGGCACAGTAACAATGTTGCTGGTCATTGGAGATAGCCAGATGCTGGCTCTGAGGGGCCTACCGGTCCTCAAGTGCCAGCAATAAGAGGTTGTGGTTGTAAAGGAAGTGGTAGAGGTACAGCAACTAGACAAGTCAAAGTAGTGGCACCTGATCTTAATATAGAACAGCTTGTACAGGGACTAGATATAGTTCAGAGAACTGTGGGTGACTTAGTTGGAATCTTAGCTTAACAATAACCTTAACAAGGTCAACTAAAACCTCCTCAAGTTCCCCTTACCTAGCCTCACTAAAAGGCAAATTCTCCAGTTCCAGTTTAACAAGGATAAGGGCGTTCATGACATTACACGATTTTCGAAAAATGCAACCACCAAAGTTCTTTACTGTGGATTTTATGCTGGATCCTTATACTTTCTTAGAAGAGTCTGACCAATTATATGTGGCATTAGGCCGTGACCTTGTTCGGGCAGTAGAGTTAGTCATCTACTAGTTGCATGATGTTGTATATGAATGGCATAAAGTCTTGGTGCAGTGCCAAACTGAGCTGACTCCCCTTGCTTAGCAAGAGTTCAGTAGAGCTTTCACTCAATGCATTCTACCTGAGAGTGTGAAAGATAAATATGCTCGGGAGTTTGAGAGGTTGGTTCAGACTGAAGAAATGATAGTGTCAATGTATCTTGATATAAAATTTATGATGTTTGATGTTAGTAACCCTTGGGTACTCTTTTACCCACTAAGTCTATATGGCTCACTCCTCTTTCATTTAAGTTTTTTTAGCTCCTAGTACTTCTCAAACTCTTCCAGCAGGATTTTGACTTGCTGGAAGCTATTGGGACAATGTAATCTTGAAAAGATGCACACTTGAAGCCCAGCGAATGAAACATTGTAGTCACACTAGGGGTTAATGTTATGTATTTTAATTTGTTAGTCAATGTGACTTATTGTTATTCTTTTAACAAAATAGAGCTCCATGTGTATATGTTGTAAATCAGGGTGATATTTTATTTGTATTATTAGGAGATATTCAACTTTATTGGGAAACTCTATCGAAATTTTTGTAAAACTATCATTTTCAATATATATATATATACACTTTCACTTTTACAAAGGTTACTTGAAATTTTACTTTTAGTTAGTATTTGTGTGCGTTCTTTTTTATTTGAAGTTAGGGTTACGAAGGTTTGAGTATCTGTTTCTTTGGCTGGTCATAACTCCTTGTGGGGTGTGGCAAATAAGTTATTGAAAAGTTTCAAGATTTAAGTTTGGTTTTGAAAATCAAATTTTATATATGCCCGGATATGACAGATAAAAAGGATGCCTAGTTTGTAGAGTAAAAAGAATCATATCTTATAATTGAACGAAAAGGACGGACCATGAGGAAAATATCCAGTATTGTTTTCCCTGAGAGAAAATTCAATGGTATTCGTAGAAGCCTCCACAACACCAATATCTAAACCTTCCTCTGCCAACTTTCTAAGTGTATTCATGACTAGTTCTTATACTTTTTGAATGTCATCTTCAGACCCTTCAATGTTATGCTAATTTGAGGTTGAAAAAGCTCATCCTCTACCCTGCCACTAAGAATGGCATCTCTTAGACCACTTTCCAGCTAAATTTTCCTCAGTGGAGAAGTAGGAGTACCTAACATAAGATGACCAAGAAAACCAAGGGTCATCAATCACATGCTTTACCATCTCAATGACTAATTCAGACTTATATTACAGGGTTTTCATAAGACCCCCAAAGCTCCACCCATCATCGTCAAAGGCATTAGGACTGGGGTTAAGATTTAATTGGTGCTCACTGTTCATTTGGCGAGGAATTGCTATATGGGTCTTCTTGTTCTTTCTTTCTTTTTTCTTTTTTTTGTTTTTCTGTTTTTTTTTTTAATTTTTTGCATTAAATAAGGATTCGGGTACAAATCTAGATTTTGTAGAACTGGGTTGTTTGAGAAAATAGATTTAAAGTAATTCATGAACAGTCGGGGAGTTATGGTAGCTATGAAGGAATTAGGGTGGGGGTGAGGAGGAGAGGGAAAGAAAAAATTATTTTTTTCTTTTAAAATTTATTTTTTAAAAATTTAATTTTGATACAAGTTATGTACATGTCACTTGGCTATTTTTCATTCATCAGCCACATTAGCTTTTCCTAGGTTAATTTGAATAGAATGTAATAGAAAGGACCCAATTACATTTATTTTAACATTGTAGGGACCCAATTGCAGCAATTGAATAATATAAGGACGAAAATGAATTCAAAATTAAACTATAAGGACCAAAAGTGTAATTAAGCTTTATAATTATTTGTAATTTACTAAATTAAAAAAAAAATTGAGAAATTTAATCTTAATTACTATTGATATATAGTATTAACAAATTATAAATTATTAATATTTAAAAGAATTAGAATCAGGATAATTATGAAAGAAGTAAAAAAATAAAAGAAGAAGATTTGGAGAAAAGTAACAACTAAAAAGTATTTATGTAATAGTAAAAACTCATAGGGTATTTACAAAAATAAAATTTCTTCCACTAAAATTTAAAACAACAATATATAATCATGAAAACTACATGCTAAATATTTTTTAACTCATAGTATTTAAACTCAATTATTTCATAAATTTGAGAATAACTAAAAAGTATTTATTAGGAACTTGTTAAACAAAAGAAATTTGAAAAGTTCAATATTAACTAATATTGACATATAATTATGAAAAAATAATATTTTTTTTGTATGAATTAAAAGTTAAAACAACAATATTATATTATTAAAAACTATAATCTTAGAATTTCTTTTAATTCATATTAATTTTTTAAAATTTTGATTAATAAATTTGAGAAGAACTAAAAAACTTAAGATTGTTAGGCACTTATATATATATATATATATATATGTATATATATATATATAAAATTAGAAATTTAATCTTAATTACTATTGATATATAATTATTAAAAAATTATAGATTTATTAATATTAATAAGAATTAGTAAAAAATAAATTCAATATTTCTAAAATAATTATAGTCCTATTGATAAAATAGAAAAGAATTAAAAAAAGTAAAAAAAAAAAAATAATAATAAAATATATATATATATATATATATATATTTGAAGCACAATAACAACTAAAGATAGTTATTTAATAATTAAAAATCATAAAAATATTTAAGAAAATAAAAAATTTATGTCATTAATCACTTTTATTTCCATTATTTTTAATACAATTTCATGAATAATCCTTTCTTTTTCTTTTTTTTTTTGGCTCTACCGTGATTAGGATAGTTGTCCTGATTGTGTTCTCACCTTAAGGGTGCAGTTCGTTTACCACTATACCCAACACTTGTTGGTGTAAATAATTTATTTTTGATTTGGATATATGAGAGGTGCACTTGGGCAATTGAGTATCTTGTGTGTGCAGCTGCAAGTGATAGCTCCTGAGGGTTTCTCTTTTGATATTTGTGTGTGAGGTTATTGGATGTAATTGAAATTTTGAATTTGTGAAAGTGCTGAAAATCTATAGTTAGAAAAGTAAATTTTGTTATTAAACTGGAAATGAAATAAAACCTATAAAGGAAAGGTAAGAACAAAACATGAAGAAATTAAAGTCAGTTGTTTATATATTGGGAAAATGTTTGTTGTTTTTCAAAAATAAATCATTATGATTTTCATACACCATTCTGATCAAGACGGTTATCCCTATAGTGAACCATTGACAATGTTTATTTCTTTCGATGGTGGGAATTGACTCATGAATATCTTGAGAAAAATAAAGGGCATATAGTACTAGATAGGATAGCACCCAAAAATTGATGCATTAAATTACAAATGTCATAATATTATAGCCTTCAATTAATTTGCATGGAATTAGGTGGAGACTGCATTTACATAGTTTTGGTATGTTAGATGGGAAGCTGCAGGACAAGATGGCCTCAAAATACGAGGGCATTTAAAATATCATTAAATTGGGATCATCATGTCCCAACAACAACCAAAGAAGACAGAGGCGTTTACTCCAATTTATTGTTGTCGTTGGTGCTGGTAACTTAGTAAATGGTAATCATGACCATAAAAAATATACATTTATTAACTTCACCAAAAAAAACTAAAAAGAAAAACATTTAGTAATTCTCTCTACAAAATCTAATTGCGAGGGAGATAGGATCAGTTAAGACTGTAGGCCTACTCCACACTGACATTATTTTCACTTCTCTTTGAATTTCACTTCATTTGATACGTAGCCTTTTTTATTTTTCAGTAATATCTCCGTAACTTGTACGTATGAGCCTAATTTTGTTCAGAGTTTATGACTGCCTATTTTCCGAAATGTTTTCTTGATAACTCAAATCTCTGACATTGCAAAAGCCCCTCAACTGTAGAGTTCAAACGTGCCTTACCATTTTATTTGATATATAGCCTTAATTACTAACATCCTTCAATTTCAAACATTCACTTCACTTGCACTCTACACTAGCCAAGTACCACCAAATTTATTATAATATTCATTATTTTCTATTGAATTAAACATATTTAACCTGTTTAAAACTCTCTCCTATACTCAATCTTGGGTTTTATCTAATGATATAAAAATGTAAAAACATATTTCACCTTTTAATTAAAAATACAAAAATATCAAAATATCTCTATCTTGTTCCTAAGCACATTCGTACAGGCTCTCATCCCTTCAAACACAAAGAAAACCACTGGTCAGCCATCTTCTCTCCTATCTATATTCGACAGCTTGAAGAGGGCTAATGCAGCCCCATTCTCAATGGTATAATAGTGGCCATGGCAGCTCACGAAAATCAACTGAATCATTAATTATGTAAATATATATCAAGTGGGTACCTCATGCATTAAGAAATCAAATGAGATATGGTCATTTCTAAGAACAAATATATATTGATATAATTGGCCATTCCTTGGCTAATCATAATTAATATTCTTGGTATTATTTTAAACTTTATAAATTAATGTTTGGTTGGTTAGTTAGCAGGCTAATCATAATAGGGATTGAATTAGTCTTTTACAATGGGTTGTTAAAGTTAACTATAAATTTGAATTATTTGGCGTATTTGCAAATTGGATTCAACTATAAAATAGAATATACTTAATTCAATCAAAATATGTCTAGAAATTGAGTGACATTTTGACGAAAAAAATTAGAATAGATCCTAAAATTTTTCTCTTAGAATCAAAAAGTAATTTTGTATTATGTGTTATTTAGTATATGATTTTTGAATTAATTTCAAAATTCTAAACAGTCGCGTTTCATTTATTTTTTGTACATCTTTGAATCGGTTGAAAACTTGAGATGTTGCAATTTAGGGATTTCAAAGAAAGGGAAAGGAGGAAAAGGCATGATTTATGGACGTTGCATGTAACTTTCAAAGAAATCGTAACAAACATTAACAAGACACGTTTTTATTTTAGTGATAAATGTTTCTTATTTATAAGAGACTTTTTTTTTTTCTTTTCTTTCTCATTTTGAAATATGAGATGATTCAATGTCATTAATAAATTCACATTGAGTTGGAATTAAAAGATGAGTACGTAATAATTTCTTCATGCAAGTAACGTGGTACGTATGTAGTACACAGTTCTCTGTGCAAATGAAGTATGAGCAAGCAATTAATTTCTGCTTCCTCATTTACTGCAAATTAGGGACTTTTATGATGAAGATAATGAATGCACCCACTTAGGAATGGAATGAATTGAAAGATTAGAACTAAATCGATGGCAGAATATCTTCTGCCATGGATATATGGTCATAAAATTCACTTAGATCGTTTCAACATATAGACTTCTATATATAAGATTATTTAAGAGCTCTTATTTAAAATATTTGAACTTATGGTGATTCACAATAATTTCAATGGAATATTATTTTAGAATATTTCAAATTTTAATGTTATATATATATATATTTGTTAGTAATTAGGTGTTGTGTGGTCAATTTGTGCGTAATTCAATTAATTCACCTCTTCAATCCAAATAAAAGTAGACCCTAACTCTTGTTGAAACTAAAAAATTTATAAAAAAATATTTACTTGATCTCATAACTTCTACAAGAATATTCGTACTCAAAAGTCAAACATTGTATTTTTACATTTTTAACAAAGTTTGCCCTGTACATTAAAAAAACTCCTTAAGCTACTATAGTTATCAATAACACATATCATTAAAGAGTCAGTTGTTTCACAATTTAAATTTGAGTAAATTACTCAAATTATCACTCCTGTATTAAGTTGATTTTACACAGACCTCTCTTCTAAATATTCAAGAGCAAATGTCTAAAAAATTCTTGTGGTCTTATTCTTAGGAGGTATGCATAATTTTAGTACCATTATAATAATTTATTATGTTATTATTAAAATTAAAATAAGATATAAATCAACTTATAAATTTATTGTGAATTCTTAAATTATGATAAAAATAAAAAATAAAAAATATTTTCAAAACACGATAATATTAAAGAATATGAACTTATTCTAGAAATAATTGTATTTTTATTATTATTATTAATTTAACTTTTTCTTAGATCTTATTTAAGTTGAACAATAACATTTTATTAATAATTTAATACTTGTAAAGTTATAGTTGTCTTTTTATAAGAATACACTAATTGTATTTTAAGTATTTAACTTAACTTTAAACTTGGGAGCAGGTATGTAAGTTTATAAATAGATGAAAGGTCTGTAATGTCAGGATGATTAATATAAGGGAGGTCGGAAGAATTTACTCTTAAAATTTTGATTCAATTTTATTTAGTTTTTGAATATTTATTTCTTTACCTGTATTCTTTTGCTACTATTTCATATTAAGTATATTTTTTGTTAACATATCCCCCAGCGAACAAAGCTTTTAATGGGGTAGTTCACCCGTTTTAAATCAGGAAATTAAAATGCAAGACAAAGAAGGAGAACAAATAACTTATCAATTTATTAGTGGTTAGGCCTTACTTAATTAATTAATTTATTTGTTATTATTATTATTATTTGTCCTTTTTTGCTTCTGAGGTTTGGCTGTATTGGCAAAAAAAAAAAAAAAAGACAATTTTATTGAATCTTTTACTAGTTAGAAATCAAGCATTTCAACAATTGGGACATATATATTACATACAGTGTAATTAGGTTTAGGATAATTCATTTTTTAAAAACAAGTAAAACCATCAATTAAAGGAGTTACTTTTTCTTAATTATGATTATATGTCTTGAGGTTTTTCTGTATGGCAACCAACACAAAGTTTATCAATAATTATAATTTCTTTTAAAACTTATTTATTTTACTATTGCTATTAACAAATATTATATCTATTTTTAAAAAAGGAGAAAAGTAAAGAAATAATGGCTTTATTTATCTGAAAGAGAAGTAGGTTGTTAGATCTAATTAATTAATTTGTGGAGAATTGAAGTTGGGGTAGAGTTGGATTTTAAGATGTTCATGTGTAGATTGGCTTTAAATGCCAATTTGGATCATTAAAGTGATATCCACTTGCCACTTTCAATGCTTGGCCTGCCCTCCTTTTAATGGAGTTTGATGAAGACAATTTTAGAACCATCTTAACTAGACAGAATCTTCTTTTCATGACTCCTGCAATCCACATCCAAGCCCTTAGATATTGAAATTATCCTTCACTACAATAATTTTTCTTTTTCTTCTCTTTCAGTAGTGTGGGAAATAGTGTTTGGCATCTTTTATTGTAGTATCTATCAAATGATAATGGAGCTAACAAAGCTATCATTAGCGCCAACACAATCTGTCATAAACAAAAGCACTGATAGTACTTCATCAGAATATGAAAACAACCCTTCTAGGAAGAGGAAGCTTTTCCCAGATCACCTGTTGATGAAGACTAATCAACAAGCAGTTCAAGGAAGTGTTGATCTTCAACTAAAAGACCCACTACCATTAGATTGGGAGCAATGCCTTGATCTTGATGTATATCTCTCACTCTCTCTCTCTATTCCTATTTATTTGACATATATATGTATATATATGTATATTTTTATTATGTGAAATTATAGGAAGTCTTTGCTTATGCAGTCAGGAAGACTGTATTATCTAAACAGAAAAACCTTGAGGAAGACTTGGAACCGTCCCAATGACCAGAAGCTTGACCTGGATCTCAACATATCTTCCCTTTCAAATTCTCCTGAGCAATGCAACAGCAGCACTACTAGTCCAGTTGAAGAATACAAGAAGACATCAAACAGTACTACTAATATGGTGGCATTGGCTTGTTTAAATTGCCATCTTTTAGTCATTCTGTCCAAATCTTTCCCATCTTGTCCTAACTGCAAGTATGTCCACTCTCTTCCAGTGCAGCAATCACCCCCACAAAATGTCTCTGATGTGAAGCCCACGAACACCTTCAGTTTCTTAAGCTAGTCACTAAGTACACTGGAACAAATTGTAAATCCTGTAAATTAAGAAGGGACTGTACTGGAATAATATTCTGACATCATATGACTATTGCTATTTTTTTTTTTGGTTTGCTTAAATCTTTTAATAATTTAACTACAGTGGTAAATAATGTAACTGTTGTGAAACTCTTTCTTGTAATTTACTTAAGCTTTAGAGTCTCACTTGGTGTTGACAGTTTACAATTATTTGAAGGTAAATTATCTATACAACTCTGAAACATCACTAATAATTACAACCTAAGTTGTCCATTCTAATCACATTTGATTAGGAGGTCCACGTAAGAATGTACATTTTAAAATATAACCTACAAAGAAAAAAAAAAGTACTTTCAATGCTTTCATATATATTATTCCATTTCATGTCCCACTACAAAAAAAAAAATTCAGCATTAGTGGCTCGATAAAGTTGTTTTCTCTAATATGATGTCTCTGATAATGAGTATTAGAGACAACACTTTAATCACCAGAGACAGCAAAACCGTTGTCTCTGGTAAAAACCGAAAAGTTAAACTCTTGTGGCTGATAGTATAAACCCTGTCTCTGATAAGAAATAAGATTTCGCACCAAAATGCGCAAAATTATCAAAAACAGGGACAATTGTCTCTGATGCTGTTTTATTTTCAAATTTTCATTTTGTTATCAGCAACATTGTTTTTTAAGTATCAGAGACACAGGTGTTGCATAAAACAAACTCCATTGACCGAAAAAAGAAATCGTTTGTTCCTAAACTTATTCACCCTGGGATATGCCAGTACTCCAGCTTGTCAAACGTATATGTATTTGATATTTTACCCTTTAAGAATCGAATTTGAAAGTTTAATTACTAGAATAAACATCTAAACTTGCATAAAATGAACCTTGTTGACCCAAACGAGGAATCATTTGTTCCTACAAGTCTTATTCACCTTCACGGAAGTGCGGTACTCTCAACTTGTCAAACAGATTTGTATTTGATATTTTTGTTTCCCCAGACCCAATTTTCAAAGTTAACTAGCTAAGCACCTAAACATTATAAACATACATGCATTAAGGATTTACTTACAGTAAATGGTGATGGAGAAGATGGCGCCACAAGAGTCTAGCTGTGCAGAAGCATGACTCGGTAATCCATAACTTGCTCTAGCCATTGCAGCAAGTCAAATGACATAGGAAATAGTGGTAGAAGTGACGTTGTAGCACCGATGCTTTAAACTCTATTTGAGACGGTCTACATTAGCTGGGAACCCATGCAACTTCCAACCCTATACATGTACCATGCTTCTTCCTGTAGGCTGCGGTAGCCCACAAAGTAGTTTCACC
This sequence comes from Quillaja saponaria, assembly GCA_029379385.1. Taxonomy (NCBI): domain Eukaryota; kingdom Viridiplantae; phylum Streptophyta; class Magnoliopsida; order Fabales; family Quillajaceae; genus Quillaja; species Quillaja saponaria. Next base: position 9,701,713 of record CM055606.1, read on the forward strand.
TATCGGCTGTGGACTGCAGTCGGCACCTTTAGTTTAATGCTTTATAGTGTTGAACTTGTCCTACAAACCATAAATTCTAAATTTAGTTAAATTGAATATAGAAAATATATAATATTTTTTAAAAAGATGTCAACACTTATGCCAGTAGCTTGAGATTTTGGGTTAATAATTAACCTCTCTTCATGTGAAGCTTGTTAAAAACTTTTACTTTGGTAGGTTTTCTTTCAAGTTTCTTCTCCTGCTGCAAAACAAATAAGATAATTACACAGTAGGCTTCCCTAGATATCAGCAACACCACTCCCTGCCCACTTTGTTGATAGTTGTGATCCTTCCAAAGGTCACCATTATGGTGGTGGTTATTGTCATCTGGTGGTGCAACCATAACACAGCTTCATCTCCAAACATGGAGAAAGCTCTTCCATAGGTGCAAGCACCACAGGATCCTAAGTATGCTCTTTCTCCCCCGCTCGAGTCTTCTAAGGACAATTGGGAGATACCTAGAAACATTTTAAGTAATATGTTTTAATTTAATTAATTTTATATATTTCATTTTTAGCTGTCTAAAACTTAATTTGTTTATAATTTACAAGTACTACTAGTATCATCGCAAAGCTGTAACCATATTAGTAAGCAATTGTGACATTGTAATTATTAATTCTAATATTTAAGTTTGTCTTAATTTATAAAAGTTTGCCAAATTGAGTTTATTATTCATTTATAAGTAACTAACACTACAAAAAAAATTGGCAGACCCAGAAGATCATATACTTAGAAAGCAAGCAAAGAGACAAAGTAGGGAAGAGAGATGCAAAAGGATAGAGAAAGGGATGTAGAGAGAGAAGCTTTTGGATTTAGATCTTCATCCAATACTCGCTGTTCCTTTTAGGATCTTCTTTTATTATTAGTTTTTAACTTGATCTTGGGAAATCCTATTAGTGATAAATAAAATTAGTTTTTAATGGCTGAGCTTGATGGCCATTATGTTGCTCACTTAGTAGCTTTTTGTGTTGGTTTGTATAATACTAGATGAATTCGTCCAGTGCTATGCATGTGCGATGCCCAGAATGTTTTATTTTTTATTTTGTTTTAGATTTTAGATTTATAATATTTTTATTTTATGATATTATAAAATTGATTTAAAATATTTTTTATTTTTGATGTTCTATCTATCTTTATATATTTTATTTTCATAGAATTGTTATAAAATTATTTATTACTAAATGCTCTCAACCTGTGTAATGAACATGTTAACTTATTTGTATTTATTTATTTATTTATTAGTTAAAATTATCATTTAACTCAATTAAAACATAATTCAAACATTTTAGTAGTACATTTTAAATGTTTTTCATTTTTAGTTAAAAAAAGGTCGAGTTTATAATGCATCAAATATTAGTTAAGCATATAGTTTGTGGATAAATGTTGTCCATATTTAAAAATCTTTCTCTTTTTTTTCTTTTTCCTTTCGTTTTTGGTGGCTCTATGTTTTGATTTTATGGTTTAAAATATTACTAACATTGAATTAATATTTATAGATGTAATCAATTCCACTGTCGGCTTCCTTATATATCACCACCACCACCTCCTGCCCACTTGGCTGATAGCTATGATCCTTTCGGTGGTCACTATTATGGTGATGGTTGTTGTCATCTGGTGGTGCAACCACAACATAGCTACATCTCCAAACATGGAGATAGCTCTTCCACAGGTGCAAGCACTAGAGGATCTTGAGTATGCCCTCTCTCCCCTGTTTGTGTCATTACAAGAAAAATGACATTTTCCCACAAACCAAGTTCATGGGAAAAAGGTCTAAACTTTGTGGGAAAAGGCTTACCAACAAACAATCTATGGGTAATGGTTTGTGGGTAATAACTCGTGGGTAATTCTTACAAACTTTTTATGTTTGTGGATATTTACCACAAAATTTTGTCAATGTGCTTTGTGGGTAGTTTGCTGGTAACATTGGGCGATACCCACGCACATCTTCATTTATGGGTAACACCCACACACCACTTGGTTTGTGGGTAACAATCACATACTATATTTGTGGGTATTATGTGTGGGTATTACCCACAAACTAAGTTGATTTGTGGGTAAGCTATAATATATTACCCATAAACTACAAAGTTTGTGGGTAATTGCCACAGACACATGTTTGTGGGTAATTATCCCACATTAAGCTTTTTAGGATTTACCACAAACTCGATTTGTGGGTAAAATATTCATAATTTTAATTTTTTTTAGTAAATGAATGAAACCTATTATTGAACATCCATCCATATTATCCATAAAACAAATTCATCATATATTTAAAGCTTTGTCAACATTTAACAAAAAGCATCAGAGAAACACACAAATGTCAACATATATAGTTAAACAGTTAAACAAAACCTAACAAAACTATAAACTAGCTGTAGGTTGTTATTAAGATCATCATCATTGTCATCATCTTCATGACGATCCTCCTTGCCATCTCCATGACCACCTTCATCACCATCTACACCATTAGAAGATGCCTGTTAAAAAGAAAGTGAATAGTTAACAAATTTTTTGAAAATATAAAAGAAAGAATCTAGATAAATGTATGAACTTAACTAGGTATGTAAACTAGAAACAAGCTATGATTTAAGTTACAAACTTAAACATGTGCACAAAGTCATAAGCTTACACGTTTTTGTCACTTTTACACTTCACACCCAAAACTAACCAATTTAAATAACAAACTTAAACATTTGCATAAAATCTTAACTATGCATTCAAATTGGATGTCATTTGTTCCTACAAGTCTTATTCAATGCCATGAATGTGTCAGAATTCTCGGCTTATCATTTGAACATGTTTTGGTCACTATTTCCCTTTGCACCTTAACATAAATTACTTTTAAGTCACAAACTTAAATATTTGCATTAAATTCTAACTATGCATCTGAATTGGATGTCATTTGTTCCTACAAGTATATTCAATGCCATAAACGTCTCAGAATTCTCGACTCATCATTTGAAGATGTTTTGTTGACTATTTCCCTTCACACCTAAAAGTAGCTAAGTTTTAAGTTACATTAAGTCACAAACTCAAGCATTTGCATGAAATCCTAAGCGTGCATCCTAATTGAATGCATTTGTTCCTACAAGTCTTATTCAATACTCTCTAATTATCTTGCTATCTAAAAGTTTCAGAATGCATATTTATATGAAGTTAGTTGCTTACTTGAAGTCATTCAATGATCGTAGAGTCTAAACCTAACTTATCCATCATGACTTTCATGATCTCACTCATTTCATCAGTTTTCCTTTTTTGGTAGTCCAATTGTTTCTCCTGGTACTCCAATTGTTGCTCCAGGGTGTGAATCCGCTTAGCTAAAGCAACATCCGGTTGCGATGTTACAGTAGATAATAATGAGGAACGAGCTACATTGATCTTATCTCCAAACAGTGCTCTCGTAGCACCGGGTGTCCCACATCCATAAACTTTCTCCCCTTTCTGTACTCCCCCTGTCACCTTTAACCAAATGTTTAGATCAAAGGTGGGATGAGCATTAGGATATTCTCCATATTTCTCAATAACTTCACTCATGTATTCTTCCTACAATCCCAATAAATATTAGTTACAAATTTACTTACATAGATGTAGGTGTACATATATACATATAAATATGAACATGTTAACAAAATATTTGTAAAACTAATAGAAATCATTTGCGACTTTGGGTTCTTAAATTGTCCTGTTTTTTTTCTCTTATGGCTACGGTGGAAAACTTCTAAGAGAGACAGATCATTGCTTGTATCCTTTTTCTACAAAACCATTTGAAAGTTATAAAGGAATAAAATTTGATATTTAACACTTTCATATGAAAGCACAATTATACAATTTTCTTCTTATGTTGAAGAACTGAGATTGATCCTCTAGCATGTCTAACAAGTTAGTCTTCTTCTAATCCCCGATTTTGTGTTCCTGTTTGGGAACGTTTCTTCCATTATTTACTACTTCAAATCTGAAGTAGTCCTTGCTAATTTTTTGCCATTATCCAATCGTGCATCCAACCTTCACACTTGCTAATGTCCTTTGTTCTACACATTATCTTTGTCTTGGCCTATGCATCTCTTAACATGTCCTTATATCGTTGGCCTGCAATCTTCTCAATCACAATCTTACCATCTTTCTCCTCTTGCTCTGTCTCATACCTATAGCGAGTCTAAAATATCACAAGAAATTAGTGTATTTACTTTTCCATTCAAAATAAAAAAGATACACTTATCACTAAAGGTTTAAAATTACCATAAATTGTCAATAATATAAGTCCTTTGCTATTCGAGGATACTGAGATTGGTCTTGGCATATGAGCTTCAATGATTGATATAATAGTCCTTATAGTGTCAGGATTATCAAATTCACTTTACAAAAATAATAACAATAAAAGTTAGCGTACAATAGTAAATATAAATAAGTGATAATAATATAAATAAGTTATAATAATATTAATAAGTAATACCTCTCAGTACGAATTTTAATCAAAGGTTTATCAATAGGGTTTGTAGGCGGGGGATCTAAATGTGCATATCTTCTTGTTGCAGTAGGCTCAATGACTAGAACCCTAGATGTAGACAAATCTCCAGATGTGCCTAATGGTGAGTCATGACCAGGTGACTCTGTTATATGTCCAACATCATGGTCACCTACATTATTCAAGAAATAGGGTATTTGAATACAAACTAAATAGAAAGAAATACTTGGTAAAGGTGAAATATTGACACGGGTTGACTAAGATGATGATCTAGGTAAGGTAGAACCTTCCTGAGACGATGATCTAGGTAAGCCATGACCTGCCTGAGATCATGACCTAAGTAAGGCAAGACTTGCCTGAGATCGTGACCTAGGTAAGGCAAGACTCACCTGAGATGATGAAGGTGTAGCACGGTTAGACTAAGATGATTTGCATGTAGTTCGGCTTGTTTGATTCATACTAGGTGGGTCACAAGATACATTCAACTCAGATCTATGAATGCTACGGACCATGATCATACAATAATTCCAATAACAAGTCAAACAATCATAAATACTTTACTCACGAGATAGCTGAGCTTCCTCAACAAAATGAGCCAATCCATAAGTAAGAAATTTGAGAATGAAGTCAAATGGGGGGATTGACTTAGCATCTCACCATAAAAGGTACTTAACAGAGGTAAAATTTAAGAAGCCAGTTATTGTCTATAATTACCCTAAAGAAATCAAAGCATTCTACATAAGACTTAATAATAACTTGAAGACTGTGGCCGTTATAGATGTACTTGTACCAAAGGTTAGAGAGTTAGTTGGCAGAAGCCAAAGGAAAGAGCATTATGATATTATTGAAAGAAGAATAAAGGAGAGTGGAATGCCTTTTGAGCTATATGAATGGGACCTTGACTTAAGGTGCTACGGAATAGTGATGACAAGTTATGGTACTATACATTTACAATGTATATATATATATATATATATATATATATATATATTGCAGTATGCTGATCTCTCACTAGCTGCAAGCTTAAACTTTTAGAAGAAAACAAACACTTTTTACATTTCAAGCATTTTTTCCCAAGTTAGTAAAGTCATCTTCAAATATATGGATCTCAACATATATCAACATGGTACATAAGTATATTTCTATTTCCTATAACGCATGCAAGTAACGGGGCCAATCAGAGCCTTATCTTAATTAAGTTACACTAAAAGCCCACTTAGCTCCATATAAGTTAAGAAGTTTACGTGAAATTCTTTAAGTATAGAAGAGTATGAATGCTAGTTGATGCAATAAAAACAAGCACATAAAGTGGAAAATTTTTTCCCATAAGTATACACAGAGACAAGCAAGTAATTATGAAAGTGAACAAGTGGGCTGGTCTGTTATGAGAATATTATGCATACCATTAATCTAAAAAGGTTGGCTTGATAAAAGCATAATATCGTCCACCATGCAGGCCACCACTATGAACCAAAACACTGGAAACAAATTCAAATGTCATTAATTAGTACTAAACATTAAACATTTTAGTTGTCGAGACTCAAAAAGTTAGTACCTAGTACCTAAAAGAAACAAAACATTGTGCAACTTATCAGAATATTCAATGATAATAAAAAAAATCAGGAAAGGGGAAAATAGTTTAGGCATGCTACGAGGGTACTAGTGATATATATTCTTTACCCTTACAATTATTAGATACCTAATATAGCCTAAATTGTAAAGCATCTATAAAAAAAGAAGAACCAAAAACGTATCTTGGGGTCTAACTAGTGTTTCAATGGATAAGCAAAGAACCTATACAATTTAATTTACAAACATATATATTTTGCTTCTATTGAAAATTGGTCAGTTTAAGAAAAGGAAAAGGAAAAAAAAAAACCTAGAAAACACACGCTACAGTCACAAGAATGGCCTTTGGTACCACATTTCTTCAAGTAAGCTTTGTAATCATATTGAATAACATACCTTTTAGAGCATCTTTCACAAATTCACTACTTATGATTATGAAGCTTTCTTCTAAAATTCTTTTTAATGCTAACAAGAGCACCTAATTCATGATAGGGGGCATAATGCAAACAGCTTGGCTCTAGACACACAAAAACCCTTATCTTCACTTCTTGTGTCTCTCTCTTGAGCAACTTCCAGTACCTTATTCTTGTACACTCTGAAGAAGCAACCCCAAACACCCTCAATCCGCGCCTAGAGATATGCTTGCAGACCCGAAGTAAGGAGAAAAGGGAGATGTAAAGCTTTAGAAAGAGAGTGGTGAGTAATGAGAAGCTTAAGTACTAGAATCTTACCTTCAATAGAGGTTTTGGGTTCAACAGAAAGAACCAAGGTGGTGGATGGTAGGTTACAGAAGCAATAGGCACCTCATTCTAAATTATCATGAGAAGGGAAATTCGGGTTTTAAGGACTTGAAACTCACCCACAAACCAACCTATAGAGTTTGTGAGTACAACATAATAAAACGATGTGTTTTGATTTCCCACAAACAATAATTAGTGGGTAAAAGCTAAAAAAATTTACCCATAAAAAAGAGTTTGTGGGTAATATATACAAAATGGTGAGTTTCAATTTCCCACAAATAATAGTGTGTAGGTAATAAGAAACAAACTTATCGACAAACTACCATTTGTGGGTAAAAATTTACTTACAATAAATAGTTTGTGGGTAAAATTTGTGGGAAGCAAAATTTTAATTCTTGCCATAATACTGACAAACTCACTGACAAAGAGTTAGTCAGTAAATTGATTGTAACAAAATTTAGTGGGCTTGTGGTTGGGTTTATGGGTAATATAATTAATATCCATAGATAAAGGTTTGTAAGAAAAGGGTTTGTGGGAAAATGTCAATTTTCTTGTAGTGAGTCTTCTGAGGATGACTGGGAGATATATGTTTGAAAACATTTTAGGTAATTTTTTAATGTATTTAACTTCATATATTTAATTTTTAGCTAACTAGAACTTAATTTGTAGAGGATCATTAATTGGGCTATGTTGGTTTAGGTTAAAAATTCCTTTTTGTGTGTTGCTAATTATTTTCAAAGTCTTGTTTGCTACACCTTAGTTGAAATTGACATTGTTTGTGTTCACGTATAGAGTTTCTCATGGTTTATATTACATGTACTGCTAGTATCATTGCTAAGCTGTAACCATATTAGTAAGCATTTGTGATACTGTAATTATTAATTCTAATATTTAAGTTTGTCTTCATATATATAAGTTTGCAAAATTGAGTTTATTATTCATTTATAAGTAACTAACACTAAAAAGAAAAAAGAAAAAAGTCGAAGACCGAGAAGATTATACTTGGAAAGTAATCAGGGAGACAAAGTAGGGAAGAGAGAGGCAAAAGGGTACATAAAGAGATATAGAGAGAGAAGCTTTTGGATTTAGATCTTCTTTCGATACTTTATGTTCCATTTTTTAGCTTCTCTTATTAGTTTTTTAACTTGATCTGAGGAAATCTTGATAGTCATAATTCGAATAAGGTTTTAATGGTTGAGCTTGATAGCCATTAGGTAGCTTACTTAATAGCTTTTTGTGTTAACTTGTATAATGCTAGAAGAATTGGTCCCATGCAATGCACGTGCGATGCCCAAGATCCTTTATATTTTATTTTATTTTATTTCAAATTTTAAATTTAAATTTATAATATTTTTTATTTTATGATATTATAAAATTATAATATGTTTTGTTCTATTTATTTAGTTTTTGATGTTGTATCTATCTTTATATATTTTATTTCTACATAATTGTAATAAAATTATTTATTTCTAAATGTTTTCAATCGATGCAATGAAATTGTTAATTTGTTTATATTTTATATTTTATTTGTTTATTACTTAAAATTATCACTTGCTTCCAATAAAACATATTTCAAACATTTTAATAGCACATTTTACATGTTTGCTATTTTTAGATAGAAAAGAACAAGTAAAGTTACTAGTGCATCAAATATTAGTTGGGTATATAGTTTGTGGATAAATGGTGTCCATATTTAAAGATCTTGGTCTTCTTTTTCCTTTTTGTTTTTAGTGACTCTGCTTTGATTTTATGGTTTAAAATGTTATTAAAAGTGAATTATCATTTTTATAGATGCAGTTAATTCCACAATAGGCTTCCCTATGTATCACCCCACCACCCCCTGGCCACTTGCCTGATAGTTGTGATCCTTCCGGTGGTCACCATTTTGGTGGTGATTGTTGTCATCTGGTGGTGCAACCACATCACAGCTACATCTCCAAACATGGAGATAGCTCTTCCATAAGTGCAAGCACCACAGGACCCTGAGTATGTCCTCTCTTCCCTACTCGAGTCTTCTGAGGAATATTAGGAGATACTTGAAAACATTTGAAGTAATTTTTTTTCAATTAATTAATTTCATATATTTAATTTTTTACTAACTAAAACTTAATTTGTTTAAAATTTGTTGAGGATTGTTGTTTAGGCTATGTTGGTTCAGGTTAAGAATTTTTTGTGTGCGTTGTTAATGATTTTCAAAGTCATGTTTATGACACCTTAGTTGAAATTAATAATTTTTGTGTTCATGTACAAAATTTCTCATGCATTATATTACATGTACTATTAGTGTCATCGCTAAGCTACAACCATATTAGTAAGTAATTGCAACAGTGTAATTATTAATTCTAATATTTCAGTTTGTCTTAATATATATGAGTTTGGAAATTTGAGTTTATTAAGCATTTATAAATAACTAACACTAAAAAAAAAAAATGGAAGACCTAGAAGATCATATACTTGGAAAGCGAATAGGGAGACAAAGTAAGGAAGGGAGAGGCAAAATGGTAAAGAAAGAGATGTAGAGACAGAAGTTTGTGAATTTAGATCTTTATCTTATTGCTATAATCCGGTACCATAATGGTAAGTTTTTGGGAATAAAAAATTTTAGTTATAAAAACAAGAAAAATAAACAACTAAATACATAACCAAAATAAAATACCAATTTATTTCCCTTTATTTTTCTTTACCTCATTTTCCTATTTGCCTATTTCTTTTCCTCGTTTTTTTTCTCTCTTCCTCCTCACAATTTCCTTTCTTTCCTTCCCTTGTTTTTGGATCTTTCAAGCTTCTTCCTCTAAGTAGCCGAGACACCTTTGTACTATCACCCTTGCACTTTTATTTGTGTGTGCCCAACAGTTCTCCAACCCACACTTGGCAACAGAACTCCAACCCATGCCTGGCAGTAGCTCCTCAGCCATGGCAATAGCTACTTGGATAGTAGCTCTGTGAGTGTGTATGCAACCTTCAACTTGGTAACCTCCAATGGCTTTTGCTCTTACTGATTTTCTTGCTTTTCTTTAAGTTAATTGCTATTCCTTTTTGTTTTTGTTTGAGGATTAGATGTACGGATGAGTGGGTTTAGGGGTTAGAATACAATCAAGGTAGTGAAAAAATAGTGGATTAAGTGTTAGGTTGCTATGGAATTTCCAAGATTTAAGCTTTTTATTTATGTTAAATGACTCATTCAATTCCAATTTAGTATTTGAATTATGATTAGTGTTGGGTTTCATGAGTTAGTGCTAGTTTTCTCCTGGTGTACATACATAAGATATATACATGAATTGGAACCAAGTATGCCCTCAAGGTGTTTGATAGAATGACTAAAAGAAGTTAATTGCAATTTAATGAATGGAACTTAATATAGTCAATTCTTTGTAGTTAGGGACTTATAACCTATGAAATTTATTGACTAAATGATGCTTGGAAAAATGTAATTTCAGCTTCAGAACGTAACGGTTACTTGGCAACACTTTTGGATTCTAGGGAAAGCCACGAGCAACAACCATAAAATTGTGAGTAAAAGATATTACCTTTTGGTTACTAGTTATGTTTTTTAATGTTTATATATAGGTATATAATTGTTGGCTAAAGGTGTGCTTAGTGCTTTGAGTTTGTTAGTAGGGCCACCACATCTTTGTAAGTTTGTTATTTAGCGTGTTGTGTGATGGTGTGAATGCTTTGTATATGGTTGGTAGGGCCAAAGAATCTATTTTTAATGTGATTTAGAATCCAGGTGCACCTAGAATAAATTTGATTTGGTTTCTTGATTATTAGGATAAAAATATTCGAGTAACTCAACCCCGGAGAGGTTATTGTGGGAGATTATATATATATATGGTGTGAGGAGAGCAAAAAGGCCCTGATAAGGATATATATATATGGTGTGCAGGAGCTGAGTTACTACGACTAATGGCCCTTGGATGCTTTTGCTTGATTTTTTTGTTATATAATTACTTGTGAATTATGTAAGCTTTACGTTATATAAATATACATATGGAATATAATTATAGAGTGAGTTATCTTGATATGAATTTATTAAGAAAGTGAATTATAATTTTATGATGTTTGATGCTAGTACCCCTTGGGTACATCTTTCACTCACTAAGTCTATATGACTCACTACTCTTTCATATATGTTATTTTTTACCTCTAGGTTCTTGTCAGACTTGCTCGTAGTTATTGTGGCAAGGTATTCTTTAGAGGATGCATACTTGAAGCCCACGTATGATTACTGCAGTCACATTAGGGCTTTGATGTTATATATTTTGATTTGTTAGTCATTATGTCTAGTTGGTTTTTTTTTTCTTTTGATGGAGCGGAGCTCCTTGTGTATATATTGTATGAGATGATATTTTCGTTTTACTATTTGGGGATGTTCCATTTTACTGGAAAATTCTGCCGAAATTTTTATGAAACTATTATTTTTTTTTTATAATATACTTAAACCTTCACAAAGTTTACTCAAATTTTTATTTTTAATTAGTTATTGTATGTTTTCATTTTTGGTTAGTAGTCAGGGTTACAGGAGTTTAGGTTTCCATTCCTCCGACCCGTTATACCTCTCTATGGGGTGTGACAATTTGATATCAAAGCTTGGTTTAGAGGTCTGTGACTGGAAGTGTAAGATGTGATTACTTTATTTGCATACGTTACTCAGGGCATATTTGAACTTTTTAATGCATCCTACTTTATCTTGAAACTTTAAGTTGTGGCTCTATAATATATGCTATTTTCCTTATATGAAAAATGTATATTTAATTTGTTTATGCTTTTTTTAGATACAATATGGCATAGTAACCATGTTGCTAGTCATGGGAGACAGAAGGATGCTGGCTTCAACCAAGGGTCCACCAGTCCTCAAGTGTCATTAGCAATAAGTCGTGGTCGTAAAGGATATGGTAAAGGTAAAGTCGCTAGACAAGTCAAGGAGAGGCACCTAGTTCTAATATAGAGTAGCTCATGCAAGGACTAGATAGAGTTCAGAGGACAATGGGTGACTTAGTTGGTATCCTAGCTCAATAACAACCTCAACAAGGTTAACTACAATCACTTCAAGTTCCCCTTATTCAACTTTAACAAGAGGTAAATCCTCCCGCTCCAGTTCAGCAAGGTCAAGGGGAGTTTATGATATTACATGATTTTCAGAAGATACAGCCACCAAAGTTCTCCGGTGTGGATTTTATGCAGGATCCTTATACTTTCTTAGAAGAGTCTGATCGATTATGTGTGGGATTAGGGTGTGATCCTGTTCGAACAGTGAAATTAGTTAGCTACCAATTGCATGATGTGGCATATTAATGGAATAAAGTCTTAGTTCAGTGCCAAACTGAGCCAACTCCACTTGCTTGGCCTAAGTTTAGTAAAGCTTTTACTATATGCTTTCTACTAAGAGTGCAAAGGATAAGTATGCTAAAAAATTTTAGTGGCTGGTTCAGACTGAAGGAATTGATAGTGTCAGAGTATAAGACTCGATTCACCATACTATCCTATTTTGCTCAACATATGGTGATAAATGAGTAGATGAGAGTGAAGAGGTTTGTTAATGGCTTAAGAGATTCTTTGTTTAGATCAGTGCTTATTACAGACACTACTACTTATACTCAAGCCATGGATTCTACTTATCACTTGGAAAATCGATACTTAGAAAGACAGTTAGAGCGGGAGAGTCGCAAAAGCTCTAAGCATAAAGGTCTCCCACCAGAAGGCTGAGTGGTTCTCGAAGGTTTGGAGGTGAATCTACAGTAGGATGTGGTTCATTTCGAGAAAATTTCTAGTCAAATTAGATAGAGCTATGGAACTCAGTCACAAGTGGCATCGTCTAGTGGTCCCCAAGCCTTAGAAGTTCCGGTATGCTCTAATTGTAGTTTTAGACACATAGGACAATGTAGAAAAAAGTCTGGTGCATATTTCAAGTCTGGTGCAATAGACCATCATATCAGATATTGTTTGATGATGAGTAGGCAATTCTTTGGGTTGGCCAACTCACTTAATGTAGGGTGGACTTCTGTTACTTGCTACTCTTGCTAGATCTCTGGGGGGTCGTGGCACTTTTTCCAAAGGTTCTTCATCTTTGAGCAGGGGTCAAGCCTGCGTTTATGTTATGACTACTTAGGTTGCTTAAGCTTTGAATGCGGTTATGTCAAGTAGATTACTTATTTTTTTAGTTAATGCTAAGACATTATTTGATCTTGGAGCTACTCATTCTTTCATATCCCTGTACTTTTCTTTTTATGTGAAAAGGGCATCTGAACCTCTTGATGTTCCTTTACCAGTCTCAACACCTCTAGGAGAAATAATTCTAGCAAATAGATATATTCCATCTTATGAAGTAGTAGTGGATACTGGGTTATGTTATGCGAATCTGATAATATTAGACATGTTGGAATATGATGTTATCCTAGGCATGGATTGTTGTCTAAGTATCATGTAGTGGTGGATTGTAGCAAGAAAGGTGTCAATTTTAACCTTCATAGGAACCCGACTTTTGTTTTTCAAGGAGATCGAAGTGAAATTCCTAGCAATTTGATTTCTTTCATCCAAGCTAGAAGGCTTATTAAGAAGAAATATCAAGCTTATTTAACTTATGCTAGGGATACTTAGTTGGAGTGCCCTCATTTGAAACAAATTCCAATGGTAAAGGAATTTCTTGATATGTTTTAAGAATAACTGCTTGGTCTTTCTCTTGAGCAAGAGATAAAGTTTGGCATTGGTTTATTACTAGGCACTCAGCCAATCTCTATAGCTCTGTATCGAATGGCTCCCAATGAATTGAGAGAGTTCAAGGTATAGTTCCAAGAATTGTTGGATAAGTGGTTTATCAGTCCTAATACTTCTCATTGGGGTGCTCCAGTCTTTTTTGTTAAGAAGAAAGATGGTTCATTCCGATTGTGTATTATCGGTAGTTGAATAAGGTCCCTATGAAAAACAAGTATCCCCTCTATAGAATTGATGATTTATTTGATCAGTTGCAAAGGGCTCAGAACTTTTCAAATATTGATCTATGTTCGGAGTATCACCAACTCTAGATTAAGAAGGAAAATGTTTTGAAAACTGTTTTCTGCTTCTGGTATGGGCATTATGAGTTCTTAGTCATGTCCTTTACACTCACTAATGCTCCTGTAGTGTTTATGGACCTTATGAACAAGGTGTTCAAGCCTTTCTTGGATTAATTTGTTATTGTCTTTGTTGATGATATTTTGGTGCATTCTTCAAGTGCAGAAGACCATGAGAAGCATATTCTAATTGTCTTGCAGACACTTAAAGAAAACAAGCTATATGCTAAATTATCTAAGTGTGAATTATGGTTGAATTAAGTAGCCTTTCTAGGACATATTGTATCTAAAGAAGAAATTTGTGTGGACCCCAAGAAAGTAGAAATAGCTTAGAATTGCCTTAATAATGTGTCATAAATTTGGAGTTTTATTGGTTTAGCTAGGTATTATAGAGATTTGTTGAAAAAATTTCTCGGATTATTGTACCTTTGACTTGATTGACTCGAAAAAGTGTTAAATTTGTTTGGTCAGAGGCTTGTAAAAAGAGTTTTCAAAAAATTAAGACTTTTCTTACTTCAGCTCCAATTCTTACCCCTGCTTGTAGTACGAGAAAGTATACGGTGTTTTGTGATGCTTCTTGTATTTGACTTGAGTGTGTTTTGATGTAAGATGGAAAGGTGATTGCGTATGCCTCAATACAACTGAAGAAACATGAACTGAATTATCCTGCCTATGATCTAGAGATGGCAGCAGTAATTTATGTATTATAGGTGTGGAAGCATTATTTGTATGGGGAAACTTGTGAAATCTTCACGGATGACAAGAGTCTTAAATACATATTTAATTAGAAAGACATGAACTTAAGGCAACGTAAATGGATTGAGTTGTTAGAAGATTATGATTGCTCGATTTCATATCATCTAGGGAAAGCCAACGTGGTTATTGATGCGTTAAGTAGGAAGTCAATGGGTAGCTTATCACATGTTATGGTTGTACGTGACCGAGTTGTTAAGGAATTGCAGAAGTGCATGGCTGGAATTAAATTTGAAGTGCTTCCAATATGGTGTTGTTAGCCTATGTTCAGGTGAAATCTACTTTGATTGAAGCTATTAGAGAAGCATTGGTGTCTGATTCTGAGGTGGTGCTAAGAAAACCAAGTGTGATCAGTCTGCATTCAATGAACTCAAGGTAGACAGAGAAGGACTGTTAAGATACCTAAACAGTGTAGTTGTGCCATCCAATCCTAAATTAAAGAAGAAGATTCTTGAGACAGCTTATTACTTGTCACATGTGATGCATGTTGGTTCTTCCAAGATGTATCAAAACTTGAAAAAGTTCTACTGGTGGGATGGTATGAAAAAGGATGTAGCGGATTTTTTTTTTAAAGCACTTGGTATGTCAACAGGTGAAAATTGAACATCAGAAACTTAAGGGAATATTACAAAGAATAGATAGTCCGGAGTAGAAATGAGAGAAGATTACTATAGACTTTGTAACAAGACATCCTAAGACCTTTAGGGGTTATAATTCAATATGAATAATTGTAGATCGATTAACTAAATCAGCACACTTTCTTCTAGTGAAAACTAAATGTTCAACACATCAGTATGCCAAGTTGTATTTGGATGAGATAGTTTCGTTGCATAGGGTACTTATTTCAGTCATTTCAGACTAGGGTGCTCAGTTTACTACAACATTCTAGAAAATCCTTTCAAGATGCTCTTAGAACTCAACTGTTGTCAAGTACAACCTTCCATCCTAAAACTGATGACCATTATGAGAGAACTATACAAACCTTAGAAGATATGTTGTGAGCTTGCGTGGTTGCTTTTGAGGGGAGTTGGGACCAGCACCTACCATTTATGGAGTTAGCTTACAATAATAGTTATCATAGTAGCATTCAGAGAGCACAATTTGAGGCTTTGTATGGAAGAAAGTGTAGACCTTCAGTCGAATAGTTTGAAACTGGTGAGCTCCAATTACTAGGACCAGAGTTGGTACAAGATGCTATAGAGAAAGTACAGATTATCTAGGATAGATTGAGGACAGCTCAAAGTAGACAAAAATCTTATACAGCCAATCATCGAAGAGAATTAGAATTTGAAGAGGGTGATCATGTGTTCCTAAAAGTTTCACCTTTTAAAGGCAAAATGAGATTTGGCAAGAAAGGGAAGTTGAGTCCAAGGTTTATAGGGCTCTTCCACATTTTGGATAAAGTGGGAACTGTAGCTTACATGTTGGCATTATCGCCAGGCATGGACAAAGTACATCTAGTTTTTCACGTGTCTATGCTTCGAAAATATTTTCTTGATAAATCTCATGTTTTACGGACCAAGAAATGCAAATAGATAAGAATTTAACGTATAAGGAGCAACAAATGATGATTATAGATAGACAAGTACGTAAGCTTCAATCAAATATCATTCCTTTTGTGAAAATCATCTGGCAAGATCATAGCAAGCGAGAATTAACTAGGGAACCCGAAGATACAATAAGATAACAATATCCATATCTTTTTGATAATTCAGGTAAATATTTTATCCGTAATTATTTTATTGAAATTCGGGATGAAATTTCTTTTTGGGAGAGGAGGAGATTGTTATAACCTAGTACCATAATGGTAAGTTTTATAGGAATCAAAACTTTTGTTACAAAAACAAAATAAACAAACCAATAAATACATAACCAAAATAAAATACCCATTTCTTTCCTTTATTTTTCTTTTCCTCATTTTCCTATTTGCCTATTTCTTTTCCTCATTTTTTTTTCTCTCTTCCTCCTCACGATTTTCTTTCTTTCCTTCTCCTATTTCTAAATCCTTCGAGCTCCCTCCTCCAAGCAGCCAAGACACCTTCGTACTATCACTCGTGTGTTCCCAGCAACACTCCAACCCATGCCTGGAAAAGCTCCTTAGCCGTGGCAATAGCTGCTCGGATAGTAGTTGCTTGTGTGTGTGTGGCCTTCAACTTAGTAGCCTCCAATGGCCTCTGCTCATACTGATTTTCTTGCTTTTCTTTGAGTTTATTGCTATCCTTTTTGTTTTTGTTTGAGGATTAGATGTACGGATGAGTAGGCTTGTGGGTTAGAATACAAGCAAGGTAGTGAAAAAATATTAGATAAAGTGTTGGGTTGCTATGGAATTTCCAAGATTTAAGCTTTTTATTGCCCCTAAATGACTCATTCAATTTCAATTTAGTATTTGAATTATGGTTAGTGTTAGGTTTCATGAGTTAGTGCTAGTTTTCTCTTGGTGTATATACATAATATATATATACATGAATTAGAACTAAGTATGCCCTCAAGGTGTTTGATAGAATGACTAAAAGAAGTTAATTGCAATTTAATGAGTGGAACTTAATATAGTCAATTCTTTGTAGTTAGGGACTTATAACCTATGAAATTTATAAACTAAATGATGCTTGGAAAATGTAATTTCAACTTCAGAACGTAACGGTAACTCGGCAACAATTTTGGACTTTAGGGGAAGCCACGAGCAACAACCAAAAAATTGTGAGTAAAAGATATTACCTTTTGGTTACTAGTTATGTTTTGTAATGTTTATATATAGGTATATAATTGTTGGGTAAATGTGTGTTTAGTGCTTTGAGTTGAAGTATGTGATAAAAATTCTTCATCTTTGTAAATTTGTTATTTAGTGTGTTATGTTTTGGTGTGAATGCTTTGTATATGGCTGGTAAGGCCAAAGAATCTAATTTCAATATGATTTAGAATCCAGGTGCACCTAGAATAAATTTGATTTGACTATTTGATTATTCGGATAAAAACATTCGAGTAACTTAGCCCCGGAGAGATTATTGTGGGAGATTAGATATATATGGTGTGTGGGAGCAAAAAGGTCACGAGGAGGATATATATATGGTATGCGGAAGATGAGTTACTATGACAGTTACTATGACTACTGGCCCTTGGATTCTTTGTTTGTTATATGATTTCTTATGAATTATGTATACATATATTACCTCCATGTTCTTCTCAGACTCTTCCAATAGGATCTTGACTTGGCGGTAGCTATTTGGGCAAGATATTCTTTAGAGGATGCATACTTGAAGTCTAAGGAATGAACATTGCAGTCACATTAGGGCTTGATGTTATATATTTTGATACGTTACTCATTGTGTCATTTTTTATTTTTTTTTTCTCTTGATGGAGCGGAGCTCCTTGTGTATGGTGGTAAACTGTGGCGATATTTTGATTGTACTATTCGGGGATGTTCCACTTATTGGAAAAACTCTGCCTAAATTTTTGTGAAATTAATATATTCGTTTTATAAATATACTTAAACCATTACAAAGTTTACTCGTATTTTTATTTTTAATTAGTTTTTCTATGTTTTTATTTTAGTTAGTAGTCATGGTTATAGGGTTTGGATATTTATTCCTCTGGCCGGTCATACCTCTTTGTGAGGTGTGGCATTGATACTCTCTGTTCCCTTTTTAATCTTCTCTTATTATTAGTTTTTAACTTGATCTAGGAAATCCTATAGTTAAAGTTCAAATAAGTTTTTAATGGATGAGCTTGATGGCTGTTATGTTGCTAACTTAATAACTTTTTGTATTGACTTGTATAATACTAGATGAATTTGTCATGTGCGATGCGTAGGATGTTCTATCTTTATGTTAAATTTTAAATATTTTTTATTTTATGAGATATTTTATTTTATTTAATTATTTCTTATAAAAGACTCATTTTATTAGGAGATTGATGCTTGAATTCATCAACGACGGTGTTACCAATCTCTTTAAGATAATTTTCACATTGAAGTTCTTCAATAATTCAATGAGCCAATGATTTCAGCTTTTTGACAAAATCTAAATTATATTCCCAGGAGGAAGTCTTGGCATTTTCGATTTGTTCCTCAAGCGTAAATGATTGAGGAATTTCAGACTGGTCATTTTGTCTGGGAGGATAGGGCGGAAGTGGCTTTTCAATTACAATCTCTATCATGTTTAGCTGTTCATTTTGTCTCGATCTGCAAATTTGACGCGTAAAACAAATTTTGAAAGTCCGAAGCAGCTAGGAAAGATGATGAACATTGTTCTGTTGTTCATTTCAACAAGATGATTTCGTATTGTCAAGTGTTTGGTTAGTCTATTGGCAATTCAGCTTCTGAACCCTTTAATAAAATGATATCGATTTATAATGACTGAAATACTTCAAGCGCATAGAAAAACGAGTTATACCTTATTGATTGTGACTAATGAATGGTGCAATGCGCACACCTAAAATAAATCATCATGTTAATAAATTTTCCAATCACACTTAGAAGAAAAATATAAGGTCAAAAGATAGAAAAATGACAATATTTATATATGATAATTTATTTTCTAAATTTTATTTTTCTAAATCAAGTGACTAATTCCCACAACTTTCACCCAGGCCACCAAAAAGAAAAGCAAAACCCATGTAAGCACTTTGGTATCCGTCGTGCATTATGTTATAGCAATTGGTGTTGTCAGCATAACTTCGGATAACATTTGCTTCAGATGGGCCTTGAAATGAGCTTGATCCATTCATTCGACACAGAATCTGCCTAAAATAACAAGAATGATGTGGGTTACCATCAGGTAAATACCCAGATCCCATTGGTGGACTTGGTCCATCCACTGGAAAATACCCAACATTAACATTGTCACCAAATGTTAACCACCAATTTTTTGTTTTTGAATTCTGCCGCAGCCACGTAAGATAAACACATTAGATTGGGAAGGGATCCAATAAAAACATACATGTCTTGATTAATGATCAAATTTAAAAAAATTGATTCCTGATGACCTAATAGAAAAATTGATTAATTTTGAAATACTGAACTAAAAAAAAGTTAAGTTAATAATGTAATATCGATGGACCATAAAAGAAATTAAACCATTGATCGTTTTTTTCACCAAGATATTGCATTTAGAGAGAAAGTAGATAAGCCTGTTAATTAGTATAGATGTGTTACCAGTGTAAGAGACACAGGTATCTCCAATTGGATTCCACCATAAATAGAAGTGTTACTCACAGCACTCCCTAGATAAACTTGTTTGTCTGTCTGTACAGAACCTGGACATTGAAGATTTATGCATCCTGTTCTTTTGAAGTGTCTGCCTGTAGTATTGGGTATTAAACTTTTTATTAGTATATACACTAATGAATCCCTTAACACAAATATGAAGTGGAAAGAAGTAGAATTCTTTACTTACTATCCAAGATGAGAAGAAATATGAGCGATCATCGCCATAAATGTTTGGAGATACCTAATCAATTCGAGACAAAACATAAATGATAGAATTTGGAGTTCTAACAATCTTATACAACAAAACCGAGAAATTGAAAAAATAAATAAATTATGGGTTAGGAAATAAAAGAATACCATCCATCCAGTTATAATAATGTTTAAACTTTGATCACCACTATTTTGAATCCACATTTGAGCAACACTCGTTTGGCCCTTTTTAACATCTGGATTATAGACATTAATATGTGCTTTCACTCCAGTATAAGAAATTTCATCACGTTTCTTCATAAATAATGTTGCAAGCTGCTAAATATGTCTTGATTAATCACCAAATTTTAAGATATTGATTCCTGATGACCTAATAGATAAAATGATTAATTTTGAAAGATGGAACTAAGAAAATAATTTGAGTTAATAATTTAGTATTGATAGACCATAAAAGAAATTAAACCATTGATTTTTTTTTTTCCCCCAAGATATTGCATTTAGAGAGAAAGTAGATAAACTTGTTAATTTGTATAGATGTGTTACCTGTGTAAGAGACACAGCTATCTCAAATAGAATTCCACCATAAATAGAGGTGTTACAGCACTTCCTAGATAAACTTGTTTGTTTGTCTGTACAAAACCTGGACATTGAAGATTTATGCATCCTGTTTTTTTAAAAGTGTCTGCCTGTAATATTAGGTATTAAACTTTTTACTAGTGTATAAACTAACGAATCCTTAACACAAATATGAAGTGCAAGGAAGTAGCATTCTTTACTTACTGTCCAAGATGCAAAGAAATACGTGCTTTCATTGCCATAAAAGTCTGCAGATACCTAATCAATTTGAGACAAAATATAAGTGATAGAATTTGGAGTTCTAACAAATCTTATACAACAAACCAAGAAATAGAGAAAAAAATAATATGGATTAGGAAATGGAAGAAGATACCATCCACCGAGATAGGATAGTGTTTAAACTTTGATCACCACCACTTTGAATCCATGTTTGAGTAACACTCATTTGACCTTTCTTAACATCTGGATTATAGACATTAATTTGTGCCTTCACTCCCGTAAAAAAAATTTGATCAGATTTCTTCATATACAATGTGACAAACTGCAAAATATGTACTACATTCAAATATACACATTTATACTTTAAAAATTATACTAGTTTTGAAAATTATAGAAAAAATGTGATTCAAAAAGAGAACTCTCACATGACTATTAGGGTAGTCCTTTGTATTGAGCTGGAAACTCTTTGATAATGACCTAGCACGGAAGATCATGTTTGATTGTTCGACGTATAAGGACAGTGTTTATTGGGCACAAGTCTTTTTCGAGTCCAATCCTTAAAGACCAAGGTCTAACATCAGTTGGATTTGTTGTTTTCCTTCGCTAAAAACTAGGGTTCCTCTGCAAAAGAAAAAGAAAATTAAATCACCTTTTTCATATTCAAATGATTTCATGAGTTGAAATCAATTACAAATCTGCAGTATCTAACTCAAGAAATTGTTTAGAATATATCAGATTATAAGAGAAGCAAAAAAAATTTATATCTCATTCAAATATAAAAATGCCTCAATTTTGTGATTCTTTAACAAAGGATGGTCGAAAGCTAACTGCTTGTGTATATCAACGCAGTCAACAATATACCGGAACTCTGTCTATAAAATTACAAACCAATACTTGATCAAATTAGTGTAAATGTTAGGACTGTAAGATGATGGATAAAATTACATATTTGAATTGTTCTATAACCGAAGATTCCAATATATAATGGGAGAAGAAATATATAACCAATTTTCATACCTGAATGCTCTTAACAGCAGGTTTATTGATTTGTTTGAGTTGTCTCTTTAGCTCCAAATCATCTTCCTTTGAAAAAATTTGCTTGCCATCTGTAGAGTAATTGTTGGATATACATACCCACAAAACCAATATTAAAGCTGTACTACCAATTCTTGCAATTTCCATTGTCAACACCCACATAAAACTTATTGTTTGGACGATTAAGGCACCTATTTATATTAGGAGTTCTAATTGCTTTATTGGTTCAAGTTTCAATAATGGAATAAAATCCTTATTAATTGTTTGTTAGTAAGGGAGAGAATTAATTCATTAAGACAAAAATTTGTATTAATGATGATTAAATTAAAGGTGGTTTAATTGCCACATTCGAAAATTTTAAGATAACAACCTAATAAATGCATATAAAATTTGGTTGACCATACCACCCTCTATTAATTAATAAGATAACAACCTAATAGATTAGAACTTTTATGCCACTTTTTACCCTTATTTCTTGACAAACTGTCGCACTTCTCACGGAGGTATGACTGGCTAGAGAATTGGATAAACAAACTTCCGTAACCCTGATTTTATCAAAATTGAACATATAATAATTACTGAAAATTTTGGCAAAGGTTTCCTATAATGTAGAACATGTTAAAATACCAACATGAAAATTTCTGATTACATTCAACAAAATAACAACAAAAACAACATAACAAAGGAGCTCTGCTTCGTTAATATTATAAAATAGTAACAAATTGACTTTTATACAGACAACTCATAATAACCCAACACTCTAATTATGACTGCAAATTTTTATCATTTAGCTTTAAGTATGACATTCCAAAGGATTACCTTACCGTACCCTATAGGCATGTCACAAGCTCGATGAAGCTACATGCTAAGATCCTATTACTAACAAAAAAAAAAAAAAAAGTGGTGAGTCCCAAAGACTTAGTGAATGGAAAAAACATACCCAAAAGGTACTCGCATCACTCAACATATGTATAAAATATATAGTTAATGAATATCAACATATCATAAATTTCAAACCCAATAATGTTACACGTACACGATTACAAAAATATAAACTTAATACGCATAGCTTAAATAGTACTCTGTATAATTCACTCAAAACAATCAAAGCACATAAATCAAACAAAGGGCCAACTGATTAACCCTGCCTCGCACAACAAATATCCCCCCTACCTGGCATTTATCCACCTACACAATAGGTTAATTCTCCGTACACAATCCATCTCACCGGGGCTGAGCACTAATTCTTTTAAAACACTTATCAGAATCAAAATAACTCAAATTAGAATATCAAATCAGAACATCCTAGATGCACTTGGATTTCAATTTTAGAAGTAAAAATCATCTCGAAGAAAAATTTATTTCATTGGCCCTTATCAACCCAAATAATTTCAAACATCAAACATAGTTCAAATAACTCAATAAAACACTACACATGCTTATTTTTCTATATAACACATTTATTCAAATACAAATATAATTACACATAATAATCTAGCAACCAAAGGGTAACAATTAACCACTCACAGTGATATGGACCTTGCTTGTTGTTCCTCCTAAACCCACTAGTCGTTGGCTCAATAATATGTTCCTAAGCTGGAAGTCATAATTTCGATTATTACTTAGTTTATAAAATTCATAGTTATAACCTTCTAATTTCTAAAACTTAGATGTCCACTTTCATGTATCCCTTGAAAACCAATTCCTCTTAAGCATTTTATTAAGTACCTTGAGGACAACTTTGATTCCGATTCATGTATGTCTGTATATATATATATATATATATATTATACATATATATATCAAGATATCAACACTAATTCTTTAAATCTACTATACTCAAATTCTAATCATTGAATTCATGTTAAATTAATTATTTTAAATCAATTAAAAGCTTGAGTTAAAATTTCTAATATCAATTCATTTACATTCCAAGATTTTCCCCCTTCTTTAATTAATGATACTTTTGCTTTTCTACTTGTTTTGATTTTACATATCCATTATTGGTCATGAACACTTAAACTAAAGAAATGATAAAAGCACTAATTTCTTTTGATATATGTCTAGTATGTTCATAATCTCAACTAGTGGTAAAAGAAGCCTTAATAGAATCCAATGTGATTGGAAATTAAATTGCATTGTATTCTTTATATTTTCAAGGAATTGCAAGTTATAAAAATAACAAATTTTAACAATGTGTCCTTAACTAGATTTTCTTTTTCAATTAGAAGATCATGAACAGGAAAGAAAACCAGTCTCACAAGTAATACAGGGAATATGTAGACTTCCAAGAAATACAATAACAGTTAATATGAATTAAAGAAAAAGAAAGAAAAAGCGTGGGAGAAGTTAAATATACTACGAAACTTGCCCACCATACATAGTGGGGCTTACTACTCCTTTATGATAATAGGCTAGTGTCCATGTGAGAAGGCATATATCTTTTATAGATATAAAATATCGCACTAAAGGATATGGGTATAACACAAATAGCTGCAATAGACATAGAATAGCTAAGGTAACTGTAGAAGGTAATGATCCTTTCAAATTATTTGTGAAGGGACCAACCCATCCAAAAGGTATATTCACAATGACTTAGGCACATGAAGCTTGGATGCAGGAGAGGGATACCAAAAAATTACAAATACACTTACCTATAAAGCTACCTAATTGCCTCTCCCATTAGAAATATATATGGCAAGTAAATTGCTTCAAAGTAAAGGGTTCCATCATTACTAGGAAATAATAATTTAGTGACGGAATTTAGTGATAGATTTATTCCGTTGTAATTCCGTCCTTATATAGCGACGGAATTGTGAAAGATATTATCTATCACTATATAGCAATGGAATTACGACGGAATCTTAATCTGTCACTAATTTAGTAGGAAAATATCAATTTGGCGTGTAAATTAGTGGTGTGCAAACATTGCGATATATTAGAGATGGATTTTCCCTCGCTAATTTAAAATTTTTGATATTGTGACGGATTTGTGATGGAAAACATTATGTTGCTAAAAGAAATATGGTGCGATAGATTTACGATGGAATTTCCATCGCTAATCAACAATTTGCGATTTTAACACCTTTTTCTCTTAATTTATTCCATTTTTTGCAAATATATATATATATATATGTCCCTCACCTCTTTTTATGACTCAATTTTTTTTCTTAATTCTACTTTTTTTTTCTATGGCAGAGTAGTACAACATAACTCTGGTATTGTCGCCTGCTGACTTGCGTTATGTAATTGCGATGGAAAGATTAAAAAGAAAAAATATATTTTTAATTCATCAGTTGATCTTTTTATTAAACTAAGAAAGATTATATTGTCATCTTTAACCAAAAAAATATATTATATTTCTCAAATTGAAATTAATACCCATTTTTAATAATTTGTTAAAAGAAACCATTTTAATTAGCATAAGAGGCAAAAAATTACTGTAGGGATGTAAAATTATTCTTTATTCTAAATTTGCTCTCTTTTCTCCTGTTTTTCTTTTCTTCAATCAAAGTTGCACACAATTTTCATTTATTGAGTATCTCACCAAAAAATAAAAAATAAAATCATTAGTATACTAATTTCTTTTTATATTTTTTCTTGGAGAAAAAAGATTTAATCTATATTATATATAAAAGTGGTTTTACTGGCAGAAATTTTTTATTTTCTTAAATACTCTTTTGAGTTTTTATTATTATTATGCACATAGCCTTTAGTTGTTTTGCTTCAAATAGAGAATTATTATTATTATTTTTTCAATTTTTTCTTCATTTTCATATCAATAGATTTGTAATTATTTTATGACTATTAATTTCTTATATATATACTAGTTCTTCTCAATAATAATAAATTTATAATTGTTTTTAATAATTATATGTCAATAGTAATTAAAATTGAATTATATATATATATATATATATATATATATTTGTTTAATAAACTCCTAATAATCATAATTTTTTGAAGTTCTTCTCAAATTTATGAATTAAATTAAAAAAAAAATTAATATGAATTAAAAGAAATATTAAGAGTATAGTTTTTCTTATTATAATATTGTTTTATGACTATTGATTTTTTTAAATTCTTTTCAATATTAATAATTGTATAATTTGTTAGTATCTATATATCAATAGTAATTAAGATTGAATTTCTTAATTTTTATTTATTTATTAAGTTATAAATAATTATAATAATATAAATTTTCATTTAAAAAAATACTGTAAATTAAAAGAAATATTAAGAGTATAATTTTTATGATTATAATATTATTGTGTTAATTTTTTTTTAATCTTTAGAATATTTTAAAAAATAGAGATATATTATGAATTAAAAAAATCAAACTGAAACTAATACCCAGTTTTAATAACCTGTTAAAAAAATAATTTTAATTAGGGTAAGCGGCAAAAAATTACAGTACAGGATGTAAAATTATTCTTTATTCTAAATTTTCTCTCTTATCTCCTATTTTTCTTTTTTTAATCAAATTTGTACACAATTTTCATTTATTTCGTATATCAAAAAAAAAAAAATTGAAAATTTGTTTTACAATTTTATTTTGAAAATCTCACCAAAAAAAAAACACCATTGGTATACTAATTTCTTTTTTATATATTTTCTAGGAGAAAAATATTTAATCTATATTATATATAAGTGGAAAAGTGGTTTCATGGCAGAAGTTTTTATTTTTCTTAAATAGTCTTTGAGTTTTTATTATTATTATGTACATAGCCTATAGTTGTTATTTGCTTCAAATAGAGAATTATATTATTTTTCTTTCAAATTTTTCTTCATTTTCATATTAATAGGTTTGTAATTATTTTATGACTATTAATTTCTTATATAAGAATTCTTCTCAATAATAATAAATTTATAATTGTTTTTAATAATTATATGTCAATAGTAATTAAAATTGAATTATATATATATTTTTGTTTAATAAACTCCTAATAATCATAATTTTTTGAAGTTCTTCTCAAATTTATGAATTAAAATTTTAAAAAATTATTATGAATTAAAAGAAATATTAAGAGTATAGTTTTTATTATTATAATATTGTTTTATATGACTATTGATTTTTTAAAAATTCTTTTGAATATTAATAAATGTATAATTTGTCAATATCTATATATCAATAGTAATTAAGATTGAATTTCTTAATTTTTTTATTTAATAAGTTATAAATAATTATAATAATATAAATTTTGGTTTAAAAAAATTATAAATTAAAAGAAATATTAAGAGTATAATTTTTATGATTATAATATTATTGTGTTAATTTTTTTTTTCATCTTTAGAATATTTTAAAAAATATAGATGTTTATATTATGAATTAAAAAAAAAAACTCTTATTATAATTTTTTTATAATTTCCTTTCATTCATATATTTTTTTTCCATTATCTATTGAAACAAACACAACAACAAATCTTTCAAATCTCTCTGAAATCCCTAATCTCAAACTCCAGTCCTCCTCTCTGACATCCAAGATCAAAATCAGAGACTTCTCCTAGTGGTGGATGAACATGAGCCTGTTACAACAGAAGATCGAGTTAAAGATTGGAGATTTGTAAAATTGGTGGTTCAAAATCCCCTCTTCATTTTGTCTTCTTCAGGGGTTGTTAAAGGTCTGCACTTTCTTGCTTTCTTTTAGTTTCTTTTAGCATTTTTTACTTGCTTGCCTTCTTCTGTCTTAGGTCTGTTCTTAGCCTTTAGGAAGCTTGGCTCTAATGATACTATACTACAAGTCTTTATACAAACTTATTTTATTTAACAGAGAGTCTACAAGTCAGTTGCTTGCCTTCCTCTGTCTTAGGTCTGTTCTTCATAAGCTTGTGTATATGGTTCAATTTTAATTGCATGGTCTAAAGTGAAACGTCAATTAAAAAGTCTGCCAATTTCAAGTTGGATAACATTAGTCAGCTGTTATGCAAAGGAGGACGTTTTAAGGCAGGTTAAATGGGCTAGCAAGGTTTGTGGATGGTTAAGTAAAACTGGGATACGCCTGCCCTTTTCCCTCCACCCTATATTCCATCTATCCCGCGAAGTACCTTTCGATTAATGACGGAGAATACTAGTTCCTTAACAACGACGGCCAGGTGCATAGAGAATATATAATGCGTACAAATGCTAGCTGTGGTTGGTGACAGTTATACTCTAAATCAGCTTTTCTATAGGGACACCTCTCAAGTGAAAGTTGGGTTTATTTATTACATCTGTTGAGATGTTGGTTTACATGTAGACACTCAGTATATTTGACTTGTAACTTCTTTTCAGTTATTTGTCACTAATTAGATTTTGATATTGAATATCAATAGTGTCGTGGCGAAATTACCAAGTGAATTCTTCTATTTATGCTTTGTATTCTTACCATCTGAATATGGACCAATGATGCACACATGGGTGTTTCTCCAGCTCAGTTGAGTAGTCAGACTGAAAAATTTACATGCTATAACAAAAGTTCATCAGAACAGATGAACGAGCTTCACTCCGTAAATAGAGATATTGAATTATCAGAGCAAAAGCATAATAATGATGCTGGATCTTTACAAAATGTACAAGGGGTTCTCAGCAGTGTGGTCTCTAATTGTGCTGTTAATGAAAATTTGCTATAAGGTTCTGAAAGAATGACCCCTTCTGTCACTCACTTCCAAATGATTTAGGCGAGAGTTGTCAAGCAGGAGAAAAAGCACACCCTTCACAAAGTGCCGTAGAAGAGGTGCATGCATTTGCTTGTATTAGTGTACCTGATGATACATCGGAAGTGAAATGTCAACTTGACTCTCAACATGTCCATGGTGGATGTGATGTCAATGCTGCAGCCACTAGCTCCCTTGTTGAAGATCAGTAGCAACCTTTTTCCGTAAAAATGACAGAGAGCTGTGGTAATGAACAATCGGTACCACCTCCCAAAGATGTGGTGAAAATGACTAGTTCAGAATAGTTGGAAATACCATCTAAAAATGCAACCTCTAGGTAGTTGGAGTGTAGGAGTAAAAGCACTTCAAAATCATTAAAGAAAAAATACATTGGGTGGCAATGAGAGAGTTTTGAGCTCAAGGACACGAGAAAAACCAAAAGTCCCTGAATCAAATACCAACTTGGTTACTGTTAACAATGATGGAGAGAAGAAAAGGAAGAAGAGAAAAAAGATTAAGAAAAGAGGAGGGGAAGTAATAGTTGATGAATATTCAAGAATCAGAACACATCTAAGATATTTACTGAACCGGATGAACTATGAGCAAAACTTGATCGATGCTTATTCTGGCGAAGGCTGGAAAGGATACAGCCTAGATAAATTAAAGCCAGAAAAGGAGCTTCAACGAGCCACATCTGAAATACTTCGACACAAATTGAAAATCAGAGATCTATTTTAACATATTGATTCTCTATGTGCCGAGGGAAGATTTCCAGAATCTTTATTTGATTCTGATGGACAGATTGACAGTAAGGATATTTTCTGTGCAAAATATGGGTCCAGAGACTTATCCCCTAACAATGATATAATATGTAAAGCATTCTAGTATACCAAGATGATGCTTAGAAGGAGCATATTTCCATGACAGAAAGTAGGATGGTTTTGGTTCTTTGGTCCCACCAGTTCTGTTCTCTTGAAAGTGGTGTTATTTTTTAACTTAAGTTTGTAATAATTGAGCAAGCTTAACAACTTACTAACTCTAAGATATAAAAGGAGGAAGCTCTCTTAAATAGGAATAACTTGGATAGCTATCAAGGGTACTAGGCCTAGATTATTGTTCAAATAATCAGATTTCAAAAGGTTGCCAGCTTTATCTTTGATTACTTTATACAAAAGATAGTGGCAAAAAAACTTAGTAGTACTAATGATTATTGAATATGATTGTTTTTTAGCATATTTCTTACTTATTATCTAATTCAACATGTGGTGCGATTATCAATTTTGGTATCTCTGCGGATGTTATAGCTTTTGATAAAAAGTTGATTTTGATCTAAAGAATATCTAGGTTTTGAAAACAAAGTAATTTATTTTTCTCTCATTTGCAGTAAGCAGTAGGCAGTACTAGAGTAGTATTTAGACTATAACAACTTGCTCTTAAATATTCAACCATTGTAGCTTGGTGATTTTAATATATAATAAAGAGCTCAGAAAAAGTAATGTGTACAATCATTATTTTTAATTTTTATTCTTTATTGTGGTATGATCTATCAATCATGATTCTTCATGTTCCATTTGCTATAATGTGCATTCTCCAATATGTCTATATCAGTTCTATTACTTGACTGTTGCATGGTGTGCCAATAGTTTTCAAATAAATTTGTTCACTAATTTTTTATACAAGAGTTAAGATTTGTTGATATAGATGTTAAGTAGACTACATATGTTCTTAGAATAATTAGTGAGATAGTTAATATTTTCAATATTTTACAAACACTCAAAACTTAGATAATCAAAATTCACTACAGTATTGAATATTGAATTATCTTGGTTATTAAGTTTGACAATATTGAATTACCATTAGTTAATGATTCTTGAATTGTCCAAAGTGGACATTTTAGGAAAGCAACACATATCATTCACTACAGTAATATCTTAATTTGGATTTCCTTTAGTTTAAATTTTAGTTTCATTTCTCTATATTCTCCTGGTGCATACATAAACACAGAGTAATTGCTGTGCTGTGTTTATGTCGTGTACTTAAGAAACCATAGGGAAATGCTGCCAAAATTTTGCTAAGTTGGAATGAAGGATTGAGATATTATTGGAATGAGTGTGTTGTTTTCTTGAATGGGATAGGATCATTTTACCCTTAGAAATAAGTTAAAGGTGTTAGAAATCATGCACATATTATTATTTATTTACCTAGAATATGAAGTTCAAGTGATAAAAAATTTGTCTTTTATGTTTTAGTTGAAAAATGTTGCCTGATCGTAATTAGATGTTTAATTGGAGGAATTATGTATGGATAACAAATGAATTTAAAGATGGGGTTGAAGAGTTTATAAAATTTGTAATTGAAAATGATAAAAGAATTGTGAACTATAAGGGTCTTCTGTGGTGTCCTCATACTGTCTGTAAAAACAAGAAGTGGAAGAATCCATTTGAAATTTCAAAACATTTGTATAATAAGGGTTTTAAAGCTAGATAGCTGAATTGACACTACATGGTGAGGAGTTTTAGAAAGATGGCGGATCTTATAAAGGAATGAATAACCCACCACTGGTTAATCCGAACCCTTATATAGACATGGTCATGAACGGTGTTCATTTTGAACCTCAAATAGAAGATGACGATTGTACATGATGAAGAACCAAATCAATCAGTGTTAAAATTTTATGAATTATTAAATTATGCTGACAAGCCTTTATAGGAAGGTTGTGATGAACACACTACATTGTCTGCAATTTCACAGCTATTAAATTTAAAATTTGAGTTTAATATAAGTGAAACTCATTATGATCGAATGATGGAGATTATTAAGAGTATGCTACCGAAAATAGAGAAGTTACCTGCTAATTTTTGCCGATCAAAGAAGTTGGTTGATGAAATGGGGTTAGAATATAAACAAATACATGCATGCCCAAATGATTATACCTTATACTATGATAAAGATGAAGATAAGATAATGTGTCCTATTTGTAATCACCAATGATACAAGAATAAGAAAGCCCGTAATTCAAAACAGAAAATGTTCCTTATAAGGTATTAAGGTACTTTACAATTATTCCAAGACTTCAGAAATTTTATATGTCTGATAAGACTGCAAGACATATGAGATGGCATATAAAAGGTGTTTGTCGTAACCCAAATTTAATAACTCATCCGTCGGATGCTGAAGCCTAGAAGAAATTTGATGTTTCTCACCCTAATTTTGCAAGTGAGATTCGAAATGTCCGTCTTGGGCTTCGATGGATTTAATCCGTTTGGAAATTCAAGTGTACCGGTTACTTGTTAGCTCGTTTTCATTACTCCATACAATCTACCACTGAGCATGTGCATGAAACGAATATCAATATTCTTAACATTAGTTATTCTTGGTCCTAATTCACCAAAACAGCACTTAGATGTTTACTTAAGACCTTTGGTGGATTAGCTGAAAATTCTGTGAGATGAAGGTGTCTTCACTTTTGATGCTTACAAAAAAAAGAATTTCTTAACTGAGGGCTTCACTTTTATGGACAATCAGTGATTTTCCTACATATAGGATGTTATCCGGGTGGAGTACGCAGGGGGGACTTGCTTGTCTAATTTGCATGGAAATAACTAAATCATTTTATCTCAAGAATGGCTGTAAATGTTGTTGGTTTGATTGTCATAGACAATTTTTGCCAATGGATCATTAGTTTCAAAGAAACAAGAATGATTTCAAAAAATGAATTGTTGAGAAATCACCTCTACCCCTATGATTGAGTGGTGCAGAAGTTAAGACACAAGTATTTAAGCATCCTCAAATCACATTTGGCAGAAAGAGTGGTAGGCAAAAACATTGTGGGTTTGGAAAGGATAATTGGACAAAGTGTAGTATCTTTTGGAAATTATCATATTGGAAGACTAATTTGATTCGCTACAATTTGGATGTCATGCATGTTAAAAAAAATGTTTTTGATAATGTGTTCAAGACCCTTATGAATGTTAAGGGAAAAACAAAAAAAAATCCAAAGGCATGTGAGGATTTACGATTGCTATGCAAGTGTCCAGAATTAGAGCTATACAAGCACAGTGACAAGTTTATGAAACCAAAAGCGGCATATGTTTTAACAGATGATTAAATAAAAGAAGTTTTTGAGTAGTTAAAATAATTGTGTTTTCCAGATGGTTATGTATCCAGTATAGCTCATTGCATTAATGTTACTGAGAAAAAAACTATATGGTATGAAAAGTCATGATTATCATGTGTTCCTGTAGAGAATATTGCCATTGGATATATCAGACTTTTTGCCTAAACCAATATGGGGAGCACTAACAGAACTGAGCCAATTTTTTGTGGATATATGTTCAATTGAATTACAAGCTGATCATATGCTCCAACTAGAAGCTAACATTGTTGAAATCTTATGCAAGTTGGAAATGATATACATTCCGGTCTTTTTGATTCAATGGAGCACTTAATTGTCCATTTACCATACGAAATTAGAGTTGGAGGCCTTGTACAATATCGTTCGATGTACCTATTCGAGAGGTGAAGTGACATAACTTGATATATCATTTACAAAGTCACAAATTTGAATATATTTTTCAATACTAATGTTGATTTTAACTGTTAGATGCATACAGGATTTAAAAAAAAAAAAAGTTCGCAATAACAAGTGTGGTCTACATTAAGATCAAGGCATTTCAGGTATGGTCTACATTAAGATCTCCTATGCAGTCGTTCTTCATTCATATAGTACTCTGTGGCTTTTCTCTTCACCATTCTTGCCTCTATTATGTCCTCAAGGAAGACATCCTTTGTCAAGTAATCGACAATTAGAGTCATCCAAGATGATTCAAACTTGCTTATAATCATTGTGCCCGCTTCTTCATAACTAGGTCTTTTAAAAACATGAATTCGTATGCTATCCTGTTTGCTTGACCCTGATTATTGTGGTACCTTGATAACTTGTCAACTCGCTTGTTCATGGTTCGTGGAATGTGATGCACTGTTATCTGGTAGAAATCGCCTCAAAGTTGCTCGACTTTTTCCATATATTAAATCATAATAAGCATTTTAGCTGCATACTATACTATTATTTGATTGACTACCAATTAGAAATCATAAAAAACTTTCAACTCTTTCACTCCAAAAGCCTGAGCCCATTTCATTCATAGTATTAAGGCATCATACTTTACCATTGTCTTGGAGGCTAGGTACTCATGCCTAATTACACGGTCTATCTCCTCCCCATCTAGACGTCGTAAAATTATTCCAGTCCCTTACCATACTTTCTTGATGACTCGTCTATGAATAGAATCCAACCTTCTCTGTCTGAAATCTTAATGGGCTGCTCTTCGAACCTTTTTTCTTCTGAAAAGGTGCATTTAACCACAAAGTTGGCCACTGCTTGGGCTTTGATGGCGGTACGAGCACTGTATCTGATGTCAAATTCTCCCAATTCTACTAACCACTGCACTATTCTTGT
Organism: Quillaja saponaria; assembly: GCA_029379385.1. Classification (NCBI taxonomy): domain Eukaryota; kingdom Viridiplantae; phylum Streptophyta; class Magnoliopsida; order Fabales; family Quillajaceae; genus Quillaja; species Quillaja saponaria. Next base: position 9,735,659 of record CM055606.1, read on the forward strand.
TGAGGTGTTAAGGTGGTATAGGACTGTTCTTAGGGGCTGATCTGTCTTACAACAATGATGTAGGCTCGAAAATAGGGATGAAGCTACTGTGGTGTACTAATAAGCGCCAAGGCCACATTTTCAATGTGGGATACCTGACCTTTGCACCTTGGAGTACTTTACTGGTGTAATATACTGGTTGCTACATGTTCCCAACTTCCCTGACTAGTACCGAGCTAACTGCCACCATAGAGGTTCCCAGATAAAGTGTTAGTAACATCACCTTCTTCAGGTTTTCCCAATCCCATAATGGAGCCCATATATTCTTTTAGCAATTAGAAAGACCTTCCACACTCCTCTGTCTAATTGAGACCTCTTTTGAGCGCCTAAAAAAAGGAGAAACATATGTTTGCCAATTTAGACATGAACCTCACTAGGGAGGTACCCATCATATAAGCCTTTGAACTTCTTTAATTGAACTCAGGCTATACATGTCTAGTATGGCTTGGATCTTCGTTGGATTAGCCTTTATACCTCGTGCTATGACCATGAACGCCAGGAATTTCTAGGCCGAAAAACTAAATGTACATTTTGCTGGGTTGAGTTTCAAATGGTTCCTGTTTATGGTGTAGAAGGTTTCCCTGATGTCCTAGATGTGACCTTCCAAGGTGGAGCTCTTGATTAACATGTCATCCACATACACTTCAACATTCCTATTGAAATAATTATTGAACAGTTTACAGACCAAATGCTGGAAGGTGGCCCTGGCATTTTTCAAATAGAACGACATCATTTTGTAACAATAATTGCCTGTTTCGGTGATGAATGAGGTTTTCTCTTCATCTTCCTCTGCCATCCTGATTTGATTATATCTTACGTATACAACTATGAAACTGAAGAGCTCATTTCTGGAGGCACTGTCTACAGGCAATCTATTCGAGGAAAAGGAAAACAATCCCTTGGACAAGCCTTGTTTAGATCGGTGAAATCTACACACATCCTCTATTTCCCTTTTTGCTTCCTTACCATGACAATGTTAGCTAGCCAGGTTTGGTAGTGTACCTCTCTTATGAAACTTGCCTTTAATAGCTTAGCTACTTCTTCCTGTATAGCCTTCTGCTTATCACAAGAAAAATTTCTCTTTTTCTATTTTACCGGCTTTGACTATGGATTGGCGTTGAGCCTGTGATGGATGATAGCCAGATCTATCCTAGGCATATTCTTGGCTGACTATGCAAAATACATACCTATTCTCTTTTAGAACTCTCATTAGCTACTCTCACACCTCATTACCTACCTCTGTCCCATTAGTATTGTCTTCTCAGGGTCATTCTAAAAAATGCTAACTAATTCTAACTTGCTGATAGATTCAACCTTTTTCCTGATATCCACTCTTTTTCCAAGTCATGCATCTTGCACGTCACACATGTGTAGGACCTAGATAGTCTGGGTATGGAGACTAGCGTAGTAGCACTATTTGGCCACTAGTTGATTTCCTCTAATTGTTCCCACTCCATGAGGAGCTAAGAACTTTAAGCACACATACTATGAGGATAGGATGGCTCGAGCAGCATTCAAGAACATCCACCCTAATATGACATTAAAGGCCGATGGGACTTTTACTACGGAAAACTACACCTGCACTATCTTGTTAGAGTTTTTATCCTTTAACATGAACGAGAGCTCTATTGACCCTTTCACTTCTACTACTTTCCTAATATCCACTCTCTTCTACTGCTCTATTGACCCTTTCACTTCTACTGCTTTTCTCTAGATACCCTTATTTTCTCAAAACATTTGGAGTACATTATATCTATTGAGCTTCCGTTATTGATCAACATTCTCTGCTCTTGGTAGTCAGTGATTTTAGCAGAGATTATTAGGGCATCGTAGTACTAGGTTTCCACCCTTAGCAAGTCATCGTCAAAGAAGGTTATAGCGCCTCGAGGTGCTTCACATCGGGGCCTCTTTGGCTCCTCTTCCATAGACAACACTCTCTTGGTGTACTTCTTTTTTTCATTTGAAGTTATCTTAACTAGGAAAAATCCCCTTATGATAGTGTGAATTATCCCAACAATTTTATCTTTTTTCTCTGATTCTCACTTGTCATCTGACTTGATTCTTCCGTACTATTTATATTCTTCACCAGTTTTACATGCTCTTGGTACCCCTTCCTTCTGTATAAATTCTATAAGCATCCTCTCCTTATCAACTTTTCTATTTTGTCATTTAGAGCCTAGCACTATTCAGTATCATATTTGTGACCTCTATAGAACATATAGAACTTCAAGTGATCTATATTCTTGCCTAGTGCCTTTAGGTTGTTAGGCCATTTTAGGACGCCTTTCTATTGCACGGCCATTAACACTGCAGTGCAGGTTCTATTCAGCGGTTTGTAGTTTTAAAATCTTTGGCGAGGTGGCGTTCATTCCCTCCTGACCACCTTATCCTTCCCTCTTTGTTTCCTATTAAAGTCAACCAGGTTGAGCGATTGATGCCTTTTGGTATGCGAGTAATAGGGCAATATCATAGCCTTCTTTGACTCTTTAGTGTTCAGGTATTTGTCTGCTCGAGCCATTAGTTCTTCCACGGATTTGGGAGTTCTTTTGTACAAACTAAACCTAAAATAGCACTTTTTTAACCTAGCCTTTAATGCTGTTATAACTACATCTAGATTCGGGTCATCTACTTCCAAAGTGACTGTGTTAAAGTTGGTCAAAAACTCCTTGAGAGACTCATCCAAGTCTTGGCGTATTAAAAGCTGACATGTCACATCCTTCTTCTGCTACTTGTTGGTCATGAAATGTCCTTTTACATTGGGCCACCGGCTGACCAAAAGAGCTAAATGATATCCTACTTTAGTTCTGCGAACCACCATTTGGAATTTCCCCTGAAAGAAGACCTAAAGGCACAACACAACACCTAATTCGGGACCCCGTGGAATAGCATTAATAATTCAAACTCCAAGATGAAATCGTTTAGATCAGTGGTGCCATGGTACTGCTCTAGTATGGAGATTTTCATCGTGGGGGGAATCGAGCTGTCCACTATGCTCTTCACAAAAGGGTGGCGAGCTACAGCCACTTAGCCTGAAAATTCCTTTCAACTATCTCTACTTGTTCTTCCCCCTCATACTTTGAACTATCACCTTAGTCCTTCTCAAATAGAGCTCTTCTAGGAGGATTGAACATTGGTCTGACGGTTCTCTCAGCTGAGAACTCTACGAAAGATGCAATCAGATCGTCATATTGCCTTTGAGTAACCAGTGTATCCATGGCTATGAGTGAGGGGATCAAGTTATTCCTAAGTCCCTTACGAGTTTTATCTTTGCATTGCTCTGGTGTTTCTTCTTCTTGAGTTGTCATTATTGGTGAGTAGATTAGCTAAATCAAATAGATTTCCCACAAACGATGCCAATGTTGTAAAATGTCTTTCTTCGTACTTAGGTCATCTGTTTGACTCTTCGGTGGTTAGGTGTGGTTTTCAATTCCCTGTACATTCAAGACTGGAGCAAGATCCAGGGTGAACCCCTAAATCCTCTGAATCTCAAGTTAAAAGATAGGCAAGGTGGCAAATGTGTTATAGCTCATATATATTAGATATGTTTCAAAACAGTCTTTCTTATGAAACAATGGACTATTTATAGATATACTTGGCCGTGGGCTACTTGAACTATTCACATCTCTAGGTCATAATGAGACTGCCAAGTGGCAACCTCCTATTGGTTAGGACGCTAAATGTACTAACACTTTCCACCCCACTTGGTTGCCAAAATAGGGGACACAGCTGGTTGATGTCATTCTACAACCAAGCTGCTGTTAAGGAAAAAAATGGAGCTTAAGCAAAGGAATTTGGTAGTCAAAAGAAGAAAGGATGACCAGCTACAAAGATAAGCTATAAAGCTCTGCTAAAATGAATTCTAGAAGAGTCGCGAAAGAAGGGAAGGTCTAGCCAACTGAGAGAAAGAAAGAACAAAAATATAGCAGAGGCTATGTTAGTTCAAATGAGTAAAAAGAAGGAAAAAAGGGGAAAAAATATAGGAAAATTTCTTAGTCAAATTCAATGGTAATAAAGTGGTGGTACACATAATTTTGTTTCTATAATTATATCTATATATTAATCATTTAATCACTTTAATTTACTTGATCATAATTTCATTTACCTTACAGCAATATGACACATAAATTTATTTGTTTTTACTTTTTTCCAAAGTACACTAAAATATCAAGGATATAACATGTTTAATTTTATTGGCATTTATTTGATTTGTTCATGTGTTTGTTATTTTATAACCAAAATTTACACATTATATCTAAAACCCGACTCTACAATATCGGGTTATAACAAAAATCAAATAATATAAAATTAAAATATATATATATATATATTTATAATAACTACTTAAAAAATAAAAACTCTAAAAATTAATAAAATTATCTCATTATCTCATTATCTCCTTTCATATATATATATATATATAGATATATTTTTTATAGAAAAAAATTTTATTCTTAATTCAACTTGAATTACTACATTTTTTGCATGATAAGAAACACAAATAAATAAATCCAAATTATTTTTGTAAGAAAATAAAGAAAAAAACAAGTGAGTTATGAAGATAAGTTTTCCTTTTTTTGTTTTGTTTTGAAAAACATAGTAAAGGGATGATGAAAATCTCAATAATTTTTCCTACTAATTATTAAATAAGAAATTTCAGTTTTCAGAATTAAATAATGGCTTTTTTTTAAAAAGAAAAAAAGAAGAAGATTTGTTTACATAATATTTTAAAATCAAAACTTAAAATATAATAATAATAATAAGGGTAAAAGTGTGTTGGCCTAGGGGGAGAAGTGAATAGTTTAATATTACATATTTCAATATGCTATGCTTAGACAATGCTTTACTTTAGGAGAGATTAGTTAAAAATGAGTGCAGCTGAAAGCAGTAAGCAAAATAAAACAGAGACACAAGGTTTTCACGATGGTTCACTAATCTCTACCTAGCCCTTCTCAAGGTGATGCTTGAGGGTTTCCGAGAAGTTAGTGCCCTTTGATCAATCACAAGTATATTAGTGTCATATGATCAATTACAAGAAAAACATATTCCTCTTATTAATTATAGGGAGAACAAAATCCTCAGATTAATTACGAAAAGACTAAGATCCTTTATAACCAGTTGAACTTACATGTATTTATGATTCATATTCGTTTCGTAGAAAAAAAAATTTGGTGACCAAGAAAAAGCAATATAGGCTCAATAAGGTGGCTTGATGAGGTAACTAAGGTATAATATAAATCAATGTAACTTAAAAAGGCTGAAACGGTTCATAGATGGACTAAATCATGTCCATAACTTTGTTTTGTCTAGGATTTCACCTTAAGTGAAAATTAAACAACTTCAAAAATTCTTGACTAAAATTGAACTTTCTAAACATAACCAGTCTCTAAATAAGCAAAACAATCCTAAGAAAAAGATCAAGTGGATAATACGTGTTGGAAATCACATCCTACAATGCTACTAACTCAAGAATTTAACATTAAAGTCAAGTTCATGTGAAAACTAACATATTATCATAAGATGAGGGAATTCATCCTAAAAGCATAATAACATAATGGCTAACGAAATGATAACTCTTGTAAATAGAATTATTTTACATCTTTTTACGCATTAATTTAACTATGTTTTAGAGTTTTAGTTGGTTTTTACTTAGTTTTAGTTGAATTCCTAGTTAAGTCTGTATTATATTAGGATGTTGATTCCTAGTTGTTTTAGGGCAAGGATTAGGTGTTTTATATGAGCTCTAAATTTTATTAACTTAGTCTTTATGTTTTAAAGGTCTAATACAAGAAGTAGTCTCATTGAAGGTCAAACTAGATACCAAACCGCTCAAAACAAGCAAGACAAAAAAACTGATCTAAGAGGCTAGCACCTAGGTTCCAGACTACATACTATAGGGCACCATGGCTCTAGGACATGGGCTCTGCGGCGTGCAAGCCACTGCCAAAATTGTTTGTGTTGTCAAATTTTGAGGTTGCGGTGCCGGGAAGCTACAGCCATGGCGCTGGTGTGATTCCTAGTTCGAATTAAAGTGAAATATAGGGTTTTCAAGCCTAAAAAAAGGGGATTAGTTTGAGGACTAAAAACACATAACTAAGCTGGGATTTTCTGAAGAAAAGGAAGCCATCAAGCGTGCAAGAAAATAAAAGGAGCTTGGGATGATTAAAGATTGAAGACTGACAATTTTTATAGTTTTCTATTTTCCTACACATTTCTTTTAATCTTTCTTTTATTTACTTTGATCGTGATTTTATTTATATTTATGTCTACATTAAGGAGCATGAACTAATTATTTCTCTAAGATTACAATTGAACTTAACAAGTAGCTTGATGATTTTTATTATTTATTGATTACTTAGGCTTTTAGTATTTATATTGTTTATTTCATTCAATGCTTAATGCTTCTAGTTGATTAGCTATCAATTAGATTGATGTGGTAAACCTAAACAAATTTGGAAATGGGAGTTTAGGAATTTGTTTAAGTTTAGTCTTGAGTGATATAACATGATAAATTCTCAAAAGAACTTATATTATCTCTTATTATGCACACATTTTAGCTATGTTAAGCTTACATTACAATTTGGTTAGTTTTAGTGTAGTTTGTAGTTTATCATCTTTTGTATTGAGATTTTGTGTTTTAGTTGTTTTTAATTAGGATTTCGCTTTCAAGTAAGAGTCCTAATCCTAATTGATTTTGGTTGTGTGTTTTAAAGGTCCAAGACTTCAAGAAGTCAATTTTGAGGATCCAATGCACAAGGGACGAAAATCCAGCTCACACGGCACCTAGCCTACGAAAAATTGAAGCTACAGCACAAAATGGCTAAGTGCCCTATTTGGCTCCGTGGTACTAGAAAGTCGGCCGTCACATAGATGCTGTTGGCATCATGGTGCCAGGAAGTTGGCGACAGAGGCGCCAAGGCGATATAGTTCACCTTTTTAGCCGAATTATCCCAACAACTCTACTTTAAGTGTCTATCTTGAGTAGAATGAAGGTATATGGAGAAGGGAATGTTTTTTTCTGCAGAAGAAAGGAGACTTGAAAGCCAAAAAGGAGAAAGAGGAGAAATGGGATCTACATCTTGAAGATTGAAGATTGGATACAACCTTCACAAGTTTTATATTCTTCTTCCCTCCTTCTTAGTTCCTTGTATATTCTTGATGGATTGTTTATTTGAAATCATGTCTAATTCTATTTGTATGAACTAATTCCATTTCTAAGATTACAATAGAACTCACATGTAATTTGATTTGATTTGATTTTTATTCATGGATTGCTTAGATTGTGGTATTTATGTTATGTTATCATTCTATGCTTATTACTTCTAATTGATTAATCTCTAATTAGATTAACGTGGTAAATTAAAAGAACCTTGACAGAGGAAATCTAATTTAGTCTTAAATAATATAATACATGTTTGAATTCACTCACTTGGATGGTTGGATTTGATTTGCATATAGGATAGACATATACTCACTTGCCATGTATAACTAAATAAGATTTTATCTTAATGAATCTTACTTAATTATATTCTTATAGACATATAGTGAATTGATTAAGTAAGATATGATTATAAGAAACTCGAGAGATACTTATAATTAAAATAGAATCTTTCGTTAATACCATTATACCATGAATCTAAGCATGATAGGATAAATGTTAAGCCAAGTGTGAGGGAAATTGTGGTTCTGGGTTCATCTTAATATAGTTATATCCAGTTTATTGTTTGATAAATAAATTAATCATTTCAAGATTTGATCATTTGGATAAAATTAGGATTGATACAATTTTAGTACTTAACATTGTTAGATAATTTTTTGTGGGAACGATATTCTATTTCATCACTTTATTATTTGTTAACAATACGTGCACTTGCGTGGTCAACAAGTTTTATGTGCCATTGTCGGGGAATTATTCTAATCTTTGTAGATATTAATGCCAATTTGTCCTAGTTTTAATTCATAATTTTTCTTTGTTTTAGGTGCTTGTGGAAGTGTAGCAAAGAACTCACAACTTAGAGTTGGTTCCTTTTGATTCGGAAATTAAAAGACCAAATCGAAGGTTTCGACAAGAAAACCAGCAATACTCTATGCAAAATCTAGCAATGGAAGAAGAACACGAGCCTAAGGCACTACGTGACTATATTGTCCCTCTGGTGGATAGCCTTTATTCTAGAATCCTGAGGCTGGCAATTCAAGCTAACAATTTTGAAATCAAGCCAGGCCAAATTCAAATAATCCAACAAATGGCACAATTTACTGGCCTACTGTCTAAAAAGAGAAAGCTAGGTGAGTATAAAATCATTACTCTAACTGAAGAATATAGTGCTATACTACGAAAGAAACTTTTACCAAAACTAAAAGACCCAAGGTAATTTTATTATCCCTTGCACTATTGGCAAATTCAGCTTCTGAACCCTTTAATAAAATGATATCGATTTATAATGACTGAAATACTACAGTTGCATACGGAAAATGAATTATACCTTATTGATTGTGACTAATGAATGGTACAATGCGCACACCTAAAATAAATCATCATGTTAATAAATTTTCCAACCACACTTAGAAGAAAAGTATAAGGTCAAAAGATAGGAAAATGACAATATTTACATATGATAATTTATTTTCTAAATTTTATTTTTCCAAATTTTATAACTAATTCCCACAACTTCCACTTGGGCCACCAAAAAGAAAAGCAAAACCCATGTAAGCCCTTTGATATTCGTCGTGCATTACGTTATAGCAATTGGTATTGTCAGCATAACTTTGGATAACGTTTGCTTCAGCTGGGCCTTGAAATGAACTTGATCCATTCATTCGATACAGAATCAACCTAAAATAACAAGACTGATGTGGTTTTCCATCAGGTAAATACCCAGATCCAATTGGTGGACTTGGTCCTTCCACTTGACCAGTGGCTCTCCCTCCCCACCCAACTAGGTTCGCAGTGGTCAAGTTAGAGAACATAGCTGCTGGAAAATACCCAACATTAACATTGTTGTCACCAAATGTTAACCACCAATTTTTTGTTTTTGCATCTGCCGGAGCCTCGTAAGATAAACACATTAGATTGGGAAGGGATCCAATAAAAACATACATGTCTTCATTAATGATCAAATATAAAAAAATCGATTCCTGATGACCTTGATAGAAAAATTAATTAATTTTGAAAAACCGAACTCTAAAAAAAAGTAAGTTAATAATGTAATATTGATGGACCATAAAAGAAATTAAACCATTGATCATTTTTTTCACCAAGATTTATGCATCCTGTTTTTTTAAAAGTGTCTGCCTGTAGTATTGGGTATTAAACTTTTTATTAGTATATAAACGAATGAATCCCTTAACACAAATATGAAGTGGAAAGAAGTAGAATTCTTTACTTACTATCCAAATGAGAAGAAATATGAGCGATCATCGCCATTAAAGTCTGGAGATACCTAATCAATTTGAGATGAAATATAAATTATAGAATTTGGGGTTCTAACAAATCTTATACAACAAAACCGAGAAATAGAAAAAATAAATAAATTATAGGTTAGGAAATAGAAGAATACCATCCATCCAGTTATAATAGTGTTTAAACTTCGATCACTACTATTTTGAATCCACGTTTAAGCAACACTTGTTTGGCCTTTTTTGACATCTGGACTATAGACTATATATGTGCTTTCACTCTAATATAAGAAATTCATCACGTTTCTTCATAAATGAATGTTGCAAACTGCAAAATATGTATACACATTTTTACTTTGAAAATTATACTTGTTTTGAAAATTAAAGGAAAAAAATGATTCAAAGAGAGAACTCACATGACTATTAGGATAGTCCTTTGTATTGGTATGGAAACTCTTCGATAATGACTTAGCACGAATAAGATCATGTTTGGTTGTTCCACGTATAGGGACGGTGTTTGTTGGGCACAAGTCTTTTTCAAGTCCAATCCTTAAAGACATATATGATCAGCTGGTTTTGTTGTTTTTCTTCGTTGAAAGCTAGGGTTCCTCCACAAAAGAAAAAGAAAATTAAATCACCTTTTTCATATTCAAATTATTTCATGAGTTGAAATCACTTAAAATCTACAGTATCTAACTCAAGAAATTATTTATAGTATATCTAAGATTATAAGAGAAGAAGCAAAAAAAATTTATATCTCATTCACATATAAAAATACCTGAATTTTGTGATTCTTTAACAAAGGATGGTCGAAAGCTAACTGCTTGTTTATAAAATTACTGCTTGTTTATAAAGGATGTACCCAAACTCTGTCTATAAAATTACTTGATCAAATTAGTGAAAATGTTAGGACTGTAAGAAGATATATAAAGTTACATATTTGAATTGTTCTATAACCCAAGATTCAAATATATAATGGTAAACGAAATATATAACCAATTTTCATACCTAAATGCTCTTAAAAGCGGGTTTATTGATTTGTTTGAGTTGTCTCTCTAGCTCCAAATCGTCTTCCTTTGAAAAAATTTGCTTGCCATCTGTAGAGTAATTGTTGAATATACATACCCACAAAACCAATACTAAAACTGTACTACGAATTCTTGCAATTTCCATTGTCAACACCCACAAAAATCTTATAGTTTGGACGATTAAGGCTCCTATTTATATAAGAGTTCTAATTGATTTATTGGTTCAATTTTCAATAATGGAATATATTCCTTATTAATTGTTTGTTAGTAAGGGAGAGAATTAATTCATCAAGACAAAAATTTGTATTAATTATGATTAAATTAAAGGTGGTTTAGTTGCCACATTTGAAATTTTTAGGATAACAACCTAATAAATGCCTATAAAATTTGGTTGACCATACTACCCTGTATTAATTAATGTAATAAATTAAAGAAAATAATAGATTATAACTTTTTATGCTACTTTTTACCCTTATTTCTTAAAAAATTGTAACACCCCTCATGGAGGTATGACTTACTAGAGGATTGGATAAACAAATCTCCTTAACCCTAACTTTATCATAATTGAACATATAACATTTACTGAAAATTTTGGCAAAGGTTTCCTATACTGTGGAACATGCCCAAAACAACATGTGAATTCATGATTAAATTCAACAAAATTACAGCGAAGACAACATAACCAAGGAGCTCCACTCCGTTAATATCATAAAGTAGTAACAAATTGACTTTTATATAGACAACTCATAATAACCCAACACCTTAATTATGACTGCAAATTTTCATCATTTAGCTTCAAGTATGACATTCCAAAGAATTACCTTGCCGTACTTTATCAGCAGGTCACAAGCTTGGTGAAGCAACATACTGAGATCCTGTTAGTAAAAGAAAATCAACAAGAAGTGGTAAGTTCCAAGAACTTAGTGAGTGGAAAAAGCATACCTAAAGGGTACTAGCATTACTCAACAAACCTATATAATATATAGTTAATGAATATCAATATATCATAAATTTCAAACCCAATAATGTTAGACGTACATGATTACAAAAACATAAACTTAACACACACAGTTCAAATAGTATTCTATATAATTCACTCAAAACAATCAAAGCATACAAATTAAACAAAAGGCCAATTGAGTAACCCAACCCTGCACAACAAATATCTCCCCCTACCAGGCATTTACGTACCCCCATAACAAGTTAATTCCCCGTACATAATTCATCTCATCGGGGCTGAGCACTCAATTTTTTAAAACACTTATCAGAATTAGAATATCTCGAATTAGAATATCAAATCAAAATATCCTAGATGAACCTGGATTTCAATTTCGGAAGTAAAAATTATCTTGAAGAAAAATTCACTTCGTTTGCCCTTATCAGCCACAAATAATTAAATAACTTAATGAAACACTGCACACATGCTTTTTTTTCTATTTAACATATTTATTCAAATATACATAGAATTAAACATAATAATCTAGCAACCAAAAAGGAACAGTTAACCACTCACAGTGATATGGATCTCGCTTGTCGTTCTTCCCAAATCCACGCATGATTGGCTAAATAATATGTTCCTGAGCTGGAAGTCATAATTTCGATTATTACTTAGTTTATAAACTTCATAGTTATAACCTTCTAATTTTCTAAAACTTAGATGTCCACTTTCATGTATCTCTTGAAAACTAATTCCTCTTAAGCATTTTATTAATTACTTTGAAGGGTAACTTTGATTCTGATTCATGTATCTATATATATATATACATATATATATATATATATATATATATATATATATATATATATTATACTTATACATACCAAGAAATCAACACTAATCCTTTAAATCTACAATACTCAAATCTAATCATTGAATTCATGTTAAATTAATCATTTTAAATCAATTAAAAACTTGAGTTATAATTTATAATATCAATTCTTCTACATTCCAAGATTTTCCCTACTTTAATTAATGATACTTTTGCATTTCTACTTGTTCTGATCTTACATATCCATTATTGGTCATGAACACTTAAACTAAAGAAATGATAAAAGCACTAATTTCATCTGATATATGTCTAGTATGTTCATAATCTCAACCGGTAAAAGAAGTCTTCTTGAAATCCAATGTGATTGGAAATTAAATTGCATTGTATTCTTATATTTTCATAGGAATTGCAAGTTATAAAAATAAAAAATGTTAACAATGTATCCTTAACCAGATTTTCTTTGTCAATTTGAAGATCATGAATATAAGGGAAAACCAGTCTCACAAGTAATCCAGGGAATATGGTAGACTTCTGGGAAATACAATAACAGTTAATATGAACTAAAGGAAAAGAAAGAAAAAGCGTGGGAGAAGTTAAATATCTATAAAACTTGCCTACTATACATAGTGGGGCTTACTACTCCTTTATGATAATAGGCTAGGGTCTATAGGAGAAGGCATATATCTTGTATAGATATAAAATATTGCACTAAAGGATATGGGTACAACACAAATAGCTGTAATAGACATAGAATAGCTAAGGTAAAGGCAAAAGGTAATGATCCTTTCAAATTATTTGCAAAGGGAACAACCCATCCAGAAGGTATATTCACAATGACTTGGACACATGAAGCTTGGATGCAGGAGAGGGATACCAAAAAATACGCATACGTATAAAGGTACCTAATTGCCTCTCCAATTAGAAATATATGTGGCAAGCAAATTTCTTCAAAGTAAAGGGTTTCATCTCCATCCTTAATACTAGAATAAATCATAATATCATAGCCTAAAGAAAAATTAACAATATTTCAATATTCAATTCAAATAAGGTAAATAACAAAGTACATAATAAGTTTTATAACGGCAAACCCTAAAACCCTAAGAATTCTAATATAATTAGTATTTCAATCTACAACTACAATCCTAATTATTATCCAAAATCCTATTTATTCAAATTCTAGATAAAATTAAAATACTTTTAATTTATCCCAAATTATATATCTAACATAATTATAATTAAATCTCATAATACATATTACCTTTCTAATAAATCCTAACTTTTAAATATACATGTTCCTTATCAAAATCAGAATATCATAGTCTGGATGGTAGAAGCCAACTGATACCAAAATTTCGTCACATTTAAATGATAGTATTTGGAGTTTCTAATTGATAATCTCAACCATCTTGCGAACATTAGTACAATTGCATCTTTCAAATTGGCCATCTTCCTTATTATAAGAACAACCCATTTCCTAAATTATTTTGCTTTCACAAAAGCAAGTTCCTAATCATATATAAAAGTAAAACACCTACTACTTCTTTTCAGTAAGTGTTTGATATATCACTCTTCACCAAGACCCCAATAATGTTTTTCAAGCTTCAAATCACTTCTCATTTCTCAAAACAAATCTCTAAAATTAATTTTTGTTTTTTGTTTTTTGTTTTCTCTCTCTATCTTTAGATCTTAATTTTTGTTTTACATTATCAAATTTTATTAAAAATATAAACTCCTCTTTTTTTTTTTCTTTTCTCTTTTTTTTTTTTTTTTTCCTTTTTCAATGCAATTCCTCTTCAAGTTATTACTTTATGAATTCTAGTAATCCATCAAATAAGAGTCGTTTTCAAAAGTGCACCTAAATTTCTGACTAAAGATTTTGTGAAAGGAAGGTTTGGCAAACCTAACATTGGATACTCATGCCTTTTTTTCTTAACCATTGGATTAATTTATAATACTAGTTTTGGTTCTACAATAATTAAAATATAAAATTGCTTACCGTTTCTTTACACTTACCTGAGCTTCTTTGCTCTGTTTTATGAGCTTATCAAATTTTAAAGGGCTGAACCCATCAATCCGTCCTACTTGTTCTTACAAAATTGTCTTCTAAATGTTTCTAAAAGATGCTGCGAAATCTGACTCCACCTGCCTATATTTGTCCCCACAATTCCATACCCTGTTCCTCTTGAATAATCCAAACAAAGCCATCATCATTATATATTTACTAATTACATGCGCACATATGCTCATGTTGTATTACTTAACAGCATCAAAGGCCAAAAATTGGAAATAATTGAATTAAACAAAAAGGGACCATAAAATTTTTGAGAGTCAAAAGGAAATGTGCGAGAGGGAATATCATCAGTAAAAGTGATAAGGCTGTCACAAAATCTAAATCTTTAAGTCTTGCCATCTAAGTCAACCAGAAAAACTCTTCCCATTGATCCTCCACTCCTTAACCTCGCTCTTTCATACCCACAACTACAAGAAAACCTTTATGTTGTAAAATGTCCTTCTTCGTACTTAGGTCGTCCGTTCGACCCTTAGGTGGCTCGGTGTGGTCTTCAATTCCCTGCAAATTCAGGACGGGAGCAAGGTTCGGGGTAAATCTCAAATCCTTCGAATCTCAAGTTAAAAGATGGGCAAGGTGGTGAATGTGTTATAGCTCCTATATATTAGATGTGTTTCAAAACTGTCATTCTTATGAAACAAATGGACTATTTATAGAAATACATGGCCGTGGGCTACCTGAACTATTCACGTCTCCAAGTCGTAATGAGACTACCACGTGGCAACCTCCTATTGGTTAGGACGCTAAGTGTACTAACATCAGCCTCCAAATAACCTCAAAAGTGAGCAGGCTAGAGGTCGCCTAGGAACGTTGACCGACCTTTGTCAACTGTCGTACTTTTAGACCCATAACTTGGCATCCTTCAAGATGCTTGGCCAGTAGTACTCTACTCTTAATATTTTCTGTGCTAACGACCTAGCACCAATATGAGTTCCACAGACTCCCCTATAAACCTCATCAATTGCATAAACACTCTCTTCCGAACTAAGGCATTTTAGGTATGGTCTACAATAAGATCTCATGTGCAGCCATTCTTCAATCATACAATACTTCATGGCTCTTCTCTTTACCATTCTAGCCTCTGTTATGTCCTCGGGGAGGACGTCCTTTGTCAAGTAATCAACAATTGAAGTCATCCAAGATGATTCAGACCTGCTTATAATCATTGTGCCAGCTTCTTCATAACTAGGTCTTTTAAGAACATGAGTCCATATGCTATCCTGTTTGCTTGACCCCTAATTATTATGGTACCTTAATAACTTATTAGCTATCTCGTTCATGGTTTGGGGAATGTGACCCACTATTATCTGGTCAAAATCACCCTAAAGTTGCTTTATTTTTTTCTAGATATTGAGTTATAGTGAGCTATTTAGTTGCGTACTCTCCTATTATTTGATTGACTACCAATTGGGAATTACAAAAAACTTCCAACTCTTTCACTCTAGAAGCCCGAGCCCATTTCATTCATAGTATTAAGGCCTTATACTTGGCCGTATTATTGGAGGCCAAGAACTCAAGCCCAATTACATGTTCTATCTCCTCCCCATTTGGACCACGTAGAATTATTCTAGCCCCGTTACCATACTTTCTTGACAACCCATCCGTGAACAGAATCCAACCTTCTTCGTCTGAAATCTTAATGAGCTGCTATTCCATCCTTCTTTCTTCTAAGTATTTGCATTTGACCATGAAGTCAGCCAATGCCTAGGCTTTAATGGCGTTATGAATGTTGTATCTGATGTAAAATCCTCCCAATTCTAGCAACCACTACACCATTCTCCCTGAGGTGTTAGGGTGGTGTAGGACATTTCTTAGGGGCTGATTCGTCCTTACATCAATGATGTGGGCTTGGAAATAGGGATGGAGCTCCGTGTTATACTAATAAGCACCAAGGCCACCTTTTCAATGTGAGGGTACCTGACCTCTGCACCTTGGAGTATTCTACTGGTGTAATAGATCAGTTGCTACATGTTACCAACTTCCCTGACTAGTACCAAGCTGACTGCCACCATATAGGTTCCCAGATAAAGTGCTAGTAACATCATCTTCTTCAGGCTTTCCCAATGCCGGAATGGAGCCCAGATATTCTTTCAGTTGTTGGAAAGACCTTTCACACTCCTCTGTCAAACTGAGAGCTCTTTTGAGTTCTTGAAAAAAGGGGAAACATCTATTAGCCAATTTAGACATGAAACTTGCCAGAAAGGTGCCTATCCTGTAAGCCTTTGAACTTATTTGACCTACCTCTGGCTCTGCATGTCCAATATGGCTTGGATCTTCGCTGGATTAGCCTCTATACCTCATGTTGTGACCATGAATGCTAGGAATTTCCCCGTTGAGATGCCAAATGTACATTTTGCCGAGTTGAGTTTCAAATGATTCTTATTTATGACGCAGAAGGTTACCCTGATGTCCTAGATGTGACCTTCCAGGGTGGAGCTCTTGATTAATATGTATTTCACATACACTTCAACATTCCTACCGATCTAATCATTAAACAGTTTACTGACCAAATGCTGGAAGGTCGCCTTGGTATTTTTCAAACCTAACGATGTCATTTTGTAACAATAAGTGCCTATTTTGGTGATAAAGGAGGTTTTCTCTTCATCTTTCTCTACCATCCTGATCTAATTATATCTTGCGTATGCATCCATGAAATTGAGGAGCTTGTTTCTCAAGGAACTATCTACTAGGCAATCTATTCGAGGAAAAGGAAAACAATCCTTCGGACAGGCCTCGTTTAGATTGATGAAATTCACACACATCCTCAATTTCCCGTTTTGCTTCCTCACCATAAGGACATTAGCTAGCCAGCTCGAGTAGTACCTCTCTTATGAAACCTGCCTCTAATAGCTTAAACCTGCCTTTAGTAGCTTAGCTACTTCTTCCTATATGGTCCTCTGCTTATCACAAGCAAAATTTCTCTTTTTCTGTTTTACAGACTTCGACTATGGATTGACATTAATCCTGTGATGGATGATAGTCAGATCTATCCCAAGCATATCCTTGGCTGAGCAGGTAAATGCAGACCTATTCTCATTTAGAACTCTCACTAGTTGCTCTCATACCTCAGTTACTTACATCTGTTCTCACTAGTATTGTCTTCTTACTGTCGTTCTCAAAAAGGTAAACTTTCATCCTTTTTCCTGATATCCACTCTCTTTCGAGTTCGTGCATCTGGCATGTCATCCGTGTACAGGACCTCGGTAGTTTGGGCATGGAGGCTAGTATGGTAGCACTGTCTAACTACTTGTTGATTTCCTCTAATTGTTCCAACTCGCTAAGGGGATAAGAACTTTAAGCACACATGCCATGAGGACGAGATGACTCAAGCAGCATTCAGGAACACTTGCCCTAATATGACATTATAGGCCAATAGGACTTTTACTATACAAAACTGCACCTGCACCTGTCTTGTTGGAGTTTTACCCCTTAACGTGACTGGAAGCTCTATTAACCCTTCCACTTCTACTGCTTTCCAGTTGAAATCAACCAAAGTCCCCTCAAACAGTTTCATCTTTTCTTTGAATACCTTCATTTGCTCTAAACATTTAGAGTACATTATATTTGTTGAGTTTCCGTTATCAATCAACACTCTCTGCACTTGGTAGTCAGCAATTTTGGTAGAGATTATCATAGCATAGTCGTGTGAGTTTTCCACACCTAGCAAGTCATTGTCAGATAACGTTATAGCGCCTCGAGGTGCTTCATGTTAGGGCTTCTTTGGCTCTTCTTCCACAGACAACACTCTCCTTGTGTACTTTTTTTTGTCATTCGAAGTTCTCCCAGCTGGGAAAAAACTCCTTGTGATAGTGTGAATTATCCCAATAATTTTATCTTTCTTATCCAATTCTCGCCTGTCATCTGACCTGTTTCTTCTGTACTGTCTACATTCTGCACTGGTCTAGCATGTTCTTTATAACCCTTCCTTTTATATAAATTCTATTAAGCATCCTCTTCTTATCAACTTTTCTATTTTTTCTTTCAATGTCTAGCACGCTTCAGTATCGTATCCTGGACCTCTATAGAATATACATAACTTCGAATGATCTGTATTCTTACCCAATGCCTTTGGGTTGTTGGGCCATTTTAGGATACCCTTCGATTGCACGGCCATTAACACCATGGTGCAGGATCTATTAAGCTATTTGTAGTTTTCAAATCTTAAGTGAAGGCAGCGTTCCTTCCTTCCGACCATCTTATCCTTCCCCTTTTATTTCCTATCAAAGTCAACCAGGTCGGTGATTGGTGCCTTTTTGTATGCTAGTAAAAGGACACTGTCATGGCCTTCTCTAACTCTTCAGTGTTCAAGTATTCCTCTACTCAGGCCATCAGTTCTTCCACGGATTTGGGAGTCATTGTGTACAAACTAAACTTAAAATCGCAATTCTTTAACCTAGCCTTTAACGCTGTTATAACTATATTTGGATTTGGGTCATCTACTTCCAAAGTGACTACATTAAAGTGGATCATAAACTCCTTGAGAGACTAGTCCAAGTCCTGGTGTATTGAAAGCAGACATGTCTTATCCTTCTTCTGCCACTTGTTGGTCATGAAATGTCTTTTAAATTGGGTCACTAGCTGACCAAAGAGCTAATGGTGTCCTGCTTTAGTGTCGCGAACCACCATTTGGAGTTTTCCATGAAATGTCTTGACTAAAATTGAACTTTCTAAATATAATAGTTTCTAAATAAGGAAAACAATCCCAAGAAAAAGATCAAGTGGATAATATGTGTCGGAAATCATATCCTACAATGCTTCTAACTCAAGAATTTAAGATGAAAGTCAAGCTCATGTGAAAACTAACATACTATCATAGGATTAGGGAATTCAACATAAAAGCATAGTAACATCATGCGTAACAAAATGATAACTCTTGGAAATAGACTTATTTTACATCCCTTTACTCATATTAATTTAACTATGTTTGAGAGTTTTAGTTGGTTTTTGCTTAGTTTTAGTTGAATTCCTAGTTGAGTCCATATTATATTAAGATATTGATTCCTAGTTGTTTTAGGGCAAGAATTACGTGTTTTATATGAGCTCTAAATTATATTAACTTAGTCTTTGTGTTTTAAAGATCCAATACAAAAAGTAGTCCCATTGGAGGTCAAACTGGGTGCCAAACCACTAAAAACACGTCAGACATTAAAACTTATCTAGGAGGCTAGCGCCTAGGTGCCAAACTTAATACCATAAGGCACCATTGTAACATCCCCTAAATTAATACTTGAATTAATTATAGGATAAGTACTTATCTTAAGGGATAAATAGGATTTAAAATTTAATACTAAGTTTATACGTATTATTCCATGTACATGAATAATATATGTGCATATAAAATATGTATAGGATACGTATTAGTATAAAATACTTATTAATGAAGGGACTTAAGTGTAAGAAAGAGAATAAGTGTGGCAACTTGCAATTAATGAAGAGACTTAGTTGTAAGAATGAGGAAAAGTTGTAATAATTAAGAGGGCATGTGGAAGGAAGTTAGGACATAAGGTGGCAAGTAATAATTAACAAAGAAAGATGGCTAGATAAGTGGAAGGCAAGGAAAACACTAGGTGCCCATGAAATAATTAAGTAGGACATGTGTAGAAAATTAAGGAAATAAGGTGTCCATGAAATGATTAA
Source organism: Quillaja saponaria (assembly GCA_029379385.1). Lineage (NCBI taxonomy): Eukaryota > Viridiplantae > Streptophyta > Magnoliopsida > Fabales > Quillajaceae > Quillaja > Quillaja saponaria. Next base: position 9,755,593 of record CM055606.1, read on the forward strand.
GTAGGACATGTGTAATGAATTAAGGAAACAAGGTGTTCATGAAATGATTATGGTGAATATGTGTAGAGATTTAAGGAAGCAAGGTGTACATGGAATGATTAACAAGACATGTGTAAAGATTTAAGGTAACAAGGTAGCTTATTAATAATTAAAGAATCTAAACTAGGAAATGGGAGGAAGACAAGTGTTAGGAAGAAAATGCACATGTTAATTTAGAGAATGACAAGTAGGAGATTGTAATTTTAGAGAAATAAAAGGATAAAATAGGAAATGAAAATTTCTCCTAAATCCTAAGCCTTGGCCATGCACTATAAATAGAAAGGGGGTGATGACTGAAATGCATAGGCAAGGCAACAAAGTGTGCACTAAAGTGAGAAAACAAAGAAAGTGAGAGAAAATATTGAGAAGTCAAAGAAAAGGCAAAACTGTAAACTAGGAGGAAAGAAAGGGTGAAACTGTAAGAGAAAAGAAGGAAAAGGAAAATCGAGCAAGGAAAGGTGAAAGGAGAGAGGCGTAGAAAGAAAGAAAGAAGAACCAAACATTAAGAGTATTAGGCAACTATTCATGCATATCTTTGTTTATTTTATCTTGTTTCACTAGTTACTTTCCTTGGCACTCTTATATTCTTCATGATATCCTCATGTCCTTCATGCATATGAAATGAAAATGATGAAAAGGATTCCCTTTTTTGGAAAATTTAAAAGAAAATGAAAAGGATAATAATTCTATTAACTTGTCTTGGGTTCATGTTGGCCGAAGTTCCCAAGTATCCCAAAGGAAGGATACTTAAACCATAGTATGGATTCTACTATTAAGAGGCAGTGCCATGTATATGAGAGGTTGGTATTCATGATACATTGAAGTCCTTGTAAGACAGTCTCGGGTTTGTGTGAACAGTTAAGAATGGTTACTAAGGAGTGGAAAAGAGGAAAAAGGATAATTTGCATTTGCACATTCCTATATTTCTAAAACTGCCATCAAGAATCCTTCATTGTTATGTATGAATACTTGTTGAGGTTCGACTTACTTTTCTTCATCTTGATATGTAGATTGATTAGTGCTATGGATGTGTATTGTTTTCCTTGGAGAAAGGCATGGTCTATGTAATGGGAAAAGATGGTAAGTGGATCATGTTTGGAAAACATAGAAGTATTTGTGTTAAAATGCGATTATGTAGTATAGGATCGCTTTTGTATAAAGTTGTAATGTGCTCTTAACAAGTTTACTTAGTAATCGTAGTAATTTTAGAAGAAAATCTAGTATTACTAAAATTGGCTCCTCTTAACTCTTTTGTAAATAACATAGTGTAATGAAAAGTAGTTTGCAAATTATGTCTCTAGGATTTATAATTCACTAGTCACAAGTTACATTTTTTAGGTAAATCTTGGTTAATAAATAGAGTAACATAGACTTGAAGTTAATTGGAAGAAAAGATAAAATTTAGAAGGAAGAATGCAAAATTACTAGTCATGGCCATATGGTGTAAAGAGAAATAAGAGGAATGTCTAAGGAAAATTATACAAGCATCATTGTAGAAGGGAAATAAATATGCTAGAAAATATAAGTAACAAAAGTATTACAGATTAAATTGGCTTAAGAGTTTATTAGTAGATTAAGTGAAGGATTAAGAAAAGAGGGTGTTACAGCCATGGCTATCAATAATTTTCATTGTCCTTTCATGCAACCCATTGTAAAATACATGGAGTTGAAGCCATATTGGTAGGTTATGATTTGGATGCATGCTCAGTAGATAGTTGGATCTCTCTCAAGCATCTTGGAATAATTCCAAGTTAAATTGAACGAAACATGTGAGGTTGAAATATTAATTAAAAATCTTCAAAGTACCTCACAAAACAAACAACAAAATAAATTAAAAAGATAGAAGGAAAAAAAATACGTTTGAATTAAGATTAAGATTGCTTGGAATTGATATTAAAACAATTTCCTGGCATCGATGCCAAAAATATGTTGTCAAAGTTACCACACAAGTATACATATTGTTAACAAGTAATGTGATAAAATAGAGTGTCAATCCCACGAGGAATTGTAACTAATATTTAAATAAGTACTAAATTAACACAATCCTGATTTTATTCAAACAAATGAATTAGGGTTGGAAAACTTAATTTAAACTAAACCTAACTAATGACAAATTAAACTTAAGAATTCAATGGGTAAAAGCCTAGAATTACAATTTCCTTCAACACTTCACTTGAATTATTCTCATATTATCATGCTTAGTTATGGTACAACATTGTTAACTAAGGATTTTAATTCAATTATAAGTATCTTTCGAGTTGCTTATAATAATACATAACTTAACCAATTCACTATACTTCTATGAGAATGAAGTTAAGCAAGATTCATTAAGATTAGACCTAACTGGGCTACATAAGTTATGGAGGTATTATGTCTATCTTACATATTAATCAAACTCATCCATCTAGGTGAATGAATCAAACAAGTGCTATTTCAATAAAGGCTAAACCTAAATTCTTTTTTGTCAAGTTTTCTGTAAGTTACCATATCAATCGAATTGGTAGCTATTCAATTAGAAGCACTTAGCAAAGAATGAAATAAACAAGTCAAATACCAAATCCTAAAGAATGAACAATTATAATCCAAACTACATGTTGAGTTACATTGTAATTCTAGAGAATGACTTAGTTCATGGTACCTAGTGTAGACATAAACTCAAATAAGTTCAACATGAAAGTAAATACAAAAAATCTAAAAGAGAGGGAGGGATAAAAGAAAACTAGAAGGTTTTCAATCTTTAAGCTTTTATCATCTAAGCTCCTATTACTTTCTTGCATCCTTGATGGCTTCCTTTTTTCCAAAAAAAATTAGTTCAATTGTATCTTTTGAATATCCAAGCTAATCCCTTTTTTATATGCTTTAAAACCCTAAATTTAAGTTCAATTTGGACTAGGAATTGTAACAGCATCACAGACATGCTTTTCTATCACCGCGGCAATGAAAATCGGAGAAAGCATCACATTGAGCGCGGCGTCCACGCTTTTCTAGAGTCGCGGCCCTAGTTTCTATTGCCTCTAGTGCCGTGACCTCACTTTTCTGAAGCTGCAACACTGATTGCTACTGTCCCTAGCGTCGTGGCCATAGCCTTGATCATGATAACACGTGTTGTTTTAGGATTTTCGAGTGTTTTAAGCTTGAATATGACTTTCAATGGGACTAATTTAGGCATTAAACCTTCAAAACACATAACTAAGTTAGTATAAGTTGGAAATCATTTAAAACTCAAATCCTAGTCAAAATCCTAATGCGAGAAGTACTCAACTAGGATTAAAATTAAAACTAAACAAAAACCAACTAAAACTCAAAAACATAGCTAAAATAAATTGGTAAAATGATATGTAATAAGTCTATTTCATAGACTTATCAATCTTCTCCCCAATGCTTTCTTAGATGGCAAACTAAAAGGGAGGTGAATAGTTTGAAAGCCAATTCCCTTTGAATATTCTATTTTAAAAATCTTTTCAAAACAATTAGAGTAGAATCATATGCAGTGATAAAATAATAAATAACACACAATAGATTTTTAGTAGTTTACTACATAACCATGGCTGATGTACTTCTTAAGAACACCTTTTGAATATTTCACTAAAACACTGAATTCACAAGGCTTAACAACCTTTACAACCAGTTGTGTTTACAAGATATACCTTACTTCCTTTACTCCAGTTGTGTTTATAGGATACAAGCTACTTCCTTTATACAATCAGGACTAATTGCTTCACAAGCAACCTGTATTATCTACGGTCTTCAGGAGGCAAGAATACAGAAAGTGTATAAGAAGATGTTCAATCATAGAACAAGGTTCTGATGAAACTTTTCACTAAGAACAAATAATATGAAAGTTTGGCTCAGTATAAATTTACTTAAGTTGAATAAAAGAATAACTAAAGTTCTTTGAGACCTTATTTAGAGCATTCTTGGGAGCCTTTGCTTCTGATTAAGACTTCTAAATTCTTTTAGAAGCTGTGGTTTGGATACTTAGCTGTTGATAGCACTATTGTGAGATTTCATTATGCTATGTTTTCTCGGTTAAGGTGTTGTAGTCAACATGAAGTAGAAGCAATTTAATATTTGTTTATCTCTTCGCAAGTTGCAAGGGAAGTGTGATTGTTTTTAAGCATTGCTTCGCTATAGAGTATGAAATTGTGGTTGTTCATGGACTATTTATTTGTTGGTGGCAGCAAGGGACTGCTTTATCAGGTTATTTACAGTTAGTTATACCATGCTTAATTGTGTGGGAGATATGGAAGGCAAGAAATGCATATGAATTTGAAAATACTTCCATGAATCCTTTGAAGGTTGCGAGACAAGTCTTGAAGACTCTTGGTTTTATTATAAGCTCTCTAAAAGGTAAAACTAAGGTAAGTTTGAAGGATGTTTATAAACTTCGTTTCTTTCTTTACAGGCTTCAGAGGAAAATGTTCACAAAGCAAGTAATAATTTTAAAATGGTAACCTCCTTTGCTTCATTATGTAAAACTTAATTGTGATAGGTGCTCTTGGGCCTGTTCGGGAAAGGCAGTTACGGGAGGCATAATTTGATCATCAACAGGGGAGTATGGTATGACCTATCAGACTAACATTGTTACGGAATTTAAAGCTCTCCTAAGAGGGTTGAGGTATTATGAATCAAAAGGATTTTTAAATGTGGTTGTTAATTCTAGTTCTTTTGCTCTTGTCCAATGTGTGATTCATAGGGTAAATCCTCTTTAGAGACATCACAAGAAGTTTCGAGATTTGATATGATTATTGCATGTTCTTTATATGGTAATAACTCGTTGTTATCGTGAACTTAATTCTGTTGCTACTTATCTTGCAAATGTTGGTTATGATTCAGAGAGATTATCTTTTGCTTTCTTTTCAGAGTTTTCCTGCTCATGCTCGGGGGTTCATTGGTTTAGATAAACAACAGGTGCCTTATGTTAGGAATGTGCATTGATCATAAGCAAAAATAAATATATTTTTTTTCATCCTAAAAAGAAAATAGAACAAAACTTATAACTTCCATATCTAATAAGAATTCAGATTAACTAACATTCTTGAATGGTTTTCAATTCCATAATATCTTCAAGCGAGCAATTAGTCGATGTTGAAAATCCATGATTTCTTCTTGTAATGCCTTTGTAATTGCAGCTTGCCCTCCTTCTATAATTAATCGATGCTTTTACAAATCCTTATTGAAGGATGATTGAATCTAGTTACTCTTTTTTTCAATTTGATTATAAGCAGGATTGTTGATTTGACGGAAATATTGGAGTAATTTAGGGATTCTAATTTTGCTTTGTGCGTGAAATAGGTTTGTAGGGAAATAAAGCTTTAAAAAAAAGTTAGGTATGAGAGAGAAATAATATAATAAGACTAATATGTAAAAAACTTGACATGCTAGCAAGAACCAATAAACTCACGCAATGTGGTAAGCTACTCAACCTAAGCAACCTAGTAGATAAACTAACCCAACCTTATAGTAAATTAATTTATTTCATAACTACCCAAAATCTATTCCATAATCTCTCTGATATCAAACTCTTTATTTTTCTCTCTCTCTGTCCCTTTTCTCTTCTCAGATTTGACTTTCTCTCCTCACTATCTCCATATATTTCTCTCTTAACTCACCCCATCAACTCAATCAATCCTATTGCCATTGACCATAACTGCCACCTCTACCAGAACACCTTTATTGAAATATCACTACTGAAATATCATAATCAAATTTCATTGTGAAAATTTTAAATTTATCCTCACATAGAAATAAAAAATTATAATAAGACCAATTATAATCACTAAGCTGTTTTTTTTTTTTTTAGAATCATTTGTACATTTTTTTGAGTTTTGACTTTCATTGAATCATCAATTAATTTCTAAGTTGATGTGTTAGCTACTCATTGGAGAATGCCAGCGGACTAATAAAAATTATGGTGATATCTAAGCTCCAAACTCCAACCCATTTAAATGGCATCCAATTACATATATAAGATATAGAAATTCTTTTATTCACAATGAATGCCTTCTTTTACAACCTGTCTAATACCACAAGACAACACCTGCTTTTCTTGGATGGAGCTATAATTCATTCCATTGACAAAGTATTTTTCAATCAGAAGCCCCCAATTTTTATGAGCACATTATTTAGAAATTCAATATATTAAGTGTGAACTTCAAAGTTTATTATGAGGATTTTGGTAAGGGTGGTTGTTGTCAATGGCTGTGGGGTTATCTGATATGGTCTGATGGGTGGAGGAGAGATGGGATAGAGATGGTGAGAAAGAAGTTAGATTTCAGAAGAGAGAGAAAAAAATAAAGGTTTGTACTAGAGAGATTGTGGAAGAGATTGGTGAGTGATTAATAAAATAAATTAATTTACTAAAAGTTTGAGTTAGTTAGGTTAGTGAGTTTATTGATTTATTGTAAGAGCCATGTCATATAAATTTGTTTTTCCATATTGTGAAGTATTATAAGGCCATATAGTAGAATTTTGGTATTATAGTTTTTTACATAAAATATTAATAACTTTTCAAAAAAATTGACATTATTCAAACACAAAACTCTCCTAATTTTAAAAATATTCTCTTTTACATTAAATATAATTTATTCTATGTCCCCAAAAATATAAAAAATAGAATCTCTATTAATTTTTTCAGTCTCAATTAGTTATAATAATATTAATTTTATCAAATCACAAAACTGTAGTTACTTACACTTTTGATTTGATAGATCACCCTTAAATGAGAAATTGGGGCTTTCCTCATCAGATAGAGAATTCGATTTGCATCATGGTTAAATGAGTTGTCCAACTGGGTCATTGAATTGCTGAAAATAGTGTCATTAGCCGTACATGAGGTTGTATCAAAATGTAAATTATGTAGTTTATATGAAAATTCAATACACATTTAAGGATCCATTTTTAGTAGAAAATACAAACTTTTATGTTGGTTTTTATATTTCAACGTGTTTATGCGCCCTGAAAGTAAAAATAATAATTTTTAGGTTGATAAAAGTATTTTTCAAATCCAGTAGTATCAAATGTGATTATTAAGTTGTTGAAGATAATTGATCAGAATTAATTTAAATAATTGAAAATAGTTGACTATTCCAATTATGTTCTCAATTATCCTAATTAAGATAATTATATATTAAATATTATAATTGTTTAAATTGAGGCATAATTACAAAATAATTAGAGACAAAATTAACTATAATTATGTCTTAAGTCTAAGACTTGATTGCTTTGTAAGCCTATAAATTAAAGGCTCTACCATTATAAATGGGTGAATGAATGAGCTTCATATTCATGAATAAATCTATTACACTTTTCTTTCGTGTAGTAATCCAACGACCGAATCACAAAAATTTTGTGTCTCTCTTTATTTTGTCATTTATTTTAAATTTTTACATAAGTGATAATGATTTGTGAATTTTTAGTAAAGCAAAAGATGAAGAAAAGTGAAAATATGAAATAGCTTTTGGCTTGAAACTGGAACATGTTCATCTTGGAAGTATTATTTCCTTTCAAGTTTGAATTGTTACTGAATTTTTTCATAGCCTTAATTCCAAAGGTATGATACAGGGCTGTAGGGAGTGGTCAAGGGTTTCAAACGAGACTCTCACCTCCTTCAACCCCTACACATTAGAGTAACTTAATGGTTCTTGTAATTCTGCCCCCTCCAAAAATGTTATCTAACATTTGTTTATTTTCTTCTTAGTTTTATAGGAATGAGACTAAGGAGGTGAAGTACAACATCAAAATGAGAAATTTCCTGATTGATTATATTGGACCTTAAGATATTGTTTTTGTAGTTGAATTGAAGTTTGAAGCATTTGATGGAGAATTAATTTTTTTGTATTGGAATGTATAGACCCCCCTTTTTTTTTCCTATAAGAAATGCTGGGAATTAATTCTCTCATAATTCAACAATATTACAATTCAAATTATCATTATTACAGTAACCCAGAAAGAAAAACTAAGTATATTAGCTTCAACCTCTGCTGAAACATATACTTTATTGCATGAGTCCATGATACTTTATTCAGTGGTTTGTTAAAAACCTAAATCAGGTTGAGTGAGAATTTTTGGTGGCTTCAATGAGAAAGGATGTAAAACTCTATGTTGTTGATTGTCTCACCTATCAAACTACTAAGTATTCTACACAAGCCCTAACCTAATGCTGTTTGGAAAAATGTCATATGGACTTTATCACTGGCCTTCCGGTTTCTCATGTCAAGTTCACTGTGTTCATGGTTATTGATAGGTTAACTAAGTTTGCCCTACTTTGGAGCCTTACATGCTCATTACAATGCTTCCAAAGTGGCTACATTGTTCATTGACATGAGTGTCAAGTTTTATGGATTTTCCATGTCCATAATTTCTAACCGGCACTTGTCTTTCTGAGTAAATTTTGGACTCAACTTTTTTCTGCTAGTGGGACTACCCTCCATAGGAGGACAGCTTATCGGCCAATCTGAGGTTCTGAATCGTTGTTTAGGGTAATATTTGAGATCCTTTATACACGACAAACCTACTATGTGGTATAACTATCTTACTTGCACAGTTCTTATCACATATCAATATTTTTTGGGAACTTCTCAAGACTTGAGCAACCGGAAAGAAAAAGACTTTGTAGAGGTTAATTAACTTGAGGTCGCTTGGGAATACTCTAAAGAAAAGAGTATCCATAAATTTTAGATTAGTAAAACATTTAAGAATCAAGCTTTGCAATTTGGTACAGTTGAAAAGTCAGGCACTTCAGTTAAAAACTCAACCTTCAGCCTCCATAAATTTCAGATTCTTGTAATACTAGAGAAACGAGAGAGAGAGAGAGAGAGAGAAAAAAGGCTCCGGTTACTAATTTTTACTATATAAATTTGTAAGAGAAATGTTTTTAGTCATTTATAGTTTTCCTTCTCTTCTCGTTCTGTAGCCTTCTAGTGTTGCTCTCTCCATCTTATAGCTATATTCTTCTTTCTGCTAGTAATTGTAATTGATGATTTTATGAAGCTCATGAGCTCTTGTTGTCAAGAAGTTAACTAAATTAAATTGTTAAGTTAAATATTGTGTCTCATTGAATTGGTTCTATCATTGGTGCTTTTCATTGAGAGTAGAACAATGAAACATATGATGAACCTTATTCCATCCCAAAGAGGATCAATTGATAGCTTCACCATCGCACGTTTGGTCGCACTGATAGTATAGTTTAAGATAAGATAACATATCTCGTAAAGATTAAGAATTCATGATATGTGCAAATAAACACATATCTTATCCTATGTTTGGTGCATGATCGGATAAAATGAAAGATAACATATCCCGTTAAGATTACTAAAAATTAGGATATGTGCAAATAAACACATTTCTTATCCTGTGTTCGGTGCATGATCGGATAATATAAAAGATAATGTATTCTGTAAAGATTAATAAAGAGTAGGATATTTACAAGTAAACACATAGTTTATCATGTGTTTGGTATATTATCAAATAATATAAATGATATGACCCTTAAAGAAAAGTCATATAACATATAAATAACTTCTTTTTATTTTATTTTATTTTATTTTATTTTATTTTATTTATGTATTCACGTATATTTAAATCTTATTCTAATTTTCTATATATTTTTTTAATTATTCTAATTTTCTATTGTTTTTAAAATTATTCTAATTTTTTATATTTTTTAAAATATAAAATATAAAATATATATATATATATATATATATAACTATTTAAAAAAATATTATTTTAAGTATCATGACATAAAATATTTTTAGAATAATATTTCTTATTTTTTATAATGTTGACTTTAAAGAAAATAAATTTTTATGGAAATTGAAATGGATTTACATATTTTAAATCTTTTTAATGAAAAAGAAAAAACTTTTGTTTGTATAATTTTCTACTTTTAATATTTCATCTGAATAAAAAAAAAAAAAAAAAGACTTTTCAACGAAGAAAGAGAGTTGGCAAAGAAGAGGGGATTGGAATAATTTAAAATTTTTCTATTTTAGTTAATTTTCTTATCTTATCTGTCATAATTATATCATCACTTATCAAATTGAAGATGCATGACTTGTTAAGTACTGGGTTAGTGTATTGGCAATTCAACTTCTGAGCTCTTTTAGAAAAGGACATCAAATTATAAAAATGAATTATACACTTATTAATTAGGACTAATGAGTGGTGCGATGTGCACACCGATAATAAATCACGATGTTAATGAATTTCCAGTCAAACGAAGAACAAAATAAAAGGTCTTGAGATAGGAAAAATGACAATTTTTTTTTTGGTAGTAGAAAAATGGCAATATTTAGATATAATCATTTACTTTTATTTATTTTTCAATCGTACATATAAGCATTAATTCCCACAACCTCCACCTGGGCCACCAAAAAGAAAAGCATAACCCATGTAAGCACTTTGATATCCGTCGTACATTACGTTATAACAATCTGTGTTGTCAGCATAAATTTGGGTAAGGTTTGTTTCAGGTGGGCCTTGAAATGAGCTCGTTGCATTCAATCGATACTGAATCTGCCTAAAATAACAAGCATGATGTGGGTCTCCATCAGGTAAATACCCAGATCCCATTGGTGGACTTGGTCCATCCACTTGACCAGTGGTTCTCCCTCCCCACCCAACTAGGTCCGCACTAGTCAAGTTAGAGAATATAGCCGCTGGAAAATACCCAACACTAACATTGCTCTCGCCAAATATTAACCACCAATTTTTTGTTTCTGCATCCCGCCGGAGCCATGTAAGTTAAACACATTAAATTGGGAAGGGATCCAATAAAAACATATATGTCTTGATTAATGATCAAATTTTAAAAAATTGATTCCTGATGACCTAATAGAAAAATTAATTAATTTTCATAGAACGAACTAAAAATAATAATAATTTAAGTTAATAATGTAATATTGATAGACCATAAAAGAAATTAAACCATTGATTATTTTGTTCCCCAAGATATTGCATTTAGAGAGAAAGTAGATAAACTTGTTAATTAGTATAGATGTTTTACCTGAGTAAGAGACACAGCTATCTCAAATTGAATTCCCCCATAAACAGAGGTGTTACTCACAGCACTTCCTAGATAAACTTGTTTGTCTATCTGTACAAAACCTGGACATTGAAGATTTATGCATCCTGTTTTTTTAAAAGTGTCTGTCTGTAATATTGGGTATTAAACTTATTATTAGTGTATAAACTAATGAATCCTTAACACAAATATGAAGTGCAAAGAAGTGCATTCTTTACTTACTGCCCAAGATGCAAAGAAATACGTGTTATCATCGCCATAAAAGTCTGGAGATACCTAATCAATTCGAGACAAAATATAAGTGATAGAATTTGAAGTTCTAACAAATCTTATACAACAAAACCAAGAAATAAAGAAAAAAAATAATATGGATTAGAAAATGAAAGAAGATACCATCCACCCAGATAGAATAGTGTTTAAACTTTGATCACCACCATTCTGAGTCCACGTTTGAGTAACATTAGTTTGGCCTTTCTTAACATCTGGATTATAGACATTAATTTGTGCTTTCACTCCAGTAAAAAAAAATTGATCAGATTTCTTCATATACAATGTGGCAAACTGCAAAATATGTACTACATTCAAATATACACATTTATACTTTGAAAATTATACTAGTTTTGAAAATTATAAGAAAAATGATATTCAAAAAGAGAACTCTCACATGACTATTAGGGTAGTTCTTTGTATTGGGCTGGAAACTCTTTGATAATGACCTAGCACGGATAAGATCATGTTTGGTTGTTCGACGTATAGGGACGGTGTTTATTGGGCACAAGTCTTTTTCAAGTCCAATCCTTAAAGATGAAGGTCTAACATTAGCTGGTTTTGTTGTTTTCCTTCGCTGAAAACTAGGGTTCCTCTGCAAAAGATAATTAAAACACATTTTTCATATTTGAACCATTTCATGAGTTGAAATCAATTAAATATCTGCAATAAAATTTATATCTCATTGCTATTTAAAAATACCTGAATTTTATGATTCTTTAACAAAGGATGGTCGAAAGCTAACTGCTTGTGTATATCAACACAGTCAACAATATAGCCAAACTCTGTCTACAAAATTACAAACCAATACTTCATCAAATTAGTGTAAATGTTAGGACTGTAACCCAAGATTCAAGTACATAATGCTATACAAAATACATAACCAATTTTCATATATACCAGAATGCTCTTAACAGCAGGCTTATTGATCAGTTTGAGTTGTCTCTCCAGCTCCAAATCATCTTCCTTTGAAAAAATTTGCTTGCCATCTGTACAGTAATTGTTGGAAATGTATACCCACAAAACCAATATTAAAACAGTACTACTAGTTCTTGTAATTTCCTTTGTCAACACCCACACATTATTGTTTGGTTGAGTAAGGCACCAATTTATCTTAGAGTTCTAATTGATTTATTGGTTTAAAATTTCAATAATGGAATGAAATCCTTATTAATTGTTTGTTACTAACGGAGAGACTTAATGCCATCAATTCATTAAGACAAAATTTATATTGATTATGATTAAATTAAGGTTTTGCCACCGTTAAAATTTTTAAATGCATATAAATTTTGATTGACCATACTACTCTCTATTAAGTAATAGAATAAATTAAGGGAAATAATATCAAAAGTCTCCGTATCTTCCCTTTTCCTCTTTTGAAAAAATAAGAATAATCCTACTTTTTCTTAACATTCCAAATAGATTCTAGTAAATTTACATTGCCAAAAAGTTTTACTTTTAATTATTTTTAAATATGCCCTAAATCATAGGTTAAAACTTTTTAGGCCACTTTTACTCTTATTTCTTAAAAATAACATAATATAAAATTAGAAAAAATTATTATATAATCATTACTGTCCCTTAATTAATTCCTGATTATGTATCTAAATTAGACTTGTAATTATATGTAATTGCCTATTATGTATAAATCAAGTGCTCACAATTGACCCATAATTTATTCCCTATTATGTCTCTCAATTATGTCCTGTTATGTTTCTGAATTAGGCATGTAATTATGTGTAATTTCCTATTATTTATTTGGTTGATATTTAGTGTGGATTCACTATATATGTCATGTAGACACCTCTAGCTTACAAATAGAGGCTCCATCTTGTACATTACACATCATCTCAATATACAATTATCATTTCATTCAACTGTTACTAAAAATAAAAATAAAAATAAAAAATAAAAACTCTAAAAATTAATAAAAATATCTCATTATCTCCTTTCATATTTTTCCACAAAAAAAAAAAAAAAAAAAAAAAACTATCAACTTGAATTACTATATATTTAATCATGATAAGAAATAAAAATAAATAATTCTAAATTAATTTTGTAAGGAAATTAACCAAAAAAAAAAAGTGAGATGAGTTTTTTTTTATTTTTTTTTAATAAATATATTAAAGTGATGATGAAAATCTCATCAAGTTTTTTGTAAAAAAAATATTATTTTTCTCTTAACTATTAAATAAGGAATTTTAGTTTTCTAATTTAAATATTTTAATTATTAAATAGTCTACTTTAATATTTTAAAATCTAAACTAAAAATAATAAATAAGGGTAAAAGAGTGTTGGTTTGGGGAGGAGAGGTGTGAATAGTTTGATATTTCATATTTCATATTTCATATTTCATATTTCATAATGCTATGTTTAAAAAATGTTTTGCTTTGTGAAAGATTAGTTAAAAAGGAGTGCAAATGAAAGCAGTGAGCAAAATAGAATAGAGACTCAAGGTTTTCACGATGGTTCATTATAAATCTCTGCCCGATCCATTTCTCGAGGTGACATTTGAGAGTTTCATGGAAGTTAGTGCCCTTTATAATACTCTTGGATTGCTGACCAAGAGGTGAAAGGTACATGATTGATTTTATTGCATCGAGACGTAAATTCTTGTTGAATTGTTTTAAGGAGTAAGAAGATATTTATGATTGTGTGATTTTAAATTTGAGAGGAATAGGCATATATGATTAATAAAATATCATATATGGGTAGAAAAGGGTAAAATCATAATTTTGTTCACACATTAAGGTAGTGAAGGAAAGGAATAAAATTAATTAGAAGTGATTATCAATGTTTAGTATAAGTCCAATGTACAGTAAATAAGTGTAAATTAAAAGTTTAATTGAAAATAGGTGATATAGATGATAAAATTGAAAACTAGAGAGTTATGGACTAAAATGAAAGAAACGAAAGCTTAGGGGGCAAGAGTGAGATTTTGGAGCATGCATTAAATAGGGGACAAATGCATTAAATGGGGGACAAATGCATTAAATGGGAATTATGGTTCTCCAAAACCATGATATTATGCCACGCATTTGGCAAAAGGCTTGTATGTAATTGCAAGGAAACTCCTCCTTTAGAAAACAAAAAACCATCAAAATTCATAAGCTAGGATACATAGTTTTACAACATAGAAACTACAAATTTCAAACCAAAACATACCCAAAAATTTGGACAAGCCCAATACCTTCTACCAGCATTATGATCCCATGTAGATGTCATAATTACAGGATCTCCACAATGAAAAAGTCGAGGCATCTACTTATGCTTTGTGCTGCTACATTTGAATATGTAGACGAACAATCATCTTCAACTTTCACCATTTTCTTCAATTTTTGGACTAACAGCAAGGACTTGAATCCTTAACAATGGTGAGGCATCTATGGAAATGGAGGAATGGGTCATGTGCGTAGCTTAAGAGGTCTAAGGTTTAAGAAATTATTGGACCGTTTTGTGATAAGTCTATGAAATAGCCTCATTTACATGTTATTTTTATTCATATTATTTTCTATGTTCTTGAGTTTTAGTTGAAGTTTGCTTAAGTTTTTAGTTAAACCCTAGTTGAGTTCTTGTCGTATTAGGATATAAATCCTAATTCATTTTGACTAGGATTTAGGTTTTTATTATGAGTTCTAACTTATATTAACTTAGTTTATGAGTTTTGAAGGTTTTATGCTTAAAGTAGTCCTATTGGAAGTCAAATTCGAGCTCAAAACACTCAAAAATCGTAAAACAGTGTGTGCTACTACTTTGGCGCCTAGTGCTAGAAAACAGTGCCTAGGTGCAAGGAACAAAGACAACCAATGCCAGAAAAGAAGCCGTGACTTCCCACTTCTATTTTCAATGCTGAGGTACCGAAACTTCACTCTTATGGTGCCAGCTTGATTTTTAGTCTAAGTTGAATTCTTTTTTTGAGGGTTTTGAAGCCTATTTAAAGAAGTTTATGTTGAGGAATATACATACACAAGTTTAGCTAAGAAAGTCTGGAGTTTAGAGGCATTAATAATGCAAGGAGCAAGAAGAGTTTGGGATGATTGAAGATTGAAGCCTGACAACTATCATTTTTCTTCATTCTATTCTTTCCTTTTCTTGTATTTATTTAATGTTTTCTTTATATCAATCCATGTTTACACTAAGTAGCATGGAATATTTACTTCTCTAGGATTGTATTGGATCTAAGCATGTAGTTTGGTTTTATGTTATAATTTGATTGCTTAGGGTTTAATACATGAGTTATTTAACTTATTCTATGCTTTATGCTTCTAATTGATTAGCTACCAATTAGATTAATTTGGTAACTCAAAGGAACCTTGACGAAGAAAATCTAGGTTTAGCCATGAATAAAATAGCACTTGTTTGAATTCATTCGCATGCTTGTTTGAATTAATTCACATGCTTGTTTGAATTTGATTTGTATGTAGGATAGAAATATATCTCCATATCTTGTGTAGCCATTGTTAGGTCTATTCTTAATGAGTCTAGCTAAACTCAATTCTCATAGAAATATAGTGAATTGGTTAAATTAGATATTAGTATAAGCAATTCGAAAGATACTTATAATTGAATAAGAATCTTAAGTTAATAATTTGGTATTACAACTAAGCATGATAAGATAATAATAATCCAAGTGAGGGTTGAGAGAAGTTGTAATTCTAGGTTTTCTTCATTACATTCTTATGTTTACTTGCTTAAGTTTAGTTTAGTTTAGTATAAATCTCTCAAAGTTTATTCATTAGGATAAAGTTAGGATTGATTAATTTTATTACTTAGCTATAATTAGATTCATTTCCTCGTGAGAACAATCTCTACTTATTCTTTATTACTTGTTCACATACTTGCATGATTAATATCGACAACATTTTGCCACATCGAATGCCACATGATATCCATTAGTCCAGGTTAGCTTCTACCCAATTCAAATGGACGACACATGATAGCAGGGATGACAATGTTGGGTTTTCATAAATATGAGGATAGCATTTTAACTTTTAAAATTGTAGGGACTAAAGTGAATTATGGGCAAACTATGAGGACTATAAGTGTAACTAAGTTATATTTTAAATTAAAATTACATTTTCCATTGAGTCTGCAAGGGCAAACGCAAATAAGAAACTGGTAGCCTCAGGTAAGCTGGAGAAAAATGGCGACAAAATTAAATCAGTACATGCATCTGCAAAATATTATTATTATTTGTGTCTGTGTATCTGAGTCTGCAAAATTGCAAACGCAAATACGATAATTTCTTGTAGTGATTACCAAAGATTTTTCTAATGAGTGTCTGTAAGGTACTTATTAAAATTCTATAAATGAAAAATTTATAGTATTAATTATGGTAGTTATTTATAATTTTAGTGATATTTAATGCATAAATTACTATTTTGAAAAGTTTCTATTTTGAAATTTCTTATTTCTAAATACGTATGTATTGCATTTTATTCTTAGGACACTTGTTGGAAAAATCCTATTACTATGACAATAAAGAAAATTAGAAATGGATTTAATTGTGAGAAATTCGTAAGGTTAGAATTTATCACATTATTTTAAAAAATTGATATTCTTTTTCCTCATAATAATAAATAGCATGTTCAAATCTTGGCAATCATCGGTTACTAACAAAACAACTAGAGGATATTTTTTTCAATTAAAACGTACAATATTAGTAAGAAATTAAAGAAGCAAGAAAAAGTCAAAATTTCAAGACATATTTTCGTTTCTAATAAAAAAAAATATTTTGTTGACATGTTAGCACCAAATTAAAATAAAAGCACCCAAAAAAAAAAAAAAAAACATGAAAAATAATTTAATTTTTAAAAGAGACTATTAAGAAAAAAAACTCAATATTAATTCAAATTGTGTTAATGAGGTGTCACAAGGTACAAACTTCAAAGTTTTTCTTTTCAACTAACACATTCATAAAAAATAAAAAAAAAGCACTTAAATTATGTGCTAAATGCGCATTACACATTTGTCAAAATAATTAATATGTTATTATGAACAT
The DNA here is from genome assembly GCA_029379385.1 of Quillaja saponaria. NCBI lineage: Eukaryota > Viridiplantae > Streptophyta > Magnoliopsida > Fabales > Quillajaceae > Quillaja > Quillaja saponaria. The sequence continues at coordinate 9,772,926 of CM055606.1, forward strand.
ATTAGTATTCGCCTTGTATATATTAGGGATAGGCACTTGTAGATTTTTTTTACGGGTAACATGTAATTTCAACTTTTAATTCTAAAATTAATTTTGTATGTTGTGGGATAAAGCCAGTAAAGAAAGACAATTAGAGAGCAATTAATTTCTGATATATATACGTTTTTTTTTTTATATATCTTGAAATGGTAAATATCTTTTTTTTTCTAGTCATAAACAATATTACCATTACAATAAATACAATTAGGAATGCAATTAATTGAGAGAAATAATTCTTAAGGTCAGAATTTGGCCACATGATTTTTTTTTAATTAAAAATTGAAATTTCTTTTCCTAATCAATCACACGGCACTCCTATATAAATTGAAAAATGTGTATTCATGGAGGACCATAAACTACCAACAAAAGTATTGGTTTAGGCGTAAAAATTGGCCATGTCAAGTAAAATCATTGGTGTTTTTTCAATTATTTTTTTGGGGGTATGTTTAGTCGGCAGTTACAGTACAGAGGGTAGGCAAATTTTAACAAAAGAAGAAGATATGGAAGTGGAGACACAACTCAAACTCATCAATAAGCCTTCTGTTAAGAGCATTCAGGTATCAAAAGTGATTATATATATATATATATATATTTATCATTATGTATTTGCTTCAGTAAAAATAAATTTGTAACATTTTGGTTTATAATTTGTCTAGACGGAGTATGGACATATTGTTGACTGTGTAGATATACATAAACAATTAGCTTTCGACCATCCTTTGTTGAAAAATCATAAAATTCAGGTATTTACATCTCTTTATTTTTCTCTTATATATTCTTTTCGTAGCCAAATACTTCATAATTCTAGCATTTCTATGTTCACTAAAGTACTTATATAATTTTTTTTATTTTTTTTTCTTTTGTAGAGAAAACCTAGTTTTGAACAAAGAAAATCAAGAAGAACAGGAGCTTATGCTCCAAAGATTGGACTTGAGAAAGACTTGTGCCCATTAAACACAGTCCCTATTCGTCGAACAACTAAACAGGATCTCATTCGTGCTAAGGCATTGTCAAATAGTGTACGTCCGAATACACAGACTAGCCCTGGCAGCCATGTGAGTTTTATCTCTAAATAACATTGTTAGATAAGTTTGCAGAATTTAAAGGGATATAGTCCTAAATATATGTATGAATTTATTTCGCAGTATGCCGTATTTTATATGAAGAAATTTGATAACATTAGTTACACTGGAGTAAAAGGCCGCATTAATGCCTATAATCCACGTGTTGAGAAGGACCAAATGAGCGATGCTAATACATGGGTTCAAAATGGTCCAGATCAGAGTTTAAACACTATTGTAACTGGATGGATGGTATATCCAACCATTTATGGTGGTGACGACCGCTCGCATTTCTTCTCAGCATGGACGGTGAGTTTACACATGATAGCTTAAATAATTATTTAATAGCAAAGTAGGCATAAAAAAAATTAATGTAATTATTTTGAATATTTATTTTTTGTTATCATTAATTTAGATACTAATAAAATAATTTAATATTGAATTTTACAGGCAGATAATTTCCAAAAAACAGGATGTTACAATGTCTTGTGTCCAGGTTTTGTACAGATTGACAAAAGTATTTATCCTGGAATTCCATTAAGCAACACATCAACTTATGGTGGACAACAGTTTGAGATAACAGTTTCTCTCATGCAGGTAAGATATATATTTAGGATTATCCTATTCAGTGTCTACTGGACACTAGATAGTATGATTACAAAAGAGTATTATTTATTTTCTTAAAATGAATAATATGTGGGCCTTGTGTTTTTTGTAGGCATACTATCTTGTGCCTCGTACATGGCAAATAGACAAACTCATATATTTATAGCAATAGGTTAACAAGTAATCCATACAAATGCATATTAGTGTAATTGTTTTAGATATATTGAAATGATGTCAGGATGCTGAAACAAAAAACTGGTGGTTATTAGCCGGTGACAACAACAGTAGTATTGGATATTTTCCAGCAGCTCTATTCTCTAACTTGACAAGTGCAGATCGAGTTGGATGGGGTGGGAGAGTAATTAATCCTGGGAACGATACAAGTCCGCCAATGGGATCTGGATATTTTCCAGATGCAGACGCAACTCACTGTGCTTCTTTCAGTCAGATGCTGTATCAAACTACACTGTCAAAAGAATTTGTAGGCCCAAGTGATAAAAGCCGTACAGAAACTTATGCTGACAACACCGATTGCTATAATGTAGAATACTATGGATATCAAGGTGCAGATATGGGTTACACTATTCTTTTTGGTGGCCCTGGTGGCAATTGTGGTAGTTAATGTATGGTCATATATATTTGATTTCGAAACAAATAAATAAAGTGCCAATAACTAAATAATGTTATTTTACCTATCTTTTAGACATTTTTTAGGTGAATCAAACCAAATTACATTTGGTTTGGGACTCAACCAATCTAATAATATAGCTCTCGTGTTTATTTGGTTTAATTAACAAGGATTGTGTTTATGGTGCAATTAATTTATAAGCTTATTCTTTAAAAGAATAAAAGAAAAGCATCTATTCTAAAGATAATGAAACCTCTAGAACTAAGAACATAAATGTAGTTAGTATAAGCCACTTTTTGGTTTAACTGGTACAGTCAGTTGGTACTGATACCAAGGAGATGGGATCGGATCTGCCCTTCACCCGGGATAGGAGTCCCTGGGATTGAAAAGTGTTACCTCTCGTTGTATATCTCATAGACCCAATGGACCTCTAAAGGGATTTGAGGTTACAATATAAAGAATAATCTATATCCCAAATTCTAAAGTTGTGCACCCTCAAAAAGATATCACAAATCACCATCTTGACCCACTACACTTTCATTGGTGTTAGTGTAACGTGGAGAAAAAAAAAAGTAGTAGCTAAACAATTTTTTCTGCTTTTGATTAATCCAGGAACTCTTCATTTTCATTGGTATTATGGAGAACACATAACTTACATTTAGCTAACAAACTAAACAGTTAAGGAAAAATAGGATGTTGGGATGACAAGTGTACCTATACCTAAAGGGATTTTTTTTCAGAACATGGAATATACACAGTATTATCATTGGCCCTCTTTGTTCATCTCTCGCAAGTACAAGTTTGTTTTCCGGGATTTCCTCAACGTTGAATTTATTTGTAGAGCTCCTAATTGATAGGAAAAAGGTCCCTCTTGTTAGTTATTACTGTAAGTGAGAATTTTTCATTATATATTTTGTTAATTGCAAGGAAAAGCCCCTCTTTTTAGTTATTAATAAAATAATGCAATTCTTCCCTACTCATATATCATAATTCGTAGGTATTGGCCACCCATTTGTCTTATTTTTCTGTAAAGGATTACATTGATAGAAAATGTGGTGAGCACAACACATAAAATTGAAGATGATGAACAAATTGGAATACTCAAAAGACAACTTCTACTTTTCTTGATATCAAATTGAAAACATACAATAGGTATTTATAAGACTCATAATAGCAACTCTAAAGTCACACAACTAAATGTGCACTAATATGACTTTAACACCCATTATCCTAGACATTAAGGACTCCAACCCATCACTACAATTTTATTACACATTAACAAAAAAAAAAACTTCCACTAGCACACAATAATTTATAGCCACCCATTATAAGAAATTAACTACCTCTTAAAACTCATTACATCAAAATAACTCACACCTTTTTAACTTCCACTAACAATTTATCATAGGAAAATAAAGTTTATTATTTTCAACACTTCCCCTTAAACTTAATTTTCCTTTCTAACTCCAAGCAATTCTCTCAATCCTTGAAAGACTTCAAATTTAAGTGGTTTTGTGAAAATATCCGCAACTTGATCAAGAGACTTCACAAATTTGACTTCCACTTCTTTCTTGGCAATACACTCACAGATGAAATGATACCTTGTGTCTATATGCTTGCTTCTATCATGGAAGACGGGGTTCTTTGCCAAAGCTAGTGCAGACTTGTTGTCAACAAAAATTTGGGTTGCTTCTTTTTGTGGCTCTTGTAGCTCCTTCAACAATCTTATTAACCAAATGGCATGACAAGTACAAGAGGTAGCAGCAACATATTCAGCCTCACAAGTTGAAAGAGTAACAATTGGCTGCTTCTTTGAAACCCAAGAAATTACATTATTTCCCATGAAAAATACAAAACCCGTGGTGCTTTTTCTATCATCCAAATCTCCGGCAAAATCACTATCACAGTATCCCACAAGATCAATAATATGTGAAGAATAATAAAATAGGCCATAGTCAAGTGTACCTCTTAGGTAGCGAAGAATTCTTTTAGCCGTTTTCATGTGAGTAGAAGTAGGAGATTCCATGTAACGACTCACTACTCCAACAGCATAAAGAATGTCTGGCCTTGTGCAAGTCAAGTATCTTAAACTTCCAACAAGACTTCTAAATAATGTGGGATCTACCTTCTCTCCAATATCATGCTTCGACAACTTCACTCCGCATTCCATGGGTGTATTAACAGAGTTACTATCAAGCATTTGGAATTTCTTAAGAACATCTTTTGCATAGCCTTCTTGTGAAATAAAAATTCCACCATCATTTTGCTTCACTTCAAAGCCCAAGTAGTAAGACATTAGCCCCATGTCAGTCATCTCAAATTCACAAGTCATTGCCTTCTTGAAATCTTCAAACATGATTGGATTATTTCCTGTAAAAATTAGATCATCCACATAAAGGCAAACAAATAAAACATCACCATTTTCATGTGCCTTCACGTAAAGTGCATATTCATGTGGACATCTAACAAACCCATTTTCTTGAAAATACTTGTCAATTCGATTATTCCACGCCCTTGGTGCTTGTTTTAGGCCATACAAAGCCTTTTTTAACTTCAAAACTTTGTCTTCTTGCCCTTCAATTACATAACCCTTAGGTTGATCAACATAAACCTCTTCTTCAAGAAAACCATGGAGGAAAGCAGATTTTACATCCAATTGATAAATCTTCCAATGCTTATGGGCTGCAAAGGAGATCAACAATCGGATTGTTTCTAAGCGAGCAACAGGAGCAAATACCTCTTCATAATCGATCCCCTGCTTTTGTGCATAGCCTTTCGCAACTAGCCTCGCTTTGTACTTCTCAACTTCTCCTTTTGCATTTTTCTTTACCTTGTACACCCATTTCACACCAATAGCTTTATGATCTTTTGGAAGATTTGCCAACTCCCAAGTATCATTTTTTTCAATAGATATTATCTCCTCATCCATTGCTTGTCTCCACTTCTTGTCATTTTCAGCTTCTTCAAAAAATAATGGTTCACTATCTGCAACAAGACAAAATAAATTAACATCTTCTATCACTTCTGTATTTTCATAAAGATCAAGAAGACTTCTTGTTTTTGGTGACCCTTCACTTGAACTTTTTTCTGATGAAGGAGTTGGTGATGGAGGTAGAGTAATGGCTTCTAATGGTGCTTCTATATCTTGTTCTTCTTCAAAGTAAGGAAAAAAATTGTAATTTTCTTCTTCTTGAACATCCCAATCCCATGTTTCATCTTCATTGAACTCAACATCTCTACTAACTATGATTTTTCCATTCCTTGGGTTATAAAGCTTGTACCCTTTGGAATTTGAATCATAGCCAATAAATACATACTTCACACTTCGATCATCAAGTTTAGATCTCTCTTGATCCGGTACATGGGCATAGGCAATGCTTCCAAAAATTCGCAAGTGAGAGACATTTGGCTTCTTTCCACTCCAAGCTTCTTGAGGTGTTTAATTCTCCACACCTTTGGTTGGACATCTGTTGGACAAATAAACTGCACAAGAAACAGCTTCTGCCCAAAATTCTTTAGGCATATTCTTAGATTTCAACAAACATCGGGTCATATTAAGAATTGTTCTATTCTTCCTTTCTGCTACACCATTTTGTTGGGGTGTCCTAGGAACCGTTAAAGGACGACGAATTCCTTGTGTTTCACAAAAGATATTGAATTCATTTGAAGTGAATTCGCCTCCTCTATCGGACCTTAAAGATTTGATTACATGACCACTCTCTTTTTCAACAAGAGCTTTAAAATTTTTGAACACCTCAAAAGCCTTTGATTTTTTCTTCAAAAAATAAACCCATGTTTTGCAAGTATAATCATCAATGAAAAGCAAAAAATAATTATTTTTACCAAATGAGCATGGCTTGATTGGTCCACACACATCGGTATGAATAAGCTGAAGTGGCTCGGTTGCTCTTGTGGCTTCTTTAGGAAAACTCTTCCTTGCATGTTTTCCAAGGAGGCATGCTTCACACAATTGATTTGGGTGGTCAATGAATGGCAACCCAAACACCATCTTCTTTTCTCCCAAATTCTTGAGTCCTCCAAAATTCAAATGACCCAACCGCATATGCCAATGCCATGTTGAATCTTTTGCACACATCTTTAAACATTTGGCACCATCATTTTGGAGATTCAAAATGAACATCCTGTTTCTTGTCATGGACACCTTAGCAATAAGATTAGCATCTTGGTCTCTAAGCCAAAGGTTTTTATCTTTCATATGGATTTCATAACTCTTCTCCAAAAGTTGTCCTAAACTTAAAATGTTACTTTTTAATTTTGGAACATAATAAACATCATAAATGAGCTTATGACCACCATCTTTCAAAGAAATTAAAATGGTACCTTTTCCTTTGATTGGAATTTTGGAAGAGTCTCCAAATGTCACAAATCCACTCACTTTTTCATCAATCTCTAAAAATTTGCTTTTGTCCCCACACATATGATTGCTTGCACCATTGTCAAGGTACCATGAACTCTTGATTACCTCCTTTTCATCTCCTTTGAATGCTAGTAACAAAGTTGGCTCTTCCACTTCTTCTTTGTATTCAAGTAGATTAGCATTCTCTTCAACAACATTAGTATTGCGACATTCCGAAGCAAAATGACCAAATTTATGACAATTATAGCATTCAACATTACTCTTGTCATACCTCTTCTCATTTGGTCTTGCATAATTTCCTCTTCCTCTTCCACGGCCTCTTAATGATTGTTGGCCTCTTCCTTCGTTATTATTCTCAAAATGATATCCTCCTCTTCCTCTTCCTCCTCTTCCTCGTCCACGACCATGACCATGACCACGACCTTTTTGGTTTCTTTCTTGTACATTATTTTTTTCTTTGAAAGAAACCTTAGCTTGGAGAGCTTGTTCAAGCGGCTTCTCTTCCTTCTTCTTAAATCTTTCTTCATGGGCTTGTAATGATCCCATGAGTTGCTCAATAGACATGGTCTCCAAGTCTTTCGATTCTTCAATTGCAACAACAATGTAATCAAATTTTGGTTGCAAAGAGCGAAGGATTTTCTCCACCACACGAACATCTTCTACTTTTTCTCCATATCTTTTCAATTGGTTGACAGTGGCTAGCATTCTTGAAAAATAATCCGAAATTGACTCGGATTCCTTCATGTGCAAGGCTTCAAAATCTCCTCTCAATGTTTGGAGTAGAATCTTCTTCACTTTTTCAACTCCTTGGAGAGAGCTTTGCAAAATCTCCCAAGCTTCCTTGGCAGTAGTTGCTAGTGCCACCTTCTCAAACATGGACTCATCTAACCCTTGATAGATGAGGGTGAGAGCTTGTTGATCATTCTTCCTAGCCTTTTGTAAGGCATCTTTTTGAGCTGTAGACAAAACAACTTCATCTTGTGGTTGGTCATATCCTTTCTCTACAATCTCCCATGCATCTTGTCCACCAAGCAAAGCTTTCATACGAAGACACCAATTGTCATAGTTGTCTTTAGTAAGACGAGGATATTGAAATGAGAACATTCCTGATCCAGTAGACATCTCTCAAACTCACCAAATTAGAGAACTAGGCTCTGATACCACTTTGATAGAAAATGTGGTGAGCACAACACATAAAATTGAAGATGATGAACAAATTGGAATACTCAAAAGACAACTTCTACTTTTCTTGATATCAAATTGAAAACATACAATAGGTATTTATAAGACTCATAATAGCAACTCTAAAGTCACACAACTAAATGTGCACTAATATGACTTTAACACCCATTATCCTAGACATTAAGGACTCCAACCCATCACTACAATTTTATTACACATTAACAAAAAAAAAACTTCCACTAGCACACAATAATTTATAGCCACCCATTATAAGAAATTAACTACCTCTTAAAACTCATTACATCAAAATAACTCACACCTTTTTAACTTCCACTAACAATGTATCATAGGAAAATAAAGTTTATTATTTTCAACGTACATCCCATGTCGTAAGTGCTAGTAAGGATTCTGAAAGCAATATATACACTGAGCACTTAACTATGTTTCTGCTTGGTTGAAATATTTGAATTTAATTGTATTTCTGATGAAAATCAATCATGGAGTTGGAGTTTCAAGTTTCAACATCCCTTCATTGAGGCAGTGGTTCGCTAACCAATTCCTCGGCACACGAAAATACCTCACCTCCACCAGTACCACGGGTCTTCTGACCCGGATGACTTTGTTATGGGATTCGAATCCCTTATGCTTATGCATGGGATACTGGATGCAATCATGTGTAGAGCATTCAATTTCACCCTGCATGGTTCAGCGAGAAGATGGTTTGCATAGTTAAGACCAAACTCCATTTCGTCATTTTCCCAGTTGGTCTCTTCTTTTCGACGTCAACTTTATCACAAACAAGGAACAAACCAAAGAAGCTACCACTCTGCTATCTGTCAAACAATCCCCAGAGGAACCCTTGAAAGATTACATGCTTCGTTTTAATGCTACAATGTTGGAGGTAGAGACATACAATATTGAAGTAGTTATGACGACTTTAAAGGTGGGTCTACGAGAATCTCAATTTCGTTACGACATCAATTGCCAAACTCCCACCAGTTTGTAGGAATTAAAGGAAAGGAATCAAGAGTACATCAGTGCCGAGGAGGCTGAATGAGCCTTACAGCCTCAACAAGGACCGACAGTGGGAAGAAACATGGAAAGGAAGGAATCAGGGGAGGAATGGCGAACCAATCCCCCTAGAATGTGGTGCTCTTGCAAAAGACAAGAGGCCAGGCAAAGAGATCGTTAGGAGCAATCATACTTTAGTACATATACTCCATTAAATAAAACCAGGTTGAGGATCCTAATGGCTATTAAGCACAAGAACATCATCCCTAACGCCCCAAAAGTAAACTTAAAGGGGGGGTACATCGACCCAAAGAAATACTGCAGATATCACAAGTCCACCAGGCACAATACTGATGACTGTTACCAATTGAGAGATGAAATTGAAAAGTTAATTCAACGAGGTTACCTCGAGGAGCATATGTTGAAGCAGGGGGACAGGAATAGAGCGAGAGGTGAGGAGATTGATAGAGGTCCATGACAGGAATATAACTGGAGGCCCGAGGAACAAAGCACCAGGTCCCGAGGAGAGAAGTCCAACTGGTAAGTCATACCATTCCTGGAGGATTCCCGTAAGGCGGATCGTCGTCGTCAGCTCGAAGACAGTATGCTCAGAGACCTCTTTATGTATTGGAGGAAAACAAGATGACAAAAATTTGGGAGTAATATCTTTCTCCCAGGAGGATATGCTCGGGGTGGAATTATCCCACGACGACCCTTTAATAATTGAATCTGTTATAGCATGATACTTTAGCATGTGTTTAGAATATTGTACGTGATTAAGTAAATAAAATTTTTAATTCACAAAGAAAATTTAAAATAAAAAAATGGCAACTTGATAGTTCAACATACGTGTTATGATGTTCGTATATAACTGGTAATGATCAAGTGAATAAAATAAATAAACATTTATCTATATATAATTAGGAAATTAAATTTCAATACATCATTAGTTGATTTAAAAACTTAAAATTTACTAGTGTAAATCCTATGGTTGTGTGCAATATAAGTAAATAAAAAACTAAAAAAATAATTAAAAAAATAAAAACAAATATATATCAATGTATAGTTTTAGGATAAATTTTTTACCACAAATGCAAAGTTAAACGTGGACCATGCATATATATATATATATATATATATTATTTTATTGTTGGCCATTATTTTTCTCTTTCTCTCCATTTTAGCCACCGACTTGAGCATTTCTCTTTCAAATTCTACCTTTGCTGTGCACTACCTTGAAGAGTCTTCCCCTATTCTCCTTCTTTGTTTTTTTTTTCGTCATGCCATTTTTGCCGTAGCTTTCAACTAGAGGTGTGGTGGAAATTTTGGGTTTGGCTGAGACAAGGTACAAACTTCCCTTTTTTCTTGTCCTAGTTAGTTCTTCTTCTTGCTATCAATTAGATGTAAAAAATTTCTGGTTTGTGTGTGCACGCTTTGTTTTGAGCCTAAAGAATGAATTAATATTGAAAACTATAGAGGATGATAGATAGAGAAATTAAATGGTAAACTAGGTAGAACTTTTTCAGTTAAATAATAATAAATATGCTAGTTATATTTTACCTTGTTCTAGCACCGGTTGAGATAGTTGATTTTCTGTTGAGCTAGACTGCTGTGAGGAGGTTGTTACTGATGACTGATCATGACCATCTGGATTACTTTGGTGGCTTCCACTGCCACCAATAACCTGAGAAAGGGCTACAACCATGGTGGACATGTCTTGTTGGTGTTGATCCGAGTAGATCTGGAACAAGTAATCATCCTCCTTCTCTTCCTTTTTCCTCAGAAGGAAGAGACCTTTTTCCATATCGCCGATCGACCTTTTATAATTTTCTATTAATCAATGAATATTATTACTTGCAGGGTGTGAACTAAATAAAATTAAAGAATTGAGAAGATGTTGAAAAATTCTTTGTTGCAGTGATGAGAGTGATTGAAATATATATCAAGCCTTAGAATAAATATACAGCTACTCTATAGTATATATGTGTGTATGGAGGGGATCTATATATATATATATATGTATATATGTATCATAAGAGCAAGATAGAAGTGAAAAGGCTATAAATAAACACAGACAAAAAGAAAAGAACTTGAAGGAAAAGGGGAAGAGATAGGGTTTTGGTTCAGAGTGTTGATCTTATGTCTTGGTGTGAGCATTGAGAAACAAAGTAGACATTGTAGTGTTTGATTTAAGTAATTCTCAACTTTATATATTAATTTTTCCCTTTTGGACATTCAAACCCAACCTTTGACGTCTTATTATTTGATATGTATTATTATAATTACTAGCCTCACACGTAAGAATATTTTTATTTTACTCCCACTCTTTCAAACATTAATTAGATCAATTCTGTACCAATTCCTGAACAAGAGATTCTATTTATATCTTCTGGATAGTTAAAGAAGTGTGAAACCATGATAAAAAGGAAAAGCAAAAACATAAACAAAGGCTGCAAGCCACGTGTCTGCTTAGGCCAGTGGAATGGGATAACTAAATAAAAATGTTTTAAACTATCTATTTTTAAACCACTAGAGTCATCTCTTAGAAGTAAATGAGATATGGAAAAAAACAATAATAAATTTGAAATTTGGAATCAAAAGGCACTCTCTTTGACCATTCTTTATCTATTTAAACCAAACTAGCGAAACCCTTATCTTTCTCTTTTCTTCTCCATTTGAGCTGCACATCCTGATGTATTGTTCTTCTTCTTCATTTGGAGTGTTATTCACCTTAAACACCTAAGATAGTTATTAAAATAGGAGATGTAGGACTAGTAATTATTAATATGAGGAAGTTGAATATATGAATTAATAGTTGAAGTTAGAAATATGATAACATTAGAAGGTCTAGCTTAAATTTTTTAATGTAAGTTAGATGATAATCTAATTTGAATTCTAGAACGGGAATATAAATACTATATAAAGTTGATAATTAGCTTAATTCAAATATGAATTGAACATGAATAAACTATAGAATGAAGTTAAACTAGTAGTGTGTATATATATATATAATCATGGAAGTAACTTACCCTTACGTAATTGACAAGATGACCAATAGGAATTAAATGTTAGTATATACATAGAAGTTAATCTTTAAAGATTGCAATTATTAAAGAGTTAATTGGGAAACATGAAACTAGACTAGGTTAATATTAAACTATAGAATTTGAATTATTAAATAAATTGAATTAATTAACCTTACTCTAAGAAATATATTAGACATAATTAAATACAATTAAGAAATCATGAAATTAATTTTGAAGTAATTATTATTTGTTACACATAAATTTATGATTTTCAGCCTTAGAGCGTGTCGAGGATAAACCGACACCTTCATAGCCTAGACGAGACGACGAGCAAAATTTGTGAACTGAGTGAGAGGTTAACTAATACCTTTTGGTTGCTAGATTATTATGTATAATTGTATGTAAATTTGACTATATATATTATATGGAAAAATAAGCATGTGTAGGGTTTCACTTAGTTATTTGAATTATGGTTGATGTTGAAATTATTTGTAGTTGATAAGGGCCAACGAAATGAATTTTTTGAGAAATGATTTTCACTTCCGAAATTGAAATCCAAATGCAGCCTAGGATATTCTGATTTGACATTCTGAATTCTGATAAGTGTTTCAAAAGATTGAGTGCTCAGCTTCGGTGGGATGGATTGTATACGGAGAATTAACCTATTGTATGGGCACATAAATGCCCAGTGGGGAGAAGATAATGTTATGCGGGGCTGAGTTACTCGGTTCGCCCTTTGTATATTTTGTATGATTGTGTGCTTTGATTGCTTTTGAATTATACAGAGTATTATTTGAACTGTGTATGAAGTTTATGTTTTTCGTGATCGAGTACATGTAACATTAATGGTTTTGAAATTTATGATATGTCGATATTAATTAACTATATATTATATACTTGTGTTGAGTGATGCTAGTATCATTTGGGTATGATTTTCCACTTACTGAATCTGTTGGACTCACCTTTCTTTTGTTGATTTTTTTTGCAACAGGATTTTCGTATATTGCTTCACCAAGCTTGTGACCTGCTAATAAAGTACAGCAAGGTAAATCTTCCAAATCTCATACTTGAGGCTAAAGGATGAAAATTTACAGTCACAATTAAGGAGTTAGGTTATTATGAATTGTCTGTATAAAAGTTGATTTATTACTGTTTATGATATTAACGAAGCGGAGCTACTTGTTGTATTTATTGTTGTTGTTGTGTAAAACCAAGGGTATATATTGCTTATGTTATATGGGAATATTCCACCTTATAGGGAACTTTTGTCGAAATTATCAGTAAAGGTTATGTGTTAAATAACAAATCTATTTTTTTTTTTTTCAATTTAATTCAGCAAAGTTTTTCTTGGTTTTAAATATAATGGTTCGAGAGTTATATGTGTTTAGTTATAGTAAAGTCAGGGTTACGGAGGTTTAGTTATCCATTATTCTGACCAGTCATACCTCCGTGTGGCTTGTGACAGAAGCTATGGTGCCTAATTTCCTAGTTAAAAGGATTTTGATTGATAATGGAAGCTTGGTAGATATTATTTACTTAACCTACTTTGAAGCAATGCAGATCCTAAGAAGCAGCTTGAAGCCTTATGATGGGGTTCTCATTGGGTTCAGTAGTGAATCCACATATATCGAAAGGATGGTGCAGCTCCAAGAAACCCTAAAGGACAACGAGATCAGAAAGACTATCATGGTGAATTTTTGTGTACTTAGAGCCCGTTAACCCATAATGTAATTTTGGGTCGCCCATTTTTGAACGAATCAAAGTTTATTCCATTCTCGTGGCATTTGTTCATGAAGTTTCTCACAAATGTGAGTAGCAGGACTGCACATGGTTCGACCTAAGGACCCTGTTAGATAACATAAAGGCCAAGAAAGTAATAGAAGAAGTACTAGTAGATGTTAGCACTTCAAAAAAAAAAAAAAACCTTTAGGATTGGAGAGATTATCCATATGGAGCAAAAGGAGAGGTTGATCTCTTTTTTAAAGGAAAATAGGGAGATATTTGCTTGGACTATAGCCAATATGTCAGGGATTCACCTAATAGTTTCTACGCACATCCTAGTTATCTATCCTTTGGTCAAACCCATTAAGCAGTGGAAGAGGAGTTTCACCCTGGATAGACAACAGGCTATTACAGAGGAGGTGGACAAACTCTTGGAAGCAAGATTCATTAAGAAGGTCTACTACCCGGAATGGTCAGCAAACATGGTTATGGTACAAAATGCTAGTGGCAAATGACATATGTGCATGGATAATGCTGACTTAAACAAAGCCTGTCCTATAGATAGCTTCCTACTGCCCTGCATTGATCAACTCGTGGATGCCTCCTCGGGCAACTCCCTGTTAAGCTTCATGGATGCCTATTCAGGGTACAACCAAATACCACTAGCCACCAAGGATTAAGTGAAGACCATCTCTCATCACTGACTAGGGGATATATTGTTACAAATTTATACTTTTCGGCCTTAAAAATGATGGCTTTATCTATCAATGCCTTGTCAACAAAATTTTCTAGCATCAGATAGGACAAATAGTGGAGGCCTATATTGACGATATGATTGTTAAAAGCAAGGAAGCCAGTGATCATATCAGTGATCTCAGAGTAGTATTAGGGTTGCTGAAGAAATACTAGATTAAGTTAAATCCCACCAAGTGCACCTTTTGAGTAACGACGAGTAAATTTTTGGGATTCATGGTCACTCCTCGGCTATTAAGGCAAGTACAGACAAGATACAAGTTGTCATCAACATGAAAAGCCTAAGGACCATAATGAGGTACAAAAGCTCATGGGTTACGTATCAGCTCCGTCATGATTCATGTCTAAAGTAGAAGGCCTTTGAGTGGATGGAGGAGTGTGGCAATCCTTTAATCAGTTGAAGCAATACTTGGGCATAATGCCTGTCCTTAGGAAGCCAAGTTTAGGAGAAACGCTATACCTATATCTTGCAGTATCAAGGAGGGCTGTTAGTTCAGTCCTGATCCATGAGCACGATGACGAGCAATAACCTGTCTATTATGTAAGTCGTGTGCTTCAAAGGGCCAAGGTACATTATCCCACTATGGAAAAAATGGCCTTTGTAGTCATCATCACAACTAGGAAGCTACATTCCTACTTTTAGGCACACACTATAAAGGTTTGTACTGCGTAGCCCTTGCAGTGGCTTTTACAGAACCCAAGGTCCTCGAGATGCATGGTTTTATGGTTAGTCCAGCTAAGTGAATTTGATGTTCAATACACCCTAAGACATACAGTTAAGGCTCAAGTATTGGTCGGTTTCATCATGGAGTGTACTCCCCCACTCTTACCTATACGTGAATTTGATGTTTAGCGAAAGATCAGCTTGCTCTGATCCCTTAGACTCTTTATATTGATGTCTCGTCCAGCATAAAGGGAAATAAGGACAGTTTGGTCTTGGAAGGTCCTAACAATGTACTCATTCAATATACGTTGGAGTTTGATTTCCTGACCTCCAACAACGCTGTCGAATATGAAGCTTTGATCACAGGCCTCCAGCTTACTTGGGCTATCAGTCTTACTAACCTGCAGGTGAACAGCAACTCACAGTTGGTGGTCAGTTAGATTGAAGGAACATATAAAGCGCAAGAGCCATTGATGCAAAAATATCTGGAATGTTATAATCCGATATCACCATCTCGAGTTTCATATATAATGTATAAATTTTAGTTACAAAATAATAAATACATAAACAAAATTAATATACATGAACAAGGTTTATTTATGAAAAAAAAAATTTAAATAAATAATAATACAATTGAACATGATATAATCCCATAATAAAATAAGAAATTTGAACACATTGGCGTAACTCATGATTGTAAAAATAAATGCAAATATTTGAAGTAAATAAAGTATATAAGTATGTACAATTAAATTAAGAGTTAACTTGATATGGTGAAAATTTTATGAGGCATGTAACATGTATAAGTGAAAAGAAAACAAATATAATATAAATAAATATATATACACATGCATATACAATTATTTTACCATCACATGTTTTAAACTTGACTTTGCCTTGAATATGGAGACTTTTTTTTTCTCTTCTTCCTTCACTTTAGTTTCTCTTCTTATCTTAGCCGAACCTTCCTCATTTTTTTCCTTCCACTGCCATAATTGGCTCTACAATTCTCTGCTTGATTCTAGTTACAACTAATAGAAGGATAGCAACTCGTTTCTTTTCTTTTTCCTCTTATCTATATAAAGTTCTTTCCCTTCTTCGATTGTATGTTAGCTCCTTTATTGGCGTGAGGCTGTGCTGCCTAGAGGTGCAGCTGTCGAGGTCTCCTTCTTGTAAAGGCAACGATTTTGCTTCCTCTTTAGTTGGTGTATGAACGACCTCTTCCTTGGACATTCATAGCTCTTCTTCTTGGTATCGGTAGCAACTTCACATCTGCCTCCTTTTTGTTGCTCCTGTTTAGCCCTGTTCTACCGTGAGTGTCTCTTGCTTACAACAGCTCAACTCCACCTTTGTTCTAGCCGTGCTTGCTTCCTACTGGTGTTGCGAAGTTAGCTAGAAGGTACACTAGAAGTTAGTGGGAGGTAGCAACCTTGTTCAGCTCAACCTACCCTGTTCTTGTCTTGCAGCAATGGAAGATTTCCACTGAACCTGTAAAGCTAGAAATAACTGCCCTTAATGGTTACAGCAACTTCATCTGTGGCAGCAATATTGCCACCAACAGCAGCCATCGGCAAGAAGGCCAGTCATGAATTAAGCCATCCCAAAATGAAATTCCGGACCTAATGTGGATTTAATGAGATGGGTGAACGCAAGTGTAAGTGACGCACGAAATCGATTAAAAGTGAGTGGTTAATTACTGCCTTTAAGGGCTAGATTATTATGTATAATTATATGTGTATTTGAATATACGTGACATATAGAAAATAAGCAAGTACAGTATTTCAGTGATTTATTTGAATTATGTTTATTTGATATTGGTTGTGGTTGATAAGGGCCAACAAAGTGAGATTTTTATGAAAAATGATTTTTATCTCCGAAATTAAAATTCTAGGCAGGATATTCTGATTTAAAATCCCGCGATATTCTGACTCTAATAAGTGTTTTTAAAAGTTTGAGTGCTCATCCCCGGTGAGATGGATCATGTACGAAGATTAATCTGTTGTGCGGGCGCGTAAATGCCTAGTAGAAGATGATACTGTTATGCGGGGCTGAGTTACTCGTTGGCCCTTTGTTTGCTTTGTATGCTTTGTTTTCTTTGTTTGGAACTATGAGATTTAGATATTTGAATTGATTTATATTATTTTGTAAAATATATGAATCATGGCTTGATGAAAATTTTACACACGTGCTTGTATTTTTGAATTAAAACATGAATAATAACACTTAAGATTAAAGGATGATATATGTGCTTTGAGTGATGCTAGTACCCTTTGGGTATGATTTTCCACTCACTGAGTCTGCAGGACTTACACTTCCTTGTTGATAATTTTGTAGTAACAAGATCTCAAAAATGGCTATTACCGATAACAAGATTCGCCAAGTGTGTAAAGACAAGGATAATTCTTCGGAATCTCAATCTTGAAGTAAAAAGGGTGAAGGTTTGTAGTCACACTAGAGCTGTGGGTGTTTGGTCTTATGTTGTGTTATAGTCTAGTTAATTGTTACTAGAATAGGAAATGGAGCGGAGCTCCTTGATTATATTGTCTATGTGTGATTTTGTAGTTATTGTACTCTGCATATATATAAACAGGAATATGTTTCATGTATATTTTAGGCAAGTTCCACATTGTGTGGAACCTTTGTCGAAATTTTTAGTAAATAATATATATTTAGTAACAAGTCTAGGTTTTAAATGTAAGTAAGTAAAGATTTTCTTGATTTAAGATATAATTATTTTAAGAGTCGGGTGTTTAGTAATGGTAAAGTCAGGGTTACAGAGATTTGGTTATCCAATCCTCTAGCTAGTCATGTTTTCGTAAGGGGTGTGACAAGTTGGTATCAGAGCATGGTTTAGAAGTCCGTGACTGCAAATGTGGGACATTGTTACTTTGCTTGCATACGTTACCTAGGGCGTATGTGGATCTAGTGACACATTTTAACTCATCTTGAAACTTCAAGTTGTGATTCTCTAACGCATTATCATTGACCTTATACGATAAATAAGCATGGAATTCTTTTGTGTTTGTTTAGACATGATGATGCGTAGTGGTCGTGTTGTTAGGTGTGTGAAATACTAAAATATTGGAGTCGATTTGGAGTTAATCAGATCTTAGAAGTCTTTGATGAGAAATTAAGTCGTAAGGAATCATGAATGATTTTTGTTGAATTTTAAATTTTGCAATAGTACCCTCCATAAAAGGCAAACCCTTCAATTTAGTTTAACTAAATAAACAGTTATTCGTAAAACTATTACATTCAAGATTTAAATAAGAATAAGGAAGAGTAAAGGAAATAAAGGATCTACTTTATGTAGATTATATGAAACATTGAAGAAAATTACTTCAAACCTATTTATTTTATGGTGAAATGGATTGTGGAAACGTATATACACGTCTAGCTCATCTATTTTCTCCCAAGTCTTCATCTTAAGAAGCATGAAAAGTTTTCTTTTAACGTTATGCTTGCAAACTAATTTTAATATTAAATATTGAATCTTGGAAATAATCCACTTATCAATTAAAAAAAAGAATGATTCGTTCTAATTGTGTAATGATTATCTATAGTTGAATTCTTTCTCTCCCTAATATTTGTAATTTATTTGATTGATTATAAAGACTCAAGACTCTTCTTACACTTGGAATATTATTAAGCTTAGACCAAGAAGGAATAATGTTCCGAAAATTATTTTTCATAATCAATGACGTATAACGAGATCCTAGTCATGCCTTTTAAATTTATTAATGCTTCATTAATCTTCATAAATCGCGGAGTAAGAAGTAAGGAGTAATATGTGAAACATTTGTGTTGTCTTGTAAATATATACATATATATATGAAAATAATAATAAAATAAATAAGCTTTGTATTAAATTCTTTAAGTATGAATTTTTGATAAGTGTGTTTAACGTTTGAAATTCGCTTGGTTTAATAGGTATGTTTTGAAGTCTAATGAAACGTTAAGCCTGAGATTCATAGAATTCTTTCACGGATTTGAGGCTTTCCATTGAATTCTTATGTTTTCATTTAACTCAGTTTGTACTAATTTAACCGACTTTTCTAATATCAATTTTTAAAAAGAAACGGTATGTAGTGCTAATCCGTGAACAACCAATTATTATATGAACTAGTAAAGGTTTTATTTATTGTTAATGGGGTCACCTAAAAAGATTGACTAGATTCATTGAGTTATTTTAAAAGATAGACACAGCCAATTGTTAATAGAATCCATGGTCGGTTTTCCATAAATTACTCATTTAGGTGAGGATTTTCAAATATATTGTAAGTTAAATATGTACTGTGCAATAAATAAGGAAGGTATAATAATACTACGAATAAATTAGTATTGCATATCAGTAATAGTAGTAGCAAAAGTTTTGTATCATAAAAATTATATATCACGTATATCAATATTACGTAGGTGATTCCATTGTAATATGTATCAGATAAGTCCTAGATATTTCAAGTCCTTTAAATCAACAAATTTAACCTTTAGAACATGCATATATTTTTTAGAGGAAATACAAAAATTAAAAAGTTCTTAGATAACATGTAATTATCTAATTTAGTTTGTCAATCTGAATTTTTAATAAGTAATATAATATGATACTAAACATGGATTGGGATTTAGGTGTGTAATTATTTGAGTGGCGCAGCGAGGGGTGGTAGGCCAATAACCCACATGTTCCGGGAAGTAAATATGAATGAAAAACCTAACATGTGAGAAATGATCAGTGGTGAGTATAAATAGACAAGTCCGTAAACTTTGACTAATCTTTTGGTGAAAACCAAGGAACAAGAAACCACGAGAGCAATTGTAGTTACAATGTAATAACAATAGCTACACCTGATTTAAGTAAACAATTTATACGTACTCCATTTTTGTTGAAATTCAGGACGAATTTCTTTTAAGGGGAGGAGACTGTTATAACCCGATATTGCCACGTCGAGTTTCATATATAATGTATAAATTTAGTTACAAAATAATAAATACATAAACAAAATTAATATGCATGAACAAGGTTTATTTATGAAAAATAAATAAATTAAATAAATAATAATACAATTGAACATGATATAATCCCATATTAAAATAAGAAATTTGAATAATTTGGCGTAACTCATGATTCTAAAAATAAATGCAAGTATTTGAAGTAAATAAAGTATATAAGTGTGTACAATTAAATTAAAAGTTGACTTGATATGATGAAAATTTTATGAGGCGTGTAACATGTGCAAGTGAAAAGAAAACAAATATAATATAAATAAATATATATACACATGCATATACAATTTATTTACCATCACATGTTTTAAAACGTGACTTTGACTTGAATTTGTAGACTTTTTTTTTTCTCTTCTTCCTTCACTTTACTTTCTCTCCTTATCTTAGCCGAACCTTTCTAATTTTTTTTCCTTCCACCAGTATAATTAGCTCTGCAATTCTCTGCTTGATTCTAGTTGCAACTGATAGACAGATAGTAGTTCATTTATTTTCTTTTTCTTCTTGGCCGTATGGAGTTTTTTCCCTTATTTAGTTGTGTGTTAGCTTATTTATTAGCGTGAGGCTATGTTGCCTAGAGGAGCAGCTGCTGAGGTCTCCTTCTTGTAAAGGCAACGATTTTGCTTTCTTTCTAGTTGGTGTATGAATGCCCTCTTCGTAGGATAGTCATAGTTCTTCTTCTTGGTAGAGGTAGTAACTTCACACCAGCCTCCTTTTTGTTGCTCCTGTTTAGCCCTGTTCTGCCGTGAGTGTCTCTTGCTTGCAGTAGCCCAACTGCACCTTTGTTCTAGTCGTGCTTGATTCCTACTGGTGTTATGAAGTTAGCTAGAAGGTGGACTGGAAGTAGGTGGGAGGTAACAACCTTATTCAGCTCAACCTACCCTGTTCTTGTCTTGTAATAGTGGAAGATTACCACTAAACCTGTAAAGCTAGAAGCAGCTACTCTTGATGGTTGCAGCAACTTCATCCGTGGCAGCAATATTGCCACTAACAGCATCTATCAGCAAGAAGGCCAGTCATGAATTAAGCTATCCTAAATGAAATTCCAGACCTAATGTGGATTCGATGAGATGCGTGAACATAAGTGTAAGTGACGCACGAAATCGATTAAAGGTGAGTGGTTAATTGCTGCCTTTAGGAGCTAGATTATTTAGAAGGAAAGTACCTAGAATATCCAACCCCCAAACTGCAAATGGCCATAAGCTAGAGATTGGGCATAATGGGCTGGACAGAATCTTTTGTACTCTAGAAGATTGTTGACAACTGTCACATCTTTTAACCAAGATTTGACAGTCCTAGAGAATGGTAGGTTAATAGTATCTTGTCTTGAGAATTTTATGAGAGAGTGCGTGACCACTTATATAAAAGCAGCACACTCCTTCGTGGACCTCAAACATTGCATAAAAAGCTTATGTTGGTTTAAGACATCATAGTAGCAACAAAGTATATTACCTTCGGTAAAGCTTATCCTGCCAAATGACATATATCGCCGCTCTTCTCTTGACTGCTCGGGCTTCTCTATTATAGCTTGGAAGCCTATTTAACTGTAGGTAGTCACGAATAGGATCATACCAACGAGGCTCAGGCTCAGGCTCAGGCTCAGGCTCATTAGCAAACACATTTTTCATATCATAACTTGGTGTCTTAAGACGCTCCACAAACACCGATATGTTTTTCCTAAGTCTGGGATTCTCAACTATACAAGAGAGGACATTAGCCCTTACATTTTCAGAATAGGGAATCTTTTTGACAAGGACCTTTTAGAATGTCGAGCAAAGTTGCTTGATTAGTTCCATGTCACACCTCTCATGGAGGCATGACTAGCCGGAGGATTGGATAACCAAACCTCCGCAACCCTAACTTTCCCATTACTAAATACACATGACTCTCAAAATCATTATATTTCAAATTAAGAAAATCTTTACTTACTTACATTTAAAACCTACACTTGTTACTAAATATATGTTATTTATTAAAAATTTCGGCAACGGTTCCACACAATGTGGAACATGCCCAAAATATACACGAAACATATTCTTGTTTATATACAGGCAGAGTACAGTAATTACAAAATCACACATAGACAATATAATCAATGAGCTTTGCTCCGTTTCCTGTTATAATAACAATTAACTAGACTATAACACAACTAAAGACCTAACACCCACAGTTCTAGTGTGACTGCAAACCTTCACCTTTTTTTACTTCAAAACTGAGATTCTGTAGAATTACCTTACCTTTACACACTTAACAAAGCTCGTTATCGATAATATCCATTCTTGAGATCTTGTTACTACAAAATTATCAACAAAGAAAGGTGAGTCCTACGGACTAAGGGAGCAGAAAATCGTACCCAAATGGTACTAGCATCACTAAAAGCATATATATCATCTTTTAATCTTAAGTGTCATTATTCATGTTTTAATTCAAAAATACAAGCACACATGTAAATTTTCATCAAGCAACGATTCATTTATTTTACAAAAAAATAAAATCAACTTAAATATTTGAAGCTCATTGTTCCAAACAAAGAAAATAGAGCATACAAAGCAAACAAAGGGCCAACAAGGAACTCAACTCCGCACAACAGTATCACCCCCTACTAGGCATTTACATGCCCGCACAATAGATTAATCTCCGTACATGATCCATCCTACCGGGGCTGAGCATTCAAACTTTTAAAAACACTTATTAGAGTTAGAATATCAGGATTTTAATCTTCGTGGCCACTTACTTTATCATCGTGGGGGTAATTATTAAGTTTCTTTGGAAAAAAGTAGTATGTTGTTTTGGAATTCCTCATGCAATCATCACCGACTGCGGTCCTTAATTTGATTTTCATGCTATGAAGAATTGGTGTGACGAGTTGGGTATTAATATTTGATTTTCCTTTATGGGGTACCCTTAGTCAAATGGCTAGGTAGAAGCGACTAACAAAGTAATCATAAAGTGTTTGACAAAAAAAATAGATTGTGAACGGCTCGATCGCGAAGATAAACTTCATCACGTTCTTTGGTCTTATAGGACCACGATCAAAGGCGGTAATAAGAGAATCACCATTTAGTTGACTTATAGGACTGAAGTAATAGTCCTATTGGAGATCGGTATCTACTCTCACAGAACTGATGAAGGCTTGAGAGGAAACTTGGATTTATTAGAAGAAGCGCTAAAAATTGCACTGGCCACGACGACGCTGTATCAATAATGAGTTACTCAATATTTCAACTTCAGGCTGAAGGAAATTTTTTTTAAAAAGAGGAGACTTCTAATTACATTTAAATTTCTTTACTGACATTGAAGATTCTACGAATAAATTTAAACGCCAGTGGGAGGAACCATATTTGGTTATCGACATACTAGCTGATAATCATGTTTATAAATTACAAGACAACTATAGTCAATTCCTTCCCAACACCTTTAATGCTGAACACCTTCGTAAATATTCCAAGTAAAATAAGCAAGAGGATCAGATCTCCATAGGTTACCTCTAACGATCATCTTTTTTGTAACACATTTTTTATCAATCCAATATTGGGCTTTCCTTTCTTAAAGAATCTACCAATGCCCATTAAGTCCTTAGATGGAGGACCCCTATCAAGCCAAGAAGGTTCCTGAGGAAGAAAATGACTTATTTGTAAATAGTTATCCCAAATGCCAATTAAGCCCTTAGACGGAAAACCACTGTCCAGCTAAACGAGGCGCCCAAGGAGGAAAATAACTTGTTTGTAAACAGCCATCTCTTGTACCAATTAAGCCCTTAGATGGCGAAACCCTTGTTAAGCCAAACGAGGAAAATGTCAAAGCTTACAGGCGACATATCCATCATCATAATATGTCAAAGCTTATTTTGCAAATGACAACTGGTACTTAGTAGAATTTTGATAGTCAGCCACAGCAATTCGACGAGCATCCTTGATCATTGTACTGGTTCTAGCCTTGGCCTAGGCCACTTTCTATACTAGACCGGCTATTTCCTTATCCTTCATCTTCTTGAGGTCAAGCTTCGCTTGCTCAATAGCCTTGCAGTCTGCCCGAGAGTAATCCTTCTCTTTCATTAATTGTACAACTTTGGTCTTAGAGGCAGTGAGCAAGGCTGTGGTGTGCTTTAGCTCTTTGTGGACCTCCCCCATTTCTCCCACGGCCTCGTCCTTGGTTTTTATGTTTTGAAAGAAGGCGTTGAATAAAGAGATCTATATATAATCAAGTGACAAACACGTTGAATAAGGAAAATCTTTTTACCTTGATTGCATACTCCAAACTCTTCATAATGATAATCTTTGAAGGGCTTTAAATTATCTCCCCCTTATCCCTAGGTAGAGTAGTCCCCCTAGCTACCATGTAGTTACCCTGTGGACCTCATTTAGGTACTCCTTTAATGTCCCAAGAAATTCCTCATCAATCATAGGAGGAAGGCTTAAGCCTTTCAACTGCTCCACGGGCTAGTCACTCTCCTTGTCACCAATCAGTCTCTATTTTCGTGACTGAAGTAAGATAGGGTATGCACTTATTACCCCAAGAGTTAAGGCAACCGCTTGCATTGGGCCTTTCTTTGTCCTCTAAGAGACTCCCATCCCCTGACCAAAGGCACTTGCAGGAGATACCTAGGCGGCATGCGTAGGAGGATTAGGGTGGATAGGCTCGACAGGTGATCAGGACGGGCTTGCTCCCTTTAAAGTACTTGTGTTTTGCTGCTTCCTGCTCTTGGAACCGTTGATCTCAGCAAGGGAAAGTCTAGGCGGGGCCATTCTTACAAGAAAAATATGACTATTAAACACTTACCTAAACAAATAAAAACAAGTTAGTAATAAGTTCGGGCCTCACCATTATCCTCGGGGATGAGCCCTACTACCCTCAGGTGAGACTCGTCCTAGTTAATGTTCAGATCAAACAATTCAACCTTTTGGTCCCTTTGAAGGTTCTTCATTTGGAGAAACCAGTTTGTTTATTTAAAGTTAAGGGTGGGTCTTTCATATAAAGGTTCGTTGATTCGACCCCTTCCATTGGCTAACCCAGTAGAGGTCTATGACTCAAGACTGAAGAATTTAGGTTTCCACTCTCTTTTGTTATTAGGGTGACCTATATAGATTATGTCCTAACTTAAGACATAAACCCAACCAGAATTAGAATGGGCCTTTAGTTGGAATAGGTGTCTAAACATTGTGAAAGATAATGGAATATCGTGGTTGACATAGATTGAAATGAAGGCAAGAATAAACCTCATCCCATTTTTCACTATTTGGGTGGGACAAATGCCAAAGGAATTGTACAAACAAACGAGAAATGGGGGAAAAGGAAATCCCAGCTTGATCCTTAAAAAAAGATTATATAAATAGAAAAAATAAGGGTAAGACTGAGCTGCGCTGCAGGCGATAAGAACACTAAGTACAACCTCGACGGTGGGGTTAGTAAAGTACTTATCTAGGATAAATAGGAGGCGAGATTCATTAAGTGTGCTAGGTAGTTATCCATGGCCTTGGTGTGCTCAATAGCCTCATAATTAGTGATAAACTCCTCTGATTCAATTGAGTGCTCAGACGAATTACTTGTCAAAGTACTTATTGAATCAGAGGATATGTTTAAGGACTATCTTGACTACCATTAGGCCTTTCTACATTACGGGCACCTAAGTCTAGATTTTGGTTGGAAGGAATTCCAGTAGGGTTGACAACCCTTCTTTTAGAATGTAAGACATTTAAAGAGGAAAGAGTCCCAAAATGTGATCCAGCATTAATGATGTGGCAAAGCTTTGCTAGGAATGAGGCAAAAGTGAAAATGAAAGCTCCTTGGCCTTGCTTAAAAATGCTTTCCTCTAGGCCTCTTTGATCGACATACCCTATCCATGCTTGCCACGTGGCAAGAGTGTAGCCCCCATCTTAGTTTTTGAGTGACCTAGCCACCAGGCATTAAACACAGCTATTAGGCATTTATGACTACCTAGGTACTACTACCCTAAGTATAGGGCATTAAATACCATATCCAATAAGTTCTTTTCTTCCCTGCACATACAGAATTGTCACAAGTCTATTCCAAAGCAATTAAGCTTGACCTCACCCACCTTCTCCTAAGTTGAATAGCCATGGAAGGCCAAACCAACCAAAGAGTTTAAGACCCAACACCATGCTCTTCGTGAGGGGACTAGTGTTAGTACACTTTGGTCTTGCCAACTAACAAACTGACATGTGGTCGGGCTTAATTGGTCCACAGGATTAGCTCTACAGCTATCCATTATTAGATAGTTAGTATCTACCTGTTGTCTTATAAATAGAGCCCCACAGTGCTCAAAAAGGCCTTGACCCAAATTATTGGAGAAAAAGCTTGGGTCCTTAGTCTCCTACCTCCTCAAGCCCAGTCTAAATAGTCCAGCCCTTGGGTATCGGACCAAGGGCCCCAGGCCCCACACGTTAGAACACTAACAAACAAGGTATGAATTTTACAAGGCAAATGATTATGATGATTCAAATAAAAAGTAATTTTGGTTTTTTTTTTTTTTCCATATTCTAATTTCTTTCAACACATGCATGTACTTGTATTGATTCAAATATGATAAAAGTTCATTTATTATGTTATATTATATTTTACATTTCAGCTTATAGGATTACTAATGTTTCTATACTGTATAGTGTGTTTAGGATTTCTGATACCCTTTTGATATGAAGATTTTAGGTATAATCACTGGATATAAGAGCAGGATGATGTGTGTTTATGCATCTTGATCTTTTGTAGTTATAAAGTTCATGCCATAAACTCGTAATTTTTAATAAACGATTAACAATTTTGTGTTTCATTTTCTAGTAACATTTTTATGTTATTGTACATTGACCTTGTTGTGTGTCCAAAAAGTTGTTGTACATTTTTTGTTAAAGGAAAATCATAAAAGGTTGACTTTTTAAGTGTTTGTTAAATGAGATTTCAATCATTTCATCCTTTACCTTTAAGATCTTCAAGATAAAAATAAAAAAAAAAAAAAACAAAATTCCTAACTTTTTCGCCCTCCATTATGTTCCTCTTCTTTGTAAAGCAGAAAAACATAGCTTGTAAAGAAATATTCCTTACCAAAAAGGATGAACCTAGCCTTTTCTTTAAGTATTTTAAGTAAAATTTGCATGTTCAAAGCTTAGAGATATCAGAGTCTAGTTGTTCCTTTTATAATCTTAGAATATTTTTTTCACATGCTTTCCACTTTTAGATATATATTCACACCATTAGGCTTGGCTCTATATCACTTACTAACATCAAACCTTTATATCTTATATTATGTTTCTTCTTTTGATTTTCTAGTGTTTAACTTACATTATGTTTCAAATCGTTACCTTAATTTTACAAACTTTTTGATCTTCTTCTGACTCATTTAACCTATTACTTGAGCCATGTCACTTTAGTATGGTCTAGTTTTCTCTTGTCTGACTAATTGAAATTGAAATTGATATTATCAATAATAGGTTTCCCTGGAGTAGGAGTAGATTAGTTATTACATTAAGTGAGAATTTTTAGGAATATACTCAGTATTACCATTAGCCTTTTTTGTTCAAAATCAAGTTTGTTTTCTAGGATTTCCTCAGCGTTGAATTTATTTGTTAAGCACCTAATTCAGAGGGAAAAGGTCTTTCTTTTTAGTTATTGTAAGTGAGAATTTTTCATTATATATTTTGTTAATTGCTTGGGAAAAGCCCCTTTTTTTAGTTATTAATAAAATAATGCAACTCTTCACTGCTTATATATCATAATTTATAGGTATTGGCCACCCATTTGTCTTAATTTTCTATAAAAGTTATATTTGTTGTCGTAAGTACTAGTAAGGATTCTAAAAGCAATATATACACTGAGCACTTAACTATGTTTTTGCTTGGTTAAATATTTGAATATAATTGTATTTCTAATGAGTTTAATTTGATGGATGGACAAGTAGTGTAAGTAATATAATAATTATAACTTTATGTAGAAAAAATGTCAGTTGACTGGATTTGGATGGACCGAAGGTTATTGAATGATTGGACATCTTCCTAGAATGCCTTAACCTCCAATGGCATCACCGCATGTAAGTTACTGCATAAACATTAAATGGTATTTATTTTATTTATATTTGTATAAATTTTACATACATATACATATCGATATTCCAACTTTATTTATATGTAGAGAAAAGAAAAAGATCATCACATGGCCTTTATTGATTTAGAAAAAGAGTATGATAGGGTACCGAGACAAGTTTTTTAGTGAGTTCTTAAGAAGAAGAAAGTCCCAACTAAGTATGTATGAGTTATTAAGGATATGTATGAAGGAGTAATGACTAGGATGCAGATTGTAGATGGTATGACTGGAGAGTTTCCAATCATGATAGGTGTTCACCAAGGTTCTAAGCCCCTACCTATTTGCTTTAGTCATTGATAAACTTAAGTTATTCAGGATAAGGCTCCACAGTCCATGCTATTTGTTGACAATATTATGTTAGTAGATGAAACTAAAGAAGGTTTAAATTCTAAACTAGAATTATGGAGGAACGTGTTAGAATCTAAAGATATTAGGTCGAGTCAAACGAAAATCAAGTATATGGAGTGCAATTTCAATGACATTAGATGAGGCTCAACTAAAATAACTTTGGATGGTCATGCAATCCCTACAAAGGATGTGTTTAAGCATCTATGTTCATTTATACAAAAAGATGGCACAATTGAGCATGATATGAACCATAGGATCAAGGTAGGATGGGTAAGTGGCAGAGTGCTTCGGGAGTTTTATGTGATCCTAAAATCCCGAATAGGTTGAAAGGAAAATTATATAGGATGATAATGAGACTAGCTATATTGTATGGTTCCGAATGTTGGGCAGTTAAGAAACAACATTCACAGAAGATAGGAGTAGCCGAAATGCAAATATTGAGATGTATAAGTAGACATAGAAGAAATGATAGAATACAAAATGAGGATATTCGTAGGAAGGTGAAGGTAGCACTTATTGAAGAGAAAATGAAGGAGAATCGCTTATGTTGGTTTGGACATATCCAACGTTGGCTAATGGAATCCGTAATTAGGAAAGGTGACTTAGTGTAAGTGGGGGGTGTTAGACTGTGGTAAAGGGAGACAGATGCTTACATAGGGGTCAGTCATTAAGAAGGATATGACTACTCCAAGCATTACTGAAAATGATGCCTTGTAATGAAGCGAATGGAAGAAAATGATTTATATTATTGACCCCAACTAATTTGAGATTTAAGGCTTAATTAAGTTGAGTTGAGTTGAGTATATATCATAACTCCTTGACTTAATTAAAAGAAAAACATACAAAGACATAAGTACTCTAAAATAAAAAACAAGCAATATTTGTCTTTTTTTGAAGGTGTTTATGAGCTTGATATTTAAAATTATTTGAAGGAGGTAGTTTGAAGGTGGTTATGAGCTTGATATTTAAAATTGTTATAGCCTCCAATATTCTACTAAGTAATTAGTCTTTGTTTGGCTTTAAACTCACATTTTCTTGGAATTCTTTCCTATTAACTACAAGTCTACGAAAAGTTGATTTGTGTGTCCATTTTGTTGAGTATCGACAAATCAGTCTCTAATTTGCAATGTTATTAACCTTGCAAATTGTTGTACATTTTTGTTGTTGTTGTACATTGAACTTGTTATGTGTCCAAAAAGTTGTTGTACTTTTTTTTTTCTTTTGTTTAAGGAAAATCATAAAAAGGTTCACTTTTTAAGTGTTTGTTGAATGAGATTTCAATCATTTCATCCTTTACCTTTAAGATCTTCAGGATGAAAAAAAATCCCCAACTTTGTCTCCTTCCACTCTGTTCCTCTTCTCTATAAAGCAAAAAAAACCATAGCTTGTAAAGAAATATTCCTTACCAAAAGGGATAAACCTAGCTTTTTCTTTGAGTATTTTAAGTAGAATTTGCTTGTCTAAAGCTTAGAGATATTAGAGTCCAACTTTTCCTTTCATAATCTTAGAATCTTTTTTCATATGCTTTCCACTTTAGTATATATATTCACACCATTTGGCTTAGCTCTATTTCATTTACTAACATCAAAGCTTTATATCTTATATGTTTCTTCTTTTGATGTTCTAGTGTTTAACTTACATCATGTTTCTAGTCATTACCTTAATTTTACACTCTTTTTCATCTTACTCATTTAGCCTATAACTTGAGCCATGTCACTTTAGTGTGGTGTAGTTTTCTCTCATTATCTTAAATATCATTTAAAGGAACTTTTCTGAGACTTAGGGTGATGACAGTTATATGGTTGCATATGTAGATATGCCTTCTCTGTGATGTTTGCCTTGAGTTTTATTTATAGGCATTTGTTACTACATAATTAGAAATGCTAATCTCGTAACTGGTTCTCTTTTGTTTATTTATGTATGAACTTGTGTTCTTGGTCTTGCCCTCTTTGTGGATGTGAAAACTAAACTTAAATGATTAATAATATTTTGCTTACACAATTTTCTTACTGCTTGGTGCTTAAGGTGTGCAGTTTGTAATCTCACTTGCTACTCTTTATGTCAAAGTAATATAGATTTACATGCCAAAGTAATATGGAATTGATTTCTATAATATTGTTTCATTGCAAAATATTCCTTCATCTTTGGAGGCTCAACAGTGTTCAAATGAGAAGTCATGTGATCAAGAGAACAATACTGATTTAGCACGACCTTAGTTTTAATTTGTAGTTGTTTGAACTTTTTAAATACATAAATAAATTTGATATTGTAAAGTCTTGAATTGATTTGTCATGCTATGTTTTTATTAATATATACATTTGACTTTAAAATTCTAAATTAATATTCTATTGTTGTTTTTGTAATCAACAGACATTTTAAAACCAAGTAATATATTTTAAGGATGATATTGTAATTTTATTTTACATTCTCAGAGACTATAATTAAGCTATTAAAGATTGCAAAAAGCAATCTCTAATCACTAGAAATTATTATTTGTAGTCTCTGATAAATCGATTAATAGAGTAAAAGAGACCATAAAAGAGACCGTAATATGACGTCTCTGATAATAAAAATGGCAATCTCTAATAGTATTAGCGGATGCACGATCTTTGATACAAAGCATCAAACACTAAGGTATCTGAAACCGTGCATCAGATTGCTTGCAGTCTCCAATAACTATCAAATATAAGAAATGGACTATAAGAGACTGAATTTAGCAGTTTTTGATACTAAATTTTCTTATAGTGTCAACTATCTGCGTTTGTATGTTATTTATCTATTTGAATCTGCATAAAGCATCTGCATAATTGCAAACGCATATATTGATTTAAAAAATTTGAACTTTGACACTAATACTATTTTGCAGACATATATACTAATTTAATTTTGACATCTTTTGCATATACTTATCTATGTCTGAAAATATAAATGTATGAATGATTTTTTTATTTTTTTATTTTTTTATTAAATTTTATGTATCTTCTACCGTTACCTAATATATATGCGTCTATAATGGTAGATGCAGATACTCTTTTCCAAATTAAAACATAACCTTCATTTTTCTTCTTCTTCCCTTATTTCATTCTTCCTTCTGCAAACTCAACCTCCTTCTACCCTTGATCTCTCTCCCCTTTTACTAACCTTACTTGTCGACATTCAAACCTCTTTCATCACTGTTCAGACCTACCTATAGATTTGATACAAACTCTTTAAGTATAACAAGGAAAAGAGGAGAAAAGAGAGATATTCACTTTGTTTTGGCTTATGGGTTTTGGTTTACTTATTCATTAGAAGGTTGTTTACATTGTTTAGGCTTTTTTTAGTTATTGATTTTCATGTCACAACAAAGGAAAATTAAGATAATGGGTTTAAACAATGCTAAACAAGTTAGTGACACAACCTACACCAAGATCTGTGTTGAAGGATTAACTTAAGAGATTAGAAAAGACACTTGAACTAATATTTCGAGCAATATGAAAAGACATTGGAAGCTAATTGTGATCACTAACAACAGTACTAGAAGATTAAAAGGCTATAACTTACTAAGCTTAATCATATAGAATTACTTTTATCTTGATGTTTCACAACTTTCCCTCTCTTAAAATCATTAAATTTTATGAGCAGCCCTATTTTAATTTCAACAGCAAAAACCATAATATACAATTCCTAATTCATGATACAGGTATACAACAATATCAATTAGATACAAACATCTAATATAAAACTACTTAACTAAATCTTTCCCTTCAACATTCATGTATCCTGGTTACCCTCAACCACAAGGCATCTATTTTATGGTTAGTATCAAATTCAAACTAAATATACAATAAAAAACTAGAAAAAATCCTATGGTCATGACTTTTTGATCTAAAAAAAATAGTGCCTTTTTCTTTTTAGTTCAAAATTATTACAATGCATATGGTGGGTAGCATGTTCCATTTTGGCCACAACATCTTAATATGACTCTAAAAGGTTACACTTGTTAAATATCTAACCCCTTATGTTTCTTCTACTACTTAATATTGCCAATGATAAAAATTGTTAACTAATGTGTTTTAGTAGGATTGGCCATGGTTGCAGTAGCTGTAGAAGAAAATCTATCAATTTTTTCTGAAAAGAAATCATTTGTTGGTTAAGCTACTAAATAGACGTGTTCCTACTACATTGTAAAGTAGAAAATGTAGGAGTTGGATAGAGATATCAAGAAGCAAAATAAGATATGGTATAGTATGTGATTTGGACAAAGAGACTGGGACTACACTATTCTACTAATGAAATTATTCATCTTTCTTTTTTCCTCCATTGTTATGGCATTTTCGCTTTCAAGAATATTATCTTTAAACAATAGCCTTTCTTCAATTCTTTCTTTCTTTTTTTAGATGAAAATTTCAATGTAGTTAAAAATTGTTTCTGTTACATACATTTTTTTATATTGTTATATCCATGTTTTGTATCCATGAAACTCATCTTGACAAACCCCTTTCATGTTCATTCCAACGGAAAAAAAAAAAAAAAAAAAAACCCTCTTAGCCAATGTGAACCCAGACAATGAATCATAAACTAATTTAAGACCCATTATCAGAATCAAGCAAGGAACCAAAAAAATTGGCAACCCACTACTAAAAATTATAAACAATCACAGATCAATGAGTAGAAAATGAAGAAAACATACATAGGTAGGTAGAATAAAGAGATAGATTGCACTAGTGAGAAATGCGACGGTCGGACAGACACTCCCTCGGTGGCAAGAACTAGTATCGATAGTGAGAAGCACCGCAAAAATGCAGTGGCAGCTCGAGTTACAAAGTAGTAACAAAAAAGAAGAAAGAAGGAGAAGAAATATGCGGGCTAGGTTTTAATTTAGGAAAAAGTATCTGTGTCTGCAAAGGCAGACGTAGATTTTTTAAGTGGCAGACATAGATTATCTTAATCTACAAAAGGAATAAGCAAATAAAAACAACAGACACATATGAATTCGTCAAAAAAAAAAACCTCTAAATGTTTTCATGTACATTTGCAAATGCAGACTCATAAACTAAAATGCAAACACAAATACATTAGTGGAATATGGCACGAAAATTAATCAGTTTTTGTGTCTGCTTGAAAAGTATCAGCCTTTGGGGTATAATTTTTTAAACAATTATCTATGTCTGCTCTTTTTGCTTCTGTATTATTGCAGACATAAATATGGTAATTTCTTGTAGTGCCAATCATAAATAACTTTTCTGCGATGGGTAAGTAGTTATTCAAGACGGTGTGTACTTTTGAGGATAATAAAGACAAAAAATTTAATATTTGATATTTGTATTGTTATCCAAGAGGATAATGTAATTATCTACGACAGTGTTCTCCTATCTTAGATAAAAGAAACAATAAATGTTAAATTTGACCCATATCCACGACATGTTCGACTTAAATACAGCGGGTGTTTACCCTTCTTAGATATAAAAATATTTTTTTGGCCCATATCAATGACTA
Organism: Quillaja saponaria; assembly: GCA_029379385.1. Classification (NCBI taxonomy): domain Eukaryota; kingdom Viridiplantae; phylum Streptophyta; class Magnoliopsida; order Fabales; family Quillajaceae; genus Quillaja; species Quillaja saponaria. The sequence goes on from CM055606.1 coordinate 9,806,908, forward strand.
GAATTATTTATTTACGATGGATTGCCCATCATAGATATCTTTCCTTAATTATAAGCTGTCACCCTGTAACATCCCCTAAAATATCACTCCTTTTTTCTATGTTGATTGCATTGTGCCATTTCTTTGTAACTTGCATGTAGATTTAGTTGACAAGTTCACTTAGACTTAAATGAATTTTAAATGATGATATTCATTTGATATGTTTTACAAGTAAGAGTAGCATGATAAAAATGCATGCATATACTTAACATTTTTGGAATCCATGTCTTTAAATTAGAAAATTTAATGTACATTTATGCTTGAAAGATATATGATCTAACTTAGAAATATATTGGTAAAAAGAAATGAAGAGAAAATTCAAATACTAAGAATTTAGGATGAGTAAGAAAATAGGGAATATATAGAGACAATTGTGCCTATATGGGTAGGTACGTATAGTTATACACTAATGCTTTACCATGTAAAGCAAAGAGAATACATGTACATGCATATATATATATATATATATATATATATATATACCTAGAGATAAAAGGTAATGATAAGTTGACTAAATCGGTATTAAAATATTGGTAAGTGGATGATTAGGTAAAAATTTAATAATATTTTATTGATTTGGTAGGGGGCATTTTGGAAATTTTGGTTCCTTCTTTCTCCCTAAGTCACACCATCATCATTTCTTCTCCTTCACTTTCATTTTTTTGTGACTAGAAACCAAGAGAGAAATAGTGTAGTGAGAGAAAGAAAAGGAGCTTGCATGAAGGACTTCTAGAGCTCCAAATCCTAATATGCCAGCATAATTCTTCTTAAAATTCACTAAGGATTCTACTGCTTGGGTTGGAAGTAAGCTATGGGTAGAATTAAGAAAGAAGTGGATTTAGACAAAAATCTTGAAGGAGGAAATGACCGAGAGCAATTCTAGCTAAGGATTTCAAAGGACACTGAAAAAAAGGAGATAGAATTTGGCTTAGGACGATCTAAGGGTTTAGTACCAGTTTCAACTAAGGCATGTAACCATGCATTCCCTACTAAATTCTTTGTTTCTATGAAAATGCTTTCTTTTCTACTCTTAAAAAACTCTACCTCAATGAAATAGACATTTGCATTTAATGATGAAAGGGAAAGAAATGGCTCAGTTAATGGTTTTTGAGATAAATTGCATATTTTGTACTAGTAAATTGTTCTTGACCATGTGTTGGCCCAAGAAGTCCAAACACCCAAGAAGTGTTCAAACCGAAATGTGGATCCATATCTAGTTGAGCTTAAATGATCGTGTACGAAAGAGCCCCTTGAAATGTAGGCTAATTACCTATGTTCAAACCCTATCTAAACATCCAAGAAGTGTTCAAACCCTATGCAATTTGGTCTTGGCTGCTATTAATACTTGTGACTATAGGTGAGGTAGTTTACTAACTTTTGGGTTTGTTGTATAAAATTTTGTCTTGCCATGTGTTCCATTGGTAACCATTTAGTTTGTAATTTAATTTTTTTATATTCTTGATAATTGAAGATTAGAATTAAGGATTAAGAAAGTGTGAGTAAAAGTTTAAGATCAAAGAACTAATAGGATAATTATGTGATCATTGGGAAAGGATTTCTTGAAATTCAAAGGTGTAGATATTGGAATGGTAGATTTCAAGTCTTTGACAAATAATTGATTGAACTTGAAATAAATTCAGGAATATGAGTAATAGGGAATTAAGGTGTTATGTTAAATTTTTAGTATAGATATATATCTAAATATATGCATGAACGAAACTAACTAATGCCACCAAAGGAATTAATTTTTAAGGAATGTATGGAATTTATTATATTCTCTAGGTGGCTAATAAAATGTTTAAAGGAAGTTTAATTATAGTATATATATAAATTGACCTACATAGGTTTTAGCTAGTGAAAGGATTTAATAAGAAGTTTAAAATTTATTGTGTTCATGGTAGAGATGTATAATTTAAGTTTTGGTTAACTTTACTTTAAACTTAATAACTAGAGTATAAGTAGTGTTGAATTAGTAAGTTGTGTGAGATTTCTTGCTGCACGTATAAACATACACACATATATATTTAAGGAAATTAAATACACTTTTAAGATATTTGATAAAGGTTCAACAGGAATTAGCTCTTAAGTAATATCTTAAGTGTATTCATGTAGGATTGAAAAATTGTAGATTTAATTATAAAATGATTACTTTAAATAATATATGAATGTATGATTTTCATCTCTAGATCATGTCAAGGATATACCAACACCATCAAATGCTAGGCAAAACGATGAATCGAATCTTTGAGATTTATGAGTGAGTTACATGATCTTTGGTTGCTAGAGTGAAGCGTTTGATTGTTTATGTGTGCATTTGAATTATATGAATTATGATTAATATGTGACTTTGTTTGTGTTTGATAAAGTGAAATTTTTCTCCGAAATGGTTTTATTTCCGAAATAGAATTCGGGTGCACCTAGGATATTTCAAAATACTCTCATTTGATATGTGATTTGAAATGATTGAGTACTCAGCCTCGGTGGGATGTATTTGTAAAAAAAGATATATTTGTTGTGTGAGAGCAAAAACTGCCCTGTGGAAAGAATATTTGTTGTGCGGGGCTAAGTTACTTTAATTAGCCCTTTGGTGCTTTGAGTGATTTGAATGTTTGGATTTTATTATTATTTTTGGTTGTATAATGAATTACATGAAAGGTGTTTGATTAATGTTACGTTCTTATATTTACATACATGTGAACTTTAATTTTTTTAGAATTTATGATATTTTGAAATTACTTGATTGATGCATTTTATTTATATTTTGGTTGATGCTAGTACCTTTAGGGTATGTTTTTCACTTATTGAGTCTTTATGACTCACTCTCTGTTTGTCATTTTTTTTTAGTATCAAGAAACCAGTGTTTGTCACATAGAGGGTCATGCCTTGTTGACAATATAGCAGCAAGGTGTACTTCGAAATTGCACACTTGAAGCCCAAGAATGAAGTTTACAGTCACATTAAGTTTTGAGTTGTCATGTTTTGCTTTGTACAATAATTTAACCATTGTTGATTATGATATGAATGGAGCAGAGCTCCTTTGTATATATTGTTACTATTTTTGTGACTGGTTGTTTATAACTAGATTATACATGTATATATTATCGGGCATATTCTATTTTACGAGAAACCTCTGCCAAAATTTTCAGTTGCAGTGTCATGCTTTTGATAAACAAGTCTATGTCTTTCATTTTGTTCAATAAAACTTACATATATGTTCATTTGATGTGAAGTCGGGATTACTGGGTTTGGTTATCAATTCCTCTATCCAGTCATGCCTTCGTATGAGGGTGTGACAGACAATCTATTAGTTACATTCGATTTATATATAATCACTGACACTAAATTTTCAACAAATGACAATCATCTTTTCCTTACTTAAGATTCATCCATTCATATTTAGAGAAACAAAAACTAGACTTTTTCTTTCAAGACAATAATCAAAATGTGCATTACTTATTTAAATGAATTATGAAAAGACTGTTTATGCAAACAATCATATTATGAGAAAAATATTTGTAGGCATTGCAATCGGGTCAGGCTTGCCCAGTCTGTCCATAATGGTCCATTGTTGGGTTCGAAATGGGTCTGTGTTTGGCTCTAGGTCTAGGTATTTTGATTTTTTACTCACTAGGTCTGATCAAAACCTAGAGACTCGTTGAGTCTAAGACATATTTTTCAAAAACAATCAAAACTTATATTTGTCAATTTTTAGAAATTCATGATTGACCAAATCGAATTCCAACAGTTCACCCATAACAACAAAGCATATAGAACTAATTATACTAAAAATATATATATATCTAGCAACTAAAAGCATCCGATAAGAGAAAATGTATACCTTGGTGTCATCCATTATTAGTTTCTCTCTCTAATCCGTAAGAAGATAGAAAAGGACGACAATGGAAAAGGATTGCTAGGTTGGTAGTTACAAAATATGATGAATTCAGAAAATTAGACAAGGAAAGACATGGGTTGTCCATGTTTTTAAGGTTTCTATTGTCCCTATCGTAAAAGTTTGCTAAAGGTTATAAGCAATACACCCCAGGATATATGTGAAGCCTTAGAAAAAAAATATTATTTTTCTGTAATAGCAATTCACCAAAAAAAAAAACTCAAAAAGCTTCTTCTTTATGGACAGTTAGTATATGAAGAGAAGAGAATGAGATTGTATATATATACAAAATGTAGAGGCTTCCCATACTTATTCAAAAAATCTTTAGTTGCTGATTTAATTCTATAATTATTTTTAGAATAATAACAATCTTAGACTTTATTATATATTATGTTGCATATAAATTCATTTGTCACCACTGAAATGAATTTATAACCACTTAAATGAATTTATAACTATTGAAATAAATTTATAACTACTAAAATGAATTCATAATTGCTTAAATAAATTCATAACTATTGAAATGAATTCATAATTGTTGAATGAATTCAAAGAGATTAGTTTTGCAAACAACTATGCAGCTTTTCATATACCCCACCTTGGGTATAAATAAAACACCATAAAAAACGGTGTGTTTCAATAAGGACAACCCATGAGAGTAAACTAGAAAGTCATTCAACATCTGCATGCATAACACGTGCTGTAATAATAAACAAAACAAAAAAAGTGAAAAATTTTTCAACTCAAAAACTTTTTGTTTTGTTTCTCAACAGCACAAAAATCTTCAGAAAAGTAATAGCAGACAATTTTTAGGGTCATCACTCTGGGTTTTCTTTCTAGTGCATGGAACAATGAACTTTCTCTCTCTCTTTCTCTTCTCTCTCTTTGTAAAATATAACTACTTCTTTCGACTAGAGGGTGTGAGTTTATAGTTCAATATGATCTAGCAAAATACAAACAACAGTTACAGAAATTAGATTGAACCTAGAAATGATGAGGATAATTTTAACAAGAAATATTACCACTAGCAGTAACAACATCCTCTATAATGGTATCAAATGAATAAAGGGGCAACGAAATAATTCAAGAACTAGCTAGTGGGAATTCAAGAGATAGGTGGAAGGAATATATGGAGTAAAGCTACGTTGATTTAGTGTAAGAATTTCTTTTCTGTGTTGCTAATTATTTTCAATCATGTTTACTACACCTTAGCTGAAATTGATAATGTTGGCGTCCACATACAAAGTTTCTCATGCTTTATATTACATGTACTACTAGTATCATCACTAAGCTATAGCCATATTAGTAGTTGCCACAGTGTAACAATTATTTATAATATTTAAGTTTGTCTTAGTATATGAGTTTGCAAAATTGAATTTATTATGCATTTATAACTAACTAACACTACAAAAAAATGTGGAAGGTCAAGCTAAGTAATAAGAAAGTTACATGACATTAACTATACTACCTAGGATATGCAGTTAAAAAGGTTGACTACATACCGATTAGAAGTTTGGTGCAAAGGTAAGAGAGCTGTACTTTCAGGGTAGAAACACAAGTTCCAACCTTGGAACATGCAATTATTGGGAGGGCCTTCTAGGCAAGACATCATAACAATGCCTATTGAGAAACCCGAGGGCAAAAAAAAAAAAACACTTTGATACATCTTATCTCCTTCTTTAAAGTGAAAAGAATCTATTTTCAGTAGTTCCAACATCAATAGTGTCATGCCATAAAAATGCAAGTAATACCAAAGTGTTAGCAAGCAAAGGTAACTATCATTCCACACCAGTATCATGAAATAAATATTTGAAATAGTATAATTACTTCATAATCTTGAGCTAATGACTTTCAATAATTTGGAAACAAAAAAATACTGGTGGAAAATATATAAGTAGAAGGTCAACTCATTTTGAATTGAACTAACTTTTCAAAGTAGTTAGAGAAGGGGATGCATGGTCCAAAAATAAATGACAAGAACTACAATACAGACCTATTAATTGCAAGAAAAAAAGATGAATGTGAGAAAAAAATGAAACAAAGGAAAAACCTTACTAACATTTGATGACAAGAAACTTGTGATCCACAATGTGAAAAATTAATGATATATTAAATCTCAGAATCAAATGTACTTTATACCCCTAAACTATCACATGTGTTTCAATAACTCCCATAAACTATTAAGTTATACACATAATCCCTTACTTGATTCATAATTAGCAAATAACTCCAAATCATTCAAATTGGTGATAAAATCTAAAACTTGGAAAAAATAAAAAATAAACTATCCTTATTATAAGTTTTTTTTTTTTTTTTTTTTTTATGTCTTTCGCTTTCTATCTCTTGTTTCTTTTATAATTTCTTTACTAGCAATTAAAATCTCTATATTTAGCCAATTTTAATATATTCTTTAGTTTGTAAAACAATAATAAGAAAATAAAAATATTATCATTAAAATGAAAATTGAAATAAACACTTGTAGAATCATATATAAGAGATGACATAATATTAGGAGAGATTCTTAAACTACTCATTGCTTCGGTAAATACATAACAAGTGATGATACATTTGGGATAGACCCAAATATTACCAAACTCAATAGAATTAATTTATACTAATAACACCAGGGTAGTATTATTGCCACAACTAAAAAATTAAGACCACAACCTAATATATGAGATTGTTATCTTAAATACTCTAATTCAAAATTTCTTTTCTCTCTTAATTAATGACTATGGAAGTACCCATGCCTAACGACATGGAATACTGAGAACAAAGAGTTACATAATCAAAAGATAAATCACGTACGAAATGTTAATAGCAGATATTCAGTTAGCTTAAGTGTTTTTGTTCAAGCTACTGAGGTTGAAAGTAAATCTTCACTTTAGATAATATATGTAAGTGTTTATGCTCAGTAGATCTATTTTAGATATTGTGATAAGTATTGAAGTGCTTACATTATCACTATCTTCTTTTAGTTACAAAGCTAGCTTGTCTTCTTTCAGTTACAAAGCTAGCTTGTCAAAAGAAAAAAGATCAAGAATGAAGAGTTAATTTTAAATAAATACTTGAAACTTAGTAACTCTAGATTTTTGTAACTAAATGGTTATAACTTAGGAATTGTCAAACTAAGTACTACTTGGAAAATGTAGTTGCAGCTTCAGAAAGTGTGGTTAAATCAAAGATGCACATGAATGCAAGTATAAGTGACTAGTGACTTGCTTTCAGTAGTTAGTCCGAGTTTTAGTAGATGATCTTCAATCTTCAGCTATCAGCACTTGTGGATCAATGGTTCCTTATATCATCCAATATGATTGGTTCGGTTCTTCTGCAAAATTTCTTTCAGAACAAGATGATTCTCCTAAACGACTTCCACTTGCGTTTCAGTACTTGATAAATCTACTGATCTACTAATACTGACATTTCAGGACTTGACTCTTTAGTGAATAAATATGAATAAAGTGTGTCATTCTATTGACTTCATTTCCAACGAGTCAGTCAAGGAATACTTCTTAAGGATGTCATTGAGAAGTAGAGATTCAAATGCAATCATTAGTTGGTTGTTTATGACTTTAATTAATCATGTTTGACAAAGCAGAAAGTTCGCCAACTTTGTTGGAAATGCTTAGTTTTTCTCATGTTTGATACATGCAAGTAAGTTATAGGTATTATTAGTTTCCCATTAATGAGAATTATCAATGAGTAAAATTGAGTTAACTAACTAATCTGATCAAAAGGTAAGTTTTGCTATTTGTTTTTTGGGCAAAACATAGTCAATATTTGGTAGGATGGAAGTTTAGTTTGTAAACAATAAAAGTGAAGCATAAGTGTGACACCCTTCACAGAGGCATGATAGATAGGAAGAATTGGCTAACCAAATCCTTGTAATATTGACTTTACCACTACTAAACACACATGACTCTCAAAACAATTATATTTAAAACCTAGAAAATCCTTACTTAATTAAATTTAAAACATAGACTTGTTACTGAAGACATAATATTAATTGAAAATTTATGCAGAGGTTCCACGCAATGTGGAACATGCCCAAAATATAAACAATATATATTTCTATTTTTACACAACAACAACAAAGATAATACAACCAAGGAGCTCTGCTCCATTTCTCATCATAATAACAATCAACTAGACTATTACACAACATAAGACTAGATACCCCCATCCCCAGCTTTAGTGTAACTGCAAACTTTCACCATTTGACTTCAAGATTAAAATTCTGAAGAATTAACTTGCCTCCAAACACTCGGCAAAGTCCATTATCGATAATAGTCATCCTTGAGATCCTGTTACTAAAACAATATCAACAAGGGAGGGGTGAGTCTCACGGACTCAGTGGTGAAAAATCGTCCAAAAATATTATCATTTAATCACAAGTAACAATATTCATGTTTTAATTCAATAGTACCAACATTTACATGTAATTCTCATAAAGCCATGATTCACATGTTTTACAACATATATAATTCAATTCAAATATCTGAAGTTCACAATCTCAAACAAAGTAATCAAAGCATACAAAACAAGCAAAGGGCCAACATAGTAACTCAACCCTGCATACCACCTCCCACAGGGCAGTTTTGCACCCGCACACCAACAGAATCAAAACAGAATCAATGAAATTAGAATCACTGAATACCTTCTTCAAATTCACTTGCTAGGGCTGAGTACTCAATTTTTTTAAAACACTTATCAGAATAAAAAAAATTCAGATCAGAATATTAAATCAAAATATCCTAGGTGCACCTAGATTTCAGTTTCAAAAGTAAAATTATTTCGGAAAACATTTCACTTTGTTAGTCCTTATCAACCACAAACAATTTCAAACAAACATAATTCAAATAACTCACTGAAACACTGCACTTACTTATTTTTTTCATATATCACATTTATTCAAATACATATACGATTACATATAATAATCTAGTCACCAAAGAATAACAATTAACCACTTACTGATTTACAATTCATGTTCGTTACTTCCTCTTGTGCTCCCGTATCTCATCAGGTCCATATTAAGATTCGAAACTAAAATTCATATATCCACATAATATGTAGTTTATAAACATTATAATTATAATCTTTTAATCACTAAACTTATATATCAACTTATATGCATTTCTTGACACTAAGTCCATTTAGGTAGTTTAATCAATTCCTTGTAGGACAATTGATTCTATATCTATATGTATATTTTATATATATGTACATATCAAGAAATTAATACTAGCTCATACTATCCACATTTCAATTTTCTAGAATTGAATCCAAATTGAGTTACTCTTTTTAAACATATCCAAGAGCTTGAATCATGTCATTTCAATATTAATACCTTTAAATTCTAAAATTTATCTTTCCTTACCCACTTAATCACATTTTCTTTATTCTTGCTTTTAAACTATTTATTCAAGTTCACATACTACTTAGCTTTCAATATTTTATTTTACCAAGTTTCCCTTTTTAGGCATTTCATAACTACCTTGGGGATATGCTTGCTTTTAAATTTCATACTTAACCAAATTTAGTAAAACCAAGTTAAAACGTTAACTTTAGAAAGTTAACTAGCTTTCTTATTTAGAAATTTCTCCTAAAATCAGCCTTGAACTCATTTAATTCCTCACATGAACAAAAATAGGGATTTCCCTGGTTATCAATATTGGACTCCAAGGCTTATAAAATCTTCATACTCAGGAATTAAATTACCAAAATTTACAGTCTAGTTTTTAAAGATGTTAGGAACATTTCATCTTCATCACTCTACTCCTAAATTAACCTTTAAGCCCCCTTAACATTAGTTACTTCAAAACAAGTACAGTCAAGACCCAAAAATCACAGCCCTGACTTCCAATACCTCTAAAGTACACACAACATGGAATTAAGACCTGCACCACTTCAGATTTATCCTTTAATATGTTAGTAACAACTTTCATTCAGAAGGTCCTAAGCTAATTCCATTCACAACCTCTAACGAAGTCTGGGATTGACATAAGTTCACTAAAAATCCAGCATGACCTAGCTGCAGTCCAAGAACTCTACCAACAAATATACTTAGAACTAGGTTACAAAATTTTTTAGACAACATCCAAGACCCTAAGCTACACTTTCTATTTTGAACTCTTCATTCAATTTAACCCCAAAAGTACCTGAAACACAAGATTTCTTTAAACTACGAATTTTGGCCTTGTGTCCCTTCAAAAACCTATTAACTCTTATTTTCCAACACTTTACTCACAACTAACACTCATTTGTTCATACACATTACTCACTTTCATTAACTCCTTAATTCACCACATTAATCAACCATTATCTACTCTTGTTTAGGAAATTTTATTTAAAGTCCAACAACAACTAATCACCAAAAATTTAAATCTACTAGGTTTTCCTCATAAGGTCATAACTAAGTTCTTATAAGCATTATATCAAAGCACCTTAAAGAAGGCATTCTCAATCTCACTCCACATGTATGTATATATATTTCCAAAGAATAAATTTAATTACATTAATTTAACAATACTAATAATTCTAATGTTAACTTTGAAATTACTTAGCTACTACTTACATATGTCATGAGGAATTAACAATAACCTGCATCAAACCTTCATTGTTAAACCTTGACCCATCACTTTTCTTGTTTCCTGTTTAAGATTCTTAATTTAATTTCATATAACCACTCAACCACAACATTAAATCACAAGAATACCATCACTGTGAAGTAAGTAAACTAACAAAACACTAAAAACTAAAAGTAAGTGCTCACCCTCTACCAAGAATCCAAGTGGCTGCCACTTCCAAGCGTGCTGCCATGCCAAAATAAAAGTTCCTATGGTTGGAGGGAGGTTATTGCCATCACCAACAAGCTACCAACATTTCCAAGCAAAGAAATTCAACTCGCTACAAGTCAACAAAAGGGTTATCTTTACGATTTTGGAAGGGAGGATAGGAAATGAAACCAAAAACGAAACTGCTGCCTATGATTTCCTGTACCAACTACCAAGTCTTACTTTGTTTGTTTTGGTTTCCTAAACACCCCAACAAGGCTACACAGATGAAGGAACAAGCTATATTTACAAGGGAAATAGAATGAGTTAATGGCCAGATAAGAACACACTAAACTGGGGCATAACAGGGGCCTAAAATTGTAAGATGTAAAGAAGCCAATCAGTAAGGGAAGAAAGTTGATTGTTCACTAGTATAGCCTTACTTTAACTCAAACCATGAATCAGCTATCAATCGCAGCAAATTACAGATCGCCTCAAGTGCACTGATTAAGAAGGCATCATAGAAGGCAATGGATTTAATGCAAGGGTGAAATTGGTAGAATGTGAAAGCAACTGAATCAGTCATTGTTCATCTCCAAGGGTTGGATAGTGGATCTCTTGATGGGTTCAAGTTATGGGATTGGTACCCTTTTTATTTGTGGAGATTTTAGTATTTTATGAGTCAGTTGAAGCTACATTAGAAATGACAGCCACTCTTTGACTTTGAAATTTCTTCACACTGCCTCTTAAATTTCTACTCCCAAACCTAGCTTTTTTTACAACCAATATATATGCAATGTATCAAGAACTTCTACAAGAATGAAAGTTTCTAATTAGTATCAGTTTGCAGAAGATACAAAATTTTTGAGGAACAGTGAAATAAATCCTGCCCTGTTATCTTCTAGCTTTGAAATGGGAATGTCATCCAAAATGGTGTAAAAATTACATATTGCTAAAATAAGGAAAAGGAGGAGGAGTTTCAAAATATATTGTGAAAATAGGATGTTGAACTCTCATTTTTAATGCCATGTCAGATAAAACCTAAGAGTATGCCACGTAAGATAAATTGGATGTTGAACACCTAGTTTTGACTCTAACATAACATGAGTCTTGAACCTTCAGTTTCTACAAAATCCAATGCCTCTGTCTGCTTCCCCAACCAATGATTAGCTCCCTTATCCCCAAACAAGTGCCCTAATAAGCGCACTCATTAACTTGCAACATCCCCTCCCTGAGGCTTTCTCCTTCTCCCTTTATATCTTATTCCCTAACCCTCACTCAAATCCTACCTATTATGTTATATGGAAATTAAAGGAGGTCAATAGTTTGAAAACCAGTTCCCTTTAGAATATTTTGTTTTAAAAATCTTAGCAAAACAATTTAAGTAGAAGCATATTTAATGAAAAAATAATAAATACCACACAACATATATTTAGTGGTTCACCAGATAACCTTGGCTACATCTACTCCTCAAGAACACCTCTTGAACATTTCACTTAAAACACTGTATTCACAGGGCTCAACAACCTTTACAACCAGTTGTGTTTACATGATACAACTTACTTCTTTTACTCCAGTTGTGTTTTCAGGATACATCCTACTTCCTTTACATAACCAGGACTTATTGCTTTACAAGCAACCTATAATGTCTACTCCCTTCAGAAGACAAGAATAAAAAAAGTATATAATAATATGCTCAATCAGAGAACAAGGTTCTGATAAGAATTTGAACTGGGAACAAAAGATATGAAAGTCTGGCTCACTATAAATTTTCTTAAGAATAAGAGAATAACTCTCTAAATAGTTGAGTTCTAACTTTTAATGTGTAGTTGACTGTTTCAAGGAATTGTAGATCAAAGTCCTTATGGATCATTTTCTTTTTCTTGATTCTTCCTTGTGAATAGGTTCGGAATTTTTAGAAGCTATGCTTGTATATATTTTCCCATTGGTATGCTAACATGAATCCAGGAACTCTTCTCTTAAATACTCTACTGATTCTACATAGATGGAGGCTCATGTTAGGTTATGATAGCTCATAATCATTCATTTGAAATGATTCTTGGAAACATACCTTTATATCTTTGATCTTGCTTTATTGAAAATCATTTCCATTATTTGACTTTGATGAAAAAGATTTGATATTCAAACTTTCTAAGACTTTCCTTCTTTAGCTCTTGTCATTATTCAATTGTTCATGGATAACTTGATTTTTCAAGTAGATGAGCAGCTGTTTGTTTTGAAATAAAATAGTTGTTCTTCAAAACTCAACTTTTCATGATACTTAGCTCTTCATAATGCTCAACTATTAATGATACAACTATGATACTCAGCTCTTTTATCTTCAACTTGAATATCACCAATTTTAGTTGATTGTTCAGCTCTTGATAAAACTCTAAATTTAGATATTCAGCTGGAACAATGAGACTTTACTTCTTCAATTAAAATTGTGCATTTCAAATTTTAGGTGTCTTCATTCAGCTCTTCTTTCTCGATTTTACTCTTCAGATGTTCACTAAGATGTTTTATCTCCGTTGTATTCTGTCACACTCCTCATATAGACATGATTGGTCAGATAAATGGATAACTAAATCTCTGTAACCCTGACTTCAAAACTAAGAAACAAACACGACTCTTGACAAAACTAAAGAATAAAAGTAAATTTATAAAATAGAAGTTAACTGAAACAAATAACAATTTACTGGCCTCAAATACAAACAAATGTGCTCCTGTTTTTACACAACAATAACAACACAAAGACAACAAGGAGCTTTGCTCTGTCCATATCATAAACAAGACCAATAACTAGACTATTACATTATATGAAATTAAACACCCCACAGTTCTAGTGTGACTGCAAACTTTCATCCTTGACTTCAAGTATGAGATTCTGAATTTTACCTTGCCGTCAAATCCTCCACAAACCCCGTATTAGAACCTAACTTACTTTGAGATCCTGTTACTAAAAAAATATCCATAAAAGAAGGGTGAGTCATATAGACTCCATGAGTGAAAAATCATACCTAAAGTGTATTAGCATCACTTAACGTACGTATAGAATATATAATCAATTAAATTAATTACATGTAACCACATCCATATCTTGATTCAACGGTATATGTACGTATATGTAATCATCATAAAATCACAATTCATATGTTTCACAAGATAGACAAAGCAATTAAAAAGCTCAGAATTCACAATTCAAATTAAATAATCAAAACACTCAAAGCATACAAAGGGCCAACAAGTAACCTAGCCCAGCACAACAGTATTACTCCCCACCGGGTATTTACGTGCCCGCTCAAAAGATTAATCTACGTACATAATTCATCCCACTAGGGCTGAGCACTCAAATTTTTATAAATATTTATCAGAAAATTAGAATATTCTAGGTGCACCTGGATCTCAGTTTCAAAGATAAAAATCATTTCTCATAAAATTTCACTTTGTTGGCCCTTATCAATCACAAACAATTTCAAATAAACATAATTTAAATAGCTCATTAAAACACTGTACTTGCACATTTATTCAAATACATATACAATTACACATAATAATCTAGCCCCCAAAGGTAACAGGTAACCACTCACCTTTAACTGATTCATTTGTCACTTACATTGGCGATCACGGGTCTTATCATGTCCACATTAGGATCCAAAACTGAAATTTATATTTCAAAATAATATTTAGTTCATAAATATTATTGTTATAATTTTTAATTACTAAGCCTATATAGTTTTCTTTATGAAAAATTTATATTAAGCCATTGCATGTTAAGTAGTATGAATTGTATATTATGTGGTAAGGTTGATAATGAAGAGACATTTTAGATATCTTGACAATGCATAGGGTAGGAAGAAACTATTAGAAAAGATAAAAAATACTACTGAGTTAGAAATATCGAAACTGTCCAAACTTGGGATTTTGACCAGTGTTCACTCTAACAGTTATATCTTCCTTTAGAAAATTCCAAATCCAGTTTTGTAAAATTTTATTAAATAATAGACACATGTAAATTTATAATGGTATATCATTTGAAATTTTTAGATTTTTAGATTTAAATATCAATATAGTTTATTCTTTGAAATTGCATCAAATTCTGCAAAACACAAGATTTTGACAGTTCTAACCTTACCTTAGTTAATTGAACATAACTTTCACAAGAAAAAAGGAAATCTAATTCCATTTGTTGGATTTATTAATAGATATTTCTAAAAAGGTATCATATGTATTATTTGGATGCGTATATTGGTACATTTAATCATTTAAAGTTTACTCATTTTTGGAATTTTCATAACCCCTTTGAATATATGTTTATTTCACTTACATACTTAACCAAATTTAATAAAACCAAGTCTAAACATTATCTTTAGAATGTTAACTACCTTTCTTATTTGGAAAATTCTCTTAAAATCAGCCTTGAGCTTATTTAATTTTTCACATGAACAAAAGCAGGGCACTGGCCAATTTTCTAGTTGCCAATCTGTAATTCTAATGCTTATAGAATTCTCATACTCGGGAAATAAATTAAGAAAATTTCTAGTATAGTATTTCAAGATTTTAGAAACATTTCATCTTCAACATTGTTCTCCTAATTCATCTTTTAAGACCCCCTAATCTTAATTACTTCAAAACAGGTACAATCAGGACCTGAAAATCACAGCTATGACTTCTAATGCCCCCAAAATTCACAAAACATAGAATTAAGACCTACACCACTCCATATTTACTGTTTGGTATGTTAGTAACAACTTTTATTTAGAGGTCCTAGGCTAACTCAAACTACAACCTATGACAAAGTCTCCCAAACTGACTGAAGTTCACTAAAAATCCTACATGGACCTGGCTGCAGTCTAGGAGCTCTACAGACAAATATACTTAAAACTAGGTTATGAAATTTTACAGACAATACCTCAAAATCCTAAGCTACACTTTCTATTTGAACTCTTAATTAAATTCAGCTCCGAAGGCATCCAAAATATAAGATCTTTCTAACCTACGAAATCTGACCCTGCATCCCTTCAAAACTACCTAACTCCCATTTACAACACTTCACCCCACCCTAAACATCCCTTCTTCATACTCACTACCCACTTTCATTAAATTCCTAACTCACTACATTAACTAACCATTCCTTGCTCTTATTTTCAAATTCTAATAACGACTAACCACCAAGGATAAAATCTACCAAGTTTTAGTCATAAAGTTATAACTAGTTTCTTGTAGACATTTTATCAAACATCTTGAATGCATGACTTCCTTCCATTAATGTGTGTAAGTGTACATAAATATATCTCCCAATAAAATTCACAATTCCATCAACCTTCACATTATTAAGTTTTCAAGTTCCAATTTAGATTACTTTGATTAGCTAAATTAAAGTCTAAATTAAACTTCTTTTCCAATAGTTGATTTCCATTGCTAGAGTTAGATAAAGGAAAAGAATTTATGGATGACACACCATTTAGATTTTTGTAAATGTGACTATGATTTAGTTGCATATTTAAATGGAGAATACTAGATGTACTTATTTGAAGTTCTGAATTATGTCGCTATTTAAGCATCAATATGACCATATACAATACAAGAAAAACTACTAACCTGGCAAGGATTATAGGTGAAGCTATCATAGTTGTCAATTACAATTATCGAATTGTTTATCTTAGCTAAAACTAGAGACATAAAGGATGAATCCCAAATAGCTACGTACGCTTTTGGGATGAACCCACTTTCCCTTTTTGCCATAAAATGCACATTTTTTTTTTTTTTTTTTGTGAGTAGATTGATGGCAGGGATGGTCAATGAGGTGTGGGATCAGTAGGGATTTGATAAAGACTGAAGATTTTGGTTGAATAAGGGAAGGAATAAATTACTTAGTGGCAGTCCAAAATAGAGGACATTGGGCTGCTTTCTTTGGCTAGAGTAGTGCAACAAAATAAGGCTTATTTATAGCTAGAAAAAGAAGGACTTGATGTTCTACAATTGAAGCTCAATGCTGGAAGGGGTGTTACAAGACTCAAAGGAAGTATAGCTTAAAACAAGTTGCTACCCTCTAAAACAGAGTAGGGTGATTCTTGGACACCCTAAATGGCTAAGCAATAAAAGAGATTGCCAAAGGCAAAGAAAGAAGGAAGGTGGTTGTTATAACCCGATATTGGGAAAAAAAAAATCGAATTTTAGACATAATGTGTAAATTTTTGTTATAAAAATAATAAATATGTAAAAAAATTAAATAAATAATAATACAATTGAACAGTTGAGTGTAAGTCTTGGTCATAAAAATGAGAGCAAGCATAGATAAAAATATATAAATGTTATACCTATTTGTACGTAAAATGTATTTACATAGTAATTTAAACTTAGTTGACTTGTACCTTAATTTTTTTACTTTGCTTTATATAAGCTATTAGATATGTGTGAGCATAGAATAAAACAAAGGGAATTAAATTGGATATATATATATATGTATATTTAGAGGTAGATACAAGTACAACTTAAGAATTTATACATACCATATATTTGGAACTTGACCATTGACTTGTATATTTTTTATATTTTCCTTTTCTCTTTCTCTTTTCTTTGAACCGACTTTCCTTTCCTTTAATTAGCACCGCCTTACCTTTTTTCACCCTCATCCAAACTCCTCTGTTTTCTGCACTTTACCATCATAATTTATTCTTCCTTTTACACTTTAGTAGAATTCTTGGTTCCCTTTGTTCAAGCCCAAGTTCAAGGTACCATTTTTTTTCTTTTTTTCCTACTTGACCATATGGACTTTCTTTTTCTTTAGTGTGGTTTTTTGTTTTCTTAAGACATGAAAGTGGCTACCTGTTTTAAAGGACAACCATGGAAAATAATCAGCCATGTAGGAATCTTTGACGCCTTGAGCTTCAAAGCTCTTCATGGATACCTTTCATACATAGGTATGTGTTTGTTTGGTCTTAGGCTAGAAATTCCAATAATGTGTGTGTGCGCTTTTATCCACTAGTGAGCTTCAAGAGTTATAGTGTATGTGTGTTTGTGTAGGGTGGGGGAGTGAACTAAAAATATGGCAATAGGTAGCTGCAACATGGATTGTTTATATGTCCTTGTTTTTGGTGTATTGTAACATTGAGGGAAAGAGGTAGAAGTCGGCTACCTTGGCCTTAGGTTATAAAATTTTCCTGGCCTAATTTCTAGTGTTATCCCATGAATAACATGTAAAAAGCCATCAAACATGTGCCATATTTGTGCACAACTTGAAGGAGTTTAAGATATTCCAAAGTTCAAGTATTGAAATGGTTCTTTTTAAGTAATCTTGATTTTAAAGTGCTAAGTGAAAAAGATGCATAAATTTTATTGTTTTAAAACCTTATATTAGTCAAGTTACTCATGTTAGTTTAGGGGTTGCAAATATTTAATTTAGGTAAAGTGTTAGGAATTCCTTTTAATTTAGTTAAGAAGATAAAATAATAGTTAAAATGATTATAATCATAGTTTGGAGATGTTGGCAAGGCTAAGGATAAGAGGGAAGTTTTTAGAAAATTGTAAATTTAAATATGTTAATATAGGACTTGTATAACCTAAGATGAATTTTAAATAACAATATTAGTTATAATTCAAAGTTGGGATATAAGTAATATGAAAAGGAAGATATGTGTTGAATTCTTGGTGTATGTGTATATACAAATACTTACACACCAATGGAAACTAAATAAGTTTTTAAAGTATTTGACAATGTGTCTAAAATAAATTAAGTGTTAACATTTATGTAGAAGTTGATTTATCTAGGTTTGATAAATTAAATAGCTAATTAAGAAACATGATATTGAACTAATTAACTTTATTTTAAAATATTCGGATAAAGGGTTAAGGAGATTTAATTCTCAAGAAATATGTTTGATGTAATTATGTATGATTTAGGAATCATGGAAATTAACTTTGAAGTGGTCATTGAAGTGAGGCAGGGGCAGATTTTACAAGTTGGAGAAATCTTGTATTTCGGGTGTTTTCAATGCTGAAATAAATTAAGAGTTCAAAAGAGAAAATGTAGCTTAGGATCTTGAGATATTTTCTACAAAATTATGTAACTTAGTTCCTAGTATATTGTTAGTTAGAGCTGTTAGACTACTGCTAGGTCATGCAAGATTTTTAGTAAACCTTAGTCAATCCAGAAGACTTCATCAGGGGTTGTAAATGGAATAAGCTTAGGATTTTTGAATGAAAGTTGTTCCTAACATATTGAATCACTAGACTAGATATTTTTGTAATTTAATTCCCAAGTATGAGAATTCTATAAATATCATAATCAAAGGTTGGCAACTAGGAATTTTAAGAGTGCTCTATTTTTGTGTATGTGAAGAATCAAGTGAGTTCAAGGCTAAGTTTAAGAAAATTTTCTAAATAAAAAATATAGATAACATCCTAAAGTTAATGTTTCAACTCAGTTTTACTAAATTTGATTAAGTATGTAAGTAAAAATAAACATATATCGAAGGAGGTGGTGAAATGACTAAAGAAGTAAACTTTAAATAATTA
Source organism: Quillaja saponaria (assembly GCA_029379385.1). Classification (NCBI taxonomy): domain Eukaryota; kingdom Viridiplantae; phylum Streptophyta; class Magnoliopsida; order Fabales; family Quillajaceae; genus Quillaja; species Quillaja saponaria. The sequence goes on from CM055606.1 coordinate 9,826,132, forward strand.
ACTGTACTAATATACACATCCAAATAATACGTATGATACTATTTAGAAAGATATAGTTGTCTATTAATAAATCCAATAAATGGAAGTGAATTTTATTTTACCTAGAGAAAGTTATATTGAATTAACTAAGGTAAGGTCAGAGATGCCAAAATTCTACGTTTTGTAAAATTTGATGCAAATTCAAAGAAAAAACTTTATTGATAAAAAAATCTAAAAATTACAAAAGATATACCATTATAAAGCTACGTGTGTTTAGTATTTAATAAATCTTACGAAACTAGATTTGGAAATTCTTAGAGGAATATATGAATATTAAAGTGAACACTGGTCCAAACCCCAAGTTTGGACAGTTTTAACATCTTTAACTCATTAGCGTTTTCTAACTTTTCTAATAGTTTCTTCCTACCTTATGCATTATCAAGACATCTAAAATGTCTTTTCATTATCAACCTTACCATAAAAAGTGCAATTTATACTACTTGACATATAATAGCTTAATAGAAAGCTTTCATAAAGAAACCTATATAAGTTGATATATAAGCTTAATAATTAAAAGGTTATAACAATAACATTTATGAACTAAATATTATTTGAAAATATGAATTTTAGTTCCGGATCCTAATGTGGACGTGATGATATGCGTGAACATTAGTGTAAGTGATGAACGAAATCAGTTAAAGGTGAGTGGCTAATTGTTGTCTCGGGGGCTAGATTATTATGTGTAATCATATATGTATTTAAATAAATGTGCAAGTGTAATGTTTTAGTGAGTTATTTGAATCATGCTTGTTTGAAATTGTTTGTGGTTGATAAGGGCCAACAAATTAAAAATTTTATGAAAAATGATTTTTATTTCGGTAACTGAGATCCAGGTGCACCTAGGATATTTTGATTCTAATAAATGTTTTTTTTTTTAAAAAATTGAGTGCTCAGCTCCAGTAGGTTGGATTATGTATGGAGATTAATCTGTTGTGCGAGTGAGTAAATACCTAGTAGGGGATGATACTGTTGTGCGAGGCTGGGTTACTCGTTGGCCCTTTGTTTGCTTTGTATGTTATGATTGTTTTGATTAATTTATGATCTTATGAATCATGTAAGTTGTGAATTTTTGACAATTACAAATGGGCACGTGCATTTTGAATTAAGACATTAACATTGTCATATGATGTTCATTGACTATATATGTTATATATTTGTGTTGAGTGATGCTAATACCCTTTGGGTATGATTTTCCACTCACGAAATCCGTAGGACTCACCCTTCTCTTGTCAATTTTTTTTAGTAAGAAAAGTTCAGTATATGGCGTCGCCGAGCTAGTGACCTACCAATAGAGTATGGTAATGTATTTTCCATTATCTTAGACTTGAAGTCAAGGATAAAAGTTTGTAGTCACACTAGAATTGTGGGATGTCTAATTTTGTATGATGTAAGAGTCTAGTTATTTGTCTTGTTTATGATATGGATGGAGCGGATCTTCTTATTGTCTTTGTTATCTTTGTGTTATTGTTGTGTGAAATCATGAACATATGTGTTTGTATTTTGAGGTATGTTCCATATTGCAGGGAACCTCTGGTAAAAATTTTCAATAAATTGTTAATTGTTTCAGAAAATAAACTTTTACATTAAACTTCTGTTTCATAAAATTTATTTTTATTCTTTAGTTGGATCAAGAGTCATGTTTGTTACTTTGTTTTGAAGCTAAGGTTATGGAGGTTTGGTTATCCAATCCTCCAGCCAGTCATGGCTCTGTGAGGAGTATAATAGTGGTGCTGCTAAAGTAAGTTGTTCTTCAGCTAAAACAAGAGGAAAGGTAAAAGGTTCTATACTTAAACAATGGCAGTGAAGCATACTAAAAACAAGGGAGAACGGCCCAAAGACAAAAGAACGAACTAGAAGGATTAAAGTCAAAGTTTCACTTTATGTGTGTGGTTATAATTAATCCTAGTTGTTGCTAAGTGTATATATATAGCACACTTAAATTATAGCTGACCCTTTTAATGAAACATTTATTTTTCTTACCCATACAATTTACATAATTTTGATTTCAAGCCTCATATAAACCAATAATGGGGTAAAAATGAATTCTTACATTATATATGTTTAAATATTCATTTATTTTAAATTTTACTTTGTGTAAATTTTATTTGCCTAATCACGACGGGTCGCACAACCATTCTCAGGCATAAGTAAAATTATCAAGTTCTAACATATTACATAGATGTTTGATCAACTGTTTCACTTTAGTTGTTTTCCTCAACTGTGGTTTGTCATTTGTTGTCTTTAGTCAGTTATGTTGTCTGCTATGCTAATCAGTTGTGCAGGTCAACTGTACTCTTAACATTATACTATGCTTCTGTTTTTGTGATTCAACTATTCTTTCAGTCGAGCTGTGTTCAACTGGAATACTTTAGTTGTGCTGATCATTTTAGTACCTCAGCTCGTTTTGTACATGTAAAGGATAAATACAAATTTACTTAGAATGAGTATGTTTGAATTTTATTTATCAACTTTATTTTATTTTTTTTAATTATTTTTTTTGTAATTATCAAAATCAGTTGATTCATTACACTTAATTCAACACTACCTTCGCTTTAATTCTCTTCTCATCTTTCTCATTCCCCTAACCTAACACTAAAAAATCTCCATCAATTCCTTTCCGTACTACTTGTCAAGTGCTTACATAATCAAAACTTTTTAATTTAAATTGTGTGTTTTATATTGTTTAAATATAAATTATGATTTAATGTTTTAGTCCAATTTTTTTTTAAAATTAATAATTTTGTTAGAATAGATAATTTACAATAATTAGTGACTTAGATTTTATTAGATGTTTTGTTACAATTTATTATTATTAGTGATTTTATACTAATTAGTGAGAATTGATAGTTTTATAATAATTTATGAATTTGTTTAAATTATAATCTCTACTATATATAATAATTTGTATTATTTTTTTTGAAATAGTACATGTTAATAAAATATATAATTTTTGAAAATTAGTAGTTTTGTTGAAATTATAAGTTCTATGATAATTATAGTAATTAATGATTTTTTTAATAATTAGTGGTTTATGAAAATATCAATTTTATGATAATTAAAGAAATTAGGGAATTTAGGATAATTAGATATTTTTTTAGTTTTATAATTATGGATTTTTTCAAAATATAATTTTTTTGATAATTATGATAATTAATAATGTGTTAGATATAGAGAGTTTAGAATACTTAATGACTTATTTTTTATTTGAATAATTTATTATTATTATTGATTTTATACTAAGTAGTGGGAAATATTTGTTTTATAATAATTTGATAGTTTGTTGAAACTATAATTTTTATGACATATTATATGTCACACCCCTCACGGAAGTATGACTGCCAGAGGAATGGATAACCAAATTTTTTTAAGCTTGACTTCAAAACAAGAAATAAGCACAACACTTGACTAAACTAAAGAGTAAAAGTAAATTTTATAAAACATGAGCTAACTAAAATATTTGTTTACCGAAACTTATAACAATTTATTAGAAATTTCGACAGAAGTTTCCCATAAAGTGGAACATGCCCATAAAATTTAAAAAAAAAAAAAAAAAAAAAAACACTTCTATTGTTATACAATAACAACTATAACAACAAAGAGCTTCGCTCTGATTCTCATCATAATAACAAATAACTAGACTATTATCGCACAGCTCTAATGTGACTGCAAGATTTCATTTTTTGACTTCAAGATTGAGATTCTGAAAAATTATCTTCCCACCAAGCACTTGGCAAAGTCTATTATCAGTAACCGCCATCCTTGAGATTCTGTTACTAAAAAAAATAACCACAGAAGAAGGATGAGTCCTACTGACTCTGTGAGTAGAAAATTTTACCCAAAGGATACTAGCATCACCCAACACACATATAGAATACATTATCAATTAATATCAACATATCATATATTTCAAAACTACTAAGATTATGCATATACAAATACGGAAATATAAAACTTAGCTAACATAGTTTAATTAGTACACTGTATAATCCACTTAAAACAATCAAGGCAATCAAAGCATACAAAGCAAGCAAAGGCCCAACAGAGTAACTCAGCCTTGCACAACAGTATCTCCCCCTACTGAGCATTTACGCGTCCGCACAACAGGTTAATTCTCCGTATACAATTCATCCCACCGAAGCTGAGCACTCATTTCTTTTAAAATAATCGTCAGTATCAAAGATCTCATATCAGAATATCAAATCAAATTATCCTAGGTGCACCTGGATCTTAGTTTTGGAAATAAAAATCATTTCTCAAAAAATTTCAATTTGTTAGCCCTCCACAACCAATTTCAAATAAGCATGATTCAAATAACTTACTGAAACATTGCACTTGCATATTTATTTAAATACACATACAATTACACATAATAATCTAGCCCCCAAGAACAACAATTAACCACTCACCTTTTACCGATGTTACTTGTCACTCCCTCTTGCATTCACATATGTTGTAGATTCAATGACAATTTTCGGAACTGCAATTACATTTTTCCAGTATTACTTAGTTTATAAATTTTGTATTTATAATCTTCTAGTTACTAAAACTTATATATATCAACTTCCATGTGTTTCTTTAAAACCAAGTCCTTTAAGTTATTTTACCTTGTTGGAAAATTGGTTATGGGGATCTTCTTTGAGAGTAGGTGCACGTCCCGATGGAGAGGCTCATAAATGAATTTCCACTTCCTTTCAGAGGTTAAGGCTTCAACACAAGTTTTGCCGGATACTCATTACATGTAGGAGTATTATAGAGTTGAACCAAAAAATGAAAAAGAAAAAATCTCAATAAATCAGAGAGCGGCACTAGTCATAGGTCTATATATATATAATCTATACTAAAATAATAATAAATGGCAGAAACTCCATCAATTAGATTGTAATAAATTATTAACCATTTTTAATCACTAAAGTTGCTAAGTGGAGAGGCCTGAACTAGCATTTAAACGCTTATGAACAACCTTTACTAATCAATGTTGGGCTCTATCAAATCTTTCCCTCCTTTATTTTCTGGCGAAGGGGGTATAGGACTTTGGTGGTTGGTTAATTTGTTGCAGCCTGTATAAAATAGGTTCCTGGATTGACCAATGTATCTACCAATGATTCAAAATTCAAATCAATACAAACCTAAGCATGTCAGTAAAAGGAAGGGAAACTGAATTGTTAAGCATCTAACAGATTATAGAACCACATGATGCCACCTAGCTAAATATGATTCTCTACATAATCAATGACTCAAGTTAAGTCGGTTACTTGAAAAGGATTTTCTTAAAAAAAAAAACCCATTTTGGACTATGATTGGACCTTGATTCAATCTTTCCCTTAAGTTCGACATACATATGTTTTATAAATTTCTAAAAGCAACTATAGCCAAGACTTACCTCTGCCAGGTCATAGCCAATATGTAAACTTAAGCAATGTGAAATCCCCCTTAATGAATACCTTATATGTTATGGACGAGTCTGTTTAACTATAATATGCAGTGCCCCGTAACAACCTTCAGTTATGGAGTTAGTAAAAAGAGCAAGTAAGGAGCATCACATGTAACCAAGCTATTAGAGGTTTCTCTCAAGGCTAAACCCATGCTAGTTGTGTCCAATGGAGAAAAGCACAATAGCCCAAACAATGACTCAAAGTTCATTTAAGCTCTACACTGCTTCCATTGTTGCTCCCTTGTCTCACACAAACAAACACAGATAACGTATCTGAACTTAATAGCTTCGTTGCCACTTGCAAGATAACCAAGTAAAGCGATAGACTTACAACAAACATGGGTCGGGTAACTGACTGACAATATAATCCATAGCACAAGGAACTTCAATTTTATTTTAAAGCAAACGAAGCAGTAATTCACAAGAAATTATTGAATTTGATATTGTTCCAGATTTTATAGGCATGGAAACATATACCTCCAAATTGACACCAACTCGTAAACCAGAATCCTTTTAACTCCTTTCAGAACTTCAGAAACAACTCCGAAGGCATCAATTAATGTTGTATAGTTTATCCCACGAGGTGAGTTCTTCCCCATTTGAACCAGAAAATTTTTTTTTTTTTTTTTTTTTATTAACAAATAGAAACAAGAGTTTAGATAACTGTATTTTTGGGGTAAACAAATGTCTATATACGGATGGTTCGCATAGGGATGAGAGTCTGAGACTAGAGACTTCCTTCTAACAAAGGTGAGGGAAAGGAGTTTCCTTATTGTTCTCTCGCCATGTGCAAGGGATATTGTCCCTCACCTCTATTCCCTCGCAAAACTATATTCTTTTAGTATACATCCCATAGACACGCCTTTACGCATAGTCCAACGGTGATGCCATTAGTCAACTCATATATGGTCTTTAGACTTGACTTTTTTATTTTCAGATTTCATCCGTGCATGTTCTAACATATAGCGATCAAGACAGCGGAAGACTACTATAAGCTAGATCCATCCCAGCCCAGTGTTTCTTATTCCATCTCGACTCGAAATATCACCTAAAAAATGAAGTTTAAAATATCTAACTTTATTGTACTACTCCTAGTCTCCTAATATATAAACTATTTCAGTAAGCTAGAAATGATTTTTTTTTTTTTTTTTTGAAATTAAATAATTGCTACACTAAAAGAGGAATCACATTATAAATGACATAAGTGATTTTATGTTTAAGGTATGATTGTGTAAATATTTTTGAGAAAAGTAACAAAAAATCTTATTTTAAATTTAGATTCTAAAAAGGTTTCAAAATAATTTAACATGATCAATAATTTTTTTAACTTTTTTTTTATAAAATAAGTTTTTTTACCCATAATAATATATAGTACTAATTTGTCCCTTTAGTTATCAAACCATCAAAATTTATTTTCTCTCAAAAAATAAATAAATTATGAATGAAATCTAACTTTTAAGAAAATGAGAACAAAAATCATGTCCAATTAAAAAAAAAAAGAAGTTTTAATTAATCACATTCATAATAATTTAAAATGGTTGAAGTTTAATACAAGGGGAAAAAAAAAAGGATAATAGAGAAAATAAAATTTAAGATAAATAATATTTTTATGTAAAAAAGTAAAAGTTTGATTTTTTTAATATAAAAGCTTAATTTTTCTGGGTGTGAAACTAAAACTCGAGTGCTTGTGATAACTGAAAGGTGAAATTAGTACTATATACATTACAATTGATAAAATGACTTCTTTAAAAAAAAATAATAATAAAAGTAGAATTTATGAATTATAAGAAATTATTTATGCTTTGTTCGAAAATTTTGAAATTTATGGATTTTTTGTTATTTTTTCTTATATTTTAAATATGCAAGTAGCAGTTTCATTGGCCCAACAGTGTATATGCAAATAGCTGGGTTTGGTAATACTGCAATGTTTAAAAAGTTGTTGTGACTTTCATACGATGAAAAAATAATTGTCACAAGTCACAGCAACCATGTTTGATAAATTATTTATAAAAGTTGATGTGGGTAATAAAAATAATGAATATGGTGTTTGGTAAAACAAATCTTAAATTGTTATGAATGTATAAAAAGACAAAAATAAACATAATTAATTTAGGAGATTTATGAGAGAAATTAGATTATTTATAAATCAATCAAGGATATATTTGAGATTTTCTAAAATTAATAATGCAATTTTTATACTTTTGATTTTCAAAATCTACAACTACCTTTTAAAAATATCACTTAGATAACACCTTAACTTGTTGAAAGTCACCTCTAAACAAAAAAAATCAACTAAATAACTTCAGGTATTATGGCTGAGTCAATACTCACATAAAAAAATATTACCAAACTCAATAAAGAAAGGTTAAAAACATTACCAAACTCAATGATAAAACATAGTAGCTTCTAATTATGGATGGCATCCGAATCGAATAATTTAGATTCAGATTTGAATTATACTTAATATTCGAATTTGAATAATACATAATTTGATTCGATATTTGGCGAATAACTCAAATTCCTATTAGAATTAGAATTAATACTTGAAATAATATATGTTTTTATTAAATAAATATATATATATATATATATATATATACTATTTTTTATTCTTACTAAAATATTGTTAAGTATTCAAATGTTCGAATTTGAATATTTAAAATTTTATTCAAATTCAAATCTACATGTTTGATATTCAATTCGAATTCAAATTGCAAAATAAGTTTGAATAAGAATTCAAATTTAAATAGTATATTATTTAAAACTATTATTTAAATTCCACCCACTTTCCAATTTTATAACTGGAAGACGCAAGCATCACCGAACCAAATAGAAACACTGTGGCTCCTTTTCCGTCGACTTTCCCGAACTACGGTTTGTGCTGTTTCTTCAGGTTCGTATGGAAAATCCTTAGATTTCTGGATCTGGTTTCTAAATTGTTTGTTTATTATTTTATTTTATTAGTTGGGCATTTGATGCATTCTTTGGAACAATTTGAACATTGAGGTGATTAGAAGTGACGGTAAAGCATTATATGAAACTGGGCTATTTAGAGGTCGAGATGAATTATTCATGGATTGGGTTTTAATTTAGATACATTGTTGTAGTATTATAACTTCCTAAAGTTAAATTCTAGCAAAATTGTATGACTTTGTGACTTGTATTATTATATAGTGAATTTGAGATTATGTAATGACTTTTGGCATCAGAAAGAAGATGGGTTACTGAAGTGAGTATTTTCTCTTACAGACTAAAATCAGTAGATGAGATGTTTTAAATATGAAGATTCAAGTAGTTGTATTGGTGAAGAACATTCAAAAAAGAAAACTATGCTGGGTATTCTACTATTCTTAGTTATGACCCTCTGGAGTTAGTAGGCAGACATACATGGAAGGATGTGAAGACTTAATATGTGTTTTAGAGAAGTTATATAAATCATGGAATGAATGAAATTTTTTTTACACATTGTGATGGGATTAGAGGCTTAACGAACTATGTTGATAGCTGAAAGGACATAGTACCAGAATATCCTTGCCACTTAGGTCATAACTGACAGAATTCAATCTGGCAACATGAAATAGTCTGTGAATAAACTGCCTTGCCTTGTGTTTTACCTGCCCGCCACACCTTAAGTTATCTGGTGGATACAGTGCAGATATTTAGATCTTGCCTTTTTAATATCATTGTGTGTGGTTTGTGGAACATAAAAGGGGTTATATTCCTATAAAGAAAGTATAACAATTAACAAAGGAGAGGAGATTTCAGGAAGAGAAAGGAGATAATTCTCTTTTTATCTTTCCAGAATTAAAGTACTTCCATTGATGGAGTATGTGGGAACACATATATTGGACAGAACTCTCTTATGAAGTATTGGAATGTTATGCTGGTTTGTGACCATGTTTATCGAATCTAGGTTTGAATCATGAAACAAATAGGTAATTTTTTGAACCGTTACTTATACCGACCTGTGAATCTTACTGTTCAGTAACAAAATAAAAACAGATTCAAAATGACAAGTATCTCAATTAAAATGAGCCAGGCACTTCAAAAATGATAGTTTCATTTTTCTGGCTGTTATTGGATTACTGGATCTTCGTATATGATGTCAATGAAACATCAAAATCTAGTCATTGAACTTATGAACAAGGAGTTTGGAAAACTTGCAATTGGTATAGCTGTGTGTGTTTATACCATATTAGCATCGGAGGTTAGTTTCATGAACTTCATGAAACGTTGAATTGAACGAGCATGTTTCATGAAACATTGAATTGAACGAGCATGTAAGAAACTAAGTTAATTAGAAAATAAGTTCTCTCCGTTTCTTAGAAGCATCATGTGGTATTCTTCCTGTTGATGTGAGTTTAGGGTGCATAATTGTTTGATCTAGCTATATATATTTTGCATGGTGCATTCACAAATAATAGTGCTTTGAAAGTCAGGAAATTTCACCTCATAGTATTTCTGCTGCATATGGCTAATTCTTCAGAAATTTGCTATAAATAAAAAATATCAATAGAGAATCTCTACTTGTTAAAAATACAAAATATTGGCATCTGTGTCTTATCCGTTTTACCTAATAACTACTTTGGCTTTGTTGTCTAGTAGAATGGTGACCGTCAAGCAAAAATACTGAGGTTTTTTCAGTGAGAGCCTCTAGTGTAGGAAGAACTACTAGGAACCTAATAATATATGCCTTCTTTAGTGGAATCATCATTTTGTAATTGCCTCTTCAATGCTACCATTCCCTTCTCTTTTTACCTAATAAAAAATTTGTTCATTCCATTTTGTTTATGTAAGCATTGTCATGATGGCCAATTGCACAGCTTTAGTAAGAGTTATTGTATATTTAATATAAATACAAAGACACATGTATTGATTTTTAAACTATTGTTGCATATGTCTTTCAGTCGGTCATTTAGTCTTTTTTTCCCCTTAATATATATCTAAGTATTTGTTGATTTCTGATTCTTCTCTAATTTGCCATTGTCCTGTGGAAAGTCAAATCTATTTGCTTCCGCTGACAGAGTGCGGGTCTAATAATCAATATGGCGTATGAGATGACTGAAATAAAAAGTAAGTATGTGATCATGAATTGTTTTTTCAAGGGTGCATGAATATCTTTTTGTTCTTCAATACTATTTGCTTGGTTTGCACTGAAACTATTGACATAAGATTAAATATTTTTCTTGCATTGAAATGTTGGCCTCTGGTTTTTTTTGGCTAATGAAAAATGTGACGTTAATAGAAGAGTGGAGATAGAGAAAGTAGTGAGAAGAGTGACACAAATGGAGAGTTGTTAACTTCCTCTCTATGAATCTGTATATTTATATATATAGGTATATGGTTACACCCTAAGAATACCAAAAATACCAAAATACTCTTAACTCTTAAAACTCCCCGCAAGCCGGAGTGTGGATATTAAACATGGCCAGCTTGTGACAAATATGATTAACCTGTTCACCAACCCCAGGAGATTTAGTAAATAAATCAGCCAGTTGATTTCCATACTTGACATAACCAGTAGTCCAGTAGCAACAATAATCCACTGAAGCTTTTTAAGAATAAAATGACAATCCACTTCAATATGTTTAGTGCTCTCTTGAAAAACAAGAATGGAGGCAATGTGGAGAGCAGTCTGATTATCACAAATTAACTTAATAGGATATGACAATTATCCTAAGTTCACCTAGATGTCATATTCACGCTGACTCACATATAGCATAAGCCATATCTTTATTATCAGATCTGCACTGGAATAGGCAACAACACTATGTTTCTTACTTTTCCATGACACAAGATTTCCTCTTACCGAAATGCAGTCCCTGTCGTAGGTAGACTGTCTATCCAATAAAGAACCTGCCCAGTCAGCATTAGTGAATCTCTCTGTTTTAATATGCCCATTATCTAAGTGCCACAACAACCCTTATGCTGGAGCCTTTTCTAGATACCTTAAAATATGAATAACAGCTACCTAATGAGCTACGGAAGATAAGAACTGAGTCATCAGTCACCATGCTAACAACTACCCTGATTCCTAAAAGCCTTTCAGGTTCCCCAAGCCTTTGGTATGAAAATGCTCTTGTAAATGAATCTTAACCATCCCCAGTAACTACAATATCATCAACAAAACTTAGAGTGGTCACCATTACAATGCTTCAAAAAAAAACTTAAGTCCTATCTCAATAAAGCGTCCAAACCATTTCTGAGAAGATTATTTCAGTCCATACAATGATTTCTTTAGTCAACATACCAACCCAGGCTTCCCCTAAGTGACAAACACAGGTGGTTACTCAATAGAAATCTCTTATTGCTAATTACCATGAAGAAATGCATTTTTGAAGTCTAATTAATAAAAAATCCAGTTTAAAATGCAACAAGAGAAATGAGTAATCTGACATATGCTAATTTAGCAACTGTAAAGAAAGTTTCAGGTATCAATACCATTAATTTGGGGCTAGCTTTTGGCCACTAATTGACCTTCGGTCGAGCTACATAACCATTTGGATTAACTTCTATATTATAAATCCATCTGCCCCCAACAACTGATATGCAAAAGTTTTGGTAACCAAATCCCAACTGCCTAAAGTTCTATTTACTCTTTAAAGTGTTTGTTTCCTCTACTATAGCTGACCATAATAGTAGAAATGATAGAACGCCATTACTTATATAGATGATCATAGGAAACAACATTAGAGATAGGATGGATAGCACAATTATGCTTACCTTTTCGTTGGACAATAGGAAGATCCAGAAGGAATGAAGGAGTGGAAGGAATAGCAGACTGAAAGGGCACCAGATATGTAGTTAAGGATTCCTATGCATGGGCAGTGAAGCCTATAGTTGATGCAGGATCATTAGTGAACACTGCTCACGATACAGTAGCAGTGTTTAATATTAGAATTTTAAATTTTAAATTGTTATTAATAGTCTCGTGAGTCGTGACTAGCATGTGACCTTTTAATGAGCTTTGATGGTTTAGAATAGAATGGAATTTCTGTAATCAAGGGCTCCGATTAGAAGTTGATTGTAGCCCTAGTATAAAAGACATCCTAAGGCTGAATTCCTGCAACCATTTATAATTATATTCAGAACTAGAGGTTTCGCTTCCTAATGTTTTACTGTTACCATTCCAACTTCAATCTTTGTAGTGTGTTGTCTACTGTTCTGCTTCTTGATTGCTGTCCTTGCTGTCTTTACCTCACCAGTAGTGGCAGCCTCTTGGCTCTTCTTAGGAAAATACTGCAAATGTATTTCAGGTTTAGAAACGGATGATGGAGATGGGTTTGCTATAGTGCGTGTGATAACATTTAATAGAAAATCATTATCTAAGTCTGCAAGGTAGTGAGTTTTTGAAAAGTAAGGAGTAAACTCGTAAAAGTTAACAACGGAAGAAATAGAGACTCACTTAAACTCTGGAGATTAACATATCTAACCTTTCCAAGTACAACAATAACCGCATTTAAGGGCTTTTGGATCAAGTTTGGATACCCCAGGACGTTGATCAGGAGCAAAACAAACATATCCTAATACTCAAAACTCTGAAAAGTTTGTTTTATTTGTGGACACTTCCTATGTGAAGATTAACACTAGATTTTCTCAACCCATAATGATTGAATTCCTCTTCTCAATATGACACTATGGCTATTTTTATAAAACCTGATGCTGCTTTCCTCTTGAAATTTGTCAGCTGTTTAGTTGCATTCTGAAGAAGTTCATTTGACAATGGGCTATATATAAACTATTGATGTAATTAATATATTCTGTCTTGTAAACTTTGAGATTCTGACAAAAACTGCAGAGGTTGGGTTGGGTCTGATCGGCTTTGGCATCTTTTTCTCATTTCTTGGTGCAATTCTTTTCTTCGATAGAGGTTTACTTGCGCTGGGAAATGTAAGGCTTCCTTCTAGAATCTAAATCCCATTAATTCTCTTTCCTTTCCGTAGAATATAATAATTTTCTTTTCCTTGATGATTGTTTCATTTTGCTATTAGATTTTTTGGTTGACCGGAGTAGCCCTATTGCTTGACTGGAATTCCACATGGAAGCTCTTCACCAATAGAGTAAATTATAAGGTATAGTGAATGTGTATGATACATTTATATAACATTTTATATATATATATATATATATATATTTTATTGTATTTGGACTTAGGTGTTGAGGAGGGGAGGGGGGAGTGTAGTTTGATATTTAAGATATGCAGTGTAAAATGAAAACCTCTGGCATTTGCAAAACTGACTGAACTCCATCTGAACAAATTATAAACTCTCATTGACAGATAAAGTAAATGTCATCATGTAATACTAGTGCACTGCAAAAGAAGAATTGGCACTGGGGATGTTAGATCAATACCTCAGTGGGTTGTCAGACAAAGGGGAAAAAAAGGATGCATGCTTCAAAATTTGATGGAGGGGAACGTCCTCAAGTTATATTGGCATCCTGATTAGTGGATATCAGTATATAAATATATTGAAACACTGATTGACTCTTGCTGGTTATCATTACCACTTCGGAACTGTCTTTGTACTTTATTTCTATTTGTACATTCTACCCTCACTTCTTTACGATTCGAGAGGATAGTTTTTGTTGGCAGAAACACTTTGTTAAAAATAGGCCTATAGCTTGTTTCTTTCCTGTTATCCTTGATCAACCTATTTATCCTATTTTTCTAGTGCTATATAAATAGAAAGTGCTTATATGTGGGTTCCAGATAGTGCATATTTGTAGTACTTCTTGATTCCAAACCCAGTCACTATATAGACGGTTTTGTGGAAATAACACCTTTTTCTCTTCTCCTGAGGGAAAATGTCTATGGGTATCGGCTTTTAATTGCACGTAGTTGTTGAGTTTAAAACATTGAAAAGAAAATGTGGTTTCTGTATGAGTTATGTTCTACCAAAATAAAGGTATCCTATTTGGAGATTAATCTACATGATGTTATACTTTTGCAGGGATCTGCCTCTTTTCTATTTGGTCTCTTTTTCATTTTCGTTAGGTGGCCAGTAATTGGTATGATCTTGGAAATATATGGTTGTGCTATTCTGTTCAGGTTAGTTTATGGCTTCTTTCTAAGCACTAATAAACTGACTTATCTTTGATACTCATATGGTCTATTGAGTTGGCGCTTCTATTTGTAGGGGTTTTTGGTCATCTATCAAGGGCTTCCTGTACCAAATTCCTGTTTTGGGATGGATTATACAGTACCCTTTTCTGGTGAGTTCTATAATTTTATTTGTGCTATTTTGTTTTTGAAGATGTTCTGGAAACTTTACTCCTCGTTTAGTTGTGGAAAAAGGGTTTGTTTTCTTGAACACTTGTCCACAGAAAAGAAAAAGATTGAGATTTCAAATTTAAATATTGCATTCTTCAATTTTCCAACAGAAAAATGTCAGCTGACTTTTAATAGGTGTTAGAAACCATCTTTGTTATTGTTCTCACTGGAAAACAAGATACTCCAATTATATGAAATTGAGTCAGTTTTTTATTGAAAAAAAAAGTAACCTAGAGATAGGAATGAAAGTTAGAAATGTAAATAGACAAATGTTTTCAAAGACTACATAGGGAGACCCTGACTTGGTTGGAGACACTAGAAAATGTCATTGAGGTATTAAAATTCGGCAACTGTTGTTCTATTTGGAAAACGTTGTTTTCAAATTTCTGATAAGCAAATATCACATTTGTACATAAAATCACTACAAATTTCAGTTTTTACAACAATCCAGGGCAACGAACTGAGAAAAGCTTAATTGGTAAACTGTTCAATATGAGATGTTGGATAATTAGAGGAATTTTGTAAGTAATAAATTTCTCAACCATAATTGGGCCAGTACTTCTTACTTTAGGTAACACTCTGATATTACCTTGATTTAACTTTTTCTAACCAAACTTCTTGATACTCTTAGTTTCAACATAACTGAGAAGATGCAAGGGGTCTGTACCCCAAGACTTGTTTGTGTCTGGTTTGTAAAACTGATGTTTAGTTAATCAAATTCCTCCTTTGCACCAAAATAAAAAATAGGAAGATGAACAATTATCAACTTGCTTAATAAATTGTGTGACCATGCATGCTTATAGACAAAGCAGACAACGGTGTCATTAGACTGGTGAACTGTACTTCTTATGATCATGCCTTTATAGAGATTCTTATAGATAGCTGATTGAATTTCCAGCTTCTTGATCACATGCGAAGATGATTTGGTTGTTGCCTCATGACATTTGCCGTCGTCTGCCAATGAAGTTGTTGAATCCTTGCCATTCTTTATGCTTCTGATCTGCATGTGAAATGGAATTACAAAAAATTAAGTGGCTTCTTATCAGTTCAAGAATTTAGTGTGCGCGCAAACAACATAGGGATAAAAAAAAGTAGCGGTCTGATCATATTGAAGAAAAGAAAGAAGATTTTGCACCTGAGACATCAATTGAGTTATTATCATGAATCTCTTTGTTTGTATAACTGCAACATAGAGATTGGCAGATTGCTCTTAAACTAGCTTCTAAAGAGAATCCTCTTGTATCTTTTAGTAGAAGTCCTTGAATGTGGTTGTTAAGAACACTAACTTAAATGATAGAGAGGTACTTAGAGCTGTGCAGGTGACTTTGCAAATTACAATTGAGCTTGTTGGTATATATGTATTTTTAAATGGCATATATGGGGTTTAACAGCCATTACAAACAGAAATCAGTATACGGAAAGAGACCCTTTTCACTGATTGTTTAGATTTGCTTACTTTAGACATTGACAAACGTAAAAGTGAGAGCTTATTGAATTTTGACTACACGGATAGATATACATAGAATTTTGACATTTCAAAATGCTTGTATTCTGTTTAAATATGTCATACAAGACCAAAAGAAGGTGCATAAAGCAATTGTAATCCATAAATTTTGTGAATCTACATCGTAAATCGTAGGGTTGAGAAACTATTCAGATTTTTTTGTCAATTTTCTCTTAGAAATTATTTTAAAAATCAATCTTTGCTATCTAGTAAGTAAAATATAGTAAATTAAAGAATATAGGGATAATAATTATGCTAGATAAGTGTGATCGTGTAAATCTAGTGTCAATGTCATGTAAATTTATATTTTGAATAGTATCAAACATTTTTTAACCTAAAAGTGTTTAGAATCACAAAAATTATTGAATTTAGTTTATTTTAAACAAACTTTGATTAAAATTTTGTGTTTGATATTTATTTTTTATAATAATTCAATTCATTCTAAATTATATTTTTATAACATTTTTTTTCATTTTGGATTCTTATTAAAATTGATATGATTTGTTAAAAATTCAATTCAATTAGATTAAAAATATATATATACTTTTTTTTTTTTTACCTCTCCTTATATTCACATCTCAAAAATCACAATCCCTCCTTCTTCTTCTTACTCAATTGCTCATCTCTTCCCTTCTTTTTTTTCCTTACCCTTTCCCTCATTTCTTTTTCCTCTTTATAATATATTAGACATGTACCAATGATTTAAGTTACTTTCATAGGATTTTTTTTTTTTTTTATTAATGCAATTTTATAAAAATATTAAAATGAAATGAATTCTATTAGTTATAATCATATTCCAAACACTATAATTCAATTTAATTCATTTGAAAGAGATTTATTCCAAACATTGATAAATAATTTAAATTAAATTAAAATGAAATGAATTGAACTCTCACATAAATTTATTACAAACTCACTCTAAAAGAACAACAATTAAATCGCTGTCAACTAATGGCAAAGCCATGCTTCTTGAAAAGGGATAGTTGACCCAACTCTAATATATATATATATATATTGTAAATTTTTATCAAGAGAGAGGGAATTTTTATAAAGTGATCGACCTCACTAAAGTTTAAAAAAGAACTGCATATTGACTATTTATTTTAACAAAATAGGTTAAACTAATTAAATAATTATCGATTTATTATATTAAAAAGTAATATTAAATTAATAACATATTTAAAAATATATAAATTTTAATAGGCATAAAATTGAATTAGTAATGAGTTTGAATTTTAAGAAATCTAAATTATATAATTATATTTACTTTTGTTATTTGATACCTAATATAATTTTGTTTATATATTTAACAATTTCAAATCATTTATACTATCTATAAGTGGTTTTTAATGTGTTCAATTTCAACTAAAAATTAAATAAAAATAATTACTCTATCAGTAATTTAACTTCAATTTTTATATATATATATTTTAAGAAAATATAAAAATAAAATATCTATAAAATATTAAACGATGTCAAATAAAAATGAAGATTTTTCTACAAGTTCAAAACTAATATAAAGAAAATTTTGTAAACCTTTATTGGCTTGTCAATTTGTGAAAGGTATGTAAATTTATCTTTTTAAATGTACATCTATGAATGGATCTGAACTATAGGGTACATTCAAGTATCTATAAAAGAAAAATCCATCTATATATTGGAGTGTATGAAAAGATTATGCTTTTAGTTAAGAAAATCTTGACACTCATCAAGAACGTGCGATCATTTTGGCAACAATGGTCCTATTAGGTTAAAGAATATCTGAGGCATGTCATGTCATACTGCTAGATGTTCAACTCCTAACTAAAAGCCCTTTGAGATTAAAAGTAGTTCGTTGAATGCCTCAGGAATCTGAGGATTGCATGCCTCAGTGGTGTGTCATGGTGGGATGGAGGTCTTCTGTCCCAAG
Organism: Quillaja saponaria; assembly: GCA_029379385.1. Lineage (NCBI taxonomy): Eukaryota > Viridiplantae > Streptophyta > Magnoliopsida > Fabales > Quillajaceae > Quillaja > Quillaja saponaria. Next base: position 9,844,286 of record CM055606.1, read on the forward strand.
TTCCTGTTTCTATTCCTGTCTCATCCAATAAGAAACTGCTACATCATATCGTAATTAACAAAAATCTAACACCGTTTTCTGTGTTGAAATATATTTTTTTAATAAAGAAAAGACGAGAATGTGAGTTGCCTAAATCATTCCTGTCCCCCTTCACCATGGATTCAGCTCCCAAGAATTCTTTTAATTTTAGTCATTTTTAATTTTTTTTAAAATTTTAATTATCTAAATAATTTAATTTTAAATTTTACTATTTTATTTAATTAATAAATAAAATATTATATTAAAATATTTTTATTCTAAATCTTAACTCTAGTTTTAATTCTAATTCTAATTCCAATCTTAATTTTAATTATAAATTATTTGGATGGTTGAGATTTAAAAAAAATAAGGTGAATGATTAAGATGAAAAGAATTATAGGAAATTCTAGATAATCCAAATACCTTCGCCATTCATATTGAAAGGAAACAATTTCAGAATTCAATGACTTTCTCACCATTTGATTCATTGCTTAGATTAGAAAACATGCTTCCTCTTCCATGATAAAAAAATAAAAAATGCCACAATAGAATTTTAATAAAACAGAGCAACGACCATTAGAGGAATCTTCAACAGTTGCCCTTGGAAGCCACTTGGAAAAAAAGATCTCTTAGTCTGTCTTTAATTTTCCTTCCATTTATTTTTCTTCTTTTCCTTTCACTACCATCAGAATTATCAATTCTTCATATAAATTTTGAATTCCACAATTATGATTGATTGCCTGTCTTTGTAACCCTAAAGATCCATTAATCAGTGAAAAGAAAAGGGAAAATAACAAAACGAGTTCTCTCGGATTCACTTTATCTTCTTTGTCTCTTGTAGTTGCAATTGTTTGTGTAAATTGAAGATTAGGGAGATACAGAGGCTCTGAAGGAGATAAATAATGGGTTAGCCATGGCTCAGTATGTCCAAGTTCATGCATGAGATCATGCGGGAAAGAGTCGCTCAAGGTCAGACAGAAGGTCCTCAAGAGTCTAGAGGTCGTCTACTAGGTCATGGGTCTTGTGTTTTAAGGAAGGCTACAAAGTTGCGAAGAGGACAGTAGAGACTAATTTCACTCTTCTCCTTTCCAAAGATGGAGAGCATAATAATAGTGAAGGTGGCAGCTGCCATTGCCCGCGAGTCACCCAAATGATGAAAATGAACGGAATTGCAACAAGGGACTGTATATTGAACTGTATTTTAATTATTTGGTTGGATTAGATAGAAAAATTAAATTAATTCTTGAAAGGAATAGAAACATTGATTTTTTTTTTTCCTCTCATTTGTAGATGTTAATTGTGATATGATGTGGCAGTTTCTTATTGGCTGTGACAAGAATAGCGGGGACATGCGACAGAAGATCCGCATCCTCCATGGTGATCTGCTTTTAATTTCTTTGGACTTTATATTAATAAAATAATAAAAATTTGAAATTAATTAGCTCGGAATTGGGAAAATAACATAAGGCGACGAGTAAATTAAAAGAAAAGAAAAAAACAATATGATAATATATACTTGACCTGTACCCCACTAGTCAAAAAAATTCAATCCTAGTAATCAGAAACACAGATCTGATTAAGCTTCATAATAAAGTTCAGTGTGTAAGGGAGAAGACAACGGGACAGTTGGACAAATAAATTAGCTGCTCAGTGAGTCAGTGACAGCTGAGCCTCATTTACTCCTTCACTCTCCCTCCCTCACATGTCACAAGGGGTGACAGTTGGGATCATTCTGAATCTCTTAAATTGTCATTATTAATGGTATACGTCTCCATTACAGGCTCAGCTTCTTGTTTCACTATATATATATATATGGAGTACCACATTCTTGCATGCAGTTACCCACCGACACTGGGGAGTAGTCTTTTCTCTTTCACTTCTTGTAGCTTCTACTATTTGCAGACTGAAGAAATGAGAGGTTTTTCATGTTACAATGTTGTTGTTGTGTTGTCTCTCGTCCTACTACTGATTGGCAACTGGGTGGTAGCTGATCATGATGTTGTGTAAGTCAAAGATGATAAGCATTTCTTAAAACGCCCACATTTGTTAGGAGGAGGTTTAGGACATGGGATTTACCGGAAGGGCTTTAGGCATTTTGGAGGTGTTGGTAGTGGCGGTGGTCTTGGTGGGGGTGGGGGTCTAGGTGGGGGTGTTGGAGGTGGATTAGGAGGAGGAGGCGGCCTAGGTGGAGGAGGTGGCCTAGGTGGGGGAACGGGTGGTGGGTTAGGGGGTGGCGGTGGTGGCATAGGTGGTGGTGCTGGTGGAGGTGGTGGTCTCCATCATGGTGTTGGTGGAGGGCTCGGTCATGGTGTTGGTGGTGGGATAGGAGGGGGAGTTGGTGGAGGAGCAGGTCGTGGTCTTGGACATGGTGGTGGTTTAGGACATGGTGTTGGCGGTGGAGGAGGACTTGGTGGTGGGTTAGGATATGGTGTTGGTGGTGGGCTTGGTGGTGGAGCGGGTGGAGTTGGTGGTGGAGGTGGGCTTGGCGGAGGTGGTGGTGGAGGCTTAGGAGGAGGTGGAGGTGTTGGTGGCGGAGCAGGTGGTGGTGCTGGTGGAGGTGTTGGTGGAGGTGGAGGTTTAGGTGGTGGTAAAGGCGGAGGAGGTGGATTTGGTGGTGGTGGTGGTGGTGTTGGTGCAGGTGTTGGTGGTGGTTTTGGAGCTGGTGGAGGATTTGGTAATGGTGGAGGTGGAGGTGGAGGTGGTGGGTTTGGTGGAGGAGGTGGCAGTTGAGTAGGTGGTGGTGCCGGATTTGGTGGTGGTCACTAAAACCTATTAAACATGGTTGTCCTCGGAGTTCTTAAGAGCTAGGAAAATAATTAGGAGTCAATATTCTTTTGTCTAATTTTGCTTTAGAAAAGCCATGCAATGCCTATAGGGAACTTTCTGAATGAAGTTGCTTTCTTTTGCTTTTTAAAATCGAAAACAAGGAAAAAAAAAATTATCCAGCAAATGAGAAGATAAGAAAAGAGATGGTGGAATGCAATTTCCTTTTTAATGTTTTCACTTCCTCTTGCATATATGGGAAGACAAGCTTGCAAAACAATGTGATGTCTCTTTTAGTTTATATCAAATATCTGTCTCCCAGTTAGGTTTTTTTTTTTTTTTTTTTCCTTAATATAATTCTTTATCACTTTTATAGCATAAGTCAAGGTATCGATCTAAGTAAGCCTTAAACAAAATTTGGAGGCTGTTAAACCAATCCATTAAATTTAGGTATGGATCACGTAAGCAAGCATAAGGAATTTAATATACTTGGGGAAAACTTTCAATTTTGTTTTAAACATGTTCTTTGCTAATTGTAACACTTTCATGCTTTGATCCAATGTGTCTCACGCATGTAATTCATAAAATTAAGCAAAAGAATGAAAACATAGGAAACATGTTGGCTGCAATAAATTTTTTTTTAATGCTAAACCACTAATAATTGCCTCTAATATGAGTAATCATGTTAGTTTATATGATATTTGAGTCATAGTAACCACCAGTAATTAAGAGGTTTAATCGCCTATACAATATCAATTTAAGAGATATTTTATTTCTCTTTTATAAGAATTAAATCACATAATTAATTTAATATAAATTTAGGAGGTATTATTTTTCTTTGATTAGCATTTATTCAAATGTGCAATTAGAAATATAAAACATTTTTATATTTATGAGTCATTAAAACAAATAAGTAAGTAAGCAATATTTAATAGACAATTACGATACAATGCATAGGCTATTAGAGAAATAAAATACCATTAATATATTTGAGGCAATCTGCCTCTTTCTTTCTTTTCTTTTTAACGCCTTTAACTTACGAGTTCTCAGGGAATTATGGTAGATAAAGGAATAAAACACTTTTGTCTTTTCTTTGATTAGGAACACGACCTACATAAAGCTTGAAAATAAAACAGCTTGCTTTAATTTATTTTTTATCTTAACGTACCTGTGGCTGTTTTTAAACAGATAAGAAGCCTGGCAATTTGGCCAAGCACATCAGCGGCTTGCGAAAGCGCGTGGGCGTGCGTTGAGCGCCGATTACGGCAATCATATTGGCGTAACAACGGAAGGAATGTCGCAGCTGCTGCAGAGGGTTGAGGCTTCAACAGCAGCTAGGTCTAAGCTAGGTCTAGCGGGAAGTTATGAGCATTATGTTCATGCATAACTTCCATACCAAGGTTAGCGCACCGGTTGGGTCGCCGGAAATCCTGAAAGTTTGGCTGGGGGCTTACTGCTTTGATTGTGTTTTGTTTTTTTTGTCTTATTCCTTTTGAAGAATTTTGTGGATATTGGAAACCCAAATCGCATAGTTCCTACAAACGGCGCCAATGTCAAAACCAAATTCTGACCAGATGTGATGTCCTTCACATAGCTGGCCTGTAAAGTGTCAGCCCTTTAGACTTGGGAAAACTTCGATACCAAAGTTAGTATTGATCAGAAAATATATGCTGAAAAGAATAAGGTTTGAGAGACAATTTGTCTTGTTTTGAGGTTTTGAGCCTCTTCATGTAGGAGTTATGTCAAAGTATTAATCATAATAATAATGACGTTTATTATAATAATAATGAATGATAATAATGTCTGTTATAATATTATATGGCAGTTATAATTCGGATTAGTTTGTTATACCTATGCCACATCTAATAATATCATTAGATTCATACGATCCTTTATTATCAAAAACCAAAAACATGCATGAAGAATAATTGAATTATTTTCTCTCTTATGAATAGATTGATAGGATGTAAATATTCATATGTTTTTTCTTTTTGGTTTTTACTTAAAAAATAAAAGGTATTTATATTTTCCTAATAAATGAGATCAATAGTTATAAAAAAAATGCTTTAACAGATAAAGGGATTGTTTGGTATACAGATTGTAAAAGTCAGCTTAGTGATAAGTCAGATTACAAAAATCAATTTAGTCATAAGCCAAATATGTCTTTGTATACATATTGCAAATAAGTCAAATATATGTTTCGTATGCAGATTATAAAAGTTAGTTTAGATATGTAATTACCATTAAGGTCATGTATAGTAATAATATTTGATTTGCATATTATATACGTTATTTTAATATTTAGTTATTAATAAAATATTTGTATGCCTGTAATATTATTAAATAATGCATTGCAATAATTACTATTTGAATATTATATTAGATTACAACACATAATATAATCAAGTAATAAGAAAAAATAAATTTTTGACCAAAAAAAATTTGAGAGAGGATTGGATCCTCAATTAACAATCGGACTTTATAATTTGTATACCAAACTAACTCAAAATAAGAGATGTAGTTCTTATTATTGTTATTATTGTTGTTAGAATAACAAGCAAGGATAAAGATGACTTGTGAATAGAATAATTCTTTTTTTTTTTTTTAATATCAATTTCTCTTTTTTCTTAATAATATATATATTTTTAATGACTTTTAACTATTTTTTAATGTATAAAATAATTAAGTACGTTATGAAGATATGTTTTAAAAAAGGAAAAGTCTAATTTTTTGCTTGCAAGTAAAACCAAAAACAATAATGATGTGAAGAATTCAAATTCTTTTTTCTTATTATAGTTTTTTTGTCTGTAATTATTTTATTTTTTAATTGATTCAAAGTTGACTAAAAATTCTTTTCATTCTTTTAAATTAATTATTCTCTCTTATTTGTATGATAGAAAGTATAAAAATGTGTCCTTGAATAAAAAAAATAGAAATATGTATGCATTCATAATTGATTTTTCATTTAATATTTATAGAAATATAGTTTTTTTTTTCCTTCTATATTTCAATGTATGATCTTGTGAAATAAATAGGTGAAAGTCAAAATAATAATAATAATAATAAAACTCTGAAGGATATAAAATACTACAAAAATACTAAAATTTTATAATATTCATACAAAAAGGAAAGAAAAAGAATTTAGAAAGTGATACAAAATATTTCATTAAGTCATTGTATTTGTAGCCTCTTTAGATTGTTATTGATCTCAATACATTTAATATATAAATATAGAATAACCACTATGAAATGAATTTAAAACAAAAGTGACACTAGTGGCTACACATAGAAAATACAACAAAAAAAAAAAGTAAAAATGTGATAAGAATACCAAATGCTGTCGAAAATGTAAAAATTTCAAATTTTACTGTTGAGATTGGTGCAAAGTCGACAAACCCACCAAATTATATTGTCTGCATAAAATGGCCCGCAAAAGGATTCATGCATATTTATAACAAATGGAGAACTTAAAATCATCTTGAAAAATCCATAGGAATATATGATCATCCTTAATCCATATGAATATATGATCAACTAAATAAACAATTATAAAAAATAAAAATAATTCATAAGAATACATAATCATCCTTAATCTAACTTCATGAAAGAAGGAAGACTTATAACTTTAAAAGAAAAGGAATTTTTTTATTAAATAGGTCAGTTTCTTTTTGGCTTTGTCACTGCAATTATTTTTCATTATGATTTTTTTTATGTTATCTCTCCCCTAATATTTTATGCATACTTATATATATGTGGAGAAATGTCAATACAAAACGAAGGAAGTTTTAATATGGTTTAGCGAAACTGTTTTCTCTCTTAGTGCACGTTTAGAATTTCTCGCTATCATACTCCTCTAGCTCTGCGAAGAGCTTTATGCCATGGATGAGCCTAATCCAGACACGCCTTATGATGATGGCCCCCGTTAGTTGAAGAAGAAGCGCCTATTTCCTTTCCAGGTATCTTCGCCTTTGAATGACCCTCTTGAGATTTCTCTACCCAATTCCAATGCTGAGTCCAAATCTGACCAACCAAGCTCTTATAGGGACAAGGTAATGGGAGTTCCTTCTCACTCTTCCGTTAATGTGTTCTGGAATGATATGGCCTTGAAGATTTTGATATGAGTTCTGATTCATCTGATGATGAGGAGAAGATTTACAATTGGCCAAAAATTAAACTCTCTAATGAGGAACTGGCGTTTATCCGAGAGCCATGGAAAGGTTCCCTCATTATGAAGCTTCTGGGTAAGAGTCTTTCTTATGGGTATTTTCATGCTCATCTTAAACAGAAGTGGAATTTGAAAGGGGGCTTTAAATTAATTGATTTGGGTTGTGATTATTACGAAGCTTAATTATGTTGAGGATATGAATATTGTCCTCTCTGAAGGTCATTGGGTAATTTTTGGGCATTATCTCACCATAAGGAGGTAGGAACCTGAATTCAATCCCAACGTGGAAAAAATCACTAAGCTTGTTGTTTGGTTCAAGTTTCCTGGCCTTCCGATTGAATACTTCAAATCTGATGCTCTAAGGAAAGCAGTAGGTGGAATTGGTAGGATTTTAAAATTTGACAAAGCTACTGAAAAATCTGATAGGGGTAAGTTTGCTCAAATTTGTGTTGAAATCGATATGGAAAAACCTTTATTTTTTATGGTTAAGCTTAGTAAACACTAGAGAAGGGTGGAGTATGAGGGCTTCCATATGATTTGTTTCCATTGTGGAAATTGTGGGCATAATCAAGATCATTGCCCTTTTGCTACTTCTCCCAATGATGATCCCAGTAAGTTTGCACTTGAGGATGGGGACTTTTATCAGGAGCAGGATAACTCGGTTAACTTAGGCTTGGTTTGATAATGCCTTTTTGGAGGATACTTATTCTTATGAAGAGCATAAATCAATTTTTTTTATGTTTGGTTAAAAAAAAAATGTGATGCTTCTCTTCTAGGCTTTTAAAAGCACCTCAAGGGGTGCTTTTAAAAGTTGGCTTAAACTCTCAAAAGTTTAAAAAATTAATATAATCTCAGCTTTTAATAAAAAATCATATTTATCTTTTTATTAATTAATGTAGTAGGTTAATTATCTTTTTTTTTTATTATCAATGTCTATTATAGTCAATTTAAATCTTTAAAGCAGTTTTATAATGAATTTACCAAACACTAATTTGTGGTTTCTTATTTATTGAGAGCAGCTTTTGTATTATTTTATCAAACATTATGCTGTAATATTTAAAAGTAGTTCTAAGAGAGTTATAAGAGTACAACATTTCTCAAAAAATCATAATGTTACCAAACCAAGCCTTTTGTTAGCCTGATCACTGTGACTGATGGTCATTCAGCTCATTCTGGTTATGGGCCTTGGATGATGGTGGCCCAGCCCAAAGACCTAGAAGGCCTAGAGTTATTTATGAGAATGTAGGGGCTAAGTATACTGGGAAGGATCTATTGAACAAGGTCACTAGTAAGTCTTACTTAAGGTTTGATATTTTAACTGATGATATATCTAATCCCTTCACAGCCCACTCCAAATTTGAGATGCCGTCTTCCTAGCCTAAACCCCAAGCTTCTCGAAAATCCCTATTGTGGATAAGTTTAAACACCCTAAAGCTAAGTTCACTAAATTAAGCCGTTACTGTTGTGCTTATTCATTTGTTAGACCTCAAAGTTTGAGACTATTTTCTTAATTCTTGTTGGCTTCTTGAGGATTTGAAGTTGTATTTTCCCCAGGACATTATTGATTTATTATCTTCTCTTCATTGGCCTCGTCTCTGTGGGTTTAAAGACAAAAGAATTTTGGGCCTACTCAGACAATGGTGATTTTACTACTGCTTCTAATAACCAGCTCTTAATCTCGAACTTTGTCTCTGATGAGGTGGTCCCTCTCAACAACCTTATTTGGAAGGTTATGTGTTTACCTAGAACCAAGTATTTCTTGTGGCTCCTCTGTCACCAAAAATTACTAACTAATAAGCAATGTTGGGCAAGGCACTGGTCTCATGGTCTGTGGTCTATGTGGTTCTTACAGTGAAGACTGTTTACATGCTATTAGGGACTATGCTTAGGTTGTCTGTATATGACTTTCTTTGATTCCTTATGAGTTACTTCCTTCTTTCTTTACTTCCAATTTTTATGACTGATTATTGCTTAACCTAAAAGCTACTGCAATGTTCTTTGATACGAGAATCCCTTGGTCCTCTATTTTTAGTATTATAGCTTAGAGAATTTGGAATTTTAGGAATAAATTCTTGTTTTAGCCTGACTTCAATTCTACTTATAATGTTGTTCTTAGTCTTAAGGAGGAAGTCAGTGACATTTGGAAGGATTTATTGGTTAAACAAGAACCTTATGTTAAAGTTTAAACCTTGTTCACGTGGTCTTTTCCCTGTGTAGATTGGGTTAAAGTGGATATTGATGGTGCTGCCAAAGTTAAGGGTTCTTCGACTAGCTGTGATGGTTTTGTCTGAGGTAGCAGTGGGGAATGGCTAGGGCGTTTTGCTATTAATCTGAGGAAGGGCAATAACTTTTTGGCTGAGCTATATGGTATCTTGTATGGTCTTGATTTTGTTTGACGTATATGATTCAGAAAGGTTCAAATGGAAACTGATTCTCTTGCTTCTGTGTTGTTGATCCAGAAAAAGGATATTCAATTCCATCATGCTTATCTTATTGATAGTTGTCGAGAGCTTTTGTGTAGAGACTAATATTAAGCTAAATCTTGTGAGAATGCAACTTTGCTGTGGATTGGCTGGCCTCCTTTGGCACTTCTCTTAGTTTGGGTTTTCACGAGCTTCAAGAGCCTCCTCATGGTATAAGTATTATTCTACGGCAAGATCTATTTGGGATTTCTAGGCCTCGTTTCCCTTCTTCTTAGTTTTTTGTTTGCTTTGGCTTCGGCCCCATCATGTAAAAAAAAGAAGGGGAGATGTTAATATAATTAGATAATTGATACAGAGAAAGAAATGGCGTGTGACCGATTTTAAAAAATTCATTATTGACGGCAGCCATGGATGGCCTTTTTGTACAACTCAATTATATTAAATTAAAAAGATGTCAAATAGAGAAAAAAAAAAAAAAAAAAGTGAGAAAGATAGAAATCTACATGCATGGAAAAACTTAATTGTGTAGTTGGAAGGGGAAGACAATTAGATGGGAATGATAAGAATCCAAGAAATATATATAAACCATACGAGTGAGACACTAAATGAGAAATAAAATAAAATAGAGTCAATAATTGATTTATGAAAGAACTACCAAGGATGAATAGTTTTTTCTTATCTTTTAGTTAATATATAATATTTATTTTAAAAAAAATTTAGGTGACAAGGATAGAAAGATAAATGAGATGGCACATGAGTGGGAGAGATTCATTAGGAGAGTTGGATATTTTTAAAATTGATTTTTTTTCTTTTTTAAAAATAATTTAAATTGAAAAAAAATATTTAATTAATATTTATACTATAATAGGACACTATAAATATGTTTAATTTTTAATATAGTATAGATAGATAGATATATACTAGATTTGTGATACACGGGCTACACATCAATTATGTTTATACTATACACATATATGTTAAAAAAAATTGATATATCTATATATCAAGAAATTATATAATAAAAAATAATACTCCATGTTAATGAAAATAAACAAATAGGTAAATCTATATAAAATAATAATAATAGTAATTCTTTGTAACAAACATATAATTTTTTTTTAAAACAAAAAAAAAAAATTAAAGATGGAAGAAGAATTAATACAATAATATTATAACCATAAAAAATATATTCTTATTCATTCATAACTTTAAAAAAAATTATAATTTGTAGTATTATAATTATTTGTAACTTATTAAATAAAAAAATTTGAGAAATTCAATCTTAATTACTATTGATATATAGTTATTGACAAATTGTAGATTTATTAATATTGAAAAGAATTAGGATAAAAAAAATCAATACTCATAAAATAATTACAATCATATTAATATTAAAATAGAGAAGAATTATGGAAGAAGTAAAAAGAAAAGGAAGAAAAAAGAATATTTAAAGAAAAATAACTAAAAAGTATTTATGTAATAGTAAAAACTATAAAGTATTTAAGAAAATAAAATTTTTTCCAATAAAATTTAAAACAATAACATATAATCATGGAAACTATACTCTAAATATTTTTTTTAATTCATAATAATTAATAAATTATTCCATAAATTTGAGAATAACTAAAAAAAATATTATAACTATTAGGAACTTTAAAATATATATATTTATATTTATATATATTTGAGAACTTCAATACTAACTAATATTGACATAAAAATATTAAAAATATATATATTTTATGAATTAAAAGCTAAAACAACAATATTATATTATCAAAAGCTATATTCATAATCTTTCTTTTAATTCATAGTAATTTTTTTAAATTTTAATTCATAAATTTGAGAAGAACTAAAAAACTTAAGATTATTATATACTTATAAGAAAAAGATTAGAAATTTAATCTTAATTGCTATTGACATATAATTTTTGAAAAATTATAGATTTATTAATATTGAAAAGAATTAGTAAAGAAGAATTAATATTTCTAAAATAATTACAATCCTATTGATATTAAAATAAAGAAGAATTAGAAAAAAAAAGTATATAAAAAAAAATCTATATGAAGCAAAATAATAACTAAAGATAACTATTTAATAAATAAAAAATTATAAAGATATTTAAGAAAGTAAAAATTTTCTGCCATTAAGTTACTTTTATTTTCATTATTGTGAAAGTAATTTTGAGAATATTCTCTTTTATTTTTTGGCTTTTGTTGCAAGTAGGATAGTTCTCCCAATAATTGCGTACTCTAATGTTAGAATTTCAATTATTATCCTAGGAATGCAGCTCACTTACCGCTACACCCAATCTTTGTTGGTATGAATAATCTCTTTTTGATTTGGATATAAATAGATATGCACTTGGGCAACTAGGTACCTTGTGTGCGCAGCCATAAGTAATAGCTTGTGAGAAAAATAAAGAGATATCCATGGTGAACCATTGACAATGTTTATTTCTTTCGATAGTGGAATTGACTCAAGAATATATTTGAGAAAAATAAAGGGCATATAGTACTAGATAGGATAGCACCCAAAAATTGATGCATTAAATTACAAATGTCATAATATCATAGCCTTTAATTAATTTGCATGGGGTTAGGCGGAGAATGCATTTACAAAGTTTTGGTATGTTAGATGGGAAAGCAGCAGGAGAAGAAGGCCTCAAAATAAGAGGGCATTTAAAATATCATTAAATAGGGATCTTCATGTCCCAACAACAACCAAAGAAGAGAGAGGCTTTTCCTCCAATTTATTGTTGTCGTTGGTGCTGGTAACTTGAAAATGGTAATCATGACCATAAAATATATACATTTATTAACTTTACCAATTTTGTTTTAAAAAAAAAAACATTTATTAATTCTCTCTACAAATCTAATTGCGTGAGCGATAGGATCAGTTAAGACTGTAGGCCTACTCCACACTGACATTATTGACACTTCTCTTTGAATTTCACTTCATTTGATATGTAGCCTTAATTACTAACATCCTTCATTTGTCAAACATTCACTTCATTTGCAATCTATATCCAATTACCACCAAATTTAATATAATATTCATTATTTTCTATTGAATTAAACATATTTAACCTGTCTAAAACTCTATTCTATATATCCTCAGTCTAATGATAAATAAAAAATAAATAAAATTCACCTTCTTCATTAGTCACCTTCATTAAAAAGACAAAAATATCAAATTATCACATTCGTACAGGCTCTCATCCCTTCAAAACACAAACAAAATCACTGGTCAGCCATCTTCTCCTGCCCCATTCTCAATGATATAATGTTGGCCATGGTAGCTCAACGAAATCAGATGAACCATTAATTATCTAACTATATATCAGGCGGGTACTTCATGCATTAAGAAATCAAATGAGATATGGTGATTTTTAAGAACAAATATTGATATAATGGTCCATTCCTTACATGCTGGTGCTAAAGGCTAGTCATAATTAATATTCTTGTATTATTTTAAACTATATAAAATTAATGTTTGGTTGGTTAGTTAGCAAACTAATCATAATGGGGACTGAATTAGTCTTTTACGATGGGTTGTTAAGTTTAACTATAAATTTGAATTATTTGGCGTATTTGCAAATTGGATTCAACTATAAAGTGAAATATACTTAATTCAATCAAAATACATCTAGAAATTGAGTGACAATTTGATGAAGAAAATTACAATAGATCCTAAAATTTTTCTCTTAGAATCAAAAAGTAATTTTTTATTATGTGTAATTTAGTATATGATTATTGAACTAATTTCAAAATTCTAAACAGTCGACTTTCATTTATTTTTTGTTACATCTTTGTATCGGTTGAGAACTTGAGATGTTGCAAATTAGGGATTTCAAAGAAAGGGAAAGGAGGAAAAGGCATGGTTTATGGACGTTGCGTGTCACTTACTCACTTTCAAAGAAATGGTAACAAACATTAACAAGACACCTTTTTTTATTTTAGCGAAAAACGATTCTTATTTTTAAGAGAGACCTTTTTTTTTTTCTTTTTTTCTTTTTTTCTTTTCTTTCTCACTTTTAAATATGAGATGATTCAATCCCATTAATAAATCCACCAGATTGAGTTGGAATTAGAAGATGAGTACGTAATAATTTCTTCATGCAAGTAATGTGGTACGTATGTAGTACACATTTCTCTGTGCAAAAATGACGTATGAGCAAGCAATCTCTGCTTCCCCATTTACTGCAAATTAGGGACTTTTATGGTGAAAATAATGAATGCATCCACTTAGAAATAGAACGAATTGAAAGATTAGAACTAAATCGTCATTAATTGATGGCTTGCCAGAATATCTTCTGCCAATGGACTCATATGGTCATAAAATTCACTTAGTTTCAACATATAGACTTCTATATATAAGATTAATTAAGAGCACTTGTTTAAAATATTTGAACTTGTGATTATTGTGTTTTGAACTTATGGTGATTCACAATAATTTCAATGAAATATTATTTTGAGAATATTTCAAATTTAACGTTGCATATACATATTTTTTAGCAATTAGGTGTTGTATGGTCAATTTGTGCAATTCGACTAATTCACATATTCAATCCAAACAAAGACAGACCCTAGCTCTTTTTGGAATGAAGAAATTTATAAAAAAATTTACTTGATCCCATAACTTCTACAAGAATATTCGACTCAAAAGTCAAACATTGTATTTTTACATTTTGTAACAAAGTTCGTCCTATACATTAGTAAAACTCTTTAAACTACTATAGTTATCAATATCATATATCATTAAAGAGTCAATTATTTCACAATTTAAATTTGAGTAAATTACTCAAATTATCACTCATGTATTAAGTTGATATTACACAAACCTCTCTTCTAAATATTCAAGAGCAAATGCCTAAAAATCCTTATGGTCTTATGTTAGGAGGTATGCATACTTTTAGTACTATGATAATAATTTATTATGTTTTATTAAATTTAAAATAAGATATAAATCAAATTATAAATTTATTATGATTTCTTAAATTATGATAAAAATAAAAAATAAAAAATAAAAAAAAATTTTCAAAACACTATAATTTTTTAAAGAATATGAACTTATTCTTAGATCTTATTTAAGTTGAACAATAACATTTTATTATTAATTTAATACTTTTAAATATAGTTATCTTTTGAAAAGAATAAACTAATTATATTTTAGATATTTATTTTAACTTTAAACTTGAGAAGAGGCATGTAAGTTTAGAAAAAGATGAAGGGTCAGTTTAATATCAGATAATTAATATAAAGGAGGTTGGAGTTATTTACTCTTAAAATTTTGATTCAATTTTTTATATTTTGAATTTTTTTTCTTTACTTATATTCTTTTGGTACTATTTCATTTTAAGAATATTCTTTGTTAACATGTCCCTCAATGAACAAAGCTTTTAATGGGGTAGTTGACCGGTTTTTAAATCAGGAAATTAAAAATGCAAGACAAAGAAGGAGAACAAATCAATGCAACTACATTTCAAACTTATCAATTTATTAGTGGTTCGGCGTAAGTTAATATATATATATTTTTTTCTTTTTTTGTTCTTTGCTTCTGAGGTTTGGCTGCATTGGCCAAAAAATAAATAAATAAAAAATAAAAAATAAAAGAAGAAGAAGACAATTTTATTGAATCTTTTACTAGTTAGAAATCAAGCATTTCAACAATTAGGACATATATATTACATACAGTTTAATTAGGTTTAGGATAATTCATTTTTTAAAAACAAGTAAAACCAACAATTAAATGAGTTACTTTTTCTTAATTATATTAATATGTCATGAAGTTTTTTTGTATGGTTACCAACACAAATTTTATCAATAATTAGAATTTCTTTTAAAACTTATTTAATTTACTATTGCAATTAATAAGTATTCTATCTATTTTTTAAAAAGTTGAAAAGTAAAGAAATAGTGGCTTTATTTATCTGAAAGAGAATTAGGTTGTTAGATCTAATTAATTAATTTATTGAGAATTGAAGTTGGGGTAGAGTTGGATTTTAAGATGTTCATGTGTAGATTGGTTTTAAATGCCTATTTAGATCATTAAAGTGACATCCACTTGCCACTTTCAATGCTTGGCCTGCCCTCCTTTTAATGGAGTTTGATGAAAACAATTTTAGAATCATCTTAACTACACACAATGTTCTTTTCATGACTCCTGCATTCCCCAAACAAGCCCTTGTATATTGAAACTATTCTTCACTACTATAATTTTTATCTTTCTTCTACTCCTCCTGAGGCATATAGCTGTAGAAACTCTTTCAGTAGTGTGAGAAATAGTGTCTAGCATCTTTTATTGTAGTATCTATCAATGATAATGGAGCTAACAGAGCTATCACTAGCACCAACACAATCTGTCATAAACAAAAGCACTGATAGTTCTTCATCAGAATATGAAAACAACCCTTCTAGGAAGAGGAAGCTTTTCCCAGATCACCTGTTGATCAAGACTAATCAACAAGCAGTTCAAGGAAGTGTTGATCTTCAACTTAAAGACCCACTACCATTAGATTGGGAGCAATGCCTTGATCTTGAAGTATCTCTCTCTCTATTTCTGTTCCTATTTATGTTACACAGATGGATGTACATATACTATATATATATATTTATTATGTGAAATTATAGGAAGTCTTTGCTTATGCAGTCTGGAAGAATGTATTATCTAAACAGAAAGACCTTGAGGAAGACTTGGAACTGTCGCAATGACCAGAAGCTAGACCTGGAGCTCAACAACATATCTTCCCTTTCAAATTCCCCTGAGCAATGCAACAGCAGCACTACTAGTCCAATTGAAGAATACAAGAAGACATCAAACAGTACTAGTAATATGGTGGCATTGGCTTGTTTAAATTGCCATCTTTTAGTCATTCTGTCCAAAACTTTCCCATCTTGTCCTAACTGCAAGTATATCCACTCTCTTCCAGTGCAGCAATCACCCCCACAAAATGTCTCTGATGTGAAGCCCATGAACACCTTTAGTTTCTTAAACTAGTCATTAAGTACCCTGCAACACAAGGTAAATCCTGAAAATTAAGAGGGACTGTACGTACTGGATCAATATTCTGACATCAAATGACTATTACTATGTTTTTTTTTTTTTTTTTGGGCTCAAAACTTGTAATAATTTAACTAGTAAATAATGTATCTGTTGGGAAACTCTTTCTTATAATTTACTTAAGCTTTGGAGTCTCACTTGGTGTTGACAGTTTACAATTATTTGAATGTACATTATCTATACTGCTCTGAGACATCACTAATAATCACAACCTAATTTTTCCATTCTAACCACATTTGATTTGATTAGGAGGAATACAAATACTTTCAATTCTTTCATATATATTATTCCATTCATGTCTCACTACCAAAAAAAAAAAAAAAATACAGCATCAGCGACAGTGAGGTGTTGTCTCTGATATGATATCTTTGATGATGAGTATTAGAGGCAGCACTTTAAGCACCAGAGACAGCAAAACCGTTGTCTCTGATAGATACTGAAAAATTAAACCAATGTGGCTGATAGTATAAAACCTGTCTTTGATAAGAAATAAGATTTTGCACCAAAATGCGCAAAACTATCAGAGATAGGGACAATTGTCTCTAATGCTGTTTTATTTTTTAATTTCCAGTTTGTTATCAGCGACATCATTTTTAAGTATCAGAGACATGGGTGTTGTTGCAGATAATTTTTTTTCAATTTTAACCCTAACTTCCCTCCACCTTCCCCCATTCCACGACTTTCCTCCATGTCTTTCTTAACTTTCTTTCCAATCTATCCTCTGTTGTAGCTTGGACATGTTCCGGTGGTCATCTTTCGTCATTCCGGCGGTTTGATTCCGTTTGCAGGAAATTTTTTTTTAGGTTCTTTGTTTGGTATGTTGAAGATTTAGTTTGGTTTGCTTATTGTGAGGGATTGGGTATCGTTTAATTTTGAAATGGGTTCTTCATCTTCATTGTTGTTGTTTTTTTTTTTTTTTTTCTAGAATGGCAGAGCTTAAGTTTTTGGTCTAGTGATCTGGTGTTAGTAATAATTTTCTCCCTGTGTGGTTTTCATTCTAGGTATGTGAGATCTCATTATTGCTGTTACTTAATTTTTGGTGAAGTGAAGAATTTTATTGTTGCTATCACTTATGTGAGATTTCACTTAATTAATGCATCAAGATATCTGGACCAATATTCCCAAAGCTTCGCTGACTTATCATTTTCACGTGATATTATGTATTTCCCTCTCTTCCCAAACAATAAAAATGCCCTGATTATATGTATCAGTTAGCATAAGTGAATTTTATTTTATTTTACTTGAGATTTACTAAATTTGTTAAGGGTTTGAGAAACTGGATGAAATTGACTTAAGGCTTGTTGATTTTCTGGTTTAAAACTGTGTTTGCATTTTCTGGTTGTATTATATGTCAGTTATGTTGATATTTTCTGTTTGGAACATGGATGCTGAATATAGAGTTGGAGTTATTTGAGTTAAAGTGTCACGAGTGAAGTTATGTGCTACTGTGTGGATATGTTTTCTTGTATCAATAAAATGAAAGAAGGGAGGAAGAAATCTTGTTAGTGTTGAAATTACAATATAAGAAAAAGCACTATCAGCGACAACGATGCAATGATGTCGCTAATAGTGCATAGTGGAGACAGTCTTCCTATCGTTGAAATGTTGTTTCTAGTTCTTTTTGTCTTCTTATCAGCGACAACATTTCATGTCTCTGATACTGAATTTTGTCGCTGATAGTTTTGTTATTTTATGGAATTTTATAAATTGTTTTCAAACTTATAATACATTTATAAAATATAATAATAATAACAAATAAACTTGAAATATTGAAGAAAAAAATACACTCATTACATAAATTTTTCTGCTTATCTACAAAATAATTAGATTACATAATTAGTACTTATTATAATCTAAATTAAACATAAAAACTAGGCTCAATTATACTTTTAGTCCCTATACTTAGATGAAGTAGTCAGTTTAGTCCCTATATTTCAAAACCGCGAAATGTCATCCTCATAATTTCTAAAACCATGCAATGTAGTTGATAACTCTATAAAATAGAGTTATTTTACTATGCTTTTAATTCATATTTTATGTTAAATCCTAGGGTTATGAGTTAGAATAGTAGTCAAATATAATGTTTTAGTTGTTTAAGAGTTTTGTAGAGTTTTTACTTTAATTACTAGTAGTTTTTTGAATTTTGGTATTTAATTTATCTTAGGGGTCTTTGCAATGTCTTAGCTGGGACGAAAGAAAGAAATGATCTCAAGGTGCACCACAGCGCTGAAGAACATTAAACCACAAAAGGAAGAAATTGATAAAAAGTCAAAGAGACCTTTGTTGCGGCTCAGATGAGTTGAAGCCAGGGCGTTGATAAAAGAGGAAAATAGCAACCAAAAAAAAAAAAAGTCAAAGAGTTGGAAGCCGCGGTGATAAGATTTTAAGTTGCCTAGAAAAATATCAAAGAGAGAAAAGTCACATCGCAATGATCATGAAGTTGTAGTGCCGAATCTAAAGATGACTTTTGTGAATATATGAAGGGTTGGCACCTTAATGCCCTGAAGATGGAGTCCTAATGGGATTGAGCAGAGCCTATGACATTGCAGTGCAATATACCTATATGCCGTGGCGCGTGTGTGTATTTTGAAGACTCCTAGTTTAATTACATTAGGAGAGAAAAGGTCTATAAATAAAGGGGAATGCTGAAGTTTAAATATACCAGAGCTTGTGATAAAGAGTGCTAAGGAGCTAAAGAAGACCCAAAGTCGTGACAACTTCCAGTTTCCACTCTCTTCTTCTTATTTTATATTTCCTTGTAATAGTTATGTCTTTAGTATTATATTTTCAGTAGTTCGTATGGAGTAGTCGTACTCCAGGGATAACAATAGAACTCACATGTAGCCAATGTGTAAGTGTTAATTTAATGCATGTTTTAGTTTTAATATTTGAATTGCCTTGTTCTTAATGCTTCTAATTACTTGATCACCAATTAGATTGATTATGAATTCTTAAATTGACTTGGAAGAGTCAGTTTTGGAATTAGCCTTAGGCAATATAACTTATGTTTGGATTGTTCATGTGATGTAGATAATATATTTGTTTAAGAGATAGGAACATACTCTTTTACCATAAGTAATTAGGAGATTGGTTCTTAATGAGTTCGCTTTAGAATAATTTTCATAGGAATATAGGGAATTAAACTAAGGGAAATATATAGTTACTAGACATAAGTGCATAAATTGAATTGAATTATAGTTAATTAGGTGTAGTATGAGGGATTTTGTGAACCTAGCCTTAGTTTAAATATTCTTATAAATTTCTTTAAAATCTCTACATTATATTTGCTTGATTAGATTTAGGTTGCATCTTATTGGTATTTAACATTAGAAAGTAATTTATTCCTAGTGGGAAATATCTCTATTTATCACTGTATTACTTGAGGACAATACATGCACTTGCGTTTGTTAAATCCTTATAAAGTTTTTGGCACCATTCCAGGGATTAAATTTATTTTATTTAGTTAATATCATCATAAGTTTACTTGATTCTAATTCAAGTTCTTACTTTTAATTTCAGGTGCTATTGACATTACATGCAACACACTAGAGCTTTGGAACTATTACCATACGATCCCAAGATGGAACGAACGCCCAGAAATTTAAGAAATAATCAAATTCCAAAAAACTCTAGTGCAATGGCTGATGATCAAGAAGCTCATGAAACCAAAACTTTCAGGGATTATGTTATCCCTCTTGTGCAGGGCCTCCACTCTAGCATACAAATACCAACCATTACTGCTAATAACTTTGAGATTAAACCTGGCAAAATCTAGATGATCCAACAATTTGCTTGATTTGGGTGACTACCTAGTGACGACCCTCATGCTCATCTGGTCACATTCTTAGAATTATTTAACATATTCAAGTACAATGGTGTCTCTAATGATGCTGTCCTCCTTAGGCTTTTTCCTTTCTCATTTAGGGATAATGCAAAAAGTAGTTGTATTCATTACCACAACATTCCATCACCACTTGGTCAGACATGACACAAAAATTTCTAGCCAAATTCTTTCTTCCCACCAAAATCACAAAGCTAAGGAATGAAATTACATAATTCCTTTAACATGATCAAGAATCTCTCTATGAGGCATATGAGAGATATAAAGACTTGATAAGAAAGTGCCCACATTATAATATTCCTAAGTGGCTACAAGTCCATACTTTTTACAACGGTTTGGGAAACCAAACTAGTACAATAATTGATGTTGCTGCCAGGGGTACTTTGATGGGTAAATCTACGATGCCTATGATATTTTGGAGGAGATGGCCTCAAACTCTTATCAATGAACATCCTGAAAGGTTAACATCCTATAGTTTTGCTGGGATTCATGAACTTAATGCCCTTACTACCCTAGCAACACAAGTGGCTGGGTTGAGAAAGAGGTTTGATAATTTTGGGGTGTAACAACATTCCAAAGCCGCTATTATGGTGTGTGATGCTTACGGCGAAGGTTAGACCATAGAGCAATGACCAAACACTAAAGCAGTTCAATATGTCCAAAATGTCAACCACCAAAACAACCCCTATTCCAATATATATAACAGGAATGGAGAAACCATCTAAATTTTGGTTGGAATAATAAAGGTTCATAAGTTGCAGGACCTAATCTACCTCATGGATTTCAAGCTCCGTAAAGGCAAGCAACCCTTGAAAAGAAACCCTAATTAGAAGACATGTTTTTGCAATACATGTCTCATATTGATTTTGTTATTCAAAGCCAAAGTTGCCTCCTTGAGAACATTGGAGACACAAATTGGGTAGCTAGCAAATGCTTTGACTAATGGGCATCATGGTACTCTTCCTAGTGACACCAAGGCAATCCCAAGGAAAGAAGGTAAAGAGCATTGCAAGGTAATCACTCTTAGGAGTTGAAAGGAGTTAGAAAAGCAGAAGAAGAAAATTGAAGTTGATGAAGCTCCTAAATCTCCTAAAGACTAATTGCCTACTAAAACTGTAGAAGAGAAGAAGGAAACCAGGGTAATTACTAAACCTTAACAACCTAATCATCCTCTTCCATGCCCTTAAAGGTTCTACAAACGGAACCTTAACAAGCAATTCCAAAAATTTCTAGATGTGTTTAAGAAGCTCTATATAAACATTTCCTTTGCTGAAGCTCTTGAACAAATGCCAAGATATGCAAAATTCATGAAGGACATTCTGTCTAAAAAGAGAAAGATTGAAGATAATGAAACCATTGCACTTACTGAAGAGTGCAGCGTCATACTTCAAAAGAAACTACCACCTAAATTCAAAGATCCATGTAGTTTTACTATTCTTTACACCATAGGCACATAACACTTTGATAGATCACTTTGTGACTTAAGAGCTAGTATAAATTTAATGCCTTTATCAATTTACCAAAAGCTAGGAATAGGTTAAGTAAAACCAACATCAGTAACTCTATAACTAGCATATAGATCACTTACATACCCTAGAGAAATTGTAGGGGATGTTTTAATTAAGGTGGATACATAGTTCTAAATATAGAAAAAGATAGAGAGGTACCTCCTTTTCTAGTTACTGGTAGAACTCTAATTGATTCCAAAAGAGTGAGCTCATTATGAAGGTAAATGATCAAGAGAGTAAATTTAATGTCTTTCAATTCATGAAATCCCTCAAGATTATGGAGAATGCAATTGACATGGTGAGTAACCTTGTTCAAGAAGTGTTTTTGGAAGAACATCCAAATGACCCTCTTGAAGCTTTAATAATTTCACACACTAATTGATTAGGGGATGATTATATGAAGTGCATGAAAGTATTGGATGCATTACCGCATATGCTAAAATGAAATCCAAGA
The DNA here is from genome assembly GCA_029379385.1 of Quillaja saponaria. Classification (NCBI taxonomy): domain Eukaryota; kingdom Viridiplantae; phylum Streptophyta; class Magnoliopsida; order Fabales; family Quillajaceae; genus Quillaja; species Quillaja saponaria. Next base: position 9,866,520 of record CM055606.1, read on the forward strand.
TTTGAAAATTTGGATTTGCCACTATCCATCCCATTTGGATCAAGGCCATCAATTGAAAAGCCTCCTACATTGAAGCTGAAACCATTGCTAAACCACCTAAGGTATACTTTTCTTGGTCCTTCATCTACTTTGCCTATTATTATTTATGCTTCTCTTAGTAACATGCAGGAAGACAAACTCCTTCATGTATTGAAAGAACACAAAAGAGCATTGGGATGGACAATTGCTGACATTAAGGGTATAAGCCATTCCTTTTACACGGACAAGATCTTCATAAAAGGGTAATCATAAACCTACAATAGAGCATCAAAGGAGGCTTAATCCCATAATGAAAGAGGTGGTGAAAAATAAGACAATCAATTGGTTATATGCTAGAATTATTTATCTAATTTCGGATAGTTATTGGGTAAGTCCTATCCAATGTGTACCAAAGAAATGAAGGATGACAGTTGTTACAAATGCAAACAATAAACTCATTCCTATAAGAACTGTTACTGATTGGAGGGTATGCATGGACTACCAAAAGTTGAACAAAACTACAAGGAAAGACCCCTTTCTCCTTTTATTCATTAGTCAAATGCTAGACTAGCTAGCAAGTAAGGAATATTATTGCTTTGTTGATGGTTATTTGTGGTATAATCAAATTGCTATTGCCCTAAAAGACTAAGAAAAAAACTACATCTACTTGTCCCTATGGAACCTTTTCCTTTAGAAGGACGCCTTCTGGTCTATACAATGCCTTAGCCATCTTTCAAATGTGCATGATGGCCATCTTCACCAATATGGTAGAGCAAGGGCTTGAAGTTTTTGTGGATGACTTTTCTGTTTTAGGCTATTCATATGATGAATGTCTCCATAACTTAAAAGATGTGAGGAGACCAACTTGGTTTTAAATTAGAAGACTACTTCATGGTACAAGAAAGCATAATTATAGGCCATAAGGTGTCTAACAAGGGAATTGAGGTAGATCATGCTAAGATTGAAACTATGGAAAAGTTACGTTCCCCTAGTTCATTAAAAGGAATAAAAATCTTTCTAGATCATACCGGATTCTATAAGAGATTCATAAAAGACTTTTTAAAAATATCCAAACCACTTTGCAATCTCTTAGAAAAAGATACCCCATTTATATTTAATGATGCATGTCTTGTTGCTTTTTTAGAGTTAGAGAACAATTTGATTACAGCCCAATAATTGTAACTCCAAATTGTAACCTACCCCTTAAATTAATGTGCGATACCAGTGACTATGCGGTAGGACTAGTTTTAAGGCAAAGAAAAGAAAAGAAAAGATTTTTCACTATATATACTATGCTAGCAAAACCATAAATGGTACTCAATTGAACTATACCACAACTGAAAAAAAACTTTTAGCAGTAGTGTTTGCTTTTGACAAAATTTAATTTTATTTAATTGGAATTTCTGTCATTATTTTTACTGACCACCTTGCTATTAAGCATTTGATTAACAAAAAGGATGCAAAGCCTAGGTTGATAAGGTGGATCTTATTGCTATAAGAATTCAACTTGGAGATTAGAGACCGAAAAGGCTCTAAAAACAAGGCTCTAATCTCTAAGTGGTTGATCACTTATCAAGGCTAGGAAGGAGATAAGCAAGTGGCTGAGCTCATTATAATAAATAAAACCTCTTCGGATGAACAACTCTTCCATGTTATTCATAAACCATTGCCCTAGTTGACTTTGTCAACTATCTAGTAGGCAATGTGTTTCCTCTTAACTTAACATATCAACAAAAGAATTTTATTTTTTTTACATGATATAAGATTTTTTGTTTGGAATGACCTCTTATTGTTTAAGCATTGTCCTAATCAAATTTTAAGGTATTTTCCAGATGAGGAGGTAGAGAGTATACTCCACCACTATCATGCTTTTGAGCATGGAGGTTACTTTGAAAAGAGTCAAGCTACTGCAAAAGTGTTCCAATCAGGTTTTTATTGCCTTCATCATTTTAAGATGCTAGTGAATTTGTTTCCAAATGTGAAAGGTGCCAAAAGATGGGCAATATATTGAGGAATAATGAGATGCCACTCAACAACATACTTGAAGTAGAATTGTTTGATGTTTGAGGGATGGACTTCATGGATCCATTCATCTACTGATACATCAATCAATACATACTTGTTATTATGGATTACGTCTTTAAATGAGTTGAAGCCATTGTTGTACCAACTAATGATGCCAAAGTCTCAACCAAATTCCTGAAAAAGGACATCTTCATACAATTTAGTATCCCCTGAGCAATTATCAGTGATGGAGGGTCTCACTTCTGCAACAAACAAGTTGGAGCTTTTCTTGCTAAAACTATGGTAACTCATAAGGTTGCACTAGTATACTATCCACAAACAAGTGGACAAGCTGAGGTCTCCAATAGGGAGATTATGAGTATCCTAGAGAAGACAGTAAGTCCTTCATGAAAGAACTAGTCTAAGAGATTAGATGATACATTATGGGCATACCGTACAGCCTATAAGACCTTTCTCGGCATGTCTCATTTTCTACTAGTTTTTGGCAAGGTTTGCCACCTATCGGTTGAGTTGGAACATAATGCCTATAAGGCAATAAAAAAGATGACCTTTGATTATCTAACAGCTGGCAAAAAGAGACTCATTCAATTGAATGAGATGGATGAGTTTAAGCTCAATGATTATAAGAATGCCAAACTCTACAAGGGAAAGACCAAGAGGCTACACAATCAAAGGATTGTTGAGCACCACTTTTGAAAAGCCGGTTTCAACAAAATTTTGATGCGAGTATACAATAATTTTCTTTATTATATTTTTATAATTATATTTATTTCTATTTTGTTTTTTCTACTTTCTAAATTTTACAAATTTTTTATATTGAATATAAAATAAATTATTTGGCTAAAAAACATAATTATATTAGTATCTACTACAATTTAAAACTCATAAAATATCATATTTCCTTTTTCATAATTTACTCTCCTTTATAGTGCTTTTATTCTCTCATTATAAAATAAATAGTTAATTTCTTTCTTTTTATATATTATTAGAATAGATTTTATTAACAATATAAGAATTTTTTCAAATAAAAGAAATTATGCAAAGAAAACTGCTTTTAACAAAAAAAAAAATCAAACATATAAATTTTGTAAGCTTTGATTTGAAGGTCTCTGTTTTGTTGCGCTCTCCTATCTTTAACCCATTCTCCTAAGTAAAGGAGGAGAGAAGACTGAAATTGCATTGGCTGTCAGCGTGCAAGAATAGCAAGTAAACAAATATCAATATTATACGTACATTACGTACATACTTACCGTCATACTAACCTCAATTTTGTTTTCAACTTCATACTGTTTCAACTTTGAATGTATTTGTTTGATTTTTTTTTTTGTTAAAAGTAGTTTTCTTTGCATAATTTCTTTTATTTGAAAAATTCATACATTGTTAATAAAATCTATTCTAATAATATATAAAAAGAAAGAAATTAATTATTTATTTTATAATGAGAGAATAAAACTATTAGAAAGAAGAGTAAATTATGAAAAAGAAAATATGATATTTTATGAGTTTTAAATTGTAGTAGATACTAATATAATTATGTTTTTTAGTCAAATAATTTATTTTATATTCAATATAAAAAATTTGTCAAATTTAGAAAGTAGAAAAAACAAAATAAAAATAAATATAATTATAGAAATATAATAAAAAAAATTATTGTATACTCCCATCAAAATTTTGTCACAATTTTGTTGAAACCGTCATTTCAAAAACTGGTTTCAACTCTTTTTTTTTTTTCTCACGCACGCCTGGGAGATATGTGCTGTGAGGTCCATGGGATGACATGACATGGTAAATCAGACCCAGAAACCGATTTTTAAAAATACGATTTCAGAATTTACCCCATACTGACTATTAAAGTAAAAAAATTACCATTTTGGACAAAAATGGTGAGATATGTACCCTTATATCCAAAAGGCCCAAACTTTTGAACTTCACTGATATTGGTTGTGTTATATTCACCCTCGAGAGATATAGTTTCTAGAATATAGTTCCAAACGCATTGAACCTCATCATTATGGGCACTGCAACGCTCTGTGAAGGCAGTTTTAGCTCTTCAACTGCCACTAAATAACTTCCCACTGTAGTTCTCAGAATTTTGTCTGGCCTTAAATTAACAACTGAAAATTTCAACCATGTTGGCTCTAGGACTTGTGAGCCAAATTTTTCGAGTCCTGTTAGCAATAAACACTGAAAATAAGAGGAAGGTGCCATCTCCACTCACTGCTACCCCTGGCTGGCCCCGAAAGTTTAGCAAGACTATCACTTCCTTGGTTGTAGGATCATACTTTAGCAACCTTCCAGTTGAATCACAATTAATAAAGGACTGCGATACATTTAAGTAGAATAGACTTAGGTTATTTTACTATCATGGAAAAAATAAAATGATTTAACAAATAAACTATGAAAAGTACTGGCAGAGCTATAGTCTGTGAAGTAAACAATTGTTGTTAACAAATCAATGTCCAGACCGTTAGTTAGCAAGAACAGCATGCCTTCAACACTTGTTGCGAGTTGTGTTGCAAGCCTTCCGTTAGGTCCTGCCACTAAGGAAAATGAAAAGCATCTGCTCTGTAGAGTTGATTCATAAGACTGCCAATCCCATTGGCCTCCCACGGGCAGGTCCAAACCTAGGCTTGTTGCACCAGTTCCATCACATACAGCTTTAGATCTAAAAAATCAATGAAAGACAACAATCAAGTAGAAATTAAAGCAGGGGTGAATCAGATGAATAGTCATTGAGTGTTTTCTGTTTCTTCAGTAGTTTTTGTCTTCAAAGTATGCATTTTTTGCGAAAAGGATGATCGGAAACATGGTTGGCCATGTCATGAACAAATGTTTTCTTTTCATTCACCATATTGTTTTCCCAGTGTTAAGAATGCAGATTCTACTCCATATTTGGTGCAATTTGGAAAGGTATGCCTACAAAAGATTACCTATTTGCTGATATGAATGCAAAGTCTATAAAACCATCTCTAGGTTCTTGATATTTTAGGATCCTACCATCAGCGCCTACCCCTGTAAAGGGTCCTCCACCAAACAGATCAAAAGCAAGAGACTCAGGACCTAAAGCATTTGGTGATATCCCATTGAGTAATGGACACAATATTAATAAATTTAGAAGTTCAAATATACTAACCCTTCCTTCCAATGTTACAGATTACATATAGCAAAAATCTATTGGAGCTCCTTTCGTACTATGGCAGCAGCTACAACATCAGAAGAGGATTATGTCGTCAAGGCAGCATTTACATTGCATAATCAAGACTAACAATGGAAGACAAAAGCAGAAAAAAAAAATCTCAGTACTTAAAAACTCCAAAATCAAATATGGACTTGCAATTGCAATGCCCATGCATAATCAATAGCCCTTTCTACAAAAAGTGGAGAGTTAACACAAACGTATCTAAACCTATTGATATAAACATTTATCCCTGATCACAGCAGAAGAAGCAGTACCTCCACTCATCACACACCAAATGATCCTAAATTTAAACCACAAGATTTCCCTATAGATTAATCCAACCACAATCCCACCCACTTACCTTAGCATTTTTCTAGGGTTTCATCAAGCAATCAACTCTAATAGACTAATCCCTAAATTAATATCGATCCCACACAGATCAAAGCAGTTACCTAGAACCCAACACAAAACCCATATCAATAATGCATAAATTTGATTTTCAAACTTACATAATTCCCTATTAATATTTTTCATCTCATTCTTTGTGTTACTGATCTTCTGCAAATTACATATAATATGTCCAAAAACGAATTATTGAATTATATAAAAAGAAAATACCTTTACAGAAAGAATTTTTACCTCTCCTCGCTGCTCACAGAGATAAAGATAAGAGAGAACAGGGACAGGGTGACTCTGTAGGTGTAGGTTAGAGAGAGAGAGCAAGCCAGAGAACCAAAAAAAAAAAAAAGCTAATATGAGGAGGTAAGAGTTCATGAATTATATTCTTTCTGCATTCAGCCTTGGGAATTAAACCATCATGCTTAATTTAGTTCCATTCTTATAGGCTATTCTACAAATCAAAAAAATATTTCTCATTAAAATACACTGTTGTCAATCTCCCCCACGCTACTATACTTTAGTTCACAACACAATCCAAGTTTGCTAGCCCAAAAATTAAATACATTAATGTAGAAGGTAGAATAAAAACCTGTATGAGAAATCCTTGTCCAGTGATACTCCTTCCTTTTTTTTTTTTTTTCTTTTTTTTTTTTTCATACTTTTATGAAAAGTTATTTAATTTATAAGCAAAATATGTATACTGGAATTTTTCATTCTCAGGAACATAAGCAGTGTGCCAAACCTGCCAAATTGCATCAAATATCAGATAATGAGAAATTACTGTAAAGTCTAGTTAAACATCTGATTAGCTAATTAACTACAATTAGTATGAAATTCTCTTATTTGATAGTGACACGTCATGCATGTGAGACATAAATTACAGTGCAAGAATTCACCAATCCATTAATCTACCTACATGTATGGAATTAATAAGCTATATCTACTCAAAATAACATATCTAAACATGGTTCATCAGTAATAACAAAGCACAGATGATTAATAATAAATAAGAAAAAAAAACAAAACAAACAGAAAAACAATTGCATATGGTTGTTTCCTTTTTGGTCTTCGCAAGTTTCTTCTCCAACATATCACGCTGTTTCAAAACTAAAATTCACGTCCATCTCAGGAAAGCTAGGTTTATTAATACAGAACAATGAATAAAAGCACCGATTAACCTGAAAACTTACAAAAACAAAGTAGCAATAATTGAAAACAGAGAGTTAACAGTATGGCATTTGTTCCAAATCAATGAAAAAGAAATAAACAAACATTAACATACAGAAACCACTCAGGAGGAGAAACTAAGAAAGAAACAACCCAACAAATTGTATACTACTGACGGATTCAACAAATAGGGAGGGCTAAATAAAAAGAGGCTAAAATAATCCATACCTGAGAAATTATCCAACATCAAGATCCAAAGATTCAATTCACTCCTGAGAACTCAATGTCCCGACAAATATAACAGAAAACAATCGATACCCTTCTGATATTTCTTTCATTGATAACGAAACCAACAGACCAAATCAATGAAAAAGAAATAACAAAAATTAGTATACAGAAACCCAAAAAAATATCGAAAAAGAAATATAAAACTTGGGGAAAAAAAAGAAAGTAAGCATTTTTTCAGTTTCAACGTTACCTCAACGGGTCTTCACCAGCGATTTCGTTCAACGCTTCCTTGGTACTATCAGTTTTGTCTTACTCAGCTAAACGAAGGAACCATCAAGCTCCATGAAAACCTCGCCGTTTGATCTGATGTCAGCGATCATCAAGGATAAGGTGACCCTTCCAACATGTCGTCGGAGGCTTCCGGCGAATTTTCCTCACTTATATTGTTGAATCGTGAACTGGTGATGATATTGACGACTTCAATCGCGGTATTGTTTGGCTGTGTGGTGGTGTTGGTATGGTGTAGATCTAGTGGACAGACGCCTAAGTCCCTTGAACCTCCGAAGCCGTTAATCGTAAAAAAAGAAGAAGCAAAAGGAAGGTGCGAACTGAACAGGTTGACGCTCCGACAGAGTTTGATGAGCAAAGATATCCCTCCCTTCCATCCTTTGGGCTATGAACCCAAAACCCTTCTGCGCATTGAACCATTGCATTGTGCCAGTTGATCTCTGAGTCTCGGCCATGGAAGAGAAGAGGAAAATATTTCAAAAGAGAAGCTTGCCTTGGATTTCGCCCAATACAAACTACTGGTTAGTTATCGCCATTCGTGAATGGTGTAGAAGAAGAGGGATACCGATAAATCAGAAAGACACTGCAAACTGATTTTGGTTTTTTTTTTTTTTTTTTTTAATTGGGTAATAAGTTATGAAATGACTTTCATAATTCCTCTATTTAGAGAACGGAGTAGAATTAAAGATGAAGGGCATTAGATGAAATATAAGGTCAAAATTTAGTAGTTAAAAGTTCTTTTAGTATAATAGAGATATATTATTTTCTTTAAAATAATATATTTTTTAAAATAACATTGTATATAGACTCAATTATACTATAATTAATAAACCCATTAAAGATTAAAAATGTATAATTATTTTTAATTAAAATACAATTATTAGAGTTGAACTTATTGTAAAAAATTTCTGGAAGAACCTTTACCACCTAGGGACCGAAATTAAAATGACCTCAATCCGGGCTATGTAAAATTTTGGGGGCCCTGATTCAATCAATTATGAGAAAGATATAGCAAACGTGTAAATAATTACAAGCAGCTCAGATATCTTATTTGAGGCTCCAAAAATACCGAATTGGATTAAATAGAAAGGTAGGGTAGTTATGGTAAGTGTGAGTTGTCATCACTAAAAATTACTGCTTATAATCTCACCTATTGATTGTATTTATAGGAACAAAAATTCCAATTATACTGCTAATTGCTTAGCAAATCTGGCAGCCAAATCAAAGTGGGATTATGTATGAATTTGATTAATAAATTTCTTCCTAAAAAGAATGAAGTTCCTTCACAAATTCAAAGTAATTGAAAAGGATGGCCGTCCTGCAACAAGTCAAAAAAAAAAAAAAAAAAAAAATCAAAGCCAAAACCAAAACCAAACAACCGAGTTCTGAATTACACAAATTTGAACCACATACACGGAAAAATGCTAATTATAAATTTTGCTCAACTTGTATAAACTAGCTAGGCATAGTCACAAACATAGTAAAATTATCAATTATACCTCTCTCTTCTTCTCCCAGCAAGGCGGACCCAGGAATTTGACGTTGGCTGGGCCAACTTCATATTAATATTTTTAAATTTGTAATTTATTTTTTTAATTAATTTATTTTAACTATGAATGATAGTTTTCACTGAGTTACAAATAAAAATAAAATTAATCTTCATTTTTAAAATAGTAATATAATTTAAATTAATATATATATATATATATATATATATATATATATAAATACATTTTAGAAGGTAAAGTGTGCTAATCCTAAGGATTGAAATAAATTGATGGTAAACGTCAATTAATTAAAATAGTTCTTGATATGTATATCTAAAGATCGAGATCAAATTTTACCTTTATTGAAGATGGGAGTTTATGAAAAGTGAGAGAAATATCTCTTATTATATATAAGCCTAACAGACTTACTATAAAGAAAAAGTAATAATAATAAATAACGGGTAAGATAACACATTATTCATAAATATTATATTTATAAAAATAACCCTAGAAAATAAATTATTAATAACTAAATTATATATATTTTTTACATGTTTTTGTTTTAATTTTGAAGTTAACTTGTCATTAAATTTGTTTTCTAAATGTATCTTATGTAGAAAAAAAGAAAAAACTTCAATAAACCTTCATATTCCTTTGAAATTTTTACATAATTTAATTATTTTAATATAAAGTAAATTGATTTAGGTTTTTTTATTTTAAAAATGCTACATTTAACTATCACTTTACATAACTTATGTTTATAATTTGATTGAATGGAATCTTTAGGGAAACTTAACAATTTTTCAATTGTAATTTTAGTTAACAAATCTAAAAAAAAATTAAACTTTGACTACAAAAAATTACAATTAACAAGATTTACTTATTTTTTTTTTTAAATATTTTATTTTAGACTTTTAGTTTTACTAATTTTGTTTTTTTATTTAAATAAAATACATCATATTTATAGTGATAATAAAAATAAGGGAATTGTGTGTAGGTTATGAAATTCTAAAATAGAAAGGCTTCCAAGGGATTTGAACTCACAACCCAGCCCCAATGGAAAAAATTGAACTCAAGTATTTGACCACTGGTTCAATACTTGCCGCAAACTACATTAATATTAATAGATAAATTCTTTTAATAAAAAAAGTAGCCCGGGCCCGCCTGGATTGTGGGTCCGCCTCTGTCTTTCAGTCTACCTTCATGGTTCAAATGCAGTAAGCTGACAAATTGCCAGATGAAGAAAATCAACACTTTTGCAAACCCAATTTGAATGAAGTATAATTAAAAAAGAACTTTTTTATGTAATCGATTCCTTTCAAGAGTCTACTTCATTGATTAAGCATAGGGTTCAGTATTTTTGCATTAGGTGCACAGATTAATTGGCATTATCAGCTGGAAATTGTACTAGAACTGCAAATTTTATTTGCTAAGAACGGCAAATCTTTCAACTCGGTAGAAAAATTGCAATGGGAATGATTGGAGTAAGCAACTGGTTTCACGAGAAGGAGAAGATTGTTGATCCTCTGATTCTAATTCTCGCAAGGTACACTCTTTCTCTTTCAACTCACTTTTGAAGTCTGATGTGTGTACATTTCAATTCTTCTTCTTTTTATGATTATTACACAAAATTGGGTATGATTAGAAAATAGAAGAGATTAATGATAAAGGAACAAATTTGGTAGGGCAGAAAATAGGATTTCCTTGATTTGGTGTTTTGTTTCTTTACGATTTCTGTGTAAACCTAGTTTCTTCCTTGATTAGCAAATGGCTTAGTGAGAAATGAACAAATTTGGTGTGGAAGAAAATAGAATTTCCTTGATTTGGTGTTCTGTTTCTTTGCGATTTCTCTGTAAACCTAGTTTATAGAACGTCTCTCACCTAATAGACCCTCCACCTTAAAAATACACTGTAGAGAAAAAGTTTCCTGCTCTCCAAGCTTCAAACAACTCAGGTGCGTAAACATATCTTATATGGAAATGTTATTAGAAAGTTGTTGTAATTCAATATAACCAGATTTGAATTCAATGTGGAACCTATCTGATCTGATCTAATGACATACTATTGGAGATTTGGAGATTTCTATTCTACTTCCATGTTTGTTTTCAGATGTAAGTCAGTTTGAAAGAAGTCGTTCTTATTGTCATTTTCTTTTTTTCAGTAATGGCAGCAGAATTCAACACTACACCTTACTTGCCAGTGATTCATCACCACCCTCTTGCAATTTGGGTGCTACTTCTCATCCTCTTGGGGGTCACTCTGGTGGTGGTGGTAATTGTTGTATTATGGTGGAGGAACAAGGTAGCCGCCACCCCAAACGAGGCTGTTCAAGAATTGCCTGAAGTTCATGCTTCAGAGCAGGAGTTGTCTCCTCCAACTGAGTCTTCTGGGGAGTTGGAAGTACCTCCTTATATATGTATGTTACTAAATTTTACTTCATTTTTATTTTATTTTAATTGAAATAAATACTAAAGACCTTGATTGGTTTATTTGCAGTGGGACGTTGATCAATGGAGATGGTGATGAAAATCTTTATGCTCGAGATGATAATGATCTTTCATGTTTGCAATGCTGATTTCCATGATGACATATAACTAGTGACTAGTTTTATGTATTTGATTTCAAGAGCTTAATTTTATTACTCAATGTTAAAAAACTTTTATTTTATAAATAAATTTTAAATTAGTTTGGTTGATTTATATTTAATTACAGTTTTGTTTATTTATTTATTTAAAAAAACAAACAAACAAACGCATAGAATATCTACAAATCAGAGTTTGTAATTTCACAAAAGCAAATTGTAGATGTTACGTACGAAACTGGATTGTAGGCAATAATTTGATGGGGTAGGGGGCGGGAAGGGTTGAATCCAAAAGAGGAGCTGCTTATATTGAATTCACAATAAACTAAGAATCCATTGTCAAAGATGCTTCTTGATGATGGTCAGTCCTCTTTCCCTCTTCTATACTCATTATCTCATAGTAAATTAGATTCATTTTCTTCACTACATTGAACAAAATGAGAAAAGCAACACTACATCCTCATCCCAGAGGTTTTTTTTTTTTTTTCATGGACTTGGAAGTGGACTTTGCAGCAGCCACTAAGCACTTCAATTGATTCCCACATCAAACAGGCACTCGTCCTGTGCATCACAAACAGTAAGAAAGCTCCAGTCAATTATTGCAACATATGATAAGAAATATGCAAAGGCAGTGAGTAGATGCTCACTGACATCAAAACCAGATCTTTTTTCTTATTTTTTTTTACGCAAATTAACATCATTCCAAAAAAAAATGTGCTGAGATAATAAAATTCTACTTATATCTGATTAACACAATTCAATCCATCTTAACTAAATAATTGTAATATATGCATGAATCCTACCAGACCTGCTCCTCAGTCCTCACACACACTAATAAGAACTACATGTCACGACCCATGATAAAATACTCAATAACCAATTCCATGTACATGCTATGCGAACACAATTATGTGTTTTCTCTCAAGTGATCACAGTACAGTAATCACCAATGACTCACCATCAGGGTAGTTTTATTGCAACAAAGCTCAGATTAATATGAATCAGATAATATGATTTATCAGCAATAGTGCTGATCCTCAGTTATGGCTACATCACTTTGCAGGAAAAATTGTTTGTTATGCAAGTATGGCAAGCTTGATACCAATTGAACCTGACAGAATCAAAATAAGCAAACACATGCAAGCAAAAAAAAACAAAAAAAAAAAAAAAAAGGCAGGAAACAATTATTGTGCGTCTTATATTTCATCGATTCCAAATATATCCGTTACTGTCCAAACTTCAATAGGAGAAAAGGTCAAAGCTAACATAAATACAAGTTTGAAAATTAACATGATCTAAACTTAGGCCTAATAACAGGAACAATAACAGCCACTGCAATGGATCATCAGAGACAATGAAGAGGTTTGTACATGAGGAATAAAATGAAGGATTATGCTTTTAATCTCCTCGCCAAATTTTTATTTTTTCCCATTTTATAAACTAAGAAATAGATATGTAAGGTAAACTATAGACAAAAGGAGAAGAAGAGAGAATGAAGAGAGGAATTAGTGGGACGCTTGGTGATAGGTTATGATAATTATAATCATTTTTATTAAAAGCACTCTGTCGTCTGTACACTCAAATAGGCACCCAAGTGTGGGGAGCTGAGGACGGAGCACATTGCAAAGGTCCAGCAGCCAACCAAGTAACTTCCCTTTGTTTTACCTTTATGCCATTCACTAAAACACTCCAAACTCATGGATGTGAGTGGGCAATTTTTTTTTTTTTGTTAAAACAGGATATAAAATATAAATGGATCATAAAGCATCCGTAGATGAAGATTACATTTAAGTTCAATTTGTAGGAAAAAGGAAAACAATTAGTCAGTGTGTAAAGTGATTAAATATAAGAGAATCATTAGGAAAGAAATCAAAGTCAGGAACTATTAGATTAGGTCAAAAGTAAAAATAAAAATTAAAAAAATTAAACATTAAAAACCTTATACTATCAATTTAGGTAAGTAGTCAGAATCAGAAAATTAGTAAACTAGAAAAGAATTTAGATAACTTACAAACTTTATTTTCTTGCCCATTTACAATAAACCCTTGGAGTTGATCCATATATATTTCTTATTCTAACTCTCCATTTAAAAAAGTTATTTTAACATCCATTTGGTGTATTAAAAAATTATGTACAGAAGCTATAGCAATCAACAATCTAATAGATGTTATTCTTGTAACCAGAGAAAAAGTATCAAATAAGTCTAAATCTTCTTTTTGTTTAAAACTTTGGCTACAAGCCTAGCTTTAAACTTGTCTATGGTACCATCTAGTTTTAATTTTTTTTTCTAAGAACCTATTTACACCCTATAGTTTTACAACCTGGAGGTAAATCTACTAATTTCTATGTTTTATTAGAGATTAGTGAATCTATATCATTGTTTATAGATTCTTTCCAAAAAACTAAGTTAAATGATACTAATAATTCTTGAAAAGTAATTGTTTTTTTTTTCAATATTCTAAACTAACTAGTTAGGACCAAAATATTTTTCTATTCTAACTCTTTTACTCCTTCATGGTTCCACAAATTCAACATAAGATAAAGGAGTAGAAAGAGAAGTTTCAGAAATATTTCTTTTAAAAATTTCTTGGCCCCCACTATTCTTAGTTCTAAAAGGAAATTTGTTTTCATGAAAAATAACTGACTCAATAATCACAGTATTATCAAGATTTAAAAATCTATAAGAAGGACTATTCAAAGTATAACCAAGAAAAACACAAGTAGAAGCTTGAACACCAATTTTGGATATTTTTGGATCCACTATTTTCACATAAGCTAAGCACCCCCAAACTTTAAAATAATTCAAGTTTGGTTTGTGATCATTCCAAAACTCAAAAGGTGTTTTATTAGATTTTTTATGTGAGTTCTATTCAACAAGTAACAAGTTGTTAAAATTGCTTCTTCCCAAAAATTAGAAAGAGCACTAGTATGAACAAACATAGCATTACACAAATTTATTAAAGTCCTATTTTTTCTTTTCAGCTACCCCATGAGAAGCTGGAGAGTAAGGAGGAGTAACTTCATGAACAATTCCTAAAGATTATATAAAAGTACCAAACTCATTTGATTCATATTCTTCTCCTCTATCACTACAAAATCTTTTAATTTTTCTTTCAAATTTGTTTTCTACCTCATTTAGGAAAAATTTAAAATTTTCAAAAGCATCACTTTTATTTTTCATCAAATACACATAATCATATTTTGAGAAATCTTTTATAAAAGTAATAAAATATCTATTTCCACCACGAGTTAAAACTACTTCAAATTCACAAATATTAGTATGAATCAAATATAAAAGTTTAGAAGATCTTTTGACACTTTTGTGAGATTTTTTAGTAATTTTTGTCAAACTACAAAAATCACACTTTTCAAAATTTCTATCTAATCTAGGAATAAATCCTAAGTTACTTATCCTTTGAACATATTTACTATTCAAATGACATAAACGTTCATTCTATAAGTTAGTAGAAGAAAGCATATAAATAGAAGTAGAAGGCATTTTATTCATATCAATATTCATTTTAAACATACCATCACAAGCATAACCCACAAAATTTCCACTTTTGGTTATGACGTAAAGCTTTTGGAACTCCCTTTATGTAGAAGGAAGTTTGTCAATGATTGCAGCAACTAGAAAATTATCATCAATTCGGATGCCTTCGGATCTCACTTCATGTGCTACCATTTGAAATTCTTGAGTTTGTTCAACAACAAACCGGTCATCCACCATTTAATAGAGGAAAAATCTACTAGCAACATATTTCTTTGCTCCTAGTCTCTTCAATGTCATATTTTTTTCTACAAGACTTTCCAAATCTTTTTTGCAGTAATATAAGTATGCTCATAATAATCATAAAATTCGTCAGCCAAGCAATTCAAAAGATAGCAATGACAATTATATTCATCATTTTCCCATTTTTCAGTTTTTTCTTTTCATCATATGACATACCATTAGTTGAAACTTTCTGAGAATTTTTCTCAATTAAAACATAGGATACCTTTAGTAGATTGAGATAGAACAACACCTTTCCTTTTCACCTCTTGAAATGAACTCCTTTGAAGCGGAATGGTTTGTTCAAGTCACCAACACCTCACTCGTTCTTGACTCCAACAGTAGTTTCAATTTTTTTTTATTTATCAGAATTGTCTTAAAATTGTTAGTCAGTATACAATAACCAATAACAAACATTACAATAGAAAATAAATAAGCTACTATAAATAAATAATTAAATTCAAACTTCGTCAAGAAATATGTAGAGGCTGAGATGAGGCATGGATATGTCGTTTTCTTTAAGATAATTCGTGCCACCATGGTGATTATTCAACTGATGCAGAGGTTTCTTGACACTTTGCCCCCAGGATACAACAGCTCAGCTATTATACATAATATGTCTCTCAATTCTCTACAAAAGAAAGGAGAGGAGTTCTCCCTGCCCACACCTTTCTTTGCCCAATGTAAAATAGAATATAAAGATGGAATTATAAGAATTGTATGATATAGTGTTGTATATGTGTATATAATTGAAAGTGGGAATGTAGGATATATATAGTTGTAGGATTTGTAACTTTTGTATCAATATAATAACTGAAATAAATGTCAATTTTAAAATTGAAATGAATAGGGAATTAAATGATATAAGTTACAAAATCAAATATTGAATTGTAATAATTTAATTGCAATAAAATGCTGAATTTTAAAAACTCAATTAAGAGTTGTGGTTACAAATTCAAATCAATTGAATTTTTTCTTGTAACTTCAACATTCAAAACTTTTTTTTTTTTTTTTTTAATTTTGTATCTCCTAAAATTATAATTTCAAAAATATGCCTCATAAACTCTATCCTTAATTATAATAATTATTGAAATATCATAACACCTCTTCAGGTTCATTGTTCACTTCTCTTGTCTTCCTGAATTCATTATTCAATACAAACAAAGACATTTTACTAATAGTGTTAGAAAAATTATATCATTGATCTCTTTTTCTACTTTCAATAATAGCCACAATGCAACTTTTTTCTTTTTTTTTTTACCATAATGATATTGTTAATGAAGTTTTAGACGTGATTCTACTTTTTTTTGTTTTACAATTTTATTTGATAAGGAAGATCTAATGCTAATTATAAGTTCATTTTTCAATTATTTGAGATTTCTTTCCATCCTTGTAAATTTGTTTTCTTAATTGCTGTACTAGATCACTTGTATTGCTTTATAATATTGTAAGAACTTTTTTATAGGTGTCCAGACAAGCTAGCTTTGTGACTAAAAGATGGTAATAATCCAAGTCTTTGGATACTTATCACAATATCTGAAGTAGAGGAAATGAAGATTTACTTCCAACCTCATTTTTATAGCAGCTTGAACAGAAACATTTAACATTAATTGAATATCTGATATTAACACTTCAAAGGCTACTTAATTTTTGATTGTATGGCTCTTTATTCTTAGTATTTCGTGTCGTTGGGTATGGTACTTCTCTAGTATTCATTAAAAAGATATGTTTAGTAGCTGAAAAATAAAGAATTATTTAACTACATATATATATATATATATATATATATATATGTGTGTGTGTGTGTGTGTGTGTGTATGTGACCTTTACAGTCTCCCACTGTATAAAATTACATACATTTAAATATTTAAAGAATAAATTTAATTATAAAATTAATCCAATCACATGATAACTATTAAATATAATTTCTCAATTTTGCTATTCTCTTACTCTCCCTCACCTTCCTATTCTATACTCTTCCTAACTTTTTTAATATATAAATATTTTTTTTTATCAAATTGAATTAATTAAAGAATTTTAAATTGAGGTAAGTTATATATCGAATACACATGTATGTACGTGCAGATGACTAGTATATATATAAGGATTAAGTATTATATAGATATAATTTCATGAAATATATATTAGGACTATAAATCTTAAACTTAAAATTGTGTTTAAATTTGTGATAATAAAGGAATATTAATCATTATTCCTAAAAGATTAATCATAATTTGAGACATGATTATGAATTTATGAAAATAAATTGATATTTTATTTATCATATATAGCTGGTGCTAAAATATATTTGTACTCAACCATACAAAATAAAATTGTTTTTTTACATAAAAAATGTGATTAATATAAATAAGAAATTAATATGTTTAAGTCACATAATTAAAAAACTATATTTTAAGTCCAGACTTAAAATTCCTAAAAGACCAAACTAATGACTCTAGGCCTGAATTGAAACTTGCTTACTTAAATATAATTAGGATGTTTCTTTAAATCCAAAACACATTAATAAATCTTCTTCTTTCTCACCAATAACCATCATTTTTCTCACTTTCAACTATGTTTTCAATTTTATATATTCAAATTGCGTTTTTGCTGCTTGAGAACCAAAATGGAAAGTCTCTCAAAATTGGAAAATTTGTCCATCACTTCTCTATCTTATTATTCTGTCCTCTCCTTTCCTCCTTCTCCATCTTCCTCCCATTTTATACCGGTAGAAAGTGATAGATTTAGAGAAATTTGAAATCAAACTGAAGTTTTTTTTTTAGTTTTTCTCTTTTTGAAATGGATTGCCTAGTTCTTCTCTACACCTATAAATTATACTTTTCTTACTCCCTTCAACCATACCCTTTTTTTATAGTAAACATATATGTTTTACTTGTTCATCAAAAAAATATTTCGATCTGATAATGATTTTGAGTTTTGTTTTTGTTTAATAATATTATTTAAGTTTTACATTTACTTTCTCTTGAAGCAATTTATTTTTATAAACATAAAACTTTAATATATATATATATATATATATAGATAGATAGATAGATAGATAGTAGGAAAGAGCTTAAAGGTCTATTTGGGAGTTTGAAGGGAAATGAGATAAGAGTAGATTAGAAGGGAATGAGAGGGGGAGAGTAGAGTAAACATATCTGATTTACTTATTCATCCAAAATATGTTTTAATAGAGTAATAATTTTGAGTTTTGTTTTTGTTTACTAACATTGTCTTAGTTTTGCATTTACTTTCTTTTGAAGTAAATTGTTTTTATAAATATATATTTTTTTTTCTTTTTTGTTAATACAGTAGGAAAATGTTTAAGGGTTTATTTCAGAGTTTATAGGGATAGGAGAGAAGCGTAAATGAGAGAGGAAGGGAGAAGAGAAGAGTGGAATGGAATGGAGAGGAGTGGTTTCTTGAAGAAGAATATCATTTAATATTTTTTTTCTTAGTTATAGTTTTACACTTATTAGAAACATAAAAGGATTCTATCATTAGGACTTAAAATTCCTAACAGACCAAACCAATATCGTTTTATTTCTAAAGCTTATCTCTATCTTTTAGCAACTAAATTGAAAGTGGTTTAGGAAAGGACTTTCACTTTAGAATTGATGCGCTTCGCCCAACAAGAAAGGCCATGACCTTGTGAACTAAGTAAAAATCAAAAAGAAAGAAGAGAACGAAAGGAGGGTTTTTGGTTGGACTTGAAATTTTCTTTTACGATGCTTTCTTAAATCTTAAACACACAAAGGAGGTCTTCTCATTTCTCAACCAACGACCATCATTTTTCTCACTTTCGACTGAAAGGAGATGAGAGGTAAGAGGAGAGAAAAAAAAATAAAAAATAATATTTATCACTTGTCTTATTTGGGAGCTTAAAAAATAAAAATAAAAATAAAAGGAGAGAAGAGGGAAAAATAAGGTACATTTCTTGTTTGGGAGTTGAAGAAAAATAAAATAAAAAGACAGAAGAGGAAAGGATAAGGTATATTCTTGTTTGCATTCAATTTCATCAATTCCATTACCTTTAGCATCACTGGTGCCATTATCTTCACCATTACCAGTGTCGTTATAACAGAGCATAGTAATTAGTTAATAAAGCCTAAAAATGAGTAAAACTATTTCTTACTTTTCATTTTATTCAGATTTAACTAGAAAAACTAATATATTGTAATATAGTCATGTATAGTCGTCACAAATTTAAATGTTGATGCATATATCCTGTATGATATACACGGAGAGGATGAATGTTGTATTTGTATTGTATTAAGAGATAAGGGACGGAGATCTCATTTTTTCTTATTTAGATATAGTCGATGCGAAAAGTACCTAGCTTCTTTAGAAGGGGTAAAACGTATCTTACAACTGAAAGATGTGTATAAAAATCATTTGATCGAATCTTTAGTTTTGGAATCATATTTGAAAAGTTTTGTTAAGATTTATAATAAATATAGACCAAATAAATCAGAGAAGACACAGGGGGAGAAGGGCAGAGGGGGGAAAGGAGAGGATAGGGTGAGAGAGGGGGAGGAGGGTATAAGAGAGGAGGGGGGAGAGGTGAGGAAAGAAGTGGAAGAGAGGAGAGTAAACATTTATGTCTTGCTTGTTCACCAAATTATGTTTCGATCTGGTAATAGTTTTGAGTTATATTTTTTTTTAATAACATTGTCTTAATTTTACATTTTCTTTATTTTGAAACAAGTTATTTTTATAAATATAAAACTTTTTCATCTTTTTATTAATACAGTGGAAAAAAGCTCAAGAGTTTATTTTGGAGTGGAAGGAATGAGGAGGGGAGAAGAGAGTGGGGAAAGGAGGAGAATTGAGAGGAGTGATTTGTTGAAGAGGAATGCTGTTTTTTTTTCTTCATAATTATGGTTATAAACTTTTCTTTATAACAAAATAGGGTTATACTATTAGGATTTAAGGCTTAAAATTCATAACTGACCAAATCAAGGGCTTTAGGCCGGACATAAAATTTGTTTACTTGAATATAATTAGGATGTTTTCTTTAATCCCAAACACAAAAAGTAAGTCTTCTCCTTTTTCAACCAACAATCATCATTTCTCTCATTTTTAATTGGAAGGGAAAGGAGAAGGGAGACAAAAAATTACATTTATTATTTGTCTCATTTGAAAGTTTAAAATAATAATAAAGGGAGAGAAGAAGAAAAGATAAGATATACTTTTTGTTTGGGAGTTAAGGAAAAAAGGAGAGAAAAAGAAATCATAAGGTACATTTCTTGTTTGGGTGTTAAAGGTGAGGAAGGGGATAGGGAAAAAAAGAGAAAAAAAAAAATATGATATTTATCATTTATCTTATTAGGAGTTTACCAAAATAATGGAAGAGAAGAGGAAATAATAGGGTACATTTTCTATTTGGGAGTTGAGGGAAAATGAGAAGAGAAGATATGTTACAATGTAATTTTATAATCACGCGCTTAAAATGTTTTATTTTGCACTCATCTTCACATTGGAAAAATGAATCACTTACTGTATTATTTCATACATAATTAACAATGCATACAATTTCATAAATCCCATTACCTTTACCTACCACTGGTGTTGTCATCTTTGCCATCACTGGTGCCCCGTCACCATAGGACATGCTAGTTAGCTGGGAAAAACCTAAAAATTGAAAAAAATTTTACTTATTTTTTATTTTATTTAGATTTAACTGGAAAAACTAATGTATTGTAATCCAATTATTTATAGTTGTTATAAATTGAATATTGATGCATGTCTCCTGCATGACACACATGGAGTGGTTGGATGTTATAATTCTGCTATCTTAAGAGATGGGGAAGGAGATCTTGAAACACTACTTGATCTCTTAGGTGTCCTATCATTGATTTTTATATTACATATGTTGTATTAAGGTATATTATTTACCACTTACAATATGTACTTATTAGTGAAATAAAGATGAATCTATAATTCTTTTTGAAAATGAAAATTTCTTTACATAGAGTAGCCTTAATACTCTTATCTCCTTACTCTTCTTATTCCTTACCCTTTTTACAAATTTTCCACACTACGATGATCATAAGCTTTCACTGGAAAGATCCGAAAAGAAGAAATGATAGCTTAGTAACGGAAAAAAGAGATTTATCTTGTTTACATGCAATTTCACTATTGAAACTTTATATGATTCATGTGATTATATTGGTACATATGGTTGATTATAGGAAAGATATTATTTTTTAAGTGGCTGAAATTAAATTTTTCTATGAGCTTTTGTGCAATAATCACCTAATACTAATAGACTAATATAAATATTTTCTTTTTCTTACTCTTGAGTTAGGCAAATTTTATTTGTAATTTCATTGAAATTCATTATAGCTTTAGGTAGTATGTTAGATGGTATTGATTAAACTTACTTTTTATTAATCTGGTGAATGAATTAAGGATGACCACTTAAAATTAGAAAAACTAAGTTAATAGATGCAATTTGACTTAAGGTAAAATAGCATAATGAATTCAAAAGAGGATATAGCCTCGGTTTCACCTTGATTTTATATATATGGTGAATTGTATTTACATCAATTTTAGCATGACATATACCTCGGCCTTTTAACACATATATACAAAATTTCCAAACATAATTCTAGCTAAGCTCATATTTTACATTTTCTGCTTTGTTTTCATACTTGCAAACTTACTCATAATATAATAGGAATGGAATTCCACTCCCCATGTATGCCTCTAAATCCCCAGTATCATACTAACCACTCCAACGATACTAATACTCAAACACATTATCATAACCCAGAAAATGCTTTATACAACACACACAAATGTTAAAATGTAACTCCATAACTCCAACCTTGATTAGTGTAGTGTATAGATCAATTTGTAACACCATCAAATAAAAGAATAAGACTAAAATTCTCAATAAGTGATTCATAGAATTTTAACCATAGGAAAAGTAGTGTATAATTTTAAAATAAAAAGCGAGCATATAAAATCCAACAATACATGTATAAAGCAAAATTTTGAATATTAACAAGACATGCCTTTACCATTATGAATGGTAATTCTATGAGTTAACTCAAGGAGATTTCCCTTCAAAACTTGGATTCGATTCCTGGCAGTTCAGCACTTCTAGGGCTAGAGACACTTCTAGGGTCTTAAAACCAAAATTTACTCTTGTACATGCAACTAGATAATAAAACAACTGTTGAAAATTTGAACATAATTCCACAAAATTGTCCATCAAGACAGTAATTAATTCCATAACATAAATACCGAAAATAATTTAGGAAGAATTTTTAAGGAATGAAATTGAACCTAATTCACTAAAGAATTTTTAATAAAAGGATTAATTTAGGAAGTATGTATCATTTACTTAAACTTCCAGCAATTCGTAGCGTAATTAGTCATTCCTAAGTACTTCCCCCTAACTTAGTCTTCTAAATCCTCTCTTAACTTCTTTTATTTACACTTCTCATCACCTATAATGCCCACGACTTCAACCCTGAAAAACCCCAAATTTCAAAGTATCCCAAAGTGACTTGTGTTCTAAATATTTGAATCTCTCGGTTTTGCTTATTACAATTCCAACCTCAGATTTTCAATTAGACTTCTAAAACCCCCTACATGCAAGTCATTTTTGTTCTCACTTCTTCTCTTTCTTAGTGGAAGTTGCAGAATGATATAAGATAGAAGATAGGAGATGGTGATATATGGTTATACATGCAACTTCAATTAAAATCCCCTTTCTGCCTCCCCCTCCCTCCCTACTAAGCTTGATTTAGTATTATAATATTAGCTAATATCTATGAGTAGTGTTAGGTTAATAAATAAGTAGAAGAATTCATTATTATTTGTATCCAAACATAATTAGATTCCTATTATACTATTTTTGTACATGGGTAACCATTTTCCAGCCAAGCACTTTCTCTCTCTCATTAAATAATATAAAGAACTATATATATATTTTCTCCACTAATTATTTACAAATGCTATATATATATATAGATAATATATATATATATATATATATTATATATATAATATATCCGGTATACATGATTTATATACAATTATGCTCATTAAGTTATAAATCACAGTGTATAAATAATATAGGCTTAGCTTATAGAAATTTTTATTTCATTGACATCTCTTACTTAATCTTAGTCTCAAATCTGCCATATCCAATAATTAAACATTAAACCCTTAAGTTTACTAAATCTCTTAAGAAATTTATTAAATCTAGAAACCTCTATCCTAAAGAAATCTTGAAATTAATTTTCACCTCATATTTAATTTATCTTGGAATCTACATACCTCCTATGTTCCTCCTAAGCCAATTTTTTCTTTCTTTCAAGTTTCCAACCCTATTTTTTACCTATCCTTTTCCCGTAAAGTGGTTCACAAGTTTCTATTATTCATTGAATTTCTTCTTACATTATATAAAATAGTCTTAGATTACAAATACACCTAAATAATAATATTACCATTCTTACCCTACTGTTTATATCTAATTAATTGGTTCAACAATTATTAAGTTATAAATTTCTCAAGATAATTTATTTTTCTCAATTCCTAATTGGCATGATAGTAGGTTCTACTGCTCAACAACCAATTTAAGGAAATTTCAAATATATGCATAATTCATTTCCAATTTAGTGTTAGTGTGTGTTTAGGTGTTCACAAGCAGGTGGGGTGTTACATACTCCCTTCCTTCAAAAATTTTCGTCCTCAAAATTTTTATTTGCCTATTTAAACAACCAAGGATGAACAACCCTCATATCCCATTCTTTCTCCCAAGTTGAGTCTCTTTCAATGTAACATTTCCAAGCTACTTTAACTAAAGGTATTGGCTGCATTTTAAGTTACTGCACTCTCTTAGCCACTATTCTTGTTGGTTTTGCTTTAGTTTCTAGGTTTGCTTCAACCCTCACTAGTTCATATTCTAGTATATTGCTCATATCTGGCTCATACTTCCTATGTTGAGATTTTATATGCAACAGTTTCTACCATTTCCAACACTTTATAAGGTCCAATGTATCTAGGACCCAGATTCCCCTCTTTTCTTCTCTTGCTAAAATTGTATTAGAAGTAACCTTTAAGAATACATGATCACCCACTTCAAAAGTCAAAGCCCTTTTTTTCCTGTCAACATAGCTCTTTTGTCTATTTTGTGCAGCTTTCAACCTTTTTCTAATCTTTTCTATTACCTCAGTAGTCTGCAGTACTAATTCAAGTCCTAATATCATCCTTTCTCCAACCTCTGACTAGCAAATAGGACACCTGCACCTTCTACCATACAAGACTTCATAAGGTGCCAAGCATAGGCTTTGACAGTATGAATTATTATATGTAAATTCAGCTAGTGGTAAGTAAATGTCCCAATTTCCTTTTAAACTCCTAATGTACAAGCCTTTAACATGTCTTTAAGTGTTTGAATTTTCCTTTCAGACTGTCCATCAGATTGTGGGTGATAGGTAGTAATGAAATGCAACCTTATACCTAAAGCCTGTTGTAACTCTTTCCAAAACTTGGAAGTGAACCTAGGCTCTCTGTCTGACACTATACTTTGAGGATTACCATGCAACCTCACTATCTCTTTGACACATATCTGAGCTAATTTTTCTAAGGGATAGTTAAGTCTTATAAGGAAGAAATGAGCTGATTTTGTTTGTCTATCTACAATAACCCAAAGTTGCATCATTTCCACTTAAAGTCTTGGTAAACCAACCACAAAATTCATGGCTATGTCATCCTATTTCCATTTAAGCATATCCAAAGGCTGCAAATGCTTGCAGGCCTATAGTGTTTACCTTTCACCCTTTGACAAATGATACATTTACATACTCTGCTATTTCTCTTTTCATGCCATTCCACTAGAACTGTTTCCTAAGATCTCCATACATCTTGGTTGCTTCTCGATGTATAAAGTATCTAGACTTGTGAGCTTCTTCCAATATAAGCTATTGACTACACTATCCTTAGGAACACATATCCTGCTTTGAAACAATACTACATCATTCTCACTTTCACTATAACCCTGTACTTTCCTTTCTTTGATTTTTTGTCTATTCCTTTCATGAAATTCATCCTGAAACTGCTCCTCTTTAATTCTCTACCTCAGGACTGGTTGTAGCTTTAATCTATTCAATTGACATAATTTTCCTTAATCTCCCTTATTGCAAATTCAGTATCTCTAAACTCCTCTAGCAACCTGTACTCTTTGACCAACATTCCTAGATTTTATACTCAATGCATCTGCACTACATTAGCTTTTCCAAGGTGATACTTCAATTCACAATCATTGTCTTTTAAGAACTCTAACCACCTCCTCTACCTCATGTTCAACTCTTTTTGGTTAAATAAATATTTCAAACTTTTATGATCAATATACATTTCAATTGTCTCTACAAATAGGGAATGTCTCCAAATCTTTAGAGTAAAGACTACTGCAGCTAGTTCTAAATCATGAGTAGGATACCTTTCTTCATTTGGTCTTAGTTGCCTTGAAGCATAAGCAACTACTCTCCATTGTTGCATCAAAACACACTCTAATCTCCTCTTGGATGCATCACTGTATATAGTGTATTTCTCTTTAGGATTTGGTAAAATCAAAATAAGTGCAATAGTTAGTTTAGTTTTCAATTCTTCAAAGTTGCTTTAACACTTCTCATTCCATTCCCATCTAATTCCTTTCTTAATCAACATGGCTAAGGGTATTGCTATCTCAGAAAACCCCTGAATAAACATTTTATAGTATACGGCTAACCCAAGAAAACTTTTTACCTCGGTCATATTTGTTAGCACTTCTTATTTTAACACAACTTTTACCTTTTTAGGATCAATAGATGTCCACTATCCACTAACTACATGTCCCAAGAATACCACCTCTTTAAGCCATAATTCACACTTACTCAACTTGGCATACAATTGCTTATTTTTCAAAGTTTGTAGCACAATTTTCAAATGTTTTCATGTTTTTTTCATTCTTAGAATAAACTAGAATATCATCAATGAAGACAATGACAAACTTGCCAAGATAAGGACTAAACACCTTATTCATTGAATCCGTAAAGAGTGCTAGAGCATTAGTAACTCCAAATGGCATAACTACAAACTCATAATGACTATATCTAGATCTGAAAGTTGTCTTAGGTATGTCTTCAGCCTTAACTCTCACCTGATGATACCTTGATCTCAAATCAATCTTAGAAAACACTGTAACCCCTTGCAATTGATCTAGTAGGTCATCTATCATAGGCTGTGGATACTTGTTCTTGATGGTGACTTTATTTTGTTTCCTATAATCAATACATAATTTAAATGTGCCATCTTTCTTCTTAATAAACAATACAGGTGCCTCCATGGTGAACTACTTAGCCTTATATACTTTTTGTTAACAATTCCTCTAACTACTTCTTCAATTCTTTTTAATCAATTGGGACCATTTTATATGGTGTTTTAGAAATTGGTTATGTGCCTGGTAGTGTAACAATGGTGAATTCTACTTCCTTTTCTAAAGGTAAACTAGCTAAGTCTTTAAGAAAATCCTTTACCACTAGGGATTGACTCTAAGGTCTTATCTTCATTCTTCACTTCACTAAGCAGTACTAGATAGCCTTGACATCCCTACCTGATCATTTTCCTAGCTTGAAGTGCTGAAATGATCAAGAGATGATCAAGTGATGATCAAGTGATTGGGTTTTAGCTTAGTTTCACATCCTGCTACACTAGGTAAGGAAACTCTTTTGGTCTTATATTCCAAGACTGCTTGTTGCTCCCCAAGCCAGTCCTATTCCTAGTATAATGTCTATATTATTCATTGGAAGACATATTAAGTCTGGATAACTTAATCTACCTTGCACATAAAGCTCAACAGTTGTATGTGCATCACAGACAAGTATAGACTTTCCTGCTAGAGTTTCGACTATCATATTACATGGCATCCTTCTAACTTACAGACTAAGTCTTTGAAAACATGCAGTGGAATTGATTGTAGCTTTAGGTATCATGTTAGATGGTATTGATTAAACTCACTTTTTCTTACTCTTGAGTTAGACAAATTTTATCTTTACTCTCATTGGAATTCATTGTAGCTTTGGGTATCATGTTAGATGGTATTGATTAAACTCACTTTTTATTAATTTAGTGAATGAATTGATGGTGACCACTTAAAATTAGAAAAACTTAATTAATGTATGCAATTAAACTTAAGGTAAAATAGCATAGTGGATCAAAAGAGGATATAGCCTCGATTTTCACTTTGATTTTATATACATGGTGAATTGAATTTACATCAATTTTAGTGAGGCATATATCTCGGCCTCTCAACACATAAATGACTTATACAAAATTTCAAAACATAATTCTAGCTAAGCTCATATTCTACATTTTCTATGTTGTTTTCACACTTGCAGACCAACACTTAATACACTAGGAAATGCCTTTCACTCCCCATGTATGCTTTTGGATCCTTAATATCATACCAACTACTCTAATGATACCAATACTCAAACATATTGTCATAACCTAGAAAATACTCCACATAGCTCATACAAATGCCAAAATGTAACTCCACATAGATGATGCTAACTCCAGCCTTGATTAGTAGGTTCTACTGCTCAACAACTAATTCAATGAAATTTTATATATATGCATAAGTCATTTCCAATTTAGTGTTAATGTGTGTTCAGGTGTTCAAAAGCAGGTTGGGTGTTACAGATTTCATTTTTTCTTATGTGGATATGGTCAATAAGATGAATACCTAGCTGCTTTAGAAAGGGTTGAACGTGTCTTAGGATTGAAGGATGTGTATAGAAAT
This sequence comes from Quillaja saponaria, assembly GCA_029379385.1. Taxonomy (NCBI): domain Eukaryota; kingdom Viridiplantae; phylum Streptophyta; class Magnoliopsida; order Fabales; family Quillajaceae; genus Quillaja; species Quillaja saponaria. The sequence continues at coordinate 9,894,462 of CM055606.1, forward strand.
TATTTAGTAAAATCTTTAGCTTTTGAATTATATATGAAAAGTTATGTTAAGATTTATAGTGAATGCAGACCAAATAAATCATAGGATAGGAAGGGAGGGAAGGAGAGAGGAGAGGGATGGGGGAAGAGAGGAGAGTAAACATATATATATATATTTTTTTTGTCTAATAACATTATCTTAGTTTCACATTTACTTTCTTTTGAAGTAGATTGTTTTTATAAATATAATTTTTTTTCTTTTTTTTATACGGTAAGAAAGAGCTTAAGGGTCTATCTCGGAGTTTACAGGGGGATATGAGGAGCGTAAATGGAAGGATGGGAGGAGAGAGAAGGGACAGGGGGAGAATAGAGTGCAGAGAAGTGGTTTGCTGAAAAAGAATGTCATTTTTTAATTTATTTTTATAATTATGGTTCTTCACTTGTATTAGAAACAGAATAAAGTTCTACTGTTAGAATTTATAATTCATAATGGAACAAACCGAGGGCTTTGAGCTGGACTTGAAACATGCTTACCTAAATATAGTTATGATGCTTCCTTATATGGATTTTTTGTCAAATGGGTCTAGATTCCAAAACTTAATGCTACAAAGAGTAATAAAAAATAAAAATAATAAAAAAAAAAATAAAAAAAAAAAAACTAATTTGCCAATATAGATGAAGTTTAGAAACCAGACTTTGAAAATCCGATCTCTCCTTCCCAATCAGCCAACTTCATGCCACATTTGTCTTACTTCTTTCCATGTGAAATTGAATTTACAAAATTTGGTTTCTCCTTTGTCCATTTGCTTGGACCATTACTTGACATTAACATTGCAAGGCTTGCTTCATGCATGTAGTTTCAGCTTTTGAAAGATTGAATCCATGCAAAAGCTTTAAAATTCAAGTATGAATTTTTTGTTATCTTCAAGTACCAATTTTAATTTTAATTTTTAATTGAGTCATATTTATTATTTTTAAGTGTTAGTATTTTTTAGGTTATAACTTTTTTTTTTTAGTTAGAATTAAAGAATTTATTAATTTAATGAATAAAATAATTAAAATATTTATAATAATTTGATTCAATTTTAAATTTATTGTAAAGTTTTTTGTAACTCGATTGATTATTATCTTAAATATTAAAATTATTACTTAAATACTTCAACTTTGTGTCTCAGTAGAGAAATAATTGTTTGTACAATTAAATTATCATTTCAACAGTGAAATTCTATTATTTGAACGATTTAACTATATTTTCTAGTCTTTGGCTCATATGATTAATTTCACACTTTAGTCTTTCAATATAACATCAGCTATTTTGTCTTGCCTTAAAAGAGCTTTTCGGAATGACAACTTGTATAACCTACAAAATGATTCCATCTCGTACCTTATATCTCATCATCTAATGTACTCAGGTTCTCTTGTCCAAACTACCCAATTTTCTTGTGGAAGCATTAGTAACTGGCTGACCATTATATGATTGGCAATACTCTGACTATTCGTAGAATATATAGAAATGCATTCAAACTCTTTTTTCAATCCATACCATGTGACCTCATTTGAATCAGTATACTTGTCCGTACGATGAAGGCACTGTCTTGGCATTGATGACTCAGGTCAGGGTCTAATTGAAGATTTGTGACCACCATGACATGCATGACAACTACAATGTGAGTAGGGTTGTCTCGGCATTTTTTTTCTTGTTAACGGGTGTGAGTTTTTCGTAAGAAATAGCTGTTTGATGTTTTCAAATCTTCTTATTTTCAAATTCTTTATATAAGCTAATATTTTTTGTTATCGTCATCATAATGTCACTTCAACATATACTGAAATAATGAAAGATTATATACATGGGTGTAAAGTAATGTTAGAATTTCTGTTAATATGTAAAGTAATATCAACACATTCATTTACTGTTGAAACGCTTTATATAGTTAAAATGCATGACAAGTAGTCATTTCATGAAAAATTATGTGCTTGATTATAAAGTAATGCTAGCATGTTCGTTTATTAAGAAAATAGTTGAAGATTTAAGTAATAAATTTAGTATTTTAGATAATAATTATTAGTGGACAATTTTTTTTTTAATTGATAAATTCCACCTTGAAGTGGTGGGGGGTTTAGTAGACGCCTACCTGTTTATTAATATAAATTTTTTTTTATAAGAGATAGAGGACATAATGCCTAAACCTCGGATTATCAAAAACTGGAAACAAACTTCAAGTTTATAAGCAAAACTAAATTAAAGAAACACTAAATTAAAATATAATTAGGAAGACTCTTTCTATTACAAGCAACACTAAATTAAAGAGCCACTAAATTAAAACTAAAACAGGAAAGACTTTCCCTTTACAAGCAATATTAAATTAAAACTTAAATAGGGAAGACTTAAGTCCTTTAGCCTAGTTGGTTCTACAAAATTGTCCTCATGTACCACAAGGGTGTGGTCTCCTCCTTCTTTCCGAGTTCCTCTTAGGTTCAATATCTGTTTGATCACCGGGGTCTTCAGCTTCAAGTATTTCATCATCATTAACAAGTCCTTTGGCTGCTTGAGTACCTGTACCCGTACCCGGGTCATATGAGGCTAGTGTACTTTGATAATGAAAGTATAGCACCTGTAGTATGGGTGAGTTAAACAACTTGGGTAATGGGTATGCAAACTTCGACATAAACGGCTAATAAACATCTAAAGTGCTAGTCACATATGGAAGTAGAGATATATGTGGTGGTGACGAAATATACATAGTTGATCGTCCAACATTGGCATTGACACGTTCATAAGACGTTGACAGTCCTATGACCTCAGTCCTAGTGCGCCTGTGACTATAATAATATTTTATGCTGTCGAATGATCAGAATAGGATGGAGCAAGAAGAGTTGCATGAAGAAGACCATATGGTGTCAGATATCTCCTACTGATCCATTCATACTACTTTCTATACAGGATATAAACTTCAAACAAAAGGCCTTATCTCATCTGTAATGTATGGCATAAATATAAACTTCAAATAAAAGACAATGTCAATGTTTTCTTAAATAAAACATCATAACAAACAACATGAATATCTCTTTATACCAATACACGAAATTTTGGGCAATATTATTATCTGGAACACAACTCTCAGCTTGCAAGTAATTAAAAAATCAATTACAGGTTATCAATGCTCTCATAATATAATAAAAGACATGAAACCAATAAATTAACGTACCTCGTGCCTAAAGGAAAATTATGATCCCAATCAATATTTTCTAACCTCTTCAGCGCGATAAACTATATTATCTCCCATGCCCATACTTGTAGTAATATTATAAGTATGGTAATTTCTGAAGCATTTGGGTGAGTGGCATGACACATCTCCCTATACAATTATCCTAGTGTCACACTGCCCCAGTTGTACTATTCGGCAATATCCAGCTTTTCTAATTGAGATAAGAAACAAATGTGCACATGGGTACTCCGTCTTAGTGGCGAATAACATTCCAACCAAAAATGTATATCTCTTTCAAAGGGCACAACCCCCAACAGTCGCTCCCACTCACTTTCATGTTGCCATGAACTACAATCGTGGCTTTTTTGTGAGACAGATGAAATGTGAGTTTTAGGTCTTTATTGCTTGACTAAAGCTTGTCACAAGGTACCAATCCAGCTAAATGAACCTTACCCTCATCACACCATAAAAACCTATCAGAGCCACATATTCCTATATACAAGAATCAATCTTAGCAATATGATCTCGCACCAACACCTCCTTCCGATGACATTTCAGGTTATGTAGCAGGTTCTAAAATTATATAAAATCTTAGTAAAAATTATTTCTATAACAAAAAGAAATTGACAATTTGAAGGTAGTCTATTTAGTTATTTACAGACCTGTGGATCCTCAAAGATTCTAACAGATAGATGATTATAGTGATGGTAAAGAACTGAACGGTCTACTAGGGCAATGGGATCCATGAATCTGTATAACAAAAAATAAATCAATTACAATGTTAATATGCATACACGATAATGAATGGTATCATAAACAAACAATCATAGTACGCAAACTACTAGTCAAATAATGTTATAGTTTTATATTATAATGAAAGACTTAGGTAATTTTTTTAATTGATAAATTCAACCTTGAAGTAGTGGAGGATTTGGTAGAACCCCGCCTATTTATTAATATAATTCTGTTTTTTTTTTTTTACAAGAAATAAGGGGGACATAATGCCTAAACCCCATACAATCAAAAACTGGAAACAAACTTCCAGTTTACATGCAAAACTAAATCAAAACATAAATAGGAAAGACTCTTCTCTTTACAAGAAACACTAAATTAAAACATAAATATGGAAGACTGTTTTCTTTACACTAAGGTAAAGAATACGATCGGGGAAGTTGTAGTTTAATATTGTGCATTGTTAGGATATCTTTTACAATTGTGTCCCTCCTACCTATATAAATCGCACCTTTGTGGCCTGGTGGACTCTCTAATGTCCATCTCATTATGAATGTGCAAAGTTTTCAGCCTACCCTTTTTTCCATTTTGGACATGTCAAGAAGCGTGTCGGGGAACCTATATTTTGGCCAATAATCATTATATATAATTAAGTTGAATTATGGAGTGTATACTAAGCTCTTGATTTCATAGATTACACCATTCCCCGATAAACTCGTTATAGTTCAAGTGTATATTTGTTTAAGAGTCTATAACATGCGAGCTTGAGATCATGTATTATTGGAACTTGTTGCATGAGCAATTTCTTTCATTTAAAAGCATAGCGTGCCAGTTGCCTCCCTATTAGGATTGCCACCCATGGTATTGCATCTTTATTTCAAGTTTCTCAAACTGGTATGAAACTGTGCTAACTCATGTCTGCTTGCCCTCTCTGTCCAATTTTAGATTTTCTCTATCGTATCGGATAATGTATTGATTGCTACCATGCAGCTAACCATTAATCTCTGCCCAATGTTTCACGAAATAGTGAACACAACGATAAAATGTCAACTGCACCAGCACAGTGATCCGAGAGTTGATTTAACTCCCGTTAATGACCTTACTTGCACTTGTTATTGGATCAACCTAGTGCTATTAGCCGTGAAACTGGCAGGTTTGAGTTTTATGTAAATTTTGCTGTTTAGCTCATTAGAAAGTAGATGAAAATTAGCACGACAAAGAATTTCTTTTTGAACTTGTGCATTTCTTGTTTATCTTGGTTAAATTAAAATATTGTCAATGGAATTCTTACATTAATGCTAGTTTTTCACTGCATATTTTGGATTTTTTTTCTGTGTCCATTTCTCTATGTTACCAAGGAAAAGAATGCCAGTTTTATGGATTTATGCTTATTTAAATCAATTATTTTTTTGGAAGAAGCTTAATATTGTAATCCAGCCTTATTAAATTAAGTATCCTATCTGTGTCTGCAAAACACAAATTTAGAAAAATGCTATCTGTGTCTGCAATTAGATTTTTTGCATCCAAAATTTTGCAGACCCTGATAGTGAGAAAAATAAATACAAAAAAGAAGGCGCTAAAACTTGAAACGTAAACTTCGAAATTTCCTTTTTTGTGCTATATTCCGTGAATTCATCTGAATCTGTTTTTATCATCTTCTTCTTCTAAGACAGATACAGATAACACACATTGATGCCATTTTCATCACCAATTATTAACATTTGTTATTAATGTTGTTGTGTTTGCAATGTGGCAAACTCAAATATTGTGAATTGTCACCAATTTTAGTTAAATTTTTTTGCTTTAGCAATATCTTTAATTGCTTCTTCTGTAGTGCAGACACAATTAATAAAATTTTACTTTTTTAAAATATCCTTGTTTACTGCATCTACTACTTATATACCCGAGTCTGTAATGGTAGATGTAGAAAATCTATCTAGTTTAATGCTAGATCGTGGCTCTTTCTCCTTATTCCTCTTCTTTTTCCACCATTGTAGTTTTACTCCCCTTCTACCATAACACTCCATTCGAGGACCTTTCGTCGCAGTCCATTGAGTCTTCACCAGCTTCAGATCTAGGGGAGCCACTGTAACATCCTCTAAATTAATACCTAAATTAATTATAGGATAAGTAATTATCTTAGGAGCTAAATAGGATTTAAAATTTAGTATCATAATCATACACATTATTCTATATATTGGAATAGTACATGTACGTATAAAATATATATAAGATACATATTGTATAGAAATAACATATATATATATATATATATATAAATACATATAAATATGTGTACGTATGTACATACATATACGTATGAATAAACAAGGGAAAGTGAAACACGTGCATAAATAGGAAGACATGGACTAGTGTAGGCATTGGAACAAGAATGGAAAATTGTTACATGGTGGCGTTGGAAGAAGAAGGAAAAATAATAAAATATAGGCTACTTGCTAGAAAAGAAAATGTGAGAAATTAGGTGTAAGAAGAAGATTAAGTGTGGCAATTTGTAATAAATAAAGAGGGTCTATGTGTAAGGAATAGAATAAGTGTGACAATTGGCAATTAATGAAGGGACTTAGGTGTAAGAAGGAAAGTAAGTATGTCAACTTGAAATTAATAAAGGGGCTTAGTTGTAAGAAGGGGGAAAAAGGTGGAAAGGTTGCAATAATTAAGGGGGCATGTGGAAGAAAGGTAAGACATAAGGTGGAAAGTAATAATTAACATAGAAAGGTGGCTAGACAAGTAGAAGACAAAGAGAACATTAAGTGTCCATGAAATAATTAAGTAGGGCATGTTTAACGAATTAAGGGAATAAGGTGTCATGAAATGATTAAGTAGGACATGTGTAGAGACCTAAGGAAACAAAGTGTACATGAAATGATTATAGTGAATATATATAGAGATTAAGGAAACAAGGTGTACATGGTATGATTTACAAGACATGTTTAATGATTTAAGGTAACCAGGTTGCCTACTAATGATGAAAGAATCTAAAACTAGGGAATAGGAGGAAGACAAGTGTTAGGAAGAAAATGCACATGTTAATTTAGAGAATAACAAATGAAAGGTTGTAATTTTAGAGAACTAAATGGTAAAATAGGAAAAGAAACTTTCTCCTAAATCTAAGCCTTGGCTGTGCACTACAAATAGGAGGGGGGAGGTGACCAAAAATGCATAGGCAAGTTAAGTTTGCACTAAAGTGAGAAAAAGTGAGAAATTAAAGGAGGAAAGGGTAGACTAAAAACTAAGAGGAAGAAAAAGAGGACCGTGAGCTAGGGAAAGAAAAGGAAAATCGAGAACTAGGAGGAAGAGGAAAACCAAGAAGGAAAGAAGGCATAAAAAAAAGGGAAACATGGAAAAAAAAACCAAAATGAAGTTTACTAGGCAAGTATTCATGCATTCCTTTGTTTTATTTTATCTTTGCCTTGAAAAGTCATCTCTTTATTACTCTTATACTCTTTCAATGTGAAAGCATGCATGAATCCCTTTTGGAAAACTTATAGGAAATGAGAAAAAAGATAAAATTGTTCTAGTAACTTGTCTTGAGTTCATGTTGGCCAAAGTTCACCAAGTATCCCAAAGAAAGGATTCTCAAAACATACTAGGGATCCTACTATCAAGAGGTCGTACCATGTATATGAGAGCTTGGTATCCATGGTTACATCAAAGTCCTTGTAAGGCATGGCTCGGGTTTGCATGAATTAGTCAAGAAAATTACTAAGGAGTGGAAATTGAGGAAAAAGGCTAAATTGCATTGCATATTCCTATATTTTAAAACTACCATCAAGAATCATTTGTTGCTTATGTATGGATGCTTGTTAAGGTTCGACTCGCTTTTCTAAATCTTAATGTGCAGATTGATTAGTGCCATGGATATGTATTGTTCTCCCTTGTATGAAGGCGTGGTCTATGTAACGGGAAAAGAGGGTAAGTAGTGGACTATTGGTATGAAGAAAGTGGATTTTGGTATAGTGGCCGTAGGTTCTAGGAATAGAAATGGACAATTTTGTGATAGCCTTAATATATAATTATGTAGTTAGTTTTAACTTAGGCCTAGTGTCTAAGAAGAGTCTAGTAAATATATGTAAAAGCTCTTCTTTGGTTAAAACCATGTATGTAAATAAGTAGGTAAGTAAATGGATGTACTATGACTTTGTAACCCTTATGTTCAATTCAGCTAGGCAATTTCTTAAGAGAAAGAAATAGTTAATTAACTAAAGGACAAATGAAACAAATGGTAAAATGCAAAATAGGATGAATTGGACAAGGAATATAGTACCAAAAGGTCAAATGATAAATTAGATAAGAAAAACCAATAGTCGGCCAAGTAATCTACTAGATGTATAATTCCCTAAAGATATGTAAGAAAGTTAACCAATTAGGATGTTCACTTGGAATAAGCAAGATAAAAGAAAAATAAATAAAAGCATGATTCGGTTTTAGAAAGAAAAGAAAGAATTTTGGTGTGACCTTAGTTATTAAGCAATTAAGGCACTAACTAAATTAAGTAAAGGATTAAGGAAGTAGGGTGTTACAGCTACCACTACAGGTATGTTCTGTATATATATATATATATATTCTGTGTTTTGTATTATTAGGTAGTTATATATGTAGATCTATATAGATCTAAAAGTTTATTACTTGAACACATTACCTACTCACACAATGATAAATTAATGTGTAGTCATGTATAGATTAGTATATATGAGAGATGGAATGTTGGTATTGTATTGTTAGATATGATTTAGGTAGGGGATGAATTGAAATCATGGTGTCTAGCTAGTTAGTACTAATTGTTGAAATTTAAGTAAAAACATAATTAGCTAGTGCCTATCTTGTCCAAACTCTTATATATTAATTAGATATATAATTTCTCAAGTGTTAATTAGCTTTTCCTTAAATAAATACTAATGAGTTTAACTCTAATTAAAGATCCAAATTAATGCCTTAAAATCATGAAAATAGTTTTACTCATGTCTTAACCTTAACAATATTAATTTAATTAAGTCCAATAAAAGATCCAAACACCTAGATACGTTAATTTAATCATATATTTATATATATATATATATATTCTATTTAACTAATCTAACAAAATTTTTGAACATAATAAAAAAAGGAAAGCCCCAATAAACAATAAACTTCTAAACTTAATTAAACAATACCTTCTAAATAATAGTCCATGCACACATAATCCTATAAGTAACTAAGCTTTGAAGAAATTATTTTAGCAATTTACATAACTAATTATTAGTATTCCCTTATAAATAATTATTACCTTCAATTATAACCATGATCCAATTATTATACATTGACAGAAAGGCTTATTACATACATATTTGAATGTATTCACAAGAAGACTTATTTCATACGTATTTCAATTATATTGCATATTCTATTATTGCAAGTTCCTAACTTTGGATACTCAGTTATTTGAATTTGAAAATTTTTTTTATTAGGAAAGTTAGAGGGGTAATCACGAATCTAGTGATTTATGCAACCACATTTGAATATTTACTCAATTGCATTATCTGCAATAGCTTTGGAAATGACATTGAACTTTGTATGCCCAAATTACAATTTGGACCCGAAGATCCCAATCTAGAAGCTGCAAAGTTTTATAAGATGTTGGTAATTGTAGATGATCTAAGATAGGCAGGGTGTAAAGAAACCATCCTTTTAGCCATGACTCAATTGTTGAACTTGCAAGTCAAAATTTAATGTTTTGGAGAATTGTTACAATAGATTCATCTAAATCATTAAGGGTATTCTACCGAAGCATAAGAAGTTACTAAGATCTTTCTACAAGTTTACGAAGTTAGTGAAGGAGTTAGAACTTGGATATGACAAGATTGATTTTTGTCCAAAACAGTGCTAGTTGTATTACGATGATTCCAAGTGCATGATTGCTTATGATGTTTGTAAAGAGCCCCTTTTCAATGTGACCCTCATTTCCACATTTAAAACAATTATTGGTACCCATTTGACATGGCCTACCAATACGAAGTCTCCCACATTTGTTACACGATCCTTCCTCCCTTAGTTGATCCCCCTACTTGTTTTCCTTTATTTGACAAATAAGGTGGCTTCCTAATTCCGGCTCTAACTCCCGGTTTGTTACCCTTATTCCTTTCCATTTCCTTAAACCTCTTAGATTTCTCATATCTCCTCTTCCTTTCCAATTCTTCATCCTTACATATTCTCTCCGCAATCTTACTTTTCCTTACTAACTGGGCAAAGTTTTCTATTTCTAAGGTTGCTATCTTACCCTTCACGTTCAAATTTAACCCTCGTTGGAACTTATCGGCCTTCCACCTATCATCGTAATGGGTTTGAAGGTAGGAAAAGAACTTAGATAGTTCTTCAAACTTATGCTCATACTCGGTTACACTCATATTCCCCTGTTTAAGTTGATTAAACTTAGCTTTAAGATCATGCTTAATACTATTGGGAAAGTACTTCCTATAGAAAGCTTCCTTAAAATTCCTCCAGTTCACTTCTACCCCTCTTGCCGTGAGTAACCTTTTCATACTTTGCCATCAATATTCAGCTTCACCCTCTAACATATATACTGGTAGCACTAACTTATTGTTCTCTTCACATCCTATTACTTTGAAAGTCTTTTCTAGTTGATGCATCTACCTCTCAACTATGGTATAGTCACAACTTCTTAAAAAACTAGGTAGGTTAGCTCTCCTAAAATAATCCATCAACTCCCCAACTTCCCTCGGTCTAGGTCCTTGCATTCGAGGCTCAACATCCTCTCCTACAATATTCATTCGTGCCACAGCATTAATAGCAACATTGGTAGCTGCCATTGCAGCTTCTATAGCCGTATTTTGGGTATCTACCTATTCTATCATTACTTTCGATACGTCCACCAATGTATTGAGTATGCCTTCCAGGAGCTCGTTTTGGGATCTTTTCTTAGGAGCCATCCTAGAATGCACACACAATTACACCTTTTAGTTTCATTCCTAGAATGAAGTATCCTATCATCCTAGTATGTCATTTTCCTTTTTACTATACACGCATGTTATGTTTCCTTCCTTTTACTGTGCATGCCATGTTCCTTTCTTTCTACTATGCATGTCATGTTCCTTTCCTTCTATTCTGCTTGCAATATTTAACATTTGCTTTATTTTCCTTTTCACATGCCATATTTAGCATGTCCTTTCCTTTCCTTTCCTCTTTACATGCCATAATTAGCATGTCCTTTCCTTTCCTTGTCATGTAGCACTAAATACTTCCTTTCCTCATCACATGCATATATATGAAACACATGAACATATATATATGCAAAACATGTAGCATAAAGCACCTTGTCATATCAACAATTCATAAACAATACTTCATGTAGTAGGCAAACAATAGGCAACCAATATGCATAACATCAAACAAGGAATACAACCAAACCTTTGGAGATAGTATTGTGTATGAAATCGTGGAAAATTGTCCTAGACTTCCTTATCCCACCTTTTGCCCAAACCGTTGCTCTGATAGCATAAATGTAACACCTTACTTCATTAATCCTATACTTAATGTAATTAGTATCTTGATGCCTAAATTAATTGGTAATTACACCTTAATTACCCAAGAGATTTAAGCTATCCTTTTATACCTTTAATTCTTGAACTGCCCTAGATAATTTCTACACCAAAATTTTTCTTCTTATTTTTTTCTTTTTATTCTGGTATGGCCAAATTCATTAAATCAATTTACGAAGTTCCTTCCATCTTCTCCCTTGGCCTAATCCAACTATTCTTGATTAAGTAATATACCTCTCATATACATGGTACGACCTCTCAATAGTAGGATCCATACTATGTTTTGAGCATCCTTTCTTCGGGATACTTTGTGAACTTCGGCCAACATGACTTAAAGACAAGTTACTAGAAAAGTTTTATCTTTTTCCTCATTTCTTATAAGTTTCCCAAAAGGGATTCATGCATACTTTCACATTGAAAGAGTATAAGAGTAGCAAAAGATATGACTTTTCAAGGCAAAGATAAAATAAAACAAAGGAATGCATGAATACTTGCCTAGTGAACTTAGTTTTGGTTTTCTTTCCTTGTTTCCCTTTTTTTTTTTCATGCCTCCTTTCCTTCTTGGTTTTCCTCTTCCTCCTAGCTCTCGATTTTCCTTTTCTTTCCCTAGCTCACGGTCCTCCTTTTCTTCCTCTTAGTTTTTGGTCTGCCTTTTCCTCCTTTAATTTCTCGCTCTCTCTCGCTCTCTCACTTTTTCTCACTTTAGTGCACACTTACCTTCCCTATGCATTTTCGGTCACCTCCCTCCTCTTGTTTGCAGTGCACGGCCAAGGCTTGGATTGAGGAGAAAGTTTTGTTTCCTATTTTACCTTCTTAGTTCTCTAAAATTACAACTTTCCATTTGTCATTCTCCAAATTAACATGTGCATTTTCTTCCTAACACCTGTCTTCCTCCTATTTCCTAGTTTTAGATACGTTCATCATTAGTAAGCCACCTGGTTACCTTAAATCTATAAACATGTCTTGTTAATCATTCCATGTACACCTTATTTCCTTAAATCTCTATACATATCCACTATAATCATTTTATGTACACTTTGTTTCTTTAAGTCTCTACACATGTCTTACTTAATCATTTTATGGATATCTTGTTTCATTAATTCCTTACACATGCCATACTTAATCATTTCATGGACACCTAATGTTCTACTTGTCTAGCTACCTTTCCATGTTAATTATTACTTTCCACCTTATGTCTTGCCTTTCTTCCACATTCCCCCTTAATTATTACAACCTTTCCATCCTTTTTCCTCCTTCTTACATCTAAGCTCCTTCATTAATTACAAGTTGACATACTTATTCTCCTTCTTACACCTAAATCCCTTCATTAATTGTAAATTTCCATACTAATTCTCCTTCTTACACCTAAGTCCCTTCATTAATTGCAAATTGGTATACTTATTCTCTTCCTTACACATAGACCCCTTTATTTATTACAAATTACCACACTTAATCTTCTTCTTACACCTAATTTCTCACGTTTTCTTTTCTAGTAAGTAGCTTATCTTTTATTATTTTCCCTTCTTCTTTCTACGCCACCATGTAACATTTTTCCATCCTTGTTCCAATCCGTACATTTGTCCATGCCTTCCTATTCATGCACATGTTTCACTTTCCCTTGTTTATTCGTACGTATATGTATGTACATATGTACACGTATTTATTTGTATTTTTATATGTACATACTATTCTTATATTAATATGTATCCTATATGTATCTTATACATGGAATAATGTGTATGATCTTGATACTAAATTTTAAATCCTATTTAGCTCTTAAGATAACTACTTATCTTATAATTAATTTAGAGGATATTACATTGGCTGCCTTCCTGTCTGGTGCCCCAGCACCCTAGCCTGGATGAATTGTTGCACGATTTTTGGTTTTATGGCGCCCTTTTTCCACAGCCATGGCACCCGACGCATAAGAAATCCTTGTTTGACTCTAATTTGACTTCAAAGGGGTTTCCTTTAAGCATTAAACCTTCAAAACATATATACTAAGTTTAGAATCATTGAAATTCATAAATAAAGGCGAAATCCTAAGCATACTCAACTAAGATTCAATGTCTTAAAACAAATGACTCAACTAAGCAACAATCAAACTAAAACTCAATAACATAGCAAATAATATCAATACAAAGGACATGTAATAAGTCTATTTCATAAACTTATCACAATAGCTCTAAAAATTTTAAATTTGAAAAGGTGTCAAGTTGGCAGTGAGGCGCCGAGGTATAGATGCCGCGGTGACAACCTCTCTAGATAATATTTTAAAAGCATTTAGTTAACAAAGCGTAACGTAAGGGTGTTAGGCATCGAGGCATCGAGGCTTCGAGCTTTCTGAGTTCTGTTTGATTTTGGGCATTTTTCTTGGTGTTGCGATGCTTGCTTTTAAGAGGTTGTGAAGCAGATTTCTTTGAGTTATTTATGTTTTTAAGTAGACAAGTGGGCATTGTAGCTTTAGCTTTGTGAAGTCGTGGTGTCGAGTGCACTAACTTACTTACCTTTAGGTAGAGGCATAGGCATTGGTATGTTAGGCACCTTGAAACGATGCCTTCTGACTTTAGTTTCTTCTTGTTCTCTGGTATATACAATATAATAGACAGAGCTGAGTGAGAACTTATCACTAAGAACTTAAAAAACAAAAAAGGTTAAAGAAAGGAAAAAATTTAGAAACTTGGATTGCTTCCTAAGAAGCGCTTGCTTTAAAGTTCTCAGCTTGATTTAGTCATGCTCAGTCGATGTTAACTAAATAGAATAAGGTCTTGTGCTGATCAAATTTGCTTGCCCAATAATATTTGAGCCTTTGCCTATTCACCTTGAATGGACATCTGGATTACTGGTGGCTACCTCAATGGTGCCATAAGGAAACACTTGTACAATAGTGAATGGTTTAAACCACCTTGATTTGAGCTTCCTGGAAATAATTTCAAGAGGGAATTGTGAAGTAAGACTATGTTGACCTGGATCAAAAAGGCAATCAACAATCTTCTTGTCATACCATCTTTTGGTCTTCTCCTTATAAAGTTTGGCATTTTTGTAGGCTTGAAGCCGGAACTCATCTATCTCATTCCTTTGAAAAAGTCTCTTCTCAGTGGTTGCTTGGAGAGCAAAGTTTAGCATTTGGATGACCCAATATTCATTATGTTGTAGCTCACCGGTAAGTGACATGCTTTGCAAAAGACTAGTCGAAATGGAGACATGCTTACGGGAGTTTTATAGGTTGTGTTGTATGCCCATAATAAGTCATCTAATCTCTTGAACTAATCCTTTTTTGATTAACATACCTTATTGTCCAAGATCCTCTTGATTTCTTGGTTAGAAACCTCAGCTTGGCCACTTGATTGTAATGATAGGCTAAGGTAACAGTGTGAGTGACACCGTATTTGGCAAGTAGTGCCCCCACTTGTTTGTGGCAAAAGTGGGAAACTGTGTCACTAATGAAGGCTCGGGGGTACCAAAATGGGTGACGGTGCTCTTCTTTAGAAAATTCATTATGACTTTGGAGTCTTTAGTTGGCAAGGCAATGACTTCAACCCACTTTGAGACATAGCTAATGACAATGAAGATATATCAATTGTTGTATGAGGATATGAATGGACCCTAGAATTCAATTCCCCATACATCAAATATCTCTACTTCAAGGATGTTTTTGAGTGGTATCTCATGTCTTTGAAATATACTACCCATTCTTTGGCACCTATCATATTTTGAAACAAAATTATTAGTGGCCTTAAATATTGTAGGCAAATAAAAACCTAAATGGAGTACTTTTGTGATAGTACAATCCTTTCCAAAATGTCAACCATAGTTTGAAGAATGGCAATACTAAAGTATGCTTTCAGCTTCCTCTTTTAGAACATACCTTATAAGAATCTGATCAGTACATTTCATAAACAAAAAGGGGTCATCCCTTACATAATATTTAGCATCATGTAAAAACTTTGTCTTTTTCTGGAAAATTAGTTCAGGTGGAAAAGCCTTACAAACTATGTAATTGACAAAATTAGCATACTTGATAAGTTTTTAAATTAGACTTATTTCATATTCTTTTGATTAATATTATTAGCTATTGATAACTTTATAAAAAGAGTTATTTCACTACACTTTTAATTCTTATTTTATGCTAAATCCTAGGGTTTAGAGTTATAATGTTAGTCAAATTAAGTGTTTTAGTTATTTTATGTTATTTAGGAGTTCTGAGGGTTTTCAATATGATTAGGAATAGTTTTATGTTTTTGTTGTTTAATTTGTTTTAGGTGTTTGTACAGTGTCCTAGTTTACATAAAAAAGAAAGAATATTTGAAGGCAGTGCCAAGGAAGATAGCACCACGGTGCTACAAGGGAAAATTGATAGATTAAGTAGAGAGACCAGCATCGTGGAGTGATAAAGCATGAGCCACAACACCAGTAAAATCAAGAATTGTACAAACTAGCTAAAGAGCTTTGCGCCGCGGCACTTATCACTACACACCACGAGGCCCCCAATTTAAGTTGCCTAGAAATTAGATAGTAGAATGAAGCCGCGGCTACAAATTAGAAAGACGACTTCGCTAATAACCCTAGAGGATGGCGCCGCTGGGCCTATCAACATGAAATGACAACGTGATATGTTGTAATCTGAGTAAGACTGTGCAGAAGCTTTAGTGCCGCAAAGCCATAGAGTACCACACTGAGGCGCCATTACATGTTTTAGAGGAATCCTAATTTAATTGAACTAGGATCAAAAGGTTTATAAAATGAGGTAAAGGCTGGAGTCTGAGAATATACCAAAGCTCGTGATAGAGAGTACCTAAGGAGCTAGAAGAGACCCGGAGCTATGACAACTTTTAGTCTTCTACTCCCTTCTTGTTTTTTTCTATTGACTTGTAATGGCCATGTCTTTTATATTTGTGTTTTCTATAGTTAGTATAAAGTAGTCATTTTCTGGGGTTACGATTGAACTCACATGTAACCCATGTAGCTTTAGTTTTAATTTAATTCATGTTTTAGTTTTAATATTTGTGTTACCTTATTCTTAATGCTTTTAGTTGATGAGAAAATTTGGGATTGACTTGGAAGAGTCAATTTCGGGATTAGCCTTAGGCAATATAACTTGAGTTTGGATTGTTCATCTAAATTGGATAATCAGATTTGTTGAAGAGGTAGGACTATACTTTTTAACTATAAGTAACCAGGGAGATTGGCTTTTAATGAGTTTATCTTAGGAGAATTCTCATAGGATTATAGGGAATTAGACTAAAGGAAATATTTGATTGCTAGACATAGGAATATATTAGTAATTGATTAAGAAATATGGGTTAATATTTAAACTATTACATGAATTGAATTAAGTTAAAGTTAATTAGGTGTAGTGTACCGGATATTGTGAACTTAGGTGTTAGTTATAATCTTTTTATAATTTGCTAGATAACTTTTGAATTCACATTGGCTTGATTAGAATTAGGCTACCTAGTATTGATACTTAGCTTAGTAAGTAATTTATTTCTTGTGGGAACGATCTCTATTTCATCTATATTATTTATGGATGATACGTACACTTGCGTAGGTAAAATTTGTATCAAGTTTTTACACTATTGCCTGAGAGTATATTTTATTAGTTAATAATAATATAAGTTTACATGATTCTAACTCAAGTTCTTACTTTTAATTTCAGGTGCTATTGATAGTGAATGCACCTCGAGACTTAGAACTATTGCTATACGATCCCGAGATCGAACGAACAGCTCAGAAGCTAAGGAAAAACAAAGTTTTAAAACATTATTGTGCAATGGATGATGCTCAACAAGCACAAGAAAACAAGGCTTTAAGGGATTATACTATCCCTCTTGTGCTAGGCCTCTACTCTAGCATACAAAAACTAATTATTGCTGCTAATGACTTTCAGATTAACCGGGCACACTCCAGATGATCCAATAATCTGCATAGTTTGGAGGATTACCTAATGATGACCCCTATGCTCATCTAGTCACATTCCTAATATTGTGTGACACATTCAAATACAATGGCTTCTCTAATGATGCATTCCTCCTCAGGCCTTTTCCTTTTTCTCTCCGAGATAAGGCTAAAAGTTGGTTGTATTCAGTATCTAAGAGACCCTCTTAAAGCCTCTATAATTTCACACGCTATTAGATAAGATGAAGAATTTATGGAGTGTATAAAATTATTGGATGCAACACCACACATGCTGAAACCGAATCCCAGATTCAAAGATCTAGATTTACCACTATCCATTCCATCGAGATCAACGCCATCAATTGAAAAGCCTTCTACCTTAGAGCTTAAACTATTGCTTAATCACCTAAGATATGTTTTTCCTATTTCTACGTCTATGCCTATTATTATTTTTGCTTAATCACCTAGGATTGACAATAGATGAAATTAAGAGTATAAGCCCTTCCTTTTGCATGCATAATATCTTCACAGAGGATAATCATAAAGCTACAATAGAGCATCAATGGAGGCTTAATCCCGTAATGAAAGAGATGGTGAAAAGGAAATTATTAAGTGGCTGGATGCTGGAATTATGTATCTGTTAGAGTATAAATATAGGCATCTTAATTAGTGGGTCAAATTTCCTTATTTATAGTTTCCTTATTTCTGTGTAATTTCTATTACGTATTTGGTTAATATTTAGTCTAGGTTCACTATGTTAGGTTAAACACTTTAGCTTATAAATAGAGGCTCCCTCTTGTATATTTAAAATCATCTGAATATACATTCTTCTTATATTTAACATGGTATCAGAGTTTAGGTAAAAAAAACCCTAATTTTTATTTTCCCCTTAAAAAAAATCCTAATTTTTATTTTCCGTTGTGTTTTATTCCAGCGTGTCTTTCTATTATTGCGTTTCATTCCAGCAGTATGATTATTGTTCATCGGGGGTATTGTTCATCGGTATGTCTACCTTTGAAAAATCTGAAATCGATATGTCAAAACCTAGTACTTTTACCTCTTTGTTTTTTGGATCCCTTGTTATTACTACAGCTAACATTGTTCAATCAGCCAATTCACTTGAAGTTTCACCATCTAAAGACAAGCCTATTAATGTCTCATTATCAGTTACTAAATATGATAAGTTCCTACAGTATTAAGCTACCCAACAATCTTCTCATGGTAATTTTGTCGCTTGCCTTCTCTTAGACCCCTTCAGACACTTGGATTCTTGATTCTGGTGCCTTTGATCACATATCTAGTAATCCCAAACTTTTTTCTAGTATTAGTAATCCATCATCACTTTTCGCTGTCACTATAGCTAATGGATCCACAACCATTGCTAAAGGTATAGGTCAAGTTACACCATTATCTTCTTTGCCTTTAGAATCTGTGCTTTATGTCCCTGAATGTTCATTCAGTCTGATTTCTATTAGTCAATTGACTTGTTTTCTCAATTGTTCTATCACTTTCATTGATGATTCTTTTACTATATAGGACCGACGTACGGGAATAATGATTGGCACAGGGCATGAGTCACAGGACCTCTACCATCTTACCACACTACCTAAATCTTCAGTGGCTTGCTCTACAGATGTATCACCTATTCTCATTAACAGTCGATTGGGTTATCCTAGTCTATCTAAGTTTCAGAAGATGGTTCCTCGTTTGTCATCTCTGTCATCTTTAAATTGTGAATCGTGTCAACTTGGCAAGCACACACGTGCTTCGTTTCCAAAGCATAATCGTTTTAGAGCAGAGTCTCCCTTTCATCTTGTTCATACTGATATTTGGGGTCCTAGTTGTGTTAGTTGATCTTTGGAATTTCAGTATTTCGTAACCTTTATTGATGACTATTCTCGTTGCACGTGATTATTTTTAATGAAAAATCATTCTGAGTTATTTTCTATATTCCAACAGTTTTGTGCTGAAATTAAAACACAATTTGGTGTTTCTATTCGTATTTTGCGTAGTGATAATGCACGTGAATATTTTTCTACATCATTTTAGCACTTTATGACATCTCAAGGTATGCTGCATCAATGCTCTTGTTCTCACACACCTCAACAAAATAGAGTTGCTGAGCGCAAAAACAGACATTTAATTGAAACAACTCGCACTCTATTACTTCATGGTCATGTTCCACTTCGGTTTTGGGGTGATGCTGTACTTACTGCATGCTACCTTATTAATCGCATGTCATCTTCTACATTGCATAACAAGATTCCATATTCTATAATCTTTCCTAATCATCCTTATATTCACTTCCGCTTCGTATCTTTGGTTGTATTTGTTTTGTTCATGATCTAACACCTGGACAGGATAAACTCTCTTCCAAATCAATTAAGTGCATCTTCTTGGGTTATTCTCGCTTTTAAAAAGGGTATAAATGTTACTGTCCAGATAATAATCGTTACTCTATCTCCGCTGATGTTACATTTTTTTTAGGAATCTTCATTCTTTCCCTCGACTATTCCCGAGTCACCTTCTATCTCTGAGGCTCTTCCGGTTCCTTATCTTGGACCAAATGACCATGCATCATCTGCGCCACTACCTGATCTTCCAGTAGACACTGTTGATGTACCTGATGACTCACCTTCTGTCCCAACACCTTCCCGTGCCTGGGATCCTACTTCATCACTTATTTTACTAAGAGGTACTCGTTCAACTCGTAATCCTTATCCTATTTATACTTTTTCGAGTTATCATCGTTTATCTTCACCCTATTATGCATTTGTCTCCTCTTTGTCTTCTATTTATGTTCCAAAGTCCACTAGTGATGCTCTTGCTCATCCCAGGTGGCGGCAGGCCATGGTTGATGAAATGAACGCCTTACATACTAATGGTACTTGGGAACTGGTCTCTTTACCTTATGGAAAATCCACTGTTGGATATAAATGGGTATACACCATAAAAGTTCATCCTGATGGTTCTGTTGATCGCTTAAAGGCTAGATAGGTAGCAAAAGGCTACACTCAGGTCTATAGTGTGGATTATTCAGAAACTTTCTCTCCCGTAGCTAAAATTACATTTGTCAGAGTATTTATATCTCTAGCTGCTATTTTTGATTGGCCACTCTATCAATTGGACATCAAAAATGCTTTCTTACATGGTGACCTTGATGAAGAAGTCTTTATAGAGCAACCACCTGGTTTTGTTGCTCAGGGGGAGTCCGATATGGTGTGTACATTGAAAAAGTCTCTATATGACTTAAATGCAATCTCCTAGAGCTTGGTTTGTTAGATTCAGTGAAGTTGTTCTTAGTTTTGGACTTCAGAGGTGTACTGTTGATCACTCAATTTTTTATAAATATACACCTAATGGTAGAATTCTTTTAATTGTATATGTGGATGATATTGTGATTACAGATGATGATAATCATGGGATTTAGCAATTGAAATCATTCATACAGTCTAAGTTTCAAACTAAAGACTTAGGACAGCTAAAATACTTCTTGGGCATTGAGGTTGCAAGATCACAATTGGGTATTTGCCTTTCTCAAAGAAAGTATTGTCTGGATGTCTTGAGTGATATAGGTATGTTGGATTCCAAACCTGTAGATACTCCTATAGATCCCAACACTAAACTTATACAAGATGAGGGGGAGCTACTGACAAATCCTGAGCAATATAGACATCTTATTGGTAAGCTGAAGTATCTCACAGTCACTAGACTATATATTGCTTTTGCAACTAGTATGGTTAGCCAATTTCTTTCTTAGCCTTGAACATCTCATTGGAATGTTGTTATTCGTATCCTAAGATACCTTAAAACTACACCCGGAAAGGGATTATTATATAAGAATCATGGACACACTTTATTTTGAGGACATGGTCGTGGTCATACATTAGTCCATAAACATAATTCTACTATAGTTCAAGGTTATAGCGATGTTGATTGGGCAGGCTCTCAATTTGACAGAAGATCTACTACAGGATACTGTATATTTATGGGTGAAAAATCTTGTTTCATGGAAAAGCAAAAAGCAGACTGTTGTTGCAAGATCCAGTGCTGAATCTGAATATAGGGCCATGACTCATACCACTGCTGAGTTAGTTTGGCTAAAAAATCTATTAGACGAACTTGGATTTCAGCACTCATAGCCTATGGAGTTAGTATGTGATAATCAAGCTGCATTACATATTGCATCAAATCCAGTCTTTCATGAACGAACAAAACATATAGAAGTTGACTGTCATTTCGTTCGTGAGAAGCTTATGGATAATACAATCAAGACTACATATGCAAAATCAGAAGATCAGTTAGCAGACTTATTCACAAAATCTTTGACAGGAAACCGCGATATCTATGCAACAAGCTTGGAACATATAATATTTATGCTCCAGCTTGAGGAGGAGTGTTAGAGTGTAAATATAGGCAACTTAATTAGTGGGTCAAATTTCCTTATTTATAGTTTCCTTATTTCTGTGTAATTTCTATTACGTATTTGGTTAATATTTAGTCTAGGTTCACTATATTAGGTTAAACACTTTAGCCTATAAATAGAGGCTCCCTCTTGTATATTTAAAATCATCTGAATATATATTCTTCTTATATTCAACAGTATCCAATGTTAGATAGCCATTAGGTATGTCCTATGCAATTTGTACTAAAGATTAGAGGGATGACGGTTGTTGCAAACGCAAACAACGAACTCATTTATATAAGAACTGTTATTGATTGGAAGGTATGCATGGACTACCGAAAACTCAATAAAGCTACAAGGAAGAACAACTTTCCCCTACTATTCTTGGACTAAATGCTAGACTAGCTGGCAAGTAAGAAGTATTACTATTTTCTAGAAGGTTATTTGTGATATAACCAAATTGCTATTGCATCGGAAGACCAAGGTGCATAATGGCCATTTTGCCAATATGGTGAAGCAAGAGCCTGAAGTTTTTATTGATGAATTTTTAGTTTAGGCGATTCATATGATGAATGCTTCCATAACTTAACTTGTGTGCTTAAAAGATGTGAAGAGGCCAGCTTAGTCTTAAATTTGGAGAAGTTCCACTTTGTGATACAATAAGGTATAGTTCTAGGCTATAGGGTATCTAATAAGGGAAGCGAGATAGATAGAACAAAGATAGAAACTATAGAGAAATTATTTCATCTTAACTCAATAAAAGGAATAATGTGCTTTCTAGGGCATGCCAGCTTATATTAAAGATTCATCAAAGATTTTTCAAAAATATCAAAACCATTCTATAATCTCCTAGAAAAAGACACTCTATTCATATTTGATGATGCATATCTTGCTGTATTTTTAGAGTTAAAAATAAATTGATATCTGCCCCCATAATTATGACTCCAAATTGGAAACTACTCTTTGAATTAATGTGTAATGTAAGTGACTTTGCAATAGGAGCAATGTTAGGACAATGAAAAGAAAAGATATTTCACTCTATATACTATGCTATCAAGACCTTAACTGGTGTTCAATTGAACTATACTACAATTGAAAAAGAACTTTTAGCAGTAGTGTTTACTTTTGATAAGTTTTACTCCTATTTAATCGAAACTTCTGTTATTTTATTTACTGACCACTCTGCTATTAAGTATTTGATTGATAAAAAGAATGCAAAGCCTAAATTGATAAGGTGGATCATGTTTTTTTCTTTTCCTTTTTTGTTTTTTGTTTTTAACCCAAACTTAAGTAGGAACTGGGTCAGTTCTTAAAATTTTATTAATGAAAACAAAATATAAAAATTTGGCAAAAGTCAAGTCATAACCTAAGAAAACAACCAAAAGCTTGCAAAACTAAACTTAAGATACTATCCCATTACAATAATAAATGAAAATTGCGAAAAACCTAACTACTTTTAACAATCCTAAGATAAGGGACTTGTTTTTATCCAACTCAAGTAGGACTCAAACTTTTGTTGGGAGTAAGGAAGTGGAATCCCAAAAGAACTTGGCTTTAAAATCGCAAGTCAAATTAGTGAAATAATCTGCAACTGAATTAACCTCCCAAAAGGAATGAGAAATGGTAACATGGAAGAGTTTTCATCAGACAAAGTAAATCCTTAAACTTACTATGAAGTTTCCACAAAGGATTTTTAGAAGATAACATACAAAGCACAAGTGCAAGAGAGTCAAAGTTAACAATAATATTTGAAATACTTGCAGCTTCACACAACTTCAAACCCTTTAATAGAGCTTAAAATTCAGCCTCCATATTAGATTGGAAACCCAGATAAGAAACATAAGCAAAAATTAAATTACCATCATCATCACAAAGGACACCTCCAACAGCTGCCTCCCCCGGGTTACCCCGAGCACAACCATCATAATTTAGCTTAAATTGAGATAAAGGAAAGGCCTGCCAATGTAAAATCCTCACATTGTTTAAGTACAGAGACTTAGGAAGGCGAATTGGAAGAAAACAAAGTTGATACTCATCCTTCCACTTCATCATAGGCTTGCCCTTCATAGAATTAACAATTATCAAAGCGTCCGTATACCTTGAAAAAATAATGCAAGAAGAAGACATAAGAATATTATCATATTCTTTAATGTTCCTAGCATTCCAAATTTCCCATATCACCAAACAAGGATTAATAGCTCTAATAACACCTATAAAAGACGGAAAAACTCAAAGTCCACCAGAAAAAGAATAAAATGTGTATAGAGTCAAGAGTAATGGTAAAATCAAAACAATAAATAAAAAACAAAGAAACCTCTCTTGTAGGCTTAATACAACAATGGCAATGAGACATAAAAGAGATATGAAACCTCCATATAGAACTACCCAAGGCCAAAAAACCAAACCAAATCTTCCAAATAAAGATATAAATCTTAATAGGCAGAAGGCGATGCCAAACAAGCCTAAAGAACGGATGAAAAGCACCATGATTTTAGACAAGATTCTAAGAAAAAGAAGTTGTAAAATAGCCCATCTTCTCTATAGTCCAAACTAAGGTATCCATCTCTTCAGGTGCAAGTTGCACATTAGACAACACTAGCGTAACCAAAGCTGGAATAATGATCTTGTCTTCTGCCAATAGAGTAACAATGTCTAAAAGCTTCCAATTTTTATATGGGTGAGGGACCTCTTGAGTAAGAAGGTGAACCAAGCCTAGATCATACCAAATATCAAACCAAAAATTCAAAGAACCTCTACCCACAATCCAATGCAAGTGAGGCTCAGCAATGGACTTACAAGCAGTTAAACGATGCCACATAGGAGAACATAAAGAATGAGCAGTGATAGTAGGGTGAGAACTATGACAATATTTGGCTAGCATGAATCGAGCCCAAAAGGATCTTCCTTGTCGTAAGTGATACCAAAGCTTTAAAGAAAAGGCGATAGACGTGTCTGACATAGAATGGATTCTAAGGATGCCTTCTTGCACTGGCAAACAAATGGACCTCTAAGTACACCAATGGATTTATGCTTTCCTTTCTTAACCCCCAAGAAAACCCTACAAAAAGATCAACCAACTGACAAGATCAATTTTGGTGGATCTAAAGCACTTAGAAGGTAAAAAGGCATAGAGGAAAGGACATGCTTAATTAAAATCAAGCGACCTCCTTGAGAAAGGTACCTAGAAGACCAAGAGGAAATATGACGCTATACATTGGTAATAACATCTTGGAAAAGTGAAACCTTCTTCCTTCCCACAAATAAAGGACATCTAAGACAAGTTAAAGGCAACTGTTTAAGACAAAAACTAGTGACACACTTCACACTAATCGAACCCATTGGTGAGAAGCTTTAGAACCAATAAAAAGCAACTCTTATGCCAATCAATTAATTGCCCTAAATTCACCTTATACTGCTTAAGAAAATCCATAATATTCTCATAAGAAGAAAAAATGGCAATATCATTTGCAAAACCTAAACAAGAAATCTTCGGAGAATCACTAGGATGAAAATAGTAATCAATTAAACCAGATGCCATCCTCATTTTCAAGCCATAGTTAAGCACCTCATATGCTAAAATAAAAAGAAGAGGCGACAATGGATCACCTTGCTGAAGGCCCCTACTAGACTTAAAAAAACATATCGCCTTGCCATTAATCAAAATTGAGTACCACAGGCAAGAAACCATTCTCCAAATCAGATTAATCCAAAATTCAAAGAAGCCAAATTGACAAAGAATGGAGACAAGAAAAAACTAGTTAACCCTGTCATAGGCTTTAGCCATTCCTAACTTAAAAAGCACATTATCACCTTTGATTTTCTTATTTGAGTCACGAAGAAGCTCCTAAGCCAAAGCAACATTATTTATAATACTTCTACCTTTCATAAAACCACTATGTTCCTTAGAAATCAAAGCCGGTAGAACTGAATTAAGACAATTCACCAAAAGTCGATAAAGGATTTTTAAAGTGAAGTTGCACAAGCTAATTGGGAGTAGATTAGAAAAACTTTGAGGTGGATCAATCTTAGGCAAAAGCATAATTAAAGCACTACCTATAGCTTTAGAGATCTCACCCCTAACAAAAAAAGTAATGGACTACCCTTACCACATTATTTGCAACAATACTTTAACAATGCATAAAGAAAAACGCATTAAAACTATCAACGCTAGCGGTATTATTTCTATCTAGCTGCCAAACTACTATTTTGATTTCATCCCCAATAAGGAAAGCACTCAAAAGCTCATTTTGAGCTGTAGAAACTAAAGAAAGGGACATAATCTAAGAAATCTAAGTCAAGAGTAGAACTTATTTTCAAAAAGATGTCCATAAAATGGGTCATAGCCCCTAACTTAATATCCTCCGCTTTTCAAGCTAAGAACCATTCCTTTTTTTAATTTGACGAATCATCAACCAGCTTCTTTTAGCTTTAATTGTGGAGGGAAAGAACTTTGTACAAGGATCACCCTCTTGTAACCATTTAACTGAAGACTTTTGCCTCCAAAATTCCTTTTTATCTGCCAATTCAGATTCTAAAAGCATCTCAACTTGAAAAAGATCATCTTGAGAAGCCTCACCATGGTCCACCGCTTGTTCAAGCAAAGTCACTACCATCTCCGTATGTTTAACTTTATCTTGGATATTACCAAACACCTACTTATTCCATAAACTAAGAGCCTTCTTTAATTAACTTAGTTTAGCACCCAGAACAAATATAGGGTTCTTTACAAGAATTTAACTTGGAGATTTGAGACTGAAAAGGCTCTGAAAGTCAAGTAGCTAATCACTTATCAAGGCTAGAAGGGGAAGATAAAATGGCTGAGCCCATTATCATAAATGAAACTTTCTCATTTAAGCAATTATTCTATGTTGTTCACAAAAGTTTTTACATGATATAAAATTTCTTTTATGGGATGGCCCCTTCTTATTAAGCATTGTACTGATTAGATATTAAGAAGGTATGTTCCAGAAGAAGAAGTAGAGAAGCATACTCCTTCACTATCATGCTTCAGAGCATTGAGGTCACTTTGGAAAGAGTCGAACAACTACAAAAGTACTAAAATCAAGTTGTTATTGGCATTCATTATTTAAGGAAATTAATGACTTTGTTTCTAAATGTGCCAAAAGATAGGTAACATCTCTAGGAAGAATACGATGCCACTTAATAATATTCTTGAAGTTAAATTGCTTGATATATGGGGGATGGACTTTATGGGTCCATTCATCTCCTCATATGTCAATCATACATCCTTGTTGCTATAAACTACACCTCCAAGTGGTTTAAAGCTCAACGATTCCAAAGTCGTGAAAAAATTCTTAAAAATGAACATCTTCATATGCTTTGAAACACCAGGGTGATTGAGGGTCTTACTTTTGCAATAAACAAGTGGGGGCCCTTCTTGCTGAATATGGGGTGACTTATAAGGTTGCACTAATATATCATCCACAAGGAAGTGGACAAGCTGAGGTCTCCAATTTGGAGATCAAAAGGATCTTAGAGAAGATGGTATGTCCTTCGAGAAAGGACTATCCAAGCGATTGGACGATGCTCTATGGGCATATCGTACAGCCTATAAAACCCTTTTTGGCATGTCCCTATTTTGGCTCTTTTTTGGCAAGGCTTGCCATTTACCGGTTAAGTTGGAACATAATGCCTTCTGGGTAATTAAGAAGTTAAGCTTTGACAATGCACCCGCTAGTGAAAAGAGACTCCTTCAACTAAATGAGATGGATAAGTTTAGGCTTAATACTTATGAGAATGCCAGACTCTACAAGGAGAAGACCAAGAGGCTACATTATTAAAGAATTATTGAGCACCACTTTGAGCTGGGCAATTTCTTAAAAGAAAGAAAAAGTCAATTATTTAAAGGACAAATGAAACAAATGGTAGGATGTTAATTAGGATGAATTGTGTAAAGAATATAGGACCAATCGGCCAAGTAGTAATTCTCGTAAAGTGATATAAGAAGAATGTCCTAAGAAAAATTATACAAGTATCACCGCAGGAGGAAAATAAAGATATTAGAAAATACAAGTAACAAAAATATTACCAATTAAATTGCATTAAGAGTTTATTAGTAGAATAAGTGAAGGATTAAGGAAAGATGGTGTTACAGTGGCACCTATCATTACATGCCGTCGCATCCCCAATTCAAGTTGCCTATAAATTAGATATAAACCAATGCACTGCAGTGCAAGTGGAATGAAGCCTGAACTGTTAAATTAGAAAGATAACTTTGTTAATAACCCAAGAGGATGGTGCCGTCGCGCCCATCAACATGAAGTCAAGGCATGATATGTTATAATCCGAATAAGACTATGTAGAAGCTTCAGTGCCACAGTGCCATAGAGTGCCACGCTAGCGGCGCCATTACGTGTTTTAGAGGAATCCTAGTTTAATTAAACTATGATCAAAAGGTCTATAAAGTAATGTGAAGGCTGAGTTTGAGGATATAACAAAGCTAATGATAGAGAGTACCTAAAGAGCTAGAGGAGACAGGGAATTGTGACAACTTCTAGTCTTTTACTCCCTTCTTATTATATTATATTTATTAGTTATGTTTATATCTTTTATATTTGTGTTTTCTGTAGTTAGTATGGAGTAGTTGTATTTTAGGTTTATGATTGAACTTACATGTAGCCTATATGGCTTTTGTTTTAATTTAAAGCATGATTTAGTTTTAGTATTTGTGTTACCTTATTCTTAATTCTTCTAATTGATTAATCACCAGTCAGATTGATTAGGAATTTTGGGATTGACTTGGAAAAGTCAATTTTAGGATTAGTCTTAGGCAATATAACTTTTGTTTTAATTGTTCATATAATTTGGATAATCAGACTTGTTGAAGAGATAGGAATATACTCTTTAACCATAAGTAACCAGGAAGATTGGCTCTTAATGAGTTTGTCTTAAGATAATTCTTTTATGAATATAAGGAATTAGACTAAGAGAAATTTATAATTGCTAGACATAGAAATATGTTAGTAATTGATTTAGAAATATGGGTTAATATTTAAACTATTACATAAATTGAATTAAGTTAAAGTTTATTAGGTGTAGTGTGAGGGATATTGTGAACCTAAGCGTTAGTTATAATCTTTTTATAATTTGCTAGATAACTTTTGAATTTGCATTGGCTTGTTTAGAATTAGGCTGCATATTATTGATACTTAACTTAGGAAGTAAATTATTTCTCACGGGAACAATCTCTACTTCATCTATATTACTTGTGGACGATATGTGAGCTTGCATAGGTAAAATCCGTATCAAAGATGTTCTGTAGTTTTAGTTTAATTCCTAGTTGACTTTGCATCATATTAGGATGTTGAATCGTAGCTAATTTTTACTTTAATATAAGTTCTAATTTATATTAAATTAGTTTGCGTATTGAAGGTTTAATACTTATAGGAGTCCCATTTGAAGTCAAATTCGGCTCAAAACATTCAAAAATCACAAAACAGTATGTGATTCCAAAAAAGCTGGTGCTACGGTGCTCGAAAAGCTTGCCCACGACACTAGGGAAAGTAGACACTAGTGTCACAGAGCCAGAAAAGCATGGTCATGGTGCTAGCTCGATTCCTTGTCCAAATTGAACTTAAATTGAGGGTTTTTAAAGCATAAAAAAGATGGATTAGCTTGGTGATTCAAATTACACAATTGAACTAAGTTTTTTTGGAGAAAAAGGAAGTCATCAAGAAGGCAAGAGGAGCTTGGATGAGTATTGATTGAAGATTGACAACTTTCTAGTTTTCTTTTATTCCTCCCTCTCTTTTAGTATTCTTGTATTTTCTTTGAAAGTGAACTTATTTGAGTTCATGTCTACACTAGGTAATATGACCTAATTTATTGTCTAGGATTACAATGGAACTTAATAGTAGCTTGGATTATATTTATTGATTGTTTAGGGTTTGGCATTTGACTTGTTTATTCCATTCTTTGCTTAATGCTTCTAATTGACTAGCTACCAATTAGATTGATGTGGTAACCTAAAGAAAACTTTACAAATAGAATTTAGGTTTAGCCTTGATTGAAATAACATTTGTTTGAATTCATTCACCTAGATGGATGAGTTTGATTCGTATGTAGGAAAAACATATACCTTCATACCTAGTGTAGCCTAATTAGGTCTAATCTTAATAAATCTTACTTAACTCAATTCTCATAGAAATATAGTTAATTGGTTAAGTGAGGTATTATTATAAGCAACTTGAAAGATACTTATAATTGAATTAGAACCCTAAGTTAACAATACGATACCATAACTAAGTATGATAATATGAGAATAATTCAAGTGAAGTATGGAGGGAAATTGTAATTCTAGGCTTTTATTCATTGAATTCTTAAGTTTAATTTGTCACTAGTTAAGTTTTCTTTCAATTATGTTTTTGCTCCATAGTTTGTTTGTTTGGATAAATTAGGATTGTGTTAATTTTAGTACTTAGTTAGATATAGTTTTAATTCCTTATGAGTTTGAAACTCAACTCTATCACTTTATTACTTGTTAATGATAGTGCACTTAGGTAATTAAAGTCAAGAAAATATTTTTTTGGCACCATTGCTAGGGAATTAGTCTAATAATTGTTGATATTAATTTTATTTATTAGTTGTTTTGTGAGGTAGATTAAAGATGTTTAATCAATTTAACCTCATAAGTTTTGCTCAATTTGACTTGAAGTCATTCTAAGATGCCTGGAAGAGGTTCAGTTATGTGCTTAGCATATGTCCAAATCATGATATACCAAAATGGTTTCAACTTCACATATTTTATAATGGTTTGCGTGATAGGAGAAAAACATTTGTTGATATAGCTGGCGAAGCTTTCATTTATCTAACGGACGACAAAGCATATTAGTAGATATTGACTTTGTCATATCCTTCATACCCATGAGTGAGCCTACATCAAGTGAGAATGAACCTACACCAAGTGAGAGCCTACGCCAAGTAAGGAGCCTTTAGAAATGTCTTAAGATTGGGTACAAAGTTCTTATCGACCATGCATTCAATTCAGAGAACATGAGGAATGCCATGATGTCAAACCTATTGAGCATAATTTGGTCATAAAAAAAGAATTTCACGATGAAATCCAAGATGATCAATTTAAAATAATTGTTCATCAGGGAAGGTTTCATTCATCAAGATTTTATCAACAACTTTTTCTTCACCTTCTAGCTTTGATAGATGGTTAGCTACTTGGTTTTCAAGGACCTTTTTGGTCTCTAATCTCCAAATCGAACTCTTGAAGCAATAAAGTCCATCTAATAAACCTTGGTTTTGCATCCTTCTTATCAATCAAGTACTTAATAGTAGGGTGGTTAGTATAAACAATAACTTTAGTTCTAATAAGATACGAGCTGTATTTTTCGGAAGCAAGCACTACTACTAATAACTCATTTTTTCAGTGGTAGTATAGCTCAATTAAGCACCAATTAATGTCTTAATAGCATAGTATATAGAATGAAAAATCTTATCCTTACCTTGTCCTAGAAATATACTGATCGCAAAATCACTTACATTACAGATAAGTTCAAGGGACTAATTCTAGTTAGGAGTAACAATTATAGAAGCAAAAACTAATTAATTTTTCAACTCTAAAAATAAAATTAGACATGCATCATCAAAATTAAAAGGGTGTCCTTTTATAAAAGGTTGCAAAGCAGTTTTGAAATTTTTGAAAAGTCTTCTATGAACCGCCTAATAAAGCCCTTATAACAAAGAAAGTTTTTAATACCTTTTATAGAATTAGGGAGAGGTAGTTTTTTTAATAATTTATATTTTAGCTTTATCTACCTCATTCCTTTACTAGACACTTATGTCCTTGGACAATCGCTTCTTGTACCATAAAATGACCATTTTCCCAATTTAAGACCAATTTGGTTTCTTTACAATTTTTCTATACACATTCAAGGTTATGGAGACATATATCATAAGAATCACCAAAAACATAAAAGTCGTCTCTAAGTACCTCAAGGCTTTGCTCCACCATATTAGTGAAATAGCCATCATGCATCTTTGAAAGGTGGTCAGGGTATTACATAGACCAAAAGGCATCTTTCTAATTGCAAAGCTGCCAAAAAGACATGTGAATGTGGTCTTTTCTTAGTCTTTTGGGGTTATAGCAATTTGGTTATACTCCAAATAACCTTCTAGAAGTAATAATATTCCTTACATGCCAGTCAATCAAGAATTTGGTCAATGAAGGAAAGAGGAAAGTGATATTTCCTTATGGCTTTATTGAATTTGCGAACATCCAGTCACAGTTCTTACCAGGAATAAACTCACTCTTTATGTTAGCCACCACTGTCATCTTTCCTTTCTTTGGTACACATTGGAAAGGGCTTACCTATGAGCTATCTAAGATAGGATATATTTTGCCTGCATGACATGGATTTTATTAACGAAAATGAATGTATTGTCCTCGAGTAATAGTAATAAGTAAAGATCTTTCCCACGGGGAGTTTTTCAAATATTATGTTAAGTACTACAATTAGAAATTCTAATTTTATTCAAATGAATGAGTTTTTGGTAGATTATGAACTAATTATCAACTAAAGAAAAATTAATACAAGAAAGTATTGGAGATAAACCTAGAACTATAGGTTTCTTCAACACTTCACTTGAATTATTATTATTATCTTGTCTTGCTTAGTTATAGCAAAGAATTATTAACCCAGGGTTGTAACATCCAATAATATTTACATTACCTACTTAATATGTATTTGTGTCATTATTTGATTACTTGCTTGCAGACTAAATTGACAAGTTCTCTTACACCTAAATAAATTTTAATGGTAATATTTAATTGGTGTTTTTATAAGTAAGAGTAGCCTGATAAAATAATAAATATTGTGTGCATATACTTGATATTTTGAAAATCCTATCTGTTTAAGTTAGAAAAATTAATGTATACTTATGTTAGGAAATATATAATATGACATGGAAATATTTTGTTAAAAGGAATGGAGGGAAAATTTAAATTATAATGAATGAGAAAATAAGATAAATATATATATAGGTAATCATGACTAGATGGATATGTAGGTATAATTATACATCATCACCTTACCATGTAAAACAAAGAGAATACATGTACATGCACACAGATTTATACACCTAGGAATAATAGGTAATGATAATTTATTAAATAAGCATTAAAATATTAGTAAGTGGATGATTAGGTGAAGTTTAATATTTTTTAATGGATTGGTTAGGGCATTTTTGGTAATTTTGGATTCTTCCTTCTCCTTAAACCACACCACCATCATTTCACCTTCTTCACTTCCATTTTCTTCAACAAGAAACCGAGAAAGGAAAATAAGTAGGGAGAGAAAGAGAGCTTGCATGGAAGGCTTCTAGACCTCCAAATCAAGATCCATCACCATATTTCTTCCTATAATTCACTAAGGATTCCATTTCTTGGATTGAAAGTGAGCTACGAGTAGAGGAAGGATTTCAAAGAACAGTTTGGAGGAAAGGGATAGATTTCGGTTAAGAGGAATCAAGGGTAGCACCAGTTTGCTGAGGCATGTTTCTGTGTGTTTCCTATCAAATTCCTCATTTTTATGAAAATTACTATCTTTTCTACTCTTGAAAAACTCAACCTAAAGAAATAAGCATTTGCATGTTGATGGTGATGATGAACAAGCAAGAAGTGGCTCAGTTAAAAGCATTTTATGTCATGCATTGCATATTTTGTACTAGTAAATTGTTCCTGATCACATGTTGGACCCAAAAGAAGTCCAAGCACCAAAGGAAGTGTTCAAACCCTAGTATGGATCCATTCTAGTTGAGATTAAGGAATGAAAGAATGAAAAGAAAAGAATGAAAGTGAATGAAAGGACCTTGTAATGGCTATGTAACCTCAGGTTTGCATGTGGATCATGAGTATATTTACATATGGTACATGCATGTAAAAATAGGTTTCATTTCCTTTATTTTATAACTACATATCAAGCACTTCTTTTGTTATAGTCCAATGCATGGTCCATGTTGAGATTTTTGTCTCACTTTTTATAAATTCTTAATGTGTAGCTTGATAGTTTCTCGGATTTAACTTAGACACCATGATTGTGTTGTGTTTTGAGCATTGCTATGTGTTTTATGCCACCCTTCATGAAGGTGTGGTGTATGTGAAAGAATATTGGCATGTTTGGGAGGGTTATATGGATGGTGAATTTTGTTCTGTGGCCATAGTGTACTTGTCACCTATAATGGGGTAATCAGGACTAGAAATCATGCTTTTTTTTGGTAAACAAATTAGGAGCATTAGATGTGAAATGTATAAATTGTTATTGAAAATGTTCCTTAGTGTTTACTTTGTATTTAGACATAGCCGTAGCTTGTCCATGCATGACCTTAACGATTCTTTTGGAAAGGTTGCCTAAATGTTAATGTAAAGGAACCTTCAAGTAAGGAAGCTAAGAGGCCAAGCCTCTATGTTCATATATTCTATCTTGTTAATGTAATTTTATTATAAGAAGAAATCATGGTATATAAGTTTAAACAAGAGAATTTATGTAACTTAAGTTAAGGAATTGGATATAAGTACTTATGGTAAAGTAGAAAATGTCATGTAAAATAATACATGTATAAATATCTTCATATGAACAGATTAAGTAAATTAGGAAACATTAAAGTTTCGATCAATTTGAATAACAAAATAATATACACATATGTATAGATCCTACATGACTTTTATGTCTCCTAAAGTAAATGGACCTTCACCTTGTGTAATTCAATAAATAACTTGAGTAATTGAATCCTTTAAGTAGGATAAGAAATAAATCCGTGGGTTAAGGTGTTATAACCTGATATCATAAAATCGAGTTTTAAGATATAATGTGTAAATTCCTAGTTATAAATACAAATATTTGAATTAAATAAATCATATAAGTATGTACGATTAAATTAAATCTTGGTTAATTTGAAGATTAATTTTATCTTGTGTTAATATTTAGTGAAGTACATGTATGAAACAAGTAAAGAAAATTAAATGGAACAAGTATATGTGTATTTTACTTATGCAAGTGGACGTATCTTTCATGCTACTTAGTGTAAACATGAATTCAATAATAATAAACATAAAAGGAATATAATAAAAGTAAAGAAGGAGTAGAAATAAAGAAAGCTATGTAGGTTGTTGATCTCTAAGCTCCTATGATCCTTGCCCCTCTTACTTCCTTGCACTTTTGATAAGCTCTAATACTCCAGAAAAACGTTATTTGTATCTCTAATTGTATGTATAAATCTTCTAGGTAGTCCTTCTTTTATAGGCTTTAAAACCCTCAATTTGACTTCAATTCAAATTAGAAATCGAGCCAACAACCTAAAATATCGACAAGTTTTGGACCCTGGCAGTGGGCTTGGCGCCGTGGCCTCATCTTTCTGGCGTCTCAGCATTCCCCATAGCATTCAGAGAGAATTCTTTGGCCCCTTAACACAGGGGTTTTTGGCAGCAATATGTTGTTTTGCGATTTTTATGATTTTAAGCCTGAATTAATCTCCAATTTAACTTCCAATGGGACTCCTATAAGCATTCAACCTTCCAAAGACACAAACTAAGTTAATATAAGTTAGAACTCACATAAAACACCTAATCTAAGCCTAAATCAACTAGGATTCATTATCCTAATATGATAAAGACTTTAACTAGGATTTGACTAAAACTAAGCAAAAACCAACTACACTCTAGAGCATAGCTAAATTAATATGAGTAAAAAAATATAAAATAACTCTATTTTCAAGAGTTATCACACCCTCAAACTTAAAGTTTTGCTCCTCCTCAAGCAAAAGAAAAACAAAAACACAAACCAAAAACTAATAGCCTGAAAGATATCATACTAACATAATGAAATCCCAACAAGTTCTCAAAAGTTTCACATGAATTTAACTAAATGTCAACCATAAGTATCACTCAAATTCATAATTCAATTTAAAACAAGTATCAAATTCAAATCAATTTCCAGTGTGTGTGTATGTTATGATCTTTAACAAAGGAATGCATGCAAACTGGATAAGTTTATATCTAAGTAAATCCCATTTAACATTCGAACCTATAAGTGTGCTTTTCAACTCTCTCTACACTATTGTAGACTTCACTAAGTCAAGGATCAATAGGTCTTTGTTAAGCTTGTAAAATAAGGCTAGGGTAATGGTATGATAAAAGAAATTTTTAAGGTTCAAAATCACCCTAAGAACATTATTTATTCTAGGACCTTTGTTGAACTTTCTTCACATCCCAATACACCTATACTTCATTTACACTTTTCTTTTATCTCCCATATATTCACAATTTCTTTTTCACTCATTCTTTTCTTTTTCATTAAAATTTGATGGAATTTGGATCATAATTCAAAGGAATAATTTGAAATGGAACAAACTTCTACACCCTTAAACTTAAAATTAACATTGTTCTCAATCTTACAACAAAGAGCATATGATATGTAAAACTTTCTTTATACTTGAAGCACACATTCCCTTCTTAACAACTCCATGGCACACCCCTAAATTTAACATGAATGTCAAGAGCATATGAAAACTAACATATTATCGTAGGATGAAGGATTTCATCATAAAAGAATAATAACATCTTGGCTAACTAAACAACCTAAAGAAAACTACAAGCATAAAACATCAAAACAAAACAACTTAAAACCCCAAAACTTAAGATGAACATTGTCTTCAATGCTAAAAATATTCAAAATGAATAAGGATAGAAATACTCTCTAGAATTTAAACAAGGTAGAAAGAACATAATTCCTTATCCATATTGTATTTAAAGTGTCCAAGCTTGAAAAGGGAGTTGAAGAAGGTTAAAAGGGCAAAATGGGTTTACTAAGGTACTGATGGTGCTAGGTCACCAACTTTTGTGCTTCGTGGTGCCCTAGTCACAGGTTGTAAGTCCTAGCTGGCGCTTAGGTGCCATCCTTTCTACCTGGTTCAATTTTTTCAGTGTTGTGGAAACTACTTTATTGGCGCTAGGGCACCCGACGTACTGTTTTTCAACCCCTTTCACAATGTTAATTGTAATTTGAAGCGTGACTCTTATACCTACAATAAAAACATGAACACTTAATAAAAAAACATTCTAACAAATTAAAAACTAAGGTGCAAAGTTAAAGA
Organism: Quillaja saponaria; assembly: GCA_029379385.1. Lineage (NCBI taxonomy): Eukaryota > Viridiplantae > Streptophyta > Magnoliopsida > Fabales > Quillajaceae > Quillaja > Quillaja saponaria. The sequence goes on from CM055606.1 coordinate 9,931,351, forward strand.
GCTTAGGTTGCATCCCAAGTAGGGCTTGATTTATATTCATTGGCTTGACTTTTATTTGCTTAGCCTTGTCCTCCCAAGCCATGAAGGCTTTAGGAAGATTATTTTCTTCAAAGTTCATAAATCTCTTCCTATTCCTCTTGTATTTTTGTCGTGAGCTTCAATTAGCCAAGGCATGATCTCTATTGGGAATCTCGTTCAAAAGCTTTGGCTTCCCTATTATTTGATCCCGCCACTTGACAGCTTTCTTTCTTATTAAGCTTGTAGTCTTCAAGGGTGGTGGCCTAGCAATTGAAGAGTGGTTTAAAGGTAAGGGTGCATCAAGAAGAGTAATCTTTTCTTAAACTCCTTCATTTGATGCTTCATGCACAACTTCAATTGCATAACATTCATCAGCTTCGGAAGGAAACGTCATAGCCTTGAAGATGTTAAACTTTACTTCTTGGTCTTGAACTCTCATGATAAGTTCTCTTTTTTGTACATTAATGAAAGTTCTACTAGTGGCTAAGAATGTTCTCCCCAAAATAATGGGGATTTCCTTGTCTTCCTCCATGTCAAGAATGAGAAAGTTAGCCAGTAGTATTAACTTATCCATTTTGACTAGGACATCTTCAATGATTCCTCTTGGACAAGTTTGTGACTGATCTGCTAGTTGCAAGGTCACTTAATTGGCTTGATCTTTCCCTTTTTAAGTCCAAGCTTTTGAAATATTGAGAATGGCATTAAGTTAATGCTTGCTCCCAAATCATATAAAGCTCTACCACTAAAGGACTTGCTAATGAAAATTGGTATGTTGAAACTACCCGAATCTTTGAGCTTTGGTGGTAGTTTCTTTTGGAGGATAGCATTACACTCCTCGGTTAAAACAACCATTTCGTGATCCTCTATTTTTTGCGTCTTGGATAAGATGTCCTTCATAAACTTGACATATGTAGGCATTTGTTCAAGAGCTTCCATAAAAGGAATGTTGATGTGAAGCTTCTTGAATACCTCCAGAAATTTTTTAAATTTATCATCAAGCTTTGGCTTTTGAAGGTGTTGATGGAAAGGTAGAGGTGGGTATGTAGGAGTATTTTCTTTGGAAGAGTGAACTTCCTCTTTACTACTCACAATTACCTCCTCATCTTACTTAGAATGGAATTTCAGCTTGCTTAGGAGGTTCTTCTACCTTTTTACCACTCCTTAGAGTGATGGTTTTACAATCCTCCATATTAGGATTCCTTCCTCTTGGATTTAGTACAATATCACTAGGTAAAGTAACTTAAGGACGACTTGTAATGGCATTGGCCAGTTAGCCTATTTGATTCTCAAGGTTTCTAAATGGTGCTGCTTGGCTTTGGATTATGGAATCCATCTTAGATATGTATTGCACAAATAATTCTTCAAAAGATGGCTTCTTTCCAAAGTGAAAGGATTTATGCTTATGACAGAGCACCAATTAGATAAGTGGGCTTTGCTTTATTAGATTGCCCTTGATTATTCCAAGAAAAAATTGGGTGTTTTCTCAACCCTGGATTATAGGTGCTAGAGTAAGGATTACTTTGTTACCTATTATAATTGCTCAAATAATTTGCAGCTTCATGGTTGTTTGGGTACAAATTTCTTACATGTGCACCATCACAAATCTGGTAAGATATGACTTGGCTTCCAACGGTGTCAATTTTCTTTGATAAGATAGCCATTTATACAGTTAATGCATTAATGGCATCCAACTCATGAATTCTAGCCACTCTTCGAGTTAACAACCTTTCAGAAGGCCATTGATAATTAATGGCAGCCATCTCTTCCAATAATTCAAATGCTTTGTCAGTGGTCTTCCCCATTAAAGCTTCACTATCGACCGCATCAATTTTTGTCCTTGTTTGGCTTACCAAACTAGTTGTAGAAGGTTTGGACCTGCAACCACTTTGGTAAGACATGGTGGGGGCATCTTTTAAGTAACTCCTTGAATCTTTCCAACGATTCATAAAGAGATTCTAACTCAAGTTGCATGAAAGAAGTGATTTCATTCCATAACTTATCTGTTTTGGTTGGTGGAAATAATTTAGCTAAAAACTTTTAGGCCAATTCTTCCCACGTTGTAGTAAAGTAGTGGGGGAGTGCATGTAGCCAGCTCTTTGCCTTATCTCAAAGTGAGAAAGGAAAGAAGCACAACCTTAATGCATCATCCAAAACTTCATTGATCTTGAAAGTGTCACAGAGCTCCAAGAAGCTTATAAGGTAAAAGTTTGGATTATCATTTGGAAAACCAGAAAAATTGTACCATCTGCTAAATCATTTGGATTTGGCCGGACTTGATTTCAAAATCATCAGCTTGGATTACCGGCCTTAGTATGCTTTTGTGAAGTTCAAGCACAAGCGGGGTTGCATAGTCCCGTAAAAACTTGGGTTTGTATTTAGCTTGATGCTTGTTGCTTCTCTTTTCGAAGTTTTTGGTATGTCTTATCAATCTTGGGATCAAATGAAATAAGCTCCAAGCTACAAGTTCCTCACATGCACGATCAAGAGTACCTAAAAGAGAAAAAAGAAAATTTGAATTAAAACTAGAATTGGCTGGTATTAATATTAACAAATATAAGAATAACTCCCCGGCAATGGCGCCAAAAGCTTGATGTCGATTTTACCTATGCAAGCGCACATATCGTTATCAAATAATATAGAGTAAGTAGAGTATCATTTCACTAGGAGTTTTCAAATATTATGCTAAGTATTAAAATTGGTAATTCCAATTTTATTCAAACAACTGAAATTTGGGTAGATTATGAACTATTTATAAAACTAAAAGCAAATTATCAAACAAATAAACTGGAGACAAACCTAGAACTACAACTTCCTTCAATGCTTCACTTGAATTATTATTATCTTGTCTTGCTTAGTTATTGCAAAGAATTATTAACCTAGGGTTCTTAATCAATTATATGCATATTTCTATGTCTTATAAATATATCTCACTTAATCAATTCACTATATTCATATGTGAATTAAATTAAACAAGTCATTTAGATCATACCTAAATTCATTACACAAGGCATATAGGTATATTTCTATCCTATATACAAATCAAACTTAACATGTATTGAATTCACGTAAGTGCTAATTCATTTAAGGCTTAACCTAAATTCTACTTCCTAAGTTCCTTTAGGTTTCCTAGTTCAATCTAAAAGATGACCAATCAATTAGAAGCATTAAGAATAAAATGAATTAGGTAAATCACATACCAAAACCTAAGCAATCCATATATAAAAATAATATCAAGCTACATGTTGAGTTCTAGTTACAATTCTAGAAAAGAAACTACTCTATGCTACTTAGTGTAAACATGAATTCAAAAATAATAAACATCAAAGGAATACAAGTAAAAGTAAAGATAGAGTACAAATAGAGAAAGCTATGAAGGTTGTCGATCTCCAAGCTCCTATGATTGTTGCCCCTCTTGCTTCCTTGCGCCTTTGACAAGCTCTAATACTCCAAAAAAATGTTATTAACTTGTAGCTCTAATTGTGTGTATAAGTCATCTAGGTAATCCCTCTTTTATAGGCTTTAAAATCCCTAATTTGACTTCAATTTAGATTATAAATTGAGTGAGCACCGCCGCCTAAAAAATCGATGAGTTTTGGACCCTCGCAGTGGGCTTGGCACCGCAGCCTCATCTTTTTGGCGCCTCAGTGCTCCCCATAGCACCTCAGCGTAGGGGCTTTTGGCAACAATATGTTGTTTTACAATTTTTGGAATTTTGAGCCCGAATTCCCCTCCAATTTGACTTCCAATGGGACTTCTACACAAACTAAGTTAATATAAACTAGAACTCACATCAAACACCTAATCCAAGCCTAAATCAACTATGATTCATTATCCTAATACGATAAGGACTTTAACTAGGATTTGACTAAAACTAAGTAAAAACCAACTAAAACTCTAGAATATAGCTAAATTAATATAAATAAAAGAATGTAAAATAACTCTATTTTCAAGAGTTAGTGTATATATATATATATATAAGTACAAAACTAAGAATTAATATCCACCACATGTTTTAAATCTATGACTTTGACATGATTTTTTATTATTCATTTCTTTTGTTCCTTTCCCTTTTCTTGCTTTTTTAGTTGACATTTTCCTCTCTACCTTTCATTCCTTCACTGCTATAGTAACTTTAGAAAATTTTGCACCCTTTTCTTCTTGTAGCTATAAGATTAGATACCTACTCTTCCTTTCCATGCATGTGGCTATCTATGGCAAGAAACTCAAGTAACTCAACTGCTATAGGAGTTTGGTTTTGGTGGGTGTGCTTGGTTACAATTTTAGCTATGAGAAGCTAGTGAAGTCCTTCTTGGAACAAGTTTTCCTTCTTTTCTCCTTGTTGCACTTGGTGGTGAGTAGCTTAGAACTCTTGCTGACCATGACAACCAACTCTTCCTCTTTATAGACATATATTAACCCTTGTTTTACATTACTTTAACCAAAAAATTCAGCCCCCAACGTCCCCTGTTTTGGCAGCAATCAAGTTACCATCCTCCTTTATTCCACTTGTCTAGTTGCTTGAGTGTTGGAAGGTTTTGTGTAGCAAGGCAGCTATCTTTCATTAGTAGTAGCTCCAACCAATGATGGCAATAAGAGGAAGCCAATAGCAGCCTTGCAAGTCTAACCATAGGCCTTGTGTCGGGAAGGATGCAGCAAGCATGGAAGAAACGGCAATTTGGGGGCTTGATAAAGGGTATGTTTCCAACATATTTATCTTCAAAATTTCTACTTTAGTTATTCTAAGTTAATAGATTCTTTGATGATTAAGGAGTTAAAGAAAGGAATTAGTGAGTTAGGAGTATTAAGAGTTTGATTAAAAGGGTGAAGTTGTATTAGGTTGATATGAATGTAGTTTAAATCAAGCTTTGATAAATATTAAGTAGTGAGTTTAATTTAAATGCAAATTGGAATATGAATGTAATTGAAATTGAGGATTTATGTTGAATTATTAGGGTAGATATAAATATATATACACACACATCAATGGAAGGAAATCATGAATTCAAGATGTTTGATATAATGCTTACAAGAACCTAGTTATGACTTTATGAGTAAAACTTGGTAAATGTAAGTTTTGGTAGTTAGTTATTGTTGGAATTTGACTAAAAAGTTCCTAAACAAGAGTAGATAATGGTTGGTTAATGTTGTGGATTAAGAAGTTAATGAAAGTGAGTAATAGATATGAACAAAGAGGATTAGTTGAGGGTAAAGTGTTGGAAAATAAGAGTTAAGAGGTTTTTTGAAGAGATGCAGGGATAAATTTCATGGGTTAGAGAAATCTTGTATTTTGGGTGTTTTCAAGACTAAATTGAATTAAGAGTTCTAAACAGAAAGAGTAGTTTAGGATCTTGAGATGATATCTGAAAATTTTCATAACCTAGTTGTAAGTATATTTATTGTTAAAGCTATTGGATTGTGCCTAGGTCCTTGTAGGAATTTTTGTGAACTTCAATCAGTTCGGGAGACTTTGTCGGGACTTATGGTTAGAATTAGGTTAGGACCTCTAAACAAAAGTTTTTCCTAACATATTAAAAGGTAAATATGGAGTAATACAGGTATTAATTCCATGTTATGTGTATTTTAGAGGTATTAGAAATCGTGGTTGTGATTTTTGGGTCCTGACTATACCTATTTTGAAGTAATTGATATTAGGGGTTCTTAAAGGATGAATTAGGAGAAGAGTTATGAATATTAAATGTTCCTAACATCTTGGAAAACTATACTAGAAAATTTCATATTTTAATTCTCAAGTATGAGAATTCTATATGCATCAGAATCAGAGATTTGCAACCATAAATGTTACAAGAGCCCTATTTTTGTTCATGTGAGGAATTAAGTGAGTTCAAGACTAATTTTAGGAGAAATTTATAAATCAGAAAGATAGCTAACTTCCTAAAGTTAATGTTTAAGCCTGGTTTTATTGAATTGGGTTAAGTATGTAAGTTAAAATTAAACATATATCCAAAGAGGGTTATGAAAATACTTAAAGAAAAGTTAATTTTCAATAAATACTTGAAACTTAGTAACTCTAGATTTTCATAATTAAAATCTTATAACTTATAAAATTGATAAACTACATATTATTTAAAAAATATATAATTGTAGCTTTGGAAAGTATTGTTGAATCCATGACACAAATGAGCACAACAGAAAGTGACAAACCAGATTTGTAAACCGATGAGTAGTTAATTGCTACCCTTTGGTTACTGTATTAGTATGCTTGATTGTCTGATGTTATGCATATATATATAGTGGTAAATAAGAATCATAGTGTTATGATTAACTATTTGAATTATGTTGATGTTTGAAATTGTTTATGGTTGATAAGGACTAATGAAGTGTTTTTCTTTTTGAAATGATTTTTATTTCTGAAATAAAATCCTGGTAGAATTGAGTGCTCAGCCCCATAGGTGAATTTAGAGAAGGAGATTTAGTGATTCCATATTTTAGTGATTCTGTTGGTGTTCGGGCATAAAACTGCCCGATGGGAATGGATGTGTGGGGCTGAGTTACTTAGTTGGCCCTTTGAATGAATTGTGTTCTTTGATTGAATTATACAAAGTACTATTTGAATTGTGCTTGTTAAGTTTATATATCGGTAATCGTTTACGTGTAACCTTAGTGGTTTTGAAATTTATGATATGTTGATATTAATTGAAAATATTATATACATGTGTTGAGTGATCCTAATACCCTTTGAGTACAATTTTCAACTCACTAAGTCCTATATAACTCACTCCTCCTTTTAGGCTTAGTTCGGTATGTAAAGTTCCTCGGTATCAGAGGCAGATACACGAAGTTAGATCAAAAGCAAGCAAGCAAGGTAGGTGGGTATAGATCATCAGGTATCGATTGACATTTTTTTAATAATAGGATCTCAAGGGAAGATAATCACCGATACTAGGGCTTGCTGAGTGTTTAGCGGCAAGGTATATTTGGAATCTCATACTTGAAGTCAATGATGAAAGTTTGCAGTCACACTAGAGCTATGAGTTGTCAAATTTTGTGTTATGTAATAATCTAGGTGATATGATTAGACTGGAGCTCCTCTGTGTAATTCTGTGGTTATTGTGAATTGAATATATATAAGCAGGTGTACTTGTTTATACTTTGAGGCATGTTCTATATTGTAAGGAACCTCTGCCGAAATTTTTCGTAAATTGTTATTTGTTAAAGAAAACAAACTTTTATAGTTAACTTCTGTTTTATAAAATTTGTTTTTATGTCAGGGTTATGGAGGTTTGATTATCCAATCCTCCATCTAGTCATGCCTCCATGAGGGGTGTGACATAAAGCACTAATAAGGAAAAGAATTCATATATTTATAACAAAAAAGTACTCAACAAAGTTTACAAGATAATATTAACTGGGTAAACTTCCATTCTTGATTAAAAGGTAAGAATTAGATATGCTAAGTTAATAGATTATCAATGATGTAAACTCTTACTACCTAGAAAATGATTTAGGTCTACCAAATGTAGTTAAGGCTTCCAAGTTCATGAAATCTTCATAGACGATAGAAATTTTCCTTTTACTTGTTAACTAGAATATAGTAATGAATGAAAGAATAAGAATAAATATATATATATATATATATATATATATAGACTACATGATTATTGAGTATTTGAAAGCTGAACAAGAGAAAATAATAATAAAGAGTGAATATAAAGAATTCCTACTAAATTTCATACATGTTTACAATATTGCATTAATTAGAATTACAGGAAAATAAGGTATTACAAGGGTTCTTAATCATTTATATGCATATTCCTATGTCTTATAAATATATATCTCTTTTAACCAATTCAATATATTCCTATGTAAATTAAACTAAACAAGTTTCGATAAGATTGGACCTAATTGGCTACACAAAGCATATAGGTATATTCCTATTCTATACACAAATCAAACTCAACATCATGTGTATGTGGCAAACCCCACTTACTTTTCCATGTTTGCTTCCTAATTCAATCCAAAAGAATGCCAAACCAATTAGAAGCATTAAGCATAAAATGAACTGAATAAATCATATGCTAAAACCTAATCAATCCATAAACAATATAATATCAAGCTACATGTTAAGTTCTAGTTGCAAGTCTAAAAAGGAAACTACTCCATGCTATTTAGTGTAGACATGGATTCAATAATAATAAACATCAAAGAATTCAATGAAAGTAAAGAAGAAGTAGAAATAAAGAAAGCTATGAAGGCTGTCAGTCTTCAAGCTCTAAAGATCCTTGCTTCTCTTGCTTCCATGCACCTTTGATAAGATCTAAAGCTCTAGAGAAACTGAGCTAACCTGTGTGTCTTGAGTCCTTAAGCTAACCCCCCCTCCCCGCGTATTTTATAGGCTTAAAAACCCTTAATTTCACCTCAATTTGGACTAGGAATCAAGCCGCAGTTGCGACTACAGCTTCCTAGCACCATTGCTACAATTTCCAGGCACCACAGCCTCAAAAATGGACTAAACAGACACCTTTGGCAATGGTTCGAACACTGTGGCACCCTATAGTCTTCACCCTGGTGCTTAGGCACCAGCATCTTAGGCAACAGTCTTGTCTTGCACGTTTTGAGCATTTCGACCTTTAGTTTAACCTCCAATGGGACTCCATCTTGTACTAGACCTTCAAACCCTAAAGACTAAGTTAATATAAATTAGAACTCATACAAAACATCTAATCCTAGCCTAAATTAACTAGGATGCTTAATGTTAATATAATAAGGACTCAACTAGGAATTGACTAAAAACTAAGCAAAAACCAACTAAAACTCTAGAACATACTAAAATAATATATGTAAAATGATGTAAAATAAGCTTTTTTACAAGAGCTTTCACCGGACCCAACTTATTAATTATCTATTTCTTGATAACTTCTTTCATAATGGGGTTGAGTTGCCTTTGATGTCTTATAGTGGCCTTATGGTTATTCTCCATGAGAATCTCGTGCATGAAAAAAGAATTACTTCTTATGTTCTTCTCTTAATACACGAAGGTACTTGTCTTCTTGTATGTTAATAAAAGAAGCAGAGATAATAACAGGCAAAGTAGAAGAAAGACTAAGAAACGCATTCCTTAGATGTGTGGGACAAATACTTGAGCTTTAATATAAGTGGCTTTTCAATAGAAGGCTTAGGAGCCGAAAGGGTGAAAGATGGAATTTCTAAAGATTTAAACATAAATTTTAATCTAGCAAAATATGGTGAGTCATCTAATAATTTCATACACTCAACAAATTCATCATCATCTCTATCAGTGTTAGAAATCAAATATGGTTCAAGAAGGTCAGTAGAATAATTTTTTTAAAATACCTCTTATGTAATTTTGTTTACTGCATCAATTGCATATCATTCATCATGATCTAGAGGAAACTTCATAACTTTAAATACATTAAATTTTAATTCTTGATCTTGAACCCTCATGGTGAGCTCACCTTTTTGTACATCAATTAAGGTTCTACTTGTAGTTAAGAATCGTTTTCCAAGAATGATTATTTTCCTATCTTCTTCCATGTCAAGCACAATAAAATAAGTAGGAAAAATTAATTTCTCTACCTTTACAATTACATCCTCTACAATACCCCATGGATAGGTAAGAGATCTATAAGCTAATTGTAGAGTACCAAAAGTAGGCTTTACTTCTTCCAAACCCAATATTTGGTATATAGATAATGGCATTAAATTAATACTAGCTCTTAAATCACAAAGAGCTTTACTAAAAACTTGATCACCTATAGTGTAAGGGATAGTAAAACTACATGGATTCTTTAGCTTTGGTGGAAGTTTCATTTACAATATAGCACTACATTCTTCTGTTAATGCTACAATTTCATAGTCACCTAGTCTCTTTTTCTTGGACAAGATGTCCTTCATGAACTTGACATAACTTAGCATTTGCTATAGCACTTTAGTAAAAAGGATGTTAATATGAAGTTTCTTGAATACAACTAGGAATTTCTGGAATTGCTTGTCAAGGTTTTGTTTTTGAAATCTTTGAGACAAAGGTGATGGTTGAGTGTACTTTGTTGGTTCTGCTTGCACTTTATCTTCCTTCTTTTTAACTGGTAATTCAACTTTAATTGGTTTGTTTAAAGCCTCAACTTACTTTAGGCTCTTCTAACACTTTAATTCTTCTGAGCATCATTACCTTCCATTGTTCTTTATTTTCATTCCTTAGATTAGGCTTGATGCCACTAGGGAGAGCACCTTGAGGTCTCTTTGTTAAAGCATTGGTAGCTGACCAATTAGTGTCTCTAGTGTCCATAGTGATGCCGCTTGGCTTAGATGACTGAATCAGTCCTAGACATGTATAGTAGAAACATGTCTTCTTAGGATGGTTTCTTTTTAGGGGTAGCTGCTCTTGATTGTGATTGTAAACTAAGGAGGATACTTAGGCTTCATGGCATTAAAAGTGTAAGGAGCAAGAGGAGCTTAGAGATGTTTGGGATTTTGAAGCCTATTTAAAGAGGTTTATATTGGAAAACATACACATAAGTTTAGCTAAGAAAGTATGTAGCTTGGAGGCATCAAGGGTTCAAGGAGCAAGAGGAGCTTAGGGATGTTTAAAGATTGATGCCTGAAAACCACTAATTTTCTTCATTCTACTCTTTCTTTCCTTTGTGTTTATTTAATGTTTTCTTTATATGATTCCATGTTTACATTAAATACCATGGAGTAATTTCCTTTCTAGGATTGCAATGGAACTCAGCATGTAGCTTGGATTTATTTTGTTTATTAGTTGCTTAGTTTTGGAAACTCAAAAAGTAGCTGGGATTCATGAGTTGGATGCTATTAGTGCACTAACTGCATAAGTGGTTGTCCTATCTAAGAAGATTGACACTCTTTGGGTGTAACCAAACAAAAGCCAATTCATGGCTTATGAGATTTATGGGGATGACCATGCAAACAACTTATGCCCAAATAATCTTGCATTAGCAAATTATATAGGCAATTACAATAGGTAGCCTAACAACAACCCTTACTCTAACAACTATAATCTAGGATAGAGAAACCACCTAAATTTCTTTTTAAAGCAATCAAGGGCAATCTCAAGAAGCAAAACCCACTTATCCACCAGGTTTTCAAGCACAACAAAGAGTGGCTGCTCCCTAAAAGAAGCCAAACATTGAAGTCATGTTCATGCAATACATGTTTAAAACAAACTCCATTATTCAAAGTCAAGTGACATCACTAAGGACCCTTGAGAATCAAATAGGCCAGCTAGCCTATGCTCTCATAAGCTATCTTCAAGGTGCTCTACCTAGTGATACTGAGCCAAATCCAAGAAAGACAGGTCCAACATTGGAGTATTGCCAAGCTATCACTTTAAGGAGTGGTAAAGAGGTAGAAGCACCTCCCAAGCAAGCTGAAAATCCAAGCAAGCAAGTTAGTGAGGAGATTGTGAATGAAAATAAAAGGGACCAAGCTTAACAAGAAAAGACTCATTCAAATCTACTCTTAACTTTTCCTCAATGCTTCCAAAAACTGAAACTTAACATACAATTCAAGAAATTTTTGGAGGTATTCAAGAAACTTCACATCAACATTCCATTCACTAAAGCTCTTGAACAAATGTCTACATAAGTCAAGTTTATGAAGGACATCTTCAACAACCTTGACCAAAGAGTGTAGAGCCATCCTCTAAAAGAAACTATCACCGACATTCCAATTTTAATTAGCATTACATTTTGTGGAAAAGTTTTATGTGATTTGGGAACAAGCATCAACTTGATGCCTTACTTCATATTTCACAAGATTAGTCTTAAAAAGCGGAAAATTAAGCTTACTAAGGTGACCTTGCAACTTGTAAATAGGTCTTAAACTTATCCAAAAGGAATCATTGAAGATGTCATTGTTAAGGTGGATAAGCTAATATTTCCAACTGACTTCCTTATCCTTGACATGGAGGAAGACAAGGAAATTCCCATAACATTGGGGAGACCATTCCTAGCAACCAGCAAAACTCTCATAGATGTGCAAAAAAGAGAACTTACTATGAGAGTTCAAGACCAAGAAGTGAAGTTCCATGTCTTTAAGACTATGAAGATTCCTTCTAAATTCGAGGAGTACTATGCAATTAAGGTGGTGCATGAAGCCACAAAAAAAGGAAATCAAGAGTTGAGTATTCCTCTTGATAAATCCTTGATACTGAAGTACCCTTCAATTACTAAGAAATAACCATTGAAGACCAAAGGCTTAATCAAGAGGGAAGTCATCAAGTGGCGGGATCAAATACCAGGGAGGCCAAGGCTATAAAGGATATGCTTTGTGGCATGAATGAGTTGGCCAAGACAAGCTTAAGGAGGAAATATAAGAGCAATCGAAAGAGGTTCAAGCACTCTTTGAAAGATAAGACCTTCATTGCTTTGGAAGACAAGGGCTAAGAATATAAAAGTCAAGCCGACGACTACAAATCAAGCACTTCTTGGGAGACAACCCAAGCTTCTAACTTTTTCTTTTTCTTTTTTATTTTCTGCTTTAGTTCTTATTAAGTGTTCTTTGTTATTGTTGCAGGTTCATCATTTTTTACCTCCTATGAACTTAGACGCTTTTAATAAGGCCAAGGATTAGTGAGTTTTTCATCTTGCTTCAATGCCAGGGAGTCTTTCTATCTTTATCCTTTTAATATTTTACACATTGGGGACAACGTAGTCTTCAGTTTAGGAAAGGGTTTTAATGGTGTGCATATGTTTTTAGGTTTAGTTGGCCAAGATGTTATTATACTCTTATGATGAAATATCCTCATACTATAATAATATTATAGTATTTATATGCTCTTTGACATCCATGTTAAATTCTTGAGTTAGTAGCATTGTAGGATGTGATTTCCTACCCATATTATGTACTTTATCTTTTTCTTGGGATTGCTTTGTTTATTTAGAGACCCTTTATGTTTAGAAATTTCATATTTAGTTAGGAACCTTATAATTTGTGTTTTACTCTCTTGAAAATCCTAGACAAGACTAAGTTAGGAACATGATTTAGGTCATCTTTGGACCATTTGAGCATTCTAAGCTTACCATGTTTTATATTATATCCCTAGTTTATCCCATTGAGCCTATATTTCCTTTTCTTGGATACCCACAAATTTTTTGCCTAACCATTCTTTTTAAATTCCAGTTTTGAACCCTTACTCTTAGGCATGCTGATCATTGTTGGAATAAAATAAGCTATGTTTTAAGATAAAGGAGGAAAGGTTGGAGTTATAAATATATATATATATATATATATATATATATTATATATATATATACAAAGGTATATATTGTGCCTCTTGATCACCCCTATATTCATAATTTAAAAAAATTAGTTTAAGGGTGTCATAAGAGTTGAGAAAAAAGGCAAAAGAAAAAGCTAAGCAAAGTAGAAAAAAATATATATATAAAGTGGTGAAAAGAAAAAGAGTGTGCCAATTGGGTATTACTGTTAGCAGTATGCCCTAAAGCCAATGACATGTGATGTTGTAGCATATTAGTAAATGTACAATCTTATTCATATTATTATTAATAAATATTAATATTCATCTAATTGAATAAGTGGCAAATTGTATCATGTATAAGAGTTATTAATTAAAGCAATGGAAATAAGCATCATGATGAGATCATGCTAATGAGATGTATTTCCTTTAAGCTTAGTTCTTAAATGTTCCTAATCATAGGATCACTAAGTAGGACATTAATGAATTTAGATAGATTAGTACATATCTAGTTAGCTCAAAGAGTTGAGAATAACTGATCTCATAGTCACTTGTGTATTGACACTAAAACAGATATGTAGGTGCTCCTTAGAGAATGAGTTCACTGAACTGACTCTACTAAGAACACCTATATAGAGTTTTTGTACATGTCAATATGTGGTTCTTATGTTACAGTTATGCAAATAGTCATTTGACTTGAGACATCATAGTTACCTTGTATATACGTCATTATACTTTGATACTATTTCTGATTCTATTAATGAGTTACCTAAGAAGTAGTAATTAGGTATAATCACTTGCATATGGAGGTACGTGAACGCATAATAAAGGATCTATCACTCTTAATAGACAAAAGAGAATGTCTTATAAGGTCTATAAAAGATTTATTTTAAAGTCTATAGCCATAGCGGGGTGGATATTAGAATATGAGTTTCTAATTTTCCCATTAAAGTTATAATCTTAAGATTAGACACATAAGATTAAATTTAAGATTTGACATTATTTTCATACCCAAATAGATTTAATAGGGACATTGCATGATAGAAGAATTGAATTGTATAGTAACTGTTAACTGAAAGGTTTAAAAGGTTCATAACCATATTCATACTATTATGAATAGTTATCATTTGCCGCTAGGCACCAATCTTGACTTGTAGGAAACCTTGATAATTAATTAATTAATCTTAATTAATGAGTGAATTAAAAGGAGTTTTAATTTAAATAATTAAAATGAGTTATAATTTAATTGGATGGGAATAATAAATATATAAAAGTTACATGCCTATTGCCATCAATAGTTTGAACCTAAGGGGTCACACACAAAAAGGACGATATTCAATTAAGGAGAGTTTTTGGGAAGTCAAGTAATAATTATAGTTTGTTAGGCATTAGATTTAAATATGATTAAATTCTAATGTTAGTAGACGTATTATGATTGTCCAATACATAAGGAGATGGCCAGTTCTTATAAATACAAAGACTTAACAAACTAGTAAATACAAAAGAGATAATAATTGTATGTATAATACAGAGAGCCTAAAACCTTCAGAAGGATTTTAGGCCAGAGGGATTTGGTAACTTGTGCTAGCACACAAGGAATCTCTTGGTAACCCCTTCAATCTTCAAGTATGAAGATCCTCAATTGGATTCGTCGTGTGGATACATTAGAGATGGGACATCTGTGTCGTTGCTGTGCTCTTGATAAATCTACAAAGGAGTGAACGCTGAATCAATAATACAATGAAAGAATTGACAGCCTCGAAGGTTCACATTCTCTAACTTCTTGTTTAATTGTTAAACTAGAATTAGGATCTTTCATGTAATCATAAGGTGATTTCGAGTTAAAGAAATCAAAATTTTAAATTCCGTTGCACATATGACTGTTATATTTTACACTGATTTCTTACGATGGTATCGGAGCCATCTTTATGATTTATGATAGATCCTTTTATTATTGATTAAATGATCATAGTAAAACTTATATGATTATGGAATCCAAAAATTGAAAACGAATATATATATTGTCTTTGATTTTAAAAGGTTTGAAAGCATAAATAATAATAAATAAATAAATAAAAGCCCTTCGTTCGTAGGCTGCTTTAACGGTGTTCATCAATGGTGTGCCCATTGTTTTTTTTTATTATTTTATTTTTACTTTTATTCTTTATTTATTTAAAGATTTCAAAATAAATATATGTTATTTTATTTTATATATTAAAATTATTTGAATTTTAATTAAATAAAATAAATGCTATTTTATTTGAATTAGTAGAATTCTATTAAAAGTAAAATAAGTGTTATTTTTTTTATCAATATTAAAATTAGTTGAGTTCTAACTAAAGTAAAATAAGTTTTGTTTTATTTTAGCAACACTAGAATTAGTAGAATCCAAATTAAAATAAAAATAATTCTTATTTTAGTTCATTGAAACTAGTTGAATGCAAATTTTAAAAATTAAAGTTTTATTTGGATTTTCTTTGAAATATTTTAATGTGATTAAAAAAAAGTTTCTTAGAAGTTTAATTCAAATAAACCATGTTTCAAGAATAATAGCATTTGAATTAATCTTGTTTTCTTAAAGGAAGTTGAATGTGATTCAATTAGCTCTTTTAAAATTTAAGATTAAATTAAATTAGTTTCAAGATAAGGTAGAATTTGATTCTATATGCATTTCGTGAAAATTTGAATTTGATTCAATCTTGATTTCTTGAAAATTAAGTTAGTCTGATTTAGCTTGAAAGAGATTGAATTTAATTCAATTCTCTCTTTTTGAAAAATTAATTTTAATTAAATTAATTTTTTTATATATAAAAAAAAAATAATTAGATTCTATATTAATTTTTATTTATTAAAATATAATTGAGTTGGACTTATTCTTAATTTCCTTAGAATTTGAATTGGATTCAAATTAGATTTCATGGAGTTTGAATTAGATTCAAACAAGGATTTGGAAGAGTTCAAATTTGATTAGGAATCAAAGTTATCCTAAACTATGTTGGTTGAAATTTTATTAAGGTTTCATGCTCTAAATTTTAGGAGTTAGGGAACTTGTTGGACAAGTGTTAAATTCTTATCTTTTAGGGTTGAGAAACCTAATCTAATTAGATTTCTAATTAATGATTTAGAATCTAATTAGGACATGAGATTTCTAATTAGATTTATGAAATAGGATTGAGAATTCTTATATTCTTATCTTTTAGGGTTGAGAAACCTAATCTAATTAGATTTCTAATTAATGATTTAGAATCTAATTAGGACATGAGATTTGCAATTAGATTTATGAAATAGGATTGAGAATCCTATAAGACTAATAGGATTGAGAATCCTATAAAACTAATAGGATTAAGAATCCTATATGACTAATAAGATTAAGTTATAATTGAATTAGATTTTTGAAATCTAAATCAAGTAGAATTATTAATTCTAGTGGGAGTACTAAATTAATAGGATAATATTAATCTTTAATAAAGCCATAATGTGATAACCCAAACATGATAATTTAACGTACATATTGGAATGTTGTACATATTTGGTAAAACTAAGAAAACTAAAATTAGATGTTAATAAATAAATACTAATGTGTATATATCTATAAAATAAGTTAAAATTTAGTAATTGATATAATATATATATATATATATATATATATACATATATATATATAAGTGGATTTAGATATAAGCCACCAATTAATAAAAAAAAATTGACACCACACATTTATTGTATTTTAGTCCTTTGTCTTCTTCATGCCCTGCCAACCGACTTAGTTCTTTCTCCATTTCTGTCGTATTCTCCTTGCTTACTCTTTGTTTGGTCTAAGGTTGGCCGTGAATCTCTTCCTTTTGACATCTATGTTCAATTCTTTGGTGAGTTTTCTTGCTCCTCCCTTCTGGTAAGCCGTGGAATTGAAGTTAAAGGGAGTTCAAAAGCTGAAATTTAGCTCAGTTAGAGGCAGTGACAGCCGAAAGCTTTAGCTCTCTTCTTGGGTCTATTAGTGCACATCCCTTTCCTTTTCTTTTAGCTAAATGTGACTAGGTGTTGGGGGAACAAAACTATTCCTGGAAATTTTAGCAGCAATTTGAGAAAACATAGCCCTGTTTGGTTGAATATTTTCCCTTACTTTGCCGTTGGTCTTCCATCTTAAAGCTTAATTTGGTATTTTAGCTTCCAACTACATGCTTCATGCTTCTTTGTGTGTTACCATGAGGAGAGGGATGCCTAGAAAGGAATTGAATTCAGTAGCAATAGGAGTTAGGACTAGCAGCTGGGTGTGCCCTGTTTTCGGTCCCTTGTGCCTGAATTGTAGAAGGTATACTTTGCATCTTTTTGGGTTCAACTGTGTGTGTGGGATAAGAGGGCAGTCCCTCTAATGCATGAATTACGTGCACTTTGGTTGCTAGATTACTATGTGCAATTATATGTATATTTGAATTGATGTGCTATATTGAGAAATAAGCAAGTACAATGTTCAATGATTTAATTGAATTATATTCGTTTGATATTGGTTGTGGTTGATAAGGGCCAACAAAGAGAAATTTTCTGAGAAATGATTTTTATTTTCGAAAGTGAAATTCAGGTGCATCTAGGATATTTTAAATTAAATTTTTGAGATATTCTGATTCTAATAAATATTTTTAAAAAATTGAATGCTCAGACCCGATGAGATGGATTATGTAAGGAGAATTAATTTGTTGTGCAGGCATGTAAATGCCCGGTAGGGGGTAATACTGTTGTGCACGACTGAGTTACTCATTGAGTTATGTGAATCGTGATAAATTGGGAAATATGTGAATCGTGATCATATGATAATTATAAATACATACGTTCATAATTGAATTTAGACATGAGATAAATTTATAATATATGTGTTATGTGATGCGAGTACCCTTAGGGTATATGGTTTGCTCACTGAGTCCTTATAACTCATTCCTTTTTTTGTGGTGGTTTTTAATAGTTTCAGGAAACCATAGTTTTCCGTGTCAGAACTTGCTACCTGCCGTCATTGCTGCGGCTAGGTATATTTCATAATCGTACACTTGAGGCTTAAGGGATGACACTTGAGGTCACTTTAGGTGTTTTGCAATTATTGTTGTACACTAAGTTAACCATGGAAATTTTATATTTTTTTAGGAGTAAAGCTCCCCTATATATTATCATACTATGGGTTGTTATTGATCTTGTAAACAGGTTGTTTATATGTATTATGGACAAGTTCCACTTTACAGGGAACCACTGTCGAATTTTCAGTAAACGTTTTATGTTTGATAACAGAGTCATGATTTTATTTTAATTCAGAAACATTTTATTAGTCTTAACGGTAATTTCTTAAAAGTTAGAGCTGCACAATATTTAAGTATTCAGGGTTACAAGGGTGTGGTTATCCATTTCTCCGGCCAGTCATACTGTTATTTGAGAGTGTGACACATAACTTGAATAAATTATCTTTTAAATATTTTATTTCATGCAATGTGATTGAGTGAATTACTTCGAGTGATTATGGACTTAAGACCAAATAATTGAGCTATGTGATTGGTTTATTGAATGTGATTGAATGTATGATTTTATTTAATTGGATGTATAATTAATTTTTATATTTTGGGAATGTAATCTTAATGGAGTTTGCATACCTCACCTCTCTATTTTCTCTTGATGTAATTCCTATCTTCATCCTATTGTAAATCCCCTTGATTTGATCAAGGTTTCATTTTCATTATTGTAGCCTAGTTAGTTAGGTTAGTTAGGTTAGTTTACTTAGGATTAGATAGAAGTAGATATATACATGCAAGATAGAAGATGAAGGAGCACAGAGGAAGCAGTGGTGGGCCATTATAGACTACATATAACTCCCATTATATGGAAAAATTAATTATAACCTCACGTAATAGACCATTAATACACTTTGATGCCTCAAGTATATCATGCCCTAGAAAAGTCCATAATTGACCTTTAATGTATGTGATGCATGTTTGTATGTTATTATATATTGGATATATGAATGTACACGTGATTATATATGATGCAATCACGTGATTATATACGATACTAAGCAACTTGACTTAAAACCCTTATTAAATTACTTAATATTAAGTTGTAACAAAGTCATTACAAGAATGACATCGTAACCCTCCTCCATTATATATAATAATAGAAAATAATCTATTTGTGCAAATTTGTTGTGTCACATATAGTTTGCATTTTCTGGATTAATTTGTATTATTTATTAAATAGATGATGCTTATGAGGTATTTTGATTATATGACTTTGTTGTGTCACACAAGAGCTATATACATTTGAATATACTTGTTATGAATGGTACGATTGACTTATCTAAAAAGTATGTGATTTGTTGTGTCACAAAAGGTTACATACTTTTATTTCTAAATATGATTAGGAAATTCATATGATGAATTCAATAAAAGTTAGCTACCTTTCAAGTACATATGGTTTGTTGGGTCACACAAGGTTGTTATATACAACTGATGGGATCCTAATCCCTACGTCACACCTTTAATTGAAGGTATGACTTGCCGGAAGATTCGGTAATCCAAAACTCTTATAATCCTCACTCACACTATTAAACACATAAAGGACTATTACTAATTACAATTGAGAAGGAAAATTATAATAACTTTACTTGAGAATATATATATATATATATATATATAACATATGACATTTTACTATAAATTTTCGCAGAATTTCCCCGTACAGAGGAACTTGCCTGAAAATACACATATGTATATACATATAAGCAAGTTACATATAACTAGTCACGAATAGCAACGGTCAACACAGAGGAGCTCAGCTCCAAATATTCAATAATCCAACAAAACAAAATATAAGGACTCAAAGTCTAAATATTAACTGCAACCCCGTCTTTTGTCTTCAAGAGTATGACTTCAAACCTATACGTTGCCACAGAGGAATCGGGAAGTAAAGCGTCTCTGGGTAGCGAGCACTGAAGTCCTGATACTAAAAAAAACCAAAAGTAAAGCAGGGTGACTCACAAAGACCCAATGAGTGAAAAATGTACCCTTCAGGTACTAGCATCAAACAACAAAAAGTTAACACATATCATATCATTAATTATATTACACTATTCTTAAGTTCATAACCATAAATCTCATACATGTATCTAATAGATGTATAATTAAACACTCATGGTATTCCCACATATGCAATATAGCAAATTAATCAGTCAAAGCAAACAAAAAAAGGCCAACTAAAATAACTCAGCACCTGCATACCAATTATCCTTCTACCAGGCATATACGTGCCCGCACACCAAATGACACCTCCATACACAATCCATCCCACCAGGGCTGAGTTATTCAAGTATTTAAAAACTATATATATATCACATGTTCAAATAAGACATCCTAGGTGTACATGGACTCCTTTCTTTAACAAAAGACATTTCGAGAAAAATTAATTTGATTGTCCTTATCAACCACAAATCAATTCACATAGTAAGCACAATTCAATCACTCTACTATAATGCCACATGTTACTAAACACATATACATACACATTCTTTTCACATATTAATCTAGAAACAAAAGAACACATAATTTACTCACAAAGCTCAAGAGTGTAGCTCATAAGTTTACCTAGTCTGTGAGGGTGTCAGAACGTTCTCGACACAATCCGAAACTGAAAATCACCAATGCATTTGTTACTTATAGTCAATACATTCAAAATTAGTTTATATATGTATATATATATTATATGTAACATGTTTTCTTAAAATTTAAGTTACTTTAACTCTTGCACCAAATACCTCATGATAGAATTAATTAGTTCAATTTAACCAATATCCCAAAGTCTATAACTTAATATAAATTTAATTCAATTCATGCTTCCTATTTAGCTTTTACCAATAACATTTATTAATTCTCATTTAAACTAGTTCCTTAACCTCTATCAACATAATTCAACCCCTTTCTAATAACCCACAACTCAAGTTAATCTCATCTAAGGTCCTACTTAATTTACTAGTTACTAAGAATTGATGCACACTATAATAACCAAACAAATAGAATACCTAAACCTCCCATTCGGCTACTATCAATCTTTCAAAATCTTATAATTACTATCTTATTTATATATAAACATAAATCTTGTTTATATACATTCATTGCTCTTAAACCTTTATCTACCACTTAGTTCTCTTAATTACAGGTTTAATATGCTGAAATTCTCAATCTCAAATACTCAAACTCCACCATAAATCAGCCCCTTAAAATTACATAAAGACATGAAAATTCAAGACTAGTTTTAGTAAAAACAAGAAATTTCAAAAATTCAAAGTGTTGCTCTTTCACATACGTCACAGTCACACCGGAAAATCAACCCTTGCACCCTAATCTGCTACTGCACATAAGGATGACCGCCACCCCTCATCAAGAACTACAACGTAAGAGTGAAAGGTGGCAAGTTTACCACCCAAAGCAAAGCAACCCTCACCTAAGATAGCTTAAGAGAAAAGAAGATTCAAAGCAGAAACAAGGAATATTCACACCCATACGTTGATTGAGCACTACTATCGTGAAGCAAGGTAACCATACCCATCTTCATGGCTACAAGGTATGACAACAGCTGGAACTATGGGTTTATATGGCTAACCAACCAATAAGAAAACAAGAAGAATAGCTATAATGACACTGGCTAGAATGGAGGAACACATGGCAAGCATAAAAGAAAAAAGGAAATGAAGGAAGTCTTGACAGCAGAACAAGAGGATATGAGAGGTAGTGTAGCAAAAGAAAATAAAGAAAAGAGATTAAAAAGAAAGTAAAACATGTGGTTAAAGTCAAATCAACATTTTAGTTTGTGTGGTGGATAATCACCCCTCAAGTTATTCATATACATATACATATTATATATATATCCTTATACTATATCTCACACAAAGCTAAAAGTGTACATGACCCAAGTCCAAAAGAATAAAATAAAATAAAGCAAAACAAACAAATTCATGGGTATAACTTCCTTATTATATATATATCCACTTATATATATGTATATAAGTGTAGTGTGTCAACATAATGGGATATCACACCCCACTAGGAGACCTTTCAACTAGGTTACCTATTTTCTACTTAGATGGTAATAAAAATTGAAAATTTTAATGGGAGGCACCATTTAGATTAAAGACCAAGTCTTTATGGTGAATAATAATTGAATAAATGCTAGATTTTATTATTATATTTTTTTTTACTATGGTAGATCACAGTGACCAAATCTAAACCCACATTTAGAATTAAATAAAACAATGTATTGACTAGTCCCTAAATTCATTATTTGACCAACGAATATGAGAAGTATTCTCAAAATTCATCCAAGATAACTTTAAGCTTAAGGAATTATGATTCTAACAAGTGTTGGTAAGAATGCATATGAGGAATAAACTAAGTAGTTGGAGTATAACATGCAAGTATTGTACTACATGTTTAACTTTATATCATAAGGCTTATGAAAGTTACATGAAAAAATAAGGTAAGGTAATTATGACCATGCTTAACCTTCAAAAGTTGAATAGCAAAGCATAAGTTGTAATGCAAAATTTCAAGTCTCTTAGTCAAAATCTCAATTTTAGATAAGAGTATATATAGCCAATAATGGAAAAGGGTAATACTTCTTTTGCGGTTAAGAAATTTGCTAGAAGGACACTTGTGAGAGATGTCATACAGGTAAATCTATAAGCCTTAAGAAGGCCTGTCAAGGTTTTTCAATGTTGTATATGGTTAGTAGTTTAATTGTACTTTTACATTAAGTATTAGATACCATATGTGATTCTTATGTTTGGAAAAAGTTTATAAAATGTGAGAAATAACAAGAACCTAAAATAATGCAAAGACAAACTACACCCCAAATGCGGTAAGTGTCATTACATTGGTCATAAGATCTTCAATTTTAGTATTACCATTGGGACATACTAAAATTTATAAGACTAACTTGAAGTACCAATAAGAGCATTATGTATATTTCTTTTAGAAATTGAATCATGTTCTTTTTATAATAATAAATAGTTTATTTAATATTGGTGCTTAATTAGTTTTTATAATTTAGAACTAGATGATAATGTCTTATGACATTAAACAAGTAAAATGAGAACTTTTGAATTCGTTTAATTGGGATGGTTTCCCTTACTTAATTACCTTTATCAAAGAATCATCTATGTTAAGGTAATTGGTACTTACTAAAGTATCAAGATGAAATATTTCAAATGTTCAAATGAATCTTATTTGAAGTTAAATAGAAACCCTTTAAGTATTAAATCTTCTATGTAAGATCAATGAGGGCTACTTAAAGTTACGAATTCTTGGATAACTCATAAGAGAATGTGATTCTCATTTAGTTAACTTTTCTTAAAAAGTACCGTAAGTGGTGTGTGTCTACAAGAGAGATCTTAACATATTAGATATAATACGATCTTAAAAAGTTACAATGATCTTCCAATTGCTTTCTAAAACCACAATTAGTTTATTTATATAGTTTCATTCGAGTTTATACATAAGATTCTATGTTTGATATAACATAGGAGAAAAACCTGATCTTAATCGTTAATATTTCAAGATTTTTATACCTATGTAATGAGACTTAGCGTAGAAAACTTTAAGATGAAATTTGATATATTATTTATGAATTATCCTAAATAAGTCAGACAGATTTTGTATAGCTTTGGGATGTGATCCCATCATCACTGGTTGAGTTGGTTAACTATCAGTTATATGATGTGGCTTATGATTGGTACAAGATATTGGTACAGTGGTAGACTGAGCCTACACCATTGGTGTGGCCAGAGTTCAGCAGAGCTTTTCTGGATCGCTTTTACTTAAGAGTGTGCGAGACAAGCATACTCGTGATTTTGAGCGATTGGTGCAGACTGAGGGTATGTCAGTAGCAGAGTATAAGACTCAATTTACTCGACTATCTCGTTTTGCCCCCCATCTGGTAGCTATGGAGCAAATGAGAGTGAAAAGATTTGTGCATGGTTTAAAAGATAATTTATTCAGATCAGTGTTTGTGTCGGACACTATGACTTATACTCAGGCTGTTGATGCTGCCTACCAATTAGAGACCAAGGTGGTGGAGAGATAGTCAGAGCGCGAGAGTCATAAGAAGGCAAGGCAAGAGTGTCCTTCGACCTCTAGAGTTTGCAGTTCACGTAGGCCTGGGGGTGAATCTACCTCTGGGCACGGTTCATTCAGAGGAAGTTTTCAGCCAGGTAGAAGTCAAATAAGGTGAGGTTAAGGAGCTCAGTTTTGGGGAGGATCGTCTAGCAGACCCCGATCATATGAGTTTCCTACATGCTCATGTGTGGCAATAGGTATACTTAGTAGTGTAGATTAGGGACAAGTGTGTGTTTTAAATGGAGAGTGATGGATCTTCATATTAGAGACTGTCCACTATTGAGGAATCAGTCTACTTTAGTTGGAACTTCTTCATCAGTTCAGGGTAGACCTCAATTTCTTGCAGCACCTACGAGGCCTCCAAGTAGAGATCAGGCTTGAGTTTATGCTCTGACAACTTAAGATACACAGGCTTCTAATGCAGTGGTATCAGGTAATTTGTTTATTTGGTCCATTAGTGCTAGAGTATTGTTTAATCCAGGAGATACTTGTTCTTTCATATCACCATATTTTGCTTCCCTTGTGAGGAAAGTTGTTGAGTATCTTGAGATCCCTTTAGTAGTCTTAACTCCGTTGGGAGAAACTATCTTAGTAGACCGACATATATTTTGATGTGAAGTTCTTGTAGAGGATGATAATTATCCAGCGGACTTAATCATACTGAATATGATAGAGTATGATGTGATTCTAGGCATGGATTGGTTGTCTAATCATTATACTCTGGTAGACTGTCGTGATAAGAGTGTTAAGTTCAGTATTCCTGCCAAGCTGACTTTTATTTTTTAAGGGGATCAGAGTGAGGTTTCTTGCAATTTAATTTTAGCTATTCGAGTAAGAAGACTGATCAGGAAGAAGCATCAAGCTTATTTAGCTTTTGTCAGGGAGACTCAATTAGAGTGCCTTTCTTTAAATTGTATCCCAGCGGTGAGGGAGTTTTCTGATGCTTTCTTGAAGAGCTTCTAGGGCTTTGTCCTGATCAGGAGATTGAGTTCGGTATTAAGTTATTATCTGGAACTCAACCAATTTCTATTCCCCCCTATAGAATGGCTTCTAGTAAGCTAAGGGAGCTTAAAGTGCAATTACAAGATTTGCTGGATAAGGGATTCATTCGTCCCAGTTCTTCTCCTTATAGTGCTCCTGTTTTGTTTGTTAAAAAGAAGGATAGCTCATTTAGACTGTGTATCGATTACCAGCAGTTAAATAAGGTCACAATTAAAACAAGTATCCTCTCTCCAAGATTGATGACTTATTTGATCATTTATAGAGGGCTAAGTGCTTTTCTAAGATTGATCTTCGTTTAGGATATCACCAGCTCTGAATTAAGAAAAAAGATATTCCAAAGACTGCTTTTCGCACTCCGTATGGACACTATGAATTTTTGGTTATGTCTTTCGGGCTTACAAACACTCAGCATTCATGGATCTGATGAATCGGGTATTTAAGCCTTTTTTGGATCAGTTCGTCATTATTTTCATTGACAACATTATGGTATATCTCAAAGTGAGGAGGAACATGAGCAGCATCTCCGTATTATATTGCAAACACTTAACGAAAATAAGCTTTATGCTAAATTCTATAAATGTGAATTTTGGTTGAATCATGTGACTTTTCTCGGACATGTGATTTCTAAGGAAGGAATTCGTATAGACTGTATCAAGATAGAAGCAGTTCAGAATTGGCCTTGACCAACAAATATTTCTGAAATTCAAAGTTTTTTGGACTTAGCAGGGTACTATAAGAGATTCATGGAGAATTTCTCTTGTATTACTAGTCCCTTTGACTCAACTAACTCAGAAAGGAGTCATGTTTTCATGGTCCGAGACTTGTGAAGAAAGCTTTCAAAAATTAAAAACTTGTTTGACTTCTGCTCATGTTCTTGCTCTTCCCTTTACTACAGGTAAGTACTAATGTGTTTTGTGATGCTTCTCATATTAGATATGGTTTGTTTTGATGCAGGATAGAAGAATTGTAGCATATGTCTCGAGACAGTTGAAAAAACATTAGGTGAACTACCTTACTCATGATCTTGAGATGGCAGCAATAATTTTTGAGTTAAAAATATGGAGTCATTACTTGTATGGTGAGACTTTTAAGATTTTTATGGATCACAAGAGTTTTACATTCATTTTTTATCAGAAGGAGTTGAATCTGAGACAATGTAGATGGATTGATCTACTAAAAGATTATGACTGTTCAATTTCTTATCATACAGGTGAAGCAAATGTGGTCACTGATGCTCTGAGCAGGAAGTCTATGGGTAGTTTATCCAATTTGTCAGTTATGTGTAGTCGGGTAGTCAAGGATTTACAGCAATGTATGGTGAAGGGAGTTAGATTTGAGGTGTCTCCTCAGGGGATATTACTAGCTCATATTTAAGTGAAGTCCACCTTTGTAAAAGCCATAAAAGCATCACAAGCAGTTGATCCAAAGGTGATTGCAGAGAAAACTAAATATGATCAAGAGATCACTAGTGATTTCAGGATAGATGGTGAAGGAGTACTGAGGTATAGTGATCGGATTGTTGTGCCACCCGATTTGGAGTTGAGAAGGAAGATTCTTGAAGCAGCTCATCGTTCATCATATGTTATGCTTCCTGGTTCTTCTAAAATGTACCAGGATTTAAGAAAATTTTACGAGTGGAAGGGTATGAAGAAAGATGTTGCTGATTTTGTTTCTAGATGCCTGGTGTGTCAACAAGTGAAAGCTGAGTATTAGAGGCTTATGGGGATGTTACCAAAGCTGGACGTTTAGGAGTAGAAATGGGAAAAAGTCACCATGAACTTTATATCAGGACTTCCTAAGACTCTTAAGGGTTTTAATTCTATTTGGGTGATTGTAGATCAGTTGACGAAATCCACGCATTTTCTCCCAGTGAAGACTACTTACTTAGCACATCAGTATGCGAAGTTGTATTTGGACAAGATCGTTTCATTACATGGTGTACCGGTCTCTATTATTTCTGACCAAGGTGCTCAATTTACTGCTGTGTTCTGGAAATCTTTTTAGGAGTCTCTTGGTACTCATTTATTGTTCAGTACTGCTTTTCATCCTCAAATGGATGGGCAATTTGAGAGAACTATATAAACTTTAGAGGATATGTTACAAGCCTGTGTGCTAGATTTTGAAGGTAGTTGGGATCAACATCTTCCACTAATGGAGTTTGCTTATAATAACAGCTATCATAGCAGCATTCAGATGGCACCATTTGAAGCATTGTATGGTAAGAAGTGTTGATCTCCAATTGGATGGTTTGAGACGGGTAACCATCAACTGTTAGGGCCATAATTAATTCAAGAGGCTGTAGAGAAAGTTCAGGTGATTCTTGATAGATTACGAATAGCTCAGAGCCAATAGAAGTCATATGCTAATATCCGTAAGAGATAGTTAGAATTTGAAGTGGGTGACCACGTGTTCTTGAAGGTTTCTCCTTTTAGAGGCACTATGAGATTTGGTAAGAAAGGTAAGCTAAGTCCAAGATTTATTGGGCTTTTCCAGATCCTGGATAGGGTTAGAGCAGAAGCATACAAGCTAGCATTACCCCCAGATTTGGATAGAGTGCATCTAGTATTTCATGTATCAATGCTTCGAAAGTATTTGCTAGATGAGTCACATATTTTGTGAATTCAAGAGGTGCAAGTTGATAAAGATTTAACGTACGAGGAGTAACCAATGAAAATCGTCAATAGACAAATTCGTAAACTTTGATCGAAGATTATTCCTTCGTAAAAGTTATAGGGCAACATCATGGAGAACAAGAAGCTACTTGGAAATCTGAGAGTGTAATGAAGCAACGATATTCATATTTGTTTCAATAATTCAGGTAAATAACATACTTTCACAATCTTTCATCTGAAATTTGGGACGAATTTCTTTTAAAGGGGGGAAGATTGTAAGACCCTAATAATTTAGCGTATTTACATACGTAATTTGTGCGACTCGACAAAGTAAAATGAATATATATATATACATGTACTTAGGAATTAATTTAATTATATCATAATATTGATTAATTAAAAGTTAGTGCAAAAGTTTTATTGATCTAAAATAATAGAATAAAATATTTATATACATACAAATAATTATATATAAAGAAACTTATTATTCACCACAAATTAGAAAGCAATTGTAGCCATGGATTAAATTAATATAAGTTCTTATCTTGTCCTTTTCTTGGTAGAGACCGACTTAGTGCAATCTTTGGTGGGAGTCCAATTAATCTCCTCTGTTATTTCCTTCACCTAGTTGTTCTTCGTGTTTGTTTCTTCCCCTATTTAGCATTTTGTTTGAGCTAGAACGAGGGAAGTTTTCTTATGCCAAATAACTCAAGTGGTTGGTAAGTGATTCTTTTGTTCTTGTTGGCTGGCCTTATAAGTTGTGTTGTTAGGCAGTTAAGAGTAGAAAAATTTTGCAATTAAGGATGACCAGCAACAGCTTGTGGAAGTGGGAGTGTAAGCAGGAGGAAGCCACCATGTAGGCTCTGTTCTAATTAGGTTATGAAGATAAATTACCGTGGTTTAAGGGGTTGGTCTTGACTATGTGAAAATGTGTGGGGGAAACCAATATTTATAGCTTAGTTCCTTCTATTTCAACGATATAAAGTGTAGAAAGAAGGGGGTTAGAATATCATTTGTTGTACTTTGTTTTAAGACAGTAAGCTTAGCATAATTCTGCTCCTTTGGCCGGTTTTAAAATCAAAAAGGGAATTGAAAATTTAGGGAACCTTAAAGCATAGGTTCATGGGGGTAGAAGATAGTCCTTTAAGTATTTTCCTCCTTTAAAAACCAAATTAAAAGTTAGTCTAAAAGATGATTTTTAGGTGTTAAGGAGGTATATCAAAAGGGATTAAATATAAGAGTTTTGCTGAAGTCAATTCTTATTAATTTGATTGTTAGTTTTTATATATAGGAAGTAGTTATAATTTGATGGTCATGCATAGAGAATTAAGATGATGGAAATGGATATTCTAAGTTCTAATTAAATTTAAATATAGAGTATAATTAAACTTTCATAATTAAGCATGAATAACATAGAATAAATAGAGGATGAAGAATTTCTTAGTATAAGCATATATATATATATATATACACACTCAAGGAACTCTTTTCTTTTTGGTTATTAAGTAAATGTTCTCATATTTGGTTTTGATGTTAGTTAAGATCCTTTATGTATTAATCATTGATGTTTATGATAGTAACAATAGATAATTAATTAGTATTAGGAAAGTGAAAAAATAATATAGATTATAATAGTACATAAGCAAGTAAATAATTAATTCCAAATTGTACATTAAGAAAGTAAGTATGTAGCAATGAGGAATAATAATTATATTAATTAATGCATAAAATTATGACTTTCAGCTTCAGATAGTGTCGAGGACATTCCGACACCTTCATAGACTAGACAGGCTGATGAACCACGTCCCTGAGCTAGTGAGTAAATTAGGTGCCCTGTGGTTGCCGAATTCTTATGTGTAATTATGTGTATATTTGAATTGATGTGTTATATTGAGAAATATGCAAGTATATTATTTCAGTGATTTAATTGAAAGTATAATTGCTTGATAGTGAGTGTGATTGATAAAGGCCAACAAAGTAGAATTTTCTGAAAATATTTTTTTTTTTATTATTTCTGAAATCCATGTGCACCTAGGATATTTGGATTTGACTTTTGATATAAGTGATTCTAATTCTGACAATTATTTTAAAAACAAATGGAGTGCTCAGCCCAGTGGGATGGATTGGGTACGGAGAATTAATTTGTTGTGTGGGCATGTAAATGCCCGGTGGGGGAGATAATGTTGTGCAAGGCTAGGTTACTCGTTGGCCCTTTGTTTGTTTAATTGTTGGTTTATTTGTTTATCTGATGGTATGACTTAATTGATATGTTAAAATTCGTGAACTACGTGAATTCGATCACATGATAATTTTAAATACATTTGTGCATAAGAAATTTAAATACAAGTTAATCTATGATACATGTGTTATGTGATGCTGGTACCCTTAGGATACATGGTTTGCTCACTGAATCCTTATGACTCACTCCTTTCTTTGTGGTTTTTTTTTTAGTCTCCAGGAAAACCACTGTTGGCCGTAATAGCATTTGTGCCTTACTAACTCTGCTGCGGTAAGGTATTTCTCTAAAGTCGCATACTTGGAGCGTAAAGGATAACACTTGCAGTCACTTTAGGTGTTATACATTATTGTTAGATATATTGAATTTGCAAATGGTGATTTTCATGTTTTGGTTAGGAGTAGAGCTCCTCTGTATATTATGATACTCTGAGTTATTATCGACTTTATGCACAAGTTGTTATATATAGTATGGGCATGTTCCATTTTACGGGGAACCACTTGTCTATATTTTTAGTAATCGTTTGATGTTTAGTAGTTAAGTCTGGATTTTTTTTTTTTTTTTTTTTGTTATCAGTAATATTTTAATTGTCATACTTGTATTGTGTTAACAAATCATGGATGTATAGTAATTGAGTATTCAGGATTACGGGGGTATGGTTATGTATTCCTCCGGCCAAGTCATACCTCTAATTAAGGGTGTGACAGAATCAAATGTCCTACAAGGAGTTGATTAAACTACCTAAATGGATTTAGTTTCAAGAAACTCATATAAGTTGATATATAAGTTTATGAATTAAAAGATTATAATTATAACTTTTATGAACTAAGTATTAAGTGGATACATGAATTTTAGTTTTGGACTCTAATATGGACCTAATGACACATATGAGCATAAGAGGAAGTGAGAAACAAGAATTGTAAACTAGTGAGTGGTTAATTGTTACCCTTTGGTTGCTAGATTATTATGTGTAAGTGTATATGTATTTGAATAGATGTGTTATATAGAAAAATAAGCATGTGCAATGTTTTAGTGAGTTATTTGAATTATGTTTGATTATTGAAATTGTTTGTGGTTGATAAGGGCTAACAAAGTAAATTTTTCTGCGAAATGATTTTTATTTCTAACATTAAAATCCAGGTACACCTAGTATATTTCAATTTGATATTCTGATTTTGACAATTGTTTTAAAAGAATTGAGTGCTCAGCCCCGATGGGATGAATTGTGTACGGAGAATTAACCTGTTGTGCTAGCGCATAAATGTCCGATAGAGGAAAGATATTGTTATGCAGGGCTAAGTTACTCGTTGGCCCTTTCCTTGCTTTGTATGCTGTGATTGCTCTGATTGATTTGTTATCTTATGAATCATGTGAGTTGTGAATTTATGACGATTACAAATGCATACACGTATTTTGAATTAAGACATGAACATTATTAGAGGAGTTTAGTATATAGCATCGCCAAGTTTATGACCTGTCAATAAAGTATGGCAAGGTATTTTCCAGGATCTCAGACTTGAAGTCAAAGATGAAAGTTTGCAGTCACACTAGAATTATAAGGTGTTAAATTTTGGTATGATGTAATAGTCTAGTTATTTGTCTTGTTTATGATAAAGGTGGAGCAAAGCTTTTTATTGTTTTTATGTTGTTGTTGTGTAAAAACAGGTGTACTTGTTTGTATTTTGAGGCATCTTCCATATTATAGGAAACCTCTACCAAAAATTTCAATAAATTATTATTTATTTCAGTAATCAAACTTTTACAGTTAACTTCTTTTTTATAAAAATTTGTCTTTATGTCTTTGTTTAGTCAAGAGTCACATATTTTTAGTTGTGGTAAAGTCAGGGTTACTGAGGTTTAGGTTATCCAATTATCCGGCCAGTCATATCCTTGTAAGGGGTGTGACAATACCAAGACAAAATTGTTTGTTTTGAAACATATTATTTTTCTTGAAAAATGATATTTTCTCTAGAAGTAATGAGTAAAATTCTTGAAAGAAGTTCAAAAGTCACAATTTGTCAATCAAACTAAAAGAATAAATAAAATAGTCTTAAAATACACAAATTCTTAGTAATTTTGAAAGATACCAAAGGTGAACTTGGAAAATGAGATTTCTCATAGTTAATGACCTTAAGGTAAACCTTATAGATGATAATAGTCTTTCAAACTAAAAAGAGCTAATATTTGACATTATTCGGAAATTGGTTATATTTCATAAATCTTAATGGACTTTATTTACTTAAATAGAAGGTATTGTACCCTAGGCCGATCTTACTAAACGTATTGTACGTAATGGTACGAAAAGGTGGAGATCTTTTTTAGTAATGTTAGTAGTGAACAATGAGATGTCTCTAAGGGAAATCATAACCAAATATCTCATTTGAAACAAAGAGAATATTATAGCAACCAAAAAGGTTTTACATCTAGTGGTAATGAACACGTAATGTGTCAACTTCAATGTTTCATTCTACGAATCAAAATTGTTTTTTCCAAAATTGGTTCATCCAATTCGTTATAGATATCAAAGAGTTTGATATACATAAGAATAAGGATAAATCAAGATTGTCAATAAGACTAGTAGGAGTATTATAAGTATTTCAGTTGAAATACAAGAATAACATACTACACATTAAGAATGCTGTAGGAATGTAAAACTAGTTAATAAATTGTTTGGTAATAGTTATAACTTTTAGATTTGGAATCTAATATGTATAATAAAAGGTCTGAACTCTATATCTGAGTTTACCATTGAAATGGTTAATTGGAATTATAGTATAGAAGATACTATTATAAATTTCAATATTAAATCTTTATATTTTCGTACCTTGTTTAGATAACCAAATTCGTTAATGAACTTGAAAAGTTCCTACCATTAAAACATCTAGTAGCATGTACTATGATGACAATGGGGCAATAGCTCAAGTCCTTAGAACTTTGGTCTCATAAGAGATTCAAATATTTTGAATTGTGACTCCAAATATGATTTAAGAAATCATATATAAAAGTAATTTATATGATTTTGTAAAAATTAGGTTAATAGAGAGATTTTAGCAAATTCACTAAGGTAAAGCTAGTAGCTTAATCGAAATCTTGAGAAGTTAGGTGTTAGTTACATGATCGATTGTCTTTAGTTCAAGTGGGAGATTGTTAGTATTATGCCCTGAAGCCAACAACATGTGATGTTGTGGCATATTAGTAAATATACAATCTTATTCATATTATTGTTAATAAATATTAATATTCATTTAATTGAATAAGTGACAAACAATATCATGTATAAGAGTCATTAATTAACAATCATGAGCACAAAGAATTAAAGCAAAGAGAATAAGCATCATGATAAGATCATGCAAATGAGATGTATTTCCTTTAAGCTTAATTCTTAAATATTCCTAATCATAGGATCACTAAGTAGGGCATTAGTGAATTCAGATAGTTTAGTACATATCTAGTTGGCTTAAAAAGTTGAGAGTGACTGATCTCATAGTCACTTGTGTATTGATACTAAAACAGATATGTAGGTGCTTATTAAAGAATGAGTTCACTGAATTAACTCAACTGAGAACACCTGTATGGAGTTTCTCTACATGTCAATAAGTGGTTTTCATGTTACAATTGTGTAATAGTCCTTTGACTTGAGACATCATTATAATTTGATAGTATTTCTGATTCTATTAATGAGCTACCTAAGAAGTAGTAACTGGATATAATCACTTTGTATATGGAGGTATGCGAATGGGCAATAAATGATTTATCATTCTTAGTAGAAAAAGAGAGAACGTCCTATAAGGTTTATAAAAGATTTAACTTAAATTCTATGGCCATAGCATAATGGATATTAGAATATGAGTTTCTAACTTTCCAATTGAAGTTATAATCTTAAGATTAGACATATATGATTAAATTTATGGTTTGACATTATTTCCATACCCAAATGGATTTAATCGGGATATTGCATGATAAAAGGATTGAATTGCATAATAATTGTTAACAGAAAAGTTCAAAAGGTTCACAACCATATTCATACTATTACTTTTGTGCTACTAAGCACCAATCTTGACTTGAAGGAAACCCTGATAATTAATTAATTATCTATAGATGATTAATTAATTAATCTTAATTAAAGGGTGAATTAAAAAGATTTTTAATTTAAATAATTAAAATGAGTTCTAATTTAATTGGATGCGGTCCAATAATAAATATGTAAAAGTTACATGCCTACTGCCATCAATAGTTTGATATAAATTTACGGCTTTACAACAAGTCTTCAAAATTGATTATTATTTGTCAAATGCTGGGAATTTAAATTTTAGACATATTTATTATTTCAAGCTCAAGTCCATTGACGACCGAGTCATACTTATTATTGAAAGCTTGATAAATATTTCAAGTGATTTAACATATAGCTTAGTACAAAAAAGCAATATATGCAGAGTTTAAGTAATGGAGGTCAAGTAACAACTACAAAAGGAAAATGTTCCTCCCCCTACATAAAACTCAGGAGAAAATCTCAAAATCAAATGGTCAAAACTCCATGAATGGTAAACTAAGAGTTTATACATGTTATGTTTGAAATATTTGATTATTATCTCTAGCAAGATATTCTCACATAGACGGGTTTAACGAGTTACTTGTTAAGATCATCTTTTTAGCTACAATTTTAAATTTATTTCCAGAAAATCTTCGTGGAGGAAGTCACTAAATCAAGATGATCTTTGTCACTTTCAACATAAAAGAGGCTATCACTCATTGCCATAACAAACAGCTTAAAAGAGCCCATACACAGCTTTTTAGCTGATGACAGTCCTTGGGAGGAGTGATATCCAATATGTCCCCCTTGGCAACTTTAAAGGTCCAGGCAAAATAGCCCGACCCAGAGGAGAGGCAATAAGAAACTTTTCAGCTCTTATAACTTTATAGCAAACCCCTCGAATACAAAATTGCCAAAGGTATTGGGTTTTCACCTTACCTGGAAAGAGAGCCCCAAGAGATGACACAGCTAAAACACCTATAATAACACTTGGGGTAGATAGCATAGGCTAAAAAGTCAGCACCTGGGCAAAGAACCCAGACAAATTAAGTGGCTGCAAAGCCAACATCATCAACAAACTTAAGTTTTCACCCAGAATGCTACAACATCTGTAAATAGTCTTGGGTTTTCACTCATATTGCTTAAAGTAAAGTATGCTGTTATTTCGGCGCAGTTTAATACTATTGCATATTGGTATCCCATCAACAGGCAAAAATTAAGTATAAACTGCTATCATAACAAACTCAAAATTCTTAGTTCATACTGAAAAATGTGAGAGTAATAAGGTGGAGTGAAGTGGATTATAACATGTATTACATAGCATCAACACCAGTGATAAAAACATCACACCTGTGATAAAAATATCCTACCAATAGTACATCACACCAGTTATAGCACCAAAAGTTTAAAAATTTAGCACAAAAATTACATCCTGCAAACCAGTAACATGACCCATGTATTTAGTCCACAACATCTAGTTCAAGTCTCTACACTCTTTGAACTCATTTTTGGGGGACTAGTGACAATACATGATTGTACCAATCTAATAAGATTATTATATGTAGCTGGATCAAGGTATAACAGACTAATTCGAACTATAACTGCAATAATTAATATCTCATTAATATTGTAACAGACGTCATCATATCTCATTATAATTACAATTATCATCATAATTATCAAATTAATGATATGACACATGACACAATCCTGTTAGCCACAATATTCTATATAAATAAGCAAAAACCCCAAAGCTAAATCAAGTTGTTCCTTTTAACTTATACTATTTACACATTTCAACTTATATTTTATGATCATACTAACTTTGGCATCAAAGTTTTCACAGCTCAAAAGGATTGTCCATTTACAGGTCAGCAACGTGGAAGACACCTTAGTCCAGTCTTACCTAAGCAAATAAGATGTGATTTTCTTATTGCCATTACTTTAAGTTCTGCTATATGAAATAATTTTTTCTTAGAATGATCTTTACATGCATTCAAAAAGTTAATAATATGTGATTAATGGTAATACTATCTAACAAGCTTTTGGATTTATGTTTTATATATATATATTTTACGTACACTTTAGGATGATTGTATGTAACTTGTTATGATTAGGTAAACGAAATTTTACACAAAGTAAAATTGAAGTAAATGAAAACTTATACGTATATATATACAAATATATACATGTAATGCAAGAATTAAATTCCACCATATTATGGGTTAACTTGGAGCTAGATTTGATTTTATGTAAATCTTGGGATAAATAAAGCTAGTGTATGGACACAATAAATTAGAAAACAATAGTTGTAATGAATGAATACATATATATATATATATATATATACAAATATATACATGTAATGCAAGAATTAAATTCCACCACATTATGGGTTAACTTGGAGCTAGATTTGATTTTATGTAAATCTTGGGATAAATAAAGCTAGTGTATGGACACAATAAATTAGAAAACAATAGTTGTAATGAATGACTACATATATATATATATACTAGGATGAATTTCCACCACAAATTTTAAAGTAAAATTTATGACCTTAAATTGTTTATTTTATCATTTTGTTTTGTCTTTCTCTCCAATACTTTTTGCACCGACTTGCTACATTTCTTTCCTTTTATTTCTCTCTGTTGTGCCGTGCTCTTGCTTCGCTCTCTATTTTCCTCTTGGTTTGGCCGTGAACTCCTTCACTCTTGGTAGCCTAGTTTAACTCTTTGGCGAGTCATCTTCTTCCTTTCCTCCTGTAGGCCATGAGAGCTTTATTTTGGAGGAGTTTGGGAGCTGAAATTAAGCCATTGGCGATAACCAGCAGCAACTTACTTGCTATTTCCTCCTTTGCTCTTAGTTCCTTTCGTCCTAAATTTTGAAGAACCACTCATAAACAAGTTAATATTACAAAGATCATCCAAATGAACCTAAACCTGTCTAAAAAGAACCTGAAACCATAGCATAAAACTCAAAACTGACAAATGGATCCTTAGGCCTAACTAACTGCTGGCACATATTTAAAATTCTCCTTCTAACTCTTATACTAGTATTAAGAAGCTTGTTTATTTATCTACAAGAATCGGATTGCATCAAGGCCCTTCCATGGTATTCTGAATATCAAATTGGCCTTCCTCAGATTTTCAAGGAAATTCTATGAGTTTGTTTATTAAAATTTCCTTGCACCTTTCTGAGATATAGAAGTTACTTATAAAGACTTCATTTAAGATTGCTTGATTAACTGACATGTTTGGGGTGATGTTGGTACGGTAGTTGCTTGAGATGCCAATATTTCCATTGATTTTACAAACACATGGTTAATGTAGCAAAGCATCAAATATTTTGATAAAGGATGATTATATGCATGCACTAACTTGCTAAATAAAGATATGAAAGCCTTTGCTTTTACAAAAGAATCAATATTCTCAATATCACCCATACGTCTCAAATTAACTAGAACTCATTTCTTCTATCTATATCAACTTAACATAAAAAATGTATAATAGAGTAATTAAGCCATGCATGTTATGACTATATAGTTGTAAGTTGCTATTATATTCTTAACAAAACAACACAATACTATGTGCTAGACACAAAGACATCTTTAGAAATTCCTAGGGAATCTCAAGACCTTCACCAAACCCTAGCTATTGCTTGACATGAAACCAAGATTTTGCAAATTAAGTGCTCTATATATGGCCTATTTCATTTCAGTGAACAATTTTATTGTATCCACACAAAAAATTAAATTATTATCAGCATATACTCACAAAAATTGCAATCTCAAGGCTGAAACTAAATCTTAATCATCTAAATGTGATATGTTAGAAAGCTGTGCAATTCCATAAAAAAAATAAAAAAATAATAATAAAAAAGGAAAAAAATTGGGAATTTGGTTGTACAATGATGAAAAAAAAATTTAGATAACTCAAACTTTTGATGGATTTTATTAACTTAAAATGTAATGTTAAGAATAGCAATAATATAGGAATTAATGAAATGGCATGATTCAAGCTCTTGGATTTAATGCTAGAAAATAAGAAATGTTGAAAGTATGAGTTAATATTAATTTCTTGATATGTGTACATATATAATATACATAAGACATGGAATCAAGTGTCCTATAAGAAATTGGCTAAACTACCTAAACAGACTTAGTTTCAAGAAATCTATATAAGTTAATATATAAGCTTAGTAATTAAAAGATTATAAATGTAACAGTTATGAACTAAGTATTATTTGAAAATATAAATTTCAGTTCCATACCCTACTGTGGGCCTGATGACACATATGAGAGCAAGAGGTGACAAACAAGATTTGTAAACCTGTGAGTAGTTAACTGTTACCCTTTGGTCGCTAGAAATTATTTGATATATTTATGTGTATATATATATATTTTATATAGAGGTGAATAATAATAGTATTGCTATGATTAAGTTATGTGAATTGTGTTTGTTGTTTGAAATCGTTTGTGGTTGATAAAAGCCAAACAAGTGAATTTTTCCAAAATGATTTTATTTCTGAAAATGAAATCCAGGTGCACCTAGGATATTTTAATTTGATATTCTGACATGAGATATTCTGATTATGATAATTGTTTCAAAAAAAAATTAAGTGCTTAGCCCTAGTAAGGGAAGATATTTGTTGTGCGAGGCTAAGTTACTCAGTTAGTCCTTTGTATGATTTTTGTGCTTTGATTGTTTTAATAAAATTATACATAGTACTATTTTAATTGTGCTTGTTAAGGTTATGTCTCCATAATAGTGTATGTGTAACCTTATGGGTTTTAAAATTTAATGATATGTCAATATTAATTAACTATATATGATATACGTGTATTGAGTGATGCTAGTACCCTTTGGGTATGATTTTACACTCCCTCATCCCTTTTTGTTGATATTTTTAGTAACAAGATCTCAAAGGACGACAATTACTGATACTGGGCTTGCCGAGTATTTAGCGGCAATGTATATTCGGAATCTCTTACTTGAAGTCAAGGATGAAAGTTTGTAGTCACATTAAAACTGTGGGGTGTCTAATTTTGTATGATGTAATAGTCTAGTATCTATCTTGTTTATGATGTGGACGGAGCAGAGAAAAGAACAAGAGTTTATAGGTTTGTATTTTAAGGCATGTTCCATATTACAGGAAATCTTTATTGAAATTTTTAGTAAGTTATGATTTGTTTTAGTCAACAAACTTTTACTGTTAACTTTTATTTTATATTTTTAGTTTTATTCATTAATTGGTCAAGAGTTATACTTGTTTCTTTGTTTTGGAGTTAGGGTTACGGAGGTTTGGTTAGCATTCCTCTGGCCAGTCATGCCTCTATAAGGGGTGTGACAATTTAGATCTTCATCTGTTACATTTTGTTCCTTTTGGGATGTTATCTTATTATTAGTTTATTAACTTGGTCATGGGAATCCTAATAGTGATGGTTCAAATAAGTTTTTTAATGACTGAGCTTGATGGCCATTATGTTGCTCACTTAATAGCTTTTTGTATTGACTTGTATAATACTAGATGAATTTGTCTTGTGTGATGCAAGCGAGATGCATGCGCATCGTGCAATACTTTATGGTAGGGCAGCTTTTCTATGTGCATGAAAATTGTAACTACCTGCCAAGGTTAGTCTATGATCTAAACCCATTAACCAACAAACCATACCACTTATTTATAAAATTAGGGTCTCACTTATTTACAAAATCCTTTACTTGAAGCTCTAACACCCATTATCATTAATGCAAAAAAGTGACAAGTGTGAAGTTGAAAAATCATATTTCAACTTTCACCCCCAACAAAATCTAAAACCCAATTACCCACATATCAACACTATGATAACCTGAACCCGATAGTTTAACATACATTTCATAATGTTCATATGTAACCTGTATTACTAGGTGAATAAAAACTTACATAAATTAGAATTAAAACGAATAAATTCTAGTATATATACATGCATGTAATTAGAAAATTTATTTCCACCACATAAGGGGTTGACTTGGATTTAGAGTTCACTTTATATAAATTATATTGATAAATAAAATTTGATAATGTATATCATATATTAGACTATAATAACTAAGTGTGTGTGTATATATATATATATATATATAATTATAGTTAGAACTAATTTACACCACCTATTAAAAAAAATTAGACAATTATGTATGTATTATTTTATTTATTAATCATGTCTTATTCTACTCTTTTTATCAACTTGCCCATTGACTTTGCTAACCTTTTTCTTTCCTTCTTTCTTCACTTAAGCACTGCCTATACATTCTTATCTTTATAATCCCCTATTGCAGTAACAAAACTCACTGTTTGCCCATTTCTTTAGCTTTAAAAATTCTGGATTTATCCTTGTTTTAAGTGAATTCAAAGCATCAATTCATCTTCTCTCCTATCCTCTTGATCATGTAAGTTTTCTTTTTCCTTCTTGATGAACTTGTAGACTTTACTTTACTTTAATGGTGTATGAAGCTACCCTGTTTTGAGGAAAGCTTCAAGAAGTGTTGGTCGTAGGGGGATATTCTTCAAGTAGTGAATTTTAAGGTCTTTAGTTATGTGCGTTTTGAATTTTAAGCTAAGTAGGAACTTTAGCTAAGTGTAATCGTGGGACTTTAAAATTTTATGTGGTGCTTGAGATTGTGTAGAGGTGTGACGGTCAGCCAAGCAAGGCTGCACATGCTCTGTTTTGAATTAACTTGTAGAAGAGTTTGAAGGTCAATAACTATGGCTGTTTTATTCTTGTTGTATGTCTTATTTAGTTGAAGTTATAGCCTGTTGGAAGGGAGCAGTAACCTTGGTTGTATGTTCCTAGTTTAGGCTAGTTTTAAGAATTGAAAAGAGGTTGTTTCTTTGATTAATTAAAGGTTATGGCAGCCTAGAGTGTAGAGGTAGTAAGCTCTCCCTTTTGCGGTGAGTTTCTTGGAAAGTTAAAGATATGTTAATCAATTGTTTTATAAGAATAAGTTCTACAACTTTGAGTTTAGCTAGATATGTGAAATTGATGATTTAAATGATATAACTATTACTAGTAAATGATAAAATAATTATTAGAGAAGGAGGTTTTGAAAGTAAGATATGCAATGTTAAGAGTGTATAATTCATGTTTAGATGAATGTTAAAGAATTAGTTAAGTGAGTTAGGTGTAATCCTTTTAAACTTAATTAGGAATATGAAATAAATGATATAGGATTTAAGTAGGTTAATATAGAAAAGTTTGAAAAATGTATTAAAAGTTTAAATTGGAATCTTGTTAACATTAGAAAAAAAAAATTAAAAAATGCTTGGTTAAATTATGTACTCATGTAAATTAAGAAATCTTTGAGTTAACCTCAAAGTGGTTATTGTAAATAACATATGAATTTATGATTTTCAGCTCTAGAGCGTGTCGAAGATTTACGAACATCTTCACAATCTAGACGAGACGATGAGCAAAATCTGTGAATTGAGTGAATGATTACATGTACTTTGGTTGCCAGATTATTATGTGAATTAATTTATGTGAATTTGAATATATTATTTGTGGTTGATAAAGGCCAACAAAGTAAAATTTTCTGAAGAAATTATTTTATTTCCAAAATTGAAATTCAGGTGTACCTAGGAATTTTGATTTAAAATTTTGAGATATTTTGATTATAATAAGTGTTTTAAAACTTGAGTGCTCAACTCTGGTAGGATCCAGATTATGCACGGAGATTAATTTGTTATGCGGGCGCGTAAATGTCCTGGTGGGGGGTGATACTGTTGTGCGAGGCTGAGTAACTCGTTAGCCCTTTGATTGTTTGGTATGTTTCAATTGCATTGTAAAATTGTGAATTCCAGATATTGAACTGAGTTATATATATGTTGTGAATTGTGACTATATGCTAATTGCAACTATGTACATGTGCATTTTAATTTAACCATGATGTTAATTAGTAATTTATGTGTATTTTGTGTTATGTGATGCTGGCACCCTCAAGGTATGTGGTTTGCTCACTAAGTCTTTATGACTTACTCT
This sequence comes from Quillaja saponaria, assembly GCA_029379385.1. Taxonomy (NCBI): domain Eukaryota; kingdom Viridiplantae; phylum Streptophyta; class Magnoliopsida; order Fabales; family Quillajaceae; genus Quillaja; species Quillaja saponaria. The sequence goes on from CM055606.1 coordinate 9,973,593, forward strand.
TTCTTCTGTGGTAATGTTTTTAGTATCAGGAAGCTCAGTTTAAGTTGCCAAGACTTGTTACCTACCGACATTGCTGTGGCAAGGTATACCCTGAAATCATATACTTGAAGCTAACATGGCGACATTTGCAGTCACTTAGTGTCTTATGCTTTATTGTATGAATATTGAGTTTATTGTATTGGTTTGATGTGTTGTTAGGAGTAGAGCTTTGTTGTGTACTGTGATATTGTGGACTATTATTAATTTGTAAACAGGGTTATCTAAATCTGTTATGTGGTATGTTCCACTTTACGAGAACTTTTATTGAATTTTCAGTAAATATTATATGTTTAGTAATCGGTTCATGATTTTTTTCCAGAAAAAAATTATTAGTCTTAACTGTAATTTATTAAGAGTCAATGGTGCATTGCAGACCATTATTTAGGGTTATGGGAGTATAATTATCCATTTTTTCGGGTCCAATCATACCTTTAATTAAGGGTGTGACAAACACACAATAAAAAACAATTGAAGTTCATCTAAAAGCAGCAAAAATTGAAAATTGAAAGTGGGAGGTCTCACAGCTTTTTCGTGCAGCCCAAGTTCGATATGGAATCCACGACGCGACAAAGACAGCGAATCTTCCGTCTTCTGCTTTATCAGAAACAAAAGCCGCTTCTTAACCCAATCTAGTAACGAAGACAAACTTCTGTACTCTCAAGCTTAATAATCAAATAAATATGTTTATAATGATGGTTGCAATATATGATATTACGTATATGGTTTGCAATAGTAAGTAGTAGAAATAAAATTTAACAATGATTGTCAAGCTTGCATTCAGAAATATATATATATATATATAATAATTTCACTTAAATAGTTAATATATCAACTTTTTCCTATATTTGATAACAGAATATTAAGGTTTTTTCTTTAATTTGCAGTATGCTTCTGCTTTGTCTTTCAAAAATTGTTTTCCTATAAAACTTCTCAAATATTTATTTTCTTAATTCATGTTAATATATATATATATATATATATATATATATATATTATATTTAAACGGAATGTTACCAACCCTTTTATCATATATTTGAATCTGTCAAATATTTAAATGATTTTTATTTTTTAATTATCTAATTTTGATTAAATTTTATCTGCTAATAAAATATTTTTATTTTTTAATTATCTAATTGTGGTTGGTCTATGTGCTTTGAGAATGGATGCAAACTATTGAATGGATTTGAGTAGTAATTTAGAAAATAATTACAACCATTGGTAAATGTTTTTCACAATAATAATCAGAAATTTCAAGAATGTTTTTCACTAATTATTCTTTGAATTATTAGTTAAAAAAAGAGCTTCTATAATTTTTCTAAATATACATTTACTTCATTTAAAAATGACAATTAATTATAATAATGATATTTCATTAAAGAGCATGGTAGAATAAACTATAGATTTGACGAATTCTGTTATCAATTATGATAATTAAATAAATATGTTTATAATGATGGTTAAAATATAAGGTATTGCGTATGTAAAAATAAAATTTTATAATGATTATCAAGCTTGCATTCCTACCAAGAAAAAGGTTAATAAACTCACTTAAAAGGTTGAAAAAGTTAATATCTCAATTTTTTCCTATAATTGACAAGAGAGTGTTGGAATTTTCTTTTTATGCTTATGCTTTGCCTCCCAGAAATCTTTCCTATACAACTTTTCAATCATGTATTTTTCTTGATTCTTTTATATATATATATATATCTATATTTATTTAAACGGATTGTCACAACCCTTGTATCATATATTTGAATCTGTCAAATGTTTAAATAAATTTTATCTTTTTATAAATGGATTTTATTATTTTATCCAATTGTGATTAAATTTTATTTGCTAATAAAAAGGTTTCTATTTTTTTAATTATCTAATTGCGTCAAATTTACCTTTTAATAAATAGTTTTAATTTTGAATTTTTTTAATTATCTTATTGTGGTTAGTTTATGTACTTCAAGAATTGATGTAAACTATTGAATGGATTTGAATTGAAATTTGGAAGATAATTACAACTATTGCTAAATGTCATTTAGAAAAATAGTTAGCAATTTCAAGAATTATATTTTAAGATCCCTTCACCTCCCTCCTATGTTTTCACTAACTATTCTTTGAATTCATTATTATTATTTTTTAGTGAATTTAATTTTATTATTAGAATATACAATCTTAGCAGGAAAAACTTAAAATTAATATGCAACATTAGTTACTCTAAGAAAAAATGAGATCCAAATATTTATTTTAACAAAAAATAAATAAATAAATAAAGCTTTTCTTTAATTTAAAAATATAAATTACTAGAAAATGTAGAGAGATAAATTTTATGGAGTAAAAAAAAATTGAAAAGTTTAGAAAAGGTAGTCCTATAAAAAGAATTAAAAGGCTAACAAAAATCAGATTAGGAAAGAGAAATAATAAAAAGGGAAATACCTAATTGAACCGGAAGAAAATTTCTGAGAGGCAAGGTATAAACATATGTACAAATGAAGGAAGTTGAAGAGTTTAGGAAAAGTAGTATAGTAAAAAAAATAAAATTAAAAAGCCTAATAAAAACTAGACAAATGAAAAAGAAATAATAAATGTTAAATAAGATAAGTGAAATATAGTAAATATGTGTACTTTATGAAAAGACAAACTCATGTAAATTAATAGGTTATAGCCTTACAGAAATTAGGCAATAAGGGTTCCCTTTCTGATATCAGTTGATATTATTGTTTCATCTTTACTATCACTGTAGATATGAATGCTAATGTCGAACTTATCATCTTTTGTATTGAGCCAATGACTACTATTACAAAATTAGTTTTTGGTTGATTTTAAAAATCAAGATAATAGGAAATAAATTATGAAAATTGATTGGAACATTAGTTATTTTTCTATTTATGCAGAATCCCATATTATTTATTAGATATACATAAATGTATTTCACTGTTGACACATAAATAATTACTAGCATTTTGCACACCCGCTCGAACATGTTTAGGGGTTATCATAAAATTTAAATGTTGGTCAAAAGGTGTTTCATAGAAAAATATGTTAATAAAAATTAAATCTTACAAAGGTATAGATGTATATTTTAATAAAATTATTATCATTATTGAATAATGATATTGATGTGTAGGATAGAATAAACTAAGGATTTGATGAATTAAATTATCAATTATAATAATTAAATAAATATGTTTATAATAATGGTTAAATATATGATATTGCATTTGTAGTTTGCAATAATAAATAGTAGAAATAAAATTTTATAATGATTGTCAAGCTCACATTCCTGCATTTATTAGGGTTGTGACTTCTACCATTTACCCCCATTTTCACTAGCATGCCCCTTCAATGATTTCACTTTAACTCTCGTGTCACAGAGCATGGTATTTCGGCAAGGAATACGTGACAAAAGTAAAGCACATCGTAGCACACCACATTGATTTTATCTTTCTTAACTTCCAACCCTATTTTTGCAACATAATATATCAAGGAAAAAAAAAAAATTTCTTGCTAAACTACCTTCAATATTTTATTTGTAAAAAGAGATCTTACATCATAACATTATATATATATATATATTATGTTTAAGTCTAGAAGTGTCCTGACCTATTATCATGAGTGTTTTGAGTCCTAAGTGCTTAGGGTCGATCCTCTGAAGTTTGGGATGACTTGACCTGCACAGGAAAAAATTGGTCAAAGATTAAGGTGAGCCCCCAAAAACCCTCTGAAGATTATATTAGATCTTATCTAGAGAGAGAAAGTAGATAGAGGTATTAAATGCGTTGTGTCAAAAGTGTACCTTTCAACCATTATTTATAGATATACTTACCTAATGGATGGTTGTCACATGTCCTAAACTAGTGGAATTATTATTCATGTGATATAGGAAACGTGACATCACGAGACTAATTGAGGGACAATCTCCTACTAACACTAGTCACTCGAAAAAGTAAGCTAGAGGGCAACCATTCATGCTGATAACTTGCGAAAAATCAGTAAAATGAGTTTAGCATATATAAGACAAAAAAGGGTTAAATTTGTCATTTTAAACTGTAGTAGGGATGACATGTGTCATACAGGGGCTGTTTTTGAGGAGTTTAAGAAGAATTTTCAAAATTGGCAAGTGAAAAGGCACTAAACTTTTGGGTTTATTTGTGTCCATGGTTGTCTTGCTTTGAAGAAGAAAACCACCAATTTTGAAATTGAAAACCGAAATCTTTTCCTTTGGCTCTGTGTCATATTTTCAAATTTGGACATAAGCTCCTCTCAAACCTTACTATTTCATAATAGTTACAAATTTCTTCCCTTTTTGCCATCTTCCTTCATCTTTACTTTCTAAAAAAATGTGTATAGATGAATCAGACTCTAAAAATAAGTCAAATGTGGGTTCAGGTCTGAATCTTCGAGTTATGCTTCGTCATAGTCGTCTAAACTACTAGTGAGGGTTCTATAGCTACCAGGATTATAAAACCTAGGAGGGGAAGAAGAGAGACTAGGCTTTTGCCTACAAGGGATATGAAAAAGGGGAAAGGTGCTAATGATGTACGGGAAGGGTCTAAGGGAAAAACTTAGTATCAGGGGAGTATGAATCTGGTAAGGGTGTTAGAGATATTGGAAGTAGGGGTGCAACCAAAACTAGGGAAGTAAGCCTTAATTTTTCTATTGATAATTAGGAAGATTTTGACGAAGAAGAGCCTTACTTCATTCCCTGTACTAATACGCAAGCTTTTGACACTATTGTACATAGGTAGAATGATGAAAAATTGAAGAAAATTGAGAAAGGTATTTTAAAGGTAACCAACTGGGCATGCATCTGAGTCTTCTTGGATCTCTGAAACCTTACGATTCTCTACCCGAAAGGTTATCCTTTATGAGGTGACTAAGACTGCCCCTTTACCCCTTTTTTGTCAAAGTATTCAATGGATACTGGTTATGCCCAGCCTAAAAAACCCCAAATAGGACTAGGTTTTCCATAGGATACATTACATTATGCCACGAACTAGGGATTAAAACCATCCTTATCAATTTTTAGGCATTTCTTTGTAGTCACAACTATGAATGGGGGGTGGTTTAACTTTGCCTCTAGATCTTCTGTGTTTGAGGCATACTTAGATAATAACAAGGGGTGAAAACCTTATTACTTCATTGTACATTGTTTGAATGCCATAGGATTGAAAAATAAGAGGGGTACCATAAATTCATCTATAAGGCGAGCATTTAAGCTGGTCAAAGTTCAAAGGAAGAGGTTGGAAAAAAATTCGATACAAGTAATCTAAATAGCCTTGGCTGAAAGCCAAGTTTGATATTACCAAGTATTTGAATCCTGAACTATTGTATGATGCAAAGGTGTCTAACAAAGCTTTGAATTTGTACGGTGAGTGTGTTTTACTTTGTTTCCTGAACATGTAACTTAAGCTTTTTTTTCTTTCTTCTTTTTTGCAAACATAGGAGGGTTTAGTGAAGTGACCTACTCTGGATGAACTGTTGGAGATCCGAAGAGAAAAGAAGATAAAGAATATTAAGAAGAAAGCCGTTGAAGGAGGATCATCTAGGAATACTCATAACAAAAGGAAAATGTTATGGAAAATTTTCAATTTCATTCATCAAGGACATAACATAGTAAAGACCTGTAAATACATAAGAGGTATAATATAGCAAAGGGTTGTAAATACATAACTCATTGGTAATACTTGTGTAGGTGATAGGGCATTCCATGTGCTCAGGAGATCTTTGTCAAAACTATCTCTCAACTTGTAAGTACCAGGCTTGACTATACGAGTGACCTAAAATGGGCCTTCCAGTGTTCTTTTCAATTTTCCTTTATTCTGTTGCAAGAAGAGAATTGATTTAGTTTGAGAACCAAATCTCCCACATGAAAGGAACAAGCTCGAACCTATGAGTTGAAGTATCGAGCATTGTTTAGTTAATAGGCTATGACCCTAAGCTGAGCTTGCTCTCTAACTTCCTCTACCAAATCCATATTTATTCTTAAACCTGTTTGGTTACTTGCCTAATCAGCATGATCAGCTAGCTTTATTCTCAGGCAAGAAAGTCCAATTTTACACCAGGATGAGGGCTTCGGTGCCGAAATCCATACAAAATGGGGTTTCATTTGTAGTGGTCCCGAGAGTTGTTCTGTATGACCATAAAACATGATTCAGTTTGTCTTCCCAGTTTAACTTACCCTTGTCTACCTTTTTGGTGAGTCTTTTCATTTTGGCCTTGTTGGCAACTTCTGCTTGCTCATTATACTGTGGATATCCAAATGATGAGAAACAAATATTAATACCAAGCTTCGAGTGGAAAGTTCTGATGGTGGAGGAGTAGAATTAAGAGCCATGGTCGATGATGATTGCCTTAGAAATTCCATACCTATAGATTATGTTCGCCCATTTTGTGAAATAATCTACCATGACAATGAGGAATTTTCATGTCTTCGTCACCTTTTTGTTTGGGAATGGCCCGAGGATGTCCAGCCCCCAGACAGGGAAAGGCCTAAGGACTGAAGATAGGATTTAAGGTAGTTGCTGGTTTCTTGGTTCTCGAGTTGATCTTTCACAGTTGTCGCACCTTCCAACCCATTCCTCAGTGTCTTTTGCCATTGTTTGCCAATAGTATCCTAGTTAGAGGATTTTGTGTGATAAAGCCTTGGACTTATCATAGGCACCGCTAATTAGGTGGCTTCGGATGAAGACGCGCACCTAAGTTACGACCATGTGACTAATCTTCTTCATAAGTGACCTTAAATTATGGAATAGTGGGTGGCCCTTAGTCTACCTATTCAAGCTTCATTCTCATCCTTCTGAAGGTTATCCTTATCTAAGTGATCCCAGATCAGGGATATTCAACAATCCTCTTATTTGGGTACACATAGTATCTCCTCGTCAGGAGGTCTAAAATTAGGTAAGGGAATTATCTAGATGCAGACTATCTTATCGGTGATGGAGCTCTTGTTTTCGAACAACTTAGAAAGGGCGTCGACCTTTGTGTTCATAGACCATGGAATGAGGTTGACTGGAAATTGATTCAAATTGTTCTTAAAAAGATTTCACTATGTCCAGGTACTTGCTCATGGTGAGCTCTTTGGCTTCGTAATCACCTTTAATTTGGTAGACTGCCAGTGGGGAATCAATATATGCTTGGAGTTATGTGACCCTAAAGAATAAAGCCAATCAGAGACCTATAATCAAAGCTTCCTATTCACCTGCTTTGCTGGAGGCTTGAAAGCCAAAAGTCTAGGTTATCTTAAGCTCTATGTTTTCCAGACTGATGATGACTAAACTAGCTCAACTGTCTGATTTATTTAAAGATCCATATACATATAGAGACCATGCTTTTAGGTCAGGGATAACTGTCTATTTGGCCTTTCCATTGGGCATTGCTTCTTCTGGCTCAAGATCACTTATGAATTAGATCATAAAATCTACTAAGGCCTGAAACTTGATTGTTGTATGAGCGACCTACTAGATAACAAATGCACTTAGTTGAATAGACCAAGTTATCATCCTCTCGAAATATCAAGCTTGTAGAGGACTTTGTTTAAAGGTTGTGTGGTTCGGACTTCTATAGTGTAAGACTGGAAGTTTGTCGAAGGCGGTGAGAAGAAATTACCACAACAAAGGCTATTTTTTCAATGACAGAATACCGGAGCTTAGGACCCTCTAGTAATCTGCTCAAGTAATAAATTGGTTGCTGCTTGTTGCATCCTTTTTAATCAGAATCAAACTTATGGCTACTAAAGATATACCCAAGTAGAGAGTGAGGACCTCTCCAAGGGGTTGGCTTTCCTAAAATAAGCACAGGTTGACAAAAAGGCCTTCAAGTCCTCAAGGACTACTCGCATTCATCCCATCACTCGTATGCCTGGCTCAATGTTTTGAAAAAGGATAGCATCTATTTGTCAAATAGGACATGAAACAAGCGAGTGCTGTAACCCGACCTGTCAATTATTGTACTTCTTTCAACTTCTTTAGGATTTTCACGTAGCTTGTATTTTATTTAGGTTTGCTTCAATCCCTTTTTTCTGTTAGCATAAACCTAGAAACTTGCTTATTAGGACCCTAAATTGAAAATTTTATTAATTAATTGCTGGTATGTGACTCTCACTTTCTTTAAACCAAAAGGCATTACTTTGTAACTAATACATATTCCAATCAGTAATGAAGGAAGTTTTTTCCTGGTCGGCCTTTGCCATCATGATCTAGTTATACTATGAATAAGCATCTCTCTTCCAGTTAAGTTATCATTGAGTATATCAATTTTTGATAGAGGAAAACTATCATTGGGACAAGCCTTAGCAAGGTCTGTGTAATCTACGCACATGTGCCATTTGCCTTTAAAGTTTTTCACCATTACTACATTTGATAACCCATTTGGATAATCAACTTCACAAATGAAACTAGCTTGTAAGATTTTGTAATTCTTCTTCAATTGCTTTCTACCTTTCCTGAGCAAAATTGCATTTTTTTTTTTTATCAGATAGGCTGAATGCCCAGGTTTGTGCTTAATTTGTGGGTGATCACCTATTTATTAGTGCCTGGCATGTTAGATGACGACCATGTAAAAGATTTTTTGTTAGCTCTGAGGAAAGACATGAGGCACTCTCAGAGTTTAGGGTCTATTTCTGTTCCTACAAAGACGATCTTAGTCGAGTCTTCATCAGACAGTTGGATTAGTTCAAGCTTCCTTGTGGAAATGGTGCCTTTGTTCAGATCCCTTTTCTTGTGAGGTCAGGGGTCCCATGGGTCATCCATATTAAACACTTCACTTGTACCTAATTTCATACAGCTTACATAAAGTTGCCTGGCTACCTTATAGTTTCCTCAGATGGTGCCTACTCCTTCTTTGCTGAGGAATTTTAAGCATATGTGCTATGAGATGAGATCGCTTTTGCCTAATTAAGGAAAGGACTACCCAAAATAGCATTATAGGCTAACCAAGCTTTTAGTACATAGAAATTTACCATTATTGCTTTTCGGTAACTTCCATCTTCCAATATGACTGGGAGTTTGATGCTTCCTTCGGCTTACACTGGTTCTTATTAAAACTGACTAAAGTGCCTAGATAAGGCCTTAGCCTTTCTATCTTCAAACCCATCTGACTAAAATAAGAGTGATACAAGATATCTGCTGAACTGCCATTGTCGATTAGGACCATATTTACTTGATAGTTAGCTATCATAGAAGTAATGACTAGAGCATCATTGTGAGGTACTTCCACCCCGTTGAGGGCTTTGTTTGAGAAATTGATAACCCTAGCAGGATGGTCAGATTAGGCCTTTTTGTTCACCTTATTTACTAATAAGGGGAGCTTTAAATATCATTTTTAGCCTGCCAAACTTGGGCCTCTCAACGCAAAACCTACCGTAATCGTATAAATAATTCTAATGGGTTCTTGCTCGCCCCTTGCTTCCTAGTGGTGGCCCTATTCCTGCTTTACCCGGTACTCCAAATTATGGGTCCGCTCTTCGAGTAGGGAAAGGTCATCATTCCTTATGAAGGGGTTCACCTTTATCCCTCCTATATTGCACATGATTATTAAAACTTCCTTTCATTATCATCTCTTTATCTAGTTCTGTAGGACCCAACATTCATCATTGTTATGGCCTTGTGCCATATGGAAAGCATATTATTTAGATTGGTTAAGATGTTCTAATTTGTTCTTAGGCTTGGGTGGGAATTGTAACAAGGCTTTGTTCTTCTCGGCTAGTAATATATAGGATGGAGGTTTATTGACGGGTTGGAAGTGGTAGAACCTATGTTTGTAGTCATATGGTTTGTTGTGGTCGGTGGGTGAGGGCAATCATGATGATACTCTTGCTTATAATGGCAGGTGTCTGGGCGATGTTTGGGTAAATGCTTCTTCAACATTAATGAACTCCTTTACCCTTTCCATGAGCTCTGCCAAACTAGATGAGGTTCGTCTATTGACATCAAAATGAAAAGGTCCTGGGAGCAATTCGACTTTTAAGGTTGTGACGATGACCTGAAGAGTAATACTACTGACCACTAAAGTAACATTGTTAAAACGAGCCATATAGTTCTTTAAGGACTCTCTCGGGCATTACCGGATGCTTAACAGGTTAGTGGCGTCTTTCTAAAGTCTTCTATTTTTCATAAAATGCCTTTGAAAAGCCAACATAAGTTCTTTGAAATTCTTGATGAAACTCTGCAGGAGATTGGTATACTAAAGTTTGGCAGTCCATCAAAGAGAAGAGGCAAAAGCCTTACACATAATTGGTTTAGGGAACCCATGAAGTAACATAAGTAACTTAAAGTCGGCCACAAAATCGTTTAGGTAAGTATCTACACTGTAAACTTTGAGAGAATGGATTTTCATGCTAGAGGGCATGCGAAAGTTAAAGGTGTTACTGGTAAATGGGTGGCAGATGGTAATCTTTAGGTTCAATAAGATATCTTCGTGAATAAGATGTTCGGGTCGCCCTTTTCTATCTGTTTGCTTACCTTAAATTTAGATCAATATAGGAAGACGCTCATGCTTTGAGCTAGAAAGCCATTAATACTACCTTTGAGGAAGATGATATCGTCCAATAGGACATAACCAACTCTCAGTCTTTGGGTTTCAGGATGAGGAATAGGCTATGTGTGTGGCGTGAGAGCATCTAGCTGATTATATATGGCCTAAACTATGTTAATGAGGGTGTAAAATTGCTGCTAGGTTATGGATGTGTCTGGGTCTAGGTCAGGTAAGAGGTTTAGTGATGTGCCAACAATGGCCTTGTCGTTAAGAGCACGTATTTGGTTTGTTGTTTTAGCGAGGGATGAGAGGTCTGCCATGATGGAATTTTTGGTATGAAGGGATGACTTGACTTGCACTAAAATTGGTTAGAGGTTGGGGTAAGCCCTCGAAAACCCTCTAAAGATTTTAATAAAGCTTTTCTAGAAAGGGAAAGTAGATAAAGGTATTAAATGTATTGTGTCAGAAATGTACCTCTTAACCACTATTTATATATGTACTTGCCTAATGGCAGGTTGCCACGTGTCCTAAGATAGTGGAATTGTTATTCATGTTGTATAGGACACATGGCATCACGGGATTGGTTAAGGGACAATCTCCTACTAACACTATCTGTGTCTTCTAATTAATTTGATTATATGGAACTAATAAATTGTAGACTAATAGCAAGTAGTTTCAATTTTCATGCACATATAGAAGCTGCACTATTTACAAATAAACATAGGTTGTTTTTTAAGAAATTCCAAAAATAGATCATGTTAATTAATCTACATCTATACACTAATATAATGCAGAAGTACTGGACACTATATATTATCTATTAAATTTATAAAAGAGTAAGTTTTCGTTTTGTGAGAGGAGTCCCAATTGTACATCCTAACAAGTTGTGTTTCGCTCACTGCAGCTTTTGTTTATTGTTGAGTTACTGTGAGAAATTTTACATGTGTGGATGCACATTAGTAAAAGACTCTATTGAGTAAGAATGTCATCGACTAGGCTCTCTTCTCTTCCTAATTTTGGGCTTTTGCTTTCATAAAACACAGTTCAGTGTTTTACCGTTCTTCCTCCCATTAGATTTTCAAAGATTTTTTCCTGATTCTGCTATCCACTCTCACTATTTCCTTCCTTTGCCATCCCCAAACACATCTTCCCACTCCTCATCATTTCTAATTCTCCTCTCTCTTAATAGTCTTTTGGCAAAGAATCAAAGGTAAGGATTTCAATTTTGTTCTCTTACTATTGTTCTTGATATCCTTTAATTGAATCTTCATTTCTAAATTTTAGAGAAAATTTAGAATTTTATTTTGCTCAAAAAGAATTTTGTTTTTTGGGCTTTCTTCAATAAGAAGATAGAAGAAAAGTAAAGAAGAAGGAAAAACGACAAAGAGAAGATTCGGATGAGATGGTCTATGAAATTAGTAGCAAAGGTGAGGCATCCAATCTCACCTAATATAATCCACCAATTTAGTTTCATTGATGGCAATGTTACTACAAGATTCATTGCCTCCTATACCAGTGTTGTATATATCTCTTCCTTGGTTAGTTTTATGAGTGGTGATTTAGCTTCTTTATTTGATTATGATACCTTTAAATTAATGCATTTAATTAACTGATGTTAAACTATGATTTAGGGGTGGATTTAGTTTGATTCGGTTCAATTTTTAAAAAAAATTGTAACGTTCTAAATGTTTGATTATACATTCAATTCAGTTATGAATAGTTTGTGACAATCGAAATGAATCATTTTTTCTTGAAATGGTTTGGTTTTGATTATTTCGCTTTTACATGGGTCTGGGTATTAAGCCTAAAAAAATCAAGCCCAATCTACCTTAAAACAAATATTTTTAGCCAAAAAAAAAAAAAAATGCCCACATAAATGTTTTTTTTAATATCCTAAATATACAATTTTAGGCCATAAATTAAGGCCCAAATACAAAAAAACAAAAAACAAAAAACAAAACTTACCCCTTAAAGACTTGTTTATCAAATATCTACAAGATGGAATGAAACTGATGTATATTTCAATGCAGAATCAATGAGATATAGACATTTTGAGAAATAGTTAATCAAAATGTAACTAATAAGCTGGAAACCCAATTGCATCAAAAATCAAACACTTCTACAAGATTACACATCAAGATCTAAGCTTTCTAATTGCATTAACAAACATTTAAAAAAAAATAGTAATAACTTAGGTTTCAGAAAAGTAATAAGCTGGAAACCCAGTTTGGGTTCAAACATATCGAAGTAATAAAAAAACCTAGTTTCATATAGAAAGACATAAGCACAATGAAATTATCCATAATCACAGATAGAAAATATAGAGATTTAGAGAAGTTGAAGCACATAATATCCATGCTAGCCTACTCAAACTGTCTACTGGTTGGAACACTGCCTCTCAGTAATGTCCACACAATAACCTACTTTAAGTCTTAAGTAATAATCTTATAAACTAACTATTTACACAGTAAGAAATATGCATAAAATGAACTTAGATGCATCCAAGCAGCCACAAAAATACACAATTAACATAAATGCATCCAACACTAGCATCCACAAAATGAACTTGGTGTTATGCTTCAAATTGGCCATCCTCCTTATCACCATTGGACAATTAGACATCATCCTATAAAAATGTGACAACTTAGTGATATTAGTAAGTTAGTGGATATAAAAATTGAAATCAACTTAAAACTTAAAGGTTATTAAACTTACATGTTTGAAAATTGCACCACTAGTTAATAGTCTTGGATGACCTCTGTTTCCTTTTGGAAGTTGAAGCATCTAACAGTAATTAAAACTTTATAAGATATCATACTTAAAAGTGAATAACCAACGAAAGTTTAAAGATACATGTAATTTCCTTTGACTGAATGAGTTCTTTTAAGATTTCTTTAGTTTCAATGGTGTGAGTAGTAGGGCTAACCAATCTTGCAAACATATAAGGCCTTCCAGGTTTCCTAATTCAAAGAACTTCTAAAATTAAAGAGAATACGACCCACAGTGTTAAAATAGATTCAAAAACCATAGTAGACATTGAAAATGCTTAAACATCACGAGCAATCATGGATAGAACCCTAAACTTGCTAGCATTAGCCTTCTACCATAGTAGTATCTCAAAACCAGTCTTCTCTCTCACAGTGTCCTCATCTAAATACATATCTAGCTCTGATTTTGTCACTAAATCAACTCTATACCTCTTGTTTTCTTGGCACATCTAGTTATCCACTGCACTTGAAAAAACATCAACATCATTCGAGTCTTTAACACTCGAAACACTACCTTCATCACTCTCATCATAAACTGAAATGCTTTCACTATAAGCTTTATACAATTTCACCAAAGTCTTCTTAACTTTAGATTTCATATCAAATGCCACATTAATTAAGTAAAAAGTCTTAAAGATATATCGTATGAATCCAAGAGGATCAAGAATTACAATAATGAACATCATAGGATTGATCTTCTTAAGACTTCCCTAATACTTGTCAAACTTCAATTTTATACTAGTGGCCATATTTTTCAACTCTTCATTGTTGCCCTTGCACCATTTGTCTCCATTTCCACTTCCGCAATCCTATTGCAACATTCATTTGATGTTACATGCAAAGTTCCAAAAAAACTCAAATTAATGTCATGAAATACCTTGAGAAACTTAACCAAAAACTCTATATTTCTTCAATCTTGACAACTAGGGTGGTCCTTCTTTCCCTTTACTAAACCATTTCTTATACCCTTTATTTTCTCCCTCATTGAATCAAAAGTTATTTCAAATTAAATAGCATAACCAAGCATTAAAAAAGTTGAGTTCCATCTAGTTATAACATCATGGCACATCATGCCTTTGCTTTGCACTTTCTCACTTTCCACAAACTTAGCAAATGTAGCATGTCTAAAAGGAGAGGACCATACATAAGTTACTGTATTTCGAATTGCAATGATTGAAGGTTGCAATTCTTTTATGCCTTCGAAAACAACTAAGTTCAATATATGTGCACAATGCCTCCAGTGCATGAATTCACCTTCTAGCACCCTCACCTAGTTATCTTTCTTTTCAAGTAGCTTGTTGCCACTATATTGGCATTAGCATTATCCACTGTTATAGTGAATACCATATCCATTCCTCAATCTAGGAGGCATTTTACAATAGCATTACCAATATCCTCACCCTTATGACTATCAATATTACAGAAACTTAAGATTCTTTTATGTAAATTCTATTCATCATTAATGAAGTGTGTAGTATGTGCCATGTAATTTAAGTTTTGATTAGAAGTCCATGTGTCGATTGTGAGACAAACCCTTTGCTTTAATTTAGAAAACAATTTCTTCAAATTTGCTTTCTTATCAATATATTGATTTGAAATATCATAAGAAATAGTTTTTCTAGATGGACACATAAACCATGGTATTAAAACATTCAACATCCTACGAAATGCAACTGATTCACATGGTTAAAAGACAATTCCCTAGACACAATATTTTCAACTATAACATTCCTAATATCATCTGCATCATGTGATGGGACAGTATCCCTCTCATTTGCGTTGTTGTAATTTTCTTGTTCAACATGTGATCTACACCTAATTGTCATTTATCTCTCTTTTTCATCTAAGTACTTATCACAACTCCTAAAATAATTAAGCATGTTACTAGTAACATTATTTATAGTATGACATTGATGAATACTACCACAATGGTTACATACATCAAGATTATAACACCTTCTAATGACTTTGAAATAAATTTAAATTCATTCCATATCAAAGATCTTTTGTTTTTCAAGAAAGCTTCAACTTTTGTTGTTCTACCTAGTGGAGCAGGACGTCTAGGAGGTCTATAATCACAAGGCCTAGAAGATCTAGGAGGCCTTGATGAACCAGGAACAATTTCTTTGGGTAGCTCCTTCTAAATGTTTGGATTCTCGTTTGATTGTTCCATATTGATACTATTAGACAAAAGAAAAGCCTATAAGCGATTTGCTACATTATTAACTTTCATTCAAGAAAACAAGATCCGTGCAACAATATATGAAATATCACTCTCACTCAATAATTACTGTGTGCCATAAACATAGTTTGAATAATGTTATACACTCTGTACAGTAAATAAAGTGATAAATTCAACCCCTACTTTCATTTGAGCAAGTAAAACTTATGAGAAAAGCAAGTATCAACACTTTACAAGATTCAACAGACATTAGGCAGTAGTTTCTTAATCAATAATTTTTCAATTGATTATTATTACTAACATATATAAAATGATGACAATGAGCCAAGTTACAAGAGAAATGAATACTAGTTCATCATACTATCATAAGGCAACTTGAAACATAAAGATTCAAGAACTCAGGTTGATAGAAGAAGTAAAAAAAGTGTGAAAAGAAAACCAAATCTAAGAATGATTAAAAAATGGAAACATCAAAACAAATCTAATTCATGCTAATGATTCAATACCGTAAAACGTGAAGAAAAGAAACAATAGGAATGGAAAAAAAAAAAAAAAAAAGGAAAAAATCTACTTTTTATCTATAGAAAATAGATAAAGCTAAGATGTTTAGGCAGAAATCTCGTGTTTTTTTTTTTTTTTTTTTGGTCTAAGTTATACTTGAAAATGATTAAGTAAAATAGATTAATTCTAGCAAATTTTTTCAAAGGCCTAACACATAAACACTTGTGACATTATCCAACAAAATTAGTGAATCTTAATATTCACCTTATCCTTATATTAGAGAAAGATATCTGTTGGTAATATTCAGAAAAAAAAAAAAAAAAAAAAAAAAAAAAAAAAAAGAAAGAAAAGAAAAGGAAAACATTAAAGAGTAAATACGAAATAGTGATTAGTTTTGAATATCATATTTCTTCCTTTTCGGTCCAATAGAAATATGAAATGGATTAAATTGAAATAAGAAAGAAATAAAGAAAAAAAAAACATTTATGTTGTTTGCTCTGCTTTCTTATTTTGGAGGATTCTATTGTTCTGCTACTTTTCAAGTTTGAAGAAGTTATTGTTTCTACATATGGAAAGAGAGAGGGAGAGGCCGAGGTTTCCAGAGTTTTGAAGTGATTTTGACTACAGTAGAGGAATTGTAATTAGGGCCATTCAAGCTAACACAAATATAACCTAATAAACGCTAGTTTCTACAAAACACAATAACATAGGTATGTATGCAAAGCAAAGAATATGAAAGCTTACCTATATTCCAAGCAGTTAAAGATGAAAGCTTACCTGTATTCCAAGCAGTTATGTGGGCTGTCATTAATTTTATGATTTTGGTTTTGAAAAAAATGAGTAGAAGGTTTGGTTTAATTGAGATAGGGTGGTAGAAACCTATTTGGTTTATGTGATCATTTCGATAGGACTGAAGCACACCTCTTTGTGTTAGATATGGATTGGCAGTAAGTGTAGGTTGAGTGATTTTAGGAATCTTTAATGGGAGGACTTTTAGGGTTTATCTAATGATAAAAGAGCTAGGTCCCCTCTTCTCTCTCAACACAAGCGTAACTTGTCCCATTGAGAGCTGCAGTAATTAGAGAGTACAGAGAGGAAGATCTAACTGTCTTAAGATTCAATCATGGTGTGCTTAATTAAGGATTTATCTGTTCCGCTACTATGGCTGCAATCAGGTACGCAAGTATTTATAATTATTATATTCTAAATTCATATATGTGATCCATTAATTAATTAACATGTGGTATCAAAGCAAGAAATATATGAATTTAGAATCCTAAATTTATTGAATTAACATAAAATAATAGGGTTCATTTAAGTCAAATTTTTGAACTCAAAAATCGAAATCTTATATGTCTATGATTGAATTTCTAATGTTGGGGGTTTTATTCTATTTCGAAATATCTTTAATTTGATAAATGATTTGCATGATTTCATCAACTATAAGTTTAGAAATTTGAATTTTAAAAGTCGAGTTATTTCAAAATCAAAATTAATTTTTGGATTCCAAAAATTATGATTTCATGTTGTTTTGGTCCATATTGATTGATGAGTTTTACCTCTAGCATGTTTCTATACTTGTTAGAAACAAATTGAATGTGTGGAATCACATATTTTTGAGAAATTCAAATTTAAAATCTTTTGAGTTAGAGTTAGGGATCGTAATTTTAAATTCAATTGTTTGGATAAATTGACTATTGAAACTTAAAATTAGTTTGGGGTTTTTGTTAGATTAGTTATCTTAATAAAAACCCATAAAAAAATTTTTTTGAAAAGGATTGGATTCAAACTCAAATTTTTGGCAAAAAAATCAAAGAAAATATGGAGGAAAACCAAATTGGGTCTCACAAACTTGGATTAGCTACAAAACAGGTTGAATATGACCTGGCTAGAGCTTGAAGAAGCTGCCAACCCCGTTCAGGAAGAACCTCACTCACGGCAAGGGGAGAGTGTGGTCCACTCTCCGCCCTCTAGCAATCTCCTTCTCTCAAACACTTTTATGGTTTTTTTAATTTGAATTTTCCAATTTTATGACATGGTTATATTTGGAAAATTATATGCAAAAATTATATTATTAATATATGCTTTTTTGTTATGCTTAAAACTAATATAATTGCATATATATAATTGTTGAGGCTTGTTGGATTTTCATGTTTTACATGTTATGAAACTGAAAATAGTAGGTATTGTCCCTAGTTATAGCTAAATATATTCGTACTCTCATATTATTAAAACGTGTTAATGAAAAACTTTTGTTTTGAGTTAATTTTTGTTTAAAGTTTGCAACATGTATTAAATGATCCTATGAGATACTATTGAATAGTAATTCAGTTGGTAAAGATAAAATTGTGAGTAATTAATTTTCTCGGCTTGAGAAATTTCTATAGGCTTATATAGGTGGTTGCCACCAAAGTGGTCTATCTGTATAGATTTGTGAGATTTTTGAAATCTACAATATGGGATATATGTGAATAATATGATTAGGATGGATTCTTCTTATATCTGATAATGCATATTAATTATGATATATTAAGCTTGAATTCTTTGGTGGCTTGTTGGGAAAGAATGTTCTTTCAAATTCTTTTACTGTGAGGATTTTTAGGTTGTTTTTGGTAAAAAGTCCCTTCAGTTTTCAAGTTGATATTTTTCTTGAGTTTTCATTGTTAATTTGTTCATTTAGTGGGTGTTGTTCCTAGTGAAAACTTGCCTAGAAGTGTGAGTTAATTTATGGACCAATGGCATGTATCAATGGATTGATGTCTTATATTTGATAAATTTTTGATTACTTGGTTAATGCTATTGAGTGGTGTAACTAGTTTGATGATGCGAAAGTTTCAAGATAATTATAGTTAGGAATATGAATAACTAGGCTGAAGTATTAAGGTTGTAAATCTTTTGGGGTTCAATAATGTTAAATTTCTAGCTAGATGGATAGATTTTAAAGGTAGAATTTATAACATTAGCTTGAGGTTTTGTTATTGGTATTTAGAGTTTTTATTGATATTTGAGTTTAATATTTTTTTTTAGAGGCTTCTTTAGTAGAATCCACGTCTAGTGCCATGATTTTAGGTTCCTAAATTTTGGTTAGAGTAATAGGAATAGTTAGGGTTTATAGAATGTTTACTAGTTAAAGTGGCTACTTACGAAATATTTTGGTTGTTGTGAATGTCTCTTTACAAGATATTCTTTAATGATGGGATTTAGATTTTTTTTTCTTTTTAGTAATATATCACTTTCAAATTTTGGGTGTAGGATTATACATTGTAGTTCTTGGGTTCCAATAATTTTAGTATGTTTGAACTTTTCTCTTTTTAATGATGGTTAAGGTGCATGTAATTCTATTTTGAGGTTTTAAGTTTTATGGTTTAGGATTTTCATTAGTTTCATAAGATTAGATTTAATCAATTTGATCTTAATGTAACAATTTGAGGTTTACTAGGAAATTGAAATGTTAAAGGATGCATTCCTTGCACTACCATAGGACATGACAGTGTATTTTTTGTAGTTAACATGTTCTCTAGTTCCAAAACAACTGATCCATCACACATAGCTAAGAAATTCTTTAGGGAAGTTGTCAAATTACATGGTTTGCCTTCTACCATATTGTCTAATAAGGATGTTAAATTCATGAGTTACTTCTAGAAGACATTGTAAAAGTTATATGTCACTAGTTTGAAATTCTCCTCTGCTTTCCTCCCACAAACTGACAATCAAACTAAGGTTGTTAATTGTAGTTTAGGTGATCTTCTTAGGTGTGCTATGGGAGAAAATATAAGTAACTAGGATTTGGTGCTTTCTACTATTGAATTTATATATAATAACTCTGTTAACAGATTTACAGGAAATAGTCCTTTTGAGTGTATCTATGGTTAAAACCTTGCATCGTTTTTGATCTTGTTCCTTTATCCCCCGATGCTAGTATTTCTTTACCTGCTGAATCATTTGCTATAATCATTCATGAGTTATTTGCTAAGATTTGTAGAAAAATTATGATGAGCTAGATTGATTATAAACTTGCTTGCTGATATGCATCGTAGGGCTAAAGAGTTTAATGTAGGTGATCTTGTTATAGTTAGCCTTTGCTCTAAACGTATACCCCACACCTCATCTAAGAAACTGTACGCTAGATCTGTTGGTCCTTATCTTATTATTAACAAAATTGGACTTAATGCATATAGACTTGATTTACCTTCTTATTTAAATATTAGTCATGTTTTTAATATGGAGGATCTAACCTTTTATCCAGGTAACATTGACCCTCCTGTGTTGTCTTTTAGTGTTCTTACAGGTTAAGTTGTCCCCAAAGTTCCACCGCTCTCGCCCAAGCATGACGAGATTGAGACCATGTTAACAGATACAGCTAAGGATAGGTGTCATCATTTCTTGGTTCGATGGAAGAATCACCCTGCTTTTGATGATGCCTAGATTTCTGAAGATAAACTTTACCAGTTGGACCCTCAACTTTTGGATCATTATTTCTACCAAACTCTATGAAGTTGAGTTCTTTGTTAAAGGAGGATAATGATGTGGACCTACCAGTCAAAGATTATAAAGGCTAATTTGGTATGCAAAAATTATTTTTGTGGAATTGGAATGAGAATGGAATAATCATTCCATTTTATTGTTTAGTAAAGTCGGTCAGGAATAAACATTCAAATATATTTATTTATTTTCTATGCAATTTTTAGACATGAAATAATATAAAAATTACACTAAAATGACAAAAATATCCCTCAATAGATAAAAGAAATAAAAATGTAACATAATTTACGAAATATATATATTTTTTAATTTTTAATTATACTTTTATTCCCTATATTTTAATTTTGAGTTCAATTTAGTCCCTCGAGTTTCAAATGACACAATTGGGTCCCTACCAAGTTTAATTTATTGCAATTAAGTCCCAGAAGTTAATTGTCATCCAAATAAATGCCCAAAAATCTGACGTGGCTAAATTTTAAAGGATGAGAATCTTACCTAAACAAATGGTGTCCAACGTGGCAACAATTTTCTTTGTCCTCTCTTTCCCAATCCTTTAATGCCCCATTCCCTCTGTAGTCTCTCCCTAAATCCTAATTTCCAAATCTGAGTTCATGTAGCCATTGTTAGGGTTTATGATTATCTCTAACATTAGTTGTTCCTAGTGAAAGTTACCTCCAATTCCTCCTCCTTAAAGCACATAGGTTAGGGTTTTGAAAGATTCTATCACGAATTTTCGAAAATGGGTGGGTTTTCTTACTCTAGCATTTTTGGGTCTTCTGTAACTATTTCAACCCTAGTAGCTATATTAAAGAGATTAATTGTCCAAAATTTTGTCACTGTGGGGAACCTGCTATACCATGTACTGTTTGGAATCACAATGCAGATAGAAGGTACTAGGAATATAAAAATTTATGGAAATTTCATATTGGTTTCATAACTAGTGTGTTTAGTTTATTGTATATCAATGTAAGCTTATATGATAAGTTTCATAAGTAGTGTGAAGAACCTTGTTGTTAGGTGTAAGTTTGAGGATGATGTAATCTTTAAGTTATGTAAGGTTATGTAATGATAAATTAAATTGATATGTGTTATTTTGGTCGTTTAAAATTTTGTAGTGTAGTGTAGTATAGCTAGTGTAAAATATGTAGTGATCCTTGTGTTATTTTGGTTATGTAATTGACCAAGTTGGTTGCAAGCCGCTTGCAGCAACAGTAACACAACATGGGTGCCTGCTACCTACAACAACAGCAGTAGATTATGGTGGCACCTGGTGACTCATGTAAGACACATTATTATGACCATCATCAAAATTCATGAAATAAAGATTGTATTAAAGAGTAAACCTAGTATGTTTCAGAAGTTAAATTATACCATCAATCGCATAGTATTACCTTATTGAATTAGTAACATCACTTGTAAAGATCATTCTAAAAAAAAAAATTATAACCAGAAAAAATTATTACATATAAAGTTATGGCAATAAGAAAATCACATCTTGCTTACTTGTGTAAGACAATTGCAAGATAATGAAGCATTGTAGGATGCTGTTTTACTCTACCTTGGTCCGAAACCTTATAAAAAGTAATTGTGCTCCAAAGGTTAGATTAAAGATTAATGAAAACATTTTCAGCTATTTTATATAACCATGTAATGAGGCAACAAATTATTTTTTATCAACAAATGTAAAGTTAAAATTTTTCACTCCAACTGGACATGTTAAACCTTACTTATAAACTAATTACACTCGGCCCCTAAAATTGCCTTAGAACAGCCTCTAAGCCACTTCAAATCTACTATAAGCCTATGATTTAATTGAAAGTTGGGAAGTACCAAGATTGGTTCTTCAATAGGGTACGATACGGGAACAACAATTAGTCATTTTCTAAGAAATCACGGTACAAGTATGGTGATTGGTCACTAAATGGTCACAAAAAATTACAAACAAATATAGTACATTATCCTAAAGTAATAGATAAGAAGAGATAAACCAAAATATGAGCAATTAACTAAATTATGAGTAAGTAATGACAGTTCTTGAGAATTAAATGTCTAATTAAGATTATAGAACTAGGAAGTAATCAACAACAATTTTTCCATGATCGTCCCAGTTCACATGTTAAACCACAAGCATTGACATACTACAATACAATACATACTTATAAGTTCGTGAGTATGTAAATACTAATGCACATATGATAAGCACATAAAAAGGTCACACCTATATTCTAATTCAAACTCGTCAGCCCTTTTCTTAATTACTATTCAATCAAAACTCATTTCACAAAAAACCTGAAACCAAAAACATATTCAACTATAAAGCTTAAGGATTTCAATCAAATCAAACCCACAGACCAACAAACCGTACCGCATATCTTAATGGGTATTTGGAGTTCAAGAAGATTGGCATTTGGAGGAAGATTTCTCTAGTAACAATACCAAAGTAGTATCTAATACGAATGAGGCTAATAACCTAGCTTCATTTTCAGAACTTGAGAGAAATGAGGATCTAGGAATTTCAAAACATCGTACCTCAAAGCCTCTTCCTTTCAATCCAGCAACACGAAGAATTTCTGTACTGTCGAGCTTCAGAGTTCAGTGACGAATGATAAATGCAGCCTTCGAAATTCAATTGATACAGAAATATGGCAATGGGAAGGATCTTTCCCTATTACCATAATCTATAAGTTGAAAGAAAGAAAGGGAATAGATTTGTCGTTCTTAGCAAAAAATAGAAAAAAATAAAAAGAAATTGCAGTCCTTAGCAAAACAAATAGAATAAATTTGCAGGAATTCAATTCATGCTGGTAGTTTATTCCAGTTCTCCATAATTTCCAGTTGATATTCTTGGTCTTAGTCACTATATATAGGTTGAATCAAGCCAAGCCACTCGAATGATAGACCAAAATGGAGAAAAGGAAATTGAGCACAACTGACTTCAATTATGTGTTCCCGCTGGGAAATTCAAAACTAGATAGTAGAGGTGTATTTAAGGAAAATTTGATGTCCACTAAAGAAATAATGGAACGTGAAGATTCAACTTTAATCAATAATGGAGCGTATTTCTGTAATATTTTCCTAACTTTTATTATTGCTTAAAATGGAGGAATGAAAACTTGTTAAAAAATATTTTCTTTAATTTTTCTAAATATTCATTTATTTCATTTAAAAATGATGATTAATTATAATAATGATATTTCATTAAAGAGTAGGGTAGAATAAACTATGGATTTGATAAATTCTGTTATCAATTATAATAATTAAACAAATATGTTTATAATGATGGTTACAATATATGATATTGCTAATGTGATTTGCAATAGTAAGTAGTAGAAATAAAATTTTATAATGATTGTCAAGTTTGCATTCCTATAAAATTTTAATTATCTAATTGTGGTTAGTCCATGTACTTCAAGAATGGATGTAAACTATTGAATGGATTTGAGTAGAAATTTAGAAAATAATTACAACTAATGCTAAATGTTTATCAAAAAAATAGTCAGAAATTTCAACAATTATATTTTAAGATCCTTTCCCTCGTTATGTTTTTCATTAAATATTCTTTGAATTCATTATTATTTTTTGGGTAACATCAATTGAACATTCACCTGCTATAATGTAGATTAAGCACACTCAGATAAACAATTGCTCATCTTAGCTAATCACACACATGGTGCTGAAATTGAAGATCAAATAGCAATTGAACCCACAGTAGCTGAACCAACTCATGTCACTCTAACAGCTGATCCATCCCTTCCACTTCTAGTCACTGATCAAGATTAAAC
The DNA here is from genome assembly GCA_029379385.1 of Quillaja saponaria. Taxonomy (NCBI): domain Eukaryota; kingdom Viridiplantae; phylum Streptophyta; class Magnoliopsida; order Fabales; family Quillajaceae; genus Quillaja; species Quillaja saponaria. The sequence continues at coordinate 9,997,808 of CM055606.1, forward strand.
CTTTCCTTCCAGCCAATCAAGGCATTGATTCTCCACCAACTCCCTCACTAACATTTAACACCTATATCACCTATCTATATACAAAAATTACCTGTTCATTCCCCACGTTTACCTTTCACACTTACTTTTAGACCTCAGACTTCACCTTACATACCAAACATCACTGAGTTTGAGTACACATGCTAAGAATGTAAACTCTTCCACCTAAAAATAACTTCGTCAAGCCAGGCCTTAACCATCATTGAAGAAGAAGAAGAAGAAACTTCTAAAGAACTTGATAATTAATTTAGAAAGTCCTTAATAGGATGGTTAAGGGCGAAACAATCACATCAAATTCAATTATAACTTAATAGGATGCTAAGAATGTTCTCTTATTATTAGTTTATTAACTTGATCATGGGAATCCTAATAGTGATAGTTCAAATAAGTTTTTTAATAGCTGAGCTTGATGGCCATTATGTTACTTACTTTATAGCTTTTTGTATTGACTTGTATAATACTAGATGAACTCGTCTTGTGCGATGCACGAGAGATGCACGCGCATCATGCGATACTTTATGGTATGGTAGCTTCTTTATGTGCAGGAAAATTGAAACTACCTACTAAGGTTGGTCTACAATTTAAACCCATTGACCAACAAACTATACCACTTATTTACAAAATTAGGGTCTTACTTACTTACAAAATGCTTCACTTGAAGCTCTAACACCAATTACCATTAACGCAAAAAAGTGACAAACGTGAAGCTGAAAAAGCATATTTCGACTTACACTCCCAACAAAATCTAAAACCCAATTATCCACATATCAACACACACAATAAAAAACAATTGAAGTTCATCTAAAAGTAGCAAAAATTGAAAATGGAAAGTGGGAGTTCTCACAACTTTTTCGCGGGACCCAGTTTTGATATGGAATCCACAACACGACAGAGAAAGTGAATCTTCCGTCTTTTGCTTTATCGGAAACAAAAGCCTACTTCTTAGCCAGATCCAGCAACGAAGACGAACTTCTGTACTCTCAAGCTTCCGTGTTCTCAAGTGAATTACTATTGTGCTTACTCTTTTAGAGTTATATTCATTTTACTAAATATGTAAAATTTTATCTCTCAGAAAATGCATGAAGATTTGTTTCAGGCTTTATGGTCTTTGTTGTATAAAATTAATTTTCGATAATGCATGTAATGGAGTAGAATTTGCATATAATGTGGTTGTTGTCTGAGTCTTAAGTATCTTTTAACTGTCGGTATTCTTATTGGTTAGCCTCATTATCCTACAAATCTTTAGTTTGCTTTCATATATGATGGCCTCATAAAAGAAGTCACCTGAGTTAAGGTAATAAATGTAGAAGTGAAGGCTTTGCAAATGATGGGAGACACATTCATGCAGAAGTTAAAAGAACTTATTATTGAAGGGTTGGTGCCTTCTGGTATGAAGGTTATGTTGGCACCAGGTGACTCATGTGAGACACATCATTGTGATCTTCTTCAAAATTCATGAAATTTAGGTTGTATTAAAGAGTAAACCCAATTATGTTTTAGAAGTTAAATTATACCATCAATCGTATAGTATTACCTTATTGAATTAGTAATATCACTTGTAAAGATCATTCTAAAAAAAAAAAATTATAACCAGAAAAATTATTTCATAAAAAGTAATGGCAATAAGAAAATCACATCTTGCTTACTTGTGTAAGACAATTGCAAGACAATAATGCAGTGAAGGATGCTGTTTTACTTTACCTTGGTCCGAAACCATACAAAAAGTAATTGTGCTCCAAAGGTCAGATTAAAGATTAATCAAAAAATTATCAGTTATTTTATATAACCATGTAATGAGGCAATAAATTATTTTTTATCAACAAATGTAAAGTTTAAACTTTTCACTCCAACTGGACATGTTAAACCATTACTTATAAACTAATTACACTCAACCCCTACAACAGCCTTAAAACAGCCTCTAAGCCACTTCAAATCTACTACAAGCCCATGATTTAATTGAAAGTTGGGAAGTACAGAGATCAGTAATTTGGTGGGGTACGATACGGGAACAACGGTTGGTCATTTTCCAAGAAACCACGGTATAGGTATGGTGGTCACTAAATTGTCATAAAAAATTACAAACCAATATAGTACATTATCATAAAGTAATAGACAAGAATAGATAAACCAAAATATGAGCAATTAACTAAATTAAGATTCTAGAACTAGGAAGTAATCAATAGCAATTTCGCCATGACCATCCCTGTTCACGTGTTAAACCACAAGCACTCACATACTACAACACAATACATACTTATAAGTTCGTGAGTATGTAAATACTAATACATATAAGATAAGCACATAGATGTATACAAAGTCCACATCCTAACTTTCTAATGACTCATATTATGCTTAAGTTCTCAACTTTTGCAATGCTTTCTTTCAATCACATCCTTAATGCACAAATCCAAAAATCAAACCTAGATACAAGGTATCATAAAATATCAAAGATCATTTCTTGCAACTCCAATTGGGAAAATAGCAACATATGAAAGAAACAACTTATGTAAGTGTAAAAGGCAAAAAATGAGATTTATATTTAATCACATTGTCATTCAAAATGATCTTTCACTTTTTTCACTAACTCATTGATATCCCTCAACTCCAATTGGGAAAATAGCAACATATGAAAGAAACAACTTATGTAAGTGTAAAAGGCAAAAAATGAGATTTATATTTAATCACATTGTCATTCAAAATGATCTTTCACTTTTTTTCACTAACTCATTGATATCCCTCTTATTCCAATTTAATCCTAACAAATAAAAAGGTCACACCCACATTCTTCAAACTTATCAGCCCTTTTCTTAATTACTATTCAATCAAAACTCATTTCACAAAAAAACTGAAACCAAAAATATATTCGACTACAAAGCTTGAGGATTTCAATAAAATCAAACCCATTGACCAACAAACCGTACCACAGATCTTAATGGGTACTTAGAGCTCAAGAAGATTGGCATTTGGAGGAAGATTTCTTTAGCAATAATAGCAAAGCAATACCTAATACTAACGAAACTAATAACATAGCTTCAATTTCAAAACTTGAGAGCAATGAGGATCTAGGAATTTTAGAACATCGTACCTTAAGGCCTTTTGCTCCCGATCCAGCAACACGAACAATTTATGTACTATCGAACTTCAGAGTTCAATGATGAATGATAGACTCAGCCTTCAAAATTCAACTAATATAGGAATATGGCAATGGGAACGATCCTTCCCATTGCCATATTCTACAAGTTGAAAGAAAGGGAATAGATTTTCCGTTCTTTGCAAAAAAAATATATATATAAATAAATAATTTGCAGTCCTTAGCAAAATAAATAGAATAAATTTATAGGAATTCAATTAATTCTGGTAGTTGATTCTAGTTCTCCATAATTTCCAGTTGATATTCTTGGTCCTAGTCACTGTATATAGGTTGAATCAAGCCAAGCCACTTGAATGACAAACCAAAATAGAGAAAAGGAAATTGAGCACAATTGACTTCAATTATGTATTCCCGCTAGGAAATTCAAAACTAGACAGTAGAGGTGTAGTTAAAGCAAATTTAATGTCCACTAAAGAAATAATGGAATGTGAAGACTCAACTTTAATCCATTTTGGCTTAGTTTTCACACTACAATCGATGTTGGAGTGGTATAGCGTATTTCTGTATTATTTTCATAACTTTTATTATTGCTTAAATTGCAGGAATGAAAACTTTTTAAAAAAAGTTTTTATAATTTTTCTAAATATACATTTATTTCATTTAAAAATGATGATTAATTTTAGTAATGATATTTCATTAAAGAGTAAGGTTGAAAAAACTATGGATTTTATGAGTTCTGTTATCAATTATAAGAATTAAATAAATATGTTTATAATGATGGTTCAGTTATATACAATTAGGGGTGGCAATGAGCCGAGCTAGCTTGTGAACAGCTCGTGAGCTACTCGTTAAGAGCTCGGATCAAGCTCGGCTTGTTTTTTAAATGAGCCGATCTTGAGCTTTATTTTAAGCTCGTTTAGTAAAACGAGCCGAGCTCAATCTTTCCAAAGCTCAGCTCGTGAGCTCGTGAGCTAGCTCGTTTAATATTTTTTAATAAATTTTTTTATTATTTATATATACATTTATAATAAATATATTTATATACAACAAAACTAACACAAATTGTTACTTGGTTTAGTGGTAATCTGAACAAATATTCACTAAGAGGTCTTGGATTCAACTCTCTTTGCCTATACAATCAATTATATATATATTTCTGCAATAAATATATTACACTACAATAAATATATTACACTACAATAAATATGTTTATTTCTAGTCACTGATCAAGATTAAACCTTTCCTTTTAACTAATCAAAGCATTGATTCTCCACCAACTCCCTCATTTAACATTTAACAACTATATCACCTATCTATATACAAAAATTACCTGTTCATTCCCCACCTTCACTTTTCACACTTACTTTCAGATCTCATGTCACACCCCCAAATAGGAGTATAACTAGCCCGAGGAATAAGTAATCATACCTCTGTAACCCTGGAGACTCAAATATTGTACATCCATAACTTTTTAACACATTACCAGTATGACAATTAAAATATTACTGATTCAAAAATAAAATTCGAACTTAACTATTAAATATCAACGATCACTGAAAATATCAGTAGTGGTTCCCTGTACGATAGAACATGTCCATAATACATATAATAACATGTTTATAAAATTGACAGTAACTCATGGTCTCACAATATACGAAGGAACTTCACCCCCAACAAAACATGAAAAACACCATGGTAAATTCAATATATCTGACAATAATGCATAACACCCTATATGACTACAAGTATCATCCTTTACGCTCTAAGTGTGTGATTTCCAAAAACATACCTTGCCACAACAGAGTCGACAGGTAGCAATTTCGTTCACGACCAACAATGGTTTCCTAGAAACTAAAAAAAATTAACCATAAAAGAAAGAGTGAGTCACAATGACTCATTAAGCAAACCATGTACCCTAAGGGTACTAGCATCACACAACCCATAAATCACGGCGTAGACTCATCTTTAGATTTACTTATGCATGTGCATAATTATAATTATCAAGCGATTACAATTCACTTAATTCAAAAATCTCAACATATCAACAAATCATACAACCATCCAAATGATTAAATAGCCAATTAAACAAACAAAGGGCCAACAAGTAGCTCAGCCCGCACAATATTATCTCTCCCTATCAGGCATTTATACCCCCACATAACAAATTAATTCTCCATATATAATTCATCCCATCGGGGTTGAGCACTCCATTTATTTTTAAAATAATTATCAGCATCAAAATAATTCATATCAAATATCAAATCCAAATATCCTAGGTGCATTGGACTGTAATTTTGAAAATGAAAACCATTTCTCAAGAAATTTCAAGTTGTTGGCTTTTATCAATCATATTCAATATCAAACACATATCATTCAATTAAATCACTAAAATAATTTATTTGTTTATTTTCCCTTATAACACAACAATTCAAATATACGTATAATTGCACATAATTCACTCACAATGCTTATGAATGAGATTCGTCAGTCTGGTTAGCCTGCAATGGTGTTGGAATATTCTCGACAAGCTTTGAAACTGAAAAAAAAAAAAATTGGATGTTAATTTATACAATCATGGTATAACCTGCTAGCTCTATAATCTACTTATTTTCTTATTATCGAATTAAACTTAATTTAATTATCTAAACTTATTAAAAAGCTAAAACTATTTATTCTCTTTATAATATCGTTAAGTTTACTTATATATTCCTTAACCTACTAATTATTCATAACTTAGTTTACCTATAATAATTGGACTAACAAAATATTCCAAGGCTAAATTTAATTCTCTTAACTTGTTTTATATATTTTCTGATTAAAAGTTTTAACTCCAATGTTTCATGCTTAAACTTTTTACATGACCCTTAAGCCTATAACTTAATTGAAATCTAACTAATTGCTTAACTCAATTCTAACATGCCTAAATTAGATAGGGTTCACGGCACAAAAAATTCCTACATTTATTCTTCATTGTGCCGTGACCCAAAAGAGGTACAAACCTCCTCTTTAACTTCCAATACACTTGGTTATGGAGAGAGAACTGGCAGCGAAGCTATTGCAAAGCAGAGGCAGCCTCATGATGCATTCTTTTCTAACCTAACAGGCAAATTCCTAGCATTAACACTCCTATTAAGTATAATCAGTCATAATTTTATTCACTTGACAATCAGCTAAACAAAACCATTTAACCCATCTACCGCTGTTCAACATAGAATGAAAAGCAAAGAAAAAATCTGCTGCACATGAAAAAGGAGTACCCAACGGTTTGCTATCAAGCTGTGTAGGTGATTGTTGGAGACTACAAGGTTCGACCAACAACTGTACACACACTGCCCCTATAACATTACTCTACCACAGTTCCAATTTGTGACCTTGAATGGCAGTAAAACGATACACTGCCCAGCTAAACTGCCCTGCACCTTGTCTTCACGGCCAAAAGAATCACTGTGTAGGTTACAACTTAGTACACCCACAACACCCCCACACCTCACGGTAAACAGCTTCCCACCAGCCTTGACTATTATGAATTCCTAGACTCCTCCTACCCTGCAAAACAGGGGATAAGATGGCTTCCAACTTTTCTCTCAAATCCTCCCTCAACACTAAACGTCTAAGACAAAACCAGTATAAGAAAGGATGATGCAATCCCTTGAATCCATGAAGTCTCGGTGAAGCAAGAAAAGGGTATAGAAACTTCTAGCTTCTCCAATGGCAGTGAAGGAAGAAGAACAAAAGTGTAGTCGGTCACCACCAAGAAGAAAACGAAGAGAAAATACAAAAAATGAAAGAAAGGCTAAATAAAATAGTTGAAAAAAAAACGTGTGCCATACTTTACTTAGATATTTATATAATTATATATATATATATCTTCTACATTTCATTTTATATACATATACATATATATATATAATTCACATCAATAAAATTGTACTTAAATTAAATCCATATATAACTCTACTATTTAGTGCAAATAAATCCACTACTGATAATATATATATATACAAAATTACATACGAAAATTTTAATGCACACATTGAATTATCGGGTTATAACACGTCAAACTTTACCTTACATGCCAAATATCATTGAGTTTGAGTAAACATGCTAAGAATTCAAACTCTTCCACCCAAAAATTACTTCATAAAGCCAGGCCTTAACCATCATTGAAGAAGAAGAAGAAACTTCAAAAGAACTTAGAAAATCCTTAATAGGATGGTTAAGCATGAAACAATCACATCAAATTCAATTATAACTTTGAGGGTAGTGAGACAGCCTTGCAACAAATCCTCAAAGGTCTTCAAGTACTAAAAATTCACACTTGGCCACCATGACAACCATAGCCCATATGACGAAGTGGCTCGATGGCATTTTCAAGAGTCTATTCAATTACATCCTTTAACAATTGAAAGCTCTGCATTCCAAGCTTAAGGACACAAACAACACCATCAAGGCTAGCCATATGCAGTTGAATAAAATTTTACAAGAAGTGGCTGAGTTATCCAAGAGCCTGCCTTCTTCATCAATTGTGTCCACAAAAGGACAAGGCAAAGGTAGAGGCAATGATAAAGGGAAAGGTTAAGCTCATGACTCTGAGTAAGCTGATGAGACCTCTATAGCTTTGGGCAAGATTCAATCTCAATTGGAGAAACTGATAAATCTGGATAATGAATCCCAACATCAGCTCCCTCAGGTCCAGAAGCACTAGGCTAAACAACTAAGTGAAAATTAGATCTTGGATTTTAACTCAATTCACAAGAACCTCATCAAAACCTTGCACTAAAAAAAATAGAGCTTGAGAGCATAATCTTCCCCTCTAGTGAAGCATTATCTTAACAAATCACTAATCCGGAGATAAGGACTCTTAATTATCTTAACATCATGATAATGAACAACTTCACTGACAATAGAGTTTAGTCCAAGCACGCGCAACAATTGATCAACTAACAAGTTCAAATCAAACATCATGTGCTCTACAACAACTTCAAAGAAATCTAAATGTTGTCTAGTTCACCACATGATAGATAAAAAAGGAAGTAAACTTAACATGTACAACAGTTCAAGAGTTAAATGAATATATATATATATATATTTACCAAGTTGTACTAATTCAGACACTTATGTAGACCTTCTGAAGAAATTTACTATTATTTTTCACGATGTTCTCTCCTATATTATCACAAAGAGGTATTTTGGATAGTTAGAAAACTCATCAGAAAGGAAGTTGATGATATTGTGCAAGAAGAAATGACAAGAGCCAGACTCGAATCGAATGAATTATTATTGTTATATTCCCCTTTCATTCCTCCTACTCATAAAATTTTGTTCATATTGTAAATTTGCTTATTTTTTATTACTTTATGTAATTCTCCTTTCTGGAATGGATATGAGTTAATTAAGCAATATATGTTTTCTAAGTATTTTGTATTTGTTGTCTATTATTTGCTTATTCTGCAGGTTTCTCTTCTAAAATTTTGACATATTTTTTGCGGAAATAACAAGGGAGAGAAAATACTTGAGAAGTTTTGAAATAAATATTTCTTATATTAACATAAACAATGGGAAGAAAAAAAAGGAGTTAAAATATTATTCATTACACTTAGGGGGTGTTTCACTTTCTTTTTTTTAAAAAAAATAAAAATAAAAATTGCTCATATATACAAAATTTATAAAATTTTATTATAAAATTTTGTTATTTTGTTGTCACAAAAAACAGGGGATTGTTGAATTAAATGAGTAATTTAATTCAATAATACCTTCATTTAATTTTGATGATTACCACATAATAAAAGACAAATTGTATAATTAATTTTTAATTATTATTTTACATCATGTACCGTGTACAGAAATATAAAAGTCAATGGCTAAAGACCAAAGTCAACAATTGAAAGAATAAAATCAGTCAGCTGAAAATGTTACTAAGTGAATCTATAAGCCAATTGAACACGCTCAATGAATATTATTCGTTAGCTGAATACATTCATTAGATTATCTAGTCAGGCAACTGAAGATATTTTGCGTATCTTAAGAGTCAGTTAAAGCCACTCAGTGGATATCGTCTAAGATGGCTGAAGATGCAGCATATATTACTGGCTATCAAGTATGATCTATTTAGAGATAGTGGCACTGATCTTATCCTCTTAGTTATCATTGTTTGTTACTATTTGAATTTTGGTGTGAATTGAAATTATTTTAATTTACTCAGCTCAAAAAGACGATGAACAATTGAAGATTCAATTAATTGTCTTTCAAAAAGGCATTGTTTAAATAAATATTGAGATTATTCAGTTGACAGAAGGCTTACAATTGTGAAGATTTCCGTTGATTGTGTTTTTCGAACACTATCATTTGCATCTATTTCTGCTGACATGAAAAAAGACTTCAGCTGACTAAATGAGTACATCAGTTGACTGTCCCTAATGAAATGTTACGTTGAGTCTTCAGCTGTCTTAGGACATTATTCACTTAGATGCTTCAATTGACTGATCTATTAATGAAACATTGTGTTTTGCATCTTTAACGGACTGATCTTGATCTGCTGAAGAGATTCAATTGATTGGTCCTAAATGAAATGGTGCATTGTAGTTTTCCGTAGTGTGGTTTTAGTTGATTGTTCTAGATCCACTAAACTTTTTAGTTGTCTTATCTATTAATTAAATGCTTCTTTTATATATTCAGCAAACAGAACAAAAGATCCAATGGCTTTGAAACGTTGTCATAGTTGACGTATATTGACTAATCTTATTGTTTTAGCTGACTAACATAGATCAAGACACTATCATTTAGAGGAGTTTCAACTGTTGACTTTTCTGAATAGTAATTGATTTAGACATTCTCACTCAACCATTCATGTAATAAAAATAAGATTAAGAATTAATTACTTAATTATTATAATTTGTATTTAAATATTCGATTATCATCAAAATCAAAGTAAAATATTATTAAATTAAAATTTTCATTTGATTCAATAATAAAAAATAAAAAAAGCAAGGCTCACAATAGCACATAACCAGTCGTTAAGAGAAAGCAATTGTGCTATGACTGCAACCAATTATCATTTGCCTAAATGGAAAAGAAAGGGTGGAACAGTCATTTCCCCAAAAGGCCCTCCAATATAATAATATCCCCCCGACACAAAATGGTAGCTTTATTGTCGTCCTAATCGCAAACTCCATCATATGTTCACTTGTTCACAAATCGTCTTATTTCTATCCTTAAATTCACTCAAATTTAGCAATTCAAGACCTTGTCATATTTTATTTAACAACCTTAAATTTAGCTAATGTCATAAACCTAGTTCACACAAATTGACTGTGAAACTCATGAATAAAATAGGTAAGTAGCATAATAAAAAAAAAAGTTTGAATTTGCTGGTTCAACCCACAAATTTGAATTTGTTTCTTCAACCCACTAATTTGAATTTGTGTGTTGAACCCATGAATCCATAAATTTAAATTTATGAGTTCTACCCACAAATTCAGTCAAAATATATATCTTCTTCCATAAATACATCGCAGTGACATGGCTAGTAAATTTTGTGTGTTCAAGACATGAATTCATGAAAATGGATTCATTGATTCAGGTTATTATTTCGGAAATAACTATGTTTAACTTTTTCCTTTTTTTTTCTCCAAACAACCTTATTCTAGCCAATAGTTCTTAAAATCTCTGTAAAATGCTAGTTTTTTCTTAGTTTCTTAAGCAAAGATCCTACATTTGAAACCTATCCATTTAAGATGACGGATTGTTATATGAAATCCAATATTAGTAAACTTTTGTTTGATTTTTTTGAATCTTATGAAATGTATATGTCATGCATTATGCATAGTCGATCACTCATGTAACTATAGATAAGAAGTAATGAAGCCTGTTAGTTGACTTGTTCATTACTTATATTTCAATGATTGTAATTTGTGAGCAATAGGTGTACATAAACAGCAAGCCTAGCACCAGGGGAGCTTTCCTATATGACTTCCAATGGAAGAAACTGATTGACCTATTTTCTTTTGTATCGGGCAATTGCAATAAAATGTAATCTGGGTCAGGGACAGTAAGATTGCATTTTCTTTTGATTTGTGTTTTATCATCGCATTGTCTTTCCATTAAAACTAATTTTGTATTTCTAATTTTTTTTCTTAATGTCTTTTCAAAAAGATAAAAGTTTTTTTGCAAGAAAAAGTTAAAGAAAGATTTCTACTTTACATTGTTGATAAAAATAATTTACGGTCATAAAAATAAGTTATATATATATATTTTTTTTTATAAAAAAAGTCATTTACTGTTTTAAAAAATAAGTTATATTTTTTTGATTAAATTTTAATCTGATACCAAACATGTTTAATATTCAAGAGGTTAAAATATAACTTAATTTCATTATAGGAACCAAACACAATTCAGCTTAATATTTTCATCCTCTTAATATATGGTTCATGAAACTATCACTATAAACACTTAACCCCCATATTTTTAATGTCACACCAAACACATCCTAAGAAGTAAGAAGGACTTCCTAATTGTCTAAAAAATTGAGTAATGTTTTTGGATGAATCTATTTTGGAAATCTATAAGAAGTTATCTCCACCATCATTATATGTACAAAAATAAGTATGTCTTCATAAATTATTTTCTCCATTCTTTTTAGATTAATTTTAATAAGATGTGAACTTTATTAATTTAACTTTATATCTAATTCATGGACTCATATTTCATGTCCCATTGTTGTGTCCCCTTCATTATCCCCTAATCAAAAAGCGACACAAGTCATCTCAATAATTTCCCCACTATCTTAACTCCATTTGTAGTTAAGGTTTTCTTTTTTGAAGAAAAAAAAAATAGAATAGGCAAATCCACATTGATTCGGGGATATCGGATACTATGTAAACAAAATTTCTCATTGATTCTGGAAATCAACTTTGGTAAAGTTCTGTTCTTCGACTCAACTGTGATTCCTTCCAATTTTGCTATTGAACTTTGGAGCACAATTACTTTTTGGAAGTTTTGGCACCAAGGAAGAGCAAAATAATATCTTCCTCTCAGTAATTGATGATCACGCTATTATGTTGTGATAATGCAAGATTACACCACTCCAATAAGATTATTACACGTAGCCGGACTAAAGTGTAACTGACTGATCTAAATTGTAACTTAATATCTCATTAGTATTGTAATGGCAGATATCATATCTCATTATAACTGTAATTGCAGTCTTAACTATTTGATTAATGATATGATATGTGGCATAATCCTATTGGCCACAATATTCTATAAAACTGGCTAAAACCCTAAAGGTAAATCAGCTTGTTCTTTCTAACACATAATATGTATAGCTTTTCATCTTATATTCTCTGATCATACTGACTTTGACATCGAAATTTTCACATGTCAAAAGAACCACCCCTTTACAGGTCAGTCACATGAAGAACATGTCAGTCTAGTCAAATCTAGACTTAACATTAGTGCTGTTGGTGCTGCCTGTGGAAAACCCATACAATTTTAGTTTTCTGGTGTATCAAAAAATTCAAAAGTCTATTTTGGGTTTTCAATTTCATTGAATTTAGGGAATCAAAATTAGAGTTATTGTAAAAACCAATTTGGGGGTGATAATTGTTGTTTTTTATATTTCATAAGGTTTAAGAATTGTTTTGTGGATGTGTGGAAATTTGTCTTATTTTCGAGGTCAGGTAACTCTAAATTATGTAAAGGATGAAAATGTTACTTTCTACTGTGGCAATTGTGATAGAAAATCAGGTAAGTGGAGAATCGTTACTTGGCACTATCAAAATGGTCGTTTTACAGAAGTATTCACAACATGCTTCTTTGGATTTCTTAAGGCTTCCAAGTATGTTGACATTTTGCCTGCTAGTGGAAGGAAACTTCTAAATGGATTTGATCCTTTAAAATAGAACATAATGGCCCAACTACAAAAGATCCAACCCAAACCAGGTTTGCATAATTGTTATTTGGGCCCTATATTTATATGTTTTTACGTGGATGGACCAAATTTATTACTTATTACATAATTGGCCTAAAACTTTTAACAAGTCACAAATTCGGCCTAAATTATTATATAGTTTCAATATTTGGCCTATAACTTTTTATAATCACATAAGTGGCTCAATACTTTAGTAGTTTATAGAATTATCACAAATCTTTTATATTTTACAAAAAGCACCCTAATAATTGCTTAAATGCTTCGGGAAAATTTCACATAGACCCCATGCTCTTGCATTTTCATATAAACCACATGAATGGTCCCAGAAGATTGGAAATTGGCCTTCAAATTCTATATTTTTATATAGATGACCAAAATAATTTGGAAATTTTACGAATGGATCCTTATATTCTATAATTGCAAAATCCTTTTTAAGAAATAAGTGAAAATCATTATGTGGCTAATACACTACTTTGATATAAATTTATGGATTTACAACAGGTCTTCAAAATTGATTATTATTTGTTAAATGTTGAGAATTTAAATTTTGGAGATATTTATTATTTCAAACTCGAGTCTATTGACGATAGAGTCATACTTATTATTGACAGTTTGATAAATATTTCAAGTGATTTAACATATAGCTTAGTACAGAAAAGCAATATATACAGAGTTAAAGTACCGGAGGTTAAGTAACAACTGTAAAAAGGAAAATGTTCCTCCTCCTGCATACAACTCAGGGAAAATCTCAAAATCAAACGGTCGGCACTCTGTGAATGGTTAGCTAAGAGTTTATACAAGTTGTGTTTAAAATATTTGATTATTATCTCTAGCAAGATATTCTTACATATACGGGTTTAATGAGTTTCTTGTTGAAGTTCAGCTTTTTAGCTGTAATTTTAAATTTATTTCCGAAAAATCTTCATGTAGGAAGTCACTAAATCAAGATGATCTTATTGCCTTCAACACTGAAAGAGGCTATCACTCTTCGTCATAACAAATAGCTCAAAAAAGCTCATACACAGCTTTTCAGCTGATGACAGTCCTTGGGAGGAGTGACGTACAATATGAATCCCTTCGCGACTATAAAGTCTAGGCAAAATAACCCGACCTCGAGGAGAGGCAATGAGCAACTTTTCAACTTTCTTAACTTTTTAGCAAGAGGCCTTTGGATACTAAATTACCAAAGGTCCTGGTTTTCACCCAACCTGGAAAGATTGCTTGAAGAGATGACATACAACTAAAACTCCTATAATCATACTTGGGGTCAATAGCATAGGCTAAAAAGTTAATGCTCGGGCAAAGCACTTAGACAAATTAAGTGGCTACAAACCTACATCATCAACAAACTCGAGTTTTCTCCCAGAATGCTACAACATCTATAAATAGTCTTGGGTTTTCACCCATATTGCTTAAAGCAAAGTATGCTGTTATTTTAGTGCAGTTTAATACAATTGCATATTAGTACCCCATCAACAAACAAAAATTAAGCATAAACTATTATCATAACAAACTCAAAATTCTCAATTTGCGCTAAAAAATATGAGAGTAATAAAGTGGAGTAGTTATAAGGTGAAGTGAAGTGGGGTAAGTTATAAGGTGGATTACAACATGTATAACATAGCGTCAACACCAGTGATAAAAACATCACACCTGTGATAAAAATATCATACCAGCTATACATCACATCAGTTATAGCACCAAAAGTATAAAAATTTAGCACAAAAATTGCATCCCGCAAACTAGCAAACGACCCATGTATTTGGTCAACAACATCTAGTTCAAGTCTCTACACTCCTTAAACTCATTTTTTGGGACTATTGATAATACATGATTGTACCATAACTGTCACAATTAATATCCTATTAATATTGTAACAGACGTCATCATGTCTCATTTTAATTGTAACTTTCGTCATAATTATCAAATTAATAATATGACACATGGCACATTCCTAATAGCCACAATATTCTATATAAAGGAGCAAAAACCCCAAAGCTAAATCAGGTTGTTCCTTCTAACTCATACTAGTTAAACATTTCAACTTAAAATTTCTAATCATACTGACTTTGGCATCAAAGTTTTTACAAGTAAAAAAGAATGCCCCTTTACAGGCCAGCAACGTGAAGGATACCTCAGTCTGGTCAAATCCAGACTTAACATGTTGCAATTGTCTTACCCAAATAAATAAGATGTGATTTTCTTATTGCCATTACTTTAAGTTTAGCTATATGAAATAATTTTTTCTTAGAATGATGTTTACATGCATTTAAAAAGTTAATACTATGCGATTAATGGTAATACTATCTGACAAGCTTTTGGATTTAGATCTTCATCTGTTACATTTTGTTCCTTTTAGGATCTTCTCTTATTATAAGTTTATTAACTTGATCATGGGAATCCTAATAGTGATGGTTTAAATAAGTTTTTTAATGGCTGAGCTTGATAGCCATTACGTTGGTCACTTAATAACTTTTTGTATTGACTTGTATAATACTAGATGAATTCGCCTTACGCAATGCACGGGAGATGCACATGCATCGTGCAATACTTTATGGCAGGGCAGCTTGTCTATGTGCATGAAAATTGAAACTACCTGCCATAGTTGATCTATATATATTTTATATTTAAATGGATTGTTACCAACCCTTGTATTATATATTTGAATCTGTCAAATGTTTAAATAAATTTATCTTTTAATAAATGGTTTTTATTATTTTATCTAATTGTGATTAAATTTTATCTGCTAATAAAAAGGTTTCTATTTTTTAATTATCTAATTGTGTCAAATTTACCTTTTAATAAATAGTTTTAAATTTTAATTTTTTTAATTATCTAATTGTGGTTAGTTTATGTACTTTAAGGATTGATGTAAACTATTGAATGGATTTAAGTTGAAATTTAGAAGATAATTACGACTATTGCTAAATGTTTTTCAGAAAAATAGTCAGCAATTTCAAAAATTATATTTTAAGATCCTTTCACCTCCCCCTATGTTTTTCACTAACTATTCTTTGAATTCATTATTATTTTTTTTGGTGAATTTAATTTTATTATTAGAATATTCAAAACATGAAAAACTTAAAATTAATATGCAACATTAGTTACTCTAAGAAAAAATTACATGCAAATATTTATTTTAACAAAAAAAAATGAAGCTTTTCTTTAATTTAAAAATATAATTTACGAGAAAATGTAGAGAGATAAATTGTATGGAGTAAAAAGAAAATCATTGAAAAAAATACCCAAAAAAAAAAAAAACAATTGAAAAGTTTAGAAAAGGTAGTCCTATAAAAAAAATAAAAATCAAAAGCCTAATAAAAATAAGACTACGAAAGATAAATAATAAAAAGAGAAATACGTAATTAAACTGGAAGAAATTTTTTGAGAGGCAAGGTATAAACATATGTACAAATGAAGGAAGTTGGAGAGTTTAGGAAAAATAGTCTAGTGAAAAAATTAAAAAGCCTAATAAAAATTGGACATATGAAAGAGAAATAATAAATGTTAAATAAGATAAGTCAAATAAAGTAAATATGCATATTTTATGAAAAGAGAAACTCGTGTCAATTAATAGGTTATAGCCATACGAGAATTGGCAATAAGGGTTCCCTTTCAGATATCATTGATATTATTGTTTCATCTTTATAATCACTGTATATAGGAATGCTAATGTTGAACCTATCATCTTTTGTATCGAGCCAACGGCCAATATTATAAAATTAGTTTTTGGTTAATTTTAAAAATAAAGATAATAGGAAACAAATTATGAAAATTGATTGGAACATTACTTATTTTTCTAATTTTATGTAGAATCCCATATTATTTATTAGATATACATCTAAATGTATTTCACTGTTGACAGATGAATAATTACTAGCGTTTTGCAAACCCACTCGAACATGTTTAGGGGTTATCATAAAATTTAAATGTTGCTCAAAAGGTGTTTCATAGAAAAATATGTTAATAAAAATTAAATCTTACAAAGGTATAGATGTATATTTTAATAAAATTATTACCATTATTGAATAATGATATTGTTGTGTAGGATAGAATAAACTAAGGATTTGATGAATTCTATTATCAATTATAATAATTAAATAAATACGTTTATAATAATGGTTAAATATATGATATTGCGTATGTAGTTTGCAATAGTAAATAGTAGAAATAAAATTTTATAATGATTGTCAAGCTTGAATTCTTACATTTATTAAGGTCGTGGCTTCTACCCTTTATCCCCATGTTCACTAGCATGCCCCTTCAATGATTTCACTTTAAGTCCCTCGCCATAGCGCATGGTAT
The DNA here is from genome assembly GCA_029379385.1 of Quillaja saponaria. Classification (NCBI taxonomy): domain Eukaryota; kingdom Viridiplantae; phylum Streptophyta; class Magnoliopsida; order Fabales; family Quillajaceae; genus Quillaja; species Quillaja saponaria. Next base: position 10,015,171 of record CM055606.1, read on the forward strand.
TTCGTAAGGAATACGTGACAAAAGCAAAGCACATCGTAGCACAGAGATCTTACATTATAACATTATCACTTGTGAAAAGGAGAATGAGGATGATTCTCTTAACTATTAAGCTAAGTTCCACTTAAATATATATATATATATATATATATTATATATATGTATATTATTTTTAATTCTAGAAGTGTCTTGACCTATTGTCAGGAGTGTTTTAAGTTCTAAGTGCTCAGGGTCGATCCTTCGTAGCTTGGGATGAGTTGACCTGCATAGGAAAAAATTGGTCAGAGGTCAAGTTGAGCCCCTAAAAACCCTCCAAAGATTATATTAGAGCTTATCTAGAGAGAGAAAGTAGATAGAAGTATTAAATGCATTATGTCAGAAATATACCTTTCAACCATTATTTACTTGCCCAATGGCCAGTTGTCACATGTCCTAAAGCAGTGGAATTATTATTCATGTGGTACAGGACATGTGGCATCATGGGATTGGTTGAGGGACAATCTCTTACTAACACTCATCACTCGAAAAAAATAAGCTCAGGGGTGATCATTCAAGCTGATAACTTATGAAAAAATTTGCAAAATGAGTTTAGCACATATAAGACAAAAAGGGGTTAAATGTGTCATTTTAAATGGTAGTAAGGATGACATGTGTCACACAGCGGCTATTTTTGAGGGGTTTAAGAAGAATTTTGAAAATTGGAAAGTGAAAAGGCCACGAAACTTTTAGGTTTATTTGTGTCCAAGGTTGTCTTGCTTTGAAAAAGAAAACCACCAATTTCAAAATCGAAAACCGAAATCTTTTCCTTTGGCTCTGTGTCATATTTTCAAATCCAAATATAAGCTTCTCTCAAACCTTGCCATTTCATAATAGTTACAAATTTCTTCACCTTTTGCCATCTTCCTTCATCTTTACTTTCTAAAAAATGTGTACATATGAATCAGACTCTGAAAAATGAGTCGAATGTGGTTTCAGGTCTGAATCTTCGAGTTATGCTTCGTCGTAGTCTTCTAAAACTACTAGTGAGGGTTCTATAGCAACCATGATTATAAAACCTAGGAAGGGAAGAAGAGAGTCTAAGGTTTTTCCTGCAAGGGATATGGAAAAGGGGAAAAGGGGAAAATCGCTGATGATGAATAGGAAGAATTTGAGGGAAAAACTTGGAATGATAGGAGTATGAATCTAGCAAGGGTGTTAGATATATTGGAAGTAGGGGTGAGACCAAAACTAGGGAAGCAAGCCCTGATTTTTCTGTTGATAATTAGGAAGATTCTGACGAAAAAGAGCCTTACTTCATTCCCTATACTAATACGTAGGTTGTTGACACTGTTGTACATAAGTAGAATGCTAAAAACTTGAAGAAGATTGAGAAAGGTATTTTGAAGCCAACCAACTGGGCCTGCATCTGAGTCTTCCTGGAACTCTGAGACCTTACGATTCTCTGCCCAAAAGGTTATGCCTTTATGAGATGACTAAGACTGCCCCTTCACCCATTTTGGTCAAAGTATACAATGCATATAGGGTGTGCCCAACCTAAATAACCCTAAATAGGACTAGGTTTGTCATAAGATACATTACATTAAGCCACGAACTGAGATTGAAACCATCCTTATCAATTTTTAGGCATCTTTTTATAGTCACAACCATGAATGGGGGGTGGTTTAACTTTGCCTCTAGATCCTCTATGTTTGAGGCATACCTAGATAATAACAAGCGGTGAAAACCTCGTTACTTCATTGTACATTATTTGAATGCCATGGGATTGAAAAATAAGAAGGGTACCTATAAATTCATCTATGAGGCGAGCACCTAATCTATCCAGAGTGTAAAGGAAGAGGCTGGAAAAAAATTCAGTACGAGCAGTCCAAATAGCCTTGCCCGAAAGCCAAGTTTGATATTACCAAGTATCTGAATCCTGAATTATTTTATGAAGCAGGGGTGTTTAAGTTAAAATAGGGTGAAGATCCTAACAGAGCTTTTAATTTGTAAGGTGAGTGTGTTTTACTTTGTTTCCCGAACATGTAACTTAGGCTTTTATTTTTTTTTTACTTTTTTATTTTTTTGCAGACATGGAGGGTCTAGTGGAGAGACCTATTCTGGATGAACTGTTGGAGATCCAAAAAGAAAAGAAAGGAAAGAATGTTGAGAAAAAAGCCATTGAAGGAGGATCATTAGGAAGACTTAGAAAGCCAAAGCCGTGGATCCTATTATGCAGTTTATAGATGTGGATCTTGATACTCCTGCTCAGGATAATTGTCTATAGAGTGAAGATGTGGTGCCCATAAGGGTTGCTTATCCATAAAATCATATACCACTACAAATGTCACCCAAGGTTACTAGTGGAGTGTTGGGCTTATCTATTCGGAATTTGAAAGGGGGAGGATAGTACTACCCTTACTCCGAGGAAAACTAGAGGACATGCTTGGAGAGCTGTTCAACTTATGGCTAGGCTCGATTGACTAGGAGGCTTACTAGATAGCTCGAGGGACCCTATTGTTGGAGGATCGTAAGTCCCTTGAAAGCCTTCCTTTAAAGCAAGGGTTCCATTTCTGTCTGGAATCTATAGTCAATGTAAGTGAAATTGATAATGCTCGCCACTGTTACTTCTGGTGTGTAATTTGGTATTTTGACTTAAATTGTTTATGTGGTGACATATGGAGCCCAAGGCATGAGGCTTATGTATGAAAATGTGAAGAGGTTTTCCTCCGAACATAAAACAACATATGGTAAGATTAATGAACTGTCAAAGAACCTGAGCTTGATGCATAGCTGTCAGTAAAAGCCAACAATACTATCTCCAAGTTATGAGTAAAGCTAAGCACCGAGACCATGCCCAAGCATAACTTGAGCAAGAAAGCAGATAGAGGATGCTTAATTCAAGAAGGAGTTGGAAACCATAGAAAAGAGCCTGGACCAACTAGCAGCTGAACAGAAGGCTTCGAGTAAACAAGCTATGAAGGACTTCAAAAATTCCTTAAAGTTTAGAAAAATTTTGTTGTATGAGAGCGATGCCTTTTACTTTCAAGGTTTTAAGGAATGTCGAGACCAAATGGTTGTAGGGTGCCATTCAAACAATTAAAATATCATAGAGAAGATAAGGATGAAAGTCTAGGTGAATCTTCGAGAAGTGGTGACCATATAAATGGTAGAACACTGAAGCCCAAGTCAAAAACGATGATGGTAATGTCTCTGCGAAGGCTTAAATTGAAACTTGTAATAGATATTAGCGTGTTTTGTTTACATTACTCTTCTTTGAATAATATGTCCTCGTCCTTTTGTTTTGTTCTTTTGATGTTGTCCAACATTTGAATCTATTTTGTTATTTTAAGTTCTGTTCTTGTTCTGATAAATTCTAGTTTGTGACTCATTTTTTTGTCTTGGTATCACCGTTATTGTAGAAAGTGGCTTGTGTTCTTTGTCCAGGTGTGGCAGTATACCCGAGATCTTATTCCACTAGGTCTTTAAATCTGAGGGCGACCGTGTTCATGTGTTGACCTGTCAAGGTAGGCACTGATGAATTTCATCATGAAGCAGCTTTGTTTCACAAGTCGAAGTCCCTTCTGCTCGGGCACTACACCTTCATAGTATTACGAGGATTTTTACTCCTCCAACTGACTGCCTAGGTATCTATTACCATGGATGCCGAGGGGTCAAAATTTTAAGCATTTCTTGTTCTACCAATTTTAGCTTTCCTCGGGCTTTGGCGATCAAGGTTGATACACGTAAATGGCAATGCTAGTTCTATACTAGTTGGGTTACTATTGTAATTGAGCATTAGCTTATCAATTTTTTCTAATTATAACAAAAGGAAATTGTTATGGAAAATTTTCAATTTCATTCATAAAGGACATAACATAGTAAAGACTTGTAAATATGTAAAAGTATAGTGTAGCAGAGGGTTGTAAATACATAACTCATTGGTAATATTTGTGTAGGTGAAGGGCATTCAATGTGTTCGGGAGATCTTTGTCAGAACCATCTCTCAACTTGTAAGTACTAGGCCTGACTATTAGAGTGACCTAAAATGGGCCCTTTTGTGTTCTTTTTAGTTTTACTTTGTATTGTTGCAAAAGGAGAATTAATTTAGTCTGAGAACAAAATCTCCCACATGAAAGAAGCAATCTCGAACCTATGAGTCGAAGTATCAAGCATCATTTTGTTGATAGGTTGTGACCCTGAGCTGAGCTTACTCTCTAACTTCCTCCACTAAATCCATATTTACTCTTAAAAAATTTTGGTTACTTGCCTAATCGGCATGATTGGCTAGCTCTATTCTTAGGCAAGAAAGTCCAATTTTGCACCAGGATAAGGGCTTTGGTGCCGAAACCCATGCAAAATAGGGTTTCATCTGTAATGGTTCCTAGAGTTGTTCTGTAGGACCATAAAACATAATTTAGTTTGTCTTCCCAGTCTAACTTGCCTTTGTCTACCTTTTTGGTGAGTCCGTCCATTTTGACCTTGTTGGCAGCTTCTGCTTGCCCATTGTATTGTGGATATCCAACTGATGAGAAACAGATATCAATACAAAGCTTTAAGTAAAAAGTTATGATGGTGAAATAATCTACCATGACAATAAGGAATTTTCTTGTCTTCGTCACCCTTTTGTCAAGGAATGGCCTAAGGATGTCTAGCCCCCAGACAGGGAAAGACCAAGGATTGAAGATAAGATTTAAGGTAGTTACTAGTTTATGGGTTCCTGAGTTGATCTTTGATAGTTGTCATACCTTCGAACCCATTCCTCAATATCTTTTGCCAGTGTTGGCTACTAGTATCCTAGTTAAAGGATTTTGTGTGATAGAGCCTTGGACCTATCATAGGCACTGCAAACTAGGTGGCTTTGGATGAGGATGTGCACCTAAGTTACGACCATGTGACTAATCATCTTCATAAGCAACACTGCATTATGGAATAGTGGGTGGCCCTTTGTTTGGCCTTTCAAGCTTCATTCTCATCCTTCAGGAGGTTATCCTTATCTAAGTGATCCCAGATTGGGGATATTTAACAATCCTCTTATTCGGGTACCCACAGTATCTCCTTGTTGGGAGGTCCAAAATTGGGTCGGGGAATTGTCGAGATGCAGACTATCCTATTGGTGATGGAGCTCTTTTTTTTGGACCACTTGGATAGGGCATCGACCTTTGTGTTCATAGATCGAGGAATGAGGTTGATGGAAATTGATTCAAATTGTTCCTAAAGAGATTTCACTATGTCCAGGTACTTGCTCATGGTGAGCCTTTTGGCTTCGTAATTGCATAGACCACTAATTGGGAATTAATATATGCTTGAAGTTGCGTGACCCTGAAGAATAAAAGCCAATCAGAGACCTGTGGTAAAAGTTTCCTATTCACTTACTTTGCTAAAGGCTTGAAAGCCAAAAGTCCAGGTGACCTTAAGCTCTGTGTTTTCTGGATTAATGAGGACCAAACTAGCTCCATTGTCGATTTATTTAAAGATCCATATACATATTGAGACCATGCTTCTAAGTTAGGGATATTTGTCTATTTAGCCTTTTTATTGGGCATTGTTTCTTCTGGCTCGAGAGCACTTATGAATTTGAGGATAAAATTTGTCAAGGCCTGAGACTTGACTGTTGTATGGGCGACATACCAGACATCAAATGCACCTAGCTAAATAGACCAAGTTACCATCATCTCAGAAATATCGGGCTTGTGGAGGACTTTCTTCAAAGGTTGCGTGGTTTGGACTTTTATTATGTGAGACTAAAAGTTTGTCGAAGGTGGTGAGCAAAAATTACCACAACAAAGGCTATTTTTTCAATGATAGAATACTAGAGCTAAGGACCCTTAAGTAATCTGCTCACGTAATAAACTGGATGCTGCCTGTTACTATCTTTTCTAACCAAAATCGAACTTATGGCTACTAAAGAGATACCCAAGTAGAGAGTGAGGACCTCTCCTGGGGTTGGCTTTCCTTAAATAGGCATGATTGACAAATAAGCCTTCAAGTCCTCGAAGGACTGCTCGTATTCATCCGATCACTCGTATGCCCAGCTCAATGTTTTGAAAAAGGATATCATCTATCTGCCTAATAGGACATGAAATGGGCAAGTGCTGTAACCTGACCTGTTAATCATTGTACTTCTTTCACCTTCTTTGGGCTTTTCATGTTTATAATAGCAAGTATTTTATCTGGGTTTGCCTCAATCCCTTTTTCTATTAGCATAAACCCTAGAAACTTGGCTGCTAGGACCCCAAATTTACACTTTGTTGGATTAAGGTTCATGTGGTATTGGTTAAGGACCTTGAAGGCTTCCAAAAGGTCATTAACATGGTGTGTAACCTCCGAGCTTCTAACCAACATGTCATCTATGTATACCTCAACATTTTGACTGATCTGGTTTTTGAAAATTTTATTAATCGATTACTGGTATGTGACTCTAGCTTTCTTCAAACCAAAAGGCATTAGTTTGTAATAATACGTATCCCGATCGGTGATGAAGGAAGTTTTTTCCTAGTTGGCATCTGCCATCATGATCTGGTTATACCATGAATAAGCATCTATACAGCTAAGCATCTCGCTTCCAGTTAAGTTATCATTGAGTGTATCAATTTTTGGTAGAGGAAAACTATTATTGGGATAGGGCTTATCGAGGTCTGTGTAATCTACGCACATGTGCCATTTGCTTTTAGAGTTTTTCACAATTACTACATTTGATAATAGTTTGGATAATCAACTTTGCAAATGAAATTAGCTTGTAAGATTTTGTAATTCTTCTTCAATTACTTTTTGCCTTTCCTAAGCAAAATTGCATTTTTTCTGTCGAATAGGCTAAATGCCCTGGTTTGTGCTTAATTTGTGGGTGATCACCTATTTATCAGTGCCTGGCATGTTAGATGCCAACCATGTAAAAGAGTTTTTGTTAGCTCTGAGGAAAGATACGAAGCACTCCCGGGGTTTGGGGTCCATTTCTGTTCCTACAAAGACGGTCTTTGTCGAGTCTTTATCAGACAGTTGGATTAGTTCCAGCTTCGTTATGGAAGTGGTGCCTTTGTTCATATATCTTTTCTTATGAGGTTAAGGGTGTCGTGGGTCATCCATATTCAACATTTCACTAGTACCTAATTTCATACAGCCTACATAACATTGCCTGGCTACCTTCTGGTTTCCTCAGATAGTGCCTACTCCTTCTTTCTTGAGGAATTTTAAGCGTACGTGCCATGATTGTACAGAGTGATACAAGGTATCTTCCGAACTGCTATTGTCAATTATGACCCTCTTTACTTGAAAGTTAATTATAGTGGAAGTAATGACCAAAGTGTCATTATGAGATACTTCCACCCCGTTGAGGGAGTTGTCTGAGAAACGATGACCCCAGCTGGATGGTCGAATCGGGGCTTTTTGTTCACCTCATTTACTAATAGGGGGAGCTTTAAATATCATTTTTAGCCTGCCAAACTTGGGCCTCTTGAGGCAAAACCCACCATAATCTTATAAATAATTCCAATGGGTTCCTACTCGCCTCTTGCTTCCTTGTGGTGGCTCTGCTCCTACTTTACCTGGTACTCCAAATTATGGGTCCACTCTTCGGGCTGGGAAAGGTTATCATTCCTCATGATGAGGTTCACTTTTATCCTTCCTATGTTCCACATGATTATTGAAGCTTCCTTTCCTATCATCTCTTTAATCTAGTTCCGTAGGACCCAACATTCATCAGTGTTATGGCCATATGCTATGTGGAAAGCATATTATTTAGATTGGTCAAGGCGTTCCGATTTGTTCTTAAATTTGGGTGGGAATTATAACAAGGCCTTTGTTCTTCTTTACTACTAATATCTGGGATGAAGGTTTATTGAGGGGTTGAAAATGGTAGAACCCATGTTTGTAGTCATATGGTTTGTTATGGTCAGTGGGTGGGGGGCGATCATGAGGATACTCTTGCTTATAATAGCGAGGGTCAGGGCAGGTGTCTAGGCGATTCTTCTTCGGCATTAATGCACTCTTTTACCCTTTCCATGAGTTATGCCAAACCAAATGAGGTTCGCCTGTTTACATCAAAATGAAAAGGTCCTGGGAGTAGTTCGACCTTTAAGGTTATGACGATGACCTGAAGAGTAATACTACTGACTTCCAAAGTAACATTGTTAAAACGGGCCATATAGTTCTTTAAGGACTCTCTTGGGTGTTATCGGATGCTTAACAAGTCAATGGCCTCTCTCTGAAGTCTCCTATTTTTCATAAAATGTCTTTGAAAGGCCAACATAAGTTCTTTGAAATTTCGGATGAAACTCTGTAGGAGATTGGTATACCAAAGTCTGGCAATCCATCAAAGAGAAGAGCTAAAAGACCTACACATAATTGGTTCGGGGACCCCATGAAGCAGCATAAGTGGCTTAAAGTTGGACATAAAATTGTTTAAGTAAGTATCTACACTGTAAACTTTGAGAGATAGGATTTTCATGCTAGAGAGCATGCAAAAGTTGAAGGTGTTGCAAGTAAATGGGTGGCTGTAACACCCCTAAAATTAATACCTAAGTTAATTGTAGGATAAGTAATTATCTTATGAGTTAAATAGGATTAAAATTTAATTATATATTATTTCTTAGGAATGAGTACATGTACATATAAAATAAGTATAAAAATATATATAGGATACGTATTAGTATAGGAGTAGTATATACGTATAAATACATGAACGTATATACGTATACATACTTGTATATAAGTACATAAAAATATGGACACGTGTAAGCATTGGAACAAAGATGAAAAAATGCTACATGGTGATAATTAAATATAGGTTACTTGCTAGAAAAGGAAATGTTAAAACGGGCCATATAGTTCTTTAAGGACTCTCTTGGGTGTTATTGGATACTTAACAAGTCAATGGCCTCTCTCTGAAGTCTCCTATTTTTCATAAAATGTCTTTGAAAGGCCAACATAAGTTCTTTGAAATTTCGGATGAAACTTTGCAGGAGATTGTATACCAAAGTCTGGCAGTCCATCAAAGAGAAGAGCCAAAAGCCCTACACATAATTGGTTCGGGGACCCCATGAAGCAACATAAGTGGCTTAAAGTTGGCCATAAAATTGTTTAAGTAAGTATCTACACTGTAAACTTTGAGAGAAAGGATTTTCATGCTAGAGAGCATGTAAAAGTTGAAGGTGTTGCAGGTAAATGGGTGGCTGTAACACCTCTAAAATTAATACCTAAGTTAATTGTAGGATAAGTAATTATCTTATGAGTTAAATAGGATTAAAATTTAATTATATATTATTTCTTAGGAATGAGTACATGTACATATAAAATATGTATAAAAATATGTATAGGATACGTATTAGTATAGGAGTAGTATATACGTATAAATACATGGACGTATATAAGTATACATACTTGTATATAAGTACATAAAAATATGGACACGTGTAAGCATTGGAACAAAGATGAAAAAATGCTACATGGTGATAATTAAATATAGGTTACTTGCTAGAAAAGGAAATGTGATAAAATGATAAAATATAGGTTACTTGCTAGAAAAGGAAATGTGATAGATTAGGTGTAAGAACCATGTCGGAAGAAGAAGATAAAATGATAAAATATAAGTTACTTGCTAAGAAAGGAAATGTGATAAAATGATAAAATATAGGTTACTTGCTAGAAAAGGAAATGTGATGAATTAGTTGTAAGAAGGAGGAGAAAGGTGGAAAAGTTGTAATAATTAAGGGAGGCATGTGGAATAAAATTAGGACATAAGGTAACAAGTAATAATTAAAGAATCTAAACTAGGGAACAGGAGGACGACAAGTGTTAGGAAGAAAATGCACATGTTAATTTAAAAAATGACAAGTAGGTGGTTGTATTTTAGAGAACTAAAAGGGTAAAATAGAAAACAAAACTTTCTCCTAAATCCTAAACCTTGACCATGCACTATAAATAGGAGGGGGAAGGTAGTAACCAAAAGGCATAGGAAAAGTGTAAGAAAGTAGAGAAAATAAGAGAAAAAGTAAGAAAGTGAGAGAAAAAGTAAGAAAACATAGAAAGTGAATAACCGTGAACTAGGAAGAAGAAGGAGAAAACCAATAGGAAAAGAAAGGAGACGTAGGAGGAGTAGAAAGAAAGAAAGAAAATAAGGCTAAGGGTATTAGGCAAGTATTCATGCATTCCTTTGTTTTATTTTATCTTTGCTTTGAAAGCTACTTCCTTGTTACTCTTATATTCTTCAAGTTACTCTTATATCCTTCGTGCAAATGAAATGGAAGTAAGGAAAATGAATCCCTTTTAGGAAACCTAAAGAAAATATGAAAAAAGCCTAATTTGTATTGCATATTCCTGTATTTCTAAAACTGCCATCAAGAATCCTTTGTTGTCATGTATGAATGCTTGTTGAGTTTCGACTCACTTTCCTTCATCTTGATGCGCAGATTAATTAGTACTATGGACATTTATTGTTTTTCTTGGAGAAAGACATGGTTTGCGTAATGAGAAAAGATGGCAAGTGGATCTTGTTTGGAAAACATAGAAGTATTTGTGTTGAATACGATTATGTAATGTGGGGTTTCTTTTGTATAAAGTTGTGATATGTTCTTCACATGTCTACCTAGTAATGGTAGTAATTTAGAAAGAAAGTCTAGTATTACTAAAATTAACTATTGCATATATAAATAGGTGTAATATTGACTTTGTAATCTTTGTGTTAAATTCAGCTAGGTAGTTCCTTAAGAGAAAGAGAGTTAAATTATTTAAAGGACAAATGAAACAAATGGTAGGATGTCAATTACGATTAATTGGTTAAAGGGTCTAGTACTAATCGGTCATTTAAGATAAAATTGGGTGAATAAAGAAAATAGTACTCCTAATGGGTAATTTGGTATGTAGTCTTGATAGGAGGATATTAATAAGGTAGTAATTAAATTAAGATGTAAAGGAAATTCTAATTTTAAGGTATGGTCGAGAAAGAAGATAAAGAATTAAGGATGTAAGGTTAAGAATTAATGAGGAATTAGGAATATGAATTAATCTAAGACTTGAAGAGAGTAAATTAAATAAGAAAATTAGCTAAAGGGTGTCATGTATAAGAGTCAGTAAGAGGAATAATAAATTAGGAAAGTAATTGTTGTAACATGTTCTCTTACAACTAATAAAGAATAAAATATCACTTAATCAATAATAGTTGGATTCGGTCAAAGAAGAAGATGGAATGAACTTTGTAAATTGTTTAATGAAAGTTGGTGGAAAAAATAGTCTAAGGCGATTCAAGAATTAAAAAGAATAAAATGAAGGTTTCAATCTCTTAGATAATTAAAGAGTAATTACCAATTAATTTAAGCATTAAGATATTAATTAACTTAAGTATAGGATTAGGAAAGTAGGGTGTCACAGTGGCAGGTGGTAATCTCTAAGTTCGGTAAGATATCTTCATGAATAAGATGTTCGGGTTGCCCTTTTCTATCTGCTCACTTACCTTAAATCTAGATTGATATAGGGAGACGCTCATGCTTCGAGCTAGAAAGCCATTAGTATTACCTCCAGGGAAGACGATATCGTCCAATAAGACATGACCAACTCTCAGTCTTTGTGTTTCAAGATGAGGAATAGGCTGGGTGTGAGATGTGAGAGAGTCTAGCCAATTGTATATGGCCTAAACTGCATTAATGTAGGTGTAAAACTACTACTAGGTTACGAATATGTCTGGGTATAGATCAGGTAAGAGGTTTAGTGTAGGGTTGGATGTGCCAGCGATGGCCTTGTTGTTACAAGCACGTCTTTGGTCGGTTGTTTAAGCAAGGGATGAGAGGTCTGCCATGAAGGTATTTTTGGTTTGAAGGGAGCTTTGACAGAGTATAAAATGTGGTTTGATTCCCACAGATGACAGCAATGTTCAGTGTAGAAGTGTATAGACTTATCGTTACGAGTGTTTTGAGCCCCAAGTGCTCGGGGTCAGTCCTTCTTAGCACGAGATGACTCGACTTGCACTAAAATTGGTCAGAGGTCAGGGTGAGCCCTCAGAAACCCTCCAAAGATTCTAATAGAGCTCTTCTAAAAAGAGAAAGTAGATAGAGGTATTAAATGCATTGTGTTAAAAATGTACCTTTCAACCACAATTTATATATGTACTTGCCCAATGGCTGGTTGCCACATGTCCTAAGGTAGTGGAATTGTTATTCATGTGGTATAAGACATGTGGCATCATGAGATTAGTTGAGGGACAATCTTGTACTAACACTCTCTGTGTCTTCTAATTAATTTAATCATATGGAACTAATAAATTGTAGACCAATAGCAAGTAGTTTCAATTTTCATGCACATATAAAAGCTGCACTATTTACCAATAAACATAGGCTATTTCTTTTTAAGAAATTCCTAAAATAGATCATGTCAATTAATCTACATCTATAGACTAATATAATGCAAAAGTACTACATACTATATCTATTATCTATTAAATTTAAAAAAGAGCAAGTTTTGGTTTTGTGAGAGGAGTCCTAATTATACATCCTAATAGTGGCATTTTGCTCACTGTAGCATCTGTTTATTGTTAAGTTAGTATGAGAAATTTTACATGTGTGGATGGACATTAGTAAAAGACTCTATTGAGTGAGAATGTCATCGACCAGGTTTTCTTCTCTTCCCGATTTTAGGATTTTGCTTTCATACAACACAATTCAGTGTTTGACTGTTCTTCCTCCTATTCGATATTTAGAGATTTTAGGCTTTTGCTTTCATACTACACAGTTCACAGATAGAAAATATAGAGATTTAGAGAAGCTGAAGCTCATAATATCCATGTTAGCCAACTCAAACTATCTACTAGCTGCAACACTACCACTCAGTCATGTCCACATAATAACCTACTTAAGTCTTAAACAATAATCTTATAAACTAATTATTTAAACAGTAAGAAATATCCATAAAATGAACTTAAATGTATCCAAGCAGCCACAAAAATATACAATTATCATAAATGCATCCAGCATTAGCATCCACAAAATGAACTTGGTGTCATAAACCAAATTAGCCATCCTTCTTATCATCATTGGATAATTAGACATCATCCTATAAAAATGTGACAACTTAGGGATATTAGTATGTTAGTGAATACAAAAATTGAAATCAACTTAAAACTTAAAGGTTATTAAACTTACATGTTCGAAAATTTCACCACTAGTCAATAGTCTTGGATAAACTCTATTTTTTTTTCCGAAGTTGAAGCATCTAACAGTAATTAAAACTTTATAAGATATCATACTTAAAAGTGAATAACCTGGGGCCTTTGCACATGAGTCAAAATGATGAAGAAGCTAAAGATGATGAAGACTTAGGATTTGGAGATGATTAGGCTAATATTTAGATTTATGTATTTTACTTTCATTTATTACTTATTAAAAATTATATTATTATGATCGATGATTTTGTATATTAATTTTTTTTTATTTATATAAATTTTGGATCTAAATAAAAAATTTCTTTTGAAGTAGGTATTTACAAGTATTAAAAAAATTAAATAGAAAATAAATAGAAACAATTAAATGACTTTAGACATACGTGTTTGCATTTGTCTTTGTTGCGTCTACAAAACATAGATGCAGATAATTTACAAAAGTTTAAAAAAATCTTCTATTTTTCTATGCTATCTTACAGACACAATTATATCTGCGTCTATATTTTAGTGTTTGGGTCCTAACGCTGATACTTGGCACCCCAATTATTGGTGGTGAGGGTTTGTGTTTGTTTCATAAAAACAGATGTATAGACACAAATAACTTTTGCATCTACGCAGACACAAATTTGTATTTGAGTCTAGTCTTATCATGTCTACTTGTCTGCATCTATGTGCAAACTCAGATTATTATTTTTATCTATATTTTGACTTTTTGTGGCTGCATTTGGCAGACACAAATAATGACTTGTAGTGCAAGCACGCCTATTTATATATGATTTGGATTAGTTGTAAGTGTAGGCTAAGTGCCTTAAGAAATTTTTATAGAAGAACTCTTAGAGTTTGATTATAAATAGGCTAGGTCATCTCTCTTCTCTCATTCAATGTAACTTGCCCCATTAAGAGTTACCAATAAGCAGAGAATACGGAGAGGAAGACCTAGTTATCATAAGGATACAATTAAGGTGTGTTTTCTTGAGTATTCAACTATTCTATTGCTATGGTTCAATTATGTACACTTGCATTATGATAATTGTGTTCTAAATTCATGTATGTGATCCTTTAATTGTTTTACTATGGTATCAGAGCTGGATATACATAATTATAAACCTAAAATTTACTTAATCAACATAAAATAATAAGATTCATTTAAGTCAGGTTTTTAAATTCAAAAATTGAAACCTTAAATGTATCAGATTGAAGGTTTTATTTTCCTTTGAAAATATTTTCAATTTGATATATGGTCTGGATCATATCATCAACTATATGTTAAGAAATTTGAATCTTAAGATTTAGGTTAATTTAAAATCAAATTTAATTTTTTGATTTGAAAAATTATGATTTCATGTTATTTTGATAGATTAAGATCATGGATTTTACTTTTGGTATGTTTTTACACATCATTAGAATCCAATCATTGAGTTTAACCCATATCCTTTTAAGAAATTTGAATGAAATCCTTTTGAATTAAAGTTAGGGTTCATAGAATTTTAATTCTAATTGGATGACATATTTACTTAATACAATAAGAAATTGTTTTATGGTTTTTGTTAGAATAGTAATTCAAAACAAAACCCATAAAAAAAAATGGAGAAAACGCATAAAAAACGAGGATAAATTTTGAAATTTCAAAACTAGGTCTGTCAAACCAGGATACTCTCCAGACCAGGTCAAATAGACTCAGCTTAAGGTTGAAGATGTTGTTCCCCGCCACCCCCTTCCCAAAAAAAAATTATTTTTATAGCCTATGTAATTTTTAATTCCTAATCTATTGGTGTTGTTAATTTGGGAAATTATGTGCATAAATTATAGTATTGATACATGCTATTTTATAATGTTAAAAATTAATGTAATTGTACATATAATTATTGAGGCCTGTTGACATTTTATGTTTTACATATTATGAAACTGAGAACAATACATACTCTCTTTAGTTAGAGCTAAATATTATCATACTCTCGTGTTATAAAACATATGCTAGTAAAAAACTTGTTTTGATTCAATTATGTTTAAAAGTTTGCAACATGCATTAAGTGATTATTTGAGATACTTTTGAATTGTACTTAAATTAAGAATGATAAATTGTGTGTAATTTGATTTTCTCAGCTGGAGAAAATCTTACAGGTTTATATAGGTGGTTTCCACCAAAGTGGTCTATCTATATAGACTTGTAGGGTGTTTAAAAGTTAAAGTATAGGATGTTTCCTAAATTATAATATATAATTTCCTGCCCAAAGGGGGGTTATTATATTCTTTAATTTTGGGAACTACATGAAGCATGTTGTTTGGAGTATACCAGCTTAGAAGGTTAATCTGTCCAAAGGGGATAAACTTATCAAAAGTTAGAATACCTCTTTTGTGGCTTCATAGGTTGATCCTAAGATCTTAATAGCATGTTACATGCTTTTCCTAAAGGGAGTTTGTAATGATACACCTTAGATGAATGTAGAATAAATTATTATTCTTGGCCATTAATTACTCTGTTTCTTTGACATGTTACATTTATGGCCTACAATGTTTATCTGTACAAAGGGGATGAACTTTTTGAAAGCTAGGTTTGCTCTCATAGTTTGTTTTCAAGAGATGATCATGAGATTCTAATGGCATATTACATTCTTTGTCAAAATGGGAGTTTGTAATGATGCGACATGAATTCATGTAGAATAAATTCTTATTCTTGGTTACTTAGTACCTATTTTGTTTAACATATTGCATTCTTGGCTTAGAAGTTTCTGTTTAAAGGGGATTAACTTTTCAAAATCTAGGATGCTCTCATGTTTTGGTTTCATGGGTTTGTCATGAGATCCTAGTAAGACATTATATCTTTGTCCAAAGGGGAGTTTGTAATGATGTGCATTGGATTCATGTAGAATAAGTTCTTATTATTAGTTATTAAATACCCTAATTGTTTGGCATGTTGCATTCTTTTATTTTGAATTAGTCTCATTTGTTTGTCAATAACAATGTTTCTTCCATTGAATTGTTGAATGAGTTAAATTCTAATAAATGGAAGCAAAGTATTGAGTTGGTCCTGGGAATTATGGACATTGATTTAGCCATGCATGGTGATAATCTTGTTGCTCTTTATAATACCCTAATACTTAGAAGGAAGTTTTTTTTTCTTTGTAAAGTGAGAGAGATCTAATAAGTTAAGCCTAATCAGCCTGAAAATGTCTATCTCTTATCACCTCACGAGTGGTTTTTCCAAATCTGAGAGTGACTTTTATATTTCACAATTCAAACATAGTTTTACTAAAGGTTTTCAAGATAAGTTAAAACATACTTATCATAAGAAATCTCAAGACACTAAAGGGCATGGTAATAGTTAGAAACCTAATATGGGTGTTTGTAAGACTGCATGAAAATATACCTCATGTGCTTTTAGTGCAATAAAAGAGGTCATGTAAAGGCATATTGCCTTAAATTCAAATCTTAGTTAGAAAAGAAAATTAACAATTTTTTTTAAGCAAAAACAAAAGGAATCGAAGTGAATTAAAAGCAAAATCATTACTGAAAATGATGCATTGGATTGATGCGAATGGAGGAGAAGAATTTATATAGCCGACCTTTACTAGTTTGGGTTTTAAGGCTTAGTTGAGTTGAGTTGAGTTGAGATTTAGGTCATATATCAAGGGAAAGAGTTGAAAGACTTATAAAGGATGTTATTCCATTACTTGATTTTGGAGACTTAGGAATATGAGTTAATTATATCATGAGTAAATTGACCTTTGAAGATTGAGGCAACTCGTAGTTAAAGTCTTTTAGAGATTTTTCACATTGATTTTAGTGGACCTTACTCCACTACTTTATTAAAAAAAAAAAATTATTTACCATGTTTATTTATGATTTACTTGATTAAGGATTAATCTGACTTTCTTGAAAATTTTAAAATTTTAAAATTAAAGTTAAAAAATTAGGAAAATTTTTATTCAAATGGTAAGGTTTGATAGTGGTGGTAGTATTATCAAAATATAGGCCTATCTGCTAAGTATTTACAAGAGTGTGGGTTTATAGCCCAATACACTATGACTAGTAGCCCAGAACAAAATGTTATGGCCGAAAGGCATAATCGTACCTTAAGGGCATGATGGAAAATATGATGAGTATGTCAAACTTGCTTGAATACTTTTGGAAGAAACTCTTAAAATTGCCTTGTACATCCTTAATAGGGTTCCCAGTAAATCAATGTCTAAAACACCTTTCGAGTTGTGTACTGGAAGAAAACCTAGCTTGAACCATTTTCGTGTCTGGGGTGTCCAGTTGAAGTAAGAATATATAACCCAAATAAGAAGAAAATTGACCCTAGGTCCACTCAATATTACTTTATTAGTTATACAAATAACTCTAAAGAATACATGTTTTATTCACGCATGGAACTAAGATAACACTATCTCACGTTGGTAAGGTATTCAAGTACTAATTAAGAAAATAAAAATAAGTTTGTCATCATTCCTTTACATGTCTTGTTAGAAACCACATCACCTTTGCATGTGGTGAGAACATGTGCTGTGAGAAATTAAGAATAAATTGAAATTGCGTCGCCTGTTCTTGATCAAATTGCACACTTGTTTCTAATGTAGTTCCTTAATTCAGTTGCACAAGCACCTGTCTCTAGCCCATTATTGGAAATGTAGATTGATTTCATGCAAGATGTGATGCAGTTTATAGCAAATAATGATGAATGGGAGTTGGTTGAACTTCCACTGGTTGTATACTCATTTGGTGCAAGTGAGTTTATAAGATTAAGAATAATTCATAAGGGGAGATTGAGTGCTTCAAAGTAAAAATTGTAACCGAGGGTTTTCATTAAAGGGGAATGTGTGATATTAGTAAGATATTCTCTCATGTCTCAACTAAAGACTCGTTTAGGGTGTTCACTGTGTTGGTGACTCATTTCAATCTAAAGTTACTTCTTATGGATGTGAAAATGTCTTTCTTGAATGAAACCTTACAAAATAGGTTTACATTGTGCAGCATGAAGGTTTGTGATAGTCTTATTTGTAGGGCTTAACAATCTATTAAATGGTCTCATACTATGATAACGGTTCTTGAAATTTGATGATGTATAACCTCTCTTAGTTATGCTGAGAATAAGGTTGACAAATTGATAAACCTTAAGGTTAGTAGGGAAAGTTTAACATATTGATTTTGTATATTGATGATATCTTGCTTGTCAATAGAGACATTTATTTATTACACGAGACAAAGCTGATGTTGTCTAACACATTTGACATAAAGGATCTTGGGGAGTCATCTTTCATTCTTGGTATTGAGATACACCATGATAAGTCTCACTTTTGTTAAGTCTTTCCTAGGAAGCCTATATTGATGAAGTGCTAAATAAGTTCAATGCGCATAAATGCAAGTCTAAGGATGTTCCTGTTGCCAAGGAAGTTTAGTTTGGATTAGTGTCTCGAGAAAGAGTCTCAGGAGAGTCCATGAAAAATGTGCCTTATGGTAGTGCAGTCGGAAGCTTATTGTATACTTAGGTTTGTACTAGGCCTAACATTTCTTTTGAAGTGGGAGTTCCTGGCTCAACCAAACCCAAGACTAGAACATTAGGTTATTGCGAAGAAAGTTATGAAGTGTTTATAAAGAACCAAAGATTTTATTCTAGTACATAAAAAGGTTAATTAGCTTGAATTAATTGGTTATTCTGATTCTAACTTTGCTAGTTGTAAAGATGATTTTAAATTCACTTCTGAATATATTTTCATGTTAACTTATGAGTTGTATCTTGGAACAGTTTCTAGCAAAAAGCTTCTTACATTATCCAAGTTGAGTCTGTTGCTTGTTATGGAGCATCCAAGCATGGTATGAGGTTAAAAAACATGATAACTTATGTTGATGTGGTTGACTTGAGCTCTAAACCACATAAGATCTATTATGATAGTAGTTCTACTATGTTCTTCTTAAAGACCAATAAGATTTTTAGTGAATTGAAAGGTAGAGATATAAAATATTTGCTGACTTGTTAGAAATTTCATGTGTGGGCTGCCATTAATTGTATGGTTTTGTTTTAATAATAAAACAGGCTTAAGGTTTGGTCCATTTGAGACATGCTGGTAAAAGCCCATTCAGTTTTATGTGATTCATTTGGGATATGGCTTAAGCACACTTCTTATTTAATTAGATATATTATCTGATTAGATGTGGATTAGCAGTAAGTGTAGGCTGAGTGACTTTAGGAGTCTTTAATGGGAGGACTCTTAGAGTCTTATCTGACATGAAATAGCTAGGTACCCTTTCCTCTCTATATATACGCATCTTGCCCCATTGAAAGCTGCCATCAGAAAATACATAGAGTAAGGAGAGGAAGACTTGGCTATGTGAAGCAATTATTAAGGCGTGCATGGCTGAGATTCCAGATATCCGCTGCTATGGCTTAATCAGGTACGCAACCTTATTATTAATGTGTTCTAAATTCATGTATGAGATCCTGTTTAAAATTTATAACATGTGGTATCAGATCCTAATTTACATGGATTTAGAACCTTTAAATTAATTTAATTGATCTAAAATAATAGGGTTCATTTAAGTCATATTTTTATACTCAAAAATCGAAACCTTAATTGTATGAAATTGAATTCCTAACATTAGGGGTTTTGTTCCTTTTCAAAATATCTTTAATTTGATATATTATTTGTATGATTTCATCAACTATAAGTTGAGAAATTTGGATTTTAAGATTTGGTTTGACATAAAAACGAATTTTAATTTTTGGATTAGAAAAGTTATGATTTCATGTTGTTTTGATCTATTATGATCATGGGTTTTACCTCTAGCATGTTTCTATACTCATTAGAAACTAATTGGATGTGTGAAATCACATAATTTTTAGAAATTCAAATTAAAATATTTTTGGGTTCAAGTTAGGGTTCATAATTTTTCAATTTAATTGATTGACAATTTTTCTTGATATATGACATTAAATTGTTAGAGGGTTTTTGTT
Organism: Quillaja saponaria; assembly: GCA_029379385.1. Taxonomy (NCBI): domain Eukaryota; kingdom Viridiplantae; phylum Streptophyta; class Magnoliopsida; order Fabales; family Quillajaceae; genus Quillaja; species Quillaja saponaria. Next base: position 10,035,234 of record CM055606.1, read on the forward strand.
AGAATACTAATTTAAAACAAAACCCATACAAAATTTTTGAGAAAAATCTTAAAAATTGTGGTGAAAATCTCACTTTTCTGAAAACGGGTCAAAAAGATCCAAATATATACAGAACAGGTCAAGTTGACCCGGCTAGAAGTTGAAGAAGGTTCAACTAGTCTTGAGCGAATCCCACTCGCGTAAATGGAGAGTGAGGTTCACCCTCGGTCTTCCGGTAGTCTTTTCTTACCAAATTTTTTATGATATTTTTTATTTGAATTTTTCAATTTTATAGTATGGTTATATTTGAAAAATTATATACATAAATTATATTATTAGTATATAATATTATATTATGTTTAAAACTAATATAATTGCACATATTTAAATGTTGAGGCTTGTTGGATTTACATTTTTTTATATGTTTTAAAACTAAAAACAGTAGGTACTCTCCCTAATTAGAGATAAATATTATTGTACTCTCATGTTTTTAAAACATGTGTTAGTAGAAACTTTTGTTTTGATTCAATTTTGTTTAAAGTTTGCAACATGCATTAAGTGATCATTTGAGATACTTTTGAATAGTATTTCAGTTAAGAGTGATAAATTGGAGTAATTAAATTTTCCCAGCTTGAAAATCTTATAGGTTTATATAGGTGGTTGCCACCAAAGTGGTTTACCTGTATAGATTTGTGAGATTTTTGAAAGTTATAGTACAGGATATTTCTTAAATTATTGTATATAATTTCCTGCCCAAAGGGGGTTATTATATACTTTAATTTTGAAAATGACATGAAACATATGGTTTGGGGTATACCGGCCTAGAAGGTTTATCTGCCTAATGGGGATAGACTTTTCGAAAGCTAGGATACTCTAATTTAAGTTTCATGGGTTGATCATGAGATCCTAATAGCATGTTACATTCTCTGCCCAAAGGGGAGTTTGTAATGATGCACTTTGGATTCATGTAAAATAAACTCTTATTCTTGATCATTTAGTACCCATTTTGATGGAGATATTTCATTCTTGGCTTAGAAGGTTTATCTACCTAAAGGGGATGGACTTTATGAAACCTGGGATGCTTTCATATTTTGGTTTCATGGGTTGAAATGAGATCCTAATGGTATGTTGCATCATGAAGAATAAGTTTTATTTTTGTTATTAATTACTCTAATTCTTTGGCATGTTGCATTCTTTTATTTTGAATCATCACATTTATTGTTAGCATTGATACTTAGAAATAAGTTTTTGGAAAATGGGAGAAATCTAATAGGTTTAAGCCTTATCCGCCTCAAAATGTCTATCTCTTAACACCTCATAAGTGGTTTGTCTGAAACTGAGGGTGGTTTTTAAGTTTCTCAGTTCAAATGTAGATGTAGCAAGTACCTTTAGGATAAGTTAAAACATATTTACCATAAGAAAATCAGGATACTGAAAGGCATGGTAACGATCAGAAATCTAATGTGGGCAGTTCTAAGTTTGTCATGAAAATGGACCTAATGTGCTTCTAGTAAAGTTCGAGAGGTTATGTGAAGGCATATTGCCTTAAATTCATGTCTTGATTATAAAACCAAGAAATGTGTTTAAAAGGAACCTAAGCGTATTAAAGATAAAACCTTGAGTCTTGAATGACGTCAAAATGGATTCATTAGAGTAGTCTTTTTATGACTCGAAAGTCATTTTAAACATATAGGTGGAATTTGATTTTAATTTCCTTACTGGACAAAATGGTCATTTTATTTTTGATTTGGATAATTTTAAAGTTCAAATGTTTTAAAATTAAAAATTTTTGGTAGATGTGTTTAACTCCTCAAAAAGTAATACTTCTCATTTCAAGAAAATTTATTTCCAAAATGTTTCTAATTAAAGAAAAATCCTAGATATTTTAGCATAAACATCTAGGTCAAATTTAAGAGAAAGATATAAAAATCTCATAAAAGATATTATTCCCTTTACTTATTTTAGAAACTTAAGGTTTTGGGTTAAGTGCGTCAGAAGTAAATTGACCAAAATAATGAAAAATGAGAAAAATTATATTTCAAGTCACTTAGAGATTTTTCATACTGATTTTAGTGAATTTTATTCCACCGATTGGGACGAAAAATATATATATTTTTTTTTATCACTTTCATTGATAACTTTTCCAGTTTTGGTTTTTATACTTGATTAAGTAAAAATCTGATTGTCTTGAAAATTTTAAAATTTTCAAAATTGAAGTTGAAATACAATTGGGAAAAGTTATTAAAACTTTAAGATTTGATCGTGGTGGTAGTATTATGGCAAACATGATGTTGATAGACATGAGATTGTTTGCTAGGTACATACTAGAGTGTGGGTTTTTAACCCATTATATCATGCTTGGTAGCCTTGAACAAGTGTTGTGGCCGAAAGGCATACTCGTATCTTTAAGAACATGATTAAAAATATGATGAATATGTTAAACTTCTCTGAATACTTTTAGGGTAAAGTCCCTAAATAATTGGGTTACAAGTAAAATAAGGTTTAAAACACCTTTTTAACTTGTAGGCTGGGAGAAAATCTAGATTGAACCTTTTTCGTGTCTAAGGTTGTCAAACTGAAATAAACAAATGAGAAGAAAATCGTTATATTTTTTACTCACTATTGCTTTACTAGTTATCTAAATTATTTTAAGGGAGATATGTTCTATCCACGCATGAAACCAAGATAGTAGTATCTCACACTACTAAATTCTTAGAATTTGATTTGTTGAGTTGAAAAGGTTTTCAATTACTAGTAAAGAAAGAAAAATAAATTTGTCATATTTCACATACATATCTTGTCACTAACTACATCACGTAACATGTGGTGAGAATAGATGATGGGGGAAGTTAAGAATAATTGAAAATGCATCACCTATTCTAGTTAAATTGTCGCCTTTGTTTTTGGTGTAGCTCCTTAACATTTGAATATAGTTGCACAAGCACCTGTCTCCTTAACATTTGGTGTATGGGAGTTGGTTGAACTTTCGTGGTTTTCTATACTCATTGGGTGCAAGTGAATTTGTAAGATTAAGAATAATTCAAATAAGGAGATTGAGTGTTTCAAAGTAAAGCTTGTAATTGAGAGTTTTTCACTCAAAAGAATGTGTCATTTTAGCGAGACTTTCTCTACTATCTCAACTAAAATAATAATATAATAAATAAATAAAATTCTTTTAGGTGATCATGACCTTAGTGACTCATTTATCAACCTTGAGTTATTTCAGATAGATGTGAAAACATCTATCTTGAATGGAAACCTTATAAAGCATGTTTACATAGTGAAGGTTTCAAATAGAATAGAGGTAATAATATTATTTGTATGTTTAACAAATCAATTAAATAGTCTCTAATAAGCATTTAGATAATGGTTATTGAAATTTTGATGAGGTAGTCACTTCTTTTAGTTATGTTAAGAATAAGGTTGATAAATGAATATACACTAAGGTCAGTGGGAGCTAGTTTATCATATTGATTTAGTAACACTGATTTAATGAATATATCTTAAAGTCAGGGGAGCAAGTTTATCATATCCTGATAATGTTCAATGATATCTTGCTTGTTATCAATAGTGATATTAACTTATTTTATGAGACAAAGTTGATGTTGTCTAAGCCTTTGGCATGAAGGATATTAGGGAAACATCTTTTGTTCTTGGTGTTGAGATACACCGGATTAGATCTCACCCTTGTTAGGTTTTCTCTAGTAAACCTATATTGATATAATGTTATATAAGTTCAATATATATAAATGCAAGACTAGGGATGTGCCTGTTGTCAAGAATGACAAAGTTTAGTTTAAATTAGTATCTCGTTAATAAGTTTCAGAGAAAGTCCATGAGAAATGTGTTTCATGCTAGTGCAATTGGAAGCTTGTATGCTTTGATTTGTACTAGCTTTGACATTGCTTTTGTAGTGGGAGTTTTTGGCACAGTCAAATCCAAGATCAGTACATAGGTTATGAAGTATTTACAGAGAACCAAAGTTTTATGCTAATGCATATAATGATTAATCACCTTAAATTAATTGGTTACTCTGATTCTGAATTTGCTAATTGCAAAGATGATCTTAAATTTACTTCAAGATATATTTTCATGTGGATTTTAGGAGATGTATCTGGAATTTTTCCAAGCAAAAGCTTCTTTCACTATACAAACATAGTATGTGGTTGAATAACATGATAATTTATATTTGTGTGGTTGTCTCGATTTTAAAATGCTTAAGATCTATTATAAAAATAGTTCTACCGTGTTCTTCTTAAAGAACAATAAGATTTCTAGTGAATCGAGAGGCGATGACTAGAGATTTTATGAAAAAAATGAGACATTGTTTTTGAACATACTGATACAGTAAACTATTGGCAGATCCTTTAACCAAGAAACTTAAGACTGGGATTTTTAAAAGTCATGTTGATAACATGAGTATTATGGAGTCCTTTGATGTTTTTGGTTAGTGGGAGTTTGCGTTGTTTTGTTCAAACTAGCTAGCATGTTATATATGCTATTTTATGTTTGTTTACATCCTTGTTGGATGGTACATTTTATTAATGAAGATAATGGTTATTTTCATTATGATATGATTAATATTGCATGTGCACATATGCTTATTTATGACATGTCATTACATTAAAATCTTAAGACTTTGTGTCTGTCTTAAGTATGACGATTTTGTCAATTTGGAGGTATGTCTCAAATGACACTAATTGGATATCTCGTGATGGTTGTTGAGACATACAAGCTTAAAATTAAGCTTAAGTGATTTCTAGTGCTTTGGAAAGCATTCAGTTTTAATGAAATCACTTGAAGGACCGACAATGAAAATAGCATATGTTGATCACATTTAGATGCTATTTTTCTTGTTACACTACCATATCTAGATCCATTGCAGATTAAGTTGTTTGCATTTGTAACCATGGATTGGTCTTGTGTCGTTTAAGTGGCACAATGATTGCCATGATTCGGTGTTAATAACTTAATTGGGCTAAATTGTTTGAAGTGCGTCTTAGGACCTAAATTTCTCTTTTAAAATTGTGGCCACATAAAAGTTATACCTTGCCCGAGAGTCGTTTTTAAAAAATATGTTTTTCAAAATTTTTAAAACTACAATTAATGATTGCCCAAGTGGGAGAATGTTAGAAATTTCATGTGTAGGGCTGCCATTAATTGTATGGTTTTGTTTTAATAATAAAACGGACTTAAGGTTTGGTCCATTTGAGACATGCTGGGAAAAACCCATACAATTTTATGTGATCATTTGGGATAGGGCTTAAGCACACTTCTTATTTGATTAGATATATTATCTGATTAAATGTGGATTGGCAATAAGTGTAGGCTGAGTGACTTTAAGAGTCTTTAATGGGAGGACTCTTAGAGTCTTATCTGACATGAAATAGCTAGGTCATCTCTCCTCTCTATATATACGCATCTTACCCCATTGAAAGCTGCCATCAGAAAATACATAAAGTACGGAGAGGAAGACCTGGCTATGTGAAGCAATTATTAAAGCGTGCATGGCTGAGATTCCAGATATCTGCTGCTATGCCTCAATAAGGTACGCAACCTTATTATTAATGTGTTCTAAATTCATATATGAGATCCTGTTTAAAATTTATAACATGACTAGCTAGGGATTTTGTGAAAAATACGACATTGTGTTTAAACATATTGATACAAAAAAATATTAGCAGATCTTTTAACCAAGAGACTTAGAACTAAGGTTTTCAAATGTCATGTTGATAACATGAGTATTGTAGAGTCCTTTGATGTTTTTGGTTAGTGGGAGTGTGCCTTATTTTGTTCAAACTAACTAGTATATTATGCATGTTGTTTTGTGACTCATGTTTTATTTACATAATTGTCAAATAGTGAGTTGTGTTGATGATAATCATTATTATTTTCATTGTAATATGATTAAGATTGTATGTGCACATATGAATATTTATTTATGACATGTCATTGTATTAAAATCTTAAGTCTCAATATCTGTCTTAAGTATGACAGCTATGTCAATTTGGAGTATGTCTCATAAAAGTCACTAGTTGGATATCTCAAAATGATGGTTGAAACATACAAGTTAAGTTTATATGATTTTTAATAGTTCTTTAAAGTATTTGATTATAAAGAAATCACTCGGAAGACCGATAGTATAAATAGCATATATTGATCATGGTTGGATCTGGATCCTATTTTCTTGAAATAAAATTTAGGGAGTGAGTTGTTTCTTCATTAGATGAAATCACATGTATAGTTTGTCTTATTGTATTTGATAAGTACTATTTATATATGATGGAACTTCAACACGCATTGATTATGAGCGTTTTTGGGATAATACAGTTTTAGTGTGTTATGAATTTGGTTTTTTTAGAAGCCTTTCCTCTTTTCTTTTTTTTTTTCTTTTTTTTTTCAAATATGATTTTAACCCGTATTCCAAGAGAATTAGTATATATACACTTGTGAGGATATCTTAGTTCGTTGGAGAAATTCAAAGGGCTAAGACTAATCATAGGTTATTTTGATAGTGCAGAGAAACTAACATTATGGAGGTCCTCAATATATCTTGCTTTGTTTCTTAGTTTTATCATAATTCACACAAAGTTCCTCCTATTTGAGTCTATTTTGAGTTCTGGAAAGTTCTCATTGTCTTAAATTTGTAATTAATCTATTGTCCATCTTTATATTCAATAATTATTATATTAGAATAAGCTCATGTTATTGTTTGACATTTTTTTTTTTATCAGCAAGTTCAATCACTGATTTAGAAGGCCTAGATTCACAGGCGTATTGAGTTTGGTATACTTGCTGATTTGGGTTTCTTTGTGACAAAGTTAAGTTTTCTGTAATTTTTTTTATATCTAATTTTCTTATTTAATAATCATATCATTCTATTTTTGCTTTGTGAGATATAAATGTGTTGGTTGAAGCGTATTAACTAAAATGGGACTATTTAAAAAAGAATCATTTCATGTAACGATTTATTCTTTTTATAACAGAGTTTTGACTATCATTTTAGGCTCATCATGTTCACTTTTTAGCTCTTCCAAAAGGTTAAGAGAAGACTTTGCTACATCTATGGAAAAGAGGATCTATGTAACAGAAAATATAGGCTAGTTGAAATCAATCCTCTTACTGGGTTTACTCAGCGAAATCTAGTGGTTCACCAATTTCTCTTGCAACGTTCACTTCTCAACCTCCACTTAAGAGTTTAATCCATTAATAGCTGAATTCATGAGACTCAGTAAACCTTGATACGAACTGAATTAGTACGACTCAACAAAATCCTTGAACACAAGTTTCATATAACTAAGCATGAGAAAAAAATGTTCTAAGCTTGACTTGAGCTCTATTTTATCTCACAGCACTTTCTCACAAAAGAAAAGGTAATTGAATTTCACATAATCACTCAAACACTCAATACAAAATTTTATAAAGAACATCAAAGTTTACAATTTTGATGTTGAGCTAATCATAGAAGAAGGAAGATGAAAATTCTGATCTAGCTAGCTCTTTTCAAGATTTGAAAGTTGAACCTTGATGATTTCAAATTATAGAGGAGCGTATGTTTAATGTTGCTTAATAAGACCCTACTCTATAACTTGAATTCTTCGTTGAGCTAAGAATCAATCATATGTTACCAAGTATTGTCCTTTCTTTTAAAACATGATCGTGAGCCAAAACTTTCGGCTAGGTACTGCAATTATTGTAGGTCGCAATAAATGTAGCAATTGTAGATGGTTTTAGAGACGGGATGCTTGGGTCTCCCTTAATTCCATGGATTATTGCAAAGGATGTCTGGGTTCTTTGATGATCAATAAAGATATAGAATTTTATTCAAGCAAAAAATTGCTTCTTTATAGAACTAATTTTGTAATGAAAAAGAGATTGCTTACAAACAACTAACTTTCTTTCTTCCCATTATAACTTGTGCAACTCTTCATTTCATGTTTCAAATTTTCCTTGCCAATTTTCTCATAAATACTTTGCTTAGCAGTTAACAAAGACAAGCATTTCAGTTTTGTGCCTACATTTTCTTTCAATGGAAATAGTGAGTTGCACATAGCCTGTAACAAAACAATCTTACTTTGGACATGCACTTACGAGAAAACTCAAACATAGAACCACAAATTTTTTACCAAAATACTAAACAACAAAACTTTGCAATAACATCCCGTGCCTGGGTAATTCCCTAATGGCAAAATAAAAGGATGAAACTAATAACATTAAGTTAAACATTGGGGTACAAAACAATTCTATAAGGAAATTAACTTGCATCTTTATTAATTAATGTGACTTAAAAGTAACTAACACAGAAAAGTATTGGGCTTGTGTCTTAAATTGTAAGAAAAAAAGAAAGATCAATTTTTGATGCTATTGGGCTTATGGTCTATAAGTCCATTAGGGTTAGGTTTTTTGTTAAGTTAGTGTTGCCAACATATTATAAATAGCAGTAGCAGAGGCAGAGAAAGGGTATAGCCACAAAGTAAAATGTGTGCTATTTATTGTGAGGTATGTTATGTGAGAAGGGTTATTAGCTGTAATTGGGATTTGGGATTGTGAGAGAAAGAGCTGTGAGATAGAGATTTTTGTATCTCATTTGATTGATAATGAAATTTCTTTGTCGCCTTAGCCTGTGGTTTTTCCCTTAGTCAGAGAGTTTTCTATGTTAAATATTATGTGTTATTTTCTGTGGTTGCATGCAACTTTACTGAATAATGGGACTTTACCCGTACAATTGGTATCAAGCGAAGGTTGATTTTTGGGCAGTAGTTTATGATGACAAAATTTGCAAGCACACAGTTTAAGGTGGAGTTGTTCGATGGGAAGAACAATTTCAATCTTTGGCAAAGTACTATGAAGGATGTCCTTGTTCAACAAGGATTGTATAAGGTTTTGTAAGTAAGAAGCTAGAGAAGATGAGTGATGATGATTGGAAGAATTGGAGATGAAGGCTACGAGTACAATTCGTCTAGCTCTACCTCCAGAGGTAAAGTAAAGTGTTTTGAATGAAAATTGCCTAGTAGAATTATGGAAGAAGTTGGAAAAAAATTATATGTCAAAATCTGTCATAAATCGACTATATTTGAAGAAAGAATTGTATCAATTGAAGATGGAAGAAGGTATAGATATCCGAGATCATCTGAATGACTTCAATATGTTTACTACTTAGTTGCTAAGTGTAAAAGTTAAAATAGAAGAGGAAGACAAAGCATTGTTATTGTTACCATCTCTCCTATCATCATATGAGAATTTGGTGACTACATTGTTGGTAGGGAATGATACATTGAAGGTGGGGAAAGTTACTGCAGTTTCACTGGAGAGTGAAAAATTGAAGAAGCCTAGTAGTAATTCTGAAGGTGGAGTTTATATAATGAGTTCTGATCGTGGCAGGAGTGTATCACGTTGAATGAAATATGATAAAGAAACTCTAGACTCAGGGTGGATTATAGAGATAAGGTGTGTTACTATTGTCATAAGATAGGGCATATTCAATTTTATTGCAAGAAGATGAAGAATGATATAGAAGAATTTAAGAAAAAATCTGAGAAGTCTGAGGGCGCTATCTCGTTTAGTGAGGAGAAGGATTCAATTGATGGTGATACTCTTATGGTTAAAGAAGGTATGAATTTTTTGAATGATTCTTGGGTTTTAGACTCTGTATATTCTTTTCATATTTTTTTGAATATAAGTTGCTTTGATACTTAAAAACAATGTGGAGGAACTGCTGCATTAGCCAATGATGATGAGTTAGAAGTTATTGGTATTGGCAATGTAAAACTTAAGATGTATGATAGTAGTGTTAAGACTTTGCGTGATGTATGATACGTTCCAAAGCTTGGAAGAAATTTAAGTTTTTAGGTGTGTTGGATTCCCTTGGTTATTGTTACTTTGTAAAAGGTGGAGTTATGAAAGATAGTAGAGGTCTTCTAGTGGTGATTAAAGGAGAGAAAAATAATAGAAATTTGTATAAGTTGAATGGAAGTACAATGAGAAAACATAATCAGAGTGGAGTTTGGAAAGAAGTTACAAGCAAGGTGGAGTGTGAAAATTTAACCAAGAAAGGAGTTTCTTTTGTTGAAAAGTTGATTAAAGTTTTTCCTTGCAAATAGTAAGTTGTGATGGTGGAGGCGACAATAAAAACTGAATTAGTTTCATGTTTGATACAATTTAAGCCAAGGTAGAAATTGTTAGGCTTGTGTCTTAAATTGTAAGAAAAAAAAGAAATATTAGTTTTTTATGCTATTAGGCTTATGGTCCATAAGTCTATTAGGGTTAGGTTTTTTGGTAGGTTGGTGTTGCCAACATATTATAAATAGTAGGAGAAGAGGCAGAGAAGAGTGTAACCACAAAGTAGAGTATGTGTTATTTATTGTGAGTTTTTTTGTGTGAGAATGGTTATTGATTATAATTGGGATTTGAGATTGTGAGAGAGAGATTTATTGTAATCTCATTTGATTGATAGTAAAATTTCTTTGTCGCCTTTGTCGTGATTTTTCCCTCAATTAAAGGGCTTTCGACATTAATATTGTGTGTTATTTTATGTGGTTACCTGCACGTTAAATATTATATGATGTCCATAATATATATGAACAAGCAACTGTGCAAATACAACAAATTCCAGAATCCAGGTTTCTAGATTAATTGCAAAGTAATCCTCACAAGATAATAGTTACCCATCAACGTTAAGAACCCTCTACAAGAAAATAAAATAATTGGTCAGTATAGATATTATTGCATCTCCAAATAAAATAATATACTAAATTTTGAGTAAAATGATAATTATCTAAGAATTAGGTAGGCAACCCTAACGGCAGGATGATTGGCCGGTGAGGACCTGTTTCATAGGCTGCTCTACTACGTCAGAAGCTTCTAGTGCCATAGGACGAGTTGTAGCTGTTTTTGTACAGCACCAGTAGGATAAGGCTAAAGTAACCACACTACAACACTGTTGACTACCGAGAGGGTGAGAATAAGGTAATACCATATGATTGATGGTAATACTATCTAACAAGCTTTTGTATTTAGATCTTCATTCAGCTATTCCTTTTTGGATCTTCTCTTATTATTAGTTTTTTGACTTGATCTTGGGGAATCCTATTAGTGATGGTTCAAATAAGTTTTTAATGGCCGAGCTTGATGGTCATTATTTTGCTCACTTAATAGCTTTTTGTATTGACTTGTATAATACTAGATGAATTCGTCCTGTGCGATGCATGCAATGATTAAGTGTGCAAATGAATAGAATCATTCATGAACAAGCTCAATAGAGGCCTCCTTAAGCTCTATTCATTTTCCAAACGAGTCGAGTTCAAGCTTTATTTTAGGGCTCATTTACTAAATGAGCGAACTCAAACTCTACAAAGCTCGGCTCATAAGCTAACCCCACTTGTTTAATATATAAATATATATATATATATATATATATATATATAAGATTAATTATTTTTAGTCTTCCTTTGTTTCTTGCTTTCGACTATTTTCGGCCTGTTGTAACACAAAAAAAAAAAAAAAAAAAAAAAAGGGATATATTTGTAGTGATAAATAAAAAAAAAGAAATTATGTAATTGTTTATTTTTAATTGTCATAACCAAGAAGGCCAGAAATTTGAATTAGAAACGCCTTCTTAAAGGATTAAACTCACAACACCCTTCAAATTACTCTATTGATTTGTTTGCTTAAAATTATATTACTAAATTTTATTTTATTTTTAATATAAATTAACTCGGGCCAGGCCCAAGCCCAGGCTGGCCAGGGTTATAAGTCCGCCGCTAGCTGTAATTGTTGATTAACAGTTAAGCTAATCTCTATTTTCTAGCTAACTGTCATAGATAATACATCAACTAGGCTCTGAGATTACATGTCAAGTTTAAACATTCAACAAGGTAGAAAATAAAATCATGAGTAGGGTCAAAATCTTAGAATTGCCTGAAATTGAACTAGGACAAATACTGATTTGAACTCGAATTTTAGGTATACTTTGTGTGTGATTCTGGTTTGGTTATATTTCACAGGTTCTGGTATCAAGCCTCCAAAAAATTGTATATTTATCTTGAGTTATAATGTAACGTTTAGAAACATAGAGAAGCTAAATTTCGTCCATGTGTGTATATAATTGATGCCTTGATAAGTATAGGGTCTATAATTGAGTTCTGATATATGCATTTTAGAGTAATCAGGTCCTTTTGGTTAGAATGTTATTCCATCCCCCACTCAACCTTAATAATGAAAAGTCCTTTCCCCTTAAACCATAAGAATTTAGAAGCAATTGGTTGAATCATTTTTTGTTAGATCACCAACATGGATTGTTGAAGTGAATGATAATGATAATGCTTAAGTAGGATTGCCAAATTACATATTTCACTCGGTGGTTTCTGTTTCTGTTTCCATAAATCTTAGAATCAATAATGTAACCCTTGTATACTATAAGATAATAAACACATCTAATATACTAATTATCAAATAATATACAGGAATATCACAACTCCATCCGACAGTTTATCAACATAAAATATATATGTTATGGTCTGAACACAATATATATCTCTATAATATTACAAGCAGAAACCAATCGTCAACATAACGTGAACTCACTTAAATATAAAATTTAATCCATTATTAAAACCTGTTGGTGACAAATTTGTTGGAGGTCTGATAGATTTACAAACACGTGAGAAAATAGAGAAAGATGGACACTAAAATAGATTATATTTGCATTACTATGCTCATTACAAATAGTAATTTCTGGAGATTACTCACAACAAATATATATATGTTTACTGTAAAACGAAATCTAAATAGGTCCAAACATGACGAAAAATTTGCAAGTTGAATCCTACTATTAAGAAGGAGCTAGGTTTTCTATCTAACTTTCAATATACAATATGGCTATAGAGATGGCAAATGGAAGACAGAATAAAAGAAGTTTCTGGATACACATATATATTCTAAGAGAATTTCAATCTGCCATTTAAAAATGGAAGTTGTAAAGAAAGAAAGAAACAATTATGTGTATTAGATCTGCTCTGATTATAATTGACAACAAGAAAAGTAAGGATTTCCATCTTCCACACCTATTCTCCTAGAGCCAAAAGTGATGCTCCCACAACAAACTAAATTAAATAAGACAGTGATCACTTGGTATAGAGACATTGTGAAAGCATCAAGCGACTGAAAAGAGTAGTAAGCTAGCATTTCCTAACAAAATCCTACATGCCACATGATTTGTGAAAACATTACTTAAAAAGAGAGTTTCAGAAGAGCGCATTACAACGCATGATTGGTTTTTTCTTATTCTTCTTTTTTCATCTTTTCTTTCTTTTTATTAGGTTAGGTCTGCCCCTTTTGATTGCTTAATTGAAATTAAGGCCATCTGCAATTGTCTATGCAAATGGAAAAAAAATAAATTAATCATTCGTTCAAACTTAAGTACCCAAATCATCTAAAAACATAAAGAAGAGAGAAACACCAAAATCAATGAATAATTAGGCCAAGATAAAGAAAAATGGAATTAAATAAGACCAAAAACACAACAAGCAGCACTAAAATGAAGAGCTTCAAATTAATATTAAATAGGTAGTAGCATCAACAATATCTTGGTGATTATTGTAATGGGAAACTTAGTAATTATAAAATATCACCATGAATTTAATTCTTATATTTATGATTATATTTTATGTTTCTTGCATCAAATTTAAAATCCATAGGGACATACGCATATTTTAAATCACTGTTGGAATTGAGCAAAAGCATAAACATCAACGCCAGAGTTTAGACCAAAACCACCAACTCCAACCAATCTAGGCTCACCGGAATGCAACTCAACTGGGTCTGATGAAGAGAGATCGAGTTTAGATAACTATGGAAGCAGCAAATGAAAACCGTGAATGGGAAAAGTTGACAAAACTTAGTTCGCCAGAATGCAGGTCACCAGAACTAGGTTCGCAAGGAGGAGGAAATTTTCAACTTTTTCTGAAATGGGGAAGTTTGGGAACTTTTAGAATTGGCGATTTTCAGACAATACAAGGAGGGAAATCCGGTGTAATATGAATTTAGGGCACATTACTACTGACAACAAGTCATATCAAGACTGATCAGTACATTGTCAGTAAAACAGATACCACTGTCGGTAGTATTTTCTCTTCAATTCAAAGGATTACTACTGACAAGTAATGTGTTACTCCTGACAGTTAATATTTTCCTCTTGTTCAATACGTAATACTATATTTACTGTCGGTAGTAACAGTTACTGCCGACAACGTATTGCTGACATTTGTTGTCTGCTTTAAGTAAATTTTTTTGTAGTGATCAAATCAAATCTAATTTTCCTAAGTAAGAAAAAAAACCACCTTCGCATTTAATTGAATTCATGAATTCTCGTTACCTAACTCATGTCTATCCTACTCGGCAACACTACCCATTTCATCCTTTAGTTTTCTTTCAGTTCCATGGAAGACCATGCCTTAAACTCAACTTCTATTCATTCCTATTCCAATCACAACGCACCCACTAGAATCTTCTCATGTCTTCCTCTTCTCCATAAACCCGAAACACGCACGCACTTGTGCACATTTTCTTTCTTTTTTCTAGCCTGAGGTATACACAAGAACACACACCCACTTTTCTTTTTCTTAAGACATTCATTACACGCACATATGCACCACCAATCCGTGGCCATTAACACCTTCTCACACCAACCTTTTTGGTCTCTTTAGTTAAATTCATCACATGCAATATCTCTTATTGAAACTAACGCACCCCTTCTATGAATAATACAATCTCAACATACCCAAGGGCTTAGCAAAGCATATTTATAACCAATTATGTATGGAAACATCTCTATACAAGTTCCAAGCATGAACCTTTGTCTCTTGTGTACAAGCCACTATTCTCATTAGGGTTTTGATTGAATGGGCCAGGCTTGGGCTAATGGGGTAGTAGGCTGGAATGTGTTGCATTATGGGTCCAGTGTTAGAGGCGGCAAAAACAATCAACTTTGCCACTTATATATTTTAGGTAAAAAACAATAATTAAAAATATATATTAATATATTAGCTGGATAAGTTAAACTAAGTACTAAAAAACCCTACCTACTAAACCAACCTGACACACCTTCAGTACAATAAATTATCTTATTTGCATTTGCCTTTTGGCAGATGCAAATACCCAGATGTAGATAAACACTATCTAAGTTTGTAAACTTTATATTTTTGCATCTGCCTAAGTGCAGACATAGATAATTGTTTTAAAAAATTGAATGCATACGCTAATAATATTATGCAGATGTAGATAAAGATTTACGTTTGGTGCCTTTTTCAATAAAATATTTGTGTCTACAATATTGATATTTGAATATGCAGAAACAGATACAGATATAAAATTTATATTTTTTAGATTATTATACATCTGCGTTTGCCACTTAATGTACCTATCTCTCTAGATCAAATCCCTCATCCCTCTCCAACTAGACCCATTGCCCACTGTCGTTCTCGATTCCATTGTCACCATTGAGGTGGTTCACCGCCGTTGAGAAAGCACGAATAACACTGAGTAGCTTTAGTTGCAGAGGTTAGCCATTTATCTTAAGAGCCTTTCTACTAATTTTAAGCACTTAAAAAGAAAATAACTAGTTTCAAATAGAGATTCGATCTTCTCGAATGATTATAATTGTTTTTTATTCTCTCTCTAATTTAAGTTTTTCTTTTTCTCCATATTTGATTTAATTTCGTCAATCTCAAAGTAAAGTACTAAGCATAATATTAGTAACTACTTCTCCACTACTAATTGCACTCATATATCCTTCATTTACTTAGGGGAGACTTAGATTCTTCATTATCAAAGTAATTAATCAACACATAACATGCTTAAATATAATAGTTATCCAATAATATATCATAAAAGTAAAAACTACTAGCTAATTGTCCTCATCATATCATCATCATTCTCTTGATCATTTTCAGCATGTTCTTGTCCCAAATCAACTTCACTACGATTTTCACCAATAGAAGAAGCCCCCACATGACCTTGTTAAAGTGAAATAACAAATTAACATATAATAAGGATAATGAGTATAATTAACTTATATTAAAACTTATATTGAGCATTAAAAAAATCAAATATGCTAAAAAATATTGTATGAGACAAAATCCATATATTCGAGTGGAGAGGAAGGCCTTCTGTTTTTCTATTTATTTCTTTCCCCTATATAAACACCACCCCTTCTTCACCTCTTCCAAGATAATCTAATCTTTCATACATTCAAATAAATAGTCAACTAAATTGAATTCATTATGTACAGCTAGGTTTGTTCATCATTCAAACCTAATATATAATAGGAATATTTGTTGTTAGGCTTAAGCTTTGTACAATAAACTAAATTGATGATGTTTATAATCGTCACTTTGTACAATTCAAAAGTTGGCATCTTTATGCATATTTCTATACATTGAAATGGCGAGCTTCCACTTATATAGTACTATACAATGTGTTCAACACTCAAAATTATAGACAACCTGGCCAAAATACAAAGTATCCCAACCCACCCTCCCCCTCCCCCCCCCCCCCCCTCCCCCCCAATTATGTACTGCATTATGATAACCTCAAGCTGTTGAAGTAAATTATAATTCATTCATTTTAAGTTTTCCTCATGTTTTTTTACCTTATTGTTTAACATTTTCAACCTAACCAGTGTAAATATAACATCAATATCTTTATTGCTTTAGTTAGTGTCCATTACTGTATATGAGGATGAAGGACACTAAAGTAGGCCGTATTCATATCTATAAATGGAATGATACCTACGATGTCTAAATTGTCAGTTGTCATCTAATACCTATAGGCTACAACCAAAAGAATAATAAAGCATAAAGGTTATGAGCCTAACAGCATAATGTGTTTTGTAAGAATACGGAATACCTAAGCTAAAAAGAAAAAAAAAATTTCACCAACCAAAAAAGAGAAGAAAGGTTAAAACCAACAAGAAAAAAAAAGTAAAGAGCCCATATGATGTAGTATATTGTAACTGCAATAAAATGCATTTCAACAATCCAGCAACCTATTATAACAAACAGTTTAAGCTCATATTTTTTCCCATTAGCATTAGAAAGACAGAAACACACAACAGATATTGGAAAGACATGGCTAAGAAATGAACTTCGTAATAAAAAAAACCATCAAAGGAGTGTAGGATAAAATGAATAGCTATAAGGAGAATCTAAGTGTGGGAGCATAGGTTGGATCACATGAAGGACTATTTTACATGCAATGGTAATGAGACATGAATGATATTTGCTTCGGTAATTGCAAGCAAAAACATAAGTGAAATGGAAAAAGGAATACATGACTAATAATGCATCATTTCATAAAAGTAAAAAGAAAATGACATTTATTAACGATGACGGCATAAGAGCTTTAATTTCACTTTTCATTTCATCTACTTTCTGGACTGTTGTGCTTAACTCATTCTTCTGGAAATAAATCTCACGTGTCATCTCATTTTCATGCTACAATGTAGCTGTAGAGGAAGTCGATGAACGGGAAGTACCAACTAGGTCTCCGAATAGAACTATGGATAATCCGGCCTTCCTACACCAGTATATTTTTCCTCCCTTTTGCACTTACCCAGTCGCTTTTATCCAAAGTTCATGATCAAATTCAGGATGAACAGCAGTATCTTCCCCATATTTTTCAATTATTAGGCACATTTACTTTTCCTATAATACAAAAATGTTAACACACAATTTCATCATATAAATATATAAAATAGATTTTGGAACTTATTGAATAAAAAACTAACATAAATTACTCTTGACTTGTCGTTCACAAACTCCCTAGTTTGAGTTTTCTTGTGGATTCGGTTGTAAATTTTTAAAAGGCTTGGTTCTAATCCAGATTTCTTTCTATAAAAAATCATTCCAATTGTAAAATGTTAACATTACATACCAGCTTTTAAAACAATAATGTTTTGGAAAAAGAAATATTACCATTTTTGCTTTGCGTTGAAATAATGAAATGGATCATCCAGCATGTCTAACTGCTGAGTCATTTCCTCTAAATACCCCATTTTACAATCCTATTTATGAAACTTTTTTTTCCTTGTTCGAGCCCCAAATTTAAAAAAGCCCTCTCTCATTTTCTTCTTTTATCCAAGATAGCATCCATCCCTGGCACTTTAAGATGTTATCAGTTTTGCATATTTTTAATGCTTTGCATCGTGCATTGCTCAACGAGTTTTTTAACCTTCGTGCAACTTTAAGATTGAACACTACTTTAAAATCTATCTCCTCTTTCTCTGTCTCAAACCTATAATATGCATGCAATTTAACAAAACGTTTAATTATTACTAGATATCGAGCAAACATTGCATAACCACTATTAATTACTTCATTCTATATAAGCAATTACAAGAAACTGTCAAAAACATAAATCTTTCACTCCCTCTGGAAATTTCAACAAAGTTTGATATAGTCTTGGCATATGAGAATGAACAATAGTCGAGATGGTCCTAATAGTTTTGTCATCATCAAATTGACTGAAAACATTAACAAAGTTATAAGATTTTATGATATTGATATGGTACTAATAAGTAATATATATAATATTAATAGTGTAAAAAATAAGTACTCAGGACTGATAGCTTTTATTAACTGGCGATCTCTCGAGTCTGCAAGAAGGGTTTCTAGGAGTGTACACCCTTTCGGTTCTCTAGGATCAGTGACTGGAACTCTAATTGAAGAGTTAACTCTAGGTGTGCATCCATGTATATATAAAAAAAATAATGATTCACTAACATATTTGTTATAATTTACTTACAAAAACTTAAAGTATAAGTTATTTTACCTAGTAGACTCTCTGATGAATTTGTAACTGGTGGTATAACTACAAGTAGTGATAAAGATATGCCATTATCCGACTGATTAGGAGTAATACGATAAGCAGCAAATGATTTGGAGCTGGACCCATGAATACTACGAACCATGGTCTATATATTGTATAATAAGAATATTCATTTAAAAAAAAGAAAAAAAAATAAGCATATACATTTTAAAAAGAATTACACACAAGTGAAAATGGTAAACATTAAATTATATTGAACATAAAGTTTTAAAATATAAACAAATCATATACAAGATATTCTAATCATCTTTCATATCATCGTTGTCGTCATATTCAAAACCAACTTCTTCATCATCCACATCAAATTCAACATTATCATCTTCATCATCATCTTCCCATTCATCAAGTTTTGCATATTCTTCTTCACCTTCATCATCATTTAGATGATCATCTTCTGAAAATCTAGGCACATTTATATCATTAAGATTCACTTCTTCCATTTGGACTCTCACCTAGAACTCTAGGATTCTCCAAATCTTTGCAATCACTTACTGGAATCAGTACATGCAATTCAACCTGTTGAAACATATCATCATCTACTTCTTGCACATTGTCACTAGGATTGTCATTGAAGGAAAATTATAATTGTTCCTAGCCTTCATGTTGCAAACTGCCCACTATTCATTTCTTGTTCTACTTGGGTGACGGGCATAACACACCTGGTGCGCTTGGGCAACTAAAATAAATGGTTCATATGAGTCAAGTCTGGATCTATGTTTAATATTAATGAGACCATGTAAAGAATCAATTTTCACCCTTTATTAGAATCATACCAATCACCTTGGAAGAGTACTACGCTATTATTGGTCCTAAAATATTATAGCTTTATTATATCAGTTATCATGCTGTAAAAATCATGCTCATCAACTCCATAATAAGAAAGTGTGTGAAACTTAAACCTGTTAGCAAAATACCCAATATAACACCTAACAACTTTGATTGGCCCGTAAGCAATCTTTTCAATGCGTGGATTAAAGATCTTGCGTTCATGAGCCTATAGAAGAAAGATCATTAATAAATAATTCAATAACCTATCACACACTCCAAACACACAAATACTTGATTTTATGACAGTTAACCTATTGTTGAAACTGATTTGAAAAGTTAATCTTAACTAACTTATGGATCTTGTCATTGGAAAGATTAGGTTGCTCCATTGATATTCTTTGACGAAAATGACTAATTTTTATTACATAAAAAAAAAAAAGGTTATTTGTCTACTTAGTAAAAGCTATTGATGCATATCTAAAGTTAAATAGGATTTGAACAACTTACATTACATATGGCTCAATTTAAATATACTCAATAGAACATATATCTTTGCTGCTTCAAACTGATCATCAGTAAGAGATCGATTTATATGAAATCCAAATGCATGACCTGGCTTACATAAAATAGAGAGGCATCCATTGGAATCCACATCTTCATCATCTTGACGAATGACTCGATTTAACTTTGTTTGAACGTTTGCCTCAAAATACTTTGCAAAAAAATTTGAAATTTCTTGCAATACATTGGCCTCACATATAGAACCTTCAACATAAGCCTTGTTCTGAGCTTTTTTCTTTAAATTCAACATCATCCTATAAACAAACTATTTAGTAACAAAATATAATGAGTCCAAATAAAATCAATTTAGGAAAAAAAATTACCTTTTAAATGGATACATTCAATGATATTATACTGGTCCTCCCACTTTAGCTTCATACGGTAAATGTATAGTCAAATGTTCCATTGAATCAAAGAAACCACAAATTAATATCTTCTCCAACTTACATAAAGTAACAACAATATTTTTCTCAAGCATCTCCACATGTTCCACACGCAATTCAGTAGTACATAAATCTCTAATAAAGTTACTAATATCTGTAAGTGCTTCTCATGCCCCTTTTAGTAAGTAATTACAAAATGTCATCATAATTAGTCTTCACATGAATACGTGACAATCATGACTTTTCACCCTATACAACTTACAGTCATCCGTGTTCACACAACGAGCTAGATTTGAAGTTTATCCGTCAGGGTGCTTCAAGTCTTTCATCTATTCACACACTTCCTTCAATTTAGGTTTTGACAAGCTGTAAGAAGCTTGCGGCATTTCTAATTCCAGACACTTTCAAAATAATTTTAAATCTACCCTAGCATTTGGATTGTCTTTTGCTTGCCTTTCATATTCATCACAGTATTGAATACATTATCGAAGCTATTTTTCTCAATATGCATTATATCCAGATTGTGTTGAATGAGTTTGGTTGACCAATAAGGAAATTCTCAAAATATACTTATTTTTGCCTAATGATGTTCTTTCTCAAATCCATAAATTGTTTGTTTACCAAATGTTTTACCAAAAGTGATATGACTGTGCTCAGAAAGATGATTCCATAATTCTTCCCTTGACAACCATGGTGGTGGTAAACATTTCTCTATTATTCCCTTTTTAAATTTATCTTTTTGTGGTCGAAAGAGATGATCAACAGGTAAGAATTGACAGTGACAATCAAACTAACATGGCTTATTGCTGTGAGGTAGGAGAAATGATTTGGTTCATTCTATACAATACTGACATGCTAAGTTTTCATGTGTGCTCCACTCTGATAGCATTCCATACGCAGGGAAGTCACTAATGGTTAACATAAGTGCAGCCTCCATAATAAAATTCTAACCTCAATAAGGGTCATAAGTATTCAGTATTCACCCCTTCTTCTCACATCTCTTTCAAGTCATTAATAAGAGGTCTTAAGTAGAAGTCCAGATTTTGATTAGGTTATTTTGGCCCATGGATCATAAGTGTCAAGAATAAATACAGCTCCTTCATAGACATAGCAGGAGGAAATTTATAAAGAGTAACAAAAACATTCCAAATAGAATGATAGCTTGATGAATGCCCAAATTGACAAAACCTATATGTGTAAAGACCCAATCTAACATTTCTTGGATCTTCCAAGAATGACAGATAATTGTCATCAAAGTGTTTCCATGCCTCACCATCACTTAGATGAATCATTAAACTAGCAGCACATCTCTAATCATGCCATGTCATATGTTGAGCCATTGTTTTTGACATATATAGTCTTTTTAGCCTCTTTACAAGTGAAAAGTGACGTAATATCTTGTAAGGACATGCATGTATTCTTGTAATTATTGTAAGAAAGTGACATATATACATGATATTCTTACAACTTATTATCTGATTTACCATAGTAGTGTATATAATCATTGAGACATACATGTATCTTCTCACATCCAAGTCATAATTTCTTGGATCTGTAAAAAAATTTAGGTAACTTCTCATCTTTAGGCAACATACCTTTAGTAGCTAAAACAATCTGATCATAGTAGTTCTCACTCATGTTTAACTCTGATTTACAATTAATAATTGTGTTACTACCGATAACCGAGTATGCCAGTTGTAACCTTTATATAACTGCTCATCAGCATTTCATAACAACTCAAAAACAAATTTTGCATCAGAATTTGGCTCCTCGAGAACTCAACTCTCCTCATCTCAATTAAAATCTAGAATAGCAGTATCTATAACTATGTCAACATAATGATTGCTTGAATTTTTGATATCAACTCCTTGGTCATTTGAACTTTCTCTTAACCATTCCTCACCCTTCCTATGTAAGGTCCACCAGTAGTAGTTTTTTAAATAATCCTTTTTATACAAGTGAACAATTACTTCACAAGACATCCACTTTTTGTTCTTACAAACAAGACAAGGGCATCGAATTATATTATTATTGTTCACAATTCCCAGATTCAAGAAACTTATTTACGTTACACATAAACTCATCTGTAACCACATGCTTCCCAACTCTGTGTTGTATCCAACTACAGTCACCCTTAAACCAAGTATGATCTTCTTCCATATTTTTTGCTCATCAAAATTTTACAAGCATTTTTTTAAAGAAAAATGACAACATTTAATATTGTAATTTATTGTTAATTAATTTTGATCATATAGCAAATTGCTTACATATTTTCTGCATGGGAAAAAAAACTTTGACAATTACAATTCTTTTTTAGCAAATACAAATGCATGAAGGAAAAAAACAATATAGCTAGCAAAAGAATATTTAAGTGAAGAGTTGGAAAAACATATTATAGCTAGCAAAAGAATATTTACATGAAGAATTGACACTTAAGGATCTTTCATATCAGGAGTACTATTGATGATTGACATAACAATCTCATTTAATAGGAATGGTGTGGCTGTGGTGGGATAATGGAGATATAGATTGAAATATTTATATTTTTTACAATTTACATGTTCATTAATTATTTTTCAATTATGCCATAAGAGTAAATCATATTAGAAAAAGGCTAGTCCATGTCTAGGTGTAGTTTAATTTAATTTTCATGATAGGTATCAAATTGGTCTAACAACTATGGCAGTGTTCATCATTTTCTACACTATGCCTACTACAAGCTCAGGTGACTCACTATGGCAATTGTCAGTAACCAAAGTGGTTTTGTAGTAATTAATAACGTTGCAAGGAGGTACAACAAGGTTACATGTGTTTCTTATACACACAGCAAAGAGCAAGTTTGCTATTCTAAAATTTATGTGTATGATATAAATTATGTAATAGCTCAAGATAAATACTACAAGCTCCATAACAACAAAATTAATAAAAACCTCAATTGTTTGAAAATCACCCACAAGAAGTCTGAGCTTGGCTGCCTTTTCACTTGCACCAGAAAAGAATTAAGTTTATCTTAGTTTCTTCCATATCACTAAAGTAAGCAGTTTTTGCCTTTAACTTGCCATTTAAGAAGTTCTTCTCAACCTGGGACCTTTGATATTGGCACTTAGAAATGATAATTCATTTACACATAAAAAACTAAATATATAAACAGAAAAAGGGAAGAAGAAGGTAAATAAGAAGAATATATATATATATTAGAGGACCGGTGAGGCCCTAAGAGCAAAGGAAGATCACGGGGGTAGTGAAGTAGGGAGCAGCAGGAATGTTAAGGGGATTATGTTATGCAATGCATAAATTAAAGACAGAAATGTAAGCTAGAAATTAAAAGGGAGGAGAAGTGGCGGTAGTCCGTACACTAATCCGAGGAAGGGAAATGCATAATTTAAAAAGAAAGGAGAAGTGGTGGTGGTCTGCTCACTAATCTGGGGGAAGGATATGCATAAATTAAAGACAAAAATAAAATGTCATTAGTAGTATTCAAAACAAAATGATACAAGTGAAGGATAGCTCTTGAGGAATACTTAGGGAAGCTCTCAGACTAAACTTGGAGAAAATTCTAAAATGGAAAACTTGATTGAATGAAAGATTCAACTCTTTTTAAATAGAAAATTGAAATTTACTATTTTGAATAGTAACTGCTACAGTAAAATGCTACAGTGCTCCGTGTTATAACAGTAATCTGCCATAGTTTGTTATAGTGATCCACCAAATTTAACTGTTTTAGTCATCTTCAAGGTTGATGTCATAAGAGTCATCTTCATTGGATTGGGCATTGTTAGTAGAACCATTTTCTGAAAGAGGAACTAAAAACTGATTATCTATCAACTTTTTGAGGGGCAGAGGTAACTTCATCATCTGAATGTTCTTTTGCTTATAACAGTTGAACCATGATTTTGAGATTCTGAAGATATTCCTGTCTGTTTGAGCAAAAAGCTAGCTTGGCTGAATTGTAAAAATTGAGTGACTTCTAGATGAGATTTTTTTAGAAATTGGGGATTTTGCTGAAACCAATTTCTGATTGAAATGACATAAGTTTTTGAAACATTAAAACTTGTTTACTATTTTGTTGAGCCTTGTCTGAGAAGGGGAGGCAATTTTTACAAAGGACTTCGATGACCACGAAAGTCTTTGGAGTACTTGTATTGCCATGCATAAATCCATGCTAGTGCAAATTTTGAGAAAAAATGCAGTAATACAGGATTATGGTCAGGTATATTGAAATGTTTATCAAAATAAAGTAGGCCATTGGCTACTTCATCTGGATGATTTTTGTATAGGGGCCATGTAGAGACCACCACTAAGAGAACCAATGAGGGAAGTTATATTGGACTTTGTTTTTGAAAAATATAAGCCATGAATGTTTATAATCACTATTTTGGAAATTGAAAACATTGTACCAAGTGGTTTGATAATCCTAGTAATTGTAGCTAATATGATCAAATGGCTAGGAGAATTTGCAGATTTTGAAAAGATCAGTTTTCCAATATGAATAACAGATTACTTTTAGGACTTGGATTCTGGAATGTATAGTGAAATTAGCGTTCGATTTTGATGTATAATATTTAATAACAATAGAATCAATATCAACCAAAATAAATTCATAATACTTATGGGGTTTTGAAATATCTATAGGCATAAGATGCCAATTTGGTGAAAAAACTATTTGATGAACTAATTAAGAATTATTAGTAAAAAATTGAGGTTCCATTTGAAGGATAGTTTGTGCTGGAAAAATTAGCACATAGAAAGATTGTGATTTTTGAGAAGAGATTAGAGAAGTTTGAGAGACAAGTTCCTTACCTGAAGGTATCATTGTCACTGATTGGGCTAACTGGGTAATAACTTGAGCGAGATCTTCTTGATTGAACTGGATGCAATCTTTTGAATTGGGAGGGGCAACTAACTTAAATTACTCTTTGTCAACAATATCTGTCCAAGATTGCTCCAAAAGGACCAGAGATTTTTGGATTGATTGTTGGATTGCTAAAAGGGTCTCTATGAGAAAGGCATAAGACTCTTTGGATTGCTTTTGAATTGAATAGGCTGAGGAATTGGATGTTCCCTTTTTGGATTGAGTTTTTGATTTTGGAGAAGGTTCAAAATCTTTTTCTTTCTGTTTTTGAGGCATATTATCTACCATACAAGAATTCTCGAGTAAGATAATCGGGAATAGAATTGGAGCTACCTTTGATGAATTCAATCTCAAAATCAAAAGCAAATAAAATTGTTTACTAGCGGACAAAAATCTATTTTAATGCTAGATTTTTAACATATTTTTGTAAAACTTCTTTTACAGATTTACAATCAACTTTAACTAAAAACTTTTGATTTAGTAAATTACTTTAAAATTTGGAAATGCACAAAATAATTGCTAAAATCTCTTTTTTCACATGATAAAATAGTTTTATTGTGAAAAATTCCAATGTTTAGATGCATATATAATGATATGCTGTTTGTCATTGATAGATTGCTTAAAAATGCCAACATAACCAATGTCTGAGGCATCGGTTTTAACAATTTTGAAAGTTTTAGGATCAGAAAGATATAAACTTGACAAATGCTTAACCTTAAGCTTAATTTTCTTGACAATATTGGTATGAATGTGAGACCAAGAAAGGATCAATCCTAAGTTTGTCATACAAAGGTTTAATAAGATTACTGACTCCTTGAAAGAAATCAAAAATATAATTGAGGCAACCTAGAAATCTTTGCAGTTGAGTTTTATCAATAATATGATCAGAAAATTTGTCAGCGAATTAAATAGCCTGATTGATTGGAGTGATAGTTCTATGATGAATGTTGTGACTAAGAAACATGATTGTTATTTGAAAAAGACTGAATTTTATTCTAGAAACAGCCAAACCATTTTGTTTTATAATATCATAGAAAATATTAAGATGTTTGAAATGTTCATTGACATTTTGTGAGAAGATTAAATATCATCAATATAAACAATGATGAATTTTGTATAAGGATTAAAAATATAGTTCATGATTCTTTAGAATTCAGAAGGAGCATTTTTTTATTCAAAAGGCATTACAGTATATTCGTATTGACCAAAAGTAACTGTAAATGTAGTTTTGTATCTGTCAGATTCTTTGATTTGAATTTTCCAAAAATCTGATTTTAGATCAAATTTTGAAAACAGTTTTGAAGAATGTAAACTATTGAGAAGATCTTTTTTATTAGAAATAGGATACCTAATCTATTGGAGAGCTTGATTGAAAGGTTTATAATTAATGACTAAACGAGGAGTACCACGTTCAATCTCTGCATTTTTATTTACATAAAAAGCAGAACAAGACCAATAACTTTTGCTATTGCAGATTATTTCTTTAGAAAGAAGATCACTAATTTCTTTTTGACAAAAATCAAATATTTCTTGATTTATTTGTATTAGACAGGCTTTTGTAGAAATTTATCTTTCATAAGGAAGATATACTATATGTTTTTTTCTTTTTCAGAAAGCATTTAGAAAATTAGAGCAGATTTGTATCTGAATTTTTTCTTCTAAGATTTTATTTTGTTTTTGATAATTGAATCATTGAGTTGAGTCCTTATTCTTTTGAAAGAAATTTTAGCAGAAAGAAAATTGATTTTTTTTTTGTTTATTTTTAGTACGATTGGGATTCCTGCCGAGGCACCAAAAAAGCAAGCATGACTTCCCACTTTGATTTTCAGTGCTGAGGCACTGGAACTTCACTCTTGTGGCTCTAGCTCAATTCCTAGTCGAAGTTGAACTCTTTGTTTGAGGGTTTTAAAGCATATTCAAAGAGATTTATCTTGGAGAATATACACACACAAGTTTAGCTAAAAAAATCTGGAGTTTAGAGGCATCAAGAATGAAAGGTACAAGAGGAGCCTGGGACGATTGAAGATTGAAGCCTGATAACCATTATTTTTCTTCATTCTACTCTTTTCTTTTCTTGTATTTATTTGATGTTTTCTTTATATGAATCCATGTTTACAATAAGTAGCATGGAGTAGTTACTTCTCTAGGATTGTAATAGATCTAAACATGTAGTTTGGTTTTATGTTATAATTTGATTGCTTAGAGTTTGGTACATGAATTATTTATCTTATTTTATATTTTATGCTTCTAATTGATTAGCTACCAATTAGATTAATTTCGTAACAAAGAAGCCTTGACAAAGAAAATCTAGGTTTAGCCTTGAATAATATAGCACTTGTTTGAATTCATTCACATGCTTGTTTGAATTTGATTTGCATGTAGGATAGAAATATATCTTCATATCTTGTGCAACCATTATTAGGTCTATTCTTAATGATCTAACTTAACTCAATTCTCATAGAAATATAGTGAATTGGTTAATCTAGATATTATTATAAGCAATTCAAAAGATACTTATAATTGAATAAGAACCTTAGGTTAATAATTTAGTATTATAACTAAGCATGATAAGATAATAATAATCCAAGTGAGGGTTGAGGAAAGTTGTAATTCTAGGTTATCTTTATTACATTCTTAAGTTTGTTTGCTTTAATTTAGTATAAATCTCTTAGAGTTCATTCATTTGGATAAAGTTAAGATTGATTAATTTTAACACTTAGCAATAGTTAAATTCAATTCCTCATGGAAACAATTTCTACTTACTCTTTATTACTTGTTCACAATACGTGTACTTGCATGATTAAAATCAACAACATTTTGCCAAGACGAATGCCACATGTTATTCGTTAGTCCAGGTTAGGTTCTGTCGATGACACATGATAGCAGGGATGACATTGTTGGGTTTCTGTAAATATGAGGATCACATTTTAACTTTTGAAATTGTAGGGGACTAAAGTGAATTTTGAGGCAAACTATAGGAAATATAAGTATAATTAAGCCTATATTTCAAATTAACAATATATTTTCCATTGAGTCTACAAAGGCAAACGCAAATAATAAATTGGCAGCCTCAAGTAAACTCGAGAAAAATGGTGCCAAAATGAAATCAATACTTGCATCTGCAAAATATTATTGTTATCTGCGTCTGCAAAATTGCTGACGTAGATATAGTAATTTCTTGTAGCGCTTACTATAAATTTTTTTAACGAGTGCTACTTGTCAAAATTCTATAAACTGAAAATTTTATAGTAATAAGCTTTCTGTTAAGAGTATTCAGCTATCAAAATGGATTATATATACATATATGTATATATATATATCTTTTATCATTATGTATTTGCTACAATCAAAATAAATTTGTAACCTTTTGGTTTATAATTTGTCTAGACGGAGTAGGGTCACATTTTTGACTGTGTAGATATACATAAACAGTTAGCTTTCGACCATCCTTTGTTAAAGAACCATAAAATCCAGGTACTTATCTAAAATAAAATATGATATCTCTTTATTTTTCTCTTATATTCTTTTCTTAGCCAATACTTCATAAAATATTTGACCATGTTAAACTAAGTAAAATCCAGGTACATACAATACTTATCTAATATTTTTTTTGTTTTTTTTTTCTTTTGTAGAGAAAACCTAGTTTTGAACAAAGAAAATCAGGAGGAACAAGAGCTTATGCTCCAAAGATTGGACTTGAGAAAGACTTGTGCCCATTAAATACAATCCCTATTCGTCGAACAACTAAACAGGATTTCATTCGTGCTAAGGCATTGTCAAATAGTGTACGTCCGAATACACACTGTCCCTGGCAGCCATGTAAGTTTTATCGCTGAATAACATTGTTAGATAATTTTGCAGAATTTAAAGGGATATAGTCCTAAATATATGTATGAATTTATTTTGCAGTATGCCGTATTTTATATGAAGAAATTTGATGACATTAGTTACACTGGAGTAAAAGGCCGCATTAATGCCTATAATCCACGTGTTGAGAAGGACCAAATGAGCGATGCTAATACATGGGCTCAAAATGGTCCAGATCAGAGTTTAAACACTATTGTAACTGGATGGATGGTACATCCAACCATTTATGGTGGTGACGACCGCTCGCATTTCTTCGACGGTGATTTTACATATAATAGCTTAAATAATTATTTAATAGCAAAATAGGCATTAAAAAAATTGATGTAATTATTTGGAATATAATTTTTTTTTTGTTATCATTAATTTAGATACTAATAAAATAAATTAATATCAAAATTTACAGGCAGATAATTTCCACAAAACAGGATGTTACAATGTCTTGTGTCCAGGTTTTGTACAGATTGACAAAAGTATTTATCCTAGAATTCTATTAAGCAACACATCAACTTATGGTAGACAACAGTTTGTGATAACAGTTTGTAAGATATATATTTAGGATTTTCCTATTCTGTGTCTATTGGACACCAGATAGTATATTTATAAAAGAGTATTATTTATTTTCTTAAAATGAATAATCTGTGGGCCTTATATTTTTTGTAGGCATACTATCTTGTGCCTAGTATTGGGAAAATAGACAAACTCATATATTTACAGCAATAGGTTAACAAGTAATCCACATAAATGCATATAAGTGTAATTGTTTAAGATACATTGAAATGATGTCAGGATGCTGAAACAAAGAACTGGTAGTTATTAGCCGGTGACAACAACAGTAGTATTGGATATTTTTCCAGCAGCTCTATTCTCTAACTTGACAAGTGCAGATCAAGTTGGATGGTGTGGGAGAGTAATTAATCCTGGGAATAATGCAAGTCCGCCAATGAGATCTGGATATTTTCCAGATGGAGACGCAACTCACTGTGCTTCTTTTAGTCAGATGCCGTATCAAACTATATTGTCAAAAGAATTTGTAGGCCCAAGTGATAAAAGCCGTACAGAAACTTATGCTGACAACATTGATTGCTATAATGTAGAATACTATGGATATCAAGGTGCAGATATGGGTTACACTATTCTTTTTGGTGGCCCTGGTGGCAATTGTGGTAGTTAATGTATGGTTATATATATTTGATTTCGAAACAAATAAATAAAGTGTCAATAGCTAAATAATGTTATTTTACCTATCTTTTAGATATTTTTTTAGGTGAATCAAACCAAATTACATATGGTTTGGGACTCGACCAATCCAATCATATAACTCTCGTGTTTATTTGGTTTAATTAACAAGGATTGTCTTTATTGTGCAATTAATTTATAAGCTTATTCTTTAAAAGAATAAAAGAAAAAACATCTATTCTAAAGATAACGAAACCTCTATAAGAACATAAATGTAGTTAGTATAAGCCACTATTTGGTTTAACTCATAAAGTCATTTGGTGCTGATACCAAGAAGCTGGGATCGGATTCGCCCTTCACCCGGGATGGGAGTCCAAGGGATTGAAACGTGTTACCTCCCGTTATATATCTCATAGACCCAATGGACCTCAAAAAGAATTTGGGTTACAATATAAAGACTAATCTATATCCCAAATTCTAGAGTTGTGCACCCGTCAAAAAGATATCACAAATCACCATCTTGACCCGCCACACTTTCATTGGTGTAGTAGCTAAACAATTTTTTCTGCTTTTGATTAATCCAGGAACTCTTCATTTTCATTGGTATTATAGAGAACACATAACTTACATTTAGCTAACAAACTAAACAGTTAAGGAAGAATAAGATATTGGGATAGCAAGTGTACCCATACCTAATGGGATTTTTTTTTTCAGAACATGAAATATACACAGTATTACCATTGGCCCTCTTTGTTCATCTCTCTCACTAATTCAAGTTTGTTTTCTGGGATTTCCTCAACGTTGAATTTATTTGTTGAGCTCCTAATTGATAGGAAAAAGGTCCCTCTTGTAAGTGAGAATCTTTCAATATATATTTTGTTAATTGCTAAGGAAAAGCCCCTCTTTTTAGTTATTAATAAAATAATGCAACTCTTCCCTGCTCGTATATCATTATTTATAGGTATTTGCCACTCATTTGTCTTATTTTTCTGTAATGTTACATCCATTGGCTTAAGTGCTAGCACGGATTCTAAAAGCAATATGTACACTGAGAACTTAACTATGTTTTTGGTTAGGTTAAATATTTGAATTTAATTTAATTTAATTGAATGGATATTAGTAATCTAATAATTATAACATCATGCAAAAACAATATCAGTTGATCGGATTTGGATAGACCAAAAGTTACTGAATGATTGGACATCTTCCTAGAGTGCCTCAACCTCCATCGGAACATTAAACGGTGTTTATTTTGTTTTAGATGGAAATTTCTTTTACATATTTCTTTCGGTAATCTATTATTAACAACTTCTTCCCAACTGCTTTCATTGTAAAAGAATATGATATTCTATATTCATAGTTTATCTCAAACAAGAGAAAGAAACAAAGTAAAATTATTCATAGATATTCACGATATGTTCTTTATGGTAACTAGGTTCTTGAATTGTGGTTAACAAACAGTACAAGCTGAAAAGTACATTGGTCAAAGTTTCATGATTACCTTATCCCACGTAAATCATTTATATGTAACTATTTAATATCCTTATGAAAAATTAATCACATCAGAGCGTTTCTGAGATCGAATCTATTTTGATTTGATAATTGTATTGCTTGTGAAGTATGTGTCTGTGTAACTTGAGAGACTAGAAAAGACACCCTGAACTGATATTTCGAGCAATTTGAATAGACTTTGGAAGCTGTTGCGATCACTAACAACAATATTGAAAGATCAAAAGGCTATGACTTACTAACTGTATTCATATAGAATTACTTTTTATCTTCATGTTTCACAACTTTCCCCTTCTTAATTATAAGCAGCCCTATTTTAATTTCAGCAACAAACACCACTATATACAATTCCTAATCCATCATACATGTATACAACAAAATCAATTAGATACAAACATCTATTATAAAACTACTTAACTAAATCTTTCCCTTCAACATTCAGGTATCCTGGTTACCCTTAACCACATTACATCTATATTGTGGTCAGTATCAAATTCAAACTAAATCTATAATAAAAAACTAGAAAAAAATCCTATAGTCATGACTTTTTGAATAGTGTCTTTTTCTTTTTGGTTCAGAACTATTACAATCCATATGGTGAGCAACATGTTCCAATTTGGCCACAAAACCCAAACTACTATCACTCATACACTCAGTTTGGATGGAGTTTACAGCACCAAACCCCATAATGATACAAGATGACTCTAAAAGGTTACACTAGTTGAATATCTAACCCTTTAAGTTTCTTCTACTACCCAATATTGCCAATAATAAAATTGCTAACTAATGTGTTTTAGTAGAATTGGCCAAGGGAACAATAGCTGCAGAAGACAAGCTATCAATTTTTTCTAAAAAGAAATCATCTACTGCTTAAGCTACTGACTAGACATGTTCCTACTACATTATAGAGTGGAAAATGTAGAAGTTGGACAGAGACACTAAGAAGCAGAATGAGATATGGTATAGCATGTTTGGACAAAGAGACTGGGACTACACTATTTTACTAATTGAATTATTCATCTTTTTTTTTTCCCTCCATTGTAAGGGGTAAGAAGGCAGTCGGTTTGGCTCGGTTTTGAGCATTTTCCTTACCGACCTGCCCTTTTTTG
Organism: Quillaja saponaria; assembly: GCA_029379385.1. Classification (NCBI taxonomy): domain Eukaryota; kingdom Viridiplantae; phylum Streptophyta; class Magnoliopsida; order Fabales; family Quillajaceae; genus Quillaja; species Quillaja saponaria. The sequence goes on from CM055606.1 coordinate 10,068,320, forward strand.
AGTTTGTTAAAATTTAGCACCAACTAAACAACCGATATATTCGGTTTCTAAATTTTTCCAACCACAGTAATATTGATTAATTTCGATCAGTTTCGATCTTTCATCACCAAAATAATAGAGCACCGAAATCTCAAATTTCAGACGCTAAAGACATAAAATCAGCATTGAGAACAAAATTATTGATTTTAATTCAAAAAAGGATTACATATTAACAATGGTCAAACTTAAATTTGAAGTTTTCTTAAAAAACAACAAAGAAGTCAAAAATTGAAAGAAAAAAATAGATCTAAAGAAATATAATCATTCCTATTAACAATAATTGGAGGCAAGAGAAGGATTAAACAGGAAGTAAAAAAACTAAAGCGGAAAACGGATGCTCCTTTTTTTTGAAGAACGAAACTCTGTTCAACTTTGATGCTCAATGAAAGAGATCGAATGATTCACCATCTAGTTAGACTTCTCATAAATCATCTATCAAAATCCTTCAAGTAGGTAGTAAAATCATTCAAGCAGGTGAATAGAGGGAAGAAGCAGAGAAAGCATCGAAGCTTTGAAGAAGTAGAAAAGAAAAAAAGAAGCAGGAGATGAAGCTTTGTTCTCTCGTCACTCTCTACTCTCTTTTCACTCTCTTTAGCTGGTAGCTGAGTAGAAAAGAAAGACACATAAGTTACAATTTAGGTTTTGCTTTCACGTATGGCTTGGGCTGAGACTTCTTTGTTTTATGGGTTAAGACTTGTTAGTTTTTTCAAAAATTTGTATGGGCTTAAATTAGATAAGACAGTGTGATGAATCTAAAACTTTAGACCCTTATGTTATATAATTTGGTCAAGTTGGTTATTCGATTAGCAAAAATTGAATGACCAGTAAAACCGACCCACCTTATAAATAATGTAAAATTTTCAAGCAACTGCTTATTCTCCTTTTTCAGTTTGAGTCGAATTTGGTTATTTTGGGTCTGGTACGAGTCGGTTTTTCAGTTTTTTGAGTATGATGCTCACCCCTACACCATTGTTTTGACATTTTCGCTTTCAAGAATATTATTTTGAAAATTTCAATATTGTTGAAAATTGTTTTTGTTAAATACTTTTTTTTTTATTCTTATATCTGTGTCTTGTATCCATGAAACTCATCTTGACAAACCCTTTTCATGTTCATTACAACAGGAAAACAAAAACACTTTTTGCCAATGTAAATCCAGACAATGAATTATAAACTAATTTAAGACCCATTATTAAAATCAAGCAAGGAACCCAAAAAAATGGCAACATAGTACTGAAAATTAAAAACAATGGTAGATCGATAAGTAAAAACAAAGGAAACATACATAGGTAGGTAGAACAAAGAGACAAATTGCACTGGTAAGACATGCAACGAGGGACAAACACTCCCTCGGCGGCAAGAACTAGTATCGACTACGAGAAGCACAATGAAAATGTAGTGGCAGCTCGAGTTACAAAATAAGAACGAAAAAAAAGGAAGAAGGAGAAGAAATGTATGGGTTAGATTTTAATTTGGAGAAAAGTATTTGCGTCTGCAAAGGCAGACGTAGGTATTTTAAGTGGCTGACATAGATCATCTTAGTCTACAAAAGGCAAAAGCAGATAAAAATAATAGACACATAAATTTGTAAGGGGAAAAAAAAAAAAAAAAAAAGCTCTAAATGTTCTCATAAACATTTACAAACGCAGACTCAAAAACTAAAATGTAAACAGATACATTCGTGTAATATGGCACAAAAATTAATCAATTTATGTGTTTGTTTGGAAAGTATCAAACTTTGGGGTATTATTTTTTAAACAATTATCCACATCTACTCTTTTTGCATATGCATTATTGCAAACATAGATGTGATAATTTCTTGTAGTGCTAGTTAGGGATCCAAACTTGAAAGTAAGAACTTTGTCTTACTCTCACAGGCACGGGCTACTTTGCAACAAATGCTTAGCACAAGCTATTCGATGACACATGCCTATCATGTTTAACTCCAATTGGTCCAAACATACATTTTCCATAATTGTCATCATTCACACAACCATGTAATTTTACAATTCAATGGATTTTCGACACAATTCACAAAGAATTTCGTACATGTGGTATGCATGCTCATAGAAGAGCGTAGAAAAGAACTTTCATGTACTCATGCGCACTCCAAAAAATACCCTTTTTTCAAAGCACACACACATATACCTGTAAAAGTCAAATAAACTAGAATCGATCTGAAATGTCCTTATCTCCTCTCCTCCATGGGTCACAAAATGCTCACGGTTCAAAAATTCAGCCTCATTGGTTGCTTTGCTTTCACGGCTCAATCTTCACATCTCGACTACACTTCAATCGAAGCCTAAAATTATATCAAATCATCACAACTTCACAAATTTATACTTATTCCATATCAAAATCCAAAGAAAAATTCTCCAAAACACTACAATAAAAGGATTTATTCATGATGGTACAAAATCTTCTTGAATACACTAGTCGTAGATAACTTTTCTACAACGTGTAAGTAGTTATTCACGACGATATGTACTTTCAAAGACAAAAAAATTGATATTTGATATTTTTATTATTATCCAAGATGATAATGTAATTATCTACGACAATGTTCTCCCGTCTTAGATAAAATAAACAATAAATGTTTAGTTTGACCCATATCCACGATGTGTTCAACTTAATTACAACGCGCGTTTATCCTTCTTAGATATCAAAATATATTTTTTGACCATATCCACTACTAGAATTATTTATTTACCATGGGTTGCCAATCATAGATATCTTCCTTGATTACAAGCGGTCCCCTTTCCAATTCACAAAATAATTCCCAAATTTTAAATGTTCCTCCTTATTTCTCTACCTAAACTACATTTATTTCCAGTGTATCTAAGTATTGCTCCGAGCAAAGGTGAGTCTTTCAACCCTAAATTTTTTTTCTCCTAATCCTTAACTACCTATTTCTCCTAATTTTAGTTTCCTTTCGCACAGTGAGTATGTCACTGGTCAGAGCCACATGTGGTCTTGCCTTCTTAATCATCTGCTCAATTTGAATGAGCTTTTACGATGTTAGTTGTGGTGTAAAACTTGTGTAAAAGCTAGTGACTAGCTTTCAATTGTACTTTTTTAGTATTTTTACTGTCTAAATGGTCTTAGGATTTTTGTTTTCCTCCTCTATAGAGTAATTATAGTAGCAGTATTTGGATTTGCTCAAGCAATTTAGTTAAGTAACTCAATTTGCTCAAGGGTGCTTTATTTTTTTGTCTATTTGTCTTTTGCTTTATGTAATAGGGGGTAATTTCTGAATTTCTGGTAATTACCGAAGGATATGGCATCAAGGGTAATTTTGGGATGTGCAAAGAAAAACAAATTTTACATGTAAGAGGAATTTCCCACACAATATAGAATTTTGAATACAGATTAGAAGATTCTTGGTAATCATAATAGTAATAATTATTTTCCATTAAAAAAAAAAACAAGAAAAGAGGAACAAACAAATAGTCTAAAGCATTACATGTTAAGAATGACAAACCTAGAGAAATGTTCTTAAAAGAGAAGTAAGTAGGTGGGTATTAGGTAGCATAATTAATAGATTGGCCAAAAGATCTACCTAGTGCTAACAAAAATGACACTGAGATATAAGCAGTGCAAAATTTCTTGGTTTCATGTGCTTTATTTTTGTTTGTTTGCCATTTGTTTACATAATTAGAGGTCATTTATGGGTTTCTGGTAATTACTAAGGGATATGGAATCAAAAAGAGTGGCACTTGGGAGATGCTTATCCTCTTAGTATAACACAAGGGTCTGGGATGTGAATTAATTACAATGTTCTAAAAATATTAATGTTAAGCAAATAAATAACGTAACATTCAATACCTTTTAGATTCCCGGTCGATTGTCATTGGCAATGAATTTACAATGTTCCTTCTTTTGAAGTTGAACATTGTACTCTTTTGTTTAGGATTTCATTCGCAATGTTCATTCAATTAAGGTCAAACATTGCCATTAATGTGCAGAAATATGGATCTTGATCGTAGTTGGACATAGCGCTCACTAGGTTAAATTTAAGTTTGGAGTTGAAGCTTTTCTCGACTTTGCATCTTGTCATCCAACACGTGTCTATTCTGAACAAAATATATGCCCTTTTCTTGGTTTGTTATCATACAAAATTTCTAGATCGAGATGATGTTATTGTTCACTTATACAAAAAGGGTTTTGTTAAGAATTACAGGAACTAGACCTTACACACCGAGAGTTAGGTGATCAACTTTCTATAGATGATGTAATATTTGATGATATTGGATAAACTAATCAGATGGAAGACATGATAAAAAATGATGCCGGCCTATATTTCAATTTTCTTGAAGGAAATCTAAATATCCTGATATTGCTAAGTTTTTAAAAAATTTATCATAAGCGTATGAGCCATTATGGGAGGTACAGTCGCACAACTTTTGAATTGTTAAACATAGTTCAACGTATCTGATAGTTGTTAAAATTGATTTATGACAACATTTAAATCAATGTTGCCAGAGGCAATAAACTACCACTAAACTTTTATGAACTGAAGAAGGTAGTGAAAGTTTTAAGCTCTTGTGTAAAAAGATAGAAGCATGTCCAAATGACTCTATATTGTACTACGACGATGACAAATCTAAGACATAATATTATATTTATGGTTGTCCCTGGTATAAACCAAAACAGAATAAAAATCAGTCTAATGTATCAACGAAGTGGCAAGTTATCTGCCAATAATACCAAAATTCCAAAGACTACACATGGTGGAGAGCACCGCTAGCCTACAAGAAATAGTATTACCTATGTTTGCCATATGTAGAAGTAGATACACAAACATAGTGACCCTAGACTCATATACTATTTTTTGCTTCTGTGCAGATGCAAATTCTTAACTATGTCTATATTATTGCGTCTGGGGTACAAACACAAAATTTGGACGCCTATAATGGCTTCCTACTTATCCGCGTTTGTAACACAAATGCTACTCGTAGACACAGAAAATACATAGTCAAGTATAACTGCGTTTGCAGTGCAAACATAAAAAAAAAAAAATAAAAATAAAAAAAAAAGAAGACAGACAAATGCAAGTATAACTGTGTCTGCCATATGCAGACGTAGATAATCCTATGGATGCAAATGAAATAAATAATATATATATATTTTTTTTTTGTAATTTTGTACTTGAAAATACCTATATAAAAGTATATTTATATTTATATTCCAAACTTGATATAAATAATTAAATATTATACCAAATTCTTCATAACAATAAAATTATTTACAAATATTATAGAAAATGCCATCTCATAATCCTAATTAATCTTTGTCGTCTTGAGCTTGTTCGTTATCCTGGAGAGCTCGACTGAATGAGGAAGAGAAAGAAAATGGAAGAACCAAGAAGTAGGGAAAAATAAAACAAGGGAAGTACTCAGCCAAGAAAAGAAAAGGGAGGGGAAAAAAAAGAGCAAAAAGAAAATTAAAAACTAAAACATAATAAAAAAATAAAAAAGTAAAATTAAAGTCAAAGTCAAAATCAAAAATCAATTGAGATTAAAATTGGTGTGTATATACATTGTATATGTATATGTATGGTGTTTGTTTATTTTATGTACTTGTGTTTATTTTATAACTAAAAGTTATACAATAATTTTCTAAGTTAACGTTACGATACCGAGTTATAACAAGTTCTTTATTAATTTAGAAAGGGACTTACAGTACTAGTATTATGAAATTCTTAAGTAGGAGGAATTGCTATGGTTCCAAAAGTCTAGAGAAAAGTGGATTCAAATAGGAGATAGGAACTCCAAATTCTTTCATACAAGTACCATAGTTAGAAGAAGAAAGAATAAGGTGGAAGCATTGAAAGATGACAAGGTTGACTAATGCTATGATTTGAGTATTTTGAAGGATATGGCTTTGTCATTTTACAAGAACCTGTACGATGACTCAGATCAGGATTTTTATACTTCTTATTTGGAGTTAGATGTCTTCTTTCTTAGTCTAGATGATTCTTAGCTCAGTAGTTTCTTAAGGCCTATTACTAATGTTATAATCAAGTTTGCTATTCATTCTGTAGGTGCTTATAAGGCACCAGGTGTAACATCTTACTTTACTAATCCTATACTTAAGTTAATTAATATCTTAATGCTTAAATTAATTAGTAATTAACCCTTAATTATCGAGAGACTAATATCTTTCTTTTATACTTCTAATCCATAAACTGCCCTAGACCATTACTTCACCTAAATTTTTCTTTTTCCTTTTTGTTCTCTTATGGCCGAATACACCCTAATGCTCTGAACCATATTTGTAACACCCTCTTTCCTTAATCTCTCACTTAATCTACCAATGAACTCTTAAGCTAATTTAATTGATAATTAGACTCTTAAGCCAATTTAATTGGTAATACTTTTATTACGTGTATTTTCTACATCTTTATTTTTCTACGGTGATACTTTATAATGTTCCTTAGGCATCTTTACACCATATAGCCATGATTAGTAATCTTATATTACTCCTTCTAGATTTTTATCTTTTCCTCCAATTGACTTTAAATCCTAAGTTACTCTATTTATTTAAAAGAGCCAATTTTAGTAATTCTAGACTTCCTTCCAAAATTACCACCATTACTAAGTAGACTTGTTAATTACAACTTTATACAAAAGCAACCCCATACTACATACTCGTATTTCAACACCAATACTTCTATGTTTTTCTAAACAAGGTTCACTTGCCATCTTTTCTCATTACATAGACCATGCCTTTCTTCAAGGAAAACTATACACATCCACTGGTACTAATTAATCTGCACATCAAGATGAAGGAAAGTGAGTCGAACCTCAACAAGTATTCATACATGACAACAAATGATTCTTGATGGCAGTTTTAGAAATATAGGAATATGCAATGCAATTAGCCTTTTTCCTCATTTCCTCTAAGTTTCCTAAAAGCGATTCATTTTCCTTATTTTCTATTGTAGACCTTTCTTGCCAATATGCAAACCGAGGCATTGTCTCTAGACTTATATCACATTATTGTATCATCTCATGAGACATCGCTCTTCAAGACTTACAACATATCTTAATGCCATCTCATGAGACATCGGCCTGCAAGACTTTTGGCACATCATTGTACCATATTTTCTAAATATGGATCCATCCAAGAGACATCGTCTTTAGACTTACGGCACCTTATAGTACCATCTTATGAGACATCGCCTTTCAAGACTTACGGCACATCTTAGTGTCATCTCATAAGACATCGCCCAACAAGACTTTCGGCACATCATTGTACCATTTCTAGATAGAATCCATTCTATAGTTTAAGCAACATAATGTCAAGATAGACTACAAGAGCTCAAACCATGCAAATTCCGCACCTTTCATTTTTCTTTAGTTACACATAACTCATTTTCTTATAAAACATGTCATTTCATATGCATGAAGGATGTAAGAGTAGCTTGAAAAATATAAGAGTAACAAGGAACTAGCTTTCAAAGCAAAAATAAAACAAATGAATGCATGCATACTTGCGTAATACCCTTAGTTTTAGTTTTTTTTCTCTTTTCCCCTACACCTCCTTCTTTCTTTTTCCTCTAGGTTTTCTCCTCCTTCTTCCTAGCTCATGGTTTGCCTTTTTCTTTTATTTCTCACTATTTCTCTTACTTTCTATGTTTTCTTACTTTTTCTCTCATTTTCTTTACTTTCTTACCTTTTCTCTTATTTTCTCTAACTTTAGTGCACACTTTTTCCTATGCATTTTGGTCACTACCTCCCCCCTCCTTTTTATAGTGCATGGCCAAGGTTTAGGATTTAGGAGAAAGTTTCATTTCCTATTTTACCCTTTTAGTTCTCTAAAATTATAACCACCTACTTGTCATTCTCTAAATTAACATGTGTTCTTTCTTCTTAACACTTGTCTTCCTCTTATTCCCTAGTTTAGATTCTTTAATTATTAGTAAGCCACCTAGTCACCTTAAATCTCAACACATATCTTATTTCATGGACACCCTGTCACCTTAATTCTCTACACATGTCCTACTTAATTATTTCATGGACACCTTATCACCTTAATTCTCTACACATGTCCTACTTAATCATTTCATGGACACCTAGTGTTTTCCTTGCCTTCCACTTGTTTAGCCACCTTTTTATGTTAATTATTACTTGCCTACCTTATGTCCTAACTTTCTTTCACATACCCCCTATTTATAACAACTTTTCCACCCTTTTTCGTCATTCTTACAACCAAGCTCATTTATTAATTGCAAGTTGCCACACTTATTCTCCTTCTTACACCTCATTCATCACATTTCCTTTTCTAGCAAGAAACCTATATTTTATTATTTTTTTCTTCTTTCAACATGGTTCTTACACCTAATCCATCACATTTTCTTTTATAGCAAGAAACCTATATTTTATTATTTTATCTTTTTTTTCCAACATGGTTCTTACACCTAATCCATCACATTTCCTTTTTTAGCAAGAAACTTATATTTTATTATTTTCTCTTCTTCTTTCAATACCATCATGTAGCATTTTTCCATCTTTGTTCCAACGTCTACACGTGTTCATATTTTTATATATGTATATACATGTATGTATTCGTTTATACATTCATGCATTTATACATATTTTATACGTATACACTACTCGTATACTAGTATGTATCCTATACATATTTTTATACATACATGTACTATTCCTATACATTAAATAAAATATAATTAAATTTTAATCCTACTTAACTTATAAAATAATTACTTATCCTATAATTAATTTAGGTATTAATTTTGGAAGTGTTACATCGGGTCTAGATGGCTTTCATCTGAGGTGGGTGCTGTTGTGTGTTAGTTAGTTACTTGTATTTTTGAAACTTAATTTATGCCTAAAGCCTTAAATGACACTCATCTCACCCTTATTCCTAAAATTGATGCTCTTGAATCTATCCTTCAGTTCAGACTTATTGGTTTGTGTAATGTTACTTATAAGATTGTCTCTAAACTAATTTTTCAGAAGCTTAGGCCTCTGATGAAGTACTTGATTTCCCCTAATCAAAGCAGTTTTATACTTGTGGACAAACCTATGACAATATAGTTAGTGCTCATGAATTAATTCATACTTTGAGATAAAGGAAAAGCATAAAAGATAGTGCTATTTGGAAAATTGACCTGAAGAAAGCTTATGATAGGGTGAGATGGGATTTTTATAAGAGCTGTGCTTTAGGAATTTGGTCTTCCTTATAGCTAGGTGCAAATTATTATGTTGTATGTTACTTCTATGAGAATGGGGGTGTTGTGAAATGGAGAGAAAACTAACTGGTTCCATCCTACAAGGGGGCTAAAGCAAGGAGACCCCTTTCCCCTTATTTGTTTATATTATGCATGGAAAAACTTTCTTATTTGATATTGATCTCTGTGAATGATAAGAGTTGGAAGCCTTTAAAAGCTTATAGAAATGGGCCTTATGGTTCACATTTATTCTTTGCTGATGACCTGCTACTTTTTTCTTTGGCTTCTACTGATCAAGTTAAAGTGGTGTGGAGTTATTTTGATAAATTATGACTTGCTTCTAGTATGAAAGTAAGTGATGCTAAATTAAAAATTATGGTTTCAGCTAACAATGCTACTCAGGTTTCTAATGGTATTAGAAACATTTCTCCTGTTGGTCTAACGCCAGGTTTGGGGAAATACTTGGGATTTCCTCTTCTGCATTCTAAGGTCTCCAAGACTACATACAGACATGCTATTGATATGGTTTAGGGAAAATTGGCTGGTTCGAAAAGGGAGATGTTATCCTTATCTGGTAAAGCAATGCTTTTCCTAGCCTCTGCTGCTGCAGTTCCTTCCTACACTATGATGACAACTAGCCTACCTATATCTATATGTGATCACTTATATAAGCTTCAGAGGAATTTTCTTTGGGGGGATTTTGATGTTAAGAAGAAGGTGCACTTGGTTAATTGGAGGCATGTTTGTATACCTACGGAGTTAGGAGGATTAGGGCTTAGAAGCATGAAAGATACTAACTTGGCTATACTGGCTGAGCGTGGTTGGAGACTCATGAATAGTTCTGTGACTCTATGGGGAAGGGTGCTTAAACAGAAGTATTTTTATAACCAACACATTCTTTCTGTTGATGTCAAAGTTTATAATTCTCATACTTGGAAGAGTAATATTAAAGGGTGTGAAGTTTTAAGGAAAGGGATTCAGTGGAGGTTGGGTGATGGAGAAAGCATTGCTTTCTAGAACCATAAGTGGGTTGGGAATTTCATCTCAAAGATAGGGCTTTTAGAGTTATACTAGAAGAGCACTTTCCATTAAAATTCTGTGATTATATGTCTGGGGATAGTTGGAGACTTGATAGTGTTAGACATTTGCTTCCTACTGAGGTTCTTTTGGATTTGGAAAGTAAGGACCTGTGTAATAGAAGATAGTGAAAAGATAAGGCTATCTGGAGTCTCACCTTTGCTAGATATCTAATGAGTGAGTTTGACAGCTTTACTACTAATTTGAGACTTATAAAGAAAGCTTGGAAGGTTAAAGCTATTCCTCAAATTAAGTTTTTTCTTTAGTTTATGTTGTTGGGGAGACTTATACTAATCATATGAGATGGAAAAGAGGTATAGTTTCTAGCCCAAAGTGTTCTACTTATGATCATCTTTTTGAAGATATTCTTCATGCTATTAGGGATTGCCCTCAAATGTATGCTATCTGGTCCTCGGTTGTTCCTCCTTCCATTAGAACTAATTTCTTTTCCTCTAATTTAGAGGATTAAATTGTTTTAATTAGAACTGTGATTTTCTTGTTCATAATAAGATTCCTTGGAGTTTCTTTTCTCTTTAATGGTTTGGAGGTGCTGGAAGTGGAGGAATAAATTACTTTTTGTTGATAATTTCTCTATCCCTCCTAATTGTATCCAACCTTTTTATGGTGAAGCTGAGCTTATGTGGGAGCTTCTTTATTCTAGTTCTGAGATCTTAAATGTTGTTAAGTGGGTTGGTTAGAATCCTCCATGTCTTGGATGTGTTAAACAAAATTCTGATTGTAGTTGTAAGAGGAATGGCTCCACTGGTTGTGGTGGTGTCATCAAAGATAGGAAGGGTGCTTGGCTTTGGGTTTCATTGGAAATCTTCATACTGGAAGTAGTTTGTTGGCTCATATTTCTGGGCTGTACTGCGTGGTCTAAAGCTGGCGTGGGACAAGGGGTTTAGGAAGGTGTTAGTTGATGTTGATTTCCTTATCACTTTGGATTTGATTACTAATGAGGGTATTGACTGCCATCCTTTTTATGCTCAGATTATAAGTTATAGATCCTACCTTAATAGGGGATAGCAAATTGAAGTGCAGCAAATTTTCAGAGAAGCTAACTCTGTTGCAGATAGTTTGGCTAATGTGAGTCATTCTTCGCCTTGTGGTTTTCAAGTTTTGGATATGACTACTACGGAAGTGGAGGAGAGTTTTTTTGTAGTGTTTAGGGATTGTCTTTCTTCGGAAAGGGCCTCCTTAGTTTTTCTTTTTATTGCTCTTTGGGCTTAGGCCCGCCGTTGGACGAAAAAAAAAAATCCTGATATGTGAAATAAAGTAAAGTAAGCAATTACATTAAATGACAAACTCTGTTTTGTCAAACTTAACGTTTTACGGAAAAGAAAAAAGTATAAATAAAAGGGAGAAAGAAATAAATACTATTGTCATTGGGAATTCTAAAGAGAATATGTTGTACCACTTGCAATTAATTTTTAACTGATTTGATAAAAGTAACATGATAGGTACCATTTATAAAATGCATAGTAAACCATTAAATGACTTCAAGAGCACTATTAGAGAAGAAGTGATGGAAGAATGAGTACGTGAAAACATTGTAACTTAGTTATGGCAGCTACTGTAAGGTCGCATAACTTCACTTGGTAATAGTTTTAACAATGTCTTTCACAGTTACTTTTTTTTCACTTAAACACAAGCGATTGTAAAATTAGTAGAAGTTTACAAACATAACATTAATATTATGATTCAAAGTTAGAAAATAAAGTCCAATTGTTGAGATTTCATTAACGAGGGCAAGTTATCCACAGAAAATATTATTTTTCTTAAAAAAAAAAATCTATTCTTATATCTTCACCATAACATCTAAATTTTTTTTTTAATTATTAGAGTTAAGTGATTTTTGAAAATCAAGGTACTCAAAATTTTTAAATTAATATTATCATTTTTGTATATGGGATGAGATTTTATTAATTAATAATATATTTTTTTTGATAATATATTATTTGACATAACTTAATTGATCACTGTATCTCACATGTCTTGATATAATTGATTGAAATTTTTGTTCATACAAATACCCCCTCAAGTGAATCGGTCTTTATTTTTTTGTTTTTTATTTATTTAATTTTTTTTTTTTTTGGTGCCCCCTAAGTTATGGAACAAATGACGCACTTCCAACAACATAATCTGTTGACCAGCTGTCCTCCTCAACCATGGGTATCATTATCCTTCTTCGAATTGTCAATGACATCTCTTGCAGTGACATTGAACCCAAACATGACCAGGGTGAATACTGATTCCCAGTCTCCTCATCATTCCATCCGCACGAGGATTTAGGACTCTCTTGACTAGCCGTCACGCTATTCGAACAAATTGACAGATTTGATGCCCACCTCCTGTGAAGCAATTTACCTTCTAGACGTGGTAAGGAGGCAGGAATATAATGATTCATCCTCGTCATTATATTTATTATTTATTTTATTAATTTTTTTTTTAGACACACCATAGGAATCCAAACTTTGTTAAGAGTACTAGGTGCCATGGCATTTGTTTCTCTTTCACAGCTAGCATAGTTCTTCATTTGATAGATATTGAATTATCTCTAACTTGCTTTTGGATTAGGATACTAAGTTTGATAAAAAGTCCTTAGTGAATAATATCCTTTTGTTGGTTGAATTGTAACCCACTATATAATCAGGTAGGTCAAAACAAATTCCTCTATAATTCATTCAAGCATAAGTTGAACGCCAAGAAATCCAAGGTTAGAACTCCTATCCCAAGTCCAATGCTTTCTGAATATGCGTGCTTTTTATCCATCATTGCACTGCTTTTGCCCATTATTGCACCGTTTTGTCCTTTTTTAGTCTAAACAGAGGAATGCTTCTACTTTGCTTTCTTATTTACCCACGTAAGCATGCCCATTCAATAGTGATTTTGACTTTAATTTACACTTTTAGTTGAATTGTGAAAATCACCACCATGGATAAATCATTATGAATCTATTCAGCTCCCAAGATCCAAATTACATTCAAACTTGTCAAAAATTCTCATAATTGAATAAGACCCATTTCACCGAATTACAAGTGTAAATTTATATGTATAACCCGTGATTCCGAACGGAACAATGTAGATTAGTTTCCATAGGAACACTGAGACAAGATCCAAATAATTCAACGAGTCCTTTATACCACTTTTGGATATGGGTCTTGATAAATCATTTTTAATTATTTTTGTCTTTTGTAAGATTTATCCTTTAGGATTCTTAAAACTCACTAGGGATTCTAACAGTACATTATCAAAGTCTTCACCTTCTAACAAGGTGTAGCCATTTGTTGCTTTGATCTCAGAAACCCTACTTGATATTTCTAAGACAGAAACATTGAATGTTCCCCCTCCAAGATCAAAAACGGGTACAACACCTTTATTATTTAGACCATAAGAAAGTGCAACAACAGTTGGTTCATTTATAAGTTGGACCAATGATTTAGGCCAACGATTTTTCTGCATCCTTTGTTGCTTATCGCTGTGCATCTTTAAAATAAGTTAGAACAGTTATTAGGGCTTTTTCGATTTTAATTTAGTTTACACCCAGAAAGATTTTATTAGTCACGTCACTGGCCTTTCATGTCCATGAATCAACACACGAACCAGACTACATACTTGTTCAAAAACATTAAGCATGATAACATAAGAATCTGTTATGGCATTGATTTTAAATTACCATAGGATATGGCCATTTATAATGGATGTTCCACCAGTCCAGTACCGTGTCATCTTTGCATCCTTTGGTAACTTACCCTTCTTCCTTTTCTTTAAAAATTCCTTTCTCAATTTACCAAGACAGCCACTGTACTTGCGTAGGAGCACCTGAATGAGTGCTAAAGATTCATTTCCTTCAAGGTTTGCACCTTCTCACAACTTAATTTGCATGCAACTCCATATTATAAATTTCTCTTATGTTAAGGCTAGGCCTACTGGATTCGTAATTGCCACACTACTCAGATAGCCCAACTTAGTCCACAATATATATATCTATATATATATATATATATATATTCATGCTAACTTTGACTAACAAGCAAATTTGATTTTGGTTGACTTTGATTTTGCTTTACTTGAGATTGACTGTCTTTGACTTTGATTTTTTTTTTTCTTTTTTAGTTATCATCCAAGCTCCATTGGAAGGATTGACTTTGCACAATTGTCTTTTGCACTTGAATTTTGATTCCAACTATACGAGAAAAGTATATTTTTATTCATATATATATATATAAAAATATGTATACACTGAAAGTATATATTTTTTGTCGTATTTATTTGTCTGAATTATCCTTTCACGAATTGGAAAATCTACCACCCAAACATTCATTGAAGGCATATATATATTTACTTATATATGTGATTGACCTTCGACATTCAGAATTAATGACTGTTTTTTTTTTTTTTTTTTTTTTTTAAGGCATACATGTGTATATATTTTGATATATATACATATGTGTACGATTGGCGCATATATGTAATCCAGATATTTTCTTGAAAGCATATATGAGGAATATATATAAATATATACGCATATATATAATTGTCTTGACTTGCTTCTAGATGTTCTTGAAGGCATATATATTCTATATATGTACGCATATATAAAATTAACTTGCCATGATCAAAATCAAGGCATGTATAATATATAGAAATATAGAGACACATATGTAATTGTCTTGCCATAACTTAATGTCATACGCTTTCTTGAAGGCATACAAGTAGAATATATGGAAATATATATACGCATATATGTAATTGACATGATCAAAATCAATACCAGATGCTTTCTTGAAAGTATATATGTGAAATATATAGAAATATATATGTGCATATATGTAATTGACTTGCTCTAAGAGCATCACTCTATTTGTCTATAATAAAGATTCTTGTGGATTATATTAGGAGTAATTTTCTCCATAATATATTTAGTTCTTTTTATACATGCAATTATTATATATATACAGTGTATACATAAATAATTTAATGGTTTTTTTTATTTTTGTACATGTTGATGGTTTTTTTCGAAGATATCTACATATCAAATAAAACTCATTTGGTAATCCTTAGTAATGATGGCGTTGTTTAGAGTGAAGGAACAACACTTTTTAAACGACAAGCAATTACTTGCCTATTTGCGAAACCTCGTGGAAAACAGAACATTCCTTCTACCCTACTTGAATGGCATTATGTACTAAAGGATGCAAGAAATAGATTTGCAAGATTGGCTTTACATCCCTCAAATCATCATAAGACTGCTCAATTATATCCATTCCTCACACTTGATGATAAAATTATTTCAAATGAGGCATCATGGGATATTCATGCTAATTAGTCAATTCAAGTACATTCCCTTGTCTTGGGAATGGTTAGAGGATGTTTTGCACCGCCATCGATATGTTTTAAAAGAATCATGTTGTATGATGTC
The DNA here is from genome assembly GCA_029379385.1 of Quillaja saponaria. Taxonomy (NCBI): domain Eukaryota; kingdom Viridiplantae; phylum Streptophyta; class Magnoliopsida; order Fabales; family Quillajaceae; genus Quillaja; species Quillaja saponaria. The sequence goes on from CM055606.1 coordinate 10,084,054, forward strand.
ATTCATGCTTCATTATTCATATATGATCTGGATCTTGACCTAGTTCGTGTAGTTTAAGACTTGGTGCTTACAGACCAATTCCCTTCATACTGTCTAAGGAGAAATTTCCATTTCTCTATGGGACTTAGAGGCAATTACTGGGCTTCTAATTAATAGGATTTTCTATGATGAAGTAGTTCCTAGAGCTGACCGCATCATCTGCGCTGACGAAAGTGCACGATCATAATTACCTGAAAGTTATGGCTATTTATTTGCAACATATCACATACTTCATAAAGGAGGGAAGAAGAATTCAAAATTGAGCATTGACAACTAGGTCAATTTTTGGTTCGAAGGGAGAAGAAAGTATCACCCATTGAAGCAAAAAGGGCTAGCTAAGGTTAACTTGTTTTTTTCTAGAGAGGTTTTGTCGTTGGATGATTGGACTAAATAAGGTCTTGCAGTTTTTGAAGATCTTGGTATTACGAGTGAGATAATTAAGAAAGAAACATACCTTGCTGCTTTTATTTCTTGTTGGCTTTGTGTGTTCTCCCAATTGTGTTTTTTGGCTCGATCCGTCCCTCGACTTTCAAGGATGCTAGTAGTTGGCAAGTGGGACAACTTTTAGTCTTGCTTTCTAGTACTAGCTAGTCTTTATTGAGGTTTGTATGAAGTTTACAATTCTTCTACTACAAGCCGAGTCCAACAAGGTTTTCCTTTTCATTATTTATATACATGGATAGATTAGTATTTCGAGACTCATACCCACCAAAGGTCATAGAGCTGAGCAACCTTCCTATGATTAGAATGTCAGGTAAAGTAGCTGCTAAACGTGGTGATCCTTTATCAATATGAGAGCTTACTAAATCTTGTCGATAGATACGTTGGGATGCCATAATACTTTTAAAGGAGAAAGCAGACGACTTTAGTAGAAAATCAAAAATTATCTATTATAGACTTTAATTTTTTTTGTTAAGGTGCACACCAATTATCTTCTTCTATGGTGTGAAGGTCAATTTAAGTTTACTTAAACGACTTTGGAAGATCTGATGAAAGACTTTTTAGAATGTTCAACAGGTCAACTTTATCATTTTTTTGAGTCATGCTTGTGCTCAAATCCTTTGTCCATTGTGATCATGTCGTGTCATAAAAAGAATACAAGGACTTTTGTTAGTAAGCGATTCTCTGCCTAGTGGTTTAGTCTTCAAGGAAATCACTTTATGGAAAGGACTGCTTTATTCTCAGAACTTGCTATTACTACATGCTAAAGTATGTAAGGGTATGACTCGTAACGTATTCAAAGTGGTTGATAAAAAAGATAAAGGTCAATCATGTGCAGGTAACAAACCTAAAGTACAATCTCTTGTGATAAAAAAAAAAAATACAAATACAAGGTTTGCTTCTGCAAATGATGTTAGCACTGAAGATGTTTCAATAACTTTATCTGCTAAAAGGATCAAAGTTTCTGATATTGAACTAAAGAATCTTATGCCTCATCGGGATATGTGTGAAGTTGATAGTAAAAACAAAAGTAGAGATCGCTATTGGAATCAACCAAAGAAACACTCTAAAACTTCTACACAAGAGAAATTTAAGCAGTGCTCACATCTTATTGACGATTTTTTTACCAATGTTCCCTATTCTTTAGTAACGTCGTCATCATTTTTTCTCTATCATCCCCTTTGTTTTATTTATGAAACCCACATATGAAAATATTTTTTTTTCCTTATTTATTTCACCTTTGTAGACTAGGACACGTGAACTTGCATTTTTAGACAAAGCTCATGCTTCTCTTCAAAGCTCCTGGCTCAAAGTGAGGATTCAGTTTGTGATCTTAGTGCTTTTAATGTAATCATGATTACAACTGAAAGTCCTCATGTGATAGAGACTCCGAGTGTTATCTCAAAATCATCAGCTAAAGGTACACCTTTACCTATCTTTTACCCCCTATCAATTGACCTTTTAGTTAAAGATGCTAAATTGAAAGCATTTTGTCTTAGTGATAAAACTTTGTCATTGGTGCAAACTCCCTTACGAAAAGTCATACGGAAAAATTCATACCCTAACTACCTGAAGTGCCTGTATTTGATGTTCTAACTATAACACGGGAAGCAAATAAGCAAGTGATTGCACTTGTTGGGAATTTGACAATGGAAAAGATAGTCTGTAGTTCTTTTGAAAAAAATTGAGTTATAGAGATGATTTTACTCCACTTTTTAAATTAATTGAGCTGTATGGTGTTGATCCATCATATTTGAATGAGAGGTTAAGTCTCTATATGCAAAATATCTCTAAATTCTTGTAAGTTCAACATTTTCTAACAGAATGACTTAAGAGCAACATGGTCGCTTTATGACCGAGATAAAACACGAAAGTTTGAAGTAGGTAACGCTACAAAATCTATTGCTGAGAAGGGCGTTCTTTTCCATAATGATTTAGATAAGCTTTGTTCTTGAAGAAAGATGTCAAAAGAGCTTAAGGAAACTGACAATGATATCAAGAATCTTAGGACAAAAGTTACTGACAACAGTGCGAAATCATTTAAGTATGCAGAAGAATTTTCTGCTCTTGAGGCAAAGTTGGGAGAAATTGAAAATGTTGATCTTTCGACTGAGCATGATAGGATGACTCTAAATACATCACAGAAATTCTTAGAAGACAAGCGCTTGGAGTTTCGGGATTTAAAATGGATGTCCTGATTTTTATTTATCATTTATTTGTCATTTTATTTCAATGTACTTTCCTCTTCATATAATGGAACTATAGCTTGAACTTTAGCAATATTTCAATATGGCTTCCTCCTTCTTATTATGTTTTGTTATTCATCAAATGGCACACCATTCTATTAGTTTACTGATATGCTTTACATAAAATCTACTTTTTTTTTCTTTTCATGTAATTGAACTTAGTAAATAACTGAGCTGTTTGCGTACCCAAAAAGAGATCAAGTCAAATTGTAGTTCAGGATATCAATTCTTTTGTTTATTTTAGTTTAAAATGTTTATACTCGTGTGGGCCAGGACTAATACAATGGTTTTTTATTTATTATTATTTTTTTTTTATAGGCCGTTCACAATTTATACTCATGCGAGCCAAGAGTGTCATGTAGTTTAGGCTCATATGATTAGAAGCACCAACCTTTATGAGTTATAATCCTTCAAGAATTTACTGTGGATCGATCCGATGTGTGAACCATCACACGCAAATAATTTTGTATGCTCCATTGGTGTAGGCTTCTGTCACGAAATAAGGTCCATCCCATTTTAATAGAATTTTGTTTCTAGTTTTATGAGTTATGATAATAGGTCTGCATAAAGCAAGTACTGCATTGCTGACTTGGTATGATCGAGGACCAACTTTTTTGTGGTATGCTCTAGTTAGTCTAGCTTAGTAACATTCAAAACGTTGTTGAGCCTCAAGTCTCTTTTCATCTAGAACCTCTAATTCTTGCAGGCGTAATCTGACATTTTCTTTTTTAGTTAAACTTTCTTGAATTATGATCCTTAAGGATAGTAGTTGGAGTTCAAGTAAGAGAACAACTTTGACCCCATATACAAGAGAATATGAGGTAGCTTATGTTGGAGTTTGATATGTATTTTGATATACCCATAACGCTTCACCAATCCACTTATTTACCAGATGATTATCCAACTATTTTCCATTATCAGTAGTGATATACCTTTGAACACCATATCTATAAATGATATATGTCCGTATAAAGTCCCACATGCTCCTTTTTCACTTTTTCAACAGTATAGCTTCAGCCTACTTTGAAAAATAATCTGTTGTTGTAATATTGTATGAATGACCCTTTGATGATTTTAGCATTAAAGCGCCTACTATATCAAGTCCCCATCTATCGAATGGCCATGCGACGATTGTAGGGGTGTAATAGTCCTGGTTGATGATGAATGAAATTGCCATGGAATTGATATGCATCACATTTTTTAACAAAATTCATTGAATCTTTCACCATCGATAGCTAGTCATAGCCCATACACTTCACTCTGTCATGTAATTTTGGATCAAATTTTAACCAAATGAGTGACCATATAATGTGTCTCTAAAGTAGATAAACCTTGGGGCTCTTTTTCAAATTTTAGCTCTATGTTGTCGATCTTCTAGAAGCTTCCGATGTTGTAGGTAATCAATTATTAAGTACTGCCAATCTTCTTTTTCAATGACACATACTAATATTATATTGACCTGCCCCAACTCTTCAGCTGTTTTTAGTGTCGCATATCTTTTGTACATATTTACAGAAATTACTTCTTACTCGAAAAGTCCATAGTGGCAGCCATATTTGCCAGTGCATTGGCTTACTTGTTTTCTTCCTTAAGAATATGCTATAGAATGATATTATCAAACATTTTAATGATTCTTTATGTATACTAATAATATGGGATCAAGTCTTCCTTTTTCACCTCGCATTGATCTAGAAGCTAACTGATTACTAGTTGTGAATCCTCATACACCTTAAGTTGTGCAATTCTGATCTCCAATGTCATTTTTAGACCAATAAGTAAAGCTCTATATTCTTTAACATTATTTGAACAAAGCTTACTAAGCACAAAAGAGTATGACAATATATGATTTTCAGGTTAATAAATACAACTCTAGCTCTTGGCAGCTGAACCATCAAGAAACTTTTTCCAAGATGATTGTTCATCTATGAAAAATACTTCCTCATCTGAAAGTTCCTAATCAGAAGGGATAGGATAATCTGCTAGAAAATCTACTAACATTTGTCCTTTAACAACCTTTTGAAGGACATGCATAATATAGTATTGTTACAATATAATAGTCCATTTTGCTAATCATCCAAAAAGTACTAATTTAGATAAAATATACTTTACTGAATCAGCTTTAGCTACTAGTCAGATAGTATGAGCTTGCATGTAATGTTTTAGATTGTCAATGGCAAAGAAAAGTACAAGACACATCTTTTCAACAGGTGAATAGTTCAATTTAGCATCATTGAACGTTCTGCTAAGATAGTAAAGAGATTCTCCTTCCCCTCTTCATTTTCTTGAGCAACCAATGCCTTACATAGATTTTTCTTGTGGAGCAATATACAGTACCAATGGTTTTCCAAGTATAAGGGCTCCTAAAACTGATGGCAAAAGTAAGTATTTCTTAAGACTATCAAATGCTTTTTTGCATGCTTCATCCCATTTGATAATTGTGTGTTTCTTCATTAGCCTATTAAAAGGCATCGACCGACTAGGTTTGAGACGAAGCGTCTAAAGCATGCCAAATGTCCTTGTAAGCTTCTTAACTCATTCAGTTTTTTATGTGGTGGCATTTTCTGAATGGCATCAATCTTGGCTTGATATATTTCAATACATGGATGGCACATAATGAATCTAAGAAATTTTCTAGATGTCACTTTGAATGCACACGTTAGAGGATTCATTATTAGCTGATATTTTTGTAACTGATTGAATATCATCTGAATATCTTCTAAATGATCTTTTATAAGTTTGGTTTTAATGACCAAATTACTATATAACATTCAACATTCTTGTGCAATATATCATTAAATATCTTTTGCATGGCATGTTAGTAAGTGTCACCTGCAATTTTCAATCCAAATGGAAAACTTTGTAGTAGTATATACCTTTTGGAGTTTGGAATGCCGATAATTCTTCGCCTTTCGGAGACATCCTTATTTGGTTGTACCCTGATGAACCATCCATGAATGAGAATGCTTCATGACCAGTCATAGCTTTAATTGTTACTTTCATAATGGGCAATGGAAAATCATCTTTTGGACAAGCACTGTTTATGTCACGAAAGTCCACACAAACACAAATATGTCTATTCTTTTTTCTTACTGGCACAATATTGGCAACCCATGTCGGGTATTGTACCTCTCGTTTAAAACTCGCAACAATCAACTTATTTACCTTGGCTTTATTTGTAGAGTAGCTTTTGGACGAAATCTTCTTTGTGATTGTTTAACAGGCCTTGCTACATGTCTGACAACCAGGCAATGTACTGCTATTTTTGGATCAAGTCCTGGCATCTGTTTGTAACTCCAAGTAAAAACATCACTATATTCCTTCAAAAGTTCAACGTATTGTTGCTTTTCCTCGTGACCATTCAAAAATATTGGTCATGGGTCTTCATTGGTGCCAAGATTGACTTCTTCCAATTCGTCCACAGTAGTCTGCACACAATCTTCTATAGACAATGAAGCGTCTTCTAGTTCAGTGTTTGATGATTCTATATCATCTTCCTCTTCTATAGTGATGTGATAGCTTGTAGCACTACCCTCTGTCTAATTATTGATTGCTTCCTAGTCATCATCTAAAGAGAGAGTATGTATGATTGTTCATCTCTTTACTTTTAGCAACCTGTCTATTTTAACTTCTAATGAATTAACACTACATGTTATCATATTTACAATCTCTGTTATTAATTTTTTTTTAGGAGGGGGAGGGGCAGGAGAGCATTTGAATACAACTCAATTTATCAATTTCTCTTATTTTGAGACTAGGCCTACTAGGTTTGTAATTGTCACGCTACTTTGGTAGCCCAACATAGTCCATAAAAATATGTTCATGTTGACTGTAACTTCCCAGCTTTATATTTTTGTCTTTCAATTTCTTTATTTGTTAACTTTGATTTTGGTTGACTTTGATTTTTTTTTTTTTAGTATCATCCAAGCTCCTCAGGAAGGATTGACTTTGCACTTGAATTTTGTCTCCAACAGTATGACAAATGTATATATCTAATCATATATATATATATATATATACATATACATATACATTGAATTTTGTTTTTCATATTTGTTTGTTTAAATTATGCCCTCACGAATTGGCAAATCTGTCAAACATTCATTGAAGACATTTATATATATGTAATTGACTTTTGACATTCAAAATCAATGCTTGATATTTTTGAATATATATATGCGGAATATATATAAATATATGTGCATATATGTAATTGATTTTAAACAATCCGAATCAAGGTTAGATATTTTTGAAGTCATATATGCAGAATATATAAATATATATACGAATATATATAACTGATTTGTCATGATCATAATTAACGCCACATGTTCTTGAAGGCATATATGCTGAATATATAAACATATATATGTATGTACATAATTGACTTTCTAGTTGCCATGGTCATAATTAATGCCAGATGTTCTTATTGGCATATAAGCGGAATATATATAAATATATGTAATTAACATTTCATGATCATAATAAATGTCAGATGTTCTTGAAGGAATATATGCAATATATATATAAATATATGAATATATATGTAACTAACTTGCCATGATAATAATCAATGTTAGATGTTCTTGAAGGCATATATGGGGAATATATAAAAATATATGCGCATATATATAATTGACTTGTCATAATTAGAATCAATGTAATATTAATGCCATATATGTAATTGACTCGATAGATACGTTAAGATTGCACAGTGCCTTATAGGAGAAAGCAAATGGCTTTAGTAGATAATGAAAAATTATCTATCGCGGGCTTTAATTTTTTTGTTAGTGTGCGCATCAATTATCTCCCTCTGCTATGTTAAGGTCAATTTATCATGGAGCCTTACAATGAGCATAGGTTCACTCGTCAATTTTGGTTTACTTAAACAAATTTGAGAGATCTAATAAAAGACTTCCGAGAAGGTTCAACAGGTTAACTTTATCAGTTTTATGAGTTACGCTTATGCTTAAATACTTTGTCTATTATGATTATATTGTGTCATAAAGAAAATGTAGAGACCTTTGTCAGTAAGCGATTCTTTGCTTTGTGGTCTAGTCTTAAGGGAAATTACATTATGGAAGAGACTGCTACATTTTCTGAACATGCTATTTCAAATGCCTTACCACATTTTGTAACAGGTAAGGGTAACACTCGTAATGTCATCAAGGTAGTTGATAAAAAAGATAAAGGGCCATCGTATGCAAGTAATAAATATAAAGAACAATCTCTTGTGACAAAAAATATGAAGACAAAGGTTGCTTCTGCAAATGATGTTTGCATTGAGGATATTTCAACAACTTAATATGGAAATAAGAAAGATTTTGATGTTGAACTTAAAAGTCCTATACCTTCTTGGGATATTTTCGAAGATGATTGTGAAAGAAAAAGTAAGGATCATCATTAAACGCTATATGAGAAATGCTCTAAAACTTCTGTACAAGAGAAATTCTATCAGCCTTTATATCCTCGTGATAGCTTCTTTGCCATTGTTCCTTGTTCATCACAATAGATAGATGCTGTTCTAAGTAACATCATTGTGTTTTTTTTTTTTTTGTTATCCATTTCTTTTTAATTTTTTAAAATTTATTTATTAGGCATGTATATGAAAATATTTTCATTTTGATTTTTATTTCGTTTTTCTAGATTGGGCCATGCGATTGTGCATTTTCAGACAAAGTTCATGCTTCTCTTCAAGGCTCTTCAGCTCGAAGTGAAGATTTAGTTCGTGGTTTTAGTACTTTCAATGTAAACACGAGGACAGATAAAAGTCCTCAAGTGATAGAGACTCTGAGTGATATCTCAAAATAAGCTATTAAAGATACACCATTACCCACATTCTATCCCCATTCAATTAAGTAAGTAGTTAAAGATGCTCAATTGGAACAATATGGTCTTAGTAACGAAACTCTTATCATTGGTGCAAATTCCCTTCATAAGGTTCATGTGGGAAAATTCATTCCCCAACCACTTGACGATCTGTATTTGAAGTTCCAACTATAACACAAGATGCAAACAAGCTAGCTATTGAACTTGTTGGGAATTTGACTATAGGAAAGATAGTCTATAATTCTTTTGAGAAAATTTTGAGTTCTAAAGATGATTTCACTCCACTTTTTAAATTAATTGAGACGTATGATGATGATCCAATGCCTTTGAAGGAGTGATTTAGTGCCTATATGTAGAATGTCTCTGAAATCTTGCAAATCAAGTTAACATTTTCTAGCAGAATGACTCAAGAGCAACATAATTGGTATATGACTGAGCTAAAAATACGAAAGTGCAAAGTAGGTAAGGCTACAAAATCTATTATTGAAGAAGGTGTTTCTCTGCATAATGATTTGGACAAGCTTTGTTCTCGAAAAAAGACATTGTCAAAAGAGCTCGACGGAAATTGACAATGATATCAAGAATCTCAAGGCTAAAGATACTGAAAACAATGCGATGTCATTTGAGTATACATAAGAATTTTCTACTCTTGAGGTAAAGTTAGGAGAAATTCAAAAGGTTGTTCTTTTCACTAAGCATGATATGGCAACTTTAAATACATCATAGAAGTTCTTGGAAGACAAATGCTTGGAGTTTCGTGATCTAAAGTGGATGTTCTAATTTTATTAGTTTATTGCAATATGCTTTCCATACGATTCCATTGGTTCATTGATATGCTTTATATGGAACCTTGTTTTTTTTTTTTTTATATGACAACACTTAGTAAGTAACTAAGCTGCCTCAACTCAACTCAACTCAACTAAGCCTTAAAATCCCAAACTAGTTGGGGTCGGCTATATGAATCCTTTTCCTCCATTCGCATCGATCCAAGACAAGATTTTCATTAATTCCTAGTACAGCCATATCTTTCTCGATGACTGTCCCCCATGTAAGTTTCGGTCTCCCCTTTCCCCGTCTAACACCTGGCACCTGGACCATGTCACCTTGCTTAACTACTGCGTCCATTGGCCGACGTTGGATGTGTCCAAACCAACGTAGACGATTCTCCCTCATTTTCTCCTCAATAGGTGCTACTTCCACCTTCCTACGAATCTCCTCATTTCTTATTCTATCATTTCTTGTATGTCCTGTCATCCATCTTAACATTCTCATTTCGGCTACTCCCATCTTATGCGAATGTTGCTTCTTAACTGCCCAACATTCGGTACCATACAACATAGCTGGTCTCATAGGGTTTGACTAGTTTTACGCTGGCCGTCAACCTATCACAACCCTCCTCCTTTATCCGGGCTTGGGACCGGCAGAGTAACTAAGCTGCCTACGTACCTAAAAAGGGATCAAGTTAAAACATAGTTCAGGATATCAATTCCTTTGTTTAGTTTAGCCATACACAGTTTATACTCATGTAGGCTAGGAGTAGTACAATGGTTTTTCTCTTTAATGGGCCGTTCAGTTTATACTCATGGGGCCAAGAGTTAATCAAGAGAGATTTTTAATTTTTTTTTTTAGATAGGTTATTCACAGTTTGTACTCGTGCAAGCTAGGAGTACTATGCAGTTTAGGCTCATACAATTAGGAGCGCCAACCCTTGTAAGTTATAATCTTTCAAGAATTTACTATTGATCAATCCCCCTTGTAAACCATCATTGTCAACAATTTTTTATGCTCTATTAGTGGGGGCTTCTATCACCACATAAGGTCCATCTCACCTTGACAGGAATTTGTTTCCATATGATAATAGGTCTTCTTAAAGTAAGTACTAGATCGCTAACTTGGTATGATCACGAACAAACTTTTTTGGGATATGCCCTCATCAGTCTAGCTTGGTAACACTCAAGACATTGTTGAGCCTCAAGTCTCTTTTCATCCAGAGCCTCTAATTCTTGTAGTCGTAATATGGCATTTTCTTCTTCAATCAAACCTCCTTGAATTGCAATCCTTAAGGATGGTAGTTGAAATTCAAGTGGGAGAATAACTTCAATACCATTTATAATAGAATATGGTGTAACTTGTGCTAGAGTTCGATATGTAGTTCGGTATGCCCACAACGCTTCACGAATCCGCTTATGCCAATCTTTCTTGTTTCTTACCATAATCTTTTTGAGCAAATTACAAAGGGTTTTGTTGAATGCTTTTGTCAGTTAATTAGCTTGTACACAATACATTGAGCATTTGTATTGCTTGAATTGGAACTTCTCAAAGAGCTTGTTTACTAGATGATTATTGAACTGTTTTCCATTATCTATAGTTATATACGCAGAAGACTATATCTTTAAATAATGTGTCCGAATGAAGTCCACTACATGTTCCTTTTTCACTTTTTTCAATGGTACAGCTTCAGTCCACTTTGAGAAATTATTTGTTACTACAAGAATGTAAGAATGACCTTTTGATGATTGTGGCATTAAGGAGCCTACTATATCAAGTCCTCATCCATTGAATGGCCAAGAGGTGATTGTGGGGTGCAATGGTTCTGGATTGATCAATGAAATTGGCATAGAATTGACATGCATCATATTTTTGGCATAATTCAGTGTATCTTTCACCATAATGGCCATTGGTAGCCCACCAACTTCACTTTATTATATAATTTTGGACCAGATTAATAAGCCACACAAATGCCAGAATATGAATTTTCTATCGTCTTATGAGCTTCTTCTCTTAAGCAACAGAGCCATAACCCATCAAATGAGTGAAGATATAATTTGTCATTAAAGTAAATAAACCTTAGGGCTTTTCTTCGAATTTCAGCTTTATATTGCTGATCTTCCAGAAGCTTCTCATGTTGAAGGTAATCAACTATAATGTTCCGCCAATCTTCTTTTTTAATAACACACATGGATATCATATTGACCTACCCCAACTCTTTAGTTATTTTTAGCGTCACAATCTTTGGTACACAATCACATAATTGCTTCTTGCCCAGAAAATGCCATAGTGGCAACCATATTTGTTAATGTGTCAACTTGCCTATTTTTCTCTCTTACAACATGTTGCAAACTGATATTGTCAAACATTTCAATAAGCATCTTTGCATACTGGTAATATGGGATCAAGTCTTCCTTTTTCACCTCATATTGATCTAGAAGTTGACTGATCACTAGCTATGAATTCTTATACACCTTAAGTTGTGTTATTCTGATCTCCAATGCCATTTCTAGATCAACAAGCAAGGCTTGCTATCTATAACATTATTTGAACAAAGCTCAGTCAACATGAAAGAGTATGACAATATCTAATTTTCTAGTGTAATGAATACAAGACCAACTCTTGCTCCATCGTGACGAGCTACACCATCAAAAAACATTTTCCAAGGTGGTTGTTCTTTTATGAAAAGCATTTCCTCATCCAAAAAGTCATCTGAAATTCCTAATTAGAAGGGATCAGATGATCTGTGAGAAAATCTACTAGAACTTGGGCTTCAATGGCTTTTTAAGGGATATATATAATATCATATTGTTACAATATAATAGGCCATTTCTGCAATCGTCTGGAAAGTACTGGTCTAAACAAAATATGCTTTACTAGATCATCTTTTGCTACTTGTAGCATAGTATGAGGTTGCATGTAATATTTTAGTTTGTTAATGGCAAAGAAAGTATAAGACATAAATTTTCAATAGGTGAATAGTTCAATTTAGCACCATTGAGCATTCTGCTAAGATAGTAAAGAGATTTTCCCTTTCGCTCTTCATGAGCAAGTAATGTCCCAGAGATTTTTCTTACACTAATTGTTTTCCATATATAAGAGCTCCTAAAACCGGTGGCAAATGCGAAAGTAAGTATGTCTTGAGACTATCGAATTCATTTTTTGCATGTTTCATCCCATTCAAAAATATGTGTTTCTTCATTAGCCTACTAAAAGGATGGCATTGACCGGCTAGGTTCAAGATGAAACATCGAATACATGCCAAACATCCTTGTAAACTTCTTAACTTATTTAGATTTTTAAGTGGTGTCATTTTCTGAATGGCATCAATTCTAGCATGATCTTTTTCAATACCTCGATAGCGTACAAGGAATCCAAGAAATTTTTGATATGTCACACCGAATGCACACTTTAAAGGATTCATTCGTAGTTGATATTTTCGTAACCGATTAAATAACATTTGAAGATCTTGTAAATGATTCTTTCTAAGTTTGGTTCTAATAACCAAATCATCTATATAACATTCGACATTATTATGCAATATATTAATTCAACACAATTATGCAATATATTATCAAATATCTTTTGCGTGACACGTTGGTAAGTAGCACTAGCATTTTTTAATCCAAATGACATACTTTTGTAACACTATATACCTTTCAGAGTTCATAATGCTGTCAATTCCTCATCTTTTGGAGACATCCTTATTTGCTTGTATCTTGGCAAACCATCCATGAAAAACAACGTTTCATGACTAGTTGTTGCATCAATTGTTACTTCTGTGATTGGCAACGAAAAATCAACTTTTAGTCAAGCACTATTAATGTTGCGAAAGTCAACACATACACGAATTAGTCCTTTTTTTTTTCCTTACTGGTATAATGTTGGCAATCCATGTCAGATATTGAACTAGCAACAATTAGCTTATTTACCTTGGCTTCTATTTGCGAAATATGTATTGCTATTTTCGGGTCATGTCATAGCATCTCTTTGTTTGTCCAAGCAAAAGCATCTCTATTTTCTTAGAAAACTTCAATGTATTGCTGCTTTTCTTCTAGAGTAAGTAGACTAAACACAAAAATTAGTTGCTGGTCTTCATCACAAAAATTAGCAAAAACATCTCTCAAGAAATGACTTTATTTGTGTTTGCATAATGCAGACGTAAATATTACAAATACAGTCACAGTTGCTTATCTGTGACTGCATACAGACACAAGTAAGCAAACACAGTAACTGTAGCCTCAATTACAATTTGTCTGTATCTGTATAATAGCATATGACTGGCAAATACAAAATTTGGACGCCTAAAATTTTTGGTCACTTATTAGCGTCTGGGCTATAAATGCAAAAATGCAGATGCAAAATATTTAGAAGCATTTGTTTTCAAATTTTTTGCAACTAGAAGACGCATAAACTCAAACTTGCTGTTGCAGATGGCATAAATATTTTGTTTTTATTATCTTTCTTTTATGTAGTTTGTAATTTTGTACCTGTAAATACCTGTATATTTATATATAAATTTCAAATTTCATATAAATAATAAAATATTATACAAAATTCATCATATGTAAGATTAAAATTATTTACAAATATGTAGAAAAAAAATTATCTCATAATCCTAACTTGTCTTTGTCGTATCGAGTTTGCTTATTACATATCTTGACTGAGATGCAAAGGCACAGATGTAGAATGAGGTGCAACTTGAAATAATCAAATAAAAAGTTCTAAGTAGTTATATTTAACCTAACTCAATATGTATATAAGTTAAAACTGTAACTTAAAAAAATTAAGCAAATTTTTCAAAAGTTTTGCATTGAAACTATAACTTTGTCCTAAAATCCTAACCGTTGATCTAAATAATATTTTGTTTCCTTCTATAGATCTTATTTATCCCCACGATCGTGCCGATACTTTCGGAATCCAAAACGGGTTTGTGTTTAACCATTTTTCCCTCTAAACCTAGAGTTATAAATGTTTTGTCTTGCAACTGTAAACATTGTCTAAATATCCTAACTGTTGATCCAAATGGCATTTTGTTTCTTCTTATAAGTCTTATTAGTCTTATTAGTCCTTGTAGTTGTATCGGTACTCCCAGAATCTAAAATGAAATTATATTTGACTGTTTTATCTCCCGAACCTAGAGTTATAAAGGTTTTTCCTTGAAACTGTAATATTGTCCTAATATCCTAACTGTTTATCCAAATGATATTATATTTCTTTTTACAGGTCTTATTTGTACTTACAATCATGCTAGTACTCCCAGAATCCAAAACAAACTTGTATTTGCCTATTTTGGCCCCCAACCCAAAGTTACAAAGGTTTTGCCTTGAAACTGTAACATTGTCCAAATATCCAAATGATATTACATTTCTCTCTATAGATATTATTTTTCTCTACGGTCATGTCGGTATTCTTAGAATCCAAAACAGACTTATGTTGATCGTTTGGGCCTCCGAACCCAAAGGTAAACGTTTAGAATATAACTTGAGAATAAAAATACTACTCAAGAATCCCATAATAAAAATGAAATTAAAAGAATCCAAGCCTCTCAAAATGACTGTATAATATATGTACCTGAAATAACAAGTTATATGATTATGTTAGTTATTTATAAAATGAATAACAAAACTAGCTAGTATAACATTGTCTTAATTAAGATATGAGCTATATAAGAACATACTTGCATATTTATAGGTAAAGAACTATCAATTCTCATCATTTTCATCAATCAACTCTTCCTCTTCATCATCGCTTTTGCAGTAACTGAGATGATTTCATCATCATCAATAAAGTCATCATTAACAATTACCCTAGAATCTCATAACTTAAGAATAAAGATACTACTCAAGAATCTCGTAATAAAAATAAAATTAAAAGAATCAGTACATTTATGAATGACTGTGTAATATACCTGAAATAACAAGTTATATGATTATGTTAGTTATTTATAAAATGAATAACAAAACTAGCTAGTATGACATTGTCTTCATTAAGATATGAACTATATATGAACTTACTTGCATATTTACGGGTAAAGAAATATCCATTCTCATCATTTTCATCAATCAACTCTTCCTCTTCATCATCTTCTTCTTTATCAACTGAGATGATTTCATTGTCATTAATAAAGCCATCATTAACAATTACCCTAGCACATTTCATACTATCAACACTTGAACAAGATAACTTTGTTGTCAGGGCCCCAATACTCCAACTCAATCATATCAGTCAACATATTGTAAAAAATGTAATCACATACATCATAATAGCTTTGCTTCACATAGACACCACTGTTCACAGTATTTTTTTTTTTTTTTTTGCATGATGTTCTGTGTGAAACCTATAACTATTTACGTTGTATCCATTGTAAGAATGGGCAGACCGATTGGACCTATAACTATATTGCGTACGTGCTCATCAACACTTACATCACACAATGCCTACATAATTATGACATACGTAAAAATAAAGAAGTCATTAATGAAATAGAGTTAAGGTTAATTATAATCGACGAAATTCTTATTAGTTAGCGTAGTCATTACGGAAATTTACTTTTACAGAGTCTCTCAAGTTGCTCATTGGTGATATTGGGATCATCAACTCTTATTATTGAATCAAATTGACTACAAATATATGTATGACAAGATAAGCTATGTGTAATACAGAGTTTTTGAAACTTACTCCACAAAATGTCCAATCTCTTCACAGTTGAGAAGGACATATATCACCGCTTTGTTATACTGGCAATCTTTTAGTAATTTAGAGTAAGGATGTACAATAGTTTTATCAGGATAAGAAAATATAGATGTTTGACCAGTTGGATCAATATCGTCATCATTTTGGCCTAGTTCTTGCATCGTTGTACGCACATTGATTGCAAAGTGAAGGTTACAAAAATTTAATGTCTCATCAAGTATGTAGGCCTCAACAATTGAGCCCTTAACCCCGTGCTTTATTGCGTACTTTTTTTTTTTTTTTTTCCAGATTATGTATTATCATATTAATGAATGTTATATAATATTTAATATACAATTGTAATAAAAGGAACAGCCAATGCAAGAAATTTGAAAGTTACTTTTCGAAAAGATGCATCCACCGATATTGCATTGGGCCACAAACTTCTTCTTCATAAGCCAAGTAAATCGGCAAATGTTTCATAGGATCCCAAAAACTAGGAATTAACTTAGTTTTCAATTTACAAAGCGTCAGAGGTAACAAATATCCCAGAAGAAATGGCTAAGTTAAGTAATAGGATCCCAAATTGGCTTCAGAATAAATTCTTGAAATGTAATTGGCAATACCTTTTGCATGAATGCATGATAGTCATTTTCATGTTTACACATAGAGAAAAGTTAGAAGCATAACCATCAAGGGAACTTCACATCATTCTTGATCCATTCACAAACTAACCTCTAATCATCTTTTCTAGGAGCGTAGGTTGCCTTTCAGCTTTAACTATTTTCCATTAACCTTGCGTAGCTCTAATTCTGGTCGGTGACATAGCTCTTTCAAATCTTGATGTGCTCGTGGAGTGCCCTTGCTTTTACCTTTGAAGTCCATAACAATATTGAAAATTTTATCAAACACTTTCTTATCAATATACATGACGTCTCAATTATGGCACAATAGGTTAGTAGACCAATACGACAACTCCCATAATATACTCATCTTCACCCAATTATGATCAATTTCGTACTTTGAAACATCAAATGATCTAACCCTGGCAAAATTTTTTTACTCTATTATACATGTCATTCTACCTTGCTTCAACTGATTGAATTCACTTCTTAATCCTGCTTCACACTCTCACAGAAGTATTTCTTATAAAAGCATCCTTGAAGTTATCCTAAGTCAATTATGCCCCTTGTGCCATCAGAAGCCTCTCAACGCTTGTGCCACCTGTACTCTGCTTCACCTTCCATCATGTAAGTAGCTAGGGTTAAGTTATCATTATCCTGACATTCCATCACCCATAATATCTTCTCTAACTAATTCAACCATTTCTCAACCATCACATAGTTACAATTTCCTTGAAATACAGGCGGATTAGCTTTCTTAAAATAGTCCATAAAAACCCTACTTCCCTAATTCTTGGTTTAGCATTCATTTATCTCCTACTGGTCTTTCTATATTTATAGCAACTACAACATTAGCAATAATAGTGGCTGTAATTGTAACTTTAGTGGTAGCAGCTTGAACACCTATTTGGTCTCTCAATGACCCTATTAATCCCTCCAAAGGAATTAATTATTATAGAAATCATTTGAAAGGAAATGTACCCATTTTCTTGGAGTGTAAGACTTTCTATTTCTTCTTGTTGTAACCTTATGTCAAATGAATAAAATTTGTCTGATTTGAATTTCATAAGTATCATTCTTTTATTAACTATTGATAATTCTTAGTACATCTTATTTACCTGATTATTTACGCAATTTTTTCTAATTAAGCTTACAAGTATACTTTTGCTTATATAGCAAGTAAAATCACCAAAATGGCTACTATCATCCTTTGTACTTGAAGTTCACTAATAGGAACATGTATATATATATTAAAGGAATCTTTCCTTCCTTACCTTCATGAATATTTACAAGGTAATCCATATTTACATCAACAGTTTTAAGGAATTGTTCATTACTACTTAACCAAAAAAGCCTATTACATCAAAACAAATAGAACACAACATGTTCAATGGTTACATTTTCAAGTTCTATTACATAGACCTAAACATAACTACCTAAACCCAGTAAGGTCTCTACTCTTCCATGAAGTCTTCTATGTCCTTATCCTTATACATGCCTCCCCAAGTGTACCAATTCTCAGTAAGAATAGTGTAGTCATAGTAGTATTCCACACAATACATATAACACATGCAATATGCTTCCATGTATACAGTCCTCATTCCCACCCTTGGCCATAAAACTGGTCAATCTATATACACCACAATTTCAAAAGGTGAGATAGAAAATCTCAGCAAGCAATACACAGAATTTAACATGAAATAGTTTTAAAATAGAATGTACTTAAAATAGTTTTAATGCAACATATGCAGGATTATTGTTCATGGACTCAAACAAGATGTCCCTAACCATTCTCTTTGGTATTTATGTGAGTTAAGTCTGAGAACCTTCTCTCCATTGCCCTTGCTCAAGGTGCATTTATATTTTGTCTTCCATTCCTTATGGATGATTCATAAGTTTCTATTATCTTCCTCATTCTTATCAACATCTATATAAGATAGTTCATGTTCATAAATTTTAGATCTCAAAATTTTCAAAACATTTCTTATTAGTTTCTAGCATCCTAGTCCTTATTTGAGTTCAATTATGCCTTATACACACATATAGTTCTTTATTGCCCCATTCTTACAAGTATACAATATCAATTTATTACTTACTCCTTCTAGAAATCTTTTGAATCACTTAACATGTTATACATAGTTTCAATGTCTTCAGTGTCAAGGTGTGTGTTAGTGTACATACTTATAAGTGGGATGTTATAGCTGCAGCGTGTGGACTTCAGGCTGTTAATTTTTATTCTTTCCTTAGCCTAATAAAGAGGAGATAAAGGTGGAGTAAGTTCATTAATAAAAATAAAAATCAACAAAACTTAAATTGAGAAAAGAGTTGTGAAACTTGGGTTACCTCCTAAGAAGCACTTGGTTTAAAGTCTTCTGCTTGACTTGGTGTTATTCAAGTTCCATTGCCAAGATTGATGGAGGTGTGATTGTCATCAATTTTTACTCCCTAATAACTCTTCAATCATTTTCCATTCACCTTGAATGTCCTTTGTGGACTAGTGGCAATCAACTTCACTGCACCGTATGAAAACAACTTGGCAATGGTGAAAGGACTTGACCATCTTGACTTAAGCTTTCTTAGAAAAAGCTTCAGCTGGGATTTATAGAGAAGCACTTATTGACATGGATCAAAGCAATGCTCAATAATCTTTTGGTCATGCTGCCTCTTGGTTTTCTCCTTGTAGAGTTTGGCATTCTTAAAAGCATTGAGCCTAAACTCGTCCATCTCATTTAGTTTGAGGAGACTTTTCTCCCTAACAGTAGCATATTTGAAATTCAGATTCATAATTGCCCAATAGGCATTATGCTCTAACTTAATTAGTAAGTGGCAAGCCTTGCCAAAAACTAGCCGAAAAGGAGACATACCTAAAGGGGTCATATAAGCTATAGGGTATGGCCATGGTGCATCGTCTAATCACTTGGACCAATCCTTTCTAGAAGGACATACCATCTTTTCTAAGATTCCTTGATCTTCTGATTGGAGACTTCAACTTGCCCACTTTCTTGCGAATGGTATGGTAATGACACTTTGTGTGTCACCCTTATTTAGCAACAAGGGCCCCCACTTGTTTGTTGTAAAAGTGAGATCCTTTATCAGTAATAATTGCTTGGGGTATGCCAAAGCATGTGAAGATGTTCTTTTTAAGAATTGAGTCATGACTTTGGAATCTTTGGTTGGCACAACAATGGCTTCCACCCACTTAGAGACATAGTCCATAACAATAAAGATGTTTTGGTTTATGTATGAAGAGATGAAAGGACCTTTAAAGTCCTTCCCTTATACATCAAATAATTTAACTGCAAGAATGTTGTTGATGGCATCTCATTCTTTCTAGAGATATTTTCCATCCTTTAGCACCTGTCACATTTGGAAACCAAGTTATTAGTGTCCTTTAATAATGTAGGCCAATAACAATGTGATTGGAGTACTTTTGTTGTTTTTTAGCTTTTTCAAAAATGGCCTCAATACTCCGAAGCTTAGCAATGATGGAGTATGCTATCTCTTCGGAATACACCTTAAAATTTGGTCAATTAAATGCTTAAACAAGAAAAGGTCATTGTAAACAAAAAATCTAATATCATGTATAAACTTTTTCTTTTGTTGAGAAGTTATTTAAGGAGGAAAACCCTTGCCAACTAGATAGTTGACAGAGCCAACATACCAGGGTAACCTTTTGTGAACAACTTGGAAGAGTTGTTCATCCAAAAAAGTGTCGTTTATGATAATAGGCTTGGCCATTTTATCTCGCCTTCCAACCTTGATAAGTGATCAGCTACTTGATTTTCAGAGCCCTTATGATCTTTAATCTCCAAGTCAAATTCATAAAGTAACAAGATCCACCTTATTAATCTAGGCTTACCATATTTCTTATTAATTAAATAAGAGCAAAACTTATCAAAATCAAACACTACTGCTAGAAGTTCTTTGTCAGTTGTGATATAGTTCAATTGAGCCCTAGTTAAAGTCTTGCTAGCATAGTATATAGAGTGAAATCTCTTTTCTTTTTGGCCCTAAAACTGCTCCTACCGCAAAGTTACTTACATCACACATTAATTCAAAGGATAGGTTCTAATTAGGAATCATAATTATGGGGTGGATATCAATTTTTTTTTTCAGTTCCAAGAATGCAACGAGACATGCATCATCAACTATAAGTGGGATGTCTTTTTCTAGGAGATTACAAAATAGTTTGAAAATTTTTGAAATCTTTAATGAATCTCCTGTAGAAGCCAGCATGGCCAATAAAGCTTATAATTCCTTTTATTGAATTAGAGGGAGGTAGTTTCTCTATAGTCTCAGTATTTGCTTTATCTACCTTAATTCCCTTACTAGACACCCTATGGCCTAGAATTATACCTTCTTGTAGCATGAAGTGACACTTCTCCTAATTTAACACAAAGTTGGTCTCTTTACATCTTTTAAGCACACAAGATAAATTATAGAGACATTTATCATATGAATTGCCAAGGACAAAAAAGTCATCCATAAAAACTTCAAACCCTTGCTCTACCATATCAATGAAGATGACCATCATACACATTTGAAAGGTGGCAAGGGCATTACAAAGACCAAAAGGGATAATTCTAAAAGTGAAGGAGGCATAAGGGCAACTAAAGGTGGTTTTTTCTTTGTTTTCCAGGGTAATAGTAATTTGGTTATACCCTGATTAACCATCTAAAAGCCAGTAATACTCCTTACCTTCCAATCATTCAATCATTTGATCAATGAAAGGAAGGGGAAAATGGTCCTTCCTTGTGGTTTTATTTAACTTTCGGTAGTCCATGCATACCCTCTAACCAATAACCATTCTTGTTGGAATAATTTTGTTATTTGCATTTGCAACAACCTGTCATTCCTCCTTTCTTTGTTACACATTGGATAGTACTTACCCAATAGCTATTTGAGATTGAATATATAATTCTAGCATTCAGTCACTTGATAATTTCCTTTTCCACCACCTTTTTCATTATGGGATTAAGCCTCCCTTGATGCTCTATAGTAGTTGTATGATTATCCTCCATTAGGATCTTATGCTGTAAAAGAAGACGCTTATACCTTTAATGTCAACTATTGTCCATCCCAATGCCTTCTTATGCTCTTTCAACACACGAATGAGCTTTTCTTCTTGTATATTAGTAAAAGATGTAGAAATAATAATAGGCAAAGTAGATGAAGGGCCAAGAAAAGCATTCCTCCAGGTTCATCCTAAGAAAGTTGAAGTGGTTCAAAGTTGGCCTTGTCTAACAAATGTTTCTGAAATTCAAAGGTTGTAGGGTTTGGTTAGTTATTACATGAGATTTGTTGAGAATTTCTCTCATATTACTACTTCCTTTAACTCGATTAACTCAAAAAGGAGTTAAGTGTGTTTCGTTCGAGGCTTGTGAGGAGAGCTTTCACAAGTTAAAGACTTGTTTGACCTCAGCTTTTGTTCTTACACTTCCTTGAGGTGCAGTTAAATATGCGGTGTTTTGTGATGCATCTTTTATTAGCCTTGCCTATGTTTTGATGCAGGATAGTAAAACAATGGTGTATGCTTCGAGACAGTTGAAGAAGCATAATGTGAATTACCCCACTCATGATCTTGAAATGGCAGTAATGATCATTGCATTGAAGATTTGAAGGCATTACTTGTATGGTAAGACTTTTGAGATTTTCACAGATCATAAAAGCCTTAAATATATATTTGATCAAATGAGTTGAATTTGAGGCAATATAGATGGATTGAGTTATTGGAAGATTATGACTGCTTGATTTCTTATCATCTATGTAAAGCAAATATGGTTGTAGATCTTTGAGTAGGAAGTCAATGGATAGTTTATCCCATTTGACGGTTATTCGTCGTTGGGTTATAAAGGATTTGCAAAGGTGTATAGCTGATGAAGTTACATTTAAAGTGTCTCTTCAAAGGGGTGTTATTGGCTCATATTCAGGTGAAATCCACTTTGGTTGAAGCTGTAAAAGTAGCACAAGCAGTTGATTCTGAGATTTATGCCAGAAAAGTTAAGTGTGATCAGGGTATTACTGGTGATTTCAAAGAAGATAGTGAAGGATTGTTGAGGTATCATGACTGTATAGTTGTGTCATTTGATCCTGAGTTAAGGAGAAAGATTCTTGAAGCAACTCATTGTTCATCTTATGTCATGCATCTTGGTTCCTTCAAAAAAATATTAGGATTTAAAGAAGTTTTATTGGTAGGGATGGTATGAAGAAGGATGTAACTGATTTTGCTTCCAGCTGCTTGGTATGCCAACATGTGAAGGCTGAACATCATAGACTTGCAGAAAACATTGCACAAGCTAGATATCCTAGAATGAAAATGGAAGAAAGTCACTTATAGACATTATGTTAGGACTTCCTAGGACTTTTATGGGTTTTGATTCTATTTAGGTGATCGTGGATCATTTAACGAAGTCCGCACATTTCCTTCCGATGAAGATTACGTATTCAGCACATCATTATGCAAAGTTGTATCTTGATGAAATTATTCATTACATAGAGTATCGATTTCTATTATCTCTGACCTAGGTGCTCAGTTTACTGTGACATTCTAGAAATCTTTTTAGGAGGCTCTCGGTACTCAATTTTAGTATAGTTTTTCATCCTCAAACTGATAGTCAATCCATAAGAACTATACAGACTTTGGAGGATATGTTGTGAGTCTGTGGTATGGATTTTGAGGGTAGTTGGGATTTTCATCTTCCACTTATAGAGTTTGCTTACAATAACAATAATCACAGTAGCATTTAGATGGCACCATTTGAAGCATTATACTGAAGGAAGTGTGGATCTCCAGTTGGATAGTTTAAAACAGGTGGGCATTAGTTATTGGGATCAGAATTAGTTTAGGATGCATTGGAAAAGGTGCAATTAATTCGAGATATGTTACAGACAGCTCAGAGCAAACAAAAGTCATATGCTAATAACCATCAAAGAAAGTTGAAGTTTGAAGTAGGTGACCATGTATTTTTGAAACTTTCAGCTTTTAAAGGACCATAAGGTTCGGTAAGAAAGGTAAGCTGAGTCCGAGATTTATTGGATCCTTTCAAATCTTGGATAAGGTTAGAGCAGTGGCGTACAGGTTAGCGTTACCCCCAGGCTTGGACAAGGTACATCCGGTTTTTCATGTATCAATGCTTCGTAAGTATCTACCGAACGAGTCTGATATTCTACCAATTTATGAGGTTGAAGTCGATAAGAATCTAACGTATGAGGAGCAACCAGTGATAATCATTGATAGACAAATCCGTAAACTTTGATCAAAGGATGTTCCTTCAGTAAAAGTTGCATGGTAACATCATGGTGAACACGAGGCCACTTGGTAATCCGAGAATGCAATGAAACAATTATATCCATATCTTTTTGAATAATTTAGGTAAAGGATGTACCTTTGTAGCTTTCCATTTGAAATTCATGATGAATTTCTTTTAAGGGGACTGTTACAGCCTGATAGTTGAACTTGTGTTTTAGAATGCTCATAGATAATTTGTTGTAATTTGGTGGATAAAATTGTATGCAAAGTAGAATTAAAATATATATTTATATATATACATGTAATTAAAAATTAATTTTTAGTATATTATTGGGTAACTTAAAACTTGAAATTTACTTGTGTAAACTTTATTGATATGTGAAAACAAAAAGAAAATAAAATACAAAGCAATTATAATATGCATATATATACATATGTCTAAGGTTTAAACTTACAACACAAATTCTCAAAGTTAACTTTGACTCTAAATATATGCCATTTTTTATTTTATTTCTTTATTTTCTTTCCCTTTAACTTGCACCTGCTATTCACCTTTGCAAGAAGTTGAGCCTCTCTTGTTTTCTACACCTTATCACCACACTTGATCCTTCCTTTTAATCCTTGGCAAAATTCCTGGTTTTCTTTTGTTCAAGCCTAAACTTAAGGTAACAATATCCCTCCCTTTCCTTCTTCTTGATTGTGTATGCCTTATTTTTCATTTTGTTTAGTCTACTATCTCTTTGAATTATGAAGTTGGCTGCTCTATTTTGGAGGACAACAATGAAAATAGTCCAGTCCTGTAGGGTGTTTAGCCACCGTGAGCTTCAAAGCTCTTCATGAGTTGCTTCTACATATATAGATGTGTGTGTTCTATTTTAGGCCAGAATTTCTAGCCACGTGTGTGAGTGTTTCCCTACCCGTGAGTTCCAAAGGTTGTGGTTATGTGGGGTGTATGAATGAATCAAAAATAGGGCTGTAAGTAGTTGCAACATGGGCTGCTACTATGCCCTACTTTTGGTGTGTTGCAGTTGTGAGGGAGGGGGGCAACAATCAGCCATCTCTGCCTTAATTCATAAATTTTTCTTGGCCAAACTCTTCGTGCTATCCTATGGATAGCATAAAGCAAGGCTGCAAACATGCTGCCATACACATTATGAAGCTTGAAAGAGCTTAAACTACTCCCAAGCTTAAGCATTAAAATAGTTTTCTTGAGAACTAATCTTTATTTTAGGGTGCTATGGTAACAAAAGGAATAGGTGCACAAATTTTATTGCCTTAGAATCTTAATTTAGTCAAGTTACTCATGTTAGTTTAGGGGTTGTAATTTCTTAATTTAGATGAATTGTTGGGAATTCCTTTTAGTTTTAGTTAAGAAGGTGAAATTAGTATGTAAAAGGATGATATTTATAGCTTGAAGGTATTGAAAATGATATGAATGAGAAGGGACTTTTAAATTTGGAACATAAATATTGATATTAGGATTGTATAAGTCATGTTTTTGATGAAATTTGAATAATTGATTTAAGTAAAATCGAATAATTAGAATATAAGTAATGTAAGAGTTAATTGAATTGTATTAATTGTATTGGAAGTTATATATGTATATAAACACATACACATGAGTTAGAATAATATATATATATATATACACTAGGTATTTGATAAAGTGCTTAGGAGAACTTAAATGTTAAAGTATACATAGAAATTGATTTACATGAATTTCATTAATTAAATAGTTAATTAGAAGACATGGGAATTGATTATGTTCATGTTAAACTTAATAATTATCAAGCAATATGTTAAATTTATTTTATATATATATGGGTAGAATTGAGAAATCATAGAGTTCAATATGAAATGATTATCCTAAGTAACATATGAATTTATGATTTTCAGCTTCGGAATGTGTCAAGGATATACCGACACCTACATAGTCTAAACAGGATGAGGAACGAAATCCATAAGCTTTGTGAGTGAATTATGTATTCCTTGGTTGCTAGATTGATATGTGTAATTGTTTATGTGTATTTTAAGTAAATGTGTGAATATTTAGAGGTATATAAAAATGTGTAGTGGTTAATATGAGCTATTTGAATTATACTTGACATGTGAATTAATTATGTTTGATAAGGGCCAAGAAAACCAAGAAAATAATTTTTCTCTAAAATGGTTTTATTTCCAAAATAGAATTAGGTTGCACCTATAATGTCTTGATTTGATTATTTGATATGTGATTAAGACTACTCGAGTAACTCAGCCCCAGCGGGATGGATATGTGCGAAGAATATATTTGGTGTGCGGGAGCAAAAACTGCCCGGTGGGAGAATGCATGGTGTGTGGATGCTGAGTTACCCTAATTGGCCCTTTTGGTTAAATTGTTTGATCTATTTGCTTTGAATAAATTGATTGATTTGTTATCTTGTACTTTGTATAAATGGTATTGATTTAATTTTTTTTTATTGGAATGCACGTACGTGAATACTGAATTGTAATATGAGAATTATTTACATGAAATTACTTGACATATGTGTACTATTCATGCTTTGGTTGATGCTAGAAACCTTAGGGTACGTTTTTCATTGAAGTGAATTCAAGTCAGTGAGTAATTAATATATAGGTATAAATATATCAAGATTTAATCTCCATCACAAGCAAATTAAATAAGTAAACAATACAATAACACATGTGTATATATACATATATACAACTAAGAATAAATTTGAACCACACATGTTAAGATTAAATCTCTACCACATGTTCTACTTTATGAATTTGACTTTACTTTACGTAATATTTAATGGTAAATGAAATTAATGTATTAACACCATAAATTAGAAAACAACAAATTCGATATATACATATAAGTAGATTTAATTTACACCACATATGTAGAAAGTTAACCTTAGACTTAATCAATTGTAATATTTTATTCGTTCCATTTTTTGTTTTATCCTACTTTTCTCTACCTTTGCTAACCGACTTTGATGTTTTTTCTTTTCTTCTTGGATGTTTCTTGGCCATTTCAATTTCACCTTTTATGTTATGTACTTTTCTTTCCTTCATGAAAATTCCATTTCTTTCTCCTTCTTCCCTTATGCCACCAAGGCCTCTTCTTGTTAGGACCATAGTTTTGCTTCCTTTTCGATTTGTGTATGGAAGTTCTCTTCCTTGGAGTAGCCATAACTCTTTATCTTGGCAACTGCAGTAACTTTACAGCCAACCTCCTTCTTTGCTAATAGGTTCAACTTCGTTTTGCTATGTGAGTTCCTCCTACCTTGTTTTCATCAAGCTTGCTACTTGAGACATGGACCACTCTATTCTGTTGTGAGTATCACCCTCTTGCAGCGTTTTGGTCTTGCCATGTACAGCTGCTGCCTGAGTTGTTTTGCAGCCACGAGTCTAGTTTATCCTCTTAGTAGTGTGAAGATTGGAGTGTCATCCCTAGTGACTGTCGTTATCCCTTTCTTTTTCTCAAGCTTTGGCAGCCTCCTTTAGCCTTGTATCACCCCTTTGCTCTTGCCTTTGCAGCTACCCTGTTTTGAGCAGCCTTGTATTAGAAACTTCAAGCCATGGAATAGAAAGCCTTCACCTTTATTGGTTGTCCAATTGGAGCTTCTAAACAACCTTGGTTAAGAATCGAATCCGTTAGTAGCTAGCTGCTTTTCTTTGCCTTTTGTTGGTAATTTCCTTGAACTTAGATTTTCATGTCTATATATATATATTGTGGTGGAATGCCTTAAACTTATGGGATAAGTAAACTTTGAATAAAAATGGGTTAAATTTAGAGAATTAAGAAGTTAACTTAGAAATTGTAATTGATGAAAAGAGTGATGGTATATTTAATACAAGCTTTTGAATCATTTGATTAGCTAAACTAATTCTTAGGTTACTGTTGAAATGTAAGTAACATGAAAATTTATGGAATTGTACATTAATTTGGGGTATGTTTAGGTATAATACATATACACATGAGATAAGAAAAATTATGCACTCAAGATGTTGATAAAATGCTTAAAAAAAACAAGTTGTAATGGAATGAGTAAAACTTAGAAGATTTAATTCTTGGTGGTTAGTTGTTATTGGAATTTGAATAAAGAGTTCCTAAACAAGAACAAAAAATGATTGATTAATATGGTGAATTGAGGATTTGATGAGAGTGGGTAGTGAGTATGATCAAAGCAGGGTTAGTAGTGGGTAAATTATTGGAAAATGAGAGTTATGAGGTTGTTGTTAAAAGAATGCAGTGCCAGATTTCGTGGGTTAGAAAAATCTTGTGTTTCTGGTGCATTCGGTGTTGAATTAAATTAAGAGTTCTAAATAGAAAATGTATCTTAGGGTGTTGATATGATGTTTAAAAAATTTCGTAACCTGGTTCCAAGTATATTTATCGTTAAAGTTATTGGATTGAAGCTAGGTCCATGTAGGATTTTTAGTGAGCTCCAATCAGTCTAGGAGACTTTGTCTGAATAAAAGTTATTTCTAACATATTAAAAGATAAATCTAGAGCGGTGCAAGTCTTAATTCCTTGTTGTGTGTATTTTTGAGATATTAGAAGCCGTGACTGTGATTTTCGAATTCTGCCTGTACCTGTTTTGGAAAAACAGATGTTGGAGGGTCTTAAAGGTTGAATTAAGAATGAAGTGATGAAGATGAAATGTTCCTAACATCTTGACTAACTAGACTGGAGAGGTTAGTAATTTAATTCTCAAGTATAAAAATTCTATAAATATCGGAATCAGAAGTTGACAACCAGGAATTTATGCAATACCCTATTTTTGTTTATGTGAGGAATTAAGTGAGTTCATGATTGATTTTAGAAAAATTTCCTAAATACTAAAGATAGCTAACTTTCTAAAGTTAACGTTTTAACTTAGTCTTACTAAATTTGGTTAAGTATACAAGTTGAAAACAAACATATATCCAAGGGGGTTGTTAAATGCCAAAAAGGAATAAAATTTAAATAATTAACTATACTAATATACACATCCAAATAAAACATATGATATATATATAGAAATATATATTTGTCTATTAATAAATCCAATAAACAGAATTGGGTTTCCTTTTTCCTAGCAAAAGTTATGTTCAAATAACTAAGGTAAGGTCAGAGCTGTCAAAATCTGGCACTATGCAAAATTTGATGCAACTTCAAAGAATAAATTGTATTGATATATAAATCTAAAACTTTCAAATGATATACCATTATAAATCTACACGTGTCAAGTATTTAATAAATTTTAGAAAACTGGATTTGGAATTTCCTAGAAGAAGATATGGCTATTAGAGTAAACATTGGTCTAAAACCCAAGTTTGGACATTTTTGACATTTCTAACTCACTAATGTTTTTTATCTTTTCTAATAGTTTCTTTCTACCTTATGCATTGTCAAGACATCTAAAATGTCTCTTCATTATCAGTCTTACCACATAAAGTACAATTCATACTACTTAAAATGTAATGGCTTAAAAGAAAACTTTCATAAAGAGACCTATATAAGTTGATATATAAGCTTAGTAATTAAAGATTATAACAATAACGTTTATGAACTAAATATTATTTGAAAATATAAATTTCAATTATAGATCCTAATATGTACTTGAATGAGATACATGAACACAGTTGTAAGTGACGAATGAAATTAGTTAAATGTGAGTAGTTAACTGTTACTCTTTAGTGGTTAGATTATTACGTATAATTATATGTATATTTGAATAAATGTGTTATATGGAAAAATAAACAAGTTTAGTGTTTCAATGAGTTATTTGAATTATGTTTGTTTGAAATTATTTGTGGTTGATAAGGGCCAACGAAGTGAAATGTTTTCCGAAATGATTTTATTTTTGAAACTGAAATCTAGGTGTACCTAAGATGTTTTAAGATTTTCTAATTCTGATAAGTGTTTTTAAAGAATTGGGTGCTTAGCCTCGGTGGGTGGATTTAAAAAAGGGATTCAATGATTTTGATATCTGTGATTCTATTTTTTTATTCGGTTTGGTGTGCGGGCGCAAAACTAATCGGTGGGAGGTGGTGTGCGAGGCTGAGTTACTCAGTTGGCCAGTTGCTTGCTTTGTATGTTTTGATTACTTTGTTTGGGATTATGAAATTCAAATATTTGAATTGAGTTATTTATGTGATTAAAACATGTGAATCATGGCTTTATGAGAATTACACATGCGTGCTTATGCTAGTGAATTAAAACATAAAAATTGTTACTTATGATTAAAAGATGATATATGTGTTTTGAGTAATGCTAGCACCCTTTGGGTAATATTTTTCACTCATAGAGTTTATAGGACTCATCCTTCTCTTTTGAATTTTTTTTAATAACAGGAGTTTAGTGTATGGCATTGTCAAGTTCGTGACCTGCCGACAAAGAACGATAAGGTATTTTCCAAGATCACAGACTTAAACTCAATTATGAAAGTTTGTAGTCACACCAGAGCTGTAGGGTGTCTAATTTTGTATAATATAAGAGTACAGTTATTTGTCTTGTCTATGATGTAGATGGAGAAGAGCTACTTATCCTCTTTGTGTTATTATTGTGTAAAATCATGAACATATGTGTTTGTATTTTGAGGCATATTCAATATTGTAGGTTCCCTCTACCGAAATTTTCAAGAAACAAATTTTTACATTGAACTTCTGTTTTATAAAAGTTACTTTTATTCTTTAGTTAGGTCAAGAGTTATGTTTGTTATTTTCTTTTGAAGTCAAGGTTATGGAGGTTTGGTTATCCAATCCTTTGGCCAATCATGCATCCGTAAAGGGTGTGACAATGAAGGTGTAAGAAAGCCTTCTTGTGAATACATTGAAATATGCAATAAGCCTTCCTGTCAATGAATAGGACCATGGTAATAATTGAAGCTAAGAACTATTAGAAAGGGAAGAACAAGAATTAATTACCTATATAAATTTCTAAAAATAATTTGTTCAAAATTTAGTAAGCTAGGACGTTAAATGAATACTTTACCATTCATACACCTGTAGTTTCAATCGTCTAATATGTTTATGTTATTTGCATTCTCAATTGGCGACTCTTATTTCTATATATTGGCATTTAGGTTCTATCTTGGTGTTGTTTAGATTGGGTGTGGGTATGGTTTAGAAGGTCTTGTTTTACATTTTAGAAGTTTATTATTTTATTGGGGTTTTCTTTTGCTTAATTTTATGTCCATATTTTGTTATAATAGTTAGAATATATATATTTTAAATTTTTTATTACATAAATTTATTTATTATATATTTTAATATTTTAAATATTTTAATGCATAAGTTTATTTATTATTGTAACTTTTTATGATTTGTGCTTTACCTATCTAGGCATTTGAATATTTTGTTGAACTTAAACTAATATTTTAAAGGTTTTATGGCATTTGGAGGATATTTTATTGGACTTAAACTCATTGGGATTTATTATTAGAAATTGTTATGATTTGTACTTCACCTATTTAGGTATTTGGATCTTTTATTAGATTTAAACTAATATTTTCATGGTTTTAAGGCATGGATTAAATAATTTTGAAGATTTTAAGGCATTTGGATCTTTTCTTGGAGTTAATTATAAATCTAAGTAATAGGAGTTCGAATAAAGCTCTAATTATGTTTTTGCTTAATTTTCCAAGCCTTAGTACTAGGCTTCTCTTCTATACTATTACTTCATCCCTTACCTAAATTATAGCAATACAATATCACCATCCCTATATCTCATACTAATCTATACATAACTATACATGAATTTATCGTTGTATGAGTAAGTACTATGTTATAGTTGAAGCAAGAAAGCTTTAGATCTAGCTAACAATACATAAACATATATACAATACCTTCAGGTGGCAACTCTCCCTAGAGTTAATGGCAGTAAGGACTAACTAAAAAGGTACAAGGACTAACCCGAAGGGGGCGAGGTATGGTCGGACGGCATGGAGGCAGGCTCAATCGAATAGTAAGGACAACATGGGAACTCCAATTGGTCAACAATGGAGGAAAGAAGAGGAAGGAAAGAAAGAGATCCAGATTTGGAATTCAAACTAGGACTAGTTTTTGCATTTGTCACTGTAAACGCAAGTATATTAAGTGGCAGACGTCGATAAGAAGATATTTTTAAAAAGTTATATTATATTATTTGCATATGTAAAATGTAGACGCAAATAAGTCAACACAAACACAGATATATTTAGTTGAAAATTGCACCAATTCAAGATAAGTGCATCTAGAACGACAGACGCTGATGGGAAACTATAAATGCAAATATAATCGTGGAATATGGCGCTAAAATTCATTATTTCTTGCGTTTGAATTATAAGTATCAGCTTCTAGTATATTAATTTTTTTAGAACTATCTATGTTTGCATTTTTACGGATGCAGATAATCAATTTGCAGGTGTAGATAGGTAACATCTGATTTTGTATTTTTTGAGTGTACTTTGTGGAAACACAAATGTGGTAATTTCTTGTAGTAATTCTTCATTTTCACAAGTCATGCATAGAGAAAATTTCACTATTTGGTATGATTCCATGAAAGAAGAGATATAATACATAACCAAAAGGTCAAGTTTAGCAAATTATTGAATTACTAGATGGTTCTAGAACCATTGGTTTTAGATGAGTCTATAAGAGCAAATAAATGCTTATGATAATTTCAAAAGGGTACAAGGTTATGCTTGTGAAGAAATGATTCACTAGCTCATAAGGAATGCATATTACCATGGTACTTGTTTTATGGTTTTAAAAATGACCTATTTAAAATGGTCATGGCTTTACTAGCTTATTTTGACTTAGAGTTACATCAAGTAATTGTAAAGAATGACGTTTATGAATAGGGGTTTTAAAGAAAAGGTATATGTTAATAAGGTTAAAAGGTTAAACAAGGATAATCATTTGGTTTGCAAGTTAAAAAAGCTTAAATACGAAATAAAGGAAATCTCCCGTGAATGGTATACAAATTTTTTAGTATTATTATCTTTTATAGTTTTACTAAAAGCTGTAGTTAATAATTATGTATTACTATAAGGCTAGTAGGAGTAAAAGTATGTTCTTAATACTAAAGTTTGCTACATGAGGTAAAAAGATTTTCTTTCTCAAACCTTTAAAACGAAGGATCTGGGTGAATCTCTTATGTAATACACATAGAGATTCATAGAGATAAATTTATGAGATTGTTTGATTTATCTTTGAAAGCTTACATTAAAAAGGTATTTGAAAGAGTTCTAATCCATTCATGTAAACCTACATGCAATAGCACCCATTGTGAATTGGGATGAACCCAATTTAAGACAATGTCACAAAAGTTATGTTCAAAAGAGAGAGATAAAATAAATTTTCTATGAAATTGTAGTAGGGATACTTAGCAGATAGTAAAATAATCATGGCCTTGATTATTGGAAAGCCACTAAGAAAGTTATGTATTATAATGCAAGGAATCAAGGAATATAGGCTTTTATAGACACTCTACTCACTTAAAATGATTAAGTTTTTAAGTTAGAATTATGATGATTGTGTAGATTCAAGAAAACCTCAGAATACGTCTTCTTTTAATAGAAGAGTTATATCTTGGAGAAGTGATAAGCAAATAGTAATTGCTTAATTACCATTAAAGTATAATTCATTAAATGCTATTAAGCCAAGTTACATGCTTTTTGGTTGTCAACTCTAAAGCATGACCAATAAAAGTTCATTATGACAACTCAGCTGCAATATGATATTTTCTAAAAATAATAAAGTTTATATGACTACAAGCACATCAATATAAAGTATCTTATTGTTAGAGTTCATATCAAGAAGCGTAAAGTGGATATTTAGAATATCCTTATTGAACTAATAATTAAAGATCCAATGACTAATGGATTGCTGGCACCTTAAAATATGTGGTCATGTGATTCGTGCGTGTTTTATTAATTCAATTAAATATTGATCTTTTTTCATTGAAAGAGACCTTATATAATATTCTTAGAATAAAGTTTGATCACATTATAGTGGTTGTAAACATAAATAATATGGTAATAATAAAATAAGACCCTGAATGGGCTCATTGAGAGTCTATTCAGTAAAGTATTCACTCATATAGTGCTCAATTAAAGAGAATTAAGCATGTGATACATGGAATGGAGTATTCGAATTTGTGGAATAAGACCACCACGATTCATGTATTGAAACTTTTTAATTGAGTATGAGTTTTCATATCTAGAGAACTTATTTGTTCAAAATATAAGGTTACTGTTTTTATCACCTATTTGGTAATATGATTTTTTCATGAGGACCAAGTTGGAAAATGTAAGACATGTCTTTTAGAAGACTTAAAGTGTGACCCATATGTAAGTAATCATATAGTTAATTACTATAAGGATAATTCTCAATGTGATAAATACAGATAAATATAAGTAATTAAAGTAGTGGTTAAAACCACATACAATTATATCTAAATAAGGATAATAGTTTATTCCATTCAGGAAACTGTTTCCTTGATGGAAGGAATATTTTAAGTGATCAGACTGTACAGGGATCCATAATCTAGTCTATAAATCCCTTGTTGTGTCAAATATAATGTATCTAGTATTTTTAGACATAGATTAGAGGATCTTTGTGTGAGTGTTATGTGAGATCGATGAGTGTTTTAGTTTTCTACAGTGAGATTATGGTGTTTGGACAACTATAGATGTAGGTAAGTATTTCATTTATAGCATATATGTATGAATTGTTTAAATATGCTAACAAGTAATTCTTTCTATCTTAATTTAAAAATATATATAATATATAACATTAAGAGAGCATAAAAGTACAATTTGAGATATGAAACTAATAGTTAACTAGTTATGTTATTAATATAGGGGTTGGAATGTCTAAATTTATGTTTTCATTTTTAACCAATATAGTTAATGTTTGGTGCTAAGTTATTAATATATTTTAACCGTGTGTTTGGTGAAAAATGAAAAGAGAAACAAAAAGCGATGTTTTTCTTTCAAGATAATAATTAAACAAGTAATGTGTATTACTTATTTGAAAATATAAATATGCAATCAAAGAAAGAACTACCCAAGATAGTATGAATTCTTATTGCAGAGTAAATATTGTGAACTTTTGATTTTGTTAAATAAATTAAGGACTTAATTGCGTACTATTTTGGTTCTAGAGAATTACATCATTTTCTATTTGGTTCTTGAAAAATTATTTTTTCTAATTAAGTTCTCCAAAATTTAATTTTTTTCTATTTTGACTCATGATCTGATTTTTTAAAATTATATTCTTAATCAAGTTGAAATTATTAAATTGAGATAGAATATAACAAAATTAACTTCATTTTCTAATAAAATGATGAATAAATAAATATTAATGCATAAAAATAAAAATCACATGAATATTGACTCAATCAATATACCAATTTTATTTTTTTTAGTATTAAGCGTTATACCAAAACAAAACAAAAATTATATGTTTTTTTATTTTTATTTTTTTTATAAATCATAAAATTCTTTTTAGGCATTCTTAACCATATTAACTAACTATATTGTTTTCCACCTAAATTTAAGTTTTGAGTTGATAATCCAATTTTAAAGCAATTAAATCTTAGAGGATCAAAATAGAAAAATTAAATTATAAAGGGTCTGATTAAAAAAATATTTCCTGAAGGACTAAAATTGAAAAGCGTATAATTTTCAAGTAGCAAAACTTTAAATAAGCCTCAATTATGACAAAACTGCTCATTCAAACAATTAGATTTGTACACACTTCGTGTGACCACATTTGAGAAATACTGAAGATAGTATTAATTCTTACTGCATAATCTCTAAATTTTTCTAAATATTTCAAAGTAAGACGAAGAAGAATTCATTTTTGTCCAGATGAGAAGAACAATGTGTTCGAGAATAATTATAAATTTTGGTTTATATTTTTCTTATTCAAATGAGTTTAGAACTGATATCAATAGCTATCTATACTACTAAATAATTTGTGTTAAAATCAGAAATTAATATTTATAAAATTAGTTTTGCTCTTTATTAATTTATTTCAAACTCAAATAATTAGAATAAATCAAATACCACAATCTCCACCAGGCCCACCAAAAAGGAAAGTGCAACACATGTCACCTTTTTTGTTTGCATAAAATTTTAGGTTATAGCAACCTAGTTTTGTCAGCATAAACTTCTGCAGTGTTTGGTTCATCTGGGTCTTCAAATGTTCTTGATGCATTTTAATACATTATTTCAAAACCCTCACAACCTGATAATGTAACGTTGAGCTTTAGACTTAATGTGTAAATTCTAGTTATAAAAAATAAAAATAAATAAGTAACAGTGTAATTGACACTTTGGCAAGTATTTGAAGTAAATAAATTATATAAGTGTGTACAATTAAATTAAAACTTGAAATTTTGATTTCATCTCATGTAATTTTATTGATAAAGGAAACAAATGGATAAACATAATAAAGTAGTATATATATACGACGAAGAATAATTGTGGACCACACATTCATGAACCGGTAAGTAGATATATACATATATACAAAACAAGATTTCATACGAACCACATATTTATACATGTTGACCAAGACCTTGCTTTTTACTTTTTAGCTTTTCCTTAGTCCTTCTCAATTTATTTTTCCTTTTTCTCTCTTCTTGAATGAAGCTACCTCTTGTCTACTCTACTAACCTTGCTTGTTTCCTTTTCCCTTGTTCTAGATTTTTCTACACTCTTCAAGACATATACTTTCCTTCCTCCCCTTGCTTTTGCTTATTTTGGTTAGTTTGCACTTGGTTCAAGCGTACAAGTCCAGCCCTTCATAGTAGCTCCATCTTTGGACGTTTCAACTAGCCTCCCTCCTTCTTGATTGTGAGCTGCTCTGGCCTTGAGGAATTCCAACCTTGCTGTGCCTTGCTTCCTTTCCTTCTTATGTTGAAGTTCATCCCTTGTTTGCCCAAGTTATTTGGATGCCCTGTTTTGGGTTTGTTGCAGCAAAGCCTTGTTCTTCCTTTGGATGGGTGAACGATGGTAGCAAGTAGAGGGCAGTAGCTCTAGCCAACAGTGGTAGACACTTGATGGGTTGCTAAGGGGTAGATTCCAGCCACTTGATCCTAAAATTTCCTTGTTTAGTTACTCTATTTTAGTGAACTCTTTGATGGTTGATGAATTATTGGTAGGAATTAGTAAGTCAGGGGTGTTAAAGGTTTAATTAAAAAGGGTGAAGTGGTCATGAGTTGTGTAAAATTGGATAGGTAAATTTTAGAGATGGGAATAAGTTGATATGAGTAAAGTTTAAGTCAAACTTGATGAACACTAAATAGGTAGTTTAATTTAAATGCAAATTGGAATATAAATATGATTGAAACTTGAGGATTTATGTGGAATTATTAAGAGAGGTATATATATACGTGTGAGGTGAGAGTGAAAATGCCTTTAAGGAGTTTGATAAAATGCTTGAAAAGAACTAGTAATAGTATCATGAATGAAACTTGGTTATTTCAATTCTTAGGAGGTTAACTATTATTTGAGTTTGAATAAAAGTTCAAGAACAAGAGCAAAGAGTGATTGGTTGATATAAGGAGTGAGGATTTAATGATAGTGGGTAGTGAGTATAGGCAAATGGCGTTTAATGGTGAGGTGAAATGTTAAAGTGAGAATTAAATGGTTTTTGAAAGGGATACAGGGCAGATTTTGTGGGTGAGAGAAATCTTGTGTTTATGGTGCTTTCGGAGCTGAATTAAACTATGGGTTCTAAAGAGTAAATATAGCTTAGGGTATTCAGATGATATCTGCAAAATTTTGTAACCTGATTCAAAGTATATTTTTAGTTAGAACTTATGGATTGCAGCTAGGTCCATGCTGGATTTTTAGTGAGCTTCAATCTGTCCGAGAGACTTTGTCATAGGTTGTAGGTTGAATTAGCCTAGAACCTCTAAAATAAAGTTGTTCCTAATGTATAAAGAGAAAATATGGAGTATTTCAGATCTTAATTCCATGTTACGTGAATTTTGGAGGTGTTTGAAAGTCATGGTTGTGATTTTTGGGGTTCTGGCAATACCTATTTTGGAAAAACAGTTATTAGAAGGTCTTAAAGGTTGAATTAAGAGTTCCGAAGTTGAAATGTTCCTAATATCTTGAAAAACTAGACTGGAAGTTTTCGTAATAAAATTCCAAAGTATGAGAATTTTATAAACATTAGAACAAAAAGTTAGGAATCAAAATTTTACAAGTGTTCTGTTTTTGTTTATGTGAAGAATCGAGTGAGTTCAAGGCTGATTTTAGGAAAATTTTATAAATAATAAAGCTAGCTAACTTCCAGAAGTTAATATTTCAACTTTATTTTTTAAATTTGATTAAGTATGTAAGTGAAAATAAACATATATTCAAGGAGATTGTGAAATACCTAAAATGAGTAAATTTTAAATAATAAATTGTACTAATATACATATCCAAATAATACATATAATACCTATCCAAATAATAAACGAAATTAGATTATCTTTTTTCCTAGAGAAAGTTATGCTCAAATAACTAAGGTAAGATCAGAGCTACCAAAATCCTGCATTTTGCATAATTTGATGCAACTTCAAAGAATAAACTGTATTGATATATAAATCTAAAAATTTCAAATGATATACTATCATAAAACTACATGTGTCTAGTATTTAATAAATTTTATGAAACTGGATTTGAAATTTCCTAAGTTTGGACGTTTTCAACATCTCTAACTTTCTAGTGTTTTCTATCTTTTCTAATTTTCTTCTACCCTATGCATTGTCAAGACATCTAAAATGTCTCTTCATTATCAATCTTACCACGTAAAGTACACTTCATACTACTTGACATGTAATAACTTAATAGAAAACTTTCATAAAGAAACCTATATAAGTTGATATATAAGCTTAGTAATTAAGAGAATATAACAATAACGTTTATCAACTGAATATTATTTAGAACTATAAATTTCAGTTCTGGATCCTTCTGTGGGCCTGATGACACACGTGAGCATAAGAGGAAGTGACGAACAAGATTTATAAACTGGTGAATGGTTAATTGTTACCCTTTGGTTGCTAGATTAGTTTATTTGATTGTTTGATGTATTTGTGTGTATATATATACATATATATATATATATGTGTATATACATATATATATATATGTATATATATGTTATATAGAGGTAAATAAGAATTGTATTGCTTTGATTGAATTATGTGGATTGTGTTTGATGTTTGGAATTGTTTGTGGTTGATAAAGGCCAACGAAGTAATTTTTCTAAAATGATTTTATTTCCGAAAATGAAATTCAAGTGCACCTAGGATGTTTTAATTTAATATTCTGATATGATTATTTTGATAAGTGTTTTCTTTAAAAGAATTGAGTACTTAGCCCTTGGTAGGTGGATTCGAAGAAGGATTTCAGTGATTCCGTTTATGATTCTATTTGGTGTACGGGTACAAAACTGCCAGTGGGAGGTGGTGTGCGAGGCTAAGTTTCTCAGTTGGCCCTTTGCTTGCTTTGTATGAATTGTGTAATTCGGGTGCTCTGATTGCTGTGATTGGATTATATAAAGTGTTACTTGAACTATATTTGCAATGCTTTATAATTCCATAATTGGATATTAGTTGATTATATATTCTATACATATGTTGAGTGATGCTAGAACCCCTTGGGTATGCTTTTCCACTCACGAAGTCCATAGAACTCATCTCTCTCTTTGTTATTTATTTACTTTTTCTTAGTAATAGGATCTCACTGAACAACAATTATCGATACTGGACTTGCTGAGTATTGGGCGGCAAGGTAACTTTTCAGAATCTCAATCTTGAAGTAAAAGGGTGAACGTTTACAGTCACACTAGAGCTATGGAGAGTTTAGTCTTATGTAATGTAATAGTCTAGTTATTTGTTATTGTGATGAGAATCGGAGTGGAGCTCCTTGTTGTCTTTGCTATGGTGGTTGTTATTGTATAAAACAGGCATGTGTTTATATTTTATGGGCATGTTCCACTTTACGAGGAACCTCTGCAAAACTTTTAGTGAATTTTTTTAATTAAATCATATTTTCTAAAATTTACTTTTACTTTTTAATTTAGTCAAAAGTCTTGTTCGTTTCTTGTTTTTAAAGTCAAAGGAGGTTTAGTTATTCATTTCTTCGACCTGTCGTACCTCTATAAGGGATGTGATATATTATTTGTCTAAAAGAGCAAGAATGACTATAATCTCCATTAGGGAGATAACCAAATCCTATTGGTGGACTCATACTGTTAACCGATCTAATGATTCTCCTTCCCCATCCAACTTGATCTGCACTTGTCAAATTAGAAAACAAAGCAGCTAGAAAATACCTAATAGAATTGTTAATCTCACCTAACTAGTAACCACCAGTTTTTCGTTTCTCCATCCTATCATTTTCTTATTAATTAAAACAATTATACATAAGAAATATGTAATTTCACTAAAAATGTAAAAATAATACTTTTTTATTTGGCTTAGTTACACTTTTAGTTCTTATCATTTAACCAAGAAGTTAGTTTTATTCCTATACTTCAAAAATTAAAATAGCATCCTTATAATTTTGAAAATTATGCAATGTGCTCCCTTCCGTTAGATCTAACTTAACGCAAGGTGATGTGACAAACAGTGTCTTGTATGGCCTAACCATGTGTCATGATGCCCGTTTGACGTCACCTCCTGTTAAGTTAAATTTGACTAAAAGTAACAATAGGGACCATATTGCTTGGTTTTCGAAACTCTAAGAATCATATTTAAACTTTTTCAAATATAGGGACGATACTTTATTCTCGATGCCTTTTTTAACATCTATGCATTTATAAGTGTTAATTGTTAGTAATTAATAAAAATATATCTTACCGGTAAAATAGAAACTGCTATCTCAAATTGATCACCACCATAAACTAATGCTTTATTTATTGGTATTCTAGGATAAAGGTTTTTGTCTGTTTGTACAAAACCTGAACAAATGACATTGTAGCAACGATTTTTTGGAAATTATCTGCCAGAAATTTTAGATATTAATATAAAAAAAATGAAAATAATTAATTTATTTTTTGTATGCATTGCAACATTCTACAAAATGACATTCTCCACCTATTGTCCAAGATGTGAAAAAATAAGAGCAGCCATCGCCATAAAGATTTGAATATACCTAACAAATTTTAGACAAAAGAACGAGTTATAATATCTTGATTATTTTCTCATAAATACAAAAATATAAGAATATGAGGATCAAAAAAATGGAAACTGAACAGATCACAATTTTAAGTTTAAGAAAACAAAACAAAACAAAATAAAAAATTGAAATTGAAAATATCATCCATTAAAAATAGTGTTTGAACTCTGATCGGGATAATTTTGGACCCATGTATAAGCACCACTCATTTGGTCCTTCCTAACATGTGGATTATAGACATTAATATGTGCTTTAGCTCCGTAGAAGCTAGTGTATGGAAGTTGCTTCTTGTATAATACAGCATACTGCAAAATACACAAAACTCAAATATATGTTTGAGAGAATCTAGCAATAATTTGATTCTAGTCATGTATTTTTAAAGATGATGAAAACTTGTGGTTCAGAAATACAAGACTACCAGGGTTATAAATGCTATTTGAGAATGAATTAGTATGAATGAGATCCTCTTTCGTTGTTCAACGAATAGGAACAATGTTTAATGGGCACAAGTCTTTTGTTGTTTGACAAACAGGAATAATGTTTGATAGCGAAGCATCTAGTTTTGTTGTTTTCCTTTGTTGAAATCTAGGTTTTCTTTGCAAAACATAAAGAAAATTTGGAAAGAAAATTCATATGATTAGCTTTGCAAAAACACTGTTTAATTCCCATCTTCAAATGATGAATTACACTAGGAAAAACATGTATATAGTCATGAGAATTCAAGAAATTCACTAAAAAAAAGTGAAAAAGGAAAAATGAGAACAAGAAAGAAGTATCAAGATCTATAATAAATAACATAAGTACCTGGATATTATGGTTCTTTAATAAGGGATGATCGAAAGCTAACTGTCTGTGTATATCAATACAATCAACAATATGTCCAAACTCCGTCTACAAAATTACAAATCAAACCAATGGATAAGTGGTGATTAACATAATTTTTTTTTCTATAATATACTATTTATTAATAGAAAAAAAAAATCGTACATGAATGCTCTTAATAGCAGGCTTATTGATAAGTTTAAGTTTCTCTCTAGCTCCAAATCTTGTTCTCTTGATAAAATTTCCCTTCCATCAACACTGTAATTACTGACTAAAAGTACCCACAAAACCAATATTGAAACACTACTATTGATTCCTGTAATTTCCATTTTCAACACCAAATTGTTGGTCAATAATGGTCTTGGCCGATGATATCACAACATTGGCTAATGTATACAAGTTTGCTAACTGGTTCGCTGGAAATTAAAATAATGAATACGATCTCCTTAATTATATATTTCAATTTAGTAATTCATAATTGTTAATTTGAAGAATGTGAATCTGTGATTGATTAAGAAACATAATCTCAGAGTTCACATATCTTTGAATTTTCTTTTACAATTAAATCCATTCCTATAATTGTTGAGTAAGTAATTGAGACGTTGCCAAGGCTGAGATTTGATAATGATAATAAATTTGA
This sequence comes from Quillaja saponaria, assembly GCA_029379385.1. NCBI lineage: Eukaryota > Viridiplantae > Streptophyta > Magnoliopsida > Fabales > Quillajaceae > Quillaja > Quillaja saponaria. The sequence continues at coordinate 10,126,530 of CM055606.1, forward strand.
GAGATTGAGAGAATTAGTAGAACATCATTAAGACAATTGGTAATCCTAGTCTTTACTTTTTCTTTCGTAAGACATCGATACTTACTGGTACAGCCTAATTAATGGAATTATTTCTTTATCAAAACTGCCCTTCATTTCTGAATTTATTTAATTTCTGATGTAGCATAATAAATGATTTTGGGAAAAACTTTGAGAATGGGAAGGAAGGGAAGAGACCGAACAGTGGAGCTTTGGGGACAACTGAATCTATAGAGTTTTTGACTGGTGGTTCCGCATCATTCTCCTCATGTTACAAAGAACTCAACTTCGTAGAGTTCAGTAGAAAATAATGATGCTAAAGTTGAGGGTCCAACAGGCAGAACATATCTTCAAAAATCCAAGCATCATTAGAAGCAGGGCGATTCTTGCAAATGCTAAAACCTATCCTCAACTGTATTTGCTAACATAACCTCAATCTCATCATGATGGGACGAGAGCAGTGGAACTTTGGGGACAAATAAACCTATAGGAACACTATACAGCACAAGAGGCTCAAAATTGCCTGAATAAAGGGTTAGATCGTCCACATCGAAAACATGACTAATATTCAAATAAGAAGGTAAATCAAGTCTATATGCATTAGGTCCAAGTTTGTCAATAATGGTATAATGCCTAAGGTGAAAAGAAGGCTTGATAAAGAAATTGATAAATGTGGAATGTAGTCACCAAAGTGGGCTAATGGTGGCAAGTTTGAAACTACATGGTACTCTGAGAAGTTTTCAGTTAACAGCTGCAGGTAAGCTTACTAAATGATTGCCTTTACTTGTGTTTTGAAAATCAGAATTTTAATGCATTGGTTGTGACTTGTAGGTTTTAGGAATTAATTGGTTTGCCTTGCAGACGTGCAATTTAGTTACATGTATTTCAAAGGTTAGGAGCTAGAAGCATATGGCTACTATAAAAGAAAGGCATATGCAATGTGCTATTGTTATAACCTAATACTTTAGTATTCCGTTATTGATTAAGTTGAAGGTTTTTTTTTTTTTTTTTTTTTTTTTTTTAAATGTGAATGATACATGTGTAAACTCTATTTATGTGTAATTTTAATTATGTGGAGCACATAGGTGTATATAAAAAAGGGAATTAGAATATATTTATAGGTAGATTTAATCTTTACCACTTATTGAAAAAGTGGGCAATCAAGTATGTATTATTTTATTCTAAGATTTTTTTTATTTTTTTATTCTACTTCCTTCCTTGTTTTGCTAGCTGACATGGCCTTGCTGGTATGGTAAATCCTTACCATTACTTTGTTTGGTTGTTTTAGAATTCTGTCATATGCTACACAGTAGTCAACCTCTTGCTTATTCTTTGTAGTATACCTTATTTCCATGGATGTTGATGTTTTAACCATGGAGTTACCATGTAATTGAGGAGTGAATCTCATTCTTTTATGTTGTGGCCGTGAGGACAAGGAGTGCAACTTCTTAGCTGCCTTAATAGGATAATTATATTTTTCTTGTTTTCTTTTGGTATAGCCATAGGTTATGTGGGTCCTTGCGACTCACCCTTCTTTATTTGTGTTTTTTTTTTTTTTTTTTCATATCAGGACATCAGTGCTTGTCACCTAAAGACACTTGGCTTGCCGATTTCTCTGCAGCAAGGTAAATGTTGGGAGTCACACTCTTGAAGCCAAGAGACAAAGTTGTTGTCACCATTTAGGCTTTGAGTCATTGTGTTTTGTTTTGTACATTAGTTTCACTTTGAAAGGTTAAAGAATATTTGAAGCTGAGCATCTATGTGTTTATTTTTGTTGTACGTGACTAGTTGTCTATAACTAGCTTATATACATATATGTGTAGCTTCAAGCATATTTTACTTTACGGGAAACCTTTGCCGAAATTTTTAATAAAATATCATATGTTTCATAAATCTGACATGTTCTTAAGTAATCTCATGATAACTTTCATTTTTAGTTATAAATAGTAATAGTCATATATGTGTGTAATTGTGTGAGTTAGGGTTACGGGGCTTTTGGATTACCGAATCCTCCAGCTAGTCATGCTTTCATGAGGGTGTGACAGAAATAAGTCCATCAATAGTGAGATCATGTGGCCAAAGGCTACTAGGGACCCAATTAGACCACCACAACAACTAAAAGCACAAGGCATGCCAAAAAAGAAGAGGACTAAGGCTCTTAATGAGGTAGTGGAAGAAGCAAAAAGGACTAGATGGAGAAGAGCAAATACAAAATAGGTAATGCATATGGACATAAAAGGACTTGCAAGACTGCTATTATATGTCTTAGAGTCAACAAGGGGTATCAAGCTAGACAAGCAAAGTTAAGGGTAATGCTAAAATGAACCAAGTATTTGGTCCCCAAATACACATCCAAACTAGTGGAAGAGTAAAGGGAAGGAGCATCAAGGGTGCACCTACAACCAAAATTGCAAGCTATGACCAAAGGTGCTTCTACATCTGCAGCAGGTTCAAGGGCATCAGTAGTATAGCTAGGTAATTTTTTCGTCATTGCTTTGTACTTGGATAATTTAATGTTACATCAATTTGTGGATGTTTAGCTAGTGTTTGAAATTGACGGTCAATCAATAGGAATGAAGTTTTTGAGTTGATCACCAAATTGTATTTAATGGTCATTTTTGGTTATATACTGTTGAAATGAATGGTATATTTTGTTTTCAAACTATAAATTGAATTGGTTAATAAGATTGATAAAACTATAAATTTCATTACTTCAAATGCATAAATACATTATACACAATCACAATGGTAGTATAGTATACAAGCTTACATAGACAACCTTCTACATAAACACCAACTCGAAACTTAACACGAAAGTAATTTTCTTCCACCAATCCAATTTTGCTTGAATCATATATAGCCACCTTTCCATCCAATTGAGAAATCCTTTTCCTTTGATGCAAAACCAAAAACCTTCTACGCTTTGTTAGCTCTTCATCAATTCACCTATAGTAGTTGCAGGGAAACTCCTCCTTTAAACTCTTCCTTTAGAAAACCAAAAACCAATAAAGATACATATAGTTGTGAGCTAGGGTACATAGTTATACAACCATAAAGTATAAATTTCAAACCAAAACATAACCCAAAATTTGTACAAGCCCAATATCTTTACCAGCATTATGTCCCCATGTTGTCATAATTGCTGGATCTCCACAATGAAAACGTTGAGGCATCTCTCAATGCCTTATGCTGCTAGCATCTAAATATCTAGACGAAGAATCACATCAACTTTCACTGTTTTTCTTAATTTTTAAACTAACATCAAGGACTTGAATTCCTAACAATGGCGATGCATCTATGGAAATTGGTCATGGACAAAAAGAAAGGGAAATGGGGGAATAGGACATGTGCATTGCTCATGGGGTCTATGCCTTAAAAAATTATTGGACCATTTTCCCACGTCAGATGCCATATGGCATCTGTTAGTCCAGGTCAGCTTCTATATAATTCAAATGGACGGCATATGAAGGTAGGGATGACATTGTTGAGTTTTTGAAAATATGAGAATTGCATTTTAACTTTTGAAACTATAGGGAGTAAAGTAAATTTTGAGGCAAACTATAGGAATTATAAGTTTAATTAAGCCTATATTTTAAATTAAAATTATATTTCTTATTTGTATCTGCAAGGGTAGGCGCAGATAATAAACTGGCAGCCCCAGATAAACTCACCAAAAATGGCTCCAAAATTAAACTAGTATATACATCTTCAAAATATTATTGTTATTTGCATTTGTATATTCGAGTCTACAAAATTGCAAATGCAGATACAGTAATTTCTTGTAATGACTATTATAGATTTTTTTAATGAGTGCCTGCAAGGCACTTTAAAATTCTATAAATGAAAAGTTTGTAGTATTAAATACGATAGTTATCTATAATTTTAGTGATTTTTAATGCATAAATTACTATTTTTGAAAAGTTTTTATTTCAAAAATTTCGTATTTCTAAAGACAATATTTGTTGTATTTTAACATGACAATCAAAAAAAAAAAAAATCCTATTACCATGACAATAAAGAAAATTAGAAATGCATTTAATTGTGAGAAATTCTTAGGATAAGAATTTAACACATTATTTAAAAAAATGAATATTCTTTTTCTTCATAAATTACATGCTCACATCTTGCCAGTCATCGGTACTAACAAAACAGATAGAGGATATTCTTTTCCATGAATACGTACAATATTAGTAAGAAATTAAAGAAGTAAGAAAAGGTCAAAATTTCAAGAATATTTTCGTTTGTAATTAAAATATATATATATATTGAAGACATGTTAGCTCCAAATCAAAGAAAAGCATTAAAAAAACGTGGAAAATAATTTTTTTTTAATTATTTTTTTGTCAAACATTAATTTTTAAAAGACACTGTTTAGAAAAAAAAAAAAGTGTTTAAATATAGTTTTTGTTTCTTTCAATTATAACTAAGGTTCGATTTAGAGACTATTAATTACAAAACAAAAACTCAATATTAATTCAAATTGTGTTAATGAGATGTCACAAGGTACAAACTTCAAAGTTTTCTTTTCAACACTATTTCTAAATCAAATTCTAATTAATTTAGAACTCAAAATATATCCAAGTTTAAATTATATGTTCACAACTTTAGTTAGAAAAATCGTAGCTCCCATAAAATATAAAATAAATCTATATGTGCTTATCCATGTTACAAGGCTTAACACGTTCATGAATATACATTTGTCGAAATAATTATTATGTTATTATAAACATACTGCTATTCGCCTTGAACATATTAGGGATAGGCTCTTGTAAATTTTTTTACTTGATTTAGAAACTGAGAATTGAAAAAAAAAGAAAAAAAAAAAGATTTAATTAATCTTGTTTGTTTTGTTATAAAGCCCGTAAATATCTTTGGGAGCAATTATATTAGGGAGCAATTAATTCCTGATTTTTTTTATTTTTATTTTATAATTATATAACTTGAAATCAAATGGTAAATATCTTTGTTTTTTTCTAGTCATATACAATATTACCATTACAATAAATACAATTAGGAATGCAATTAATTGTGAAAAATTCTTAAGGTAAGAATTTGGCCACATGATTTTTTTTAACTAAAAAATTGATATTTTTTTTTCTTAATCAATCACATGGCACTCTTATATAATTTGAAAATTGTGTATTCATGGAGGACAATAAACTACCAAAAAAAAAATATTGGTTTAGGCGTGGAAATTGACGACATTGCATGCGTGATTAAAATCAATATGTATGTATGTATAATTTAACTGGGTGGATGTTATTTTATTTTATTTTTGTAATCCTCATTTTAGTATTTCTGGGTAGTGGAATAAATTTCATAAGTACTTTTTTTTCTCAAATTGATCAGGTATATCCAAACAATTATAGTGATGATCGCACACATTTCTTCTCATCATGGACGGTGAGTTGAGAATACTATTGCTTTACATAAATATGATGGCTTAAGTAATTATTTAATTGCAATATAAGCTTAATAATATTGATGTAATTCTTTTGAATATATTTTTTATATCATTAATTAGACACTAATAAAACAATTTAATATCCAAAATTACAGGCAGATAATTTCCAAAAGACAAGATGTTACTAAGTCTTGTGTTCAAGTTTTGTACCGATTGACTAAAGTATTTATCCTGAAATTCCATTAAGCAACACATCAACTTATGATGAAGAATAGTTTGAGATAATAGTTTCTCTTGTGCAGGTAAGATATATATTTAGACTAAGTTTGATTGCTGTTACTTTCAGTTGTGTAAACACAGCAACAATTTTTGTATGACATGACCCTCTTGAAAACATTACCAATTCAATTTTACCATTAGGCCCAAATGAACAAAGCAGTACAGAAACTTATGCTGACAACACCGATGCTATGATAAATACTATGGACATCAGGGTGCAGACATGGGTTAGACTATTCTTTTTGGTGGCCCTGGTGGAAATTGTGGGAGTTAATGTATGGTCATATATATTTGATTTCAAAATAAATAAAAGAAGTGCTAATAGCTAAATAATGTTATTTTCCCTTCCCTAGACATTTTTTTAGGTGAATCAAACCAAATTAGGTATGATTTGGGACTCGACCAATCCATTCATATAACTCGTGTTTATTTGGTTTAACTAACAAGGATTGTCTTTATTGTGCAACGTCTACTCTAAAGATAATGAAACCTCTAAAACTTAGAACATAAATGTAGCTAATATAAAAACTACTATTTGGTATAGTTAGTAAAGTTTCTTGGTGTTGATATTAAGGATCTAAGATTAGATCTATCCTTCACTTTGGATAGGAGTCCATGGAATTGAAAATTGTTACCTTCTTGTTTATCTCATAGGCCCAATGGGCCTTAAAAGGAATTGGACTATAATAAAGAGTAATCTATACTGCTTGGGTAGTTTAGATTATGATTTTCACACTAGGCCAAGGCTGACCTAGAAATTCATTAACTAATGTTGATTGGTTTGAACATTGAATCTCTTGACTCATAAAAGGATAACAACCATTTTTCCAAGTTATTTATTTTTAATTCCACTAAATCAAGATATATATATTTCTTAAATTTCAAATGAACTTCTAATATATTAACTTATAGTTTAATTAAAAAGGAATTTGGAGCTAACATGTCTTAAAAGTTTTTTTATCAAAAACGAAAATATGTCTTGAAATTTTGACTTTTTCTTACTTCTTTAATTTTTACTAATATTGTTCGTCTTAATGGAAAAGAATATCCTCTAGTTGTTTTGTTAGTAACTGATGGTAGCCACGATGTGAACATGTGACTTATAGTGGAAAAGACTATCCATTTTTTTTAAATAATGTGTTAAATTCTTACCTTCAAAATTTCTCACAATTAAATGCATTTCTAATTTTCTTTATTGTCATGGCAATAGAATTTTTCTAACATGCGTCTTAAAGACACTTGTTAAAATGCAATAACTACCGTATTAGAAATAAACTTTTCCAAATAGAAACTTTTCAAAAATAATAATTTATGCATTAAATATCACAAAAATTATGGATAATTACCATAATTAATACTACAAACTTTTTGTTTATAAAACTTTAAAGTGCCCTACAGGCACTTATTAGACAAATCTTTGATAATCACTAAAGGAAATTATCATATCTGTATCTGCAATTCTGCAGACTTAGATACACAGACGTTGATAACAATAATATTTTGTATATGCATATACTAGTTTAATTTTGGCTTCATTTTTCGAAGCTTGTCTAAAGCTGCAAGTTAATTATCTATGCATGCCTTTGCAAATGCAAATAGGAAATATAATTTTAATTTAAAATATAGGCTTAATTATACTTATAGCTCCTATCAGTGTATTTGGAATATCTGAAAAGTGTATAATTCAGTTTATTTCAAATGAATTCTGCATTTTTTATCTCTGAAATAAAAGAAATGTTGTAGATTTTAATGACACTTATTTGAAATCCACATTTTATTCAATTATGAATTCCACACCAAATAAGTTGGATTTTAATTCGTGAAATTCATTTGAGATAAGTTATAATTTTGTCTACCTCAAATAACATTCTTATCATTAATATTACTATTAGCACCATAAAATATGTAGGGTATGGGTTGAATTCATTTGAGCTGGTCAGCTGAGCGTCAATTAGCTACTGAATTGGGTCGGCTAACTAAGTTTGGGCCTAACTCAAATTATAACAATTAGGTTAAGACCTATTTAGTAGGCCACCTGGTTAGTAAAATCAAGCTCTATCTAGTGTTATCATTTAAAAATAAGAAAGGATAATGGCTTAGTTTTAAATCCCTTTGAAATAGGGATTTTCGGTTAAGACTTTAAATGGAAAGATAGAGTTGTTGGGAATGGTTCAAAGGAGATGATAAAGATAAGACCTATTCAAATTGGTTCAGAATTGGTCTTTCAACGGACTTAGATACTTATTAGGCTTATAAAGTCATTGAAGCAAAATTGGATTAGTCAACTAATTTGAGCTATTGGATCTGCCTTGTTGGACTAAGTCAAAGGTAGTTTGGTGCATCTAGACTGCTTTCAAGAACAGATCCTATTTTTAAGGGATAACAGAGATATGAGACATCAGAAGATCATTATTTGGACTAGCTGAGCAAGAAATCGATTGCTAAAATTTCAGGCATGTCAACTGACAAGGGTTGCAACTCACTTTGATTGTTAGCCATGATCCTATATTGGTGGATGCTTGGTCAGAAAATTAAGGAAGAATGTGGCAGATAGGCTTATGAGTTAACAGCTAGTTTTTCTTGTATAAAGAGGACAATAGTCATTAATTGTAAATACATAAACTTATCAATTCAATTCCTATTTTACATTCAGTCTTTATTGCTTTATTTTCAACATTTCTTTACATGCTTTATTCATCGCTTTCCTTTACAAATTCATGCCCAATAGTTATGTTTCAATTAAACCAAATGAATAGGAGATTTCTTTGGTATCCTATGAACCCATTGTCTAAGAAACAGAGTCAATTTCTTATCCAAATCACTTGAACATAGGAATCAAGAGTTGAAAAGTGAGTCAATTCACCTCGGCTGATCTCTTTAGCAAAATATTTCGCAAACATATTTTCTAGCGCGCCTGATGGAACCAAAACGACTAATCTCTGAAGAGAATCGTTATTGGTCACGATTTCAACTAGCACATGAAACTGCATTCTAGGAAGAGTTTATCCAATATGGACACTTCACAATTAAAAGCTAGGAAGAATGGTGGCCGGAGACAAAATTATCCCTAGGTTTCACAACCTAGAAAACTTCTACTTCGGCACTACTATCTCCTCAGCTGAGGACTACCGCACCAATTATGGAAGGAGATGGAACTTCTAGCCAGCCTACAATGATACCACTTCTTTTATCCGTCATCAGATCGATTTAGGGCTCAATGATTTAATGTACTAGATGTCAAAATAGTTAGCCGAGACCGTGAAGCCGATAGTCTATAATAAGGTGCACAATGTCCAAGAACAAGTTCAAATGACTTCCCAATAGTCGAAGAAGTATTCTGCAACCTCTTTTAATGGCAGGCAACCAATTCAATAGCCACAGATAGTCCATTTCTTACTTACACCTAAGGGGAAAATGGTTACTAAATCTATCAGCCAAGTGGCATAGTCGACTCCACAATACGAGCAAATCTAGATGGCTAGAAGACCACCAACTGTGTTAGGTACTCTTGGATTTCTATTCATACCAATTGTTTCTAATCCGACAGTTTTCAGTACTATGCCACAGACAAGTTCGGCTACAGCTTAGCTGCCATATCTAATGACTGGATTTAGGATAACTTAGTACAAAACACAAAGAGGTTACGAAGTAAAGCAGCCATGGGATCAACCTCGACCTATTACTCCTAACTAGCCAGTGTGCACAAAACAACCAAATTACATGCAGAACCAAGGATTGCCTAGACAGACACTACAGCTAGGATTAGTCTCTGCTTAAATGTAATATCCAAATGCTGGATTTGGAAGTCAATACAGAACACCTGGAGATTACAGAGTAGAGCAGCCATAGGATCAACCTCTATCTATTACTCTCAATTAGCCAGTGTATGCTGAACAACCGAATCACGTGCAAAATTAAAGGCCACCTAGATAGCAAGACTAGTGACTGCATAAATACCAAACGTGTATCCATCAGAGATGGCCGAGGCAATGTCTGTTGTGCCACCCCTGATTGACCCTAATATGATTGTTAAAGCAATGAGAATACATTTATGTATAAAGTTGAGGCCTCTCAATAGGCCAGTTTATAGAAAACCATATCTTGAATAGGTGGACACAGTCATGCCCTTACCAAGAGGTTTAAGAACTCTAGATTTTACCACTTTCTCAGGCGAGAATGAAAAGTCTACCATGGAGCACATTGGTAGATTAACTGCCCAATGAAAAGACCATGATTGTTTTTTAGGCCACAACCAGATGCAATAGTAGTTGACCTAATGAACCTAAAATATCAAATGGATACACTAGTAGCTGAATATATGGAAAGATTCAAGAAACTAAGAAGTAAATACAATGTGCAGTTACCAAAAGTAGAGTATGCCATTATGGCAGTGGGAAACATGCATCCACAACTAAGGGAGAAACTAATTGCGCAAGAATGTACTGATTTAACTCAGCTGGTATCTAAAGCCACTAAAGTCGAGTAATTCATTTTAAAGAAAGAATAGAGAAGAGCCAATAAAAGTGGAAGGGGGCCACACTTGGTGTCAGTAGTGGATTCAGTTGACCTTGATCCAAGGGAGACAGTTAAAAGTGAAAAGGAGTCATCAACTGATGTGTTAGTGGCTGAGATCTTAAGAGGATATCCTTACTCTTACCCAGCTCTCAGACTGAATAAAGGAAAGGAGATCCCTAAAGTGGATAATAAAGAACATTACTTATTTGACATCTCCAAATCAGATCAGATCTTCAACTACTTGCTAAAGGACAAGTAAATCAAGTTGATTGATGGACATAAGATCTTATTGACTGCTAAGATCAATGACAAACGGTATTTTAAGTGGCAAAATTCATACAATCATACTACTATAAACTATTTGATATTTAAGAATGCTATCCAAAAAGCCTTGAAAGATGGAAGGTTCAAATTAACAGACAAGGGAACACATAAAATGTCAATCGATACTTATCTATTTCTAATCGTATCAGGCAACATGGTTGATGTATCAGGCCCACTACCCAAATCTAAATCATATCCAAAAGATTAGGCATAAAAACGACTTATACAAAAGCAGTGGAGAGTCAATGGAGAGAAAAAGCTGAGACATCGGCTATCACTAGGAGCAATTAACTGTACAACCAAAGTAGCTGAAGTCTGTAGTCAAAAGGTTGAATGTTTTTGAAAGACTTCACTTTCCAGCAAACCTAGAAGAAGGCAGAAGTAGCATCTTTGACAGGTTGAAATTTCCAATGATTAATCATGAGCCGATTCTAGAAGGGAAACAAAAAGTAGTCAAGTTCAACATTGAAAATGAAATATCCACACTAAGAATATTTACTCAAAATGATGAGTAGATAAAACTGTAAAAATGATCAAGCCAAAGGTATCTGTAAAAAAAGGACAATGATTTTTAAATAAGTACGTTAAAAAAGAGTCATCTCAACTGAACTTAATAGAAGACCTTACTCGTACTTAAAAGCGAAGGAGACAAAGGCAAAGATCCAACCAGAAGCTGAAACAAATACTGAGAATGCTGGGAAAAGCCAAAACAGTGGTAAGGAGAGAGGTAGAGTCTCATAAGAAAGCTAATGCAACCACAAATGGTGCAGTGGAAATAGCTGAGCCAAATTCAATAAAAGCCAATAATCTGGTTACAGCACCTGAAGCAAGTGATTTAACTAAAACAGCTAAGCCAGACTTTACAAAAGGTGATGATCGTGAGGTAATGGCCACATTTGATTTCGATGAAGTTGATGATCTAGATGAAGAAGGTGTTGAAGAGCCCTCAACAAATATTGACATTATCAGCATCTTGCCAAGAGAATTCTCAATTAAGGATGAAACATTAGTGGAGTTAGAAGAGATGTTTTCGTGGAAGAAGCTGAATGGGCTACATTATAAAAGAAGGAGACTGGGCCAGTCATGATATAGTTTAAGAAACCTTTAGAGGCTATGACTAACCATTTTAAGCCTTTATACATAAAAGCTGATATCAATAGCAGGCTAGTCAGCCCAGTCTTCATTGATAGTGGAGCAATTTTGAACATTATGCCTATTGGTATAACATTGAAATTGGGTAAGTCAAAAGTCAATCTTAAATCTACCAATATAAAGATGACTAACTTTACAAGAGAAGCAACCACTACAATTAGGGTATTGGTAGCCAAGATCACTGTTGGAAGCAAAACCACAAGTTCAGCATTTTTTATAATGGATGCCAAACCCACTTACTCTGTTTTGTTAAGCAGAGATTAGATTCATTCTAATCAGTATGTTCCTTCCACGTTGTAGCAGGTGTTCATGTTTTGGAAAGGTAACAAGATAGAAGTGGTATAACCTAATTAGAATCCATTCACAGCCGTTATTAAGATAAAAAATGCTATTTTCTACTCACCACGAGTGGAAATAATTAAATTGCCAAGCAACTATAAAAAAGGATTTCTGGAATCTTGTAATTTCATTGCTCAAGGTTTCTAGATAAAGATTTAGTCAGCAATTGAGGCTGATTCACGGCTTCTCTTAACCCCCTTAGCACACACAGAAGGCATGAGGACAAGCATGATTAGCTAGTTGACCATATGCAAAAAGAAGAGTTGGAGGCTTCATTCATAAAAGAGAAGCCCAGTTTTCAAGCTTAATATCCTTTAGTTTATATCAACTTGGGTACTGAAGAAGAGCCAAGATCAACAAGATTTAGTAGCCTATTAGTTGAATTCGATAGATATCAGTTGACCGAGCTCATCAAATAGTACAAAGACTGTTTTGCTTGGGAATACCTCGAAATGCTAGGGTTATCTAGGCAACTTGTTGAATATCAATTACATATAAAAGAAGGCTTCAAGCCTCATAAAACAACCAGCTACAAAGTTCAATCCTGAGTTGATGCCAAAGATCAAAGAGGAAATTGAAATGCTTTTGAAAGCTGGATTCATACATACTACTAGATATGTGGAATGGTTATCCAACATAGTTCATGCTATAAAGAATAGTGGCCAAGTCAAGATCTGTATAGATTTAAGAAACTTGAATTTGGCTACCCCTAAAGATAAGTATGTGAAGCCAGTAGCTGATATGCTGGTGGATGCATCTTCCAATCATAGGATTCTTACCTTCATGGATGGATATTCAGGATGCAACCAGATATTTGCAGTTGAAAAAGACATTCACAAGATTGCATTTCGTAGCTCAGGTGCGTTAAGAATTTTTGAATGGCTTGTCATGCCCTTTGGCTTAAAACACGCAAGTGTAACATACCAACGGGCAATGAGTGCTATTTTTCATGACCTAATTGGTCATAGCATGAAGATCTATACAGATGATGTAATTGTAGAGTAGTTGATGATCATCTAGCCAATCTGGAACAGGTCTTCAAAAGAATGAGATTCCACAATTTGAAAATGAATCCAGTTAAATGTGCTTTTGGAGTTTCAACTGGTAATTTTCTTAGCTTTATCATACATTGGCAAGGAATTGAGACCGACAAGAACAAGAAAGAAATGCAGAGCTTAATTGGCAAAATCAACTTTATGAGAAGGTTCATTACTAATTAGGCTTGCAAAATGAAAACTTTTTCACCTTTGCTGAAGTTAAAAGGAGCAGAGAAGTTTATATAGGGAGAAGAATAACAATTAGCATTTAAGAATATCAAGCAGAGCTTAGCCAATCCACCAATCTTAGTACCTCTAATACCATGTAGACTTTTAAAACTCTATATCTCAGCTGTTAAGGAATCCATTAGCTGCCTACTTGCATAGGACGTCAAGGATTAAACAGAAAAAGCTATTTACTATTTGAGTAGACTTTTAAATGATGCTGAATGCAGATACACTCTAATTGAAAAGTTATGTTTTTCCTTATACCATGCTTACATTAAATTCGAAGTGTTATCTTTTGCCTAAAGAGGTATTGGTCATTTGTAAGATAGACATAGTGAAATATTTGCTTAACAGTCCCATTTTACAAGGAAGATTAATGAAATGGGCCATTAACTTATACGTTTTTGCCTTGAAATGCATCTTGCTAAGAGCTATCAAGGGATAGGCTAGCTAATTTTTTAGCTCAACATCTATGAGTTGAGGTACAAGATCCACAAGCTGAGGCACACTGTTATATTCATTTGAAGCTTTGGATCTTGTCATTTGATAGGTCTAGGACTCATAAAGAAGTAGGTGCTGGAGTTGTTATCATTAGTCCTACTGGCAAAATTTGCAAATTAATGTTTTCAGCTAGAACTCAACTATTCCAATAATCAAGCTGAGTATAAAGCTTTGATTCCTAGGTTACGATTGTTGATCTCTATGAAAACTCAATTTGTTCAAATGATGAAAGATTTTCAAATAGTGATTAGACAACCGACTGGGGAGTACAAATGCAATAATCCAAAATTGTTAAGTTATTATGAAATAGCTAACACTTCACTTCAACAGTTTGCCGAGGTAATAATAATGCATATACCGAGGGGAAAATACAGATACTAATAATTTGGCCCAATATGCTTCTGGGTTTAAAACTGATCTTGAAGATGTTGTTTTTCATCTTCTCAACATTGTAGCAATCGCTCAGCAAACAACAACTGATGATTGGAGATCTGAGTTTATCAACTATCTGAAAGATCCATCCAGTCCTGTGGACTTCAAGCTTAAACAGAAACTTTAAGATATATCCTGGTAGATGATGAATTGTTCAAGAGAGGACAAAAAGGTTTATTGCTGATATGCTTAGATAAAGGTGAAGCTTTGAAGGTCATGAGAGAAGTCCATGATAGAATTTGTGGAACATGTAGGGCCTAAAATGCAATGGTTGATTCACAGACATGGTTATTATTAGCCAATCATTACATCTGATTGCTACAAGTATGCTAAAGGGTGTAAAGCATGTTAATTACATGGTCCAATTAGTGCCAGCTGAGTAACTTCATCCTATCATCAAGCCATGGCCTTTCAAACTTTGGGCTATGGATTTGATTGGTAAGATCTATCCCCTTTATCTAAGAAGCATTCTTTTATCATTGTAGCAACAGATTATTTCACTAAGTGGGTGAAAGCTCAGCGATGGTGAATATAACACAAGATGATGTATTCAGATTTTTTTAAAATCAAATTATTCCTCAAATGATAACAGCTGATCAAGGCACATATTTCACTAATAAGGTGGTAGCCTTTGCGCAAGAGTTTTTTTTATTAAAATAGCTCATTCAACACCATATTATGCTCAATCTAATGGGTAAGCAGAGGCTACTAACCGAATCCAAATCAATATGATTAAGAGGTCTTTAGAAGACAATCATAAGTAATGGCAAGAAGTGTATCAGAAGTTCTTTGGGCATACAGAAATGATAAGTGCACGACAACTGGTCTGACTCCATATCGCTAAGATATGGTCAAGATGTTATGTTACCTTTATAGATTATAATTAAGTCTTTAAGGGTAGCAAAGCAAAATAACATAAAGCCTAAGGAGTATTTGCAAAGCTTATTGATGGAGTTAGATTTAGCTTAAGAAGATCGATTAATGGCACTCGATAATATTTGGCTCAACAAAGCTAAGGTGGCCAAAAACTACGATAAGCATGTTAAGGTAAAATGTTTGTAGAAGGTGACTTTTTTTGGAAAACTATTTTACCAATTAGAACTAAAGACCCTAAGTTCAGTAAATGGTCGCCAAAGTGGTAATAATACTTTATTATTAGCCATGTTATTCAAAGTGATGCTTATCAGCTAGCTAACGTGCAATAAGAAGAATTAAGCAAGAGCATTAATGAAAAATATTTAAAATTTTATTACCCTTCCATCTGGGAAGAAATGCTTTAAAAAGTCCTAAAAATAGCAACAAGCCAGATACTTTGCTTAAAGAAGAAAAAGCTGCCTAATGCAGCTGATTAAAATAGGGTTTTTTTATTTTGGTGGTGGAAGGATAATTGCCAAAAAAACGACATCTTCAATAGTTGAAGGATCAGCAGTAGTAGGTGATGCAATATCAGCTTGACTTGGAGGTATGATAGCAAGCTCATAACCAATAACAGTCTCTTCCTTCTTCGCCTGAGCTAACATTTCTTTTTGTTGAACCCATGACTTCTCGGCTTCCACTAAACCAGCTTCTCCAGCACTTAGATTGCTTTCCAAAAAAGTCTTATTTTTGAATCAAATAAGCAATTTCAAAATCCAAAAAAGTGCTTTTATTATATAAGTCAATTCTGACATTAGTGCTGGTTTTAAGCTTAGCTGAGATGGATTTTAGCTGAGGCTGAAGGGAAGCTATTTCAGTTTAAATCTGAGCTAGTTCTTTATTTAGGTCCTCAAACTTCCTTGTGATCCGAGCTTCCTCAAAAAGATTTTCCTGCCTATCCTTTTCGACAGCCTGAGGCTGAGTCTGAAAGGTGCTCTTCCTAGTCTCAAGGTCGGCTAGCTGTGTGAGCTAAGAAGTGCTAGTTTCTTTGCACTCTTCATTGACTTTGTAAAGAAAATCAACATTGTTGAAGAGCAAAGCCATTTGGTTGAAGACCACCTTCATAGCAAGAGACACCAAAGAAGTATCAACCAACATAACCACCTTGGATATTGATAGCTTACGATTCTCGGCTATTTTAGAATCTGAAAGGAAGCCTTACAGAAACTGATTTTCAACAAACTCCAGATGCATGGAGATAAGGAAAGTGTCCCTTATGGTGGGTCTAGAAAAAAAGGTTAGAAACTAGAAGTATAGTTCCATGACTTTATCAGAAATTATAAGGGATGAAGCGAGGAAAAAGCAGTAGGAATTGTTGCTTTTAGGGTGCCAGGAACCTTAGCAAACTCAAGTGCATGAGTCTTAAGTTTTTTTTTTTTTTTTTTTCTGCAGAAACAAAGAAGAAGGATTAGTTGGCCGAATATATTAAGCAATCAAAATGAGATTGTTCAAAAAGTACCTTAGCCAAAGGCTCAGGCTCAGCTAGCGATCTCTTGGAATTTTTTTTTAGAGCAGGGATTAGTAGGGCATGCGAAAATTGTTGAGTAAGCCTTCCAACAAGTAGTGTTTTCAAATCTTTGTTATTCTTTAGCCGATCCATAGCTAAAAAAAGGCTTTTATATAGTAAAAGAAGAAACAGAGGGGCTAAAGCCAAAGCTTTACCCCAGGTAATGGCTACTATGAAGTATGAGAACTCAAAAACAATAGCAACAAAGCTGATGCAGATGAAATATTTATAGACCCAATACAACAAGAAAGTATTGTGCTCGGCATCCGTAATAGGGCCTTTTTCTTTTCGCATTGGCTAAAAGGAAAGCCAAGTATGAAGAATTATTTTTGTTAAAGATAATACCAAGATTGTCACCTTAAAACTCTCCAAACAAAGTAGAAAGTTCTTCTTCGTCAACAAGTAGCTTAGTGATGGCTACAACATCAATATACACTGGGACTCATCATCACAAATGGCAAGATGAAACCATTGATGGAAGTGGACCAGAAGCCAAAGAAATCAAAGAGCAGGTTGATGTCAAGGAAATATCTTGACGAGAAAGGGAAACAATGTCAAAAATTCCCCATTTCTTCTAATCTTCAACGCAAGCAGCCGAGACATAAGAAAGCTAGGTTGTATATGCAGGAAACTTGTGTGGCCATACTCAAAACTCAAAAGGGCACTTGTAGACCAAGTACCAGTCTAAGGTGATGGGCAACTGAAACCCTTTGGGAGAAATGAATCGTTAGAGAATTCAAAAACCCTGGACAGGATCAGTAGTGGATGGCCCTATGATGAAGGAATTGGGTTGAGCAGAATATGGAATTAAGGTTTTTAGGATCACTACTTCAAAGGGTGATAACGGTGAAAAATTGCTAATTGATTTTGATAAACTCGAATCTACTAAATATTGAGGGGTGAATAGGATTTGTTCTACGAATTTGAAGCTGAAAAAGCCATGGAAACAGAAAGCAAAAGACAAAGAATTCAAAAGAGCTTGGAGAATTCAGAAGCGAATAGAGGATGCACAGTAAAAAGGGAATTTTTTAAGCCAGCTAATTATAAAGGAGCCAACATTAAGCACGAAATTTGAATTCAAAATGGAGATACTTGCATCATCCCTTGGAAAAGAGAGAGGTTGTTGAAGGGAATTTATTGGCCGTCTATTTATTAAGGTAGTTGAGAATTCAAATTTGAAAAGAAGATAAGGTATATCGATTTAGGTATTTTGTGCACTCATATCTAAATGATGCAAAGGGCCAAAGTGTTTACACTAAAAACTATGCAAGGTATGAGCCAACTTTATGGGCTGGTCAGCTGAGCGTTAATCAGCTAGTTAATTAGGTCGACTAACTAAGTTTGGGCCTAACTCAAATTATGTCAATTGGGTTAAGACCTATTTAGTAGGTTACTTGGTTAGTAAAATCAAGCCCTATCTAGTGTTGTTATTCAAAAATAAGAAAGGATAATGGCTTAGTTTTAAATCCCTTTAAAATAAGGATGTTCGCTTAAGATTTTAAATAGAAAGTAGAGCTGTTGGAAATGGTTCAAAGGAGGTGATAAAATAAGACCTATTCAAATTGGTTTAGAATTGGTCTTTCAACAGGCTTAGATACTTATTAGGTTTATGGATTCATTGAAGCAAAATTGGGTCAATCAACTGATTGAAGCTATTGGATCTGCCGAGTTGGACTAAGTTAAAGGTAGTTTGGTGCACCTAGACCGCTTTCAATAACAAATCCTATTTTTAAGGGATAACGAAGATATGGGGGGGGTCAGAAGATCATGATTTGAATTAGCTAAGAAAGAAATCAGTTGCTAAAATTTTATACACATCAGTTAACAGGGCTGTAAACTCACTTTGGTTGTTAGCCATGATCCGATATTAGTAGATGCTTGGTCAGAAAGTTAAGGAAGAACGTGGCAAATAGGCTT
Organism: Quillaja saponaria; assembly: GCA_029379385.1. NCBI lineage: Eukaryota > Viridiplantae > Streptophyta > Magnoliopsida > Fabales > Quillajaceae > Quillaja > Quillaja saponaria. The sequence goes on from CM055606.1 coordinate 10,145,098, forward strand.
AGTGGGTTAACGACTAGTTTTTCTTGTATAAATAGGTCAACAGTCATCAATGTAAACACACAACACTTCAACGTCAAACACAAACTTACCAATTCAATCCCTATTTTATATTCAGTCTTTATTGCTTTATTTATAGCATTTCTTTACATGCTTTATTTATTGTTTCCCTTTACAAATTCATGCCCAATAGTTACATTTCAATTGAACCAAATCACTAAGAGCTTTCTTTAGTATCCTAGGAACCCATTGTCTAACAAACAAAGTCCTTTTTTTTTTAGCCAAATCGGTTGAACGTGAGAATTCAAAGTTGCGAAGTTAGCCGATTCACCTCTACTAATCTCCAAAGAAAAATATTTTACAAACAATTAAACATGCTTTTCACTTAGATAAATTGATAGAAAGCCGTTACTACTTCATCTCAAATGTTGATTATCTTACCAACTTTAAGTTTTTTTCCTCTCAACTTGTCCTTTGTTCATTGAACAACAATTAATCTTCTTATACTTTTAGTTGATCAATGCTAGTTTTAATTAAAAATTTAAGAGTAGTATGGGAAAAGTACTTAAACTAAAATGAATTTTATTTTAAATAAGAGAATTTGATTGAATTCCATAAGTGTAGTTTTTATTCCAAATAAGAGAATTCATTTTAAATTAATTGAATTATAGAATTCATTTCCAATGAAATGAAACTTATTTTTTATTTTGTTACACACACACTATATAGTTTGCCTTATAATTCACTTTAGTCCCTACAGTTTCAAAAGTTAAAATGCGATCCTCATATTTACAAAAACCCAACAATATCATACCTGTAGTTAAGTGTCATCCATTTGAATTAGAGGGAAGCTGACATGGACTAAGAGATGACATGTGGCATCCAACGTTGAAAAACGGTCCAATAATTTTTTAAATCTCAGACCTCATGAGCCATGCACGTGACCCATTCCCTCATTTCCCTTTCTCTTTCTCCATGGCCAATTTCCATAGATGCATCAACATTATTAGGAATTCAAGTCCTTGCTATCAATTAAAAAATTAAGGAAAATGGTGAAATTTGATGATGATTCTTCATCTACATTTTCATAAGCTAGCAACACAAAACATAGAAAGATGCCTCGACTTTGTCACTGTAGAGATCCTGCAATTATGACAACAACATGGGATCATAATGCTAGTATGAGCCATTGGGTCCAAATTTATAGGTATGTTTTAGTTTGAAAATTGTACTTTTTGGATTGTATAACTATGCATCCTAGCTCACAACTATGTATTTTTATTGCTTTTTGGTTTTCTAAAGGAGGAGTTTCCTTGCAACTACTATGAATGGATTGATGAAGAGCTAACCAAGCATGGAAGGTTTTGGTTTTGCATCAAAGGAAATGGATTTCTCAATTGGAAGGAATAATGGTTATGATTCAAGCAGAATAAGACTGGTAGAAGAAAATTACTTTCCTGTCAATTTTCTTAGGTTGTGTTGCCTGGTTTCAAAGCCTGCTGTTGAGTTCTTGATAATGTGATTGTTAGGTTTTAATTGTGAGTTGGTGTTTGTTTTGTATGTTTTCTATGTTTTCTATGTAAGCTTATGTATTATACTACCACTGTGATTATGTATAATGTATTTATGCATTTGAAGTTTGAATGTGTATTTAGGTGCCAAATTCATGGCTTAATTCAACATTGCCCGTAACTCCACGTGTCTGGCTTGATACCACTTGCTAACTCTCAAACAATGTAGTAGCAATCATGCATGTCCTTTTGTTATGTCCATATGCATTATCCCTTGAACTTATTAGACTTGTATTTGCTCTTTTCCATCTAATCCTTTTTGTTTCTTCCAATGCCTAATCAAGTGCCTTACTCCTCTTCTTTTTTGGCCCGCCTAGTACTTTCAGCTGTTGAGGTGGTCTGATTGGGCCCCCAGTACCCTTTGGCCACATGATCTCACCATTGATGGGCTCAATAATGGGCTCACAGCACATTGCATATGCCTCTCTTATACAATAGCTACTACCATATGCTTTAGATCCTCACCTTTGAATACATGTAACTAATTGCATGTCTACAAGGCAAACTAGTCAATTCCCAAAACTTGCAAGACACAACCAATGCATTAAAATTCTGATTTGCAAAACATAAGAAAAGGCAATCATTTAGTAAGCTTACATGCAACTACATGATTTGTTGTCCAAATCAACTGAAAACTTCTCAGACTACCATGAAGTTTCAAACTTGCCATCACCAGCCCAATTTGGTGACCACGTTCCATAGTTACCAATTTCTTTATCAAGCCTTCTTTTCACCTTAGGCATTATATCATTATTGACAAACTTGGACCTAATGCATTTAGACTTGATTTATCTTCTCATTTCAATATTAGTCATGTTTTCAATGTGAAAGATCTAACCCTTTATCTAGGCAACCTTGAACCTTGTATGTTGTCTTCTAGTGTTCCTATAGGTTCAATTGTCCCCAAGTTCTTCTGCTCTCATCCTATCATTACGAGATTGAGGTCGTGTTAGCAGATGCGGTTGAGGACAAGTTTTAGCGTTTCTTGGTTCGATGGAAGAATCGCCCTGCTTTTAATGATGCTTGGATTTCTGAAGATGTGTTCCACCAGTTAGACCTTATCTTTTTTATCATTATTTGCTACCGAACTATACGGAATTGAGTTCTTTGTTACATGAGGAGAATCATGCGGACCCACTAGTCAAAGGCTCTAGGAGTATGAAGCAAAAGAAGGATTTTATTTATTATTAGTTTTGTTTTATTTAGCTGATATTAGGACTATTTTATATTAGTATTGACGTAGGACGTGTATGATTGTTTGAGGATTTAAGGATCAGAATGAAAAATTCTATTCTATAACCACTCCTTAAGGAAAACTAAAGATATCTCAATGTTCAATTCATCAAAAGATCAATGAAAGAGTACATAATAGGCCTAATAGGCCTGTATATAGGCAAATCCTAAACCCTAAGTCTAATATAACTAGAATTATAACCATAAATGAAATCTTAATTATAATCACAATCCTATTTATTCAAATCCTAAATAATACATATTGTTTTTCACATAAATCCTAACTTATAGATATACCTGTTGTGTGTTGATGTAGGGTTTTTATATAAACCCTCCAAGTATATTGTGGAGACACACATTTTTTTATTTATTTTGAGACTTAGTATTTCAATCTATTTTCTCTCTCTCTCTCTCCCTTCCTTCCCATTCTCATAGTTTTTTCCAAAATTATTTATCGTGCTACGTCAAAAATTAAATAAATTTAGAAAGGAAGGGCAGTTTTGATAAAGAAATAATGCCATTAATTAGGCTGTGCCAATAAGTACCGATGACTTACGTAAGAAAATATAAAGACTAGGATTACCAATTGTCTTAATGAATTTGCGCTAATTCTCTCAATCTCTCAAATTTATTATCAAATCTTAGCCTTCACAATGTCTCAATTACTTACACAACAATTATAGGAATGGATTTAATTGTAAAAAAATTCAAAGATATGTGAACTTTGAGATTTTGTTTCTTAATCAATCACATATTCACGTTCATAAAATTAACAATTGTGCATTACTAAATCAAAATATATAATTAAGGAGATCCTATTCATTATTTTAATTTCCAGCTAACGAGTTAGCAAATTTGTATAAATTGGGCAATATTGTGATATCATCCAAGACCATTATTGACCAACAATTTGGTAATGGCAATTACAGGAATCAATATTAGTTTTGTGGGTATTTTTAGCCAGCATTATAGTGTTGATGGAAGGCAAATTTTATCAAAAGAACAAGATTTGGAGCTAGAGACACAACTCAAACTTATCAATAAGCCTGTTGTTAAGAGCATTCACATACGATTTTTTTTTTTCCTATTAATAAATTGCATATTATAGAACCAAAAAAAAATTATGTTAATCACCACTTATATATTCATCGGTTCGTAGATTTTTTCTTACACTTTGATTTGTAATTTTGTAGACGGAGTTTGGACATATTGTTGATATACACACAGTTAGCTTTCGATCCAGGTACTTACGCTATTTATTAGAGATCTTGACAATCTTTCACCTTCTCTTTTTTTTTTTTCACTTTTTTTTAAGTGGATTTCTTAAATTGATCTATTGAATATATACATGCTTTTCATAATGTAATTCATCATTTGAAGATGGAAATTAAACAATGTTTTTCCAAAGCTAACAAATGAATTTTCTTTCCTAATTTTATTTTCGTTTTGTAGAGAAAAACTAGTTTTCAACAAAGAAAATCAACAAAACTACATGCTTCGCTATCAAACATTGTTCCTGTTCGTCGAACAATGAAAGACTTGTGCCATTAAACATTGTTCCTGTTCGTCAAGGATCTCATTCGTACTAATTCATTCTCAAATAGCTTTTATAACCCTGGTAGTCATGTAAGTCTTATTTCTGAACCACAATTTTCCATACTCCTTAAAAATACATGACTAGGAACATATTATTGCTAGATTCTCTTAAACATATATTTGAGTTTTTTTTTGTGCATTTTGCAGTACGCTGTATTGTACACGAAGAAACTTCCATACACTAGCTCTTATGGAGTTAAAGCCTGTATTAATGTCGATAATCCACATGTTGGGAAGGGCCAAATTAGTGGTGCTTATACATGGGTCCAAAATTATCCCGGTCAGATTTTAGACACTATTTTAACTGGATGGATGGTATTTTTTCAATATAAATTTTTTATTTTGTTTTCTTGTACTTAAAATTGTGATCAGTTTAACTTCCATTTTCTTGATCCTCATATTCCTATATTTTTGTATTTATGAGAAAATAATCGATATATTATAACTCATTCTTTTGTCTAAAATATGTTAGGCATATCCAAATCTTTATGGTGATGACCACTCTTATTTCTTCACATTTTGCACATTAAGTGGAGAATGTTATTTTGTAGAATGTTGCAATGCATACAAAAATTAAATTAATTATTTTGAATATTTTTTTATATTAATAATGTAAATATTAATATCTAAAATTTCAGGCATATAATTTCCAAAAACAAGATGCTACAATGTCATTTGTTTAGATTTTGTACAGACGGACAAAAACCTTTATCCTAGGAATACCAATAAATAAAGCATCAGTGTATGGGGGTGATCAATTTGAGATAGCAGTTTCTACTTTACATGTGAGATATATTTATACTAATTACTAACAATTAACACTTATAAATGCATAGATGTTAAAAAATGTTAAATTACACTTTTAGCCTTTATAATTTGATCGAGAATTCAGTTTCGTCTCTATATATATTTTCAAAAAGTTTAAATGTCATTTTTAAAGTTTCGAAAACCACGCAATATGGTTCTTGCTATTACTTTTTTGTCAAATTTAACATAGCAGGAAGTGACGTAAAAGGCATCATGTCACGTGAATAAGCCACGTAAGATACTATTTATCACGTCATCTGCATTAAGTTAGATCTGACGACAAAGACCACATTGTGTGGGTTTTTGAAACTATAAGAATGCCACTTTATTTTTGAAGTTGAGAGAAGAAACTAAATTCTCAGTCAAATGATAAGAACTAAAAATGTAATTAAGCTAAACAAAAAAAGTATTGTTTTTACATTTTTAGTGAAATTACTTGTTTCTTACGTATAATTATTTTAATTTATATGGAAATGACAAGATGTAGAAGCAAAAAATTGGTGGTTACTAGTTGGTGAGACCAACAGTTCTATTGGGTATTTTCCAGTTGCTTTGTTTTCTAACTTGACAAGTGCAAATCAAGTTGGATGGGGAGGGAGAACCATTAGTCCGGTTAACAGTCTGAATCCACCAATGGATCGGATTATCTCCCTGATGGAGATTATAGTCATTCTTGTTCCTTTAGACAAATAATGTATGACAATGCATCAAGAACATTTGAAAACCCAGATGAACCAAACACTACATAAGTTTATGCCAACAATACAGGTTGCTACAACCTAAAATATTATGGAAACAAAAAATTAGACATGGGTTGCACTTTCCTTTTTGGTGGCCCTGGTGGAGATTGTGGTAATTGATGTATTCTAATTATTTAGTTCGAAATAAATTAATAAAGTGTAAAACAATTTTATAAATATTAATTTCTGATTTTAACACAAATTATATAGTAGTATAGATAGTTGTTGATATCAGTTCTAAACTCATTTGAATAAAAAAATATAAACAAATATGTAATAATTCTCGAACACATTGTTCTTCTCATCTGGATGAATACTTCTTCTTATTACTTTGAAATATTTAGACAAATTTAGAGATTATGCAATAAGAATTAATACTATCTTCAGTATTTCTCAAACATGATCACACTAAGTGTACAAATCTAGTTGTTTGAATAAGCAGTCTTCTCATAATTTAGCTTATTTACTGTTTTGCTACTTGAAAATTATACGATTTTCAATTTTAGTCCTGCAGGAATTATTTTTTTAATCAGATCCTTTATAATTTAATTTTTCTATTTTGATCCTCTAAGATTTAATTGCTTTAAAATTGGTTTCTTAATCAACTCAAAACTATTAAATTTAGGTGAAACACAATATAGTTAGTTAATATGGTTAAGAATGACTACATAGAATTATATGATTTATAAAAATAAAAAATAGAAGTTTTTTTTTGGTGTAATGGTTAATATTAAAAATAATAATTTATATAATGATTGGGTCAATATTCATGTGATTTTTATTTTTATGCGTTAATATTTATTTATTCATCATTTTCTTAAAAACATGAAGTAAATTTTGTTAGATTCTATCTCAATTTAATAATTTCAACTTGATTAAGAATATAATTTTAAAAAATCATATCATGAAGGAATTAAATAGAAAAAAATTAAATTTTGGAGAACTTGATTAGAAAAAATAATTTTTTAAGAACCAAAATAGTACATAATTATGTCCTTAATTCATTTAATAAAATCAAATTCAAAATATTTACTCTGTAGTAAGAATTCATACTATCTTGGGTTGTTCTTTCTTCGATTGCATATTTATATTTTTAAATAAGTAATACACATTACTTGTTTGATTATTGTCTTGAAAGAAAAACATTGTTTTTGTTTCTCTAAATATGTTAACAAGGAGTAAAACTAATTTTATATTTACTAATTTCTTTGAATTTTTTTCTTTCTTTTGTTATTTAATAAATATAGAGCTGATATCAAAATTTCCATAGAACTATTCAAGTTATTAATTTGAAAATGTTATAATTTATATATAGTTACTGTTTGAAAATAATTACAACACTAATTTAATTATTTTAGCTATTACTGCTAGTGTGTTAATTAAGATGGAAACAAAAATAATAATTTAAGGTTGAAAAAAAAAAATGCTCGTGTTGGGTATAATTTATGTAAGACATTCAATCCCCCAAACTACAACTATTTCCTCTTTTCATTTTTTTACCAAACATAGTTTAAATATATGAATAACTTAACTAGTTAACTATTAGTTTCATCTCTCAAATTGTACTTTTATGCTCTCTTAATGTTTTTTATATGATTTTTTTTTTTAATTAAGATGGAAAAAATTACTTGTTAGCATATTTAAACAATTCATATAGATAAGCTATAAATTAAATATATATCTTCATTCATCATTGTCCAAATACCATAATCTCACTGCAGAGTTAGAAAACTCATCTCACATGACACTCACACATGAGATCTTTTAACCTTAACCTATGTCTGAAAAATACTAGATGCACTATATTTGATGGCAACACGAGATTTATAGACTAGGCTAGAGATCCTTGTACAGTCTCACTTAAAATGTTCATTCCATCAAGGAAACAGTTTCCTGAATGGAATAAAACTGTTATCCTTATTTAGATATATTTGTATATGGTCTTAACCATTATTTTAATTATTTATATTTATCACTTTGACTATTATCCTTATAGTAATTATCTATATGATTATTGAACACATGGGTCACACTTTAAGTCTTCTAAAAGACATGTCTTACATTTTCTCACTTAGCCCTCGTGAAAAAATCATGTTACCGAATAGGTGATAAAAGCAATAACCTTATATTTTGACCATATAAATTCTCTAGATTTGGAAAACTCACACTCAAATTAAAAAGATTCAATACATGAATTGTGACGGTCATATTCTATAAATTCGAATACTCCATTCCATACGTCACATGCTTAATTCTTTTTAATTGAGCACTTTATGAGTAAATAATTTATAAATAGACTCTCAATGAGACCATTCAGGGTCTTATTTTATTTTTACCATATTATTTATGTTTACAAGAATTATAATGTCAAACTTTATTCTAAGAATACTATATAAGGTCTCTTTCAAAGAAACAAGATCAATATTTAATTGAATTAATAAAACATGTATGAATCACATGATCATGTACTTTAAGTTGCCGGCAATCCTTTAGTCATTGGATCTTTAATTATTAGTTCACTTACGGATATTCTACATATCCACTTTACGCTTCTTAATATGATCTCTAACAATAAGATACTTTACATTGATGTGCTTGTCGTCATATAAACTTTATTATTTTTAGAAAATATCATATTGCAGCTAAGTTGTCATAATGAATTTTTGTTGGTCTTGTTTTAGAGTTGGCAACTAGAAAGTCTATAACTTGGCTTAATAGCATTTAATGAATTATATTTTAATGGTAGATTAAGCAATTAGTATTTGGTTATCACTTCTCCAAGATACAACTATTCTATCAAAGGAAGACTTATTATGAGGTTTTCTTAAATCTACATATTTATTAATTCAAACTTAAATACTTAATCATTTTAAGTGATTAGAGTGTCTATAGAATCCATATTCCTTGATTACTTGCATTTGAATACATAACTCTCTTAGTGGCTTTCCAATAATTACGGCCATGATATTTTTACTATCTGCCAAATATCCCTACTGCATACCCTATATATCAGGTCTTGTATGAACTTGTACATACATATATAAGGATGTAAACTACAATTTCATAGAAAATTTATCTTATCTCCTCTCTTTTGAACATAAGTTATGTGACATTATCTTAAACTGAGTTCATCCCAATTTACAATGGGTGCTACTGCCATGTGGGTGTACATTACTGCATTAGAAATCTTTCAAATACCTTTTTAATGTAGGCTTTCAAAGATAAATCAAATAATCTTATAGATTTATCTCTACAAATCTTTATGTGTATAACATAAGAGATTTCACCCAGATTCTTCATTTCAAAGGTTTGTGAAAGAAAATCTTTTTATCTTATGTAGTAATCTTTAGTATTAAGAACATAATTTTACTCCCACTAGCCTTAAAATAATACATAATTATTAACTACATTTTTAAGTAAAACTATAAAAGATAATAGTAATGAAAATTTGTATACCATTCACAGGAGATTTCCTTTATTCCATATATAAACTTTTTTAACTTGCAAACCAAATGATTATCTTTGTTTAACCCTTTAACCTTAGTAACATATACCTGTTCTTTAAATTTCCATTTAAAAACGTCATTCTTTACATCTACTTGATGTAACTCTAAGTCAAAATGAACTACTAAAGCCATGACTATTTTAAATGGATCATTATAAAACCATAAAGAAGGTACCATGGTAATATGCATTCCTTTTGAGGAAATCATTTCTTGACAAGTATAGCCATGGTATCCTTTTGAAATTATCATAAGCATTTATTTGCTCTTATAGATTCATCTGAAACCAATGGTTCTAGAACCTTCTGCTAATTCAACAATTTGTCAAACTTGACTTTTTGGTTATGTATTATATCTCGTCTTTCATGGAATCATGTCATATAGTGAAACTTTCTTTATGCATGACTTGTGAAAACGAAGAATCACTATAAGAAATTATCACATCTGTGTCTGCCATAAAGAAGACTCAGAAAATGCAAGACTCATATTTTACCTATCTGCATCTACATATTGATTATCTGTATCTGTAAAAACGCAAACCCAGATAGTTTCACAAAAAACAAAAAAAAAAATTCTAGAAGTTGATATTTATAACGCAAATGCATAAAAGGATGAATTTTGGCACCATATTCCGCAATCATATCTACATCTGTTGTTTTCCATCAATGTCTGTCATTTCCTATCAATGTCTAGTCGTTCTATATGCACTTATCTTGAATTGGCACCATTTTCAGCCAAATTTATCTTAAGTCTGCATAATATGATTTTTAAAATATTTTCTTATTTGCGTCTGCCAATTGATATACTTGCATTTGCAGTGGCAAATACAGAAACTCATCCCAATTTAAATTTTAGATCTCAATCTCCTTCTCTCCTTCCTTTTCTTTCCTACATTACTAACCAATTGGAGCTCTCTCGTAGTACCTACTATTCGACTGTGCCTTCCTAATTTTTAAAATATTTTCTTATTTGCGTCTGCCACTTGATATACTTGCATTTGAAGTGGTAGATACAGAAACTCGGCCCAGTTTAAATTTTAGATCTCAATCTCCTTCTCTCCTTCCTTTTCCTTCCTCCATTACTAACCAGTTGGAGCTCTCTCGTCGTACCAGCTGTTCGACTGAGCCTCCCTGCAGTCTGACCAGATCTCGCCCCCTTGGGATCAATCCTTGCCCCTTTCTAGTCAGCTCTCACTGCCATCAAATTTAGGCAGAGCCACCACCTACAGGTATTGTATATATTTTTATGTATTGTTAGCTAGATCTCAAACTTTCTTATTTCAATAGAACACAATAGTTACTCACACAACAACAAATTCATGTATAGTTAGTTATGTATAGATTAGCATGAGAGATGGGGGTGGTGGTATTGTATTGGTATGATTTAGGTAGGGGATGAAGTAATGGTATTGAAGAGGAGCCTAGTACTAAGGCTTGGAAAACTAAGCAAAACATAATTAGAGCCTTGTCCATACTCCTATTAGTTCGAATTCATAATTTCTCAAGTGAGAATCTTTTTCTTAAATAAATCTTAATGAGTTTGACTCCAATAAATGATTCGAATGCTTTAAAATCTTGAAAATAATTTAATTCACTCCTTAAATCATGAAAATATTAGTTTAAATCCAATAAATGATTCAAATGCCTAGATAGGTAAAGTACAAATCATAATAATTTTTAATAATAAATCCTAATGAGTTTAATTCCAATAAAAGATTCAAATGCCTTAAAACATTGAAAATATTTTATCCATGCCTTAAAACCTTGAAAATACTAGTTGAAGTCCAATAAAAGATCCAAATGCCTAGATAGACGAAGTACAAATCATAACAACTTCTAATAATAGATCAACTATGTAATAAAATATTTAAAATATATATAATGGAAAAACTTATGTAATAAAATATTTAAAATATATATATTCTAACTATTATAACAAAATTTGAACATAAAATAAAGAAAGGAAAACTCCAATAAAATAATAAATTTCTAAATTTTAAAACAATACCTTCTAAACCATAGCCACACACAATACAAATAACACCAAGATAAAACCTAAATCCCAATATATAGAAATTAGAGAAAAAGAAATGTAAATAACATACACATATTGGCCGATTGAAACTATAGGTGCATGAGTGGTAAAATACTCATTTAACATCCCAGCTAACTGAATTTTGAAAAAATTATTTTTAGCAATTTATATAGGTAATTAATTCTTGTTCTTCCCTTTTTAATAGTTTTTACCGTCAATTATTACAATGGTCTACATTAATAAGAAGGTTATTGCATATTACAATGCATTCACAAGAAGGCTTATCGTCTATTTTAATTGTATTGCATATTCTTATTATTCCCTTTGGGTATTCAGGAATTTGAATTTTTTTTATTAGGAGACTTGGAGGACAATCACGAATCCAGTAACCTACACAACCACAATTGTAGCATTTACTTAATTACATTATCTGCAATAGTCTTAAAGATAATGCAAGTGAGTAATGTTATAAATGTGGTCGTAAATCACAGAATTCATCATTGCCCCTCCACATCTTCTAATAAATAAAAAAATGAAATTCATGAGTACCAAGTGGTTCATTGCACTTGCAGGTTATAATAGAAGGATCATACAGGAAATCAAAAGCCAAGGGAATGGTTCCAGGGATGGTTCTATATATAGTTACCACATTGACAAAGTAATCCTTCAATTTCCCTTCTTCTATTTAAGTTCGTAACTTTGTGTACTAATATATGTTTGTTTATTATCTCAATTCATAATGTCTATATATGTTATTGATTCATGTATTGCATATCATATTCTCTTATAAACTTGTTTGACAATCATTTTAAATGAACAAATATATGTTCATTTTACATGAAGAACGTATATTAATTTTATTCAAAACAATTCTTGAATTGTCTAAGTTAAGTGGACAGTTTAGGAAATCAAAACTTCATTTGTTATGATGATATGCTTAACTTTTTGTCTATTTGGTTGAAATTTTGACTATATTTCTCTATGTTCTCCTCATACATACATATACATATCAATATTGGCTTGTCTATGTCATATACTTAAATGACTATAGCGAAATACTGCCCGGAATTTCACTAAGTGAGGACAAAAAGATAGATCATATCATTGGGATAAGAATGTAGTTTTCCTGAATGGGATAGGACCAACCCTTAGGATGGCATTAAAGGTGATAAAAAGTATATACTAATAATTAGTTCCTTCATTTTAATTAAGACAATCTATCTATTGTGTAGTTGTTGCACTGAAATAATAGAGTTAAAGTGTTCTTTGACTAACGCAGAGAAAATCTATGTTGATAGAAGTTGAATATACAATCGTGTGGTGGATCATATAGTGTCAAATGAATTTAGGGAAAGGGTTAAACAATTTCTCGACTTTTCCTTTGTCAGTATGGGTTATACATTTAACGAAAAAAATTCATTGTCCCAAAATCTATGATTATAGTAAATTTCTTATTAGAGAAGAAGTAACCCTTCACCTCTATAAGAAAGGTTTTGTTGCTGCTAATAGAAAATGGAGTCTACATAATGAGGGTCGACGTGGTAATATTAGGACTGTGGAGTCTTCGGAAGGTGGACCATCCAATATTGTTGAAGATAAAATCTTATCTGATACGAACCGGATGACATAAATGATATTGGACTCAGTATGCCAAAATTACAATTCGGACCTGCAGAATCCCAATCTAGAAGCTGCAAAGTTTTGTCAGATGTTAGCAATTGCAAATGATCTGGTATAGGTAGGTGTGAACAAACCATTCTTTCAGTAATGACTCAACTGTTGAACTACAAGTCAAAATTCGGTGTTCTCCTTAATGATGAGAAGTTACCTAGATCTTTTTACGAGTCTAGGAAGTTGGTAAAGGAGTTAGGACTTGGATATGATAAGATTGATGTTTTTTCTGAATCAATGCTAGTTGTATTACGATGAGAATGAGATTATGACTACTTGTGATGTTTGTAAAAAGCCATGTTTCAAGCAAAGGGTAAAAGGAACATACCTCATAAGGTATTGTAACATTTTTCGATCATGAAGAGGTTACAGAGGCTTTATATGTCTGAGGTCACTATAAAAAACATGAGATGGCACAAGAATGTAAATAGGAAAAACCAGATGTGATGATAAGTTTTGTCCAATAGGGAGGCGTGGAAACAATTTGATGAAGCTAAGTCCATTCATCATGGTCACAAGAAATAAGAATTGTCAGACTTAGGCTCTCAACAAATGGATTCACTCCATTTGGTATTCAGGATCTCAAAATTCATGTTGGACAGTGTTTGTCACTCTTTATAACCTTCCACTAGGTATAAACATGAAGCAGCTTAACATTTTTGCTTGACTTTGCTAATTTCCTGGTCCGCTTTATCCTGGCAAGAATTTTGATGTCTATCTCAAGCATTTAATAGATGAGTTGAAAAACTTTGGAGGGATGATGCCTTGACTTTTGATAAGTCTTTAGTAACTTTATTATGAGAGATGCTCTTCTATGGACGATTCATGATTTTCCTACTTATGATATGTCTTATAGGTAGAGTACCCATGGTAGACTGTCATGTCCTATATGTATTGAACGAATAAAATCATTCACACTAAAGAACAATAGAAAATAATGTTGGTCTGGTTTCTATTGTCAATTCTTGCTTGAGAATCATCCATTTCAAAAGCAAAGAAACAATTTTCGAAAAAACTCACCACCTCCCAAATTGTCAAATGATGAGGATTTTGCCAGGATTAAATCATCTAATGTTTCAAAGTAAAAAAAGTATCATAATTGAGTGAAAACGAGTAAATTTTGGGGGTTGCATATTAGTTTACCAACATACTTCACCATAACTTAGACTTCATGCATATTGAGAAGAATGTGTTTGAAAATTTTTGTAATATTTCATGAACTTTAAAGATAAAAACAATGACAATCCATGAGCCTGTCAAAATTTGAAAGAGATATTTCATCAACTAGAATTGGAGTTTACATGAGGTTAAAGGAAAATTCTTTAAGTTTAAAGCAATCTACGCTCTGAGCAAAGATGATAAGAGGTTGGTTTGTGAATAGAACAAGAAAGATGTCAAGTTCCATGATGGTTATGCTTCTAACTTGTCTCGTTTTGTAAACATGAAAGAATGCAAAGTTTATGGTATGAAGAGCCATGACTGTCATGTGTTCATGCTGAGATTATTGTCAATTTCATTCCAACACTTGATTTTGAAGTCAATTTAGCATACTATTATAGAACTTAGTAATTTCTTTCAGGATATTTATGCAGCTGAGCTGAGTGTTCCATATATGGAGCAACTTTAATAAAATATACATATGACTCTTTATAAGTTAGAAATTAAGTTAATACCTAGTTTTTGGGATCCAATAGAACATTTTCCAATTCATTTGGCTTATAAGGTAAAATATAGTGGCTGCAGTGCAATATTAGCTGGATGTACTTTTGAAAGTTAAATGGTAACTTTCAAATTTCTTGAATTGGTTATTCATTTTTATTACAATTGGATGTATTGTATATTAAATCATATATAACATTTCTTAATAGGATGATGCATAATTTGAAAAATAAAATAAAAAAAGTCCACAAAAACATGTGTTAAGGGCTCAATTGTAGAGACTTATATACTCGAAGAGACATCAAATTTTTATAGCTTTTACTTTGCAAGCAATGTGCATACAAAGATGCAAGAAATAGGTCGAAATGACTATGATGATATTGATTAACAAGTTGAACATCTATATTTTCTTATCCTGGTAAAACTATTAGACATGCTCGGTCTAAAGTGCTAGAAGACTACGAACATAACACAATGATGATTTATGTCATTCTCAACTTTGAAGAGATTGGACCTTTTATGAAGTAAGTTTCAAAAACTCTTCTTGTCCTTGAAACTTTTTACATGCAACTTATCTTGTTCTACATTTGTTTATAGTCAATACGATTCAATAATTAGAGTTGGTGAACCTAATATCACTGGTCAACAACTCGAGAGACTCCTGTGAAAGGGACTTTCCACAATGTGTATGCCAACTAGTAAGAATTTTCGTCAATTATAATTAAACTTCCATTTTATTAATGACATTTTTATTCTTACATATTTCATAATTACGTAGGTATTAAGTAATCTAAGTAGTTGATGGGTATATATGCGATATAGCTATGGGTCCAAGTCAATGTGGCTATTCTTACAATAGATTATAATTTGTTATAGATTTCATACAGAATATCCTACAAAAAAAATATATATAAATAATACAATGAATACTAGGTTCTGTGTGAAGGCAAGCTGTTATAATGCATGTGATTACAATTTTTACGTTATGTTGACCGATGTTATTAAATTGGGGTTTGGGGGTCCCAACAACAAAGTTGTCTTGTTCAATGTCGATGGTATGATTCTTCTGATAATGGATTTAAAGTTGACCCCTAATATGGTTTGATTAAGATAAAATCAAAAGTCTAAACTTGACTCAGATGAGCCATTTGTGTTCCATTATCAAGCGGCACATGTTATGCAAAATATCCATCTAAGAAAAGAGAAAGGCTTGATTAGTGGGTAACAAGTAGAGTGAAACCAAGAAACTTTGTTAATTTACCATGCATTCGAACTTTTTTCAAGTTTAAGAAACCCAATTTCCAACTTCGATTACTCTTGAAAATGATGACAATCCCTTCACAAAAGAAATGTGATAGAAGAAGTTAATCCAAATGAGTTTCTTCAATCAAAGAGCAAAAAATGTGCAAGGGTAATTGTTAATGACAATATTATCGATGATGATAAAATCGTCTCAATTCAAGAAGAAGACGATGATGAAGAGGAAGAGTTCATTGATGCCAATGATGATAAAATTGTCCATATATAGTTCATATATTATGACAATGTTAACTACTAGTTCTCTTATGCATTTTATAAATAACTACTATAATCATATAACTTGTTATTTCAGGTATATAGTTTATGCAATCATTCTTAACGGTACGTATTCTTTTAATTTCATTTTCATGATGAGATTCTTAAATAGTATTTTATGCTTAGGTTATAGTTTAAATCCAAAAACCTTTGAAAAATGGGGTTCGGGGAGTAAAACGACCACGTATAAGTTTGTTTCAGATTCAAATAGTATCTACACAACCATGAGGATGAATAAGACCTAAAGGAAAAAACCGAACATCTATTTAGATCAACAATTAAGATATTAGGCCAAAGTTATAATTTAAAGGCAAAAGCTTTGTAACTTTGGCTGAGAGTCCTGACACAACTGTGAGAATGAATAAGACCTGTAAGAAGAAACAAAAATCCATTTAGAACAACAGTTAGAATATTAGGCCAAAATTCCAGTTTCAAGTTAAAAGCTTTGTAAGTTTTGGGTTCAAGGGGCAAAACTATCAAGTAGATGTCCGTACAGGATTCTAAAAGTATCGACATGACCATGGGGATGAAAAAGACCTGTAGGAAAAAATAGAATATAATTTGGATCAACGGTTAGAATATTAAGTCAATGTTATAATTTCAAGGCAAAAGCTTTGTAACTTTGGGTTTATGGGACAAAACAGACAAATACAAGTCCATTTCAGATTCTGAGAGTATCAGCACGACTATGGAGAAGACTAAGACCTGTTGGAAGAAATGGAAATTCATTTGGATCAAGGGTTAGGATATTAGGCCAAAGTTGTAGTTTCAAGGCAAAAGCTTTGTAAGTTTTCGTTCAGGGGTAAAACGGTTAAGAAGACATCCGTTCTGGGTTCCAAAAGTACTAACATATCATAGCCCTCATAACCTAATAAGGTAAAATCGAGTTTTAAATATAATGTGCAAATTCTAGTTATAAAAATAAATAAATTAAATAAGTAACAGTGTAATTGAATATGTTATAATTCGACATTAAAATATGAACTTGAATAATTTGGAGTAACTCATGATCGTAAAAATAAATGCAAGTATTTAAAGTAAATAAATTTTATAAGTGTGTGCAATTAAACTAAAACTTGATTGATTTAGAATTTGACTTGATGTGGTATAAATTTTATTGAGCTGTGTAACATGTGTAAATGATAAAGAAAACAAATATAATATAATATAAATGTGGATATAACTAGGAGACAATTGCACACAAATTTTAAAGACTTTGACCTTGAATTTAACTTTATCATTTCTCCATTTTCCTTCTACCTTGACCAACTTACTTTCTTGTATCCTTGCAACATGGTGAAACTTCTCTTCTGGCAACAATGTTTTCATCCTCTCTTGCAGTCATGGATGGTATTATTTATTTTTTTTCCTCCCTTTTTCTTTCTATTAAATAGCCAGTTGTAGGGAAGAAATCTTGTTCTTTTGGCTTGACTTTGGCAACCCTGTCTAGGTCTTCAGTTCCTTCCTGTTTTTCTAACTTCGTATGTGTATTTATTAAAGAGCAAACAACTTGAGTTACCAACACTTTCTTGGAACTATTTCGGCCTTGCTTGCTTCCCCTTGTGTGGCGTGAACTTTGCTGCATTTGTGCTAGAATTAAAAAAGGCCACAACTTCTCCTTCAAGCAGTGAGGGTCCTGTTCAGCACCCAGCTTTGGTTGCAACAACTGCATCTTCAATTTCATTCGTCCAATAAGGGTAAGGGTAAGAGGTAATTCTTTGGATCATGGCAGCAAGCTCCTTTCTAATTAAATTAAGTTTGTCCTTTGGAATTTAGGCTTTTTCTAGTTAGTGTTCACTTGAGGGTTAAAGTTAGAGAATGTAAGCAATTAACTTAAAATTTATAAAGGGATTAAGGTAAGAGGGGGAATCATAGAATTCTAATATCTTGATGTTCGAATATAAGCAATATAGGAGTTGGTGAATTGTGTTGATTCTTATAGGATATATAATGAGTATGAATCTAATTCATAATGAAAACTTCAAAAACCTGATTAATGTTAAGATGCTAGATGATTTTTTATTTATTATTCAATAGTGCTTCGATAAAGAAATCTCTACAAAGTTAGGTACTGAGTTTATTGCAAATGTGTTTAAGATGATGGATGTATGCTAGCACCATTGAGAATCCTCAAATGTTAGTTAAACAAATCCATGTTAAAACTTCAGCTGGAATTATAGAAGGATTTAATGTTTGTTAAAGTAGAATGATGGGGTTTTATTAGGCCTCTACTATCACTGAGTAAATGTAATAGGAGTAAGGATTAATTGAATTTGAATAATAAGCTTAAGCACAAAGAGTAAAGAATTGTTAATTAATGTTATGAGTTAAGGATTTAATAAAAGTGGGTAGTGAGTTTGAGCAAAGGATGTCTAGTAGTAAGGTGAAGTGTTGAAAGTGAGAGTTAATTGATTTTTGAAGGGATGCAGGGCATAATTGATAAGTTAAGAGAAATCTTGTGTTTCAGGTGTTTTCAGGACTAAATTAAATTAAGAGTTCTAAAGGAAAAATGTAGCTTACGGTCTTGAGATGATATCTAAAAATTTTGTAACCTAGTTTCGTATACTTATTATTAGAGCTGTTGGACTACGGCTAAGTCCATGCAAGATTTATAGTGAGCTTCAGTTAGTCTGAGAGATTTTGTCAAGGGCTGTGGTTAGAATTAGCTTTGAACCTATGAATAAAAGTTGTTCCTAACATATTAAAGGATAAATATGGAGTAGGTGTAGGTCTTAATTCCATGTTGTACGTATTTTGGAGGTATTGGAAATCATGGCTGCGATTTTCAGGTCCTAACTGTACCTGTTTTGAAGTAATCGATATTAGAGGGTCTTAAAGGACTAATTAGGAGTAGAGTGCTGAATATGAAATATTCCTAACATCTTGAAAAACTATACTTAAAAGTTTCTTAATTTAATTCCCAAGTATGAGAATTTTATAAGCACCGGAATCAAAGGTTGGCAACCAGGAATTTTACGAGAGCCATGTTTTTGTTCATGTGAGGAGTTGAGTGGGTTCAAGACTAATTTAGGAGAAATTTATATATAAGAAAGATAGATAACTTCCTAAGGTTAATGTTTAAACTTGGTTTTGTTGAATTGGGTTAAGTATGTAAGTTAAAATCAAACATATATTTAAGGGGGTTGTGAAAATGTCTAAAAGGAGTAAATTTTAAATAAATACTTAAAACTTAGTACTTATAGATTTTCACAATTAAAATGTTATAACTTATAAAATTGATAACTAAATAATATGTGAAAAATATAGTTGCAGCTTCGAAAAGTATTATTGAATCAATAACACACGTGAGGGCAACAAGAAGTGATGAATAAGATTTGTAAACCGATGAGTGGTTAATTGTTACCCCTTGGTTTCTGGTTTAGTGTATTTGATTGTTTGATATATTTATGTATATATATTTTATATAATGGTAAATAAGAATCTTATTGATATGATTGACTATTTGAATTATGCTAATGTTTGAAATTGTTTGTGGTTAATAAGGGCCAACGAAATGATTTTTACTTTTGAAATAAAATCCCAATGCACCTAAGATGTTTTGAGATATTCTAATTCTGATAAGTGTTTTAAAAAGATATTTGAGTGCTCAACCTCAGTGTGTGGATTTGGAGGAGGTATGGAGATTCAGTGATTTGTATTTCAATTATTTTGTTTATAATTCTGTTTGGTGTACGGGCACAAAACTACCCAATGGGAGATTGGTGTGCAGGGCTAAGTTACTTAGTTATCCCTTTATATGATTTATGTGCTTTAATTATTTTGATTGAATTATACACAGTACTACTTGAACCATGCTTATTAAGTTTTATGATTACATAATCGTGCACATGTAATCTCAGTGATTTGGAATTTAGGATATGTTGATATTAATTGATTATGTATTATATACGTGTGTTAAGTGATGCTACCCTTTAGGTACGATTTTCTGCTCACCCCTCTTTGTTGATATTTTTTTAGTAACAGGTTTTCAAGGGACGGCAATTACTAATACTAGGCTTGCAGAGTGTTTGGCTACAAGGCATATTCGGAATCTCATACTTGAAGTTAATGATGATAGTTTGCATTCACACTAGAGCTATGAGTTGTCAAATTTTGTGTTATATAATAGTATATTATTTGTTATTTATGATATGAATGAAGCGGAGCTCCTCTGTATAATTTTGTGATTATTGTGGTTTGATTATCTATAAGTAGGTGTACTTGTTTGTATTTTCAAGTGTGCTCCGTATTACAAGGAACGTTCGCCGAAATTTTTAATAAATAAACTTTACAATTAACTTCTAATTTTTAACCAGTCATGCCTCTGTGCGAGATATGACACAGCATGACCAATAGAGACAAATAAAACATGTAAAGAAAAATATAATGTCATTTGGATCAACAATTAAGATATTAGGCCAATATTACAAATTCAAGGCAAAAACTTTGTAACTTTAGGTTCCGAGAGCAAAATGGTCAAATACAAATCCGTTTAGGATTCCAACGGTACCAGAACAATCATGGGGATGATTAAAACCTGTAGGAAGAAACATAAATCCATTTAGATGAAAGGTTAGTATGTTAGGCCAAACTTTCAATCTCAAAATAAAAACTTTCGAAAGTTTTGATTTGGGAGGCAAAACTGTTAAATATAAGTCCTTTTATTTGGATCTGGAGGAAGAAACATAAATTTATTTGGATCAATGATTAATATATTAGGCCAAACTTTTAGTTTTAAGGCAAAAAATTTAAAAATTTTGCTTAATTTGTTTAAGATAGAGTTTTAACTTATATGTGTATTAAGTATAACTTGTAACTTTTTTATTTTTTTATTTTAGGTTACATCTCTTACATCTCGGTGTTTGTACCTCAGTTAGGATAACAAGAAAGCTTGAGATAACTAAAACTTAAAATTAAGAGTTTTTTTTTATTATTATTATTATTGTAAACACTATTGTTATGATGATTTTTGTATAACATTTTTTTATTTATATAAAATTTAGAATTTAAATATAAAATATACTTTAATACAATATAGATATAAAATTTAAAAAAAATAAAATAAAATAAAATAATTAAATTATTTTCAACATCTGTGTCTGCGTTTTAATTATCTACGTTTGCCTTTTTTGAAGCAAATAACAATCAGAAAATTTAAAAAAATAAATAAATAGTGCATCTATTTTTTGTCCTCCACATGGCAGGCACAATTGTATTTGCATCTGCTTTTAATCGTCTAGAAAATTAGACTCCAATACGTGGCAAGTAATTATTAATGTCTACATGTTGTATCTACCATGCAAACACAAAAAATGATATCTGAGTGTAAGGTTACTACATCTGGGCATAGATACAGATGATTAACTGTGTCTGTGATTTAACCTTCTGCATCTGCAAATGACAGATGCAAATAACGATGTTTCTTGTAATGAATATGTCATCTTTATGTTCAACATCATAATCAAACAATAGTAAGTATGCAACAAGTTCACTAGAAGTGACTTCATTTATAACTCTTATGGATCTCCTTAATTCTCCTATCTTTTATGGATTCAGTGGTAACTTGTTCTTCAGGAGGAGGCTGCTCATGGAAAAGTTGTACATGGTTTAATTGTTTTTCATGAATTCTCCCATGGAATATTTTAAATAACAGCTAATCCTCCATCATAATTTCTTTAATTGATTTGTTTTATTTTCTCAAAATAAATATTTTTAGAAAATTAACTCCCACTGGATTCCAAATCCTTAAAAAACCTTACGTTTCTAGTTTTGACAATTCTAATTGTGTGTGAGGTACAACATTTTCTAAATCCCTTGTAGTTTACTATATAGTCAGTGAAATATACACTGGCTTTTCTATAATCCAATTACTTTATATTTGAGTTATAAACCCTCACGCTCATTAGACAACTCATGTGTACATGTCTCCAACAGAGTTTTCATAACTCAAAAGAGTTATAAGACATACCTTTGATGAAACTTTATTTAAGCCATAATATAATTTTTAATGCTTTACTCCATAATTTTAAAGGGAGATTAGAAGTATTAATCATACAACTTACTATATGTATGATGTTTGCCTCTTAGCATCTTTAGTGACCTTATTGGTTTGCTTTTTCCTGTATGCTACCAACACATGTATTAAAATTAGTAAATTCAAGAATTTGTAAAACTCTATTTTACCAAACTTTTTCACACTCTTTATGGAGATGTGATTTTTTCTCTTATGCCACAACATGAAAAAATCCTAACAGATAATACATTATTTAATTCCAAAATATTTATGTCCAGTTACATTGACCAACCTAATATTTTGAATCTAAATGATATAATCATAAATGGTTAACTAACTTTTAGATTTAAAATGTGACTTGTTAATCAAAATTTAAAAAACTTAGTATTAAAAATAAGCTTGACTATCTTCAAATAATTTAATATAAAATATTATTTTCTAAATAAATAAATAAAAGAATCTATAGTGGGGTTCAATTATCAGAAACAGAATTTCTAAAAAACTATTGGAAGATAAAAATATATTTAAAAACTAAAACAAAGCCATATTTTTTACAACAATTTTAAAAATTTGCATTGCTTGTACTTGTGAACACATCTAGATTTCTTGAATATAGGGTTTGCTCACCTCCTTTTGGTTTTCTCATACTTAAGAAACCTTTTATAGTAGTATTATCATGGATAGTTAAACCAAATTAATACACCATGTATATCATTTAAAGATAACACTACATAAACTACACCACTACAAACAAGATGATGTCAGTAATGTTCATTTTGTTGTCGACAGTGATCACTGCTGACAGTC
Organism: Quillaja saponaria; assembly: GCA_029379385.1. Lineage (NCBI taxonomy): Eukaryota > Viridiplantae > Streptophyta > Magnoliopsida > Fabales > Quillajaceae > Quillaja > Quillaja saponaria. The sequence continues at coordinate 10,168,304 of CM055606.1, forward strand.
CCCTATTGATAATAAGTACTTCCTATAGTAAATAATGACAAGAAATTGTTGGCAAAATTTTGTCCCATTTAAGAAATTTATAGATAGCTTAGACAAAAAACTATCCGCACCAACAGCATCACTATCGACATTACACTAGTTAGTGGTAAGTATGACCTTACTACCAACTTAAGGTTGTCAACATGATGTTATTGATAGTACTACTTACTACCGACCATATGTTGTTAGCATTAAGCTATTTGCAATAAATTTCTTTAATTTATGAACGGATTTACCTTTATGGATTTTTTGGTATTTCTTATTTTTATACAATAAACCTATTCAAAAAACATTATAAAATAAACTTTTAGTTGCTATAAACCAAAACTCACAATAATTATTCAACAAAATAAATTTGAAATATAAAAACTTTTCACCTCTAAATACAATGACACGTTGCACAATCTTTTTGGCTACTATATTCAGCTTATTTACTCTAATTATACTGACTTTATCGTCAGAGTTTTCCTAAGTCACTAAAACCGTTCAGGAGCTACATGAACAACACAAGGTCAAATCTAGATTTAACACCATCCAATTCAATGAAGGGAGTGCTATTTTATTCAAATTTTGGATCTCAATGTCAGTTTAGTAAACCTTAAAAGAGAAAAGTATAATCTACACAATAAAATGATCCCGGACACCACCAATATTTTTCATCATTATTAATTATTTTCCATCTAGATGATTATATATATAATATATAATAGTTTTTGGAGATGAAATGGATCCATTACAACTTGCATAACATCTGGAGGGGCCTCCTCCAACCAAGTACAATTAATATATATGCTTAGATAAAGTAGATTTTGGTAATGGGTTACTTCATTTCCTTTCCTTCTTGTATGAGTGAAATTTAGTATGCGAAACTTGGAAGTGCTTTGTAGGCTGTAGCATGTAGAGCATTATATAGAATGATGCAATCTGATTCAGTTGGGGGACTCCATATTCAACTGTCACTGGCGAATTGGAGACCATTTTTCAATGCTAATGCTTATGCTACGTGGGTTAAGTTGTTTTAATTGTAGTAGGTTTTAAAAATAAAAAGAAATATTTGTGTAATATCAATATAATATGGGTAGATTGAAATAATTTATCTCAAAATTATTTATTTTTTATCATTAATTTTTAATAAGCATAAAATTAAATGAATACAATTATTCAATCTTAAAAAAAAAAAGTATATATATATATATATATATTTTTTTTTTTTTGATAGAATCATTTAAAGGTTAATCATATTATAAGATGTAATTCTCTGATGTTCAAAGAATATTGAATCCAATTCCAATTTCATCAATATTAAATTATTTATGAAAATGTTCAATTAGTACTTTATATTTAAAAAATTGGCTTAGTTACACTTTTGATCCTTATAGTTCAATTTAGAGTTCCATTTAGTCTCTTGAGTTTCAATTGCTACAATTAGGGTCCCTTTCAAGTTTAATTTAATGCAATTAGGTTACTCCAGTTTAACTTAACACCAACGTGGGTGTCGTGACAAACAAAAAATGAAGTGGATAACAAAATTAATATATTTAACCAATGAAGCATAGCCATTTGTCATGTATAGAATTAATATAAAAAGTATTTTGAAAAAAACAAGAAAATAATATTAAGAATTTTTAAAAAATGTAAAACAAAAATTAAATAAAGTCTTTATCTTCTCTCTCTCCAGGATCACTACCTATCTTCTCTCTCCCCATCATCACCACCAAGGCAATAACAAATTGTGGTTGCAGGATCATCATTGATGGTATAGGTTATCATCAATTTAATTAGAAATTCATTTTTCCCACACGAAAAGATAATATATTTACATAAACCTGTTATGGGTTAAAGATAAGGCAGGATTATTAGTTAGTTTCAAGGTTGTTAATCTGTTAGTCTAGGTGGACTAGTAAGCTAGCAACAGTTATAATAGACTCACTGACTTCTAACTGTTCCTTTGTGTATAGGGTCAGTATAAGTTTGATAATCTGTAATTGTTCACTACGTCTATAATAATCAAATTGGCAAAGGCTATTTCTTTTTATCTCTCACTTCTTTCTCACTCTCTGAAGTTCCCTGAACCCTCTTCTGACTGAGGGGTTTACCAGTTAATGATCTAGTTTGAATTTGTGGAATTGAAGCTTATCATCTAGTATCAGAGCAAGTCTTGGTCTGTGAACATGGTAAACATCAATGCAACTACAATCGATCAGAAATTTTTAGCTTTGGAAACAAGAATGGATGCAAGGTTTTTTGGAATCGATGCTTCTTTGGCAAAACTAAAGGAAGGCAACAAAAAGATGAAAAATAGCTATGATGTGAGATTTCAGGCAATAATAGATGTCATTTTGTCATTGGCATCAAAAGGTGTCACCAGCAGATTGTAGTAGACAACAATCACTAGTGCCAGTGGGAATTAAAGATCCCATACTTCTCCACACCAACAACTAGTAGACAAATTCCCAATCTATCACCACAAGCAAACGTTATTGTGAATGACTAGTAACCAGAAAGACTAGCACTTGATGAAAAGGGCAGCAAAGGTGGAATTTCCTATATTGGATTAAGGAAATTTGAGATCTTATATTTTCAAAAGTCAAGAATTCTTTGAGGTAGATCGAACTTCAGAAGAGATGAAAGTGAGGGTGGTAACTATGCATTTTGGAGAAAAGGTCACTAAATGGTATCAAGGTTACTTGGAGGAAAGAAGCATGATCAAGCCTTCTTGGAAGACACTGCTATAAAAGTTACAAATCAGGTTTTAAGGTAATATTTTATCTAGACCTTGTAGTAGCTCTTACAAATTTAAAGCAAGCAGTTGGGGTTGATGAATATAATGAGTAGTTTGAATGCATAAAGAATAGATGTTCAATGTCTAGGGAGGTTTTATTGGATCATTATATAGGAGGTTTAAAGGAAGAGATTGTGCATGGAATCAGCTTAGTTGAAATCACATCTTTAACTCATGCTATAAAAAAGACACAAGAGAATCTGCTTAACTCTACCATATGCAGAAAGCAAAATAACCAGAACACCTAGACCTCAAACCATAATTTCACCTCATCTAATGTCTGTACCAACTCCATTTTCCAAATTCCTGCCATTAGTCCAACCTAATTCCCAGAAACTCACAATCTGTCCAACATAGTTTCACTACAGTTCCAAAATATTACCAGTCTGCTACAACTTATAATTCCCATCCTAACATTAAAAGGCCTTCTATGACAATAAGTAAAATAGAAACGAAAGAAAGAAGAAAGAAAGATTGTGTTTCTACTGTAATGAGAAATTTGTTGTAGGTCACAAATGTAAAAGAGGACACAGTATTATGATTATCACATTGGATGAAACTGGTGAGGAAGATTTGGGAAAGGAAGTCATGGATTTTACTAAATTCATAACAAAAGATAAGGATAAAGAACCTGTTATTTCTGTGCATACTTTGACTTGAGTTAATAGTGCAGACAAGGAGCAGAAGAATTTTCAGACCATGAAAATAACAAATCTAATTAAAAAGCAAGAAGTGATAGGTGTTAATAGATACGAGGAGTACTCATAACTTTATAGACAATCAATTAGCTAAGAGACTAATCCTGAGAACAAACCACATTCAGGCTAAAGAGGTTAGTGGTGGCTAACGGATCCAAGTTATGGATTACTGCTATGTGTAAGCAGCTCCAATAGTCAATGGCTGGTAATAAATTTCAAGTAGACTTCCTTAGTCATGCCACTTGGTAATTATAGGGTGGTATTAGGCATGCAATGATTGTCAACTCTAAGGGATATCAGGTGGAATTTAGCAAGCTAACCATGGAGTTTAGTTGGGAAGGTAAACGGCTGAAGTTACAAGGATCAGTCCAAGATGACAGTTACCATGGCTGAAGGAAGAAAGATTAATCAAAGAATCTCAAGAGGTATCCATATATGCTTATCCAAGTAGCACAATGGAATTCACACCAAGAGGAGGAAGGAACAGAAATGGAAATATTATCTATGAAGTTGGTCAGAAGTGCAGACAACCAACAAGAATTGAAATAGTTGCTAGGAGGAATCTAATGTTGTGCTTGAGATACCTAGCACTTTACCACCTGCAAGAGCTTTTGATTATAAAATAGTTCTTAAAGATGGAGCTGAACTATTTAGTCAGAGGCTATATAGATATTGACCACTGCAAAAAGATGTAATTGAAGAAATGGTGAAAGAGATGATGAATAATTAGATTATTATAGCTAGTAGCAAGCTCATTTGCATCTCTTGTTGTCTTGGTGAAAAAGAAAGATTACACATGGAGATTTTGTATAGACTATAGAAGGCTTAATAGCTTGACAGTGAAGAACGAATTTCCAATACCACTTATATAGGAATTACTTGTTGAATTAGTGGGAGTTCAATATTTTTCTAAACTAGATTTGAGAAGTTGCAATCATCAAATAAGAATGGCTTCAGAAGACATACACAAGATTGCTTTCAGGACTCATGAGGGTTTTTAAGAATTTATTATCATGCCATTTGGTCTCACCAATGCACCAGCTACTTTCTAAGGATTAATGAACCACAATTTCAAGCCATTGTTAAGGAAATAAGTCTTGGTTTTTTTTGTTTTTTTTTTTGACGATATACTAGTGTATAGTAAAATATGGTCTGACCATAGTATTGCATTTGCGAGAAGTATTGATGATTCTCAGGAAAAATATACTATACGCTAAAAGAACCAAGTGTACATTTCCTCATAAGCAGATTGACTACTTAGGACATGTTATTACTATTGCTGGAGTAACTGTTGATCCCAAAAAGACAACAGCATTGGCCAACTGGCCTATACCAAGATCAGTCAAAAAAATAAGAAGCTTCTTAGGCCTAACTAGCTACTACAAAAAATTTGTAAAAGACTATGGGAAGGTTAGCAAATGCTTGACAGAATTGCTGAAAAAAGAATAGCTTTGAATGGAATGCAGCAGCATAGGAAGCACTCAACCATTTAAAACAACTTATGACTGAAGCTCTAGTCTTATCATTGCCTAATTACAACCTGCCGTTCATAGTAGAAACTGAAGCATGTGGTGTTGGCATTGGTGTAGTATTGATGCAGAAAGGTCACCAATAGCATTCTTAAGCAAGGCTTTGGGACCAAGGAATTTGGCCCTCTCAACATATGAAAAAAAAATGATTGCAATTGTATATGCAGTCACCAAATGGAAGCAATATCTTACTGGCAAACATCTATAGTATATAATAAAATTGATACTTGAGAATTGAGAAAATATAATACTGACACGTAGGATCGTAATATTATGCTACGTCAACTTTCGAAAAAATTAAAAACAATTGATTCATTTATCCTCTTATCCTCCTATTAATTTTATACCACATAAGATTCTTAAAAGGTGGCACATCAACTTTTGGATAAAAGTAATGCAAAAAAGAAAAACCCCAAATTATTCATGTCTTCTTACTCTTTCTTCTCAAAACATTTATTTTTTTCATTAATTATCAATTGCAGTTATCTAAACTTATGCCTCTATTAAATCTAATAAGAAATGTTGTAATACCACTCTCTTTTTCTCAAATCTTTTTCCATTACTTAACTTTTTATCTTCATGAACATAATTTGAATAATATAAATATGATCATCTTTACCTTTATGCCAATATCAGCAATGGTACAGAGAAAGAGTGAAAATTGGTCACTCAGAAGACTACCTGATAATTGTGGCCCTGATTAACAGCAAGTTAGACCACAAAATTTTTAAAAACCAAGCTTATGCAAGAACAAAATGAAAGAAGAGGAAGTGGAAGCATTTGGGTCTCTCATATCTGATTAGAGGGATTGAACTATAAATTATTTCTTGTAATAACAATTGAAAAGAATACCAAAAAAGACGATCAGAATCATGATAGATTGGACGAAAGACGAGCATAGGACATCAGACAATTCAGATTTGTCAGTAGAGTTGTGTATTGTTAAATAGGTAAAAGTGATCTATGTATATTACCTATATTAATAATTCTATTTTAATACTTTCTTAGGAACTCTTTGCTTCATTTCTCCCTAAAAAAAGTTTGGTTCAAAATTTTCATCCATCACTCGAATTTATTTAAAAGTCAATACTATAAAAATGATTTATACTCTTACCATTATTCTTTCTAAAAATGAATTTAAGATTAGTTATGTTAAAATAAAATATATAAAAATACCTAAAACATAAAAAATATTAATAAATAAAATGAGGAAAAAAACAATATGATATTATTAATATCATAATCTCATAAATTAAAAAAATACTTTGAAAATAAAATTTTTAAAAAAATAAATAAATCATATTCAATAAAATCATAAAAGACTACAATTAACAATTAAAACATTAAAAAAATCATATTTAATAAATGTAACTCCTAAAACTTTTTAAAATCCAAGTTATATTTAATAAATGTACATTAATTTCCAATTGCAAGAAAACATTTCAAACTTTTTTCTAATAAAAAAAAATTCAAATTTCCTATACTGAAATTAATAAAAAAGTTAATTAGGTGATTTTTTTTCAATTAAATTTTTCTAGGTAACTTCTAAAATCTCTTAAAATGGTAATCATATTTAATAAATATTATTTTAAAAATTAAAATCTCTTAAAATCTCTCATAATTTGGTGATGATTTTTCGTATCTATTAAATTTTTTCAGGTAATGCATATAACCTCTCAAAATTGTAATCATATCTAATAAATATTATTTTAAAAATAATTAATATAGATAATAAATTAATTATTCACATCATGGATGAAATTAAAAATGGATCATGCATTGACTTAATTATTGTAAGAATTATTAATAGTTAGTGATATAGTAAAATGTGATTAATACAAGGAATAAAAACGTATGAAAAATAAAAAATTTCAGGCAAAAATTTGTGGCACAAATTACCAAAAAAAATAATTAAAATAAATTAATAGTAGCATGTTGCGGCGAATTAGAAATGAGTTAAAAAAAAAAGTGTAATTGATATAGTGAATTCATTATGACAAATTAATAGTAGTAAGTTATGGATAAATTAGAAATGTGTAGTAACACTAAATTTTTATTTTTTTTACAAAACAAAAGGTAATCAATATAGGGAGTAAATTAATTCAGTATTGAGATATGCATTAGGCTAAGTATTGTAGTAATTATTATTAGTTAGTGATAAATAAAATATGATTAATATATATAAGGAAGGAAAACATTATAGAAGAAGAAAAATTTTCAAGAAAAAATTAATTGACACAAATTACGGAAGAATTAATGATACTTCATATTCTTACCTAATTATTATAATATATGTTGGTTCTTATTTTTTACTAATTTTATTCAAAATGTGCATATATGCCAAATTGATATTTATGTGTGAATGAATGAGACATCAAAATTATTATTTTTTGAGTACTTGAAAAATATACAAAAAAAAATTTAACTCCTAAAACAAAAGTTAAACAACATTTAATCTCAAACTAAAGATTTAACTAATATTTGATGTATTACAAACTTTACTCTTTTTTTATAACTAAAAATGACAAATATGTAAATGTGCTACTAGAATGTTTGAATTATGTTTTAATGAAGTCAAGTGATACTTTTAAGTAATAAGCAAATAAAATATATAAAAAATAACATATTCATTGCACGAATCGGGGACCATATAGAAATAAATAATTTTATAACAATTTTGTAAAAATAAAAAATATAAAGATATATACAACACAAAAAACTAAATAAATAAACTATAAATATTATAAATTTATAATCTCATAAAATAAAAAATATTATAAATTTAATTTTTAAAATATAATATAAAATAATGCATCCCATGCATTGCATAAGACGAATTCATCTAGTCTTATTATAAAAACAAACCATCAAGCACTCAAACACCTCTTTGAATAGAAGGAATGTAATGATGTGCTACAAAAATGGTTGTCTAAGCTCATGGGGTTAGACTATGAGATGCAATATATAAAAGGAAAGGAAAATATAGTGGCAAATGCACTGTGAAGGAGAAACCATGGTGCATAAATAAATCATGAGGCAAAAGAAAACCAAGCTTATTGGACTTCTTGTTGGATCTTGTTTATGGTGACCACAAACTTGTTCGAATAGTGGTAGCAAGCTACAAGGATGATGAAAAATTGACTAAGCTCATTGAAGAAATAAAGCAAGGAAAGGGAAATCACAAGCATTATGCAATGAGTAATGAGCAACTGAGAAAAAAGGGCAGACTTTTAATGAGCAGAAATGCAGATATAAGGTTGGAATTACTAAAACTCTTCCATTCCAGTACTCAAGGTGGTCACTTTGGAGTCCAAAAAACATTGAAAAGATTAGCATGCCACTTTTATTGGAAAGGCATGCAGAGAGAAATCAGAAATTTTGTTAAGTGCTGTCAAACCTGCTAAAGATTCAAAGGAGAAACTGTGGCTTCTCCCACCTTATTACAGCCTCTTCCAATACTAAATAAGATGTGGAAATCCATTTCTATAGATTTTATTGAAGGTTTACCGTAAGTCATAAGGTAAGTCAGTCATTTGGGTAGTTGTAGACAGATTATCCAAATTTGTACACTTCCTACCACTACAACATCCTTATTCTGCTGCCACAGGAGCTCAGAGTTACATGGAGCATATATACAAGTTACATGGTAACACTAAAGATATAATCTCTGATAGAAATCTATTATTCTTATCAAATTTCTGGTCAGAATTATTCAAATTGCAGAAAGTGAAGTTGAAGCATTCAACTGCTTACTACCCACAATTTGATGGACAAATAGAAGTGGTAAACAAGTCCTTAGAATCATATCTAAGGTGTTTCACTGGAGATTCCCCAAAACAATGAGTTAAATGGTTACCATTGGCCCAACATTGGTATAATACTTCTTATTAATCTGTCATTAACATGACTCCCTATAAATCAATGTTCTGCTAAGATCCTCCTTGTCATGTAGCTTATTCTAAGGGTGATTCTAGTAATGACTTGGTTGACAGGTCACTAAATACTAGAGAAGCAGTCATACAGTTGCTTAACCATCATTTGAGGCAAGCACAAAATAGAATGAAGATGCAAGTAGATAGACATAAGAGTGAAAGAGAGTTTCAAGTTAGAGACTGGGTTTACTTGAGACTCAAACCTTACAGGTAGAAATCAATGCCTACCTCTAAATTTCCAAAGTTAGTTGTAAAGTATTATGGACCATACAAAATATATGCTAAGGTAGGAAGGGTAGCTTACTGAGTTAGAGTTACCAATATGGTTTTGAATTCATAATATATTCCATGTGTCCTAACTTAAGAGACACTATGAAAATAGGGAGGTTCAGTCTCAATTGTCAGCACTTGATGACTCTGGACATATGTTGGTAGGAGCCAATAGCTATATTGGATAGAAGGACACTGAAGAAGGGAAACAGACCTTTAGTACAAGTGCTAGTACAATGGCCTACTACGAATCTTGAAGATTGCATGTGGGAAGAATATAAAGATCTTAGCCTCAGGTTTCCTCAATTCAATCCTTGAGGTCAATGATTTTTCTTAAGGAGAAGGGACTGTTATAGGTTAAAGATAAGGCGAGGTAGTTAGTTAGTTTTAAGGTTGTTAATCTGTCAGTCTAGGTGAACTGTTGAGCTATCAACAGTTGTAACAGATTTACTTACTTTAAATTGTTCCTTTATGTATAGGGTTAGTATAAGTTTGATAATCTGTAATTGTTGACTACATCTATGATAATCAAATTGGCAAAGCCACTTCTTTTTCTCTCTCACTTCTTTCTCACTCTCTGAATTTCCTTAAACCTTTCTCTGATTGGAGGGTTTGCCAGCTAGTGATTTAGTTTGGGTTTTTGGAATTGAAATTTATCAAAATAAGTACGATTTAGGATTAATTGCTTATGTTCTGTTTTAAGAAAATCTGGATTTTCCTGAGAAAATTATGCCTGATTTTCTTGTTGGCTAAATTTTTTTCCAACTATTAACCTATCAGAATATAACAAACTGAGATTACAGCATTTAAATATTGATACCCTTCTTGTGATGACCAGACATTTTTAATCTGGCTATGAAGGACAAAATCCCAAGCACCTTTACTCTTGTCTAGTAGATCTGCTTCTCAAATTTGATTACCTCTCTCTCACTCTCTCTCTCTCTCCCACCTTTCCTCTGTCTATGCAATGCGAGTGTGAACTAGTATGAGGGCGCGTTATGGTTGAAATTTTGATATTTTGATAGCCTCTTTAGATTCAATATATGCAGAAGCATATGTTTATACCCATGGTAGTCTTGCAAAGGTGAGAAAGAGAGATAGCTAAAGGTTGATTTCAGAGATGATTTAGGGTTTATGAATTTAGTGGCTATGGAAGAACCTGGGTAGATGAGAAGTGGTGAGGAAGAGAGAGAAAAAAATATATTTTGTTGTACATATTAATTTATTATTTTTCTTTTATTTTTTAAAATACTTTTTCATTAAATTTTATACATGTGACATGGTTATTTTTGATTAATCAACTATTTTATATGGGTATCACATCACTATATTTAGTGTTAATTTAAATGATACTTGATGGTAACAACTTAATTGTATTAAATTAAACTTGAAATAGATTAAATTTAACAATTAAAACTATGAGAAACTAAATTAAACTCATAATTAAACTATAGGGTCCAAAATGCAATTAAGACTAAAAATTTTATTATTATTCAAAAAATTAGACTCTAATTCTAAAAAAAAAAAAATTATGATTCTAACGAAAAGGTATTTATTTATTTTTAAATTTTTAAAAATGAAAAATGAAAATGAAATCCCCAAAAGTAAATGGAGCCACTCCATGCGCCGGATGTCTATTTGCCACTTGGTACGTCATCACTCATTCCCTGGCACACCGACGTAACTGTAATTCAGATTTCAGAATTCAGACAATTCTTCTCTCTTTGATTCTCACTTCTGCTAAACATTTCTTCCCACGACGAGGGAGGGGAAGAGTATCTCTTCAAAATAGTGATAATCAGGGACTCCCCGCTACGCCCGGAACGAGTTCAACTTGCACTCCAAGGCCACCATAGGCGTTGAGTTCCAGACCCAGACCTTAGAAATCAACGGCAAGGAGGTCAAGACCCAGATTTGGGACACTGCTGGACAAGAGCGCTTCCGTGCCGCACCTCCGCTTATTACAGAGGCCCTGTCGGCTCTCTTATCGTCTTCGACATTAGCCGAAGGACCACCTTCGACAGTGTTGGTGGCTTGACGAGCTTAAAAGTAAGGATTTTAAGCTACAGTGGTTTAATTTTTCCCATTTTCGGGTTTTCTAATTGTAGGCCTAATGGTTTTTCTTTTGGTCTAATTTTTATGATTTGGGTGATTGTATAATTGTATTAGTCACGATTTAGATATGAGCTCATAACCGGTTTATTTTATTGACTTCGTCCAGAAGGAACACCATTGCAATTATTGGAAAATTAAAGGTAAAGTAAGAAAGAGAACAGTTTGTTTGTGTGTAAAGTCAGACGCATCCGTGTATCTATCACATGTTGCATATTTAACAAGCTAATACATTTAAATTGGATATTATTGGACTGAAAACTCAATCTCATAACTTTTTCTGTGCATTGTGTATAATGGGGTTTCCGGTTGTAACTTTTTCTGTATATGATTTTATTATATTGGCATTTCCATCTTTAGTTTTAATCCATTTCTAAGATATTTTTTCTTTGTTGAGGCCCGGAATTGATTGTTTCTTTTTCTTGTAGTTTTCTTCTTTCAGATTAAAATAAATGATGCATAGTTAAGGCTGATCCAAACTATAACAATTCACGAAGACAAACATCTTGATATATTGCTATTAGTTCCCTTAAACCCAGTTCATCCCAGTTTCATTAACTGTTACCTGTTGTCATGCTTTCAAGTCTTTACTCTTCTGACTCCTCGTATGCACTGAAATAGAAGTACTAGTTGTCACTTGCAAGTCGAGATTTTATTGTACAATTTTGCTTCAGGAGCCCAGTTATTATTTATCCCTTTAGTGTGTTGACGATCAAGATTTTGAATTTAGTGATGTATGATGTGTGCCACTTGAGTCTAGATGCAGTGCTTCATAGGTTTCTATCTTTTATTTTCCTTTTCTGGGGGGAAATGATCAGAAATTGAGGTATTAAATAATCCCTTGAAATAAGAACAAAAGATATGTCAGATTGTTAGGAGTTCTGACTGGAAGATTGGAGCAACTTCTGGAAATGTATGGAAAAAATGTTAACATGTGAATGTAACTCAGTTTCAAAGAGATAATAGGTTTCAAGTTCTTTTGTCCAAATTCATGAATATTGGTTTGACCAACTGTGCCTAAAACATTTGGACAAGATCCAAATTAATATTTTCAGCTGCAAGCAATACATTAAATTAAAAATTTAGATAAAGTTTGAAACAATAGCATGATTAAGTTATGTAATTCTTTTTCTTGATATATTGCTAAAGTTCCCTTAAACCCAGTTCATCCTTTCCAGTTTGATTAACTGTTGCCCGTTGTCAGGCTTTCAGGTCTTTACTCAGCCACTCTGGCTAATGTGATTAAATGCTAGAGTTATGCAAAGGAAAGACATTTCTTGTTTGACTCTTTTATGTGACTCCTCATATACATTGAAAAAGAAGTACTAGAAGGGTTGTCACTTGCGAGTTGAGATTCTATTGTACAATTTTACTTTGGGAGCCCAGATACTATTTATTCCCTTTAGTGTGTCAACCATCAAGATTTTGAATTTAGTTTATTGAAGATTCTAACACTCAATAAGCTGCATACTGTATTTAGTGATGTATGATGTGTGCCACTTGAGTCTAGAGGCAGAGTGCTTCATGGGTTTCTATCTATTACTTTCCTTTCATGGGGGATAAATGATTAGAAATTAAGGTATTAAATAATCCCCTAAAAGAAGAAAAAAGATATACCCGATTATTCTGAGTTCTGACTAAGATTGGGGACAACTTCTGGAAATGTATGGAAAAAATATTAACATTGTGAATATAACTCAGTTTCAAAGAGATAATAGGTTCAAGTTCTTTTCTACCAATTCTTGAATAGTGGTTTGACCAACTGTGCCTAAAACATTCAGACAAAGGGAAGATCCATATTAATATTTCCTGCTGCAAGACATACATTAAAAATTTAGATAAAACTTTGAAACAACTAGAATGATTAAGTTATGTAATTCTGGCTGTGCCTAAGGTTTAGGGAGTGAACACATGGCCCCAAGATAAACAAAAAATTGTTGCCACCTTTGTAACTTGGGGACCTTTTTACTATATCTATGTAATTCCCAACCTAGGCTAACAAATGTAGAGAATGTAATCCATAATTTATAACATAGATCTCAAATTCTAACACGGTATACTTCAAATCTTCCAATTCCCCCCCCCCCCCCCCCCCAACTTACATATGCATAATTATCTACCCACTTATATTTCCAAAAGCCTTCCTGACAGTTTTTTGATGTGTATCCTATCACAAAGTGAAAGTCAATGTGCACTTGTATTGTCATTGCTTCATACCCTGCTTAAGTTTTAATGGCTGTTATGCTTCCTTATCTTTGTTATATTTTTTCCAGCTGAAAAAAAAAAAAAAAGTCAATTAAGCTCCACGTGCCATCTGAATTTGGATCATTTATGTGCATTTTTACCTGACACTCTTTGAGGACAGGAGTGGGTTTTATCTTTTGACTTAGTCAGTCTAATCAAAGATATCATTTTCCCTTTCTTTCCAAAATTGCCAACATATTTAAAGCCCGTCAAGCTCTTTTTAGAAGGGATTTTTTAAAATGGAGCATGAGCTTGCTTTTATTGGTTTATTTGTGCCCTATATCCTGGGATAGCTGTCTTGAAGCCTCTCTTGATTGAAGCATGTATTCTCTGGGATGAAATTGGAATTCAACTTTGATATTTTGCTGCATTTTGATGTGTACAAATAGTAACTTTTCAAGCATGTAGAATGCACATCCCCTATCTAATAATGTCATAGAGGTACATGCTTATTTGTTTAGCTGCATGTCTGCAAGTTTTAGCACTGAGCCAATAATTAGTTAATTGCAAACGACATCTTTAAATGTGTACAAGTTCTGCAAGTACCAATAATTTAGATTATTGTTAAAATCATTGCATTCTTGTCTTTGGTTGTTTATCAGAATACACTTGCCAAGGCATCATCTACTCATTTATCATGTCCCCATTCTTAACTACTAGATTTTGATCAAAATGACTTTTTGCTATCCATATATCTGATGAAATATTTGTCTATTACGTCCATGTATTATTTGCAGTTAAAATCAAAGAGGAAAACTGTGTTGTGTTGGAAACTGATTATTGATCATGCCACTTCACCTGCTCAACTGGATCTATTGATAAAGCTCACCAAATCCCTCTATTTTCCTTCTCCTGGAAGTTCTATACTTTTTTGTCTTCCATTTGGAGATTTCTTGGTTTGAGTTTTATTGATACTATGTGCAGCTCATTCTGATACAACTGTTGCATGGATGCTAGTTGGCAACAAATGTGATCTGGAAAGTATTAGGGATGTGAGCATTGAGGAAGGCAAAAACCTTGCAGAAGCCGAAGGTTTGTTTTTCTTGGAAACATCTGCCCTGGACTCAACAAACGTTAAGAATGCCTTTGAAATTGTTATTCGAGAGATATACAACAATGTCAGCAGGAATGTCCTTAACTCAGATACTTACAAAGCAGAATTATCAGTTAACAGGGTGAGCCTTGTTAATGATAGGGCTGATGCATCAAAGCAAATCCAAGGCTATTTCTCCTGCTGTTCGAGGTGACCTTTTTTCTTATTGTCAATTCCAGCACGTGTACAAGTTGTTGTTAGTTCTGTTTGTGTAGTTAATTGGTTGGTAGGATGGTAGGTCGGTTTGTTTCCTCAAAAAATTTGTTTGCTGGGGTTCTTTCATTAAGAAAAATAAGACAATATTATAAAAATGAAATTGTATTGTGGACTTCTTTGATAAAGAAAAGGTCAAATTTTCATAATATGGAAAATAGAAGCTTGTATTTGCTTGGAAAATCATTTGAGATTCTTGCCATTGAAATGTCCTACTTGCCATGCAATATTTTTAGCAGAGTTTATTCCTTGATGCCATATAATATATTTAGCTGCTTAATATGATAGTGTCCCACACCTACTCGCTAGAGGAAGTATTTTTTAACTTTTAATACACTTTAATTGGGTTATTACAATTGTTTTTTCTTTTTTTCTTTTTTGCTTTTCCTTTTAGTTGAACAATATGCATCCCAAAGCTCCTCTGATATGGGATAAGTATGGCTAGATGAGTCAAACATATTTAGAAGAAAACCTAACTGCTGACACAAATTCCCTTTTTAGCATGAATCGTGGCGATTTTGAAATTTACTTGTTATAATAGAAAAATGAACTCAATACAGCTGCTGTATTTGGTTTTGTTTCGGTGTTAATGTTGAATACCCAATTTTGTACTTGAGTGATGATATTATGATTGACTATCATGGATGTAGATACAAATATATCCATGAAATGCAGTGATGTTTTTATAGATGCTATTTATTTTCACATGCAAACTATGTGAGATGTAAATGTAAATTTATGTTTTTTTGAGTAAATTATACCTTTGGTATATGAAGTAATAAGTGTAGTAGAACTAGATGGAGGGAAGATGACTCTTTTTAAAGAAAAAATGTTACAGGGTAATTCATGGAAGGTGGAGGGTGAGTCTAATATGATTTAGGATGAGATGGCGAGTCGTATTAGAAATACGACTAGAGATGTATTAGGAGAAAGTAAAGGATGTGAACCTCCAACTAAGGAGACATGGTGGTTGAATGAAGAAGTTCAACAAGCTATTAAAGTTAAAAAATAAGTGTTATAAAAGATTACACGAGTGTAGAAATGAAGATAATTATAAATGTTTTAGAAAAGTTAGAAAAGATGTTAAGAAAGTGGTTAGGAAAGCTAGAGGTAAGGCTTGCGAAGGACTTTATCAAAAGTTAGAGACAAAGGATGAAGAGAAGGATATTTATTTAGATTGCCAAGCAAAGGGAAAGACAAACTAAAGACTTAAATTGTAGTAATTGCATTAAGGAATGAGGCTGATAGGGTTTTAGTTAAGGAAGATGAGATTAATGAGAGATGATGAACTTATTTCAAAACTTTATTTAATGGAGAGTTAATAGGTGATATTGGGAACCTTGATGACACCTTTGATGATATGTAATCGTAGATTTGTTCGTCGAATTAGAGTACACTTGGTTAAAGAAGCTATTCATAAGATGAAGAATGGTAAGGACAATGAGCCCATAAGATATATCAATAGAAGTTTGGAGATGCCTAGGAGATATTAGGAGTAACTTGGCTTACAAATCTTTTTAACAAGATTTTAGTAATCAAGAAAATAGCCCTATAAGTGGAAGGAAGAGTACGTTGATTCCTATTTATAAGAATAAATGAGGTATTCAAAGTTGTTACAAATCATCAAAGAATAAAACTTATAAATCATACAATGAAGTTGTGGGAGAGAAGTGATTGAGCGTAGGCTTAAGACTGAGACTCTAGTTTCTGATAATCAATTTGGGTTTTTGCCGGTAAGTTCTACAATGGAGCCTATTTTCTTACTTAGGAGATTAATGGAGAAATATATAGTAAAGAAAAATGATCTTCTCATGGTCTTTATTGATTTAGAAAAAACGTATGATAGAGTGCCAAGACAAGTTTTGTGGTAGGATACTCGAGAAGAAGAAGGTCCCAACTAAATATGTAGAAGTTAGTAATGATTAGGGTGCAGACCGTAGATGGTATGACTGGAGAAGTTTCCAATCACGATAGGTGTTCGCCAAGGTTCATTATTAAGCTCTTACTTATTTGCTTTAGTCATAGATGAACTTACCTATAATATTCAAGATAGCGCTCTATGATGCATGTTGTTTGCCGATGATATCGTGTTGGATATATGAAATTAGAGAAGGTTTAAATTCTTTATTAGAACTGTGGAGGAACGCGTTAGAATTTAAAAGCCTTAGGCCTTAGATTGAGTAGGGCAAAAACTGAGTATATGGAGTGCGATTTCAGTGAAACTAGAGGAGGCCCGAATGAAATAATTTTGGATAGTCATATAATCTCTACAAATGATGTGTTTAAATATTTAGGTTCATTTATACAAAAAGATGGTGCAATTGGCATGATGTAAAGCCATAGGATCAAGGCATGGATGGGTGAAGTGGCGAAGTGCTTCGGGAGTTTTATGCGATCTTAAAATATCGAATAGATTGAAAGGAAAATTTTACTAAGACAGCAGTGGAAACTAGCTATGCTGTATGGTACATAATGTTAGGGCAAGTTAAAAAGTAACACTCGTAAAAGATGGGAGTAGCCAAAATGAGAATGTTAAGATGGATAACCTGGACATATAAGAAATGATAGAATAAGGGATGAGGAGATCCGTAATAAGGTGAAAATAACACCTATTAACGAGAAAATAAAAGAGAATCGTCTACATTGTTTTGGACATATCTAACGTCGCCTAATAGACACAATAAGTTAAGAAATGTGACTTAGTACAAGTGTCAGGTGTTAGACGTGGTAAGAGAAGACTGAAACTTATATGGGGAGCAGTCATCGAGAAAGATATAGCTGTTCTAGAGATTACTGAAAATGTTGTCTCGAATCGACAGCGAATGGAGGAAAATGATTTATATAGCCGATCCTAACTAGTTTTGGATTTAAGGTTTAGTTGAGTTGAGTTGAGTTGGGATGTTTGTTTCAGTGTTAAATGATTTACAAATTTTTTGTTGGAAAATTCATTCAAGGGTAAATTTTGATTTTTTGTTTGGATTTGATATAATTTATTTTCATGTTAGTATGTGAATAATAATTTTTGGGAATACATGCACTTTTTTTATAAAGAGAAAAAATATGTATATATATATATATATCTATCCAAGCAATATTATGTGTAGTTTCAGGAGTAACCACAATAGTTATATGAATCTAATTAACAAAGTCTTGAAGCACATTCCACTCCTCTTGAAATGATTGAAATATTCACTACGAATGAACCAACTCATCATATAAAATAGGGAACCAAATATTTTCTATCCACATTCAACTATGAATTAATTACCACAATTACAAATTCTAGAACATGAACTCAACTAAATTAAACATGCTAGAAGCTAAAATTGATAAGAAAAAATCAAATAAAACTTAGAAGTTTGTTGTTTGGATGCAGTGCAATTGGCACTGAAAAGAATAGTGATCGAAGTGATCAGAGATGAGAAGAGTTGCAACAAGGAGAGAGCTTACTGAGAAACAAAGGATAATAATTTTTATTTCAGACCGTATTTATTCAAAAAATAACAAAATTGTATTACCCAAACAAATATTCTCCTATGTTTAAATTTGGTGAGTACTGTCTCAATCAATAATTTATAAAAGTCAGTGTCACATCCTTTGATGTAGCTCAAATTGCTCTGGCATGGCTGAAGAAATGCTTTGATAATGCAAAGCCCTTTTTCCTTTCAGATCATTATTTTAGATGTGTATTAGTGGATCAGGATTTTCTCCGGCTCTTCAAGAGCAATAGGAGTTTTTATGTGAGAGAATGACACTATTATTTTCTCTTAAAGCCGAAATTTAATTTTTATTAAATACATTATTTTTTTGGAAGAGTTGAATTTCAGTTTGAAAAATGTGCAGTTCTCTCACCGATCCCGGAGAGGATCCATCTCTGTAAATTAGTAGAGATACAAGTACTAAATTCAGGCTTCACGCAGGTTTGTTAAAGTTTGGAAACTGCGAAGTGTTGATTTCGTTGATACCCTGGATTTGACAGGTCACAGGAAACCAACATTTCTTCTTTTTGGTTAAGAACATTTTGAATCCAAGTATCCAACCTTGCTATCATTATCAACCACATGACTAAGTGAATAAACCACATGTCGCATTAGCATCAACTTGAAGATCTTTCATTTATAACCAAATCCAATATTTTGAAAATTATTCCAAATCTCTGCGAGTACACATTTGGATTGGAGGGTATATAAAACATGATTAAGAACCCAACTCTGAAGAAAAAGCCAGCCTAAAAAGTTTACTTCCACCACCAGCAAGCAATATAAGAGGAAAACAAAGTCATCCCATAATGGGTCTCACTCATTATGATTTATAGATTATGGTGTCGGATCCATTGACATCCCTAATCCCATTAATCAGTAAGTAAACATAATCAACTTTTAATCAACAACAACAGAATGAAAAAGGCAAAGATAATAAAAAACTAATAAGACTTGAGCTGTTGACAATGAAGAGTAGAGATAAACTAAATGGCACTTTGAATCTTCTAGAAGCTTGATGATGTTGTCAAATCTAGTATCTGAACTATTAGATCAGGAGTTGGACAGTGCTTTAAACATACTATTCAGATCTCCAAGTGCTACGTTTTTCAAACCCATTCTTGGATTGGCGATAATCATCAATAGCTTGATCAATTTCAGATAAGGTATTCATCACAAAAGGCACATGCATAGCCACTGGCTCATTAAGTGGTTGTCCTCCACATAGTAAAAATCTCAATGGCTTTGAAGACATATTCCACACACTTAGACCATCTCCACTACCAAAAACCAGGACATGGTGAACCATTGCAGGGGAAGAATTCCGGGAGCCAAACATGCCCTCCCCATCAATAATGTATGCAAAGGAATTCCATGATTCTGGAATACTTTGATGCAATTGAGCACCAGGTTTTAGACTGAAATCAAGTATCATTGTTGGAGTCCTGGTGTACACTGGTGAATGAACTCCCAATGCTTCACCTGCTATTACCTGGACTTTGACGCCATCTTTCTCTGCTTTCGGTATGCCATTGTTCAGAACTTCTTGAGATTTTGGTTCAATCCTGCAATGTGTTTTGAAGTAATTAAGAATTGGTCTTTTTTTTTTTTTTTTGGTTTCCCATGAGTATTCTAATATCCCTGATATTGTTGAGGCCCTCAACTGTTAAGCTCAAATGTAGCTTACCACTTAAACTATATCTTGTGTGTTAAGAATTAGCACTTAGACAATAACTCAAATAACAGATTCAATAATTTATTTATAATTTGTCAACTAACTTAACAGGTAAGAAAAACTTAGGTGCTTAATTCATGTAGGCTTTCTTTTAGTAGAAATTATTGTAGAAACATGAAAAAAATATATAAAAAAAAAGCATGCATGTCATTGCTTTTGTAGAACTTTGTAGAATAAGGCAAATGACTGAACATGTAAAAGTGAGAGATTTATTAGTTCAAAAACGGTGAATGTTCTTAAGGTAGAAAACATATTTCTGCTACTGATGGAAAAGGTTGAACCAGAAATTGCTTACATTTTGTGCTTGGAAGACAAATTAATCCATAGCTGCAAACCTTTGTGGGTTCCTTCACCTGCAGGCATCTCAGAGTGAATTATTCCTCTGCCTGCTGTCATCCACTGCACAAGAGCATGTGTTTTTATAGTTATCAAATATCAAAGGAAATAGAATTCTGCTAAGATTTTCCAATATATATTACTCAATAATTTCAACAAAAAAGAGTAAAGTGCAAACATTAATATTCATCACCTGGATATCACCACTTCTTATTGTACCTTTAGACCCTACAAAATCTTCAATTTCTAAGCCTCCCTGAAATCAATAAAGTCTAAGGTCAAAATAAGAATTTTTCTACCAACTCAGCCTTAGGAACTTGTTAATATTTTATAAAGAGTTTTTTTAACTTGTGCTCTAAAAGCACTTATTAAGCTATAATAAATATACTATTTGAAAATTAAATTTTTTTAAAAATAGCAATTGAAAGTTTTAATAGCATTGAAATCATGATTAATTATTGCAATAAATATTACAAACTTTCTATTTATAAACTCTTAACAGAGCATCAGTTAGAAAAATCTTTCTATAAATAGAAAGTTATAACATTTATTATGATAATTGACTATTATATCAGTGCTATTTAAACTATAAATTATTATCTTTAGAAAGTTTCAAATTTCTATAAATTATATTTATTATATGTTAACAATTATAACAGTTGAAAAAATCTTTATAATAATATACATGAATTGAACTATTATTTAAAGACCCTGATTTATATACTTATAATTCCAATGTATATTGAACTTCTTAAAAACAAACATTCAAAAAGGTTACTAACAAAATAAGTATACCTCAAAGATATACGTGACAGACTCAAACCCTGAAAAAGATTTCAAATCAACGTATTTTAGCAGTTATATAAGCAAATCCAACAACCAAAATTCAGTAAATGATCAGAGGCCAAGAAGTCTAAAATAATGAACAAATTGAAGGAAAACAAAAAATGAATATGATGCAAGTGATTGAAAAACCTCTGTGGGGATGATCAGAAAATCCTGCAGGAGGACTCACTGCAAATTCAAACAAGGCAAAGGGTTATATCCTGCTGGTGGCTCCAAAAATGTAGAGAGAAAAGAATGAAAAAAAAAAATTATAATACTGCTTACATTCGAAATGATCCAACAACACAAATGGATCCACATCCTTCAAATCGGGTCTAAGAATCAAATTCCCATCAAACAGAAAATTGAAAAAGAAAATTATCAGTACAAAAGTGATCGTAACTCAATGAAAATATAAAGTCATCAACCAAAGTCAATAATTCATAAAAAAGAACCGATGTTCTGAATTGAAAATCAATGTATAGTAACTAATACATGGATTTGAATTTTCTCGTGTTTTAAGCCTTGAAACATGAGGAGATCCTGCTAGAATGAGAAAATCACAAGACTTTCTCTCATGTTTATACCGAATATTAGAAAACATATGTATTTACTCAATACGAATAGAACATTCTCATATTATACCGAACATAAAAGAATACAAATATGTAAAATATGATATTAGAATACAAAACATTACCTTCCAACGCATTTCCTAATTACAACACCTTCATCATCATTGTGAGATTTGGCAAGAACCTTCTTGCTTACCAATCTAGGTTGGTTAAAAGCAATGACTTCATCTGAAAGAGACATAGTATTCCACTATTCTTCAGGAATAAAGGGGTTATGGCAATACCTTGAGAAATTGAATGATTTTCTTTTCTTTTATGTTTTTCTCAGTAAGTGATTAATAACTCAATATATATATATATATATAGATATAGATATAATAAATTAATATTTATTATAATTTATAGAATTAATAAATTATTCACGGGTGAAACCTAATTTTTCTCCTTGGACCAATCACCCATAATAATGTCAAGATCATATCAACGTGATGGGGGCATCAAATTTCTCCTTTTAATTAAAATCTTTGGCAGTCTGGATTTGATCTCAACAACTACTTCGTTATTTTTCGTTTTGTTCTTCTGTTTGGCTGTATTTGGACATTTTGTTTTGGCCTGATTTTGGACATAATTGAAATTAATTTATAGTAATGATCATGATTATTTTTAAATATATAATTTCTATATTTAGCTAATTGATGCCAGAGTTGTTAATTTGTATCCATATTTAATATTATTTTTCTCCTGAAATTTGAGTTACTTAATTAGGACAAATATATTGGTTATAATGTCAAAGAAACTATATAAAAAGAATATTGAAAAGTTCAATTTTCAATTTTTGCAATGTGATTCCATTTATACATGATGCTTTCTTTTTTCGTTTTTTGTTTTGTTTAGTTATAAGACAGTGTTTGGGTCAATTTACGTGCAATTTAATTAATATATATCTTGTCAAAAATAGGTCTTTCATACCAAGATTACTGAAATTTATGAGAATTCTAGTATTCACGGCCTGTCAAGGAAATTGCAAACCTATTAACTCAATAAAAGAAACATATTTTCTTGACCAATGACCACTAACTCAACTCCTTTAGTGCTGATGCTTTCATTTTCCCCAAATTATTTTCTTCCTCAATAATAACATTTTTATGCCAACAAATCATAAGAATATTTGAGGCTACATTTAGTAATTTGAAAATCTAAAACCGTAATAAAACTATATAATTGAAAAAAAAAATTTAAGCTTATTTACTGTTTTGATCTTTAAGAATTACATGACTTTCTACTTTAGTTTTTTTGAGAAATTATTTTTCTAATCAGATCTTTCAATATTCAATTTTTTCTATTTTGATCCTCAAAGATCTAATTGCTTAAAATTAAATTTTAATCAACTCAAAACTATTAAATTTAGATGGAACACAATATAATTAGTTAATATGGTTAAGAATAATTTTATGATCTATGAAAAAATTATTTTAAAAAAAAATCAAGTGTAATATTTATAATTAAAAAAAATTATTTTTAATAATTGAGTCAATATTCATGTAAATTTTCATTTCATGTATTAATATTCATCATCTACTAAAAAACATGTTAGCTAAATTTGGTACATTTTATCCCAAGTTTAATAATTTCGACTGGTCTAAAAATATAATTTTAAAAATAAAATCATGAAGGTAATCAATGACCAAAATAATAAATAAGCACAATATTCCCAATTTGCTATTTGTTAATGGCTTCTCTAATCCGTACGTTCGTGATGGTTTTCCTTTGGCTTCAATGACAATGACAAGACTGTTGTTTAGTTTGGTGTACAGTATGTGTTGGAATTTGCCAAAGTATTGTTCATCCTTTACATTCAGAAATCTTAAAGAGAAGAGATCCAAAGTTTAAACCAGATTTTGGCGGAATAGAAGAAAAGAATGAAATATTTATCATCAACAACCACAAAATAAATAAAAAACAACCATTGGGACAACAACTTTTACGGGATAATAACAACTTTTAGGACAATAAAGCAACCATAATCACTTCAGTGGCATCAAATTCTCCCCAGCAAGATTAGAATCTTCTAGAAGCCTTTGATCCATTGAATAAGAAAAATATCTTTCAGCTCCTACTACTTACATTGCAATGTGGTGACAAAGGTATTGACTATAACAATGATGTTACCTTTTCTTGTTGGATATTGCTTTCAGCACACTACTGAGATTTCCAATATCTGCCTCTTTCAAAACCATTCTTTCCATATTTATAGTCATCAAAAGTTTGCTGAATTTCAGATTGTGTATTCATCACAAAAGGTCCATACTGAACAACTGGTTCATTAAGTGGTTGGCCCCCAACTAACAGAATTCTCAGTGGCTTTGAAGACTTATTCCACACACTTAGGCCTTCTCCAGGACCAAAAACCAGGAGATGGTGGGATATCACAGGGGATGAATTTGGTATGCTGAATACCCCCTCACCGTCGATAATATACACAAAGGAATTCCATGATTCTGGAATTGTTTGATGCAACTGAGCACCAGGTGTGAGAGTGAAATCAAGGAACATTGTTGGAGTTCGGGTGTAAACTGGTGAATGTGCTCCAAATGCTTCACCTGCTATAACCCGGACTTCAACTCCATCTTTCTCTGCTTTAGGTATGTCCTTGCTCAGAAGTTCCTGATAATTGGGTTCAACCCTGCAATAGGCAATTTAAGAGCTGGTTATTAATCAGTTCAATATTTCTTCATATTTTGGCACCAAAAAAACATTCAAACTATTGATAAATCATTTTGAATTTAAAGATAATATAAGCTTTGGTCATCAATACATATTGGCTGCCATAGTAATAGAAACTATGAAAAGAAAAGTCTTCATATCAATGACTTCTGTGAGACAAGGCTATTGGAATACTAAACATATGTAAAGAGTAATTTATAAGTTAAAATCATGGTGTATCATCTACAGCTACTAATCATTTTCTGCTTTTGATGGTAAATATTGAGCAAGAAATTGCTTACATTTTGTCTTTGGAGGACAAATTGATCCATAGTTGCAAACCTTTGTGGGTTCCTTCACCTGCAGGCATCTCAGAGTGAATTATTCCTCTGCCTGCTGTCATCCACTGCGCAATAGGTCATACAACGAAAACAAGTAAATATCAAAGAGTAGATTTTTCTAACTGATATAGCAATTTCCTATTAATCAATTACTTCAAACAAGAACACGAAAGTTAAAAGCAATTACTTGTGTCTATTACCTGAACATCACCGGTTCTTATGGTACCCTTATGCCCTCCAAAATCTTGATGTGTAATGCCTCCCTGAAATCCATAAAAGCCCAAGTTAGTTTCCATCACCATAGTGCACCTTAGAGACATATATGCAAATAGGTTGTGAACAAAATAAGTATACCTGTAACATGTATGTCACAGTCTCAAAACCTGAAATGATGATCCAACCAAAACATTGAATAAGTTATTAGAAAAGCTATCCAACCACAAAAAGCCAAAAAATGATCAAGGAGGCCCAGAAATTTAACTACAGCAATCAACAAATTGAAAGAAATAAAAATGAAGATGATAGAAGTAATTAAAATACCTCTGTGTGGATGATCAGGAAATCCAGCAGGAGGAGTAACTGAAAAGTCAAACACCCCAAAGATTTATATATTAATGGTGGATTCAACAATTGGGGAAGGTATAAAATGAAATGAGGTTATAATATATTGTTTACCTGAGAAATAATCCAACATCAGAAAAGGATCCAAAGACTTTAATTCACTCCTGAGAATGCACCACCAAGTACAACAGAAAAAATTATCAGTAACCATTTGATATTACTTCAATGACAATTGAACCCATCAAGCAAAATCAATGGAGAAGCAAGAACAAACCATACCCAGAAAACAGAAAATCAAGCAGAGAAAATTTCCAGTATCAAAATTCACTATAAAGAAGACAGAAGTAATACATGAATTTAGAATACTAAAAGCTTACCTTCCAATGCCTCTCCTAACAACAGCACCATCACCCTCACTTTGAGATTTAGGCAAGAACCTTCTTCAGTACCAATCTAGGTTGATCAAAAGCTGGGGCTTGATCTGATTCAGACATGGTGTTCCTTACAAATGAAGGGGCTATGGCTCTGAAGGTTGACCTTGTGAAATTTAATGATATTTGTAATTTCAAGCTTATAGCTCTCATAAAGAAATATTTTGGTTTGTGTTCCTGGAAGTCTGGTATGGATGTGAATTTATATAGGATCGAGTGGAGAATGTGAACACAGAAGAAATAAAATAAGAGAGAGAAGGGAGGTTGGGCCGTTGGGGGCTGCGTCAAATCAAAAGTTGGATTTGGCAGAGGCGTAGATAAATTTGCGAGTGGGTCTCCTTGGAACAATCATATTATGATGTCAAGTTTGTGTCACCGTGACGGCATTCACTATTTAGGTTTTTGCACTTCTGCTTGGCTCTATTTGGAGCTCGGATTGATGTTGTGAGGTTCTATCAAATGTAACTTATCGATTGACATCAGTTATAAATCGATTGTCAATATACTAATTTTTAATTTTCAGGTGTTTTCATGAGACTAAAAAAAATTTTATTTTAAATCTCATCATTTTCTGGTGTTCTATTACACAAAATTTTGATTTGCTGTTTTGCCAATGTTGTTTTTGTAATTTATTTTTATTTTTAACAATTCACACTTGTTCTTATTATCATTTATATTAGAATAAATTACACTCTCATATTTTAAAATTTATTAAAATGACACTAAGATCTAAAATTTATAAAAAAATTGACACTTCCTTCTCTATAATAGATAGCAAGTTAGTGACGTTATAAAATAATTATAAAAAAAATGAAAGTCTAACTTTTATCTTAAAGGTACCAATAAATCCTATTCTTAATTTTTCTCTTTTTAAATGAATCCTAATTATTTACTTTTTTTTATATATTTCCTCTACCATTTTTAGTTTTTTCCCCTCAATATTGATACAATTTAATTTTTTTTTTCAATTTTAACAAAAATAGAAAAAATCTTGACACATAAATAAGTAGAATTAAGTTTGAATAATAAAATAAAATAAAATAATTTAGATTTTTGTTTAATTTTTATGATATTAACAAATATAGAATTTTTTAACGAGTGTCCTAAGTATACTTGTTAATATACCATAAATAGAAATTAGTTTATATTATTTATTATGATAGTTGATCATGATTTCAACATTATTTGAATGCATAGACTATTACTTTTCTAAAGTTTTAATTTCTAAAATTTATATTTTTTACAGTTTAACAAGTGTTCTTAGAGTATCCTGTTAGAAAAATCCCTATAAATATATATGAATTCGAAAGATAAATTCAAACACTTGAAAAAATGGATAATTTATCTATATAAATATAATCATTAGCTTGAATATTAAATTGGTAGTGATTAAACCATTAAAAAATGGTAAAAGAAAATTGGGAACTCTATTTTTGTATTATTTTGATATTAAATTTCAAAGTACTGTATTTAAAAAATATGAAGAAAAAAATAGCAGTGTTTGGTTTGTTTTTCCAATTTGAGTTATCTATAAATTGAGTTTAACTATAAAATATAATTTTCCTATTTGGTTTAGTGCTTTCTGAACAGATTTTGGGTTTAAATTTTTACTCACAGCTGTTTGGTAATAAATATTTTAATTTTTGAGTTTTTTAGTCCTAAAAGTTGAATTTCACATATGATTTTTCAAATAGAAAATAAGATAAACTCAAATAAATTTGTCATATTTGAATATATATCCTTGTTCTAATTTATGTAAAAAACCAAAATCTATAAATCAAGAAAAGAAATACATGTTATCATCATTTAAAAAATAAAATAAATTGAAACATACATTTTCATTATTTAGATATCAAAACTAATTATATTTTCGAAACTTGTTACAAAATTATTTCAAAACATAACCATTTATAGTAATTTCAATACTCAATATCTCTTTACAAAAATTTAGCCAAATAACTTTTTTATATCTCATACTACTTTTATGTTAACTCATTTAAATATTTTAAAAAAAATTATTTTTTATACATTATTTTTTAGACACCTATACTTGAAAAGTGTTGTTATTTATAGTAATTTACACACAACTTACTAAAAAAATCCCAATGTGATAATTCAACAAAAAAATATTGACATTAATTAACAAGTAATTGCAATATTTGACACTAAATTATACATGTACAAGTTTCAATGCATGGGCCGGGCCACTTTTTTACCCTCGTTTTTATGCCGATCGGGTAAAAGTTGTGTCCATTTGGTCTGGATCCATCAATATACCCGGCCCATTTCCAATCCCTCTTGTTATCCTGTAGAATGACCTACAGGGTACAGGTCTACAACAACGCAGGAGGCCAGAACATAGCAGCGAGTGGCAGACACCCAGAATAATGGGGAGCCGGAAAGAACAAAAGCCATTGAAGACATCTCTCAGAAACCCCAAAAGTAAGCGAAAACCTCTCGGGCCAAAGGTAGCTAAGAACAAGAAGAAGGATCGCTGTGACAGTAGGACCAAGACGAAGAAGACTGACCCTAATTGACAGCAAAGACAACAACGTTACACAAAACAAACAAAACATTGAAAGCGACAACAATATACAGCCGGCTTCAGCTTCGGAGCAACTCCGTTTCTTTCTGGATCAATTTCAGTCTGCCAAGGGACTCCAGCTTTCTTCTCTCGAGAGGGAATCAATCAAAGGTAAATTTGTTCTTTTCCTGTTTTAGACGTATTTTGGGATTGTATGCTGTATAGTTTCTGAGAAACTACTTCCCATCCCACAAAAAAAATTAGAGAAAGAGAAGTCAATTTCTAGTTTTAGGCAGTCTGAATGGGCGTTAATCTATCATTTACTGAAGATAATATGAAATTGAAACTTTCGAATTTATTTTTGTTTTTACATGGTTGTGATTCAGTTTTTGACCCACTTTTTAGTTCTCGTGCTAGTTTAAAGACCATGATGTATTATAAGAAAATAAAAATTGATATTATTGAGGAGAAGAGATTTCAAGCAGTATAAATTAGCATAAAGAACTAACGGGTTATGTACTTGATTACTGAATGCAGATACATGCATGCTGGAGCTAACTCAAGGCTCGGATCATGACGTTAAAACGTTAGGAAAAGATATCAAGGCAGCTTTTGGCAAATCGTGGAAAGAAGTGCTTTATGATGGACAGCTTTTGGAAGGGAAAATTGATGCTGGGAGTCCAGCAGTTCTTATTGTTAGTTATTCTGCATTAAGATCCATAGAACTTTTAAGGTGTGGTTGCATTTCCATATTGAAAGGGAAAATTTTGTTAACCCAGAGACAATGGACTTCCTGCTAAAGATCTTGTTTGTTTGTATAGGGGCTTTCGGTCATTGACAGGGGAATGCTGCGCTGTGAAGTTATTCTCAAAGCATATGAAGGTTGAGGAACAGGTAATGTCTCTGTTTTAGATGCTTCTCTCTTTTAACAATTTTCAATCTATTTGTTAATAATTTGAACCCTATATATGTTCAGAGTAGGAGGTTGCAATATTTTCCTTTATGTGTAAAGAATGCATCTAAAGATAAATTGTAATCATGTATCTAACGCTAATTGGAGATACAAAAACTGCAACTCAGTTGAGTGTTTACTAGGACATTGTCATTTGACAAGATCAGATCAGTTGACCTGAATGAGTTAGCAATGATTAATGATGGAACTACATCAACTAGTAATTAAAGTGTTCTAATTTATGGGAAATGAAGATTTGAACTTATTGATAGCAGCAGTTGCTATTCTGAGTATTTTCCTTTAGCATGTCAGTCTGATCCCAAGTTCTTAATGATTTTATTTGCATATTATTTGACTAGCAGACCTGTACCTACTCCGTCATAATGTAATATTGTTTGTGTGATAACCTAGACATTAACACTGTTTAGATAGAAGAAACTATATCCTGAATGAGGGAGTCAGAAGTGGAATTAAGAATCCAATCTTTTAATCCCAGTGTTTTGAGGCCCATCACAAGGCCAGATTTAATTCCATAAAATTAGAGGAAAGATATTAATGCTATTTTCTTTTTCCTTTTACTCTTCATAACATCATATTCAAAAGGTTTTGCTTATCTTCTTTTTTTTTTTTTTTTTTTTTTTTTTTTTTTTGCCTCCAAGGATTTAGTGTTCTCTGTTGTACTCCTTTCTTAATTAAATCTTCTTTTCTTATCAAAAAAACATCACAGTTCAATAGTCTTGCTGTTAAGCATTAACCATATAGCTTACAGTTTCCAGAATTTAGTCAATCTTGTGAATTTAGAACCCAGTTGGATTTCTTTTTCACTTATTTTTCTCTCATAAATGCTATCCAGAGAAGATATAGCTTGAAAGGAACAGGTAGTATTGTTTTTCTCTTATTTTTCTCTCATGACTGAACTTTGTTATGGGAGGAATATTGTTTTTTCCTTTGGTATAGCATAGGCTTTGGGTACATTCACTGTACCTGTTACTTAATTGATACTAAATGTTTTTAAATTCCTTCAACCTACTAGAGATTATTCCCATCTTTATCTTAAATCTTTTTTATTGCTTTACAGGTTCAACTGTTAAAGAACCGTGTTAATATTGCTAGCGGTACACCGAGCAGGTTGGTTATCTTGAATCTCAGGCATGCTGCCTAACAAGCATTTTGAGATTGTTATGATGCCAGGCTGAGCACCTTTTCTTTTATTTATTTAGTTATTTGTTTAAAAAATCTTTTCAGGATTAAAAAGTTAATTGATATTGAGGCATTAGGGCTTTCACGGTTACAAGTGCTTCTGCTTGACATGTACCCAGATGTGAAGGGCTACTCCTTGTTTAGCCTTCCTCAAGTCAGGTTTGGCTTTTGTTTCATAAGAAATGCAGTCACCAATCTTGTTTTACTTCCATTTTTCATATTCTTTGTCATTATCTCTCTTTCTCTCCCTTCATTTTCTTTTTCTTTGGTACTTTGATTTCCTTCTTTAGACAATCTAGAAATTGGAAATGTGTGAGTTCTGGTGAAATCTTGTTTTCATCTTAGAAATTTTTATTACCTTACTACTTTTGTGTATAAATTGCCAGAGATGAATTCTGGGAGCTGTACAAGAACTATTTCTATGAACGAATGGTCCGAGGTGATCTTCGTGTTTGTCTGTATGGTCCATACCAACTGGCAGCAGTCCATTTAAAGGGAAAACGAGGACTTCCTAATGACTAAGGATTCACCTGGAAACAAAATTTTGGGTTTGTGAAAATTGTATCTTTACAGTTTTGGTTTAATGAAGCATTCACTTGGCATGATTCTCCACATATCTATACAGTCATTGATTCATCAATTGGTAAAGATATCCTAACAGTTCCACAATATGTGAAGAGTCGGAGTTGAAGGTTTGATCAGTGGTCAGTACAACCATACCCCCTCTGCTAACTTATGAAATCCAATTGGCAATGGAATGTGTCATGTCACATGCACATGTCATGTAATTTATTCATGTTTATGAACTTAAAATTCTATCTTTGGTCCTAGCTTTGTAACTTCTGGTTTTACATGAATAGGTTAGGAAGCACCTAGTGCACACTAGAGTTAAAATTTTCATTTTGTAATGTTACTGGAACCGTCTTCCATTTTAAGAAACTTTGGAAAATAGGAAAATTGCTGAAAATGAATTTTGTGCTTGCTATAATTTGAATACGGCGGGCCAATTTACTTTTAATTTTTAGGAGCAAACCCTGCTTTTAGCAACCTACATTGTTTAGTAAAACAAAATACTGAATGCTTGGGGTTTATTGGTACTTTAAAAATAACAGAAGTTAGAGATAGCTTTTAAAATTACATGGAAGTATGGATTTATATCTGATCCTGAATTATTTTCATTGTTATATATCAACCTCTGTCCTGCTAGATCCAGAGTTGTGTAGATCCAATGGACTCCGGCTCCTCCTGAGAACTATTTCAAGTGTAACATTGAGTCATATAAAATTGTATAATATAAGATTATAATAGTATTTTTTGTACCTTAATACGGGTTTAACAGTACAAGATTATAATATTTTGTTTGACATAAGAATTTAATGGATAATTTTGTACTATAATATTATTTTATATAATGCTCTAAAAGAACCTTAATGATTTCTGAAATTGAAAACCCAGAAAAAAGACACGAGCATGTGGTGGATTTGTCATGAGAAAAGTTGGTTGGACAACCAACAGTGTCGTGCTCAAGGTCACTGGAGACAGGCTGATAATAACGTTTAATGTAGCTAAAGGGCAATAGTTTCTCATTAATGCTCAAATAAATCCAATATTTTACCCAAATAAAAATAAGACTAACGTGCACACAAAGTATAATCTTTCTGGTTTTTATAATTTACTGCTGGTTATTTGGTTAGTTAATTACCATTTTTTTCTCCTTTACCCGATTTAGATTCTTTTGGCGAAAACCATTTAAATTCTATTTTGTAATTCACAATAACTCTATATACACATTATATCTCTCACATCTTATTCTTTTCCTTATATCTCTCTTAATTAATTAATTATATAGTATACTTAATTACAACAAAAGATCGAGGCCTTTTTTTTTCCTTCTTAAATTGCTTTTTGATTTTTATCTTTATATTTTTAATAATTTGTCTATCGTCGTAACTGTTTCACATTATTTTTGTTTTCTACTCCTATATATCTCTAATGGTTTCCAATACAAATAAATTCATAAAAATCACAATTAAAAAAATAATAAAAAGAACAAATTAATCATTTGTTATAAAAAGTTGAGATTAAAAAATAATAAAAAATTCATAAGATGAAATTAACTTAGTCTATTTTTATTTTTTCAATTGATTATACATATTGGAATATCAATCAGATGAAGCTAGGAAGAAATAATAATATTTTTCTTTTCTATTTCTTAAAAAAAAAAAAATTAAAAATCAACCAAATAAACAATACAAAAGCTACATAAAAAATTAAGATAAAAATTAATAAAATTTTGATCTGTAAAAGAAAAAAAATTAAAAAAGCCCTAGAGGAGAAGGAATGTAGGAGAAATAATTAATAGGAGATGTAAGTGAGAAAGAGGAGAAAATGAAAAAGAAATATATATAAATTAATTATATTTAGTAATAATGGATTTTAATGAGAAGTGAGATATTAGTAGACTAATATGTTAAGAGGTGATTTAAGTGTTTAGGTTATAAGAAAAAGAATATGACATAGCACTTATATGAGGAAGTTGTATGAGATATGTGTATATATGAAGCATTATTCTAGCTATAAGATATAATATAATTGAAACTTGAGAATTAGAAAAACATGGAGTTGACACATCATCAACAAATATATTTAATATTTTGCCACATAATTTTGCCACCTCATCCATTAATTATCTCTCATCTCTCTTAAATTATATTATTTTGTAACATCATCCACTAATTCTCTTGCATCTCTCCTATGTTAATTATGTAAATTATAAGTTTTTAATTTTTCAATTTAATTTCTATCTATGATTTTTTTCTCTCTCATTTTGTTACATAGTGTTTTTTTAATATTTCTCTCAAATCTTATCTCATCTTTGCAGTTTTATTTGGTATTTATTAAAATACTTTTCTTAAACAATTTTTTTTTTTTTAATTTACTATCACTCTCTATATTTGACAAACAATAATATACTTTAAACATACATTAATAAACTTAATTTAAGTTGTCTCCATTTATAAATAAAAATGACTTAGTTTAAACAAAATATAGAAAAAAATATTATAGTGATTAATTTTTTTTTATTGATTTCTTGATTATTTATTAGAAATGAACAATTGTGAAAAAAATTAGAGCAAGTCTATGTTTAAATCAAGTCAACATTTAGTATTATGCTACTTTTTTTCCTTAAATGGAAAAGATATATGTATATTAAAAATTAAAATTCACATTATATAATATTTTTAAAATAAAAAATATAAGTTTATATTTTAGATTAATTTGGCATTTCGTACGGTGCATAAATTATTTAATTAATTTTTATAATTTTTATGAGATTCATTATTAGCAACATTATAAACTTATATTTATCATTTTATTTTAAAAGTATTAGTTTGGAAAAGAAAATTAAGTTGATGATACATTAAAATATTAATTGATGCACTGGCCTATGGTGTCATAATATGATTCTCCTAACAATTATATTATATAATATAAATTTTTAACTTTTAAAAAGTATTTTGTTACATACATTTTTATTTTTAATTTTATATATACAATATCTCTTCTATTTAAACAAAAAAGAAAATTAAAAATGTAGTATCTATATTAATTGTTGACTTGATTTAAACACAGATTTGCTCTAATCTTTTTAACAATTGACCAGCCTTAATAAGTAAAGAAAAAATCATTCAAAAAATTAAATTAAGTTTATTCATGTATGCATAAGGTATATTACTACTTGTAAAGTATAGAGAGTGGGAGTAAATTAATTATATTTTCTTTAGTTAAAAATATTTAAAAAATTCCAAACAAAGCTGTAAATATGAGAAAGATTAGTGACAAACATAAAAAACTATTTGTAACAAAATGGTAGAGAATAAATAATATGAATTAGATTGAAAAAGTAGAATATATTTTACATAATTAAGTTAAGATAGATGTGAGAGAATTAGTAGGTGATGTGACAAAATAATATAATTTAAAAGAGATGAGAAATATTTAATGAATAATGAGTCAAAATTATGTGTCAAAATATTAGATAAGTATATTAATGATGTGTCAACACTATATTATTCTAATACTCAAAATATTAATTATATTATATCTTCTCTTATATATAGATAAAAAGCATACATGCTAATTATTTGTTGTGTATTTGAAAGTCTACCAAATTATGCCATGTGCCATTCAATTAGCTTTCATTCTTTTTAATTTAACCAATTGGATGTCACGTGTACTTGCAGAACTAACAAATTTATCGTCATGTGGCGCTATAAGCCATATATCATTTAAATAAATAATATACATTCCTTAATTAGATTATAACTCACACACATTTATGTCCTCTCATGCAGTGGTTTTATTATTATTATTTATTTTTTTCTATAAAATTTTAACGTTATGTAATAATAATTAAAAAAAAAACGAAAATAGAATCTTTAATTTCCTTAATTAGCAAACTTAATTTACTCATCAATAGTGTTATGCTAACATGTTTTGTTTTTTTTTTGTTTTGTTTATTGTTTTTTTCCAAAGATAGCTTCATTCATAAAGAGAAAACAATAAATGACCTTACAAATTGTCTCTAAGCCATCTTTGCCAGTCCAGGCAAACACTATCACTAGTGTCGACAAGGGTTTTACGAGCCACTTTTTGGGCTACCCAATTACAAGAACAAAACACAAATTGAAAATTACATTCAATATCTTTGGCAAGATTATAGATATCTTCGTTTATGATATTTGCCGCATCGAAACCATTCTGGCTATTGATCACCACTTCAACAACTTGCTTTGCATCCCCTTCCCGTCAGGCAAGTGCTTCTAGTTCAAAAGGGGAAATAATTCCACACTATTTTTTACCCCCAGCCTTCATGATTTCTCCAGAGCTACTCCTTGCAACAAATCCCACACTCCCCAGATTTATTGGTCGACTCACACCTACCGTCAAAATTTATTTTAAATAACCCGGAGCTGGAACCTGCCAACAACCGTTGCAGAGCCTCGACGAGTTGGTAGGAAGCCGTACAATGTTCCGAGAGGTTTCATTGTCATTTCTGAACTCATCACGATCTTGAATAGTTTCACTAGCAACCTCAAACTCAGACCAAATCAGGTTGTTGAAAACTTTATCGTTCCTTGCTTTCCAAATACACCAAATTCCATGACCAATAAGATCTAAGGAAACTAGTGCAGTTCCATTGAGACTCTGGCATAGTTGGTACCACCACTGTCCGAAAGTGTCACTTTGAGATGAGGGGAGGATCTGTACAAGTGATAATTCATCCCAAACTTTTAAAGTATACCTACAACTTGTAAAAAGGTGGACTCCCGTTTTTGCTTCAAAACCACAAAGACTGCATGAGTTATCCACTCCCCCAATCCTTATCCGAAGATTGTCCCTAATTGCAACACTATCATGTACCAGACGCCACATAAATACCTTCAATTTGTGAGGAACCGCCCAATCCCAAATTGTTTTCCAATCTAAAGTAGGCAGCCTGTTGTCTGATGTGGAATTGGTCAATAGCTGATATCCTGAAGAAACAGTATAAATGCATCTGGGAGTATAGTGCCAAACTAGCTTGTCCTCGGCTTCCAGTAATTGACAAAGGAATGCTTAATATAGCTTCAGTTGTTTGCTCATCAAAAAGACTGAGGACTTTTGTGGATTGACCACTTGCTGCTTCATACAGTGAAAGAATTTTTAGGATTTCATTGCACACCGCTTGCTGCTTCATATAGTGAAATAATTTTTAGTATTTCATTGTATTCAGATTGATCAGCTCTACAAAAGAAGATGTAGTCATCTGCAAATAGCAAATGATTTATTGATGGACATCGTCTAGTCACCTGCATCCCATGTAACCGATTAGATGCTTCATCAGCATTGAGAAGCCTAGAAAGTCCTCTTCTACACATATCAAAAATAGGTATGGAGAAAGAGGTTCTCCTTGTCTGAGCCCTCTGGATGGTTGTAGATAACCATAGATTTCACATGAAAAGGAAATGTAATATGTGATAGTAGAAACAAGCTCCATTATCAATTTAATCCATTTGGCATGAAAGCCAAGTTTCATTAACTTGCCTTCCAGAAAATCCCACTCCACACGATCATAAGCATTTGCTCATATCAATTTTAATAGCCATACCATAATGCTTTCCTCTTTTCCAAGATTTCAAGCGATGCATCAACTCATGAGCTATCAAAATATTATCATCAATGACCCTATTCTGTAAGAATGCACTCTGGTTTTGGCTCATAATAGAACCCATTAATGGTTTCATTCGAAGTACCATAATCTTGAAAATAATCTTATAGAAGATTGAACAAGAGGCTGGTAGGATAAATCTGAGACATATCTTGTGATGGATGAATTTTGGCAAGAGAGTTATTAGTGTATGGTTGAAGTTCTTGAGCATGCGACCAGTATGGAAGAAACTTTTAATGGCTTGGCACACTTCATCACCTATTATATCTTAGTAAGCCTAAAAAAATTTACCAGTCATACTGTCATCTCCTGAGCACTCGTTGGGTTGATAGAAAAAGCTGCTTTCTTGATTTATTCCAGGATACCAGATCATGTCTTACCTTCTTTAACTTGGTGAAGACTTTAAATAACTAGGTGCCATGTATCTCTGATTGCCAAGAAGCAGCAATAATATGAAGACCCTCATATGAAGTAGTCCAACAAGCATCAAACTTGAATTTCCTCTTGGGGTTAGGATGAAACTCATTTAAATTAAGAATTATTGGCCTGTGATCAGGTGAGTCACTTGGGCATAGTCATATTAAACAAACTAGTCTGTGGATACCAATAACCTGTCTAGTCGTTCTTGGATATTGCCATCACCATGCCATCTATTGTTCCACGTAAAAGGATAACCCCAGAAAGGTAGCTTAATCAATCTGTCGTTGTTGATTAAATTCTGAAAACAAAGCCGAGTAACAGTAAAGGAAGACTCACTCCTTTTTTTTTTTTAATGATCCCCTGAGGATCACATTAAAATCATCAAACAATAACACTTTGGAACTCGACGAATTGATTATATTCAAAAGTACCTCAAGTTGAGTTTCCCTACTGTTGTCATCAGAACTTAAGTAAACTGAAATAACATCCCACTGTACTGCAGAAGTTTGAGTTGCCACCTGGCATGCACGAAAAACTGGTCACACTACACCAGGTTAACATAAAGGTTTGATGATTGTTAATGTCAGATTTGTCCAAGCTGGAGACCTGGTGAGGAGGTCTCCTCAATGTGTCCGAGCTAGAGGTCTCCTCAATGCCTCTTACTTGTCCGAGCTGGAGACCTGCAGGGGTGTGGTCTGGAGACCTGTCAGCACTCCGAAGCTCAAGTCAATATTTAGAGAGATAAGGGGAGAGCTGTAAAATGTAGAGAGATGGACCTTTTTTTGAGAGTGTGAGAGCTTGTATTTGTAGGGCCTTTAATGGGCCTGGGCTTAAGTTAATATTTGTATTAATACAAGTCCCCCCAAAAACAAGTTCGAGGAATGAAGTGAATTCGGACTTGAAGTCAACTAAGGGCAAAACTACAGTGTTAATTGAGCTTTTTTCTAGCGGATGAGCTTTTGGCTCCAAGCCTTGCAACGTCGGGGTGAGCTCAAGCTCTAACTTCCTTTGTCTTGGGCTGTAAAATTTTCCTGCAACTACGGTCAAACAGTCGATCTCAAAAGAAAATTTATTAGGCACATATGAGGGTAAAACAATATGCTTTACGATTAAAAAATCATGTAGTACTAGAGTCCACCTTTGGAGAATTAAATATCTAAGTGTGGATCTTTTACTAGCGAACTCGACGGAGGCTCGGACCGCAAGATGGAAACCTGGCGGCCTCGCTTGCCTGGACTACGAGCACCGGGGAGGTCGAGTTCCCTGTCAAGGCCGTTGGATTGACCAGGTGAACCTTCACCGTTTCCGACCTGGGTTTTGGAGATCTTCTATGAACTCGGCGGAGGCTCGGACCGCAGGATGGAAACCTGGCGGCCTCGCTTGCCTTGACCGCGAGCACCGGGGAGGTTAAGTTCCCTGTTAGGGCCGTTGGATCTACCAGGTGAATCTCAACCGTTTCCCACCCGGGTTTGGAGATTCTTGTGTGAACTCGACAGAGGCTCGGACCGCAGGATGGAAACCTAACGGCCTCGCTTGCCTGTACCACGAGCACCGGGGAGGTTGAGTTCCCTGTCAGGGCCGTTAGATCGACCAGGTGAATCTCAACCGTTTCCAACCCGGGTTTGGAGATCTTCTTTTTGATTGGTTTTGGGGGGCTATACCTCTCCTTTTCAACTTCACCTGCATAAATTTCTTACAACTATGGCCAAACGACCGATCTCAACAGAAAATTCATTAGCCACATATGATGGTGAACATGTAATAACATGCTTTCTGAATAAATATACAATAATATGTCAAAGATATAGTTGCATTGTAATTATCATTTTGATCCGATGAGGTGAATTACTAGTCTACTATGCCTAAGATGTCAATTATTTTGTTAAATGAGTGATCGACTCATCTTTGTGATGGCCATATAATTATGGTGTTTTTAGGCGACCCGGCCTTATAATATTTTAAAGACTTGGAATATTTTTGTTGTTAATGAACATATAATCCAACAATACAAGAGTTTCTATAAGAACATAGAAGTTTGCAAGCAATTGGTGTAAAATTTATAAAGTTTTTAGGCCATTTAAAGAATTTTAGGGCCTATATGCAATTTTCTAGAATTATTTTGGTCAATTATATGATAATATAAAAGGCTGTGGACTATTGTGCAATTAGTTCGAATTATTTAGGCAAATAATATAAATGATAGGAGCATATTTGATAAGTATGAAAAGATATGTGGTAATTATGTGAATTTATAAAAATTTAGGCCATTTATGTAATTAAAAAATATATATGGTCCGAATGTAAAAATAGTTAAATTAATGGGTCAAAATTATAATTATTTAAAATTTTGAGCCAATTTTGTAAATATATGGACTATATGGGTCATTACCATAATATATATGAAGTATAGAGACCGGATATCAAAAATAGATAAACCTGGGCTATTTTTTGGATTTGGGCCTACATGGAGGGCTTGTTTGTTAGCCCAAGTTGGCGATCTGCACTTTTATTAGGCTGGATTCTTGGTGGGCCGAGTTGGGAGCATTGATGCAACCATTCACAAATCTGGCGGAGTGCCGCCAGCTTGAGGCCGTAAGTGGGGGTGCATACAAAGTCTGGCGAGGTGGCGGCTTAGACTTGGAAACCCGGAGGTCGTCGTCAAAAATAAGGATGGTCGCCTGGGTTCTCAGGTAGTCAGAATTAGCCTGAAAATGGACTGGAAGAGCAGCTCGCCGTGCACAAAATCTGGCGATTTGGTTGGAGTGCCGCCTCTTGAGGCCCGCATGGGGGCCCGTGGGACGTTCGGCGAGGTGGCGGTTTCGACCTGGAGACCCAAAAGGTCGTCGCCGACAATAAGGATGGTCGCCTAGGTTCTCAGGTCGCCGAAATTGGCCTGAAAATGGACTGGAAGAGCAGCTCGCCGTGCACAAAATCTGGCGACCTGGTTGGAGTAGCCGTCGCTTGAGGCCGCGCGAGAGGGGTGCGTGGGACGTTCGGTGAGGTGACAGGTTTCAACCTGGAGACCCGGAAGGTCATCACCGACAATAAGGATTGTCGCCTAGGTTCTTAGGTCGCCGGAATTGGCCTGAAAATGGATTGGAAGAGCAGCTTGCCGTGCACATAATCTAGCGACCTGGTTAGAGTACCGCTGCTTGAGGCCGCACGTGGGGGCGCATGTTAACTTCGGTGAGGTGGAGGTTTCGACCTGAAGACCCAGGAGGTCGGTGCTTGCAATTAGGGTGGTTGCCTGGGTTCTTAGGTAGCCCGAATTGGCCTGAAAATGGACCTGGACAATAGCTTGCCATGCACCTAAAACTGGTGACCTGGTTGGAGTGCCACTGCTTGAGGCCGCGCGTGAAGGCGCGTGAGAAGTCCGACAAGGTTGCAGTTTCGACCTAGAGACCCGGGAGGTCTGCGCCAGAAATAAGGTTGGTCGCCAGAATTGGCCTGAAAATTGATTGGAAGAGCAGTTGGCAAAAGGTGCTTGGGTACTCTGTTTTGCTTGAGAAACCAGGCATTCCTGGTGTATCTTGGAGAGGTGGTGAGCTGTGTAAGTTGAAGTGTTTGAGTGCATTGATTTGGCGAGATGGAGACTTGGAGAGCTGCGTGAAGGTTAGAAAATTCAAATCATATGAATTTTCCACAAATGGCGCCAATGTTAATGTCGGATTTGTCCGAGCTGGAGACCTGGTGAGGAGGTCTTCTCAATGTGTCCGAGCTGGAGGTCTCCTCAATGCCTTCTACTTATCCGAGCTAGAGACCTGCAGGGGTGTGGTCTGGAGACCTGTCAGCACTCCGAAGCTCAAGTCAATATTTAGAGAGATAAGGGGAGAGCTGTAAAGTGTAGAGAGATGAACCTTTTTTTGAGAGTGATGAGGGCTTGTATTTGTAGGGCTTTTAGTGGGCCTGGGCTTAAGTTAATATTTGTATTAACAATGACCATGCCCACAGAATACTGTCAGATAAACCTTCTGATTCTACAACAAAATGATTAACAAGGCCACAATTTGATGCAAATTGTATAGCTTTCTCCTTGTTTGCTTTAGTTTCTACCAGATAAACCAAGGATGGGGAATGGGAATACAAAATTCCTATAAGATGTTAAAATGTGAGGGGTTCCCCAAACCTGTACATTCCAAAATAATATGTCCATTAGTCAGCCTGAAGCCATGTAAGGCTGGGCTCCCCCTGAAAGAAAAAACATTGGAATTTTGGTTAGGGCAAATTTTCTTCAGACTGTCTCCAGTGTCTCCTGAATTGCTTCTCTTCTTTGTACCTGCATGATCATTAGTCTCAAGCTGCAACACATTAGGTCTTGCACGGGCCATCTGCTTAATTATTATTATTATTATTTTTTGCATAGTAGCACAAAAGGGCCCATATTAAAAGTGATTGGGCTTGAAGAAACTCCCTAGCCCAATGGAACATTAAAAGCATTAGATCTCTCTTGGAGAAAAGAAACTTCGGTACTAATCGGTCCATTAGGGCTCACTTTAGCACTACTATGATCCTTAGCCACCATGATAGCCCAGCTTTGCCTCTTCGATCCACCTTCTTCAATAACTATAATGTCAGTGTCATCCAACTCTTTAAATTTGGATTTTTCCAAAACTGTCTCGGTAATGCCGTCAGTTACGCTTCGTGGAAGACTGCCAATAAACTCCACTGTACTGAGAGAGTTGACTACACTATGTAACTTCCTTTTTGAATTATTAGCCCCAGATTCCTCGGACCCATCATTGTACTCTGGCCGTTGCAGAAACCGTCTCTTGATTTCCTCAATTGTTCTATCATTATTGATATAATGCCACTTGTACACTGAGCCTTACTCTGAACTGTTAGTGCCGATAGAAGAAAATATAAATTTTTTGGTCAATGTGAAGTGATACCGGAGCCACTATCCACCTCTGATGATAATTTCCATCCAAATTGAGAAACTTTAATGGAATTATCATAATTATGTTCACAGTTTATTCCAGCAATTTCATTCTAAAATAGCAATTTCATTCCAAATTTTAGAATGACAACTGCGTTCATCATGTTCAATGAAACCACAGAACAAATAAATAGTGGCAAGTTTCTCATACCGAAGAACAATTTTATATTTCTCACCGAAAACACCTTGAACTATCATCGATTTGATCAATTTTGTCGATAATTTTTTAGTTAATCAGACATTTAATAATACGGTTCTGCTCTCCTCTGACTCTGTAAATATCCACTTCTAGTTGCTCACCTAAAGACCTTACAATTTTTTGCCCCATTTTCACCGTGCAGCAATGGGATGGAAGCTCCCACACTTTGGATTTGGAATGGAACATGTGTGAAGCTTCCCTTCACACGATTTATATTTTTATCCCAAGGCTTGATGAGCAGGAATTGACTTTTATAGATCCATGGACTTCCTTTAAGAACTCTTAATCTATCAGTCTCCTCCTCTAAGAAAAATTGAAAATAGTGATCCTGTTCAAAGATACGAAATCCTTTTAGACCATTCCAAATACCAATAAGAGCCATATGAAGGGTACCGATCATAATTAAAAGGTTGGTGATTATCTTACCGATCACCGTCTAGGAATTGTTCTTGAACAACATCAGCTATATCTTCTTCCTCAAAAGACACCAGTAGTTCCTCTTCTTCCTCCTCATGATTATTGTTATTGGCCGAAAACCAAAGAGAAATTGTTCAGGGGTAAGTCAAAAATAAGAGATGGAGTACACCTCAATAAGAGAAAAAAATTACATCATAGAGAGAAAAACTCTATAGTTGTTATTATCCGCTTTGCATATGCTAACATGTTAGTTCAATAGTTTCTTTTACAAAATATTAATATTTAAATTTAATTAGAATATAATTTGATTAGTGAAGTAATTTGTTATAACTCGGTATCGTAAAGTCAAGTTTTAGATATAATATGTAAATTTCAGTTATAAAACAATGACGACATTAATAAATTAAAAAAATAATAATAAAATTAAACATGTCATAACCTAGTATCATAGTGATACATTTTAGTAGATTTTAAAATTTTAATTATATAAGAATATTGTGATGTCTTATTTTACTATTGATATTTTAATATACTTTTTGGAGTGCGTGTTGTACATGATTTAATAGGCAGTTAAAAAAAATTAAATATATAATATATCATACATAATAGTATTAAAAATTATAACCCAACATTCTAGTGAAAATTTAAATATTATACATAAATTATTTGTAATTACATACATAATTAATTGTCATGAAATATATTAAAAAAGAGAATAATTGAGTATATATATGTATATATATATATAGTATTAGAAATAATGGTGCACCACACATTTTAAAACTTGAATCTTGACTTGATTTTCTTCTCTCGTCCTTGCATTTTTCTTGTTCCACCGACTTGCTTTTTATTCTTAAGACAACAACTTTGTCTCTGTTTTTTGGCTTGTCTTTTCCTCTGTTTTCTCTTTTCCTTCTTGAACCTTCCTAGTCCCTTGCTGGCAACACTAGCACCCACTTGTTTCGCTTGAGTTGCTGCTCTATTTTCTGCTACAACCAGCCCGTCTATTGCGTGCTTTCCCTTCCATCCATGCGTGTTCTCTATTTCAGCCACCACAAAAATCTGCAACAACATAGCTGGCTTTGGCACTTCGGCTTTCATCTGAAGCAACTGGGGCTGATAATCCCAATTTCCTGGATCCATGCCAGATGAATCAGTGTTAAGATCGTCTTTGTCATGTTCGGCTGAGGCAGGTGTGGCGGGGTTCTTGTGTGGGATTTGCAAATGATAATACTTAAGGCTGCTCAGGTTTCTCTTGTCTCCTATACTTTATAAGCTAAGAGTATTGTAGTAGTATCCGCATTTTCTTTGTTTTGTTTTGGAGAAAAAAAAATAATAATAACAACTAAAGTTAGAAAATAAATTGAACCACATTAACAATCAAATAATTTAGAACTCTAAAACAGAGGGCATGGAAGTGAAGGATGGATGCTTGTAAGCACTGTCCGTTTATTCCTCAGGATTAAACCCTTTAATTTCAGGATAATATTTAGAGCTTCAGAACATAAAACCCTCCTCGTCACTTCAAAATCTTCTAACCTCCAAGTCCACTACTCATGGCTTTTTCTTTTTGTGTATCTTAACTTTATTAATTCATATCTCTTGTAATTGATAAAGATTGACAGTTTCTTGTCTTACTTCTCATGCCAATAATACTTCCTGTCTGTCTTATAATGTCCATTAAACCATAATCCTTATTCTCCTGTCCAACTTTAGAGACAATATATATGACAATATCTTCAAAGCCTTGGAAATAGACATTCAAATAGTTTGGTACCTGATATTCCTCATCTTCCACTTTTATGTCTGCCTCCAATATGTACTTTCTCCGTCTCATAAATGACTTCCTCCTTTCTATTTTCCTTGGGCCAAAATGCACATCCAGAAAATTCATTAATTGCTTTACTTTTCTATTATGCTCCTCAATGTCATTATATGCTTCCAAGTATATCTTTTAGTGTCCCAAGAAAAAGTAACACAAAATATGTGGTTGGCACTTTATTTATTGAACTTTCTTAACTTGTGTGCATTGTTATAACGTTGAACTTGACTAGTCTGAATTAAATTCAATGTTTGGAATATAATTAACATGGAAAGTGGGAGAATTGTGTTAATTTGGGG
This sequence comes from Quillaja saponaria, assembly GCA_029379385.1. Taxonomy (NCBI): domain Eukaryota; kingdom Viridiplantae; phylum Streptophyta; class Magnoliopsida; order Fabales; family Quillajaceae; genus Quillaja; species Quillaja saponaria. Next base: position 10,213,182 of record CM055606.1, read on the forward strand.
GAGGAATATATGTATATTTATACGCACACATATGAAGTGAAGTAAGAATGACCTTAAGTTGTTTGTCAAAAGGCTAAAAGAAACTAGTGGTAGGATATTGAATAGAACTTAATATATTTAAATATTGGTGACTAACTATTAATTAAATTTAACTAGGAAATACAAGAAACCAGATTGCATATCATATAATGCAAAATTCTTAATAGTATTCTTTTTGATACTATACATTGTCATGACAAAAATGAAATTATATAAGTTCTTAACGTTTAAAGCATTTCTATGGAATGATCATTAATAGTCAATGTTATTTAATTAGAGAATTATTTTAGAAATTGGAAATTGAATGACATGTAGCTTGGTAGTAAGCTAGTATTGAAATTTGGTAGTATAGGTTCTTGATAATTGTAATTAGATTAAACTAAATCAAATTAATATTATAAAATTAAAAAAAAAAAATGAGAGTTAAGTGGTTTTGAAGGGGTGCAGGGGACAGATTTTGTGGGTAACAGAAATTCGGTATTTCGAGTGTTTTCGGGGTAGAATTAAATTAAGAATTCAAAAGATGAAATGTAGCTTATAGTCTTGACATGTTGTCTGCAAAATTTCGTAGCTTAGTTCCAAATATGTGATGAGTTATAGCTGTTAAACTCCGGCTAGGTCAGAGCTGTCAAAATCTTGACAACTTCAAACAATAAACTGTATTAATATAAAAATCTAAAAATTTCAAATGATATACCATTATAAAGCTACATGTGTCTAGTATTTTATAAATTTTACAAAACTGGATTCGGAGTTTTTTAGAGAAAGATACGACTGTTAAAGTGGACACTAGTCCAAACCCCAAATTTGGACAGTTTCAATATTTCTAACTCACTAAGTACTTTCTATTTTTTTTCTAATGGTTCCTCCTACCTTATGCTTTGTCAAGACATTCAAAATGTCTTTTCATTATTAACCCTATCACATAAAGTCCAATTTATATTAATTAGCATGTAATAGCTTAATGGAAAACTTTCATAAAGAATTCTATACAAGATGAGATATAAGCGTAGTAACTAAAAGATTATAACAATAAAGTTTATGAACTAAATATTATTTGGGTATATGAATTTCAGTTCCGGATTCTAAGGTGGACCTGATGAGATGCGTGGATGCAAGTGGGAGTGACGAATGAAATTGGTAACAAGTGAATGGTTAATTACTGTCTTTAGGGGCTAGATTAGTATGTGTGATTATAGGTTTATTTGAATATGCGTGATATATGAAAAGTAAGCAAGTAAAATGTTTCAGGAATTTATTTGAATTATGTTTGTTTGATATTAGTTGCTTTGTTTGACATTGGTTGTGATTGATAAGAGCCAACAAAGTGAGATTTTTATGAAAAATGATTTTTTATCTCCGAAATTAAAAGTCCAGGTGCACCTAGGATACCCTGTGGGATGGATTGTGTACGGAGATTAATTTGCTGTGCAAGCACGTAAATGCCCGGTAGGGGGTGATAATGGTGTGCGGGCTTGGGTTACTCGTTGGCCCTTTGATTGCTTTGTGTGATGTTGTTGCACTGACTTAAATTGTGATCTGTGTATTATATGAATTGTGAATTTGTGAAACTTACAATGTGTATGTGCAATGTGAAATGTTATATGAATCATGATACATGATACATGATGTTAATATGTATATTATACGTGTGTGCTGAGTGATGCTAGTACCCTTTGGGTACAATTTTTCACTCACGGAGTCTATAAGACTCACCCCTCTTTTGTGGATATATTTTTTTAGTAACAAGACCTTATAGAAAGTTAATCACTAATACGAGATTTTGCTGAGGATTCGACAACAAGGTATTCCTCGAAATCTCATACTTGGAGTCAATGATAAAAGTTTGCAGTCACAATAAAACTTTGGGTGTCAAATTTAGTATAATGTAATATTTCAGTATTTGTCTTATTGATGATGTGAACGGAGCGGAGCTCCTTATTGTCTTTGTGTTGTTGTTGTTGTGTAACAAAAGTTTATAGGTTTGTATTTTACAGGCATGTTTTATATTATAGGGAATCTCTGTCAAAATTTTCAATAAATGGTGATTTGTTTAAGTTAACAAACTTTTAATGTGAACTTTCGTTTTTTTTTAAATACTTGGTCTTATTCATTGGTTGGTGAAGAGTAATGATCGTTTCTTTATTTGGGTCAGGGTTATGGAGGTTTGGTTACCATTCCTTTGGCCAGTTATGCCTCCATGAGAGATGTGATATACTTAATGTCTATGACTTTTCATATATTTTTATTTGAAAAACAAGATGTACGTTTAAATAATAAACAAAAAAATAATGCATGCGATAAATAGTTATCATTAATTTATTAATTTACTTTCATAATATTTCTTCTTGATAACTTTAAATTGTACATCAATATTTAAATCAAAAAAATAATGCATGCGATAAATAATTATCATTAATTTATTAATTTACTTTCATAATATTTCTTCTTGATAACTTTAAATTGTACATCAATATTTAAATCAAAAAAATAATGCATGCGATAAATAATTATCATTAATTTATTAATTTACTTTCATAATATTTCTTCTTGATAACTTTAAATTGTACATCAATTTAAATTTTAGAAGAAGATTTTCAATACTGTTATACAAATAATCTAATACTAATATCATTTCATATTCAACAATGTCATATTGTCATCTTATACTTTCATAACATAATAAATTAAACAAATTCACTTATAATTGACTGCAATTATTTATTCATATTCTTTTTCAACTTTTCAATAAAAAAATCTCTTCTTCTTCTTCTTTTAGTACTTAAGCATATGCAATAATTTAATACTGAAACTATGCAATTAATGCTTGATTTTCAAATTGATTCTCTGCATCCTCCACAAACCCATCTCTCCGATTGTGAGACAGAGAACTTGTGTTTTCAAAGATAAAACTTTATTTTACAACTTAAAAAGAAAAGAAAACTAAAGACTTTTTTTTTACTAATGTTAAGGATTATTTTATTTGTTTATTAAGGAGTTATATTTATAAGTAATAAAAAATAATAAAGTAATTGTAATAACAAATAATTAAACTTATATAGTTACTTTGCTTAAGCTCAATGTGATTCATATTTTGTTTAGAATGAATTTGTTTGGTTGAATTGTGCTAAATTTTTGTGACTCATGTTTTATTATTTATGTCATAGATATGAATCTGATTAATCTAAAAATAAATAATGGTAACTCCTATAATATTATCTCCCAAGTTATTGATCATCATACTTCATTTCCTACTCCTTATCAAGTGGATTTAGATGATGATCTCGATGACAATTGAAGAAAATGATGTTGAAGCTAAATCTTTGAAGTTTAAAAAGAAAGGTACCTAATAAAAGGATATTAGATGTGTGGAATGATTTCAAGATGATCACACTTCCAAATTGTACTAAAAAAATGAGTGCATCCATTGCAAAAGGTGTCTTAGTTATACTACTAGAGCCATCACAAGTTACCTAAGGAATCATTTAAAGGTGAGTTTGTTAAAGAAAGCCCAATGTGAAGCAGAAGAAATTCAACCTCCAACCGAAAGACAACACCATTGATACTTCTATTTTTTACCTTTTCCTTGTGTAGATTCCAGGACTTATCATATCAAAGTTAGAGAAGTACTAGCATAACTAGTTATGGTTCATGAGTAGCTGAGTTTCCATTATTTACAATATTTTGTAAACTTTTGAATGTTATGTTATGAGAAGATATCCCACAAGACTTTGAAAAAGGACTGCATGAGAGTTTATGAAATTGAAAGAGAAAAGCTGAAGAACAAACTTAAGATAATCGACAATATTTCATTTACAACTGACAATTGTAAGTCTCAAAGTCATAAGGTTAATTATATGGTAATCACAGCCCATTTTGTTGACAACTGAAAATTACAAAAACGAGTTTCGAGATTCTCCCCCTTGTGTTGTAGACATTGCAAGATATATACAAAATTATCTTATGAGAATCACAATCTCCGTTGACAATGCATCATACAATGACGTTTGTTTAAAGACATTGAAAGAGGACATGGAAATCGTTAAGAAATTGATATGTGGAGGAAAGTTGTTTCATGTCCGATGTTGTTCACACATCCTCAATATTATGGTTCAACATGGCCTTGAGGTTATCAAAGACATCATTGAGAATGTAAGAGATAATGTAAAGCTCATTAACACTTTAGAGGCTAGGCTATGATCATTTTCAGATTGTGCAAAGGAAAAATTGTTATATTCCAAGAAACTTATCCTTGATGTCCTTAACCATTGGAACTCCACTTACAAAATGTTATCTACTACATTGGAGTTTCAAAATGTCTTTCCAAGTTTTAAGAGGCTTGAACCTCCTTATGATTCATTAATGAATAGGAAAATGTGAGGAAAGTGTGTGAGTTTTTAGAGGTGTTTGTAATAGCCACAAATGTGATCTCTGGCAATTTATATCCTATATCTAATATATATCTTGCTGAGGTGTTAATTGTGAAGCAAGTTTTGGATCAAACAGCTGCAAATGACAATGATAAGTTCATGAAAAGTTTAGTTATTGAATTGAAAAAAACTTTTGACAAGTATTGGGGTGAATCTAACTTAGTGATGAGTATTACTGTAATTTTGGATCTGAGGTTGAAAATATTGGCTATTGATACATGTTTTACAATGATCTATGATGAGTTTAAATGCCAAATTAGGAACAAAGTTAATGATTCTCTTTTTCAGAATTATCATGAATATATAGCCAAGGAAACAAGTCTTGAATGAATAACTGTCTCTTCTTCTAATTCACAGTTAACTATAGGTCTTGGAATTGGAAAAAAATAAAAAGGAATTAGTATGCTTACACAAAAAGCTAGGGATCAAGAAAAAGTTCATTCACCTATTTCTAATTTGAATTATATCTTCAAGAGCCTCATTTTAGGTTTGATGAAAAAGATGACAACACTTTTAATGTGTTGAAACGATTGAAGTACAATCACTCCAAGTTCCAGATCTTATCCAAGATAGCATCTGACATTCTTGCAATTCCTATTTTTACTAATCTTCTTTAAATAAGAATACTATCCAAGCATTGATCTGTGGTTGAGATTGTCTTTGTACACTTTATGAAATTCATAAGCAGCCAACTATATGTTAATTTGTTATAAAAAAAAAAAATGAGAAAAAAAGATATTTGACTTGCTTAATTGTGTTTTTGCATATAAGTACTTATTTTTGTTGTATTGTGTATAAGTATGCATATACATCAAAAAAGTTGTGAAGATCAAATTGCCTTGAAAAATGAAGAGGAAACTTGTATTTTTTGTTACTCTTATTTTAATGAAAGTTTTTGGTTATGGGCAGCATGGAAATATGTTTGATTGTGGGCCATCTATTTGAAGGAAAGAACCATAGATCATTAATGTTTTAAAAATAAACTAATTTTATCTAGTTAGAGTTATGCTATTGTGAATACCATGTTAGTGGGAATTGTTATCATTTTGTAGCTTGTAGAAATATGCATGTTTGCTTTTATTATAGCTATTTAAATTTGGTTGTTTTCTACTTTTTTTTTTTTTTTTGAAACCCAATCTCATTTATTTACATTGTAATTAATAAGATACTATGAGATATCATATAAACAAGTCATGTCAGACAAGACCCAAACCTTACCATAACATAGCATAACACTCAAACACCTAGACTACTAGTCAAAACCTTTCTAGCATAGTATAGCGCAAGCTATTCTTCATAGTCAGAACAACCATTACCTCTCTGAACAGATTTACCACAAGCAACACCGTTTCCACCACCTGTAACACTGCTATTCCCAGTAACAGAATAACCGAGAAGCTTGCCATTTTCAAATCCTCCATTCCTACCTGTAGCACCATTGCCATTTCTACCTATAATACCCTCGACAGTTTTGCATTTTCCTCCAACAGAATTGCTTTCAGCTCCTCCACCTCCACCACAACCATATATTTTAAGAAGAACCTTCAAATATGCTAAACTTGATCCATTTGAAACTTTAGAGTTTGCATCTCCATTGTTAAATCAGAAAGATGAGTCTGCATATCCAAAGTAGTTGAAGCAGTGGTGGAAATGTTCTCCTCCATTTCTTTGGCAGAGGCTTATGAAACTCTTTTCCAAAGATCATTGATGAAAGTTGTGGGTGAAGTGTGATCTTCATGACCTACTGCATATCCAATTTGTCGAATTATTTTAAAAATACCAACATCGACAACCACATCAGATGACTTTTGGTGAATTATATCTGCCTTGTTACTGGTAAGTAGGTTGTCAGATATGAATTTTAGTTTTTTAAGGGGGGCATTCAGATTCAGGGGATACAAATATTCAGCAGACAAGTAAAACTTTCCAGATCTCAGAGGTTTCCCTTTCAACTTTCTCATTGCTGCAACTGAATGGGGGAATTAAATGAAGAAAAGGCATTTTTGGTTTTGCAAAATGAAGAATAACAAAAATTAGTTTTAGAATTCATGTATAATTTAGGGTTTTGTGTCTATATTGATAGGTGGTTGTTTTCTACTTTGACATGCAGTTTTTTCAATCACTTAATAACTATAGGTTGTAAGCTGAACATACTGGTGTTATTGGTTTATTTGTAATTTGTGCTTGGTGAACTTTTCCATCAAATGATTCTTTTTTCATTTTCGATCAAAATCTTTTGCCCACTTTCAATGTCATGCTCCAATTTCAATATGAGATGGTTGAATTAATGACATGGGTGTCATAATTTTGTGCTTCTAATAAAGTTAGCACGTGCTTAAAGCCTCAAACTGTTAAGATTTAGCAAAAGAGAGGAAGCAACTTTTTGGTTGTGGACAATTCTAATCTCACTTTTAATTATGCAAGTAATTGTTTCTTTAATAATGATAGTAGCATAATCAGTAGGCTGTATTAAGATAGGACACCCAATTGCAGTGGGTGAAGATATGCAACTTGTAAAGGATATTTTGTAACCAAATTAGTGAAGAAATGCCTTATGCAATAGTGGTTAGCCTTAGTATGGTGTATTTTGTGTCTTCAAATACTTGTATTTTTTCTTTTTTGTCTATTTCAATTGCAGTAGTACATGTCATTTTTTATAACGATTATATAATTTGCATATCACACCCAAATACTAAATTATATAGCTTTATTTTATTTATTTATATTTTTCAAGTTTAAACATAAATTTTCTAGATAAATATTATTTTATATAATGAAAATTCATATATTCAAATTTGAATTAAATATTTGAATATTCGTCAAATTCAAATATCATTTTAAATTTGAAGAGATATTTGGATTTGAATTCAAATACAAATGCAACTAATAGAGTATTTGAAACTATTTGATTTGAATTCCAACCATACTCTCAAGACTCATCTCACCATGCCGCTCACTCCTCCCTCACCTTCCTTTGCGTGTCTCTTTCCCATAATTTTGACCCATATTTAATATCTATCTATGGATTCACCTTGCTAACACATTACAATGGTTATTCAACTGCCAATGACTGCAACAGGTAGTAGCCAACGTGCTAGCTAGATACATTGCTACCAAAAGAAAACTTCTCAAAACTTAATTGTTAGTGTGTAAGGTTCGCTCAATTTCTCTTAACTTTTTTCTCAATTCATAAATTTAGAATTATTTAATTTTGAGATTTTGAATTGTTAACTATAATTTCCTTAAAAATTTTATATTTAAGTTCGGATTAGAGAACTTGTTACTCTATTCTTAAAACCATTCAATTTATTCTAGTTTCTTGGTAATGCCTGAATGCATTTAAACTTGGATTTAGAAAGTTAGAACTCTTATTTATAAAAGTATCCTCTTTACATTCTTTCTCTTCTATAACTCTCTTCTTATACATAATCATAAGTGGGTTCCCGAATATTTTATCACCTGATGATTGAGGGTATGATTCTATTTTGTTGTGAGATTTGTGTTTAGAAAACTTCATATGCATTCATTTTTTATATGGTACACCTTCTTTTTGAATATTTATATGTTTTATGTAGGCCATACTTGTACATCCTGATAAAAATATGAGAAGTCCTCTAACTAGTGAATCATTTTAGAAGTTTTAATGTGCATATGAGGTAAACTTCGATACATAAGATAATTGAGCTTTTATTGACATTCTTTAATTGCGATGTCTCCCATGTATGAGATTGAGATACAAGTAGACAAACTTAATTTGTGCCATGGTACTTTTCTTTTTCTAGGAAGTATGGTTCTATCACTACTGACATATGTGTGTAAATATTTAGATCCCTTTCTGATTCCACAAAGAATAAAGAATATGATAAGCAATTAAGAAATGAAGAGGAATAGTCCATGGCCAAAGGTAAATCCTCATTTTTCATTTTTTTTAGTATAATTGTCATTGTCTATATGAAGCATCTGATGTTCATTTACCTTTACTTTTTTTTTTCCTTTTATATATGTGGCAGCCTAATAATTTTAGTGACTAAAACATTAATAATATTGTCAGTGAAAGATATGAGAAGCATGACAAGTCATGAGCAAGATTAATATATTGAGAAAAATAAGTTTTTATGGCAAAGGCTTCTATTGGAAGCTTGTTTTGTATTTTTATCATGTCTTAATTGTATAAATATTCTAAAATATTATATGTAACGATGGAATTTCAGAGTTTATGTCATTTTGAAATAATTATATAGGTAAAGTTAGAAGTTTAACTAATTATATGTAACGATGGAATTTCAGAGTTTATGTCATTTTGAAATAATTATATAGGTAAAGTTAGAAGTTTAACTAATTATATGTAAAGATGAAATTTTAAAATTTATGTCATCTCAATTGAAATTGTACTATGTACAAAATATTTGAATCTCTAAATACAAGAAATTGGATAAATTTGTAACTTATTTTTGTATGTCAAGTTTAATAGTTGGTATTTGACCCATTTTAATTAGCAAGATTTAATCTAATCAAGTAGACCCAACCATATTCATAAAGATATAGATTTTGAAATCATAAATTTGGTACAATTTAAACCCCTAATGCAAAACCATTAAATATCAATATCCATAATTAAGCATTCTTTAATCATTCACATAAATGCAAGAAGAAGAAACAAACACCGAAACAATAATAAATGAACGCAAAAATTTCATCATCTATAAATAAACATAATATTCATGATGAATATATAAATAACAAAAATACATAATTGTTAACTTAATCACATGTAATCAATTCACCAAATTCATTTGAATAACAATAACTAAACGCAAAAATTCCATCATCAATTACAAATAAAAATTGTCATCTATTTCATCTTGAGTTGTCATATCAAGTATTTCACTCATTACTTAAAAATTCTCATTCTTACATTTTATTATATTCTTCTTAACATCATATGTCAATCACATGGGTTGTTTCCAGATATTTGTTAACAATTCCTACACATTGAAATAATTAGAAAAGAATTGAAAAAAAAAAAAAAAAAACTGCAAGTAGCCATTAATTATTTTAACAAATAATACTAACATGGGAAAATAGTGTTTCAAGTGCTTGTAAAATGGCTGTATACTCATTCCAATTATATTAAGTAAACTGCTAAAATGATTAAAAATAAAAAAACTTAGTAAAAAATAATAGTAATTAGAGGAGATAATCTAACTAACAAGTTAAAACAATGACGAACATGGTAATATGTGGATAGAATAATAGAGGACTACTTGGTATTGCTGGAATATATGTTAAAATTGGTGGAGTGTATTCCTACATCTTTAGTAGTCAGCTCCTTTGCTTTTTTTGCATATCATTTATTACAAACTAGTAAGCATTTATGAAAAAAAAAAATACTCTAACATAGTATTTTCATTTATGTACAAGAATTCAAAAAATTTAGTTCTTACTTTTTGATGACTGTTTGTTGCGTTTCTCAAAGATTCTTTTAATCCTGACATTAGAAACACTTTTAAGCTTCACAAATGAATGGTTCAAAACTGGAGTATCATTATCTTTCTTAATGGGGTAGCTATCACCGTTGCGATTGAATACATTCTTTTTAACAATAGAATGACTATCCATACTTGTATTATTCAATAAATTTGATAAAGAAACACTTGATGTCTTTAATACACTCCAAACCATTTTTTGTGCATCAACCCGTCCTTGACTTCTTGTGACAATATCATGACATAACCTCATTACCATATTTCAGTATGCAAGTTGGGTTTCACTAAATGCTTTTGATGATAACTCACTTTTGTTGTAAGTATACACCATTCTCCTCGAATATTTTGTCTACCTCTTAATAATAATGTATTGTTCATAATTGATTTTGAAGCCTTTCAAATGTAGTACACCAAATATATGACAACAGAGTATACCAAGCCATTTGAATTTCTTGTAAGTGCAACTCACTTCCATCTTGGATATATCTAAATAAGCAGCATGCATCCAACAACCCTTTTTCGGGCATTTTGCATTCAAATCTATATAACGATCCACCACATGAAAATTCTTGAATTCACATGCATAAGTACCATTAAGGAATTCTTACTCAACTAACTTGTATATCTTATGAGTGTAAACTATAGCTACATGTTTCAATAGAGAACTATACTTATTTGTGCACGAGCAGCTTTTTGATGATTAAGATAGTCATGTTGTGTTTCATTTAAATACTATCACTTGTTAAGTTTGTCAAAATTGACTATAAATTTCGTAAGACTTGTAGTCATACTAAATATACCATTCATTACTTTATTAATACTTTCATTCCTTTGAGTAGATAAAATTCTACCATGAAAGGTGTCCATGTTATGAGCCTGACACCATTTGAGTCGAATATCATACAAGTCAGTAAGCTTTGTGTTTTGATGAACTTTATCATAATCTACCTTTATTTTTGTCCAAGTGTGATCAAAATCCTCTATTAACTTACAATTAAATAAAAAATAGTTAAATGTCTTCAAAAATATTTTATCACCGTTTAAATCAGCTAAATGTTATGGAGCATTCTTTGAAATGTGCCATAAACATGACTGATGACTTGTGTTAGGAACAATTTTAGCAATTGCAATTGTCATTATACTATTTTGATTCTGTAAAAATTGTCTCTTGCACTTTTTAACTTAATGACTTTAAGAACGTAGTGAATAGCCACTTGAAGGATTTAGTGGTCTCATCTTGCAAAACATAAATCAAAATAATATTATGCCAATAATAATCCACACCTATAAATGGTGCACATATCAAATTATACTTATTATTTCAATAGGTGGTGTCAAAAGATAAAACATCTAAAAATAGTCATAGTCAACAATTAACCTTCCATCCTTTTATAAGAAATTTGTCAATCTTCTCGCTTCATCAACTTGCATATCCCAATCAAACATTCCACCATCTTCAATACTTTTAACTTAAAAGGACTCACCAAGGCTTAAGCATCCACTACCTCAGTCAAACTTCTTCTTATGTGCGTGGTCGCATGGTTTAAGAAATTATTTTTCCATGTCTGAGATTTTCAAACCCACCACTTTCTTGAGCTATATACCATAAAGCCTCACCTAGTGAAATTCCAAAATCAACAAATGATTCTGTTACAACTCCCTTTTTGGAAGATATATGTCTTACAGATTGTAAAAACTTGTCTTTATTTTAGTTTTACAAGGTCATGATTATGTTTTTCTTCATAGAATATCATCTCCTACCTTACTTATCAACTATAAATCGAACTTTTGCATTACATTTTGTTCTTATATCTAACCTGCTATGTTTCACTTCATATACATGGTTGCATATCAGGCTTGAATTTTTGTTTAAAACAATAATAATCTTTTGTCTGTATATTTTTAGTTTTGTAATAAAAATTTAGATTCTCTTTTTTAATATTAAAACCCTTCTCATGAGTGTAGTCACAATAAATCTTGTATGTCTACTCTTCACTGTGAACTATATATCCTAACAAACAAACAAAACCTGGTTCACATTTTCAAAATCTGAATTAGTTGCCTTATTGTCAATCTCTTCTTCTTCCATCATAATTCAAGGCCACAATCTGTGTAAGTAGTCAACAATAAATCTGCATTAAAGAGATAATCACACAATAAAATATAAATATTTATGCCTAATTATTCTCATCAAGTCAGAGGCAATAAATAATACAAGTATAACTCAACACAGTAGTAATTCAATTATAAATTATGAAGCCAGTAAACTAGTAATAAAGTTCAAAAAAGAAGAAATTAAAAGAAAAATAAAATTTTCTAATAAAATAAACATAAAGTTTAAGTATTTGACAAAATATTAAAATCAAGACATAAATTATTTTTTTCATCACAATTATATTTCTCATAAAACTAATATACATTTGATTAAGTCAATGTTTAGATTTGTGAGATGAATCAATTATAGTTTGCAAATAATGACCAATAAAAAAACCTACTAGTATCAGAGCACAAATTACTATGTGTGTTAATTTCTAGGACTTGAATTCTCATAGCTTATGAGATTCTAACAATATATCCAGTAAGTTTTTTCTCTTTTGATATGAAATATGGGTTTATGGTAGAGAGTTATAAAGTTATGGTAAAGAGACATGCAAAAGAGGGTGATGGAGAAGTGAATGACATGGTGAGATGAGACTTAAGAATTAGGTTTTTGGATAATGCAAGGAAGATGGTGGGTTTAGTGATATGGCATGGAAAAAGAGATTGTGAGTAGGGAGAGTTAGTAACTAGGATTAAGTTTGATTAATTTAATATTCATTGAACTGATGACATGGTTTAATTTATTACACCACTTAAATTAATTGGCTTACTGCAAGAGTCTAATGACAAAATCAATCTATAAAATTTTTTTCATGTAAAATGTTGCATAAGGATATCTTAACTGGAATGATTATATAAACAAGTATACATATTTGAAAAAATATCATTTACGAGAAAACTCGAAAAGTCATTTCAGACTTTTTCGATTGACTATGTAAATTATTAAGGATTTTCATTTTTGAATACAAATATTTTTATTTTTATTTTTATTTCTATTATATGAATTGAACAATTTATTTTGTTGTATGTGAATACTACATTTTAGTTTTTTTCTTTCTCCATAGTAATAATCACAATTTTATAATTTCTAGCAGTAATAAATTGTTAATTCATTTCAGGTTAGTTTTCTAATGATCATTTTAGATTTTAATACATAAGATATAATTAACTTTTACTTTTTTTTATAAAATGATTACTCTTTTATTTCTTTTATTTTAATAGTGACCATACAATCTACAATTTATTAAAAATCAACAAAAATTAGTAGAAATACTATTTCTGTTGAAACTAAAAGCCCATTTGATATACAAATTGTAAAAGTCAGATTAGCTATAAGTCAAATTAGTTAAGTTAGATTGAAATAAGTCATATATGTGTTTGGTATGCAGATTGCAGATAAGTCAAATATATGTTTTGTATACAAATTGCATAAGTCAATTTTTAATGTGTAATTATCTTCGAGAGTATGTATAATAATGATGTTTGTTTACAGATTTCATAAGTCAATTTTATTGAAAAAGAAAAAAAACCTAATATTTAGCCGTTGATTAATTATTTTTAAAATACCACATTGTTCAAAAATGCATTGTAATAATGAAATTGTTCCATATTATAGAATCTCCTGCATAATATAATTAAATACATAAAATTAAAATTGTTCAAATTTTTGGGTCCCAACCGTTAGTAATTAGCAAATATCTAATAACATAATTCCATATTAGAATTTAGAGTTCTCAAATCTTTAAGTGTCTCTATAACACCAAAATATTGCTCATTTAAATATTATTCATCTACATAAGACAATAATAGATTAATATTATAATTATATTCAAAAAATATAAGATCTCGAGTTGAAAAGCTTCTAACATAGTTATGCACATCTATAGTTGCAATAACAATTTCCTTTTGAATTTGAAACTCATAAGTCGATATGCTATACAAAATTGCAATTCTAGCTTTCCATTTCCTAGAAGTTCTCTATGGCACCCACCCTGAGGTTTGAGTGGCAATAGTTGAATACTTTATTATTTGATATAAGCATATCACAGATATTACTAAAGTGGGAAATGTGATAAACGTTATTGTTTATATGACCCAAGATATTCACGAGACATAGAATATCCAACATCAACAACATAATATAAGTATGAAAATTGCTCAAGTATTAAATAATTAATACAATTAAAATATGACAACAATTTTTCCTGAACAAGGATATGGGAATTTAAGGCATGGATTATTTCAAGTTTCATTCAAAATTCTACTATCATGAGCACTATGTCCTCAACCAGCACATGGAAACATGAATGTCAAGTTGAAGTCACAAGCAGTGAAAACATTTTGGGTTGGATATCCTTCCATTCCAATAAATGCTATATAAAATTCAGGGTATGGATGACATGAAATATGTGTTCCATTAATAGTGCCTTTATAATCCATAAAATAAAGAAAATATTTCTCACAATGGCTAATGTGTTCACTTATATTCTCAAATGTGTTGTCTAATGGTTTAATTATATCAACAGACAATCTTAATACACTTACCCTCACTTGATAAAGCAGCCTACTTATATTTTTTCTTGAATGTTGAAACCTCTCTTGATAGTTTTGTTTGGCCAATTTTGGCCTATGTATGTAAAAAATATAGCCACCACTTCATAAATATTGGTGTTTTGCATTGGTTTTAACCTATAGTGTTGCCCTAACAAACTGCAAAAAACATGAAAATAAGGTTTACTCATCCTAAAATTTTAATCTATTTTTGTCTCATTACCTTCCATCAATTCCTTAACCAACATCCAACCAAATTCTGATGTCTTGCATGAAATCTTCAAAAGATAGTTTTGTGCATATATCCAACATTGAATAGCAACAGCTAGCCTTCATGACCAACTTACAACGTCATTGTCACCGTCGTAATTAATATACTTGCATTTAAGTATCATATTGATTTTATATGATTTGTTCATCAATGCTACTTTTTCTTTACCATTAGAATGATTAGCATGATCATTTGATGAAGATATTCCTAATAAACACACAACCATATATCATTAAGCAAATTATTAAACAATTGTACAACAACATATCATAATGTCATCAAATAAATAGATTAACTAATAATTAAAATTTGCATGCCATAAAATTTTAGGATAATTTTTTCTACCCCAATGACAAGTTTTTTGATAAACCATATCAAAGATAACTAGAAAAATTAGTAAACTAAAATATAAAATATGTTAATAAAACATCAAACTTCAATTATAGATATGAGATTCCCCACTCTCTAGCTTAACCCACCACCTCTAGACTTTGACACCTATCTTTACAACCATTATATCTTCAACTCATCTGTTGGCATGGCCATGAACACCTCACGATTTATTAATTTTATAAACAAATCAACATTTTTGAACCAAAATCGTCACCTATTTTACTGTTAGATAAAATGAAGAATTGGTAGAATGTAATTGTGTAATTATTTGAAGGCATAAAAGGAGGAGGTAAGATAGGAGAAGATATCTAATAAGACAGCATTTATGCCAAGGATATCACTCATCATAGATGTTGTCCTCTTTAATATTTTTTTCTCTTTTTCTTTGCTAGTAGAAAAAATGTGCACATGTTGTAGGTATCTAGGTGCTATTGGGTTGGATATTATTTAGTTAAAAATTGGAGTTTCATAATAGATAACATCTACTTTAATATCACACTCCAAGTTATCTCATGAACCCTATGATGTCTGGACTGTGCCATCTGGTAAGTGATAGCATGAATGACTCTAATAAAACTGACCAGTGATAGTGTGACCAGTGATAATGTAACCAGCGAATAAAAACTTCATTTTCTTCCAATATAACAATGATTTTTTCTTAAACTTTACAATATCAGGATTCTCCTTTTTTTTTTTTTTTTTCTTTTTTTTTTAAGTTAATATTGTGATCATCCAATAAATTATAACCATTGAAAATGAAATTACCTATTAAATAAATTCATACTATTATTTTCTTCTCCCTACATTCTTCGCTAACAATATCTTAAACTATGCTGACCATTTCACATCCCCTCTATTCCTAATTTGCTTCAATATATAATTATTTATAGTCTTGAGGTTAAATATTTCTTGAATTTATTTTTATCATTTTTCCTTAACAGAAGTACTAGCATTTTCTGCTTGTTTTGTTTGAGCAATACACAAATCAAATAAGATCTTAGTATATTCAATAGACCGCTGAGCTTTCAATTCAAATGTCACAATTTTAAAATACAAATCATATGGAAGCTAACCAATTAAACAATATAACTATAATTTCTAAATCATGTTAAAAATAAAATTAAAATATTCATGCAACCTAAACTACACAATAATATATATGTAACATAGGTCATAATCTCATAATTAAATAGTTTTTATTTTCAAGTTACATATGCATGAACCAAAATTATTCATGATTGTAGTATAATTTTTTCCTATAGAAAAATTATCTTTTATGATTATAAGAAATGAAGGAAGCTAAAAGCTATAATAATAATAATAGTAACAAGAAAATTAAAGACAAACATGATAGAAATCCAAGAAAAAAATAATAGACCATAATTTTATTTCTAATTCTTTTTTTCAATAAGTTTGTCATCATATTACCATTATTCAAGTTTTATCAATGGATATGCCGTGTCTTATCTCATTAATGCTCCAAATTGCCCCTCTCATACCCACACATTCATAAAACTTCTACACACACAAGTAAGCACACAAACTTTTCGAGTTTCATGAAAACAAAAATCATGTGACTTTTCATTAACTCTTGAATATGGGTTTGTTTAGTATGTAAAATACATATTTTGAGTAGAGAAAATCCATAATCCAATTTTAAAACCATATACAATAGAGTTTGCAACCATGTATTCAACAATCCACACTAAAGAAAAAGAAAATAAATTTCTCTTTAATTATGCATAACAATACTAATTGAAGAAAGAAAATAAAAGAAAACCTAAAGGAGACAGACACAATGAACTTAAGAAAACAACCAAGGTAGAGGAAGAGAAATTTATGAAGCCTATACTATAAAGAACAATTGATTTGGATTCATTTCTCATAGAAGGAAAGTTGCGCTCAGGGTGAGACATTCACGTAGCTTAGGGAGAGGAAAAAAATAGACGATACAATCAATGAGTTTATAAAACAATAAAAAATAACATTAATAAGTACCACAAGGAGGTTGTTTCCTCCTTCTAGGATGCTACATCGCTCCATATATTTTCGTGCATGTCCTGTGGTAAATCCTTATCTCCATCACGGGGTCTTCAGTGGCAATTATATCACCATCATCACCAACAAATTTAGCCCCATAACTACTTTCGATGCCCATATGTAATTGCATCATTGTACCTATATCTGTGTTTAAGAGCTTGGTGTACTACCATACTGAAAGAAAGACACTTGTGGGATGGGCGAATTATATAACATGGGTAATGGGCATGACAAGTTTGACATAGATGGGTGATACATATCAGAAGTGTTGGCCATATATGGAGGTAGAGACATAATATATGATGGTGACAAAATATATGGAAATGGTGGATAAACACAGACATCATAATGTCCACGTGAGGCTAACAATGTAGGTATCTCGGTCCTGATGCAACTACGACTACATGACGACGTAGCTGCTGCTAATGATCATAATGAGTAAGATATTCTTGGCCAACACCATATGATGTCAAAAACCTCCTGCATTTCATGCACTCCGACGTATGACCAAGATGACCATATAAAGGGTGCTCTGCTACAATGCGATCTCATCTCATCCCAAAATCTCGATGTAGGGAGCATGTATTGTACGGAAGTCTGTCTACCCTCACCTTCTAAGGTCTATTATGTGCAAGCTAACATCATTCTTTGGTTTGACCGGTATCGCTTGCAAGTAGCTATACTACGCATAATTATGTCCACCATGTGGCACTCCCCTATATGGAAACAAATTAATGGTACAACCGCATCCTATATATTACGCATGTAGAAATAATAGTCAGGTAGCAAGGCAGTCATCTCATCAATGTATGGCATAAATATAAATTGCAAACAAAAGAAATGTGAAAATTTTAAGAAATAAAACATCGCAATAAATAACATGAATATATTAAATAGGACATAGATATAACATGAACTACTAGTTACCTATTGTGGTGACATTTTAACTAGTGTATATGAGATATGCACTGATCTGTGTGATGATGAAATCGTGCCGATCTGTGTGATGATGAAATCGTCTCTCCACCTGCAAGTATATAGTCAATCTATTACAATCTAAGGTGGCACAAGAATCGGATGTTAAACACAATTCTAAAAAATACCTCCTTTGAGCAATATGTTTTCAAAATAACATCTCCTTTAAGCTTTAAGTTTTAAAATATACACCCCTCTAGCAGTTTTTTTGACTGTCGCAAAAGAATAGAGGCCATGTAATCGATGGCATCTTTGCTCAAAAACGGTACTTTGCCAATGTTACATCTGCACATGAACAATTTTTAATAGTAGCATCAAATAAATAGTAGATACAGTGAGAAAAATCTAACTTGTGATGATACAGCGAGAAAAACCCAATTTTCTATTTACAGTGAGGTGCCCTCACATATACAAAACTTAGGCTTTTAGATTTTTAATGTAATAATTTATATAGAAATGAGCATAGTTTTGACGAATTTGGACTAACTTATCTCTTTTTAAGTGCTCATAAATAACATCAAATAGGTTCATCCAAAAATCCTAATATTTTTTTAATTATTTCAAATATTTTACTATTTTTAACAAATTTGTAATAAACTAAAATCAAGCGGAATTTTTAAGGAGTGGCTCACACCACTCAGGCCACAAAGTTTGAAACACATAATTATACAGCAGAGTGTAATTTTGACTACCAGACTTGTCCTTGTTAGTAATTTGGTTAAGACTAATAATGCCAACGGATTTGTGATTCTGATTCGTGGTTTTCACATTCTGACTCTATGGGCACCTACAGGCGTGACTATCTCTTTTTTAACTTTAAAAGTTGTTTTTAATTTAGATCATTCACGTGCCGTTCGAAATAAATCTAACCAAATTTTTGTTCTCGTTCTTACTTCCACAGTGGCCGATGGCAACTTTGGGAGTTCTGATCCCAAAGGTCTGTGCTTGAGCAGGTTTCTCTCTCACTCTTAATCTCACTCTCTCACACTCCGTCAAAATTTGGTTCACTGGT
This sequence comes from Quillaja saponaria, assembly GCA_029379385.1. NCBI lineage: Eukaryota > Viridiplantae > Streptophyta > Magnoliopsida > Fabales > Quillajaceae > Quillaja > Quillaja saponaria. The sequence continues at coordinate 10,232,478 of CM055606.1, forward strand.
ATCGACTCCAACTCCGGCGCGGAAGATTCGACCATCCGGAAATTTCTGAAGGTTAGTCTCACTCCGTCGTCGCGGCCCATTAGCCATCTCTCTCCTACTCTCTGTGTTTTAAAACTCACTAATTCTGAAGATCTGTTGCAGCGTCAAAATTTATGCAAATGATCGAATTTGAAACTCCATTTACATTGTTTTCTGTTTTTAATTTCTGATTTGATCTTTTTTTTTCTGGGTTTTTGAATATTCATTAAAAATAGGGATTTTATTTGAGTAATGTGATGTAGTGTATATATTGTTCTAGATTTCTATTTCTGATTTCTGCTTTTGATGATTCATTCAGGTGAAGTTGAATCAGCCTATCAAAATATACTATTGAATGACAGCAACAATGGATGTGGATAAAAAGTTATTGAATACGGGTGTCCTCATAGTAGCTACACTAGTAGTGGCCAAGCTTATCTATGCCTTTCTAATACCTAGATCTGGAAAACGTCTTCCTCCAGTTGTGAAGGGTTGGCCAATTGTTGGTGGGTTGGTCCGATTCTTGAAAGGCCCTATTGTGATGCTTCGCCAAGAGTATCCCAAGCTTGGGAGTGTATTCACAGTGAAACTGTTCAATAAAAATATCACATTTTTGATTGGACCTGAGGTCTCTGCACACTTCTTTAAAGCCTCTGAGTCTGATCTTAGCCAGCAGGAGGTCTATCAGTTCAATGTACCAACCTTTGGCCCCGGAGTAGTTTTCGATGTCGATTACTCGGTGAGGCAGGAACAGTTCAGGTTCTTCACAGAGTCCCTTAGAGTGAATAAACTCAAGGGTTATGTGGATCAGATGGTTGCAGAAGCTGAGGCAAGTACTTATATTTGGGTGTTCAGTAAATTGTCTTTTTGTTTCAACTGGTTTTTCTTTATTTGCTTCCTTTTGTCAATTGTTAAATTTTATGCGCATTATAGAGTACTTATTGAACTCGCATTCTGGTAGCTTAATGATAAAGGGTCCTATTGCCACTTGATTCTGCATTCAGATGGTTGCAGAAGCTGAAGAAAGTGCCTATATTTGGGTGTTCAGTAAAGCCTTTTTGTTTCAATTGGTTTTTCTTTATTTTGCTTCCTTTTGTCAATTGTTAAATTTTATGCACATTAAGGAGTACTTATTGAACACTTCATTCTGGTAGCTTAATGGTAACATCTAATATGATGTGACACATTTTTGCAAATACTCCAACATATGATCACCATGTTGCAATGGAAGTTTTGGTGCCAATATTGAGTGGATGAGCAGGGCTACTTCAATTGGCATGTTTTTAGTTCCATCTTCTGAACTTAGAGTTGAATCAACAAAATAAATTTTCGAGCTTCTTGAAAAGAAAGGAAGTATTTGCTAAGCCATTTAGGGTGTTTTTTGTGTGCAAAGCATCAAGAATTTTATGATATTTTCTTTCCAGAAGAAAAAATGGGCATCAGAATCGTGCTTATTTACATCCATCAGATTAATTTTTACTTGTGCAGGTAATAGGTAATCATCAAATTTCGTGAAAGAGCAAGCTATTTCTCCAAACTTAGGCAACTGTAGCAATAACTATATTGTGTTTTCAGTTTGATTATTTTGGCTTATTGGCTAACTTTCTTGTCTTTTGCATGTGTTTGATGCATCTTTTTTTTTGTAATTAATCTGTTGCTAATTTTTCGTACCACCATATTGTCCTTGAACATGAACTTGGCAGGACTACTTCTCAAAGTGGGGTGACAGTGGTGAGGTGGACTTAAAGTATGAGCTTGAGCATCTGATCATCTTGACAGCTAGTAGATGTCTCTTGGGCCGGGAAGTTCGTGATAAGCTCTTTGACGACGTTTCTGCCTTGTTTCATGACCTTGATAATGGGATGCTTCCAATTAGTGTGTTATTTCCATACCTGCCCATTCCAGCTCACAGACGCCGTGACCGGGCACGCAAGAAGCTTTCTGAAATCTTTGCAAGGATCATATCTTCCCGTAAAAGCACTGGAAAACCAGAGAATGACATGTTGCAATGTTTCATTGACTCAAAATACAAAGATGGTCGGCCAACAACAGAGTCTGAGGTCACTGGGTTGCTCATTGCTGCTCTCTTTGCAGGGCAGCACACCAGTTCTATAACCTCTACTTGGACTGGGGCATATCTCCTTTGTCACAAGGAGTACCTTTCTTCTGTGTTGGAGGAACAGAAGAACTTGATGGCAAAACATGGCAACAAAGTTGACCATGATATCTTGGCTGAGATGGATGTCCTGTATCGGTCCATTAAGGAAGCACTGAGACTTCACCCTCCACTAATTATGCTGTTGCGTAGTTCACATAGTGATTTTAATGTGAAAACTCGAGAGGGTAAAGAATTTGACATCCCAAAGGGTCATATAGTTGCAACATCACCCGCTTTTGCAAATAGGCTTCCTCATATTTTCAAGGATCCAGATGCGTATGATCCTGACAGGTTTGCTGTTGGCAGGGAAGAAGACAAGGCAGCAGGGGCATTTTCATATATTTCTTTTGGCGGTGGTAGGCATGGATGCCTTGGGGAGCCCTTCGCATACCTGCAGATAAAAGCCATATGGAGTCATCTACTGAGGAATTTTGAATTGGAGCTGGTATCACCTTTCCCTGAAATTGATTGGAATGCCATGGTTGTAGGTGTCAAAGGAAAAGTAATGGTGCGATACAAACGAAGGGAGCTTACTGCTAATTAGTAGGATCTGTGTGGTACTACCGGACCTCCTGTATGCCATTGTTTTATCACTGCTGTCTTAGTTTAAGCTTTTTCATGTGTGGTTTGAGTCCTTTTTTTTTCTAGTTAGGATCGCAGATTGTGGTTATTTGAACATGTTTGATTCTTATGCCGAAGTTTTTTAATAATTGCTTTCTTTAAGGTGCACGTAAGTGACATTTTTCTTTGATCTTATCCAAAAAACTTGTACTAAAATAAAAAATAAAAATTCTAGAGAGAACTTTTTTTTCTAATTTCTGCAACTGTTATACCACCTCACACCGTACTTGGTGTAACACTCTAATAACATGTTCAATGTGTAACTTAAGTATGACCTCTTAATCATCCATTTGATGCCAAATCTTAGTTTTGCTTGGAAAATTGGTAACACAATTTGATTTTGATTCCTGGTCACTACTCTCAAGATTTGTGATTTTTCGAGTTTGTTTTTTATAAATTCATAATACACAGTTTTAACAAAGAGTTGTAACTCTTAAATTTTCACCATTCTTAATATTTGCATAATACACATGTTTACAATAACACTCTTCAGTGTGAGAGGTTCTAGTTCGAATCCTCCACTTCTGACTTCCAATGCATAAAAATAGAATAAAAAATTAGAAGAGTTGTAACTCTTTGAACCATTTTCAATTCAATAACTGAAGTTAATGTCAATTTGTGAACCATCTCAAAACAAAATTTGACAATTAAAAATAATTTCTTTCAATTACAAGCTATATTCAACAACTGCTTCTCTATCCAATTAGGGAATGAGAATCATATTTGCATCATGAGCCCCAACAAATATTATATGCAAATATTCCATACAAGCTAAGATGATGCGTATTATAATATTCATGATATCCCATTTTGTGGATTCATGATAAGCAATCAATCACCTCATAACCAATACATAAAGTAAATTACTATGTTCATCTCGAGTTTCGAAATATCCTTTCAGATTTTTATTGTCTACTGCGTCTATAAACTTCTATCTATTTTTGTAAACTAATAGGTTCGGTGATCATTTACGATGGTACAAGAGTCTTTTCTCATTATAACCAAGTGGATAGGTGTCCCATTTTTGCCTGTAATTGGAAAGTTTAAGGATAAAATTAAAACGTGGGTGAAAATTTAAGGAGAAAACAGTACTTTAGCTTAATACATAACATGACAAGAGATATTACAATCATTTACATGGAGAACGATAGTTCTTATATCCTTTGTGAGTTGGTAGGTTCGGACCACTGCGTGCCAAGAATACTTGTGACACTACCACTTACTTATCCCAGGAAGGTATGAAAAATTATAATCAAGGTAACCACTTTATCTATGCACACAGCAAATCCTGTTCTTTTGAAGAAATTGCTCCACGAAATTACTGCAAGGAAGATGAATGATGATAATCTTCCAGCTCATCTTCCTGCACCCTGGATTAAACAAGTAACTCACAAGACACCAACATACTAATATTTTGTAAATAATGGAGAAAACAAAAAATAAAATCACCTCAATGTTATGATGGTTGTATTTTGGGAACTTGACAAGTTATCAGTTAGGAATAATCTTCAGGAGCTCAATATCAAACAAGAGAGTCTTGTCTATCAGCCCTTGGTTCCTCAGCACAAAATCCAAAGCTCGTTGGCCCTGTAAAAGACATTGGCATGCTGAGAATCCACATCGAATGTAACAATGGCCTTTCCAGGTGAGACGACTATTACCGAAAATGTTGTTGGTCTTGGACCGCTCTTGTTGAAATCATTCTCCGGGTATCCCAAGTCTGGTGGCACAATTATCCTGCATCACTGTGAAATAAATAGCAAAATCTGCATACGACTTTCCTTTCCTTGCTTAAAACATGCATAGATGAACAGTGCAGAGTGTTGAAACCCCATTTCTCAGATCATAGGTTAATAGAAATTGTATGAGGGATCTTAGACAAACAATTTCCCTTGGTTCACATTTCACAATTTCATCCCAAAGGATATCACAATGTAAAAGAATCCAACAATTAAAGAGCTAGATTGTTATAGTACCTAGATATTGGGATCCCATGATTCAAATGAATCATTTAATATTGTTAGGAATATAATAGTTATTTATTAAGTCCCACATTGCTTATGTGTGAAAGTCTATGTTTTATTGTTCACTAGGTTATAGTTGTAGGCTTTGATTAACCAATCAAGCTCATAATGTTTTTTTTTCATTATATTTTATTTAACATGGTATCAGAGCAAGTTTGAAACTCAAGCCCAATCTTAGCCCGATTTCCAAAAACCCCAATCCTCTTTTTTTTCCCTCTAGACGCCACATAAAGAAAAAAAAAAAAAAAAAAAAAAGGGATTTGCGGCCAGCCATATTTTCAAGCTTAGTTATTTCATCTTTTCAAGCCTTGTTATTCCCCCTTTTCTCTATCCCTAATTACCTATTTCGTCTAAAAGACGGCTCAACCTCTCTCATTTTCCACTCTCACGAATTGAAGCTTGACCAAATGCTCTTGACTTCTTCTCTTGAGGAGAGTTTTAGGAATGTAATAGTAATCCTTTTCCTTGTTCTGTTTTATTTAACAGATATCAAGCTTTATAGGCTGTTTTTGGGGTAGAAAGCCAGATCGTGCATCTTGAGCTTGAAAGCAATGTCTACAACCAGATCCATAGTTTCATACCATGCATTGTGTTAAAACTAAACCTACATGCCCTTAGTTTTCTCACTTTTCATGCAAAGCACTGAAACTGTGTCATTGTGTTAACTGGCTTGAAATTTTATGCAACAATATAGACATTAGATAGGATATACATTTCTACCTTCTAATGCCCCCAAGAGCCATGCCTAAAACAGCCTCCTCAAAAGCAGGAATTACCTGAACTTGTGGAAAACAAATTATTGTAAGCACACATTTCACCCATATATTGCACAAAAAAGGAAGTGCTCCCCACCAATAAATACTTTGATATAGTCATCATCATCCGATAGGAATCTAATAATCATTTGTTTTTTTACTGTGAATCTTTAAAACAAGTAGAATGTCTAGGGAGGAATTCAGAAGGATCTTAAGACAAGTATGTAGATATTACTCCACAAAATCAACATAGAATAGAGACATCTGTGAGGTAAACCCCTACTGATTTATAGTGCTTTAAATCTAAGATTTCTAAAAAATCAACAAAAGGTATTTTGCAAATAAGTATATTTGAGATTCATTACTTCCATATGTTGACTAGTTTCACTATACTTACACAAACCTCCCCTCTTCCTTTTTAGCTTTTAGTGGAGGCCTCCTCGACAAAAAGTTCCCTTGAATATTAAACAAACCACTTCCTCAGGTTTGTCCAGATTCTTTACATGGTGTTTTGATGATTTGTATTGGAGCTTTGGGGGAATAAAGATGTTGGTTGTTTGTGAAGTTGGGCTATTTTTGCAGTGTTTGGGTGTGTGGTCAAATATAAGGGTAGAATTTTTCGCAAACGTCATCTCCCATTACATCTTCTCTGGGATATGATTGTTTTCCTTTCTTCTATATGGTGTTTAGCTTCGGGAGCTTTTCAGGGTGTGTCAATATTGGATATGCAGCATGATTGGCACACACCTTCATTTTAAACCTGCCTTTTCTTATTCTATTTATTTAAGTTCAGGAGGATTGTGATTTTCTTCTTTATTAATAAATTAATTTCTCTAATAAGAAAAAAAATAAACAAACCATAACATGTAGTTCCCAATTATAAAACTGGTACCATACACAAACCTATATATTGTTGATAGTACGGGTATGGCCAGAATGATCAGAATGATGCCAAAATTCCCTTATTCCCATTGAATCAAGTGTTAAATAGCCTACCACCCTTATATGCGTTGGGTTGCATCAGTTTATATATTGATCCTTTCATTGCCTCCTTTTTTGGAACTGTTATTTTGATCCTTTCATCACAATTTTTATATCATAAAAGAAAGCCTATTAAAATTTAGCATGATGTTAAGGGTGGTTTGGGTACTATTCAGAAATCAGAATAGAAATAGAGAAGTTGAAGTAATTTACTCCTCATACTATTATTTCTTATTTAATCCGTCCTGCAGCCTCTTAACCTTTTTTTTTTGTGTCTCCTCCTGCTGCTGCTGCTGCTTCTTCTTCTTCTCCCTTAAAAATAAATAGGCAGCCAAACCTGGATTGCTTGCTCCTTAGAACATTAACAAAGCCACTATCAGTTTTCTCATAAAACACTAATACACTGTTCCCAGGTACCGTATGCATCTTGGAACGGCAATCCTGATTATTCGCAGGCCTAATTTTATTGGTAAATAATGAATTGTTCTTGTCTGCGATAAATCCACCTTAAGTATGATATTATCTTTATCACTTATAGCAACTACAATCAAAAGCCTAAGAATCTCCCAATCAGCTGCTTCCATAATATTCGTGTAATCTCTTCTTAAAAGAGGTTCATAAATCCCATGTATTACCAAAAGTTCAACTTTTTTCCCTACTCATAAAATTCAGCTAGCCTACTTCAGTTGCAGGCAGCCCATATCAGAACGTGACAGCGATCCTACATTGCAACAGCCTTTCACACGATCCTAAAAATTGACCAAAAAAAAAAAAGATAGATTTTCAAAGATTATTTGACCCTGCAGCTGCTTTGGAAAGTTTTCTTAGCTTCTTAATGGACTTCTGCTTCAGAGGCCTTTTTTAAGAGTTTCTCTAGTTGATGTCAAAAGGAATTGGAGGGCTGTTTTCTATGAGTTCTGTTTTCTTCCCCAATGAGTTAAACAAGGAAGTAATGTTAGTTACATTATAAACCAAAACATATTGTATGAAATTTAATGTATCAGATAGAGAGATCTCACCTCTTGAGATCCTATTTTGAATTTGAAATAGTCCTTGTCATCACCCTGCAAGTTGAAAAACCACAAAACATGGTACCAATAAATTATTTTGCTTAATGTCCATTTACACGATGTGAAGCATTTCATACCTCAAAAGAACCACCTTTTGTTTTGTTTCTGGCCTCAAATATCCGTCCATAGTATCCTATTGTGTAACCATCCCAATCAACCTAAATTACATACAAGTTCATAGAGAGCATCAATTACCCCATTTGGAAAGAAAAGAACAAGTTAAACGTGTGAGAATTCATGGTTTAGACTGAAACATAATCATTTTTATTAGAACTAAAAATTTGCCTGGTTTCAAAATTTACAACCCAATCTTTGTAAAGTGATATACTGAATATTCATATGAGGAGTAAGGAAGTTTGTCTAACTAGATTCTGTGGCAATTCTTTATTCAACAAAGAGTTCATCAGAAACTCTAAAGTTTGGTAAAAAAAATTAAAAAAAATACATATAAACAAACACACATGGCACATACATACCAAAACGTAACTGAAAGAGAAAATAATAGAGAATCCAGAATAAGGAATTGAACCAAATTTCGTGTTCATCTCAATTCAGAATCATCTTTACATCCAAAGGTAGTTATATTAGGTTTCAGCAAGGTTAAGTACTATGAAAACCCATAATAAGTTTCTTACCACCACTGTTTCTCCCATCTTTGGTGTAGGGCCATTTCCTCCTCGTAAGTCCTGCATTTTTCTAAAATATATAAATACAAAAAATAAATGTTGTTTGATAGTTCAAGAAACTAAGGAATTGTTTTATGATTTCCAATGAGACCTTATACTGGAGCCCTGATGCAGTTTCTGTATAGTCTGGATATCGCATTTTTGACTTTCCATAATCCTTCCCTCTAATTGCTGGCACTGTATGCACAACCACAATTGTAAGTAAGTACTTATTGCTAGAAAATATATCCCATACACTTTCCACCTTATATTTTATTTAACAATATGCAACTATATGGTGCACATCAAAGAGTATAGAGGCATAAGAACCTTAATACATGCTATGGTGAGTCGGTGACTGTGCTATGACTTGCACAACTTCCTACAACATGCAAAACTTATTTTCATGCAAGTTAGCGCAAAGTCAAATTACAAATGCAAAATGGGTGAAGTACCTTGATAATTGGAGAAGGTATGCTAAAGTAGTTTAAAGGCTGAAAGTTTATCAACGCAGCCAATTAATAAAGGTTCCCCGGATAATTTGACTGATCACTGAAAGGACTCCTATATTATTATTGTTACCATCAATGTTCTAATAATAACTTCATCTTCTCATCTGTAAGGTGAATTAAAAAACTTTTGCCATATATGTAAGTTCTACCTTAAGAAATATAAGGATGACGAGAGAAACATTATTCTTTAGCTTACATTCATAGACAATTAGCCTGACTGAAACAATTGATGGTTTAGGTTTCACTTCTTTGATTCTTTCTTCATTGAGAAGTGAATGAATAAAAATAACCAGGCAAATCATACGATAAATTCTAAATAAGGGAGTGGCAAGTCATAAATTTAGCTTAAAGACGACAACAACTGACAAAAAGCATGTATTCTCTTTTTTCAGTTTACCATAACTTTTATACCTCTATGAGTGGGTCATGAACGGAGAAGAAATTATTAAGTACCAACAATATTTGGAGACAACAATCAAATGAACAAAAACACATGTTGGCAATCACACAGACGGATTGCATTATGTATAGATATAATGTAAATTAGAGAAAGAAAATTACTGTCAGCATATTCAGATGCAATAGCAATTCCATGCTTTGAAGCATTCCACAAAGATCCAGCAAGTATCCCAATCACAACTTTTCTTCTCTCAATAAGTCGTGCATAACCAGTGTTACATGTTTCGCCTATCACACATTACAGTAAGGTATAAAACAAAGCATTCTATCATGCTATCACCATATAATAATAACAAAAGTGATATAAACGTAGCAATACTTAAAGGTCCAATGGTGCTCACGGAAATCAAAGAGAAAACCCACTTCAAACACAAATCTAACTTTTACCTCATCAAGAAATCTGATTCACATCCCCACCCAACCCCAGAAAAAAAAATAAAAAAATAAAAAATTCAAACAAGTTGAATAAAAGAAAACTCATATTCAAGACATTATGTAAGTATAACAATTAACCAACCGACTAAAGCAGAATCCGAGATTAAGTCCCGTTCCTGAATGGGTTGAGACCCACATCTTCTCTGGAGCATTTGAGAAAAGAAAAAAGAGATAAAGTTCCCTTGAATTTGATAACACAAGCAAATACTGAAATAACCTTACAGAAATGCTTAGCAAAAAAAGCTCATGTCAAAGACAATTCCATACCGTCTTTGAAGCTGTACAAAATGATAACGTCATAAGTTTTGGTAGAGAGCCAACAGGTAAAGCTGAAATTGACGCCATTGTTATATGAACCAAGAGCCAATAGGTCACCAGGTGGGTGAAACCAGGCGTTTCGCGGGACGATAAAGCCAGTACAAGAAAAAAAGGTTCACTGCCTCCTCTCTCTCCCTCTCCCTCTCAGTCACTTCCTATCTCCTCCCTAATAAAAAGATAAAAGAAAAACTAAATAAATATAAAATTACACGCTGGAAAATGGAAATATCATCTTTTTAAGGAAAAATTAATGTGTTTCTGAAATGGTATAATTTTCCTTTAACAGAAGAAATTTTTATTGTTTCAGTACCAAACAAGTTAAATGCAAAAAGTAAACTTTTTTCTTTTTTTATCTGAATTGCAAAAATGCAGTTTATATCTTATCTTGTGTCTACATTCTTGAGCCTCCCATTCAGCTATGTTTGATTTTAGTGGAGTTTGCTGTTTGGTTTGGGGTAATTTTGTTTCCCAAAAAATCACTCATAGACAATACAACTATATATTTGTTATAAAAAATAATTATTTCTCAAATAATTTTGTGTTTTAATCTGAATTTTTATTTTTTATTTAACTATGAGATATATTTTTACGTCATATGGACTAATCACTCTCTATTTCAATAAAAAAGATATAAGTAAAAATCTTATTCTTGAGCTGCTCCTACGGAGGAAAAAGAAGATGCAAATTGACCAATTTGCCTAATGCCATAGTACCCCTCACACCTCCTCCAGTCACTTGCAAACAACAGCAACCAAGCAAGCAAGTGTTCTCAGGCACATCCCTTTATCTTCAAACTCTAGCACGCAAGGAGAGTGTAGTGCTCTCAAAATAAGTGAAAATGGAGTAACCTTTTGAGAGCAAGACAGTCTCCTTCACTTAGAAACAGCAGCAGCCGACCAAAGTGCTCTCAGGCACCTCCTTCCTTCTTCCAGTTCTAAGCCAACAAGGAGACTTGACTGTCAGTTCGTGCTCTGGAAAAGATCTTCAGTCCAAGATGGTAATTACCTCGAATCCCACCCATCTCTTTTTCATCATTCTCTGCTCTCTTTCTTCTTTCCACATAGGTTACAAAGTGTTCTCGTTTATTGTTTTTGGTAGAAGGTAAGAAAAAATACTCAAAAAAGAAACTAAAACACAAACAGGAAAGCGAATCACCCAAAAGAAGCAGAGTCAACCTTGCAGGTGAATCGTTGAAATAGTAAACACCAACTAAAAAGTCCGTATATGTTATAAAAAAATTTAAGAGATTATGTAGTTTCAATATAATATAAGAAAAGGTCTAACTAATTTACTTAAATTTTCCTCCAGCTTCAGTCTCTGCTTCCCTCGTGCTGAAAGGTGCTGCTCCATGGAGGTGCATAAAGATTCTATAAGGACTGATATTTAAATCACAAGTCTCAATAAGAAATATAATTGTATTTCAGTTCCACAATCCATACTCCACTGAAACAACAAAAAGTAATCGAAAAAGTTTAACCATTTAGTAAGCTGACAATTTCCAAATTGAATTGAATCATAATGTCTTACAAAACACTCATGAAATACATTTACAGTAGGATGAAGTACCCACTAGTTTTATTAAATCACACTGACATTCTATAAACCACAAAGCTCACAGACTGGCTAACTTAAGAGAGTTTGCCTTCTCTTGCAGGGTATCAAGCAGGCTGTCAAAGCTCTTCTTAAAAGAATCAACTCCTTCAATTTCGAGCTGAGAGCCAACATACTTCCAATCTATTCCCAATTTCTCAAGTGCATTGTAAATGCCTTCAGCTTCAGATACATTTGAATCAATCGTCCTTGAGACAGCACCATGATCAAGAAATGCTTGGAGTGCTTGGTCCGGCATGGTTGACACCTGGAAAGAGAAAGTGGCAAAATATCAACCAAAACAACACTAGTAAGTTCAGCTTTGAAGAACAGGAACTTAAATTAAGAACTTAGTTACAAGTACACATTATCTCACTACTTTAGCTTGAAACTACACCCCCCAATAGCTGTCAAGAACCAGACAGAAGGTGCGAAACATTTGAGAGCTTACCGTGTCAGGTCCAATGAGAGGAGCAACATATAATGTGTCAGGATATGCAGGATTCTTGACACTGGTCGAGGCCCAGAGCACTCTCTGCTTCTTGGCACCTTTTTTAACCAAAGCCTCCCATCTCGGACCAGAGAATTTCTTCTGGTAAAGTTTGTATGCCAGTGCTGCCTGAGCTACTGCAGCCTAAGAATTGACGCAAAGTGCTATGAGCAGATTATATTCTAGGTAAATGATTATAAGTAAATCCAAAAGTACGAATTGACTTGTAAGAAACAATTACCTTCCCTCGAAGATCAAGAGCCTCCGGAGTTCCAATCTTTTCAAGCAACTTGTCAATGAGGGAGTCTACTCGACTTACAAAGAAAGAGGCAACACTAGTAACTCTGGAAAGGTCACTTAGGCCAGAAGCCTCAAGACCATTCAAGTAAGCATCAATGACTGCTTCATATCTTGCAAGAGAGAATATGAGCTGCACACACAATGAACAGTAACAATAAATTAGACAGCCGAAACATGGAACATAGAATCTGAACACATAAGAGACACCCAGTAAGTCTTAAATTATGGATGATATAATATTCCACATCAAGAACTACTTCAAGTAAAGATGAAATTCCATACAGAAACTACCTCACTTCCTAATCCTACACATATCTACCATAATATTATAAGATCAGTGGTAGGATACCGGAACATTATTAATACTGCTTATTTGGTATCATGATAGTATCCACCCAACCCAGCACAGAATAGTTCCACTCATTTATTTATTATCTTCACTGCTTTGTATTAACTCAGAGCTATGAAGAGAAGGTGACAGGAACTTACAGTAACGTTCACACTTATCCCAAGTGAAATAACTTTCTCAATTGAAGGGACACATGCTGCTGTAGCAGGGATCTTTATGTAGACATTAGGGCGATTAACCACTTTATGAAGCCATTTTGCAGCCTCTACAGTCCCTTCGGTATCATCAGCAAGTCTTGGAGAAACTTCGACAGAAACATAACCATCGCCTCCATCAGTTTGATCATAGATAGGCTCAAATAGTCTGCATGCATCTTGGATGTCCTTCACTACGAGTTCCCAATAAGCACTATCAATATCTTTCCCTGATTGTATTAGCTCCCTGTATCATGCAGTAAGTTACTAATTTATGTTTTGATAAGATTGAAGGCCTAAAGAATTTTTTCTTTTCAGTGACAGGAATAGATGGAGAACATTCAAATCCCAATACTAAGAGGTTGCATACACCATCAACTGATCAGTAAGATTGGCCATATGCACATAAGACCAGACAAAGCAAAAATCTTCAATGACTCATTTCAGGAAGAAATCTAGGTAATGTAAGCTCATACCTGAACTGATCGTTGTAAGCATTTGAAGAGGAGATTGCTTTCTGAAAAATCTGCAATAACAAGTACCAAGTAGAAAGGTAGGTATTATTACCACTAATATAACAATCAGTGGGGAGTTCTTGATGATGCATTCTATAACTATGATTTACTTTATATTGATGATGCTTTCTATAATGCCTAGTAGGTACTTCATTTCATATATCAGAACACTAAAGAGATCAAAGAAGCAATTAGTAAAAAGAAAGTAAAAATAAAAAACTGTGTGTGATTACCGCAGGGTTGCTAGTTACACCTCTAACACCACTTGCAATCAGAGGAAGCAGATCAGTGACAGGTCGGCAGAGGTTATCATACCATGGGCTCTGCCCCTCTTTCTCGTAGAGATCATGAAGTACTGTTCTCTTTGCATGACTTCCATTTCCATCAATTTGTGAGCATTTGATACTGCTAGAATTAAAAGTAAGAAAAAGTTGACCAAGTTGACCATCAAATAAAAAATTAAATCACTAAAAAGGCACTTCATATAACACCCGCTTGCAAAACCAGGGTGGGCAAAACTTTATGTAAAGTATCTATCAATAATAACAGAACTTCATGGGTAAAACTATAAATCATTCTATTATGTTTAGCACATATATGTGACTGCACTATTTCAGTAATAGATATTGTAAAACTTGAACGGCTAATTACCATATAAAATGAATTTAAAATGAAGAATATATGAATTAACACGATGTATTTGATTAGACTAATCAAATAAATCATAAATTTGTTTTTTCAACTCTATGACTAAAATTCTTTGTGAAAGAACTGCAAAGTTTTATGTTGTTGTTGCATGTGAATAATATGTGAAAGTAATCTAGATCTTAATACATAGAGATTAAAGATCAGAAGACACCTGCTTTCTTCCTTTTTTCTTAAGATGAAGATTGGAGAGAAAGACTTACACCAAAGACCCTCTTCCAACCTGATTGCTTGGCAGAGATAGTGCAGAAGATGAAAGTTTGGTTTTCAAATCCTTGGCCCTATGGAAACTGATCAAGTACTTAGGCTGAAAGGATCTGGGCTTAAACGTAGATGATAAAGAAGCAGCTGGGTTTGGATTTGAAAGCTTGGAAATGGTAGACATGGCTGGTATGAGCTGAGCGAGAGAACGAGAGAGAGAGAGAAACAGAGGGGTGAGTTTGGTGAGGGATGGGATTTTGATTATTATGGTACCTAATGGGGCTCGGGTATTTTGGTAAATATTCCGATGGCTCTTGGGAGGTTAGTGGGGCAGATATCATCGATGACATCCCAGGTATTTCCCCTTTGGTTGTTAGATATGGGTAAAATAGGATTTTGTAAATTATTTGTTTTTACAGTAAGATTACACTCCCTCTCATTTACTCAAGCAAAAGTAAAGTTCAAGATTTTAAAAAGTCAACACTTTTCTTTTTGAAATGATGAGAAGTTGATGCCATAAGATAATTTCAGAAAAATTTTAAATTTTTTAAAAATAAATACTAAAAGGCTTACAAGATATTTTATAAAATCTATAAAATATTTTCATCTTGTCATTTTATATATTTTTGTTTTCTTCTCAAAATTTTAGAAAAATAAAAATTTTATGAGCATATTAAATTAATTGTTTATTTTCTATTCAAGAACTTAAACTTATCTTTTAAATTAATATAGGGTTTATATTATTATATAGTTCATATCATAAAAATAAAAATAAAAACTTTGTTTTATTTAATATTTCATTAAAATCAAATATTTTCTTTTCTATTTTATTAAAATTAAATGTTAAAATAGAACAAAATTAAGATGAATATAATGGATTAATATTGAGAAAAGACAAAAGAAAGAGAGAACAGTGGGAAAAAAAAAAGGTAGGACTTTTTAATATTTTTTACAATTATTTTATTACACCGTTAATTTTTTGCCCATTTTCAAGAGAGGAGCATTAATTCTACCAAATTTTGAACCCTAATGTTGTTTAATTAAATCTCAAGGAAGGGGAGTATAATTTATTATTATTTTTGGTGATTTTCTACTCACTTATTTGGAAGTACCTTTTAATTTTACATCTTTCCTCTTTTACTATTTAATTTCTAGCTCAATTAAAAAAAATAAATGTTATTTTCTCCATGACATAATTTAGAACGGAGAATTGAGTTCTAAGTTTTGAAAAATGTCTAATTTGGGGTTGAGTGTCATTTTCACAAAACTCAATGAGAGGGAATACATTTTTATCTTTAAATTTTATCAATTTAGTATAAAATACTACAATTCCTTACTATTAAACCACCCTGTCACATGTAGAAAAAATTATTATTTTCATTCTTTGATATCCATTTGGAATATTGAAATTGTAATGCTTGTTGAACCATGTGTTTATGTTGTTTGAAATTGAAATATGAATTGAAAGGATAGAGAATGAAAAAAAAAATTGATTTGAGGACCTATTTTTCTGTTAATTTCATACCCACTTACAATAAAAATAATAAAAAACGAAAAAAATACTCATTTTGGTGCCGTACAAGACACCATGTAACAATTTTGGAGCTCAAATGGAACGAGTCACCAAATTAATAGGGAATTGCACTACTTTACAATATTTTCAAACCCAACAACATCCACGGCATCAATCCAAGAAAATGTGAGTATGGTCAGATTTTCTACCGGTCCAATAAAAAATTAATAATATATATAATAAAAATAGAAATATTAGACATTAATCATATATTTTTACTAATTTAAAACAATAATTAATATTTTACTATTTAAAAGACAAATTTGTTTCAAGCTTGAGCTTAGGACATGTGGCAAAAGCTTGTTACCATATTCTAACTAGTGAGAACATTTTTTCAAGATTAATTCTAGAGTGAATTGCACTTTTTTTTCTTGAAATATCATATGAGTTGTAATATTCGCCTTTTTCTAGTAAAATGAATACATCACACCCATGTTTTTAATTTCAATATGTAAATAATTTGTTTTACCTCAGTATCATAACGTTAAATGTTAAAAATATTGTGATAACTTTTAGTTATAAAAAATAAACAAATACATTAACAAGATAAACAAAAACATAAACATATATCTACACACAGCAATTTTACTTTTCTTTTATTGGACTTTACCTTTTTATACTATTTTTTTTTTCTTTTCCCTACTTTTTTATTTCCTTCCCGTGGCTATTATGTTTCCCTAGTCTCCCAAAATTTCTAGTCCTTTCCTTCAATCAGTCAAAGGCTTCATTTTCCTCCTCACTCTTGTGCTTTACTTACTCGTCTAGCGCCTCCACTCAAGAAGCTGAAGTCCCCAGCTCCTTAGCAGTAACTCCTTCTTCAAGCCCCGCCTGGCAGCAGCTCAGGAACATTGCAATAGCTAGCCCAGCCATCGGCCCCTCCTGCTGTGTGGTGGCTTCTGTTCTTGGTACTTCCAAGCTTCTAATCCCACTTAATTCCTTTTGTTTTTCTTGCAACTGCGATACTTTTTTTTTTGTGTGGCTTGAGGGTTTGGATGTGGGGAATTTAGGAGGTAGAATACAAGCTTGGTAACGATGAAAATGGTAGATGTAGGATGAAATTTCCAAGATTTAAGTTTTTATGTTCCATAAATGATTAGTTCAACTTCAAGTTAGTATTTGAATTATTGTTAGTGAGGAATTTCATGACTTAATGTTAGTTTTCCTTGGTTTACATACAACAAGATAGTTATATATGAATTGGAGCTTAATATGCCCTTAAGGTGTTTGATAAAATGCCTAAAAGAGTTTAGTTGTAAATAAATGAAAGAAACTTAACATATATAAGTCTTTATCATTAAGGGTTTATAACTTATGAAATTTACAAAGTATATGATATTTAGAAAATATAATTTCAGCTTCGGAGGGTAACATCAACTTGATAACGCTTTTAGACCCAAGAGAAAGCCACGAACAAAATCCATAAATTTGTGAGTGAAAGATACTACCTTTTGGTTACTACTTATGTTTTGTAATATTTGTACAGGTATATAATGGTTGAGTAAAGGTGGCTAATACTTTGAGTTGAATTATATGATAAAAGTATATATTATATCTTTGCAATTTTGTCATTTAGTATATTGTGTGTTGGTGTGAATACCTATACATGATTGATAGGGCCAAATATTTCATTTTTTTTTTTTAATGTGTGTTAGAATCCGAGTGCACCTAGGATGTATTTGATTTAGTTATTTGATATTCAAACAAAAATATTCAAGTAACTCAGTCCCGGAAGGTTATTATGGAAAAAGATATATATATATATATATATGTTACTGGTGTGCGGGAGCAAAAGACCCTTGAAGAGGATATATATATGGTGTACGGGTGCTGAGTTACTACAATTTATGGCCCTTAGTTGCTTTGCTTGATTTGTTTGGTATATGGGAATATTTGCGAGCTATGTTAGTTTTGTATTATATATATGTGTGTGTGGAAATAATTGCATTGTAGACATGTCAAATGTGAATTTATTAAGGTACTCGTGTGAGATCACATTCTTGAAGCCCAGAGATGAAACATTACAGTCACTTTAGGACTTAACGTTATAAAATTTTGATTTTGTGGGATATTGTATTTTGTGTTTCTTTTATGTGGATGGAGTGAAGATCACTGTGTTGTGTTGTAAATTAAGATTTTATTTTGCTTGTATTATTCAGGGAGGTTCCACTTTATAGGGAAACTTCGCATAATTTTTTTTAAACTATCCTTTTCGGTAAATATATTTATAAATGTACTTTCACTTTTACAAAAAGGGTTCCTGAACTTTTATTTTGGTTATGGGTTGTGTATTCTTTTTTATTTAAAGTCAGGGTTACAGAAGTTTGGATATTCATTTTTTCGACCAATCATACTCTTTGTATGGGGTGTAACATAACCCAATCAGTTAAAATCACCGTAAACTTTAACTTATGAGCAGAAAAAAAAATACAATTGAAAAGACATAATTAACCTTTTTAATAATCAGTCTATATGCATTATGATAGACAATATTATTTATTGTTAAGCATAAGTGCAAATACTGACAATATAAATCAACAAGAATATAAGATGAAGAAGACAAAATATATAAGTTTTATCATATTTATGCCTCAACAAATATAGATATTTCAAAGCATATTTACATACTTGCAATTGAATCTTTATCCTTCTTTTTTACAGACATTGAATGCTTTGAATTCGTCTTAATTAGATTTTTTTTTTTATAATAAAATTCCAAGTGGGGTTGATTAGATTTGAATTTGAAACCTAACTTTGAAAGAAGGGGCTATGTTTTACAACATAGTTTATTTCATAAATTAAAAAGGTTAATTATGTCTTTTCAATTGTTATTTTTTTATATTTTCTATTTATTAAAAAAAAGTTAAAATTAACGATGATTTTAACAGATTGGGTTATTTGCAAATTGTGATTAAAAATATGGGTGCAATGTGTTCAATTTAATAGACAAGAGAGATAATACTACTCTTATGGTAGTTCAAGAGAGAAAGTGCAATTGACCTTTAATTCTATATTGAACATATGAGTCAATAATGTGTACTTCATTCATTGATTATTTTAGATTCAAATCTCCTTGGGGATGTCGTGGGGGGTAAAACTTTTATAAATTCTATAGTTCTGATAGTCTGCCTTTAACTGAACTGAAGAAGTGATTAGTCGATGTGTACATAAGTTGGTCCAAACATATCTAATCACTTAATCTAATAAATAAATAAAAAGAGTGGATCTCACTAACTTAGAACTATTCTATTTTTAGTGTAAAACTAATTCAACTCAAATAGTTCAATTTGTTTTTAGACATAGGCTAAAAGCTCAAAGAGAAACAAAACAACTAAGAAGTATTACTTTATAGAAAAATTATGGGAATATACCTAAAAATGACATGGTTTAACACCAAATTTCATGCCAAATATTTTATTTTAAAATATTAAAAAAAAAACTGTTGAAGCAAGTACAATCTTAGCTTTATTAGATTTTAATCCAATTTTTAGTTTTGATAATTACAAATTAGAAAAGATTAAATGTATAGCATATAAGACATCAATTGACTCTAATTTTATTGTCTTATGCATATGCTAAAACTCTACCATTAGGATCATTGGTTCCAAATTATGTTGAAGTACACAAGCAAGTTGTTAAGAAGAAGCACTCATTTGAATCCAACCAACTCACTAAAAATTTAGTCATTCCAAGAGCTAAATCAATCTCATTGAGAATAGTCAAGGGCTAAAATTTTCAAGAACTGAAGAGTTGAAAGCTTATTCTAAAGGACTAAAGAACTCAAATGCACCGTTTCATTAAATTATTATCTTCTAAAGTTTCGAAACCAACAAATCAGTCGAAGCCACAAGGGCTAAAGAACAAAATGCTCCATTTTGTTACAGCATTTGTTACACTATCAGTCAAAACTGCTTAATAGCTAAAACATTCCTTAACTCCAAGAGTATTAGTTTGATTCATTGGATCTTGAAGCACAAATATCCTGCATTCTTATCAAGAAGAAATATCTCGTTGCTAATCCTTAATCAGGAAGTTGTCATGGTTAATTTGATTTCAAATTTATCAAATTTAACATGCCTGTGCATAGAGCCATACAATGCATATCAGTCTATGTTATACCAAAATATCAACTATCTATTTTGAGGTGCAAAAGCACTGAGGTTTTCTCTTTCAGCTAAATTTCTCTAAAGGTATTTTCTAAATATATACAAATTTGATTGAGCCTATAAAGTTTGAAGAGACAACCCTGAAAGAAAATGAGAGTGAGGAGATTGGAAATTGCTTTAAAAGGGAAAAGATTGAACATACTCCTGTGAGATCAATTAATCAAATGTTGAGGCAAAACTTTCATGTCATATTAGTCTCATTGTTTTGAGAAAATAGAACTTTGGTTCTATTAAGAGCCTAAACTTTCATATCCTAAGTAGGTTTTTGTAAACTCATCCAAAGCTAATTAAGACTTTGAGATTAAGTGAAATTCATTTGGTTGTATCCATTCTCCCTTGTGAGGAGAAGACAAGTGAGGCAAAGATTATAAGTCACGCTTGTATGTTTTCGTGGAACTAGTTGGTGATTGACTGATACTGTGAAGTTCAGTTGGTGTAAAGATTTGATGAAGCTCTGCAATTTCAATTAGCATAAAGGTTTTAATAAGCCCCTGCAATTCAGTTGGCATAAAGGTTTAACTGAGCCCTTGTAATTCAGTTAGTGAAAGGTGTTAGTTGACTCATGCAATTTCAATTATTAGTGAAACACTCAAGTAAGGCATGAGGAGTGGATGTAGCCAAGGTTTTTGGTGAACCACTAGTAAAATTTTATGTGTCAAATCTCTCCATCCCTTAATTGCTTATATTCAGCATATTAATTGTTTTGCATATCTATTTGTTGTACTTGAATTTAATGATGATTTTGTATTATATGAGAATGAGATGATTTGATTATATAGGAAAAGCCTGTATGCCTGTATATATAGGTTGTACAAGATGACCTAACCTAACGAACCTAACCTAGTATAAGACTAAGTACAATAATTAGGCATAATTCATAGGCCTATTAACCAGTGGGCCATAATATATTCTAACTCTTCCCCCTCCCTCTTCTCAAACTTAAGGTGGTTGACTTGAAACTAGCTTGAGTTTGGAAACTAAATTGGTGAAGGGTCTTCTGTTGATAAAATATTTTTTTCTGGTACATGTGAATTGACTTATAACTGGTAAAGGGATTATGCTTCTCTAGGTCATATTCAGAGACGTCTCACGCAAGGGCAGTCTGAGTATGTGTTCAGTGACGTATGAAGAGTTATAAGTATGTATGAGGCGACGTAAAAGCTGGTAAGGGGATTATGTTTTCCTAAGCCATGTTCAGAGATGTCTTACGTAAGTCAATCTAAATATGTGCTTAGGGACATATGAAGAGATATATATATATTGAAAAGGAAGATGATAAGTTAGTTAGGCTAGTGAGATAAGGGGAGCTAAGAGCAAGCTCAAATCAAAGGGAGAAGCAATGGCTAAAAGAAGGCTGATGAGTGATCTAGATGGTTGAGGTAGTGAGATTAAGAAGCGGTTGCATAAAGGGTTAAGGTGAGGATTGCCACCAAGAAGTAGGTGACAACCCTTTAGAAATTTTTTTTAGAAAACCCAAGCTCTGATACAAACTTAAATCTAATAATGATTTTGTATTATATGAGAATAAGATAATTTGATTACATAGAGAAAACTTGTATGTATAGGCTGTACAAGTTGACCTAATATAATGAACATAACCTAGTATAAGACTAAGTACAATAATTAGGCATAATTCATAGGCCATTAACTATGGGCCATTATATAATCTAACTATTGCATTTGAAATATTTTCATACTTTGATATGTGATTATTTATTTGGCTTCAAAAACAATTTGATTTTAACCAAAAAACAATTCACCCTTTTCAGTCTGCCTTTTGAACTAACAATTGGTAATAGAGCATGATCATTTTGCTTTTAAATATCTTCTAAGCTTTATGATTAGATTTGAGGACAAACTTAACTCTCTATGTGCTACGATTTGGACAAAGCAAAGAAATTTAAACTGATTATTAAGAAGGCTTTTATATATGAAAAAGCTAGAAGAGCTTAGTTAATCAATTTATTAAAATGGTTAGCATTGATGACTCAAGCCCAACCAGTGCAGAGCATTCACCTCATTGTTCATCAAAACTAGAAGAACTGAGATCTCCTATTTAGTTTTGGTGAATTACAAGAAGTACATTATATTTTGGCAAGGAAATATGAAGAAAAGGTGGTTAAACCTAAGCAAGTAGAAGTCATCATTGGTGGTTTAATTTAATTAAAGAAAATGAAAGGCTTCATATAAAAATATTTGCAGCAAATAAGCTGATTAAGTCAATTCGGCTTGATGAGTATCACACTGGTCTTAACATTTGATATATTCAAAATACTCCTACTTGCTAAGTTCTAAGCAAAGTCAAACAATCCAAAATCATGGGTACCAAAGTACGTATATGTGCACCTCCTCTACATCACAAGAAAGGGCTAAAAATCATGATGAAGGATCTGAATTAGCATCCAAGTGACTAGAAGGCTTGCAAAGAATCAAGGAAGTTCTAAACTTTTTTATTATGTAATTTTAATTACTTTTTCATATAGTTTTTCTTGTTTGATTGGACGTTTCTATGAATTTGCATTAACTGTATATACTTTCTTTGAGGTTGTGTGTCCTAGGTTTTTCTAAAAGAAAGCTTATTTTTCTAATTTTCATACAAATCTTATATTCTCTAAGAAGTTGTTTATTGCTAAAACAATTAATTTATACTTACTTTTTGAAACTTAAAAGTCTCAAATAGCATATTTCTAAAACCATTAATACTTCTTCATGCTCAGAAGAAAACTATCTGCAAAAGCTTATCCTTGGAAATCTCTAATCTTCAAAAATTCCTCCTTTTGCAAAAACTCCTTTCAGAAAAGCCTAATCGAATGTCTTCAGTAAATCGGCATTCCTAATATTCAAAGCCTGATCTTAATGGAACATTTATCCAACGAGATAGAATATCTGAAAGCTCAAGTCACTGCCTTGATTGATGCTATATCTAACAACATCTCTATCATTAATATAAGGTTTGGAATAACTCTGTCCTTTAAGGTATTTGAAAAAAATTAGTGGAAACTCAATTTTTTTCTTGATGATCTAATGAGGAGAAGTGATGAAAATTGAATTTCTGAAAGAAAAATGTTGGAGAAAATCTCCAATGATGTCAAAGAAATTCCGAAGAAATATTCTTCTTTCTTACATCCTTTGGAAGATTTTTTCTTGTGAGTCTTTCTTTTGATTCTATGTTTTCTTTTTACTATTTACCTTAATGAAATTACATATTCAATTGCTTCTCCTCTTTTAATATTTGTTTTAGATTTCTCTTGCATTAAACTATTCATGTCAAGCAGAAATGCTTGTTGATTCAATAATTTTAAGCTAATCATCTGTTAAGTATAAAACGACAAAATTAATACTATGGGTTAAAATTTATCATCTACAAAGCTGGGTTCCTAACAATAAAAAATAAATGGCATACAAAAAAATTGTCTAACAAAGAAAAATTTTGACAATGTTTGTTTTTACTTTGTACTGTTGACTTTTTAGCCGAGTGTAAAGATTTTATAGCTAATTAATCACTATTGATAGACAAGTCAAATGGAATAGTTGAAATATGCATCTATATGTCTTCAAGCTTCAATCTCTCTGCAAACTTATTCAGCATACAAATCTTGCTTATACTGAACTGTTTGCTTGATCTATCTAAAGGTGGAATCAACTCCATCTCATTCTCTCTTGAAAAAATCAAAGGCAATGTATGAGGATTTGGATTATCCTGAGATGGTGACAAATTCATCTCATTTCAGGACTAATTATTGAGTCTATAACCTATTTGTGTTGTTGACTATATTTCCAAAATCAGGATGCCTCTCTACTGTTTCACTATCTAAGGTCTCACTCACTTGGGTTGTGACAATGAAACAAAATCTTGATATGGTTAAACTCATTTTAGCAAAATTGATGAATTGCCATAAATTGACAATTACTAAAAAGAAATGACTCAACTATGTCTACACATTTTTATGGACATTTTTCCTTTTAATAGCTTATGTTCTTTATTGTAAGGCATGTCTAGATATATGAATAAGGTTATTCTTGGTCAGTTATTTTTTTATTCCGATATAACTTCTTTACATCTTTTGATTAATGTAACTCTAATTAAAAGTTATGCTGCAAAGTGACACTCTCATTTTGACTATAATATAGTGGCATTAGATATCATATACAATGAGCTTTTTCTATACCATTAGGTCCATCAATAGTTACCATTTCTTCTCTTCCCTTATTTACAGCCCATATACAAAATAGTTCTACTGATGTAATTGATGCACAATTTTAATTTCATCATAAAAGCTACCCTATAGTCTTATATCAAACATTTATATGTTCATAGACATGTTAGGTTAGTTTTATTTTTCTTGCTCAATTAATTTGAAATTTGCTATATAGTAGATATTGGTAGCCTCAAATATCTACTTAATTGTGTATATGTGGATTGTAGGCTGGTTCAGGTGAATGTAGCTATGGTAGGAAAATTAGGAAAGAGTTGTCTATGAAACCTAATTAAAGGAAATGTAGTTCTTTTCTAGAGTATGGTTAGTATTCTTGATTTTGGTAGTTAGAGTATCATTGTATTCTTATATATAAATAGCTAATATTCTTTCTATATAATGCACAAAAAAGATACAAGCCACAAAATAAAATATGAAATCTCTATATTATTATAAAAGGGAGACACCTGCTATGGTCTCCTACCTTATCTATAAATTAACTAACAAAATTAAAAGATTTTAACATTTTAAAAACTACCCACGCCATTCCTACTCACACACTAACTTATTTTTCCCTTTTAAATAGGATTAAAAACTTAAAATAAATACTTTACTTTTTTTTTAAAATTATTCAACATGTGTGTAAGCATGTGTATGTGAGTAGTAAATATATATGTGTGACTATGTAAATCCAACTAAGTATAAAACATCAAAAGCTAAAAGTGTCTTAACTTTTTCTTTTTGGTAGTAAAAAAAAAAAGACTCTAGCCTCTAAAACAGACCAGACTTATGGCAGTTACTGGTGAACAAAGATTTTGACCAAGTACTTTTCTTGGCACCATATATTAATCTTAGTCTTCATTTTCTCTCTAGAAAAGCTAGAGACACCCTTTATTTCTTTTCACTTTCATCATCTTTTGATTTTCATGATGCACTTTTACATTTTTAAGAAAATGAAAACTGATCCCAAAAGATTCAATTAATTTTTATTAATATTATGCATACATGAATTTCAAGCAATATCTCTTGTGGCTTTTAGAATCTTCAACACTCTGAGACAAATAATTTATTATATAGACTGCCATCAGCTAATAATATTTTTTGAGTGAATAATGACTAATTTATGCAGCCATTTATTGTTTTCTTCCCTAATTTTTATCTTTTTTTATTTTATTTTATCATAATTTACTATAACTTTCAAATTTAGGTTCCTCCATATCACTGGCTTTTGTTCAATTCTAGTGAAAATTTGTATTTATTCTAATGCATAGATCACAATAAAGACAATGTTAGGAGAGCTTCGTTAGTTATATTATTAGAAATTGTGCATGCTCTTTGTAGCACTCATGTCTTGCATTGCCTTGGTAGTTTGTTTATTGTTGAAACAAATTAATTATAGTTAAAGATTGTTCATACTTAATAACCAAGTGTTTGATGTTTTTGTTTTGTTCATCTCAGGGGTTAGATGGATAGTTAAACCCTAGTAGCATATATGCAGGATGTGAGGTACTGTATGGGGAAAAAGGGGCTGCCACGAAATAGATGAGACAAAAAGTTCACGAATGATTTTGCCTCATGATGTTTATATATATTACTAATGTTAGCTTGAGATTTATAGTTAGTAGTGTTAGTATTACTTTCCAAGAACCAAGCATGGCATTAATAGTTGATCAATCACTATAACGGGTGGTAATAGCTGTAAAAGCGTATTTATATTTGATTTTCAAAAAAATAAAAATAAAGATTTGTTAAAAAAGCTTTTACAAAATGATTATTTACACAGTCATTTTGACAGGATTACAACTTCGTTGCCCACATTTTTATTTTTTTTATTTAATGGCTTATACTTTCTCTTTAAACTAAGTATTTACCTTGATCTTAATTTCTATATTTCATAATTCTACAACTTTCTTAAGTTCTCATGATCTTTATTACAAAATTAACCCAGTTAATCCATCCCTAAAAGATATATCAAGTTCTATTTTTATATCTTTTTTTTTTATATGACATATTCAGATTGGTTAAAAAGAAAATGGAAGTGGTAAAAAATTAATTTTGAAAATTAACTATTGAATCAAATGGGTTGTTACTATTTTTCTGTTGAAAAGCCTTCATTTTGCTAATTTGAGTACTAATTACTTTATAATCATTAAAATAGGAAGATTGTTAAATCAAATGTCAGTTGTCACCTTATTTCTGTTAAGTTAAATAGCAAAAGTAGAGGTCGTGAATAGTTTGAAATTCATTATCTTTTGAAAAAGATCATTTAAAAATCATTTAAACTAGTTTGAGTATAAGCATATAACATCACACATTAATAAAAATTACATAACATATTTATAGTGGTTCACCAGATGCCATCCACCCTACAAGAAGAACACCTCTTAAAATTTTACTAAAACACTAAATTTTCAGGTATCAGCAACCTTACAGCCAGCTATGTTTACAAGATACAGCCAACTTTCCTTCAACTATATTTACAGGATATAGCTCACTTCCTTAGCTGTGCTTATAGGATACAATATGACTCATCAACTATGTTTACAGAATACAACGAAACTCCTTTACATAACCAGGTTTTAATGCTTAGCAAGCAACTTGTATTGTCTACTCCCTCAAGGCGGCAAAAATATAGAAAGTGTATACAAGTTGCTCAATCAAATTCAAAAATCCTGAATGAGACTATACACTGAAAACTAAAGATACGAAAATTTAGCTCAATAATTTAGCTTGATTTGGATGAAAGAATAACTTTCTAAACCACCTTTTGATTGTAGATGAAGGAATAAAATAATTGTATATCAAAGTCTTGTGTTCTTCCCCTCTTGTGTTGGTTGGTTGTATGCATTTAATGTAAAAAATTTTAATATATAGAATGAACTGAATTAGTCGTTGCATGTCTTCGGTTTCTTGTTGGATATAATCATTAATCTAGGCAGAGTTTCCATTAAGTGTTACCCTTGATTATTCAAGATAGTAGGGTATGACATCTTATAACTATATGCTTGAGATGATTCCAAAGAACATGTCTTTAGCTTTAACATTTCTTCATTGAAAAGTATATCCATGATGTTGATTTTGATAAAGAAGATATCATTTGATATTCAAATGTATTAGTGCTTTCTTCTTCAGATTATGACATGATTCAGTTGGTCATGGAAGACTTGATGATAGTGTGAAGCAACTAAGTGTTTTGGAATAAAATAGTTATTGTAACTCGGTATCACAATGTTAACTTTTACTAATTATTATAGTAACTTTTAGTTATAAAAATAAACAAGTACATAAACAAAACAAACAAACACTATGAATATATATACACATATATATATATATATATATATATATAATATATGCATCCACTTTATTTTATTTGACTTTATCTTTATCTTTTTACTTATTCTTTTTCTCTCTTATCCTTTTATTTTCCCCCTCTTTTTTCTTTCTTACCATGCCTTTCTTCCTCTGTTTCTGCCTTCGTGAAACTTCCACCTCCTTCTTCTTTTTCAAGCAGTCGAGCCTTCCTTAATGCTCTGTGATTAGTTTCTGTTCAGCCCTCTTGCTTTGATACTCCTTCTTCTAGTTTGTGTGGCAGCCAACTCCTCTTGCAGTAGCCACCGTCAGTCCCTGTTTTGCAACAGCCATCTTCTGCTTCTTCTCAGCAACAGCTGATGTGGGGTGGTTTCTTTAGCTCACGGTGAACAGGGATCAGCTGTTGCTAGCCAGCAGCTCCACTTTTCTAGCTGCCAGCCACCACCCTGCACCTTGATGGTTTCAATTATGGTAGTTTTCCAAAACTTTTATGCTTCTAATTCAATCAAATTCTCTTGTTTCCTTGGAGCTAGGGTTCATTCCTATTTGTGTTGGTTAAGGCTTTGAATTTAAGAAGTTGAGAAGGGTGAAGAAGCTTGAAATTAATAAAAATGGTGGATTTAGTGTTGCATTATTGTTGATCTTTCATAATTCAAGCTTTTGATTACTCCTGAAGAGTTAATCCAACTTTTAAGTTAATGGTTGGGTATGAGTAGTGTTGGGCCTAAAGAGTTAAAGTTCGTTTCCCTTGGTTTAGATAAAATAGGAGATATATATATATATAAAATAAAAAAGTGCCTTCAAGGTGTTTGTTAAAATGACTAAAAGAGATTAATTGTAAATAAATGAATGAAACATAATATATATAGGTTTTTATGATTAGGGGTTTATAACTGTATGAAATTTACAAACTAAGTGATACTTGGAAATGTAATTTCAGTTCTGAAATGTAACGTTAATTTGACTATGCTTTTGGAATCAAGAGGAAGCCACAAACAAAATCCAGAACTTTGTGAGTGAAAGATATTAATGTTTAGTTACTAGTTGTGTTTTATAATATTTGTAGATATATGTATATAATTTTTGAATGAAGGTGTTTAATACATTGAATTGTATTATATGATAAGAATACTATGTCTTTGTAATTTTGTTATTAAGTGTGCATGGATACTGAATGCTTGTATATGGTTGATAAGGCCAATGATTTTTATTTTTCTTTATTAAGTTAGAATACGAGTGCACCTAGGATATATTTGATTTGGTTTTTTTATATGCGAATAAAAATATTCGAGTAACTTAGTCCCTGGGAGGATACTGGGGAAAATGATATATAGTATTGGTGTGCTGGAGCAAAAAGTCCCAAGAAGGATATGTACATGGTATGCAGGTGCTGAGTTACTATGATTACTGACTCTTTCGCTTGCTTTGCTTGGTTTGTTTAAATGATGGACTATTTGTGAACTATGTTAGTTTGCATTATATATATATATATATATGAAATGTAATTGCATTGTAAGTTATGCCAATGTGAATATATATTGAGAAAATGTTTTGTAATTATACGATGATTGGTACTAGTACTCTTTGGGTACTGTTTTTCACTCACTGAGTCTTTGGGACTCTCTCTTCTTTCATTTATGTTTTCTATAGCACTAGATTCTTCTCAAACCCCTCCCGTCAGACCTTAACTTGACGATAGTTATTACGACAAGATACTCATGTGATATTACATACTTGAAGCTATAGATGAAGAATTTACAGTCACTTTAGGACTTGGATTATGAAATTTTGAGTTGTGGAATATTGTGTTTTATTGATTTTCTTTATGTGGATGGAGCTGAGCTCCTTGTTGTGGTTGTGTTATAAACAAGATGTGTTTTGTTTGTACAATTCAAGAATGTTCCACTTTGAGGAACTCCATCGAATTTTAAAAAAAAACTATCATTCTAGGTAAATTATTGTATATAAAAATACTTTCACTTTTACAAAGTTTGTTTATGAAACTTTTATTTTTTGCTAATGGTTGTGTGGGTTCATTTTGATTTGAGGTCAGAGTAACAGAGGTTTGGGTATCCATTTCTCCGGCTAGTCATACCTCTATGTGGGGTGTGATAATAGTTAATCTTCAAAAACTCAGCTCTTCTTGATATTCAGTTGTACATAAAGTTTAGCTTTTCCTAATGCTCAACTCTTATCTTATGATCAGCTTTTCATGATATGCAATTCGTGTATGATTATTCAGCTCTTCCTGATGATCAGTTGTTCAGTGGTGTTCAGTTATGCTATGAATATTCAGTTGTTCAATTTTTTAGTGAAACTTTGCGTTTAGATACTCATCTAAAGTAATGAGACTTCAGCCCTTCGATTTATCATTCATCTATTTCATATTCAACATTTGTGTCTCAGCTGTTATGTTTTAGTAGTCTCATTAATAAAACACTGCATTTTGGTATTCGGCTGAACACTCGTGCTCTGCTTTAGTTCTCTTCATTTAGTTGTTGAATAATGAAACAGTTCACTTTTCTAATCATCTGTTTCTTCTCAGCTATTGTCACAAGTATTGATTAATAAAATAGTGCACTTCATCTTTTGACCTTATATTGTTGCCCTAGTGTTTGCCTTAGCTATTGTTTAATGAAACAATGTGTTCCATTATTCAGTCATTTTCCTTTGCTGTCTATTTAGTTGTCTATGCATTCAGCTACTTTACAATTCTAATGTTTACCAATTGTTCTTCACATTAATTGTTTATACAACAGTGCTCTGGTTTGCTGTTTGGTTAGTTATTCACTCAGCAATACAATCAGTTATATGCTTCGCTGTGTTCTTCAGCTAAACTCATTCAACTATTTTTTTCATTGGAAATATGATTTAGTTGTCTGATTAAGTTTCTCGTTTAGTAGCAGTTTCAATTTGATTTCTTCAGTTTTACTTATTATTTGATTTTCAAATTTTTCTCCCTTTCATAATGCTTATTTGAAAACAAATACTAAATTTTAAATTTCTGATACCAATTGCTAAAATTTAAGCAAGTCTATGATCTATGTTTTTCCTTAGTATTTCTCTCCTTTATATAAATCTCTTTTTAATATGATTTTTCAATATATGTCTCCCCCTTTTCGATAACACAAAAAGGATAAAAAAGAATAAGCAAAATACAATATCAACATATATATCATTTAAACATATACTAAATGTACAAATATAAACACAAGTATGAAATAATATGCATAAGGGTTAAGGAAGGGTTGGATTTGGTTTATTCTTTCTAATTACTAGACCAGTCTTTTTGTTTGTGGTTGCTTGCTTAAACATCCTTATCAATGTGTTGATTGACTTCTCTAGAGATAATATTTTTGATAAACTAGCCAAAATTAATAAAAAGCATAAGTGCGGTGAAATAGCCTTGAAGCTGTATAGATAGATTTATAAAGTTCTCACTATGATTGGTTGCTCATAAATTAAGATAGTGAGTGTTTCCCCTGATTTCTTAAGTATTGGTTTCAATACTTATACACATTTTTTATTTTATTAAATCTGATATGTTGCATAATATTTGGAAGATCAACCATATCAATGGACTCTAAAATTTGTACTTTAGATTATTCACTTTCAAAGCCAATAGTCTAACACTTTTATCCTGACTTGGAGTTGAAGTTGAAGCAAACGAAGCTTGTAGACTGTTCCTCTATGTAGACAACATATTCTCACCCCAGCAGTGTAAATTTGTATATAGACTTGTAAGTTGCTCATTGATTTTTCTTTCAAACTCTTCTAGTTAGGAATCATAGCTACCCATTGTCTTTGCTAGCAGGCTTGTCATCAAGTATGTCAATTAATTCAAATCTGGTTGACTGGACTTTGTTAATGCACTTGCTTAAGTAGAACCAATAGCTCTTGCTCTTCCTCTATTGACCCCTTTGCCTCTCGGATAAGGTTCAATGTTTAGAGACTCAGTATGAATTACTACTTTCACTGTACAGCTAATTTAGCTATTGTAGCATGGATACTCTTTTTTTTTTCAAATTTACTTATGTAATTCAGTAGTATTTGTGTTTCTGTAGATTGTATTATTGAAATCCCCAGAGATGTTAACCAAGTTATTCCTCAATTCCACCATTTCAGACTTAGTGATTAATCCTTCTTGATTCTTTAGAATGGTGTCCATCTTCTTCTCCATGATTTGAAGTTTGGCCATAATATATGTATTCATAGTAGTGCCTACATTATTCAGCATTTTCCGGCTATGTCAAGCATCTATCTACTAATTATAGGTTGAGCAGAAAAGCTTGGAGGAGGTTGAGGTTGAAGTGGAGCAATGGCATAGCAGCATGAAGGTTGAAATTATTGTAAAAGATTCTTAAGCTAGATATAGAAATCAATG
The DNA here is from genome assembly GCA_029379385.1 of Quillaja saponaria. Taxonomy (NCBI): domain Eukaryota; kingdom Viridiplantae; phylum Streptophyta; class Magnoliopsida; order Fabales; family Quillajaceae; genus Quillaja; species Quillaja saponaria. The sequence continues at coordinate 10,264,466 of CM055606.1, forward strand.
ATAAAATCTATAATCTTCTCAATATTGCTAGTTGCCATAAAGGTGTTATTAGCAGTCTTACAAGTTTCACTCTAAATTTTCTTGAAATTGAAATTTATATTTGAGAGTGATATTCAGAGAATCCTTCTAAGTCAATTTCTTCTAGCACTAATTTCTTTTTGGCCATTACAAGCTCATCATGATCAGATATAGTTGGAGCTTTCCCCTTGTTAAGAATGACTTGTTCAGCAGAAGGAGTAAGCTCTTACCTATCTAAGCCTAATGCATATGTGTTAACTTCAATTAATTTAGTAAGGACATTAGTTGTTTATTCTATGATTTCAGTTAAGACATTAGTTGTGTTTTCCTTTTGGACTAACTATGGATTCAGCAAAATTAGTAGTATCAGCTACTGTTGGGTTTTCAGGGTTTTCATCAACTATACACTATTGTCCTTCAATCCTGTTCAGCAACAATTTCAACAATATCTTTTGTTATCTCAACTAGTACCTCAACAAGGACCTTATTATCCACATCTGTTGTATCAATAATGATTATACACGTGTCTTCTTCATATGCAATTGCGTCTTCTTCTATTACAAGTGGGCCATTAGTTGTTTCAACTACAGTGTTAGCTATAGTTACAGCTAAGTTATTAGCAGCTATATCTTCATTATGTTAATTGCTTGTAATGGAGAAGATGTTGAAGTGGGTATGGTGATTTCAGTAGCGTGCTTAATAGCTTGAGGTTCAGCTAGAGTATTGATTGTAGGAACCTCATATTAGCCTCAACTTCAGACATATCCACGTTATCAGTGGCTTAACTTTTGGGAATCCAACTCTTATTCCTCAACTATACAAATGCCTTCAAGTAATTGGTTGTATTCAATTTGTACATAGAGGAGTTTGGAGTCTTTAAACTTGCTAGAGGGATTTGAAAGTGTTTTTTAATTTTTTTCAGATGCATTATAGATGCTGTAATGCTGTATTCCTTGTTTCTGACCCTTTATGACTGTCTGTTGTCTTCCTTAAAATAAGGGCAACCATATTGATTTTTTTTTTTCTGCATCACCAGCCCTAAACTATAAAAAATTCAACTTGGAAGATTGTGGTTGGTCATTCTAACCTTGGCAGCAGGGTAATTACCACAAACACATGGTAAACCCCATGTTCAATAGAAAATCCAAAAGAAGCCGAAATGAACTCATCATACCCTTCTCTTCCAACATATCTGACTCAGACTCAGTTGTAATGCTACCCTTGGCTATGCCAAATAGTTCACATATCAAGTATTCAGTCAATATCATTTATTTACCCAAAACATAACTTTTTAAACCTTTAGTAATTTCAGTTAAGTTTGTGTAGAATAGATAGACCAGTTCTGGGTAAAATTGCTCCTGAATATCTACTAACTCTGTTAGAGATTGATAGTCAAATGTGTTCAAAGGTTGGTTTTTAAAGCTAGTTGTAGGATTTGAAATCAATTCGAGACCCATCCAGAATAGTTATGCTCTTGTAAATCTTCAGTGAAGTATATGAACTGTTCTTTCGTATGATGTCTTTCTGGGTCGAAATTCTTGTGTTATTCAAGTTTTGAACTTGTTGACATCCTAACCCGTTTGCTCGAAGGTGAACCAAAAGCATTTGTAGATTTCTTGGGAGCACTGAAAATGAACAATTTGCAGAAAGATTGCTTTGAATTATCGTGATTGATGAGCTTTATATGATATGTAATGAATACAAATGAAAATTTAAACGCTCGATATTTATAGTTGTTAAATATAAAAAGACTTTACTAACAGTGCAACTGAGTAAGTTAGTTGTTTATGTTATATGATTAAGTAAGTTATACATTACCCATTGCTACAACTGAGAGACTCTTGATGTAGGTACAACTGAATAGTACATTCAGCTATAACCTTTAATTGTGTGTCTTGTTGATATGGCAGCTAAGTGACTTCTCCTGTTGCCACAACTAAATAATGAGAGCTTTGGTTGCAGCTAAGTTATTTCAGTTGTATTCCTGCTGAGTGTATTGGCCATGTATACAATACTGGCCATGTATACAATACCTAGTACAGCTCCATAATTATTTTCATTCAGCAACACTTAATTCAATAATATCATCATCAATACGAGGTTTTCAAGATCTTTTCAAAATATATAGTTTTAGCACAATATCAGTAGTAGCAATTTTAATCAATAGGATTAGACATTCCCAGTTCCTTTTTAATTTTTGAAAATTAATCTTCTTTTAAGGGCTTTGTAAAATTATCAGCAAGTTAATTTTTAAAGTTCATAAATATAAGGTAATATCTCACTTTTGAACTTGATATCTGGAAAAAAAAAAAATTGCCAAATTTTAATATGTTTAGTCTTGTAATGCTGAAAACGATTTTTGGTTAAATTAATAACACTTGTATTATCACAAAAAATAAGAATTTTGTCATAATTCTAACCAAAATCCTTTAATTGTTACTTTATCCAAATTAATTGAGCATAGCAGCTCAGTTGCTACATATTTAGCTTTAGCAATGAATAGAGTTACTAAATGTTGTTTCTTGCTAAGCCAATTTACATCCAGCAAAATCAGTAACAGAAAATCCAAATAAATTAAAGCATTTTGATTTAGGTAAAATATTCCAAGAATTTGAGTTCCAGCTAAATATTTGAAAATTTTTTTTACAACTAGAAAACTGAGACTTTTAGGGTTAGCTTGGACTCTTGCACACACTAAACATGATATTAGGTCAGCTAGTAGTAAGATAGAGTTGTGAACCAATCATATCTGTGTATTTTTTTTGATCAACTTCTTTACTTGATTCATCCAATTTTAGTTTAGTTAATGTGCTCATGGGAGTGCCAATCTTTTTTACCAAATTCAATTTAATCTTTTAAGTAGATCTTTAATGTATTTGGATTGATTTATAATGATTCATTTGTTTGATTGTTTTCCTTGAAGACCAAGAAAGAAATTTAATTTTGCCATCAAGCTATTTTAAATTCATTGTGTATGGACTTAGAAAATTCTTTGCAAAGAGTAACATTACTATAGTACCAAAAAGTATATCATTAAAATAAATTTGATCAATATGAATGTGTGATTTGTTATGTTTGATAAATAGAGTGGTATCTAGTTTGGCTCTTTGAAAATTAAATTATTTTTTTAACAAAAAATTGCTCAATCTTCCATACAAAGCTTTAGGAGCTTGTTTTAATCCATAGAGAAGCTTTTCTTAATTTGAACACATAGTCAAAAGGTTCAAAACCAAGAGGTTGTTCAACATAAACCTCTTTATTCATAAAACTATTTAGAAAAAAAGCATTTTTTGCATCCATTTGATATAAAATAAAATTCTTATAAAATGTAAAAGCAAGTAGAAGTCTAATATGTTCAAGTCTAGTAGCAGGAACAAAAGTTTCATCATAATTAACACCTTCTTCTTGATTATACCATTGAGTTACTAACCTTACTTTGTGTCTTATGAAAAATCTAGAAACATCCATTTTGTTCATGTATGCCCATTATGTACCAATGACTAGATGATCTTTGGGTCAAAGAACCAAAATTCATACTTAATTTCTTTCAAATTGAAGTAACTCTTCTTGTATAACTTGAATCCAAAATTCATCATTCTCTGCATCTTTAAAGTTTTTGGGTTCCACTAGTGAAAGTAAGGCCACAAATGTACATAGGGATTGTAGTTTTGATTTGGTAGTTATCCCTTGTGATGGATCTCCAATTACTTGATTCAATGGATAATTTTCAATATACATCCAACTTCTTGGAAGATTTTCCATGTTAGCAGCTTCCTAATAAGTTGTAGTTTGTTCAGCTACTGGAATTTTAACTCTTAGTTGACTTAGAGCCTACGTTAGTACTAGGGGTTGTGGCACGGCATGACGCTGCCAAGAGGGCCTTGTGCCACCAGGGACACACCGCAGCTCATTTGGGCTACAACTGTAACACTCCCAAAATTAATATCTAAATTAATTATAGGATAAGTAATTATCTTATGAATTAAAATTTAATTACATATTATTTCATGTATAGAAATAGTACATGTATGTATAAAAATATGTATAAGATACGTATTAGTATAGGAATAGGTGTATACGTATAAATATGTGAAAGTATATATACATGTATATACATATATAAAAATATGGACATATGTAGGCAGTTGGAACAAAGATGGAAAAATGTTACATGGTGGTATTGAAAGAAGAAAAGAAAATAATAAAATATAAGTTTCTTGTTAGAAAAGAAAATGTGATAAATTAGGTGTAAGAATCATGATTGGAAGAAAAGATAAAATGATAAAATATAGATTACTTGTTAGAAAAGGAAATGTGATGACTTAGGTGTAAGAAGGAAGATTAAATGTGGCAATTTGTAATTAATAAAGGGGTCTATGTGTAAGGAGGAGAATAAGTGTGGCGACTTGCAATTAATGAAAGCATTTAGTTGTAAAAAGGAGAATAAGTGTGGCAACTGACAGTTAATCAAGGGGCTTAGTTGTAAGAAGGAGGAAAAAATGTGGAAAAAGTTATAATAATTAGGAGGCATATATAGAAGAAAGTTAAGACATAAGGTGATAAGTAATAATTAACATAGAAAAGTGGCTAGACAAGTGGAAGGTAAGGAAAACACTAGGTGTCCATAAAATGATTAAGTTAGGACATCTGTAGTGGATTAAGGAGACAAGATGTCTATGAAATAATTAAGTAGGACATATGTCGAGAATTAAGAAGACAAGATGTCCATAAAATAATTAAGTAGGGTCGTGTAGAGAATTAAGGAGACAATATGTGTAAAGAATAAAGGTGACAAGGTGTCCATTAAATAATTATGGTAAATATGTGTAGAGATTTAAGGGAGCAAGGTGTACATGGAATGATTAACAAGACATGTGTAGAGATTTTTGGTAACTACTAACTAGGTAGCTTACTAATAATTAAAGAATCTAAACAATGGAATAGGAGGAAGATAAGTGTTAGGAAGAAAATAGCACATGTCAATTTAGAGAATGACAAGTAGGAGGTTGTAATTTTAGAGAACTAAAAGGATAAAATAGGAAACGAAATTTTCTCCTAAATCCTAAACCTTGGCCACGCACTATAAATAGGAGAAAGGCAGGTAGTGACCGAAAAAGGCATAGGAAATGTAAAAGTAAAGTGAGAGAAAGTAAGAAAAAGTGAGAAAGTAGAGAAAGTGAGAGAAAAAGTTAGAAAACAAAGAAAGTGAGAGAAATAGTGAGAAATAAAAGAAAAAGGTAAACCGTGAGCTAGGAAGGAGAAGGAGAAAATCGAGAGGAAACAAGAAGAAGAAGGCGTAGGAGAAAAAGAAAGAAAGAAAGAAAATAAGGCTAAGGGTATTAAGCAAGTATTCATGCATTTCTTTGTTTTGTCTTATTCTTACTTTGAAAGCTACTCTCTTGTTACTATTATATTCTTCATGCTACTCTTATATCCTTCATGTATATGAAATGGAAAATGAATCATTTTTAGAAAACTTAAAGGAAATGAGGAAAAAGACTAATTTGCATTGCATATTCCCATATTTCTAAAACTGCCATCAAGAATCCTTCGTAGTTATGTATGAATGTTTGTTAAGGTTCGACTCATTTTCTTTTATCTTGATGTGCAGATTAATTAGTACTATAGATGTATATTGTTTTCCTTGTAGAAATGCATGGTCTATGTAATGAGGAAAGATGGCAAATGGACCTTGTTTGAAAGAATATAAAAGTATTTATGTTGAAATGTAATTATGTAGTATAGGGTTGCTTTTGTATAAAGTTGCTAATGTATTCTTAACATGTTTACTTAGTAATGGTAGTAATTTTAGAACGAAGTCTAGTATTACTAAAATTAGCTTTTTAAAATAAATAACTTAATGAAATGAAAAGTAGTTTGCAAATTGTGTCTCTAGGAATATTAATCCACTATTAACAAGTTACATTTCTCAAGTAAATCTTGGTTAATTGAAGATTAAATAAGTAGAGTAGAATATATTTAAAGTCAATTGGAGGAAAAGATAAAAATCTAGAAAGAGGAATATAAGATTACTAATCATGATCATCTGGTGTAAAGAGAAATAAGATGAATGCTTAAGGAAAATTATATAAGTATCACCGTAGGAAGGAAAAAAATAAGATGTAGAAAATACAAGTAACAAAAATATTACCAATTAAATAGGCTTAAGAGTTTGATTATTGATTAAATTAGCTTAAGAGTTTATTAGTAGATTAAGTAAGGGAAAGAGGGTGTTACAGCCGCGTCTTGCAGCCCAAAGGCCCTTGCCGCGATGGCCAAAAAGCTGCCTTGAAGCAGCTTTTTTGCCATGCTGCCAAGCCATTTTCCCTTCCCCATTTTGTCCTTATCCAATTTCTTTTATTCCCACCATACCCTGACCCTCAAACTACAAAAAATAGCTCCATTAATTTCAATAATTCTCAATTTATCCCCTCCCTATTTTCAAAATTTTGGACCATATGGCTATTAATTTTTTTCCTTCCTATTGGACAAATTTTTTGAATTTTTTTTTCTTTTTTCTTAACTTTATAAATATTAAACCTCCTCTCTCATTTTTTTTTTCACACCATTTTCCTCACTCATTTCCTAACTCTATTTTTCTTCCTCTAAAACTTCTTATATAAAATGACAAACACTAGTGCTAGAATGCAGTGGAGACAAGATGAGATTAAAATTTTTGTCGATTATTATATCGAGGAAATGAAAAAACAAAGTCAGCCTTTAGTATTCAAATCATTCGGATGGGCAAGTATCTGTGCCAGGTACAATGCAATTACCAAAGCAAACTTAGAAAAATCCAATTTTAAAAGTAAATGGGATTTATTGTAGAAAGAATGAAACCTATACAAAAATTTGGGAAAGAAGACTAGCACTGGATGGGATCTGGTAAGAAAAATGTTACGGAAACGAATAAGTGGTGGGAACAATAAGCTCTAATAAATTAATTTAATTTTATACTATTTTTGGTTTATAAAATTAGTATTTAGCTATTTTTTAATAATTTATCTCAATACAGTGATATGATAACAAAATTAAGCAATTTAGGGATATGCACTTCGAATTGGCTAAGGAGTTGGACTTTCTCTTGGTGGCCATTATGCTTCAAGAACAGAAGCATATACTCCTTCTTTTGGAGTTTTTCCATCGGTTGATGATGATAATAATGGTGATGATGATAAAGAACTTGAATACACACCAACTCCACCTCCCTTCGAAGGTAATTGTTCTAATCCCATAAATGAATACTTAGAATCTCATGGACTTGGAGATTTTGGTGTGTATGCCTACCTTTTAAACTCGAACACTTAGCATTCTCCATCCATCACCATCAATAATTGGTGCTAGTTTTGCAATAAGGAGGAAGATTAAAGGCAAGGGCACGAGTTTAGATTATTTCAAAAATTCAATAAATCAAATGATAGAGATTGATAAGATTAATTTTGTCCGATCTCCTCTCTCATCCTTCTCAGGTCAAACCTCTGTTACTTCTGAGGAGCCAACTCCCTCTCTTAGCAGTATCATGGAAACAATGAAGAGTGTTTCTCAGAATCTATGCAGGTTTGCAATTTGCCAAAATCGCTGGGCTTATAACCGTGTCACTGCATAGAGAAACTTTCACTCTAATAAGAGACCCTGATCTCTCAACTTAGCTAGATTGAGCTCAAACTTAAACAATAAAAGAAGAATCGTGGATAATTTGTTGAAATGTCTTTTTTAATTTAGTATTTGTTTGTTTTTAGCATTTGTTTTTTTAACTTTTTTTATGTAGTATTTCTAATTTAGTATTTTTATTTGTGTTTCCTTTTATTGTAATTAAATTAGTGTTAATTAATTTAGTATTAAAAATTAATTAAAATTTATTTAAAATTAATTAATTTAAAATAAATAAATTAATTATATAAATATCAAAACTGATTAATATAATACAGTTTAATTTGTTTATTTTTAATACAACACATATAAATGCCCCTTTAGTAATTTTTACACAATTAAGCTATCCAAACAGACAACACTTTTAAGACACAATGACTTATGGCCTTTCTGACCATGAATTTTAGACCATTGTCTCTGCCTCTCCACCGTACCAAATGCACCCTAGAGTCTTGCAACTGTGAGCATTCTTATTCAATTGATTCTCAGTCAACTGTATCCTTCTTTGTTTTTTTTTAATATATCTATAATGTTTTCAGCTAGATCTCACACATCAAGTGCTAAATTCATCAAAAACAACATGCTTAGAATCTTCAACAACAAGTTTGCTTTTATTAAATACTCTATAAGCTCTGGTTGTTGAATAACCTAGAAAAATTCCTTCGTATGATCTTGTATTAAATTTTCCTAGGTTATCTTTTTGTTATTGTGAATGAAACATTTGTAACCAAAAGTATGAAAGTATAATTTTTATGATTATAATATTATTGTGTTAATTTTTCTTCCATCTTTGTTATTATTATTTTTTAAAATTATATGTTTATATTATAAATTAATTTTACTTTATTGAATTTGTCTATTATTTAGTGCCATTAACATGAAATATATTTTTTATTAGCTATGTTTTTTTTTTTTTTTGACATGTACACTAATTATTGATGAATATATATGTAACTATCTATACTATACTAAAAACTAAAAGATTATAGTCTCATATTTAGAATAGTATAAATTAATTAATTTTAAATTAAATTAACTAAAAAATAATTGTAAAAAAATTAGTTTTTGTTTCTTAATAATACATATCATTTTCAATCAACCACTAACTCTTATTTTTCTTTTTAAATATGACTAAAAAAACTTAAAATGATAACTTTATTCATATCATAAACACGATTTGTGCTTAAAGTTGATGTCAAGAAAACTAACTAATAAAATTAGATTAACTCTTAAAAATTATAACAAATTAAAATTTACATAATTTACCTTGCAATACAGTTTGTCAACGGGCTTTGTTGTATGTATATCAATAGATTTATTGTAGCAGTTAATAGTAAAAGTAGATGTTTATGGCTTCGTTCTGTGTTTATCTTCTCTTCTTCTCCCCGTCTTTCCTCGTTTCTTTGCTGCACGAATATTCGGTCAAATCTGAGCTGAAAGACAGCTAGACAAGAAAAAGCTCTATCTCAAATCTGAAATGCGTACGTGCCTTTTTAACTGACGTGTATGTGAATAATTGTCTATAAATCTCACCATCCTCAGCTTTTCTTCGATTAGAGAGTTAGAGAAAGAAGTAAAACACAAACTTCCTCTTTCTCCACCTAAATCCCGAAGCTTTTCTCAGGTGGCCATTCATGGCTTCCTACTCTTCTGCTCCGAGCCTCTATACGTTAGGGACTGCTCTTGTTCTCTTGCTTATAATTGGTGGTCTGTCGTTTGCCGCCGCTGACGATGTGAAACGAGATGACGCTAAGGCTCCCAAGTCTGAGGCCTGCGACAATCCGTTCCAATTGGTAATGTATTTAAGTCTCTCTGGACTTCCTGTTAATTGTAGCAATGAGTTTTGATTTGATACTTACATTTCAGGGGGATGGAATAAGCTTTCTAGGACAGCCCTAGGGATTGCTTGTTTGTTTGGTTGTATAGATTCTAGAAAGTGGTGTAAAATTTTCTTGAAAATGAAAAGTTCATTTTCAGTATCAAATTCTATGTTAGATCAGTAGTCAAGATGGATTAATTTAGCATGATAAACTTATATAGTATATCAATTAGCTCCTCATGATTTTGTTTTGTTTGAACTCAAGGTTTCTCTGATCTAATTGCCCAACATTCTAACTGATTTTACTGTCAGTTTTCTTGCCACTTCATTGGTTTCCCAGGTCGTTAACCATGGGAAATTCTGGTCAGTAGGTGCACGTCTACTTTTTCCAATAGCTTCCCTTTGAGAATTTTTAATAATAGCTGAATAGTTCTTCGGTTGTTTTTGAATTCTCATTACATTTTGAGAACAACGCAACTCTTTTTGAAAAACAGGCTTATTCTATAATGCAGTACTTCTATTCTTATATTAGAAAACCCTTAATAATCCAAAAGTTTAGTATGACAACTATGGCATAATCTCTTAACCTGTTTACCAACTTTAATCAGTCCAAGTATAACTGAAGTCAATTATTCATTTTACTTAACTTGAAAATTATAGGAATGCTTAGAAACAAAGAGTACAGCTAAGCTTGTAGGCTGTCAAGAGGCAACATGCCATAAATTGAGTACAATGTTAAGATTGATGTGTGATAATACAAGGAAATACAAGAAATGAAGTCTGAGATGATTCAAGTAGGAGGATCAAAGTAAAATAGGGGAAGCCTAAACACAACGTTGGTAGTTGTCAGGGAAGGTACGAGTTTAGAAGGTCTAATGTAGAATACTAGAATGTAACCGATTAAGTGTGGGAAAATAATTCATGTGGAGGACACCCAACATTTCTGTTAGGACATATGTAGCCACCCCATTTATTTGGGGTGAAAGCTTATTGTGTTGTTTGTTTACCAATTCATTTTACAAGTGGAGTGATATAAGAAATGACATTTTGACAGCATATTCTTAATAAAAAGGTAACCCTTTAAATTGAACCAAATGTAGATTTAGTATGAGCCATTCTAAGTTTTAGTCTTTTGTGGTTTGTATAGAATCACATGAAATAAAGACCTAGTTGTAATTATTGTTTACCTTTTATCATATCTGTCTAAGCAAGTATCATCATCAAAATTGGGCAAGGAGGTGGTATGCTGTTTGGGGATGAAGGAGGAGAGAGGAAAGTGAGTTTAGGGTGCCTCCGAGGGGCTGTTAACAATAATCCTAGATACTGTAGCAGTAGGAGAAAGAAAAAGAACAAGGGAAGAGAAGAGAGATAGAGATAGAACGAAAGGCTGATACCTCAACACTCAATATTTCATTATCTCAAACATCTATGATTTTGAGAATCTTAGTACAAGAGCTTTATTTATCGACTTCAATTGATTAAAGAATTTTGCCTACTAGGACTAGGACTCAAATACAAAAACTGAACTACTTCACTTGCAAAACTAGAAAAGACACATTGGAATTTTAAGATCTAATGATATAAAATCCAAAATATTCTGGAAAGAAATATATTTTTTAGGACTTCTTCTGAAATTATAGATCTGGCACACATCATTAACAAATTTACACTTTAAGCAAAAAATCATTTCAATATCTGATTTAACCATATAAGATTCCTTTCATTTGGATTTACAGGTGTGCTCCATAAATTTATGTTGAGATCTTCTCACTTCCAAGATATTGATTTGAGCCTCTTTTCCATTTTGTGTCTGTTTAATGAAAAACACAGCAAGTCAAATTGGATAAGGCTTGGTAATAAGACTTGGATTTCTTTTGATAAAAATGAAATTTTATTAAGGACGACGAGACTTGGTAAGACTTAGTTGGGTTTGACTTGAAACCAAGTTTAAACTGAGATTTAACAATTCTGTTCAAATTGTATTTGTTTAACAAATCTAAAATTTGCAAAATGTGTACACTTTAAGCAAGCTTCAGTGGTTTTACCTATTGCACTAAATTGTAAAGTGAATAAATTCTCCTACTCAATGTTTATTTGCAGCATATTTGGATTCACTTACTTGAGAAGTTGGTGACCTCACAGGCCTCCTTCTATAGTTGATGTCAGTTTTAAGTTGTGTGAGCATTTGGAAAGTTACACTTAACCCGTCCCCCATTGTTTAGCAATCTTTCCACCCTTCTATATATAGTTACAGGCATCTATTCATTCAGGAAAATCCCATTTTAACCAACTATGTGTAGACCTAAAATCTTTTCCTAGCCTTTCATTTAATTAATAAATGATATCTTATTTAACTGTGCTTTATACTGTTGCACTTTCTCTCTCTTAATAAGTAGAATTTGTATGGGAAAATTTCATGTGTTTTGTTTTACATGAAAGTAGATATCCCATTATAGTACATTATCCTTGAAATTTTAGAAAATTAGATGAAGTAGGGTTTTTGGCCTTGATGATGTGAACTTTCAAGCTAGGTCTATATCCGTTACTTTTTACAGAATATGTACTAGAGAAAACATAGCTGGATGCATAGGTGGATAGTAATCCCTTATCAATTTTTTTCTTTTTCTTTTTCTTTTCATTTCTTTTTCCTAAGTTTGCATTATTTTAGCAACTATTGACTCATACTAATGTCTTTAAGTGACAACCCCTAGCTGGATGCATTTGGTCTCTTGATTCATCTAGATAATTTTCTTATAAACCTTCTATAGTTTCCTTATTCGGGGGCTAGGCATTTCCTCTTTCCCCTGCATAAATTTAGTTGGAAGGCTAAAGTTCCATAGGCTATTGCTTTTGTTTGGACTGCGGTCTATGAAACACCGATACTCCAAATGAATGCCGTGCTAGTACTTGATGGGTACTGGGTACCGGTACACCTTGATACGTACCGATGATATGCACCAGATTTTATTTTTGGGTATTGCTTGGTACGGCTCAACGGCTATGGGTTCGGCTCAGGTGCGGCTTCTGCATATCTGGTTCTTCGGTACGTCTCCTTGCATATCTGGTTCTGCGAAGAAGATGAGGAAGAAGGAGGAAACACTTTCCTGCCTTGCCTTTGTCTTTTTCTTTTGCTTTTTGTTTTGGGTGAAGTCAACATATAGCCCAACATTTATTGGAAGATAAGGCCAATCAAAACTATCTCAGCCCAAAAACAAACTTATAACTTCTTAGTCTTTTAATGCAAATCTTTATTTAAAAATTAAATTTATAAAGAAGATTGAAAAATAGTAATTAAGATAAAAGAATAATAAAGTTTTTCTAATATTTTATTTTCATATTTATAAATAGAAAAGAGAAATATCAGGATATCCCCAATATTTGTGTGATGTGACTCTGGAGTAGTGAGCTCAATTTTTTATTATTATCTTTTGTTTCTATAAATAATAATTTTATTAAAAAAGTCATATCTTTGTACCTAAGGGGGTACGTATACAACCCACTATTGGCAAGAAAAGTATAACAAGTAATTACAATTCAATCCATCTAAGAAATCTACAAGAGACCCAAAGGAGTGATAAGAAGACTGAATAAACATTTATTGGAATCACATAAGTAAAAAGGTTCTCTTCAATTTTCCAATGACACCTCCTCATTATTGAAGTTGTGATTGTGCCTCTCAAGCCAAAAATATCCACATCAAACAAAGTTCTCTTTATTGCCCTATTGTTTGTAGCCTTTGTTGTAGACTATTTGACGTTTTCAATATTCCTTGGGTTTGTGTGAACATTTTGCATGACCTTTTTTTTTCCTTGATAGAATTCTTTGCATGATCTTTTGATGGCACATTATTGATGCTTTGGCACGAGGAAAAATATCAAGTGTTTTTGGAGTTGTGCTTTCTTTGCAGTTATTTGGGGCGTATGGTTGGCATGTAATGTAAGGATTTTTCGAGATTGTTGCATTTGGGTAAAGATTATTTTCCGTCCTTCCCTTTAGTGCCCCGCTTCTGGAGTGTTTAAGGGTGTTTCTTTATTTGACATGAAATGCAATTGGTGAGTCCTTTTGTATTAAGTTGGTCTCTTTTTATTTTTTGTTTAATTAGGAGGACTTCTTGTCTTTCCCTTATATTTTCTCTCTCTTAATAAAATTTCTTTTACTATAAAAAAAGAGAAAAGAAAAAAACATTGTTGGATGCATAAGCTGATCACCTTCTTCTTCGTTGTCTTATGCTTGGAAGTCCTTGGGGGTATGTTTGGATGCATGCATTTAAATTTGGAAATTTTCAATTCATTAAAATTAGAATTTACAATTTGAGTTCAGATCATGTACTCAACTCAACTCAACTCAACTCAACTAAGCCTTAAAATCCCAAACTAGTTGGGGTCGGCTATATGAATCCTTTTCCTCCATTCGCATCGATCCAATACAAGATTTTCATTAATTCCTAGTACAGCCATATCTTTCTCGATGACTGTCCCCCATGTAAGTTTCGGTCTCCCCTTTCCCCGTCTAACACCTGGCACCTGGACCATGTCACCTTGCTTAACTACTGCGTCCATTGGCCGACGTTGGATGTGTCCAAACCAACGTAGACGATTCTCCCTCATTTTCTCCTCAATAGGTGCTACTTCCACCTTCCTACGAATCTCCTCATTTCTTATTCTATCATTTCTTGTATGTCCTGTCATCCATCTTAACATTCTCATTTCGGCTACTCCCATCTTATGCGAATGTTGCTTCTTAACTGCCCAACATTCGGTACCATACAACATAGCTGGTCTCACTGCCGACTTATAAAATTTTCCTTTCAATCTATTCGGGATTTTAGGATCATATAAAACTCCCGAAGCACTCCGCCACTTCACCCACCCTGCCTTAATCCTATGGTTTACATCATGCTCAATTGCACCATCTTTTTGTATAAATGACCCTAAATACTTAAACACATCCTTGGTAGGGATTGTCTGACCGTCTAAAATTATATCATTCGGGCCTCCTCTAGTTTTACTGAAATTGCACTCCATATATTCAGTTTTTGTCCGACTCAATCTAAGGCCTTTAGATTCTAACGCGTTCTGCCACATTTCTAGTTTAGAATTTAAACCTTCCCTAGTTTCGTCTACCAACACAATATCATCGGCAAACAACATGCACCAAGGAGCCCTATCTTGGATATTATAGGTGAGTTCATCCATGACTAACGCAAATAGGTAAGGACTTAAGGATGAACCTTGGTGAACACCTATCGTGATCGGGAACTCTCCAGTCATACCATCTACAGTCCGCACCATAGTCAATACTCCTTCATACATATCTTTAATAACTTCTACATATTTAGTTGGGACCTTTTTCTTCTCGAGTACCCACCACAAGACTTGTCTTGGCACCTTATCATACGCTTTTTCTAGATCAATAAAGACCATGTGAAGATCCTTTTTCTTTTCTCTATATTTCTCCATTAATCTCCTAAGTAGAAAAATAGCCTCCATTGTAGATCTTCCAGGCATAAAACCAAATTGATTCTCAGAAACTACAGTCTCATTCCTAAGCTTACGCTCAATCACTCTCTCCCACAGTTTCATTGTATGGCTAATAAGTTTTATACCTCGATAATTCGAACAACTTTGAATATCTCCTTTATTCTTATAAATAGGGATTAATGTACTCTTCCTCCACTCATCTGGCATTTTCTTGGTTACTAAAATCTTGTTAAAAAGATTTGTAAGTCAAGTTACTCCAATATCTCCTAGGCATCTCCAAACTTCTATTGGAATATCATCTGGGCCCAAAGCCTTACCATTCTTCATCTTATGCATAGCTTCTTTAACCTCCTGAGCTTTAATCCGACGAACAAATCGCCGGTTCGTATCATCAAAGGTGACATCAAGGTCTCCAAAATCACCCCTTGACTCTTCATTAAATAAAGAATCGAAATAAGTTTGCCATCTCTCATTAATCTCATCTTCCTTAACTAAAACCCTATCAGCCTCATCCTTAATGCACTTAATACGAATTAGGTCTTTAGTTCGTCTTTCCCTTTGCTTGGCAATCCTATAGATATCTTTCTCTCCATCCTTTGTCTCTAACTTTTGGTAAAGTCCTTCGCAAGCCTTGCCTCTGGCTTCCCTAACCGCTTTCTTAGCATCTTTCCTAGCTTGTCTAAAACATTTATAATTATCTTCATTTCTACACTTGTGTAATCTTTTATAACACTCTTTTTTAGCTTTAATAGCTTGTTGAACTTCTTCATTCCACCACCATGTCTCCTTAGTCGGAGGTCCACGTCCTCTACTTTCTCCTAACACCTCTCTAGCCGTATTCCTGATACGACTCGCCATCTCATCCCAAATCATGTTAGGCTCACCCTCCACCCTCCAAGGATCACCCTGTAACATTTTATCTTTAAAAAGAGCCATCTTCCCTCCATTCAAATTCCACCATCTAGTCTTAATACACTTATTACTTCTATACTTTTGCTTCCGCCACTTAACGCCAACATCCACAATCATAAGTTTATGCTGAGACACTAAACACTCGCCGGGTAAAACCTTACAATCCTTACAAACAGCTCTATCAACCTTTCTAGTCATAACAAAATCTATTTGGCTCTTATTCGGCCCGCTACTAAAGGTGATTAAGTGCGACTCTCGTTTCTTAAAGAACGTGTTAGCTAAAATCAGGTCATACGCAACTGCAAAATCTAAAATAGACTCTCCACCCTCATTCTTAACGCCATAACCATATCCTCCATGTACGCGCTCAAAGCCCTCATTAGTACTTCCTACATGACCATTCAAATCAGCACCAATAAACAATTTCTCACCTAAGGGTACTCCTTGAACTATCTCCTCTAAATCTTCCCAAAAAGCCTTCTTAGTAGATTCATCCAATCCTATTTGGGGAGCATAGGCGCTAATAATATTAAATGTCTCCTCGTCTATCATCAATTTTACTAAAATTATTCTATCACTTTTCCTCTTGATTTCTACAACCTCGTCCTTCAAATTTCTATCAACAATAATCGCCACTCCATTCCTATTTCTAGTCTTACCGGTATACCACATCTTGAATCCTGTTCTCTCTATCTCTCTAGCCTTTTCTCCTACCCACTTAGTTTCTTGCAAACAAGCAATATTAATCCTCCTTCTACTCATAGTATCTACAAGCTCTCTCAATTTACCCGTAAGAGTTCCTATGTTCCAAGTAGCTACGCGAATCTTACCCTGGACTAGCTTCTTTACCCGCACCCGCCCTCGATGCGAGAACCCTTGCTCATTTTGCACCACACCCGGGCGCCGATGTGGCGCGCCACTAAGGATGTGACGACCCAGCCCTTGCTCATTTCTCACTACACCGGGATCCGATGCAGCGCGTCGCTAAGAGGGTTACGCCCCAACGAATACTCGGTAGGATTCATAATCATAGGGTTTGACTAGTTTTACGCTGGCCGTCAACCTATCGCAACCCTCCTCCTTTATCCGGGCTTGGGACCGGCAGAGTAACCTCTGGCGGAGTTAGTTCAGATCATGTAAAGAATTAAAATTGGAATTGTGCTTTAAGTACCTGGTCGTTGCCTTCAGCAGTTCCTGACAAGGTGCTAGTCGTTTTCGGTGCTTCTTAACAAGGTGCCTCGACTCTGGAGGTTCCTGACGTGGTTGTCATTGTCTTCGATGGTAACGACAATGGTTGTTGTTGTCTCTGGTGAGTTTGACAGTGGTGGTGGTTGTCTTCGGCGGTTGATAATGACAGTGGGTGGCGGCCGATGACGAGTTAAGATTGTCGGTGGTTGGCAGCAAGTAGAGGAAGTTTCATGTGGTGGTGACTGGTGATAGAACATAATGTGCTCTATAAGTAGGCTGTCAGTGGGTGGCAGTGGGTGGAGGTTGACATATACTTAAATAAGTTGGAATGAAACTTATTTGGGATTCTGATTTTATGGTCTACTTATAAGAATTGAAGATGGTGTTTTATAGTTGTTTCTCAATTCCTTGGAATCCTGTTGAGAATTCTAATTTCAATTTTAAATTTTCTGCCAAACTAACAAATTTGGAATTCAACTATCCAAATCCCAATTCCAATTCGATTTTCAATTTTGTACATCCAAATAGTTCATGGTTGTTGGTGTTCTGCCTCTTTGGTGTTTCATGTGTTATGCTAAATACAATTATAGATTTACTCAGGTGTTGGAATAGGAAGATGGGTAAGAGAAGTTCAAGCAACGTGGAAGGCTATTCTTGGTTGTTTAATGTGGAATGGATTATGGAAAATATATCTTTCAAGGCTTTAAAGTGAACAAAGAAGGAGTTGAAGAGAGATTTTCTTTATTTTTATTCTCTTGGGTGTCTATTCAGCCTCTAGGGTTCTTGGACTTTTTAGATGCTTAAATTTCAAAGCTTGATTTTTAGACCTTCGGGAGGTGACCTTGTATATCTCGTGTACTTGGGTTTTCCACATCTGGCTGTGTTTCGGTCAATTTTTACTTACAAAAAGGTGACAAACTTCAATCAAAAAAAAGGTGACAAACTTCAATCAACAAAAAAAAGGGTGACAAGCTTCTATAAAAAAAGTGACAAACTTAATTTAGAATTAAGACTTGAAGTCAGTGCTACTACATAACTGCCGCCTCAGAACAAAGGGATTCCGTGCTCTCATTATCATACCAGTTAGTATCTTTATAACCAAGTTAAAATAGTGAAAGGGGTTAGCATGTGATTACTGTTAAAACAACAACAAATGCTACAGTTGAAACACAACAATAATATTTATTGTCTTCACTTTCCCCAAGCTCACAAGCTGATACATGAAATATAGTTAATAAAGAAGAATACTTTCTAAAAATAACTGAACTTGTCAAGGCTATAAATAGCAGGTTAAAAAAAAAATATAAAATAGGAGTGTTTAATTTCAATTACTCAAGCAATATTTCAGTTTTGATAATTCCTTAATTAGATGATAAATTTGTTTCAAGGTGTCCAAGGTCTCTCAGCACTTGATTATAACTTTTCAATTCTATTTTTTGGTCTTGACTCATAATATTACCTGAATTTATAGCTTATGTAGTTTGTGTGTTTATTAATTGATATGGTCTGTTCTCCATTTGTTTTCTGAACTATAAGTGTATGTAGCATATTAACTGATATTGTCTGTTTGCTAACATAAATCTTCCAGGTCAAAGTTAAAAACTGGATTGATGGCACTGAAGGCGAAGAATTAAATGGGTTGAGTGCAAGATTTGGTTCTACATTGTCTTCTCAGGCTGAAAAATCTCTCAAATTCCCTGCTGTTCACCCGAATCCTTTAAACTGCTGTTCCACTTCATCTTCAAAGGTTTTCTCTACTTTTTGTCTTCCATTAAAAGGATTATTTTATGTTGAGCTTCTTAAATTTTTATGACATAGTTGACTGATTACACAAGTAGCTGATTGTTTAAGATCTGGCAAAAGAAAAAAAAAGGGCAAGATTCTTTCTTTAAGCCTTTCTGTTGGACATTGTTATTATTCTCAATGGTAAATATATCCATATCAACATATTACACTGCTCAAATCAACCAGACCTTTTGAAAACCTTGCAAAGGTGTCATAATTTTCTAAACATAAAATCAATGTGGATCATTTAGAATTTATTTCATACCATTGCATTT
Source organism: Quillaja saponaria (assembly GCA_029379385.1). NCBI lineage: Eukaryota > Viridiplantae > Streptophyta > Magnoliopsida > Fabales > Quillajaceae > Quillaja > Quillaja saponaria. Next base: position 10,283,593 of record CM055606.1, read on the forward strand.
CTTTTATTCTAACAATTATTACGTCAAATAAGTAATATTAAATTTTCTAAAGCAGCAAGGTATCATTTCATTTTCCCTGCAGTTATCTGGTTCTGTTGTTCTATCCATCCGTGGTGATTGTGACTTTACAGTTAAGGCAGATATTGCACAAGCAGGAGGAGCTGCAGCCCTGTTGGTGATAAATGACCAAGAAGGTTTTATTTCCAGTGCTTAATATAATCCAGTAGCAGTTTTTCTACATTAACGACCTGTATGCATCTCTATCAGACATTTTGCAATATTATAGCTTTCGTATAGATTACGCTAGATATATTCTTTTGCACTTGTTTCTGATAATTGATAATCTAGACTGCATGGAGAGATGTTAGATTTGGAATGTCCCCATATATGATGCCTACTAGATTTCACTCTTGGATGAATTTCTTCAACAAGTCTTGACCATTTAAATATACATAGTCAAATCTTCAGCCTAAAGGGGCTGGTCTTTTGGTCTGAAATTTGAATTGCCAAGGAAATGACAAGAACATCTTTCTACTAGATTAACAATACCTTGAGTAACCCTGAAAATAAGAAGCTTAAGTGCTTAACTAATAAATTATCTTTCTATAATACCTCTTGTATGGCACTGAAACCCATTTTCGGTGACGAAAACCCTGCTGTATAGCAAATTCTCACGCCCATAAAATAACAAATCTTAAGTCTAATAATTTAACAAATAAAAAGCTTCAAGAATATTTGCAGGTGCCAACTGCCAAGGCTGACTAAGGCTTTGTGTGTGCTGTGTTATGGAGATATTATTGATCATCTTCCCATCCAATATTTGTGACAGCTTTTTCATGATGTATCTTCATCTGAATGCAACAAGACTGGCAGCCTTCTCTTTACTTATTATTATTTTTTTTGCAACAGTGTCTTCTCTTTTAGTTTCCCTACTTAACTTGGCCAATACCCGAGATTCTCTATCCGTGGTTTATTCTCTCTTTTCTCCCCAATCTTTTGTAATTAGTTGCAGGAACCGCCTACGTAGGGTATCGATTCCACACTAGAAGCATGGTTTTGTGCTCTGGTCTTTGAATCGAGATTGGAATGCCATCCAATCAAGGTGAAAACGCGACCCAAACAAGAAGGAGGTGCAACCCCATGAAGACAAGGATCGTTCCTGCGTATCCATGGTTAGAAGAGACAAAATAAGCATAGATAGCCATCGATTTGTTCTGTGCATAAGAATTCCCAGACGAGGATGAAGCAGGGGAATAAGAAAGGGAAGCCAGATGTGGCAAGGCTGCAGTGCTCTTTGATCTGTCATATGGCTGCTGCCTCCCCTGTTTGAAGAGTTTCTGCAAAACTGCAATCTATACCCTAATTTGAGAGGAAGACAACTTTTTTTTTTTATCCCAAAACTCTGTTTTATTTAGTTGTGTTTTGTTCTCTACTTTGGGCTTTCATTCTCTAGGTGAGATTGGGCTTAGCTGGCCCTAAAGTCAAACATTCAGAATAACAGACAACGAGCTTTCAACTTATGAGAAGCCCAACCTTTCTTAGTATTATAGTATAAATGTGTTATCTTAATAAAAATGTATTTACAATGTATTAGATATGGGTTATTCATAATGCAATTGATGCTAATTGAACTTCAGTTATGAAGTTTGCACACAATTGTGTTATCTGAGATTGATGATGTAACTAAGTGGGTATCATGATGCCTTCTCCTTTTGCAAGTTTTCTGTATGAAATATGAATTGGCCACATGGGTTTTTATCCATCGGAAATCGATAGGAATTCCCCGGGGATTGCCTTCTAATAGATGTTCTGTTTTTCATTATTAACATCCAATACCATGCTAATAAGAAAAAAGGAGTGATTGCGAGTTAGCTTTCATTTTATTCAATATAATGGTAGGGGTTGAGGCTCTTCAGGCTTTCCAACTTGCTTCAATTAGGCAATAGTGCTGATGGATCAATTATGCAGTTATGCATCGTGCTCCAACTTGCTGTCCGCTCCCCTTCACTTTCTTTGCTGGATGAGAAGATGCGAATTGCGAAGGCCTTCCCACCACCGGTAGTGAATATGTATTTATAAGAAAAATCCCCACTCACCGACGTCATCCAGACATTGCATTTCCAATTAGCGATGTATTCACAATTGAGTAATCAAAAACAACCCAGAATGCCCGAGCAGGTGTTTACAGAAATGACTCACTATATATATATATATCTATATTTATATAAATGCTCCTTAAGCTGCTCCTAATAGTTAGGATTTTTTAAGTTTCTTCGCTTCCGTCCCCGTCTCTGTTTCGTGCAACTATGGTTTGTAACGGCAATTGTATTCCTTTTGAGAGGATGTTTGAATTTGAAATGGTTCCTTTGCTATTTTGTTTACTAAACTTTGTTGTCTTTCTTCTCTTTTCCATGCTCCAATCTCTTCTTATGGTTTGGGGTAGGAGGGAAGTTCTTAGGATTTTTCCATTTCTTCAGGATTCTTAATGATATGGATGCTCTTGATTTTATCTCTCTTCTGATATCCTTGATAAATGCAGCTAGTCTCTTGTAGATCTTACCAGCTTTATTGGTTCTCAACTCTCCAATTTGCTTTCTATTTCCTCTTTTTTTTTTTTTTTGAGGATAAGGGTATTGCTTGGGATTTTAACTTCTTTTAGGTGTCTTAATGAAAATGGAAGTTTCTGATCTTACTAGTATGTTGTACATTCTTGTACATTGTCTCTTTCTTGATAGCTGCATTTGATCTCTTCATTCTTCTGGATCCTTCTATTGTAGATCTTTTAGTAGTTTTCTTGTTTGGGGTCTAGGCTTCTCTTCTATCCCATTTCCTAACCTTGTTTGGAAGGCTTAATTCCTCCTAACTTCTTAGGTTAAGGCGTTTGTTTGGACTGCAGTAGAATCAATACTGATAACTTTGTTGCAGGTGCAGTGGCCTTCAAATGCATTATCTCTAGATATTTGTGTGATGTGTTTCTGGAGTAATGAAACAAAATATCATCTCTTTCTTCATTGTTCTTTGGCTTTGACTTTTCTGTAACTTTTTGATAGTTTGGCATTTGTTGGGTCATCCAGAGCTCTTTGCATAACTTTTGATGATTTGATAACGAGGTTTTAGGGGGAATAATGATGAAGGATTATGCAGCTGTGCTTTCTTTGTAGTGATTTGGGGTGTGTGGTTGGAATGTAATACGATGATTTTTCTTAATTTCTATCTCCCTTGGCATCTTCTTTGGATAATATTTAAGTTCGCTTTCCTTTTCTGTTGTCTCTGCTTAGGGGGACTTCTCACCCTCCACCATGTTCTTAGTTTATTTCTTAATAAAATTTATTTTTCTAGCAAAAATAAAAAACGGCTGGTCTCTTGATTCACCTAGATCATTTCTAGCTATCATTTAATAGTTTCCATTTTTGGTGATTCAAATACTTTTTTTTTTTTTTTCTCCATATTTTTATTAGGAATAACAGAGCTCCATCTAAAGTTAAGGGTTTTCTTTGGACTGTAGTTCTCGATAGAGTTAATACTAGTAACTTGTTGCAGGTGTAAATGCCCTCAAAGGCTTTGTCCCTTAATGTTTGTGTGATGCGTCTCAGAGTAGTGAGACACATTTTATTGTCTAGTGACTTGGATTATTTGGTGTGACCTTTTGATATATTTGGAGTTCCCTGGCTTTTCTTGAACTCCCTTAAAGATTTATTGATGGTTTGCTTCGACATGGTGGGGGGAGCAAGGATGCTACGTGCTTGTGCCATTGTGTTTTTATGCAGTGATCTGGGGTGTGTTAAGATTTTCCGAGAAGCCCATCTCCATTTTCGTCTTGTTTGAGATGAGAATATTATTTTTGGCTTCTCTTCAATGTTCAACTGCAGGAGCATTTCAGGGTGTCCCTTTGGTTAATATGCAGTGTGATTCGGGGTGCTTTTGTTTTAGCCCAGCTTCTTTCCATTTATTTTGTATTTTCTTTGTGTAAAAGGTATTCTTGTCCTATATTTATGCACTTACTTTCTCTGTGAATAAAATTCTTTTTATTATTATTATTATTATTATTATTTTTATCCAGAAAAATACTAATGTTATTACAAGTTTGATGCACATTTCAATATCAACATGTTGTTTAATATTTAATGAAGTTGCCTGGACTCATAACTTTGAAATCTGATTTTAGCTAGAGATGATGTTGACAAAGAGACTCTTCTGTTTGTTTATTCCTTGTGCTTATCTGAGTTCCCGCAAAAAATGTCCTCACATAGAGAAAATAAAAAACTGTTTTCAGTAAACCATCTTGTACTGAAATGGAGCTTAGGTTAAGTTTAGTATTTGGTAAATGTGGATGTTTTTCATCATGAATTAATATGTTTACTGAAAGTCTATTTCATTTGAATTGTTGCAGATCTCTTTGAGATGGTTTGTTCAAACAATAGGACCATAAAAATTGATATTCCAGTAGTGATGATTGCAAAGTCAGCAGGAGAAGCTCTCAACAAATCAATGGCAGCAGGAAGGAAAGGTGACACCTTCAATTCCTGTAGTTCTTGGATGTACTTTGCATTAAGGAAGATGTATTTGTATCTATGTATGTAATTTTGTTTGTGTGTACATTTACATTACATGATAGAGTATCATATGAGAGCAGTGCTCTTCTACCAGAGGTGAGAAATGACTACAACCATTGAACCAGACATGAATTACCAAAACTGAAATATGGATGGCTGAATTTTTAAAGTAATCATGTGTTTTAAGTAATGTTTTTGAACCTTCAAGTTTGATTTAGTGGTTGCAGTGTGCTCCTTGGTTTATTAATTACATCTAAACCACCTGTTCATCACCAAAGATAGTGGTTTCTTAATTGTCAGTTCATGCTAAAACCAGAACTTGCTATATACCCCTGCTACAAACACAAGTTCAGTCCAATGAACGTATTTGTGAGTTTTCACATGCTTATTCCATGTAACTGATCATTCATTATACACTAGCACCACACTGCGTGCAGCACAATTATGCTTTACAATATACAATGTAATCTGTTAGGGCATAATTTTCAGATTACATGTTTTATATGAAAAATAATTATGATAAATTAAAAATATTGCTAGATGAGTTGTTAGGTTCTTTTGCAGCAGAAAATGTGTAGTTTGTTAATTCTGAATCTACCATTGCAGTGGAAATATTGTTATATTCTCCAAATCGCCCAGTTGTTGACTTCTCAGCAGGAATCTTGTGGATTATGGCTGTTGGGACAGTTATATGCGCTTCACTTTGGTCGGAGTTCATTGCTTCTGAGCAGACTGATGAACGCTATAATGAATTGTCCCCAAAGGTTTTCACCAGACAATCCTATATTCTATCTAAAAGTTCACATTATTTTTTTTGCTTTAGGGTCAATTTGGAACACATCCATGAAAGAATTCAATTCGTTCCATTTCAATTGAGTTCAGTTAATTTCAATTTTAAATTATTTTTTCATGTTTGGAACAAAAATCATAAAACTAATAGAATCCAAATAAATTAAATTGAAATTTTTTGTTTGAAATACAATTATAATTCATAGAATTCAATTCAATTTAATATTTTTACAACATTATCCTTGCACCATAAAAATGTGCTTCCTTGTCCAAAGGAAACTTGAATTATTGCCAGGACCCTTGTGGTCCAGTGGCACCTAGCATTTCTTGCTATCCAGGAGGTCCAAGAGTTGACTCTCCTGGAAGCCTATTTGGGGTTTATTCCCCTTCCCCATCCCAAAAAGAAAAAAAAAAAAAAAAAAAAAGGAAACTTGAATTATTCATTATGAAGGAGCCCAAATAAAAGATATAGATCTAGGACCATGATAAGAGAAAGATAAATTAAAGGTAGGGGAGTGGGGAGAAGAAGGGATAGGAGAAATGGTGTAGAGAGAAAGGCATGGATTTTGGGTGGAAGAGTAGGGTAGGGGAAGAGAGAAAATCAAGGGTATATTTGTCTTAATGATCCTATTGAATTTGAATTCCTTATAAATTAGACCAATTTTGATAAGAATTCTAAATGAAAAAAAGTTTTAAAAATGGGAATTAGAATGAATTGAATTCTTGAGTATAATTATTTCCAAACAAAAGATTTAAATTGAAATTCATATCGAAAAGAATTGAATTTCACAACTTTTGTGGTTCCAAAAACACCCTAAGTGAAATACATATGCCATGGTTTCTTAATTGTGTCACAATGTCACTTCTTTGTTAGTTGTGATGATGATGCTGTACTTTAATATAGTTCCTATACTGACTGCCCTAGGTTTGTGGGCTCATCTTTGGTCACCTTGTCTGTAGTTGTCTTTGGAACTTGTTTGCATGGTACAATTGTTTTCATCCTGATTCTGAATTAATGAAATCACTAAATGATCTGGCCGGAGATTAACATATACTGCAAGCCCATTATTTCTTTTGGCAGTTTTCTGCAAATCTTAGTGCTTTTCCCCAATAAACCTTTGGTTTGTCATCTAATAAGCACTGATTAGATAAAGGAATATTTAGATTATATTTTTTTTCTTTTGTTGGCTAGGAATCTTCAAATTCTGCAGCAGGGAAAGATGACTCCGAGAAGGAAATTCTTGACATAAATGTAAAGGGTGCCGTTGTCTTCGTCATAACAGCATCTACGTTTCTAGTGCTTCTGTACTTTTTCATGTCATCTTGGTTTATCTGGGTGCTGATTGTACTTTTCTGCATTGGTGGTGTTGAGGTAACACAGCTCTTTTTTCCTGTATTGTTACTCTATTTTTTGGGTGGTTGATTGCTTGCTTGTACATGATGATGTTGCCATGAACAAATTTTCACATTTTGTCATGCAATTCTGATATGATTGATTCCTGTCTGTTCTTGAAGCTTTTTATCTGTTATTAGAGTCTTTTCAGGTAGTTGATCAATTCATCAATTTAAACTACAGTGTGTTGGTCATGTTAGCTTCCATAACCAAAATTACTGTGCTTCTTGACTTCATTATCACGTATCTGGGTTAAATTTATCTGTTGTTTCTTGTGACAGAATTTCTTTAACTGGGTCCCATGTCAAGTCTGAAACTTTAGTCTGTGGATCAAAAGTAAAACCTACTCAAGACATCTTTTGAAATTTTCTCACGGTACTTTACTGGAGGTCTCTAGAATTTAAAAATTCACTGGACTAGCTGTAAGGTTTGGAACTGAAGAAGAATTTGACTAATGATTCACTTAAGCTCTATAAATGTTAGTGTTTAATAATGTATTGCAGTATCAGGATATTGATAATCTAGTTGTGGAAAGTTCTGGCAGCAGTATGAGGATTTAGATCGCTCTTATTTTAGTTTTTTTTATTTCTTATTTCTTATATCTTTATTATGGTAATGACAGGGAAATATTCTTCGCTTATAGGTTTTCAGTTGTTTAAGAGCATGTTGTACATTTATGGTTGCAAGATGAACAAAAGTAGTCAGTCAGAAGCTGTAACTAGTAAGTAGTATGTGCTAATCTGAGCAAATCAAGAAAGAGTGTTGCAGAGTGGGGAGAAGGAGAGAAAGAAAGTTGACTCTCTTGTTTGGAATGAGAAAAGACTCAGTTCTTATTAACTTAGAGTTGGTTATAAATTTCACTACTTTCCCTTTTCCTAATAGCTCACCTTTTTCTGTTGAGTGATTCTTTGACATAGCCAAAGTTTGAATTATGGCCTCTCCAATCTGTAAAATCATATTTGAGTTCAATGTGATTAGTGAGTTGGTGCTTTTCATGGCTTGAAGCCAAATTGCATTGCTGAAGAGTGTCTTACTAGCTAAAAGCCATTTTGGCCTTTGCATACTTATTCTTTGGTGATAGAAAAAAAGAAATTACTAAGAGAGATTTCGATCAGGCTAATTACTTGTTCAACTAGGTGGGTTCAGGCTTCTGATTTATGTTAGGCAAATAAATCTCTAAGGCTTCCTTAGCTGAGTGCCAAAGGGAAGCAAGACAACTATTTTATCCCATAGAATATAAATCAGAAAAAAATTATCCTGGAAAATCTGTCTTTTCTCCCTAGTAGTCCACACACACCAAACTAGAAAAAAATCAGGCCAAAAAATAACTTTAGTTTTCCTTACTCATCCCAAAGCCCAGATGTGAGCAAGGAATATTTATTAGATTCTCCAAAGACTTTGGGAGTACTCACATTATCAAAAATAGCAAAGCATTTGTGCCATATAGACCAAGAAGTAGAAGAATGAATCAATATATTTGTAAATATAAAATTTTGGGGATTTATAGTAGTATTATTGGGGAAATGGTTCCTGGGGTTGTTGTAGATGGTATTTTATGGATAATAGTGTTGTCAGAAATATGGCTAAACTTAAAGTGTTGGTGGAAGGCAGTATGGTGTGGATGAAAAGTTTTTGCTACTATTAAAAATATAATAGTAATGTATTGTTAAGTCCTATATTGTTTAGATGTAGAAGTCCATGTTTTATTGTTTACTATAAATAAAGGTTATAGGTGGAGGCTCTGATTAACCAATCAAGCCCATAATCCTTGTTCTCATTCTTTAACATGATATCAGAGCGGGTTTGAAACCCAAGTCTCATTTTGGCCTGATTTCCAGAAACCCTAATCCTCTCTAGAAGAAAATGGGCTTTGTAGCCAACCATCATTAAGCTTAGTTATTTCCTCCATTCAAGCTCTAATTATCTATTTTTTTTTTTAGCCTAGTTATTACCTCCATTTAAGCCCTAATTATCTATTTCGTCTAAAAGATGGCTCAAGTCCTTACTTTTCAAGTCTATTTTGTTTTAGGATTTGAAGGCTTAAATGGTTTGATTGTTCAACAGTACTTTTGTGAACTTTCCCGTTAAGTCTCTTTCCAGGGGCACTCCTTTTATTTTTCTAGAAAATCTAGTTGCGCCTCTTTCCAGCGGTGCTCGTTTTAATTTTTCAAAAAATCTAGCTGTGCCTCTTTCCAGTCAACACGAGTATTGTTCACGAGTACCAATATGTTTGTAAAACTTTAGAGAGAAAGAAACCCAAGAGAATTGTGGATGAATTGAGTGAGTATTTCTCACACAATGAACATATATTTATAATGTAAAATAACTATTACAAGCCACAATTTAGGAGCCAATCAAGGCTATAATCAAGAAACTAACAAGCCTATAGTCAAAAGAGCTAATTAAGGAAATAGTCAAGGAGCTAATCAAGCAAATTAATGCTGAAAACTATTCACTTTCCAATACTCCCCTTCAAGTTGGAGCATATAGGTAATATGTTCCAAGCTTGTTACAAGTAAAACTTAATTGATAATCTTAAAACTCTCCTTCACTTACAACAACATACCGAGCGATAGTTCAAGCTTCAATCCGTTTGACAAACATCAACCAGTACATTCATGCAGCCTCGGTTCGATGTGAAAAAAAGACTATAGCAATGGTACCCTTGAATAGTACTTGTGAACAATATTCTTGCCAGAAAAATAAAATAAGCACCGCTGGAAAGCGATACAACGAGATTTAAAAAATAAAAATAAAAGCAACATTGCTGGAAAGAGACACAGCGGGATAATTCACATGAGTACATTTGAGTTATCAAACCTTTTGAGCTATCAAATCCTATAACAAAAGAGGCTTGAAGAAAAGGAGAATGGTTGAGCTATCCATTAAATGAAATAGATAACTAGGGATAGAGAAAAGAGTAAGGAAATAACTAGTTAAGAGAAAATAACTAGAATGAGAAAATAGATAACTATGGTAGAGAAAAAAAGGAGATACTGATAGAGTTGAGGTTGATTTAGATCAAATCCGCTCTGACATCATGTAAAACTTTAGAGAGAAAGAGAAACCCAAGAGAATTATGGGTGAATTGAGTGAGTATTTTTCACACAACATATATTTATAGTGTAAAATAACTATTACAAGCTACAATCTAGGAGTCAACCAAGGCTATAATCAAGAAACTAACAAACCTATAGTCAAAAGAGCTAATTAAGAAAATAATCAAGGAGCTAATTAAGCAAATTAATGTTGAAAACTATTCACTTTTCCAACATCATCAAACACATTGATGTTGAGACTGATAATTGTGTTTTATTTGTACAAGATTGAGCATTATATGCTCTATCTTAAGGGGAGTGTTATGAATATAATAGTAATGTATTGTTAAGTCTCACATGTGGAAGTTCATGTGTTATTGTTTATTATAAATAAAGGTTATAGGTGTAGGCTTTGATTAACCAATCAAGGCAATAATCCGTTTCCTCATTCTATTTATTTAACGGCTATATATATCACTTCTAAGGTCAGTGTTTCAAACGCACTTTTTCTGGGTAATTATTTGGTGTTTGAAGCTTCAAATTTCATTAGGAAGATTTATTTAATTTTTTTATGGCTGTGGCTAATATGACTAAATGAAATCTCACTTGGAGTTAGGACCAAGGAACAAAGTTTCGTTTCAAGGGACCGTTTCGACAAGTCCAGAAACGAAAATGATTCGGGAAACAGTATGAAAACGTAAATTTTTAGGAAACACATGAAAACATATAATAAAACACATATTATAGTAATTATAAGTATCTAACATGAATAATTTAGTACATAGAGCACTAATAAATACATATCAAAGTAAAAATCATAACACAAATATAGTAATTTAAGAAAAATATTAAATTATAATCATCGTATCCAAAATTATGGGTTATGTGTAGCAAAATGACCAAAGTGAGAAGATGATGATTGTGTATCATATTCAAAAGATGCATCATAGCCATAATTAGAGGATAATAAACCATAATTAAAATTAGAAGCATCATATCTAGATAGTTGAGACCCATATCCATAACTAGAACTATAAGTTGAAAAATCATCTCTATGCATGTTAGTTCCACCCAAATGAAACGAGAAAAAGTCTGAAGTCAAACTTTCAGCATCCATCATCACTGTAACTACATCATTTTGCATTTGACTTTCATTATTTTTTTTTTTCCTTCGACCATAATGCTTTTCATTTTCACGTAATGGTCGATATCCATGATCAGTATATTGGGTACAATAATTAAATCTGTGCTTTTCAGTAAAGAATACTGCACCTGAACTTCCACCTTTGTTGCATTGTCCTCCATCTCCTTCATTATTACCTCAATCTCCACTTATTATCACTACCACTTTTATCATCATCATCTTCTTCTTCAGTATCAACAGATATATACCTATAACGATGTTGAGATCCTTTTATTAAATTTTCAAACTCTTCATCATCAGCTATTTGGGTTCTTTTTGTTTGCATTCCCATACCATATGCTTGTGAGTGATCTTGTGTGTCTGACCAACGATTAGCAAAAGTGGCTAAATAAGCATTTGGTCTAGTTGATTGGCCATGACCATCAAATTCATTAATAATATATCTCCGGGATCATCTAACCATTCAGAAAGACCTTTGTTATTTTCAAACACAGTGGTTAAATCTATTGCTTTGAAATCAACATTTTCCCTACTTTTCTCTTTCATAATATGCTTCAATTTCAACCTCATGTTGTATTATGCATAAACAAACTTCTATAGTTTTTCATAGTTAAGTCGGTTACGTAATTTTGTGTGAATAAGAGCAAATATACTCCAATTTCTTTCACACCCACTAGATGAACTTGTCTGCAATAATACTTTTAATATAATCTTTCTCAAATTTGGAGCATCCGTTCCATACAAAAACCATCATTCAGCTGTGAAAAATATATTACTATTATACCTTTAACTAAAAATTGTATTAATGAAATAAAGTTATTAAATAATATCAAGTTACCTGGATCCGTTTTTTCTCTTCCTTTAACAGCTAGTCGATTTAAAAATCCATACATGGCCTCTCGAAAATTTTTAACCTATTAACAAATAAATTGTTAATTCTCAATAGCAACAAGTATAGATAAAATTCGATACTATTGAACATTTCTTATTACCTTTGCTAGTGCATGAACAACTATTGTACTGCTTGGTTCAATTCTATTAACCACATCTTTAAGTGCATTTATCAACTGACAATTTCTTGTATTTGTTCTTTTGCTTTTATCATTGCTGCATAGACAAATGACATAGTTGCTAATTTCTCCCTATCAACCATTCTCAGTACTTTTGCAATTGGAGCATGTATGCTAACAATTTTTTTAGATCTTTCCCAGAACTTAGAATCCATAAGAGTTTGACAAACTTTCTTTCCAATTGGATCCTTACTAGATGCACTTATTGCTCTTTCATCTGAAGTCATCATTTTTTATAAGCCATTTTTATGTTGTAGAAGACTTTCAAGAGCAATATAATTTGTGGCAAATCTTGTTTGAGCTGGCCAGTATCAATTCACCAGTGCAATGTTGCCTCATCAAATGAAGAACTTTTCCATGATTGTAAATGAAATTTATACATTTCTTTGCTTGCTCTAGAATAGGTGAAACACTTTTGAATTTCGCAAAGTCGTGTAATACCAAATCAAGAGAATGTGTAGCACACGATGTCCAATATAAATGTGGTCTTCTATCCATCAATAACTCTGCAGCCCTTTTGTATGAAGTTGATTATCTGTGATGATTTGAACTACATATTTTTCACCAATCTCTTGAACAACCTCATCTATCAACTGGAAAAGATAATTAGCATCTTGTCAATCTCCGTTGTATTTACTGATTTGTGCAAAACTGTCTTTCCATCATAATAAATCAAAAAGTTTGTTATTGACAAATGGGCTATAGATGTCCATCTATCATACATTAGAGTCACTCCATAAACCTCCTATTTCTTTTTAAATTCATCAATATATTCATTCAATTCCTCTATCTCATCCTCCAAAATAGGACCACCGATTTCATAAGGAGTAGGCCCTTAAACTTCAACCCCTTCACGTGCAATTTCATCAATTAGATACTGATAATATGACCCTTGTGCTTTGTTAGGAGCAATATTTTGATAAATAAAGAATTTTCCAATAGCATGCTTTGCTGACTTTGCCCACCTTTTTGGATTTCACATGTTTTTAACTTTTATTGGTAAACATCTTGTTGCATATATATGCTTGGATCTATCTCTTCTCTACTTGGACATTTTTCTCTCCTAGTAAACTTTCCAAAACCTTCTTTCATGCTCTGAGTGCAACTTAAATTTCGAGTTCGTGTAGGCTCCATCTTGGATGTTGAACTTGTCTATATCCTTGTTTTGCCATATATATATATATATATATCATGTATTGATAAATTCGTTGCATGTTAAAGATCTTGTCTTTACTTGTATGCTCATCTCATCATTTGTGTCATCAATATATTATTTTCTAATCCCTGCTTTTCTCCTTGTCCCGTTCATTAAATTTTCTCTCATCTCACCTTTTATTTCTTTCATTTTTTCATTCTCTTGTTTCTTCTCTCTCAAGTGCAATCTCACTTGTTTAGAAATTTTCACAGGACATTTCCCACCTCCTCTCACATTTGGATAACCTCCAGCTAAATGTTGTTTGTCTCGAGCAATACCTCCTCCCTTAATTTGCTTTTCACAAAAATTACAAATTACTTGTTGACGATTATCACCTATTCTTTCAAAATACAACATTCCAATATCATCAGCTTTTTTTTTTGGATCATGGCTCCTCAATAGCCAGTTGTTTACCTTTTGAGGAAGAATGAGCATTCTTTTATTTTTAACTGCAAAAATATAAACATGTAACCTAATTAAATTATACTAAGAGAAAATTTAAAAAAATTAAATTGATAGGAAAAAAAGATAATAATTGAAATTAAATCTAAAAAATTAATTGAAATTATATAAATTACAATAGTTGAAAATTTAAATAAATTAAATTGATAGAAAAAAAATAATTAAAAAATATATTTTTTGATTAAGTCATATTTATTGATGTTATAGGATAATGAACTTAAAAATTATTTTATAAATAATTAACATCTTACTAATGTTCTAAGTTAATGAACATATATAAATAATTTATATCTATTATTTTTTTCACTATTTTAAAAATTAAACTAATTTTAAAATAAAAACCTTATTGTTTATGCTATCTATAAATAAATACTAATAATTAAAAATTTAAATAAATTAAATAATAAAAAAATAGATAATAATTGAAATTTTAAAAAAATCTAATTAATTCATATTTATTAATGTTACAGGTTAATGACATAAAAATTATTTTTTAATTTATTCATATTTACTAATATTCTAAGTTAATAAACATATATAAATAAATATCTATTAATTTTTTTTTCACTATTTCAAAAATTGAACTAACTTTAAAATAAAAAGCCCAATATATATATTTTGATATATATATGAATTTATTGTCAAAACAAGGAAAAGAATAAAAAAAGTAAAAAAAATTGATTAACAAATTATATTATATTATATAGAAACAATAATATACATTTTAAGCCCAACCCAGCCCAATATACTAATTACAAAAACAAAAAATAAAATAAAAAATTACACAGTTAAATTCATGCAGCTCTTCTCTCCAGCGAGACTTTTTCTGCAACTGGAACTCTGCAACTCTACAACTCTCTCTTCTTCAACTTCGTCTCCAACAATCCAACTTTGCTACTTTACACTTGATCGATTCTAGCTCTTGCAAGAGAATCAAGGGCCTCTCTCACTCTGCATACTTGCTCTCCCATCCTTTTCTTCAAAGATAGATGAGTATTTCTCTTCATTCAATTATCTAGTGCATTTTTTTTTTTTTCAAAATTGTCTGCTTTTGCTTTTTCTTTTTCTTCCCCTTTTTGTACCTATAGACCTGCAATTTTGGTACCTTTGTGTCGATCCGTTTCGGTTGGAAACAGTGGAATTGGCTCCGTTTCCACCGAAACTACAAGCTTTCATTTATGTATATGTGATTCGTTTCCATGTGTGTGGAAACCGAGTCGATTCGCCCATTTCGGGCGAATCGACACGAATTTTGGTTCCTTGGTTAGGACTTAGGAATTTTTAATCATTGGAAGCCTGCTTTGTTAGAAAAGGAAGATTTTTTCATTTCCTTTGTATATACTTTAGGATTTTTTGGAGGTTCATAATTCATGATCCTGGAATAGGAACAGGGATGAGAAATTTGATTTACGAAGGTACTGTGTACAGTTTTTGTGATTTTCGTGGGAGGAATGTATAGCATTTTATTGTTGCCACAGAAGTAGCCAGTTTCTTCCCTACAATTGACCTATACAGCTTGATTGATTGATCAATAAGAGTGGTAAGAGAGGATATTTACAAGGATGGGAAGTAGTATTGAACAAGAAGAGCTGGAATGGAAGTTTCTTTGGTTCGAAAGCCACATGTCATTTGATATAAACTATGGAAAATGTGATGAAGCAGAATGAATATGTCATAAGCCGATATTGTATGTTGTAAAGGTGATGTGAAACCACCAGTGGAAAATCTTTTCATGTCCTGTCCTAGTGAAACTTGAAAGGATATCTTAGGAGTTTGCTTTTCTTTCTCTTGTCACTTAGATAACTTCCTTTTCCAGTGAAGGAATTTGTGTACAAGCAAAAGGATTGCTGTTGGAGAATGGTGCAGCTTGCATTATGAGGAACGTATGTTTGAAAAGAATAAACCCATTTTCAATTGACAATTAAGTTCTACAGAGGCGAACAAGTGACAATTTCTGTTGCCTTTTTGCTTGCATTATGAGGAAGGTAAGTTTGAAAAGAATAAACCCATTTTCCATTCACGTTGTTTACTTTTATATCTTATTATGAGGAAGGTAAGTTTAAAAAGACTAAACCCATTTTCCATTCACATTGTTTACTTTTATATCTTGTTATCCATGGCTTGCATGTATAGGCTTGTTCCTCTTGTGGTGTTACTTACTATTAAACTGAGAAATAATTTGAAATCCTTTAGCCCCTCAATAAGTTTCTTTATTATTTGCTATCCCCACACCTTGATTAAGGTGTTCATTACTAGCAAACTGTGTTGGCTGAGTAGTGATACAACAGGGTGTTGCGAATGAGGCTGTTGAAGAATATAAGCAAGGGGAAGAAAGGTGTTATCTTTAAGCTTGACTTTGAGAAAGATTATGATAGAGTACCTTGGAAAAAAAAAAAAAAAGGTTATGGCTAGGAAGGGTTTTGGGTCTAGGTGGATAAAGTGGATCATGGGGTGTCTTTGTTTAGAAGTGTTCTCCATTGTTATCAATGGTAAACCGCGTTCTTGGCTCTTTGGTTCTAGAGGAGTCTGCCAAGAAGACCCACTGTCACCTTTCCCTTTTTTAATGGTTGCTAATGTTCTGAGTTGAATGTTCTCTATAAGGGTTGAGAGGGGTGAAATTTAAGGTATGAAAATTGGTTCTGAGGATGTAATGGTCTCCCATTTTCAGTTTGCTTGGTGACACTATTCTCTTTCTTGAGGAAAATAGAGATTGTTTCACAAATGTTTTATACCTTCTGATTTTTGATTTTATTTCTGGACTCCGAGTTAACCTAACTAAATGCAGTATAGCTGGGGTTAATTCGGATAGTAATTTGTTGTGCAATTACTCTTCTCCAGCTGGTTGTCCCATCCAAAACCTCTCTTCGACTTATTTAGGTGTTCCACTTTGTGGAAATCCTCGCAATCGTTCGTAAGTTGTCTAAGCATCTTGATGGAAGGTGCCGTTTTTTCTTTAGAGGGCAGGATTACTCTTCTTAATTTTGCCTCTGTAGCATTCTCATCTATTACCTTTCTTTGTTTATAATTCCGGTTAAGGTGGCTAATACTTTAGAACGTCTTATACGAGATGTTCTTTGGTCAGGAGAAGGAGAGACTAAGAGAGTCCACTTGGTTAACTAGGATATTTGTTATAAGCCTAAGTCAGAAGGTAGTTTAGGGATTGCTAAAATGGTGTCCTGAAAACATTGCTCTAGTGGGCAAGTGGCTTTGGTGTTTTCCTTGAGAATCTAATGCACTTTGGCATATGGTGATTAAGAGCAAGTTTGGCCTTCATAGGAATGGGTGGGATGCCAAAATTTGTACAAAGTATTTCTGATGCTAGCCCTTGGAAGTTCATCCCTGGTTTTTCTCCTCTTCTTCATTTTAAAGCTGGTAATGGCACTTGCATTCGTTATGGGAGGATGTTTGGAAAGGAAATGGGTTTTTTGCTACCATTTATCCTAGGCTTATCATCTCTCAACTTTTCATTTTGCTATAATTTTCTCTTTTTTATCTTGGAGGGAGAAGATATTACATGAGATTTGCATTGCTTTGGAGGTTTAAATGAAGGGAAGTTTCTGATTTTATAAACTTGCTAGACATTCTTACTCTTCTCCCATCCCTAATATATCTGATACTCGGATTTGATTGCTTGATGCTTCAAGACCTTTCTCTTGTAAATCATATTATAGTTTTCTTGTTCATGGCCCTGATGCTTTCTCTTTCCCACTTTATAAATTCATCTGAAAGGCGAAGGTTCTATCTAAGGTTAAGGCTTTTGTTTGGACAACACTACTTAATAGAGTCAACCCTAATAACTTGTGCAGATGAGGAGACCTTCAAATGCAGTATCACTATCGCTTGATATTTTTGTGATGTGTTCACTAGATTGTGAGACTAATGAGCATCTCTTTCTTCAATGCCCTTCTATTTGGAACATTTGCAGTAGACTATTTGTCATTTTCAATATTTCTTGGTTTGTTATGGATCTTTAAAAGATTTTTTGATGATTCATTACCAGAACTTTGTCTTGAATAAGGACATCAAAAGCCTTTGGAGGTGTGCTTTCTTTGCAGTCATTTGGACAGTTTGGTTGGAGTGTAATTCAGGAGATTTCTGTGATCGTCGTCTACCAAAGCAACTTATCTAGGGATAAGATTGTTTTTCTTGCTTCACTTTGGTGCATTTCTTCTAGGGCCTTTCGGGGCATTCCTCTAGTAGATATACGACGTGATTGGAGAGCTTTAATGTTTAAGCTTGTACTTATCTCTTGTATTTACTTTTTTATTTTCCTTTGAGGATTTTGTGTTCTCCTTTGTACACCTCTCTTTCTCAATAAAATCTTCTTTTCATATCAAACAAATATATATATATAAAACAGGGTGTTAGATTTATCCAGTCAAAGTTGAAAAGTTCTGAATGTACAAGTATATGTGAATGAATTGGCTTAATACCTAAGTATCCAATCAATATGAATGCCAATGGTCATATTTGCTTTCTGATGGAGAATTTGATAAGAAAGTTATTGATGACGAAGGAAAATAGATTTATCATTACCTCAAGCAAGTCATTTAAGTTTTCCTTAAGTTAGTTGTTGTGATTTTAAATATGAGGGGTATAATCTAGGATCTTATCATTTTAAAACTTTCCTGTGATATTAGGATTCAAGGTTTCCGGTTAAGTTAAGGTGTTGAAAAATCAGCTTGTTGTTTTGTGTGTTTGCTTAGAACGTAATTCTAGGTTTTAAGGGTTATTTATTTAGCGAGTAGTTTTGATTGGAAGGGAGTAGTTTTTTTTAGCTTCCATTTGGATTTCTTCTGCCAGTATCCTTCTTTGAATTACTTTATCTGGCTAACAACAAGGCTGGACAGCACTTTATTTCTAATTGTGTCCCTTCCTTGTATTTGTTATTGTTACCGTTTCTGTTTTTCACAGGACGAAGCTTGCAAATCAGTCTTGTACTTCTTTTTCATTTATTAAAATTTTTTGTTATTAAAAGAAAGCCTTGCAAACCCAAATTGCTTTTGAGTGGACTCCTTAAGGGTTAAATCACTAGTTAGACCCCGCAAGGGTTTTTAGTTGAATACTTTAATATTGCGACAGAGGCCGAGAGCATGGTTTCAATTTTCCTTTGATAGAGTTTGTCTTTACCGATCTGATTTAGGATTTAATTTTGGGTTAATTTTGCTTGTATAATTAGGACAATGATATTAATGGGTTAGTATGTGTTCTCATAGATTTCATGAATTAGTGAGTATTCACTGTCTTGGCTCTCCTTTCCCTCCAATTTATAAGAACATGGGTGTCCCCTCGTCAGGATTTTGGGAGAAATAATGATGCTAAGCGTTTGTGGCGTTGTGCTTGTTTTTTAGTGGGGCATTATTGGAGTGTAATGTCAGGATCTTCCGGGGAGTAAATCTTCCAGTGGGACCTCATTTGGTGCCAAATACTTTTTCTTGCTTCTCATTGGTGTATTGTTATGGGTGCTTTACAGGGTGTTACTTTAATTGAAATGCAGCGTGTATTTTAGCTTGCACCTCTTTGTTGTTCTTAATGTAGACCCTTGTCGGCCTTTTTTTTTACATTCCTCCTTCCTTAATGGAAGTTTCTTTTATTATATTCCCTTTGTTCAAAATAATTGTCCTCTTTGAAAAAGCACACATTTTTAGGCAACTCATTAATGACAATAATTTGGATGCAAAATACCTTTGTTGCTCTCATAAAGTTCTCGCAACATGGAGTACACATATAAATATGAAATAAATACTTAATTCCTTAAATGTTTTATTGGAAACTAATTATTTAATATCCATTCAGTTTCGGAAGTGGGCAATTATTTTGGGACAGCTATAGATAGAAAGGAGGACATTTATTTTGGGATATAAAGAGTAAAAAGAAGAGAAAAAGAACAAGAGTGAAATTTGTAGTTGTAACAATTGTCACAAATCAAACTTACAAGACATACTATGAGACTTCGCTTGAGAAAGAGTAGTTGAACATAGGTTAAGAATTGAAGTAGAAGTTTCACAGAATCACTTTGGTTTCATGCCTGAGCAGCTCTAAAATATGGATACATGCAGGGAAGGGGCATATCAGTATCAGATACGTATTGTAGGATATGTATCCCCAATTTAAAAGAGATACATTTTAAAGTTGAAGTACCAAACATGGCTCAAATACGGCTTCAGTACGATTTACCCAGTTTTATTTGGTTTCTCTTAGTTTTTTTCCTTCTGTAGAAGAACCAGTCAAGAAAGGAGGTGTGTGCATCTGTGGGGCCTAAGTTGTGGAGAAAGGAGAAGGAAGAAAGCTATAGAGCAGAGAGAAAGAAAGGGGGAAGGGAGGTGCAGAGGGAAAGAAGGTGAGGGGAGGAGATGAAGTTCCCCACCTGTTGAGTACACATAATGATCTTAATTCTCTCACTTTTCCCCCCTTTTTGTCCCTGATGTTAAGTACACATATCTTGTTTGTTTTTTCTGTCAGTTCCGGTAAATGAAGTTTGTATCTGTTCCAAAACAAAATGCATATTAAAGGATGAAGCTCTCTGGATTTTTATTATTAATTTTATCTTTTCTTCCTTGCCTTATTTTCTTATTGGTCTTACTGTCAACTTTATTGCAATATATATTCTACCAAATAACTTCTGCATTTAGCTAACTGAAGCTTCTCTTTTTCTTTTCTTTTTTAGGGAATGCATAACTGTATTGTTAGCCTGGTCCTAAGGTACGAGCATTTACTTATTGCTGCTAGTTCTGCCAAGTAGCACTGCAGTATGTCATATCCTCTCTTAATCATGCTATGTTCCAAGCAGAAAATGGCGAAATTGCGGGCGGAACACCTTGGACTTACCTCTATTTGGGGAGGTTTCTATTTTCTCACTTTTAGTGTTATTTGGTTGTGTGGCATTTGCTGTTTTCTGGGCTGCTACTCGGAGAGAATCATATTCATGGGTTGGCCAAGACATTCTTGTAAGTTTCACGTCTCACACTATGGGACGTTGGTTTTTCTTTTTATTCAGCTTCATTAATTACTGCAGCCACTAAAGCATGAACTTTGGGTGTTGGGACAATAGAGCATTTGATGGTGATGACCATATGAAAGTCAGTCTCTTTTCTTTGATAAGTCATGGTTGTCACTTGTCAAAGTACAAAGTATGTCTGCTACTTCCTCCCCTTGTAGTATGGTGGAAGGTGATGGGTTCTAGGCCTGAAAGGTGTTTGTGCACTGATTTTGTTATGAAGCAGAAAAGAAAAATCATGCCTGATATACTTAATTCCTATTACGTTTATAAGTTAATTTTGTGAAGTCATCATCTAAATAAATATCTAGAATGAACAAAGATCTTAGGCTTCATAATGCCTAAGTTGCAAGAGATTCTGCTGAAGGGTGTTTCTGGTTGTGGGTGTCAATGGGGTGTTGGGGGTGACAGTGTTCAGTGGTAAGATCTCTACAGGAAAAATCAAAAGCACTACTGATATACACTTGGTTGGTTCTGTATTTATAAGCTATGTGCAGCAATACAGTGAAAAGTGGTCATATTGTCATGTCATTATGTTTATTGCCAGTCATAAGTAGAGCAGGATTTTTCTATTGAATTTGATTCTTACATTCTTCTGTTGACTAGTAAAATATGGCTTTCTTCGTAACAGGGCATATGTTTGATGATAACAGTATTGCAGATTGCTCGATTACCTAATATTAAGGTATCATAGTGGTCTGGTTTGTATTTTCTATTCACCTTCACACAAGTGCCCTGATAATATCATAATTATTCAAATCATCCTTTTGTCTTTCATATATTAGGTTGCTACAGTACTCCTTTGCTGTGCATTTGTCTATGACATCTTTTGGGTGTTCATATCGCCGGTGTTTTTCCATGAGAGTGTTATGATTGCGGTAAGCTAATAGTTTTAATTCTATGTTTCTTTTTCATGGATTGTTTTAGTGTCAAATCTCATTTGCTGTTTGAATTTTTATTATACGGAGACCTGAAACAGTTAATTTTTTGTGTTCATTAATAAGAATATTTTTTAAGAAAGGAAATAGTAAAGAGTACAATAAAACTTACAATGATATCTCATGAAAAAGAAATAAATGGAGAGTAATGAAATGAAATGAAATTTTTTACTAATACAAGAGGAGCTCTCTAGTCTTGTTGAAAATCAGATTACAAAACCTTTTTGTAAAGCACCTGAATCAGAATAATGTAATGAAGCCAAAAGAGACTATTTTGTTTGGTTGGATATAATGCTCAATGAAAATTATTTCATTCCACTCCAAATCACTGTTGACAGGGTACTTCTCCTTCTTTCCTCCATCCTGAAGTCCTTAAATGAAACTTCTCCTCCAAGCTCTTAGGGGAACCAACTGATCACCAAAAATGAAAAATCACCTGTTTCAAGTATTTTGTTCGACAAAACTATGCAAGAATATTTGAGCCATGTATCACACAACCTTGAGTACACTGAGTACAAAAATCTAGTGATAATGCTTTGACTTTATCTTTTCTGGATTCCAAACCTGCAACAATTTGTATGTATTAGCGCAATTTGGAACTGACAAACAGAAAGACTTAGTCTTAGAGGGAAAGTTAGCTTCAAATTGGGATCAATAAGAGGAAAAGGGTCTAGTGGGAAGCACGAAGAAGAAAAACAAAGTTTGACTTCCAAACTTTATTTGACTACTGATAGACATTCAAATACAGGAAGCTACCTGCATCCGGATAACTTGTGGTCAGTCCACAGGGGTATGCATTTGTGAATGTCATAGACTAATATTTTAGAGCTTTCTTCTCCATTATGCTCATGATAATTGGAAAAGAAGTTCTAGTTTCATTTTCGAGTGTATTTCCTTTCAATGCTGTGATTGTATGTCAAAAATAGTCGACCCTCGTTCCTTCACAATGAAAATCAACACTTCCTTAAGATGTTTACTCCAAACAACATTGACAGTGTCATTACTTTGAATCAAAACACCAGGGACTAAACCTTTTAATTCTTTGTGCTTCATTGTACTCATGATTATCTTTTGGATGATGAGTCAATAGTAACTCATACAATGGGTGAAGAGGAAGATTATATTTATATCATGTAATAAAAAATTAATGAAGCTTTTTGTTTCATTTGGAATACTCTTTTCTGGACCATGAACATTTGGTGTTTCTATAGCATATATCGTTGGATAACATCAGAGGACAGTGGCTGTTGGTTAAAATGCCTAATGTGAAGTAAATTAGCTTTCATCTCAATGCTTTAGTATGATGCAATTTTTTTTTCATGAAATCAATGTTTTGACAAATGCATCTCACTTACGCCTTGGTTAACAGGTGAAATCATTTTTCAAAAGGTTTTCATGCTATAAGAATAGTGGTAAAAACTAGGCACTAGAAATGTCATATAACCTTACTTGTCTAAAGTTTGGACTTCTTTACTTGTTTTCCGTAGTTCTTATTATGCCGGTATGATGTTCATGTTACATATGTTTGTGTTATTGTAAGGTTATATTCTCATGAGATTTATATTATAATAGGTTGCTCAAGGTGACAAGAGTGGTGGCGAAGCAATTCCAATGCTTTTGAGAGTTCCTCGCCTTTTTGATCCTTGGGGTGGTTATAACATGATCGGCTTTGGGGATATTCTCTTTCCTGGTTTGCTAGTTTCGTTTACTTTGAGGTACTTATATTTATGCTGTTCAATCATTGATCTAGAAATAAAGGTTTACAAAATTTTAAATGTACAAATATATATCTGTTAGCTGTTGCTATAATGAAGTATTTTAAAAAAGTAAAAGGTAAGCTTGAATGAATAGGTGAACCTTATGCATTTTCCTTGTGGTATGTACACCTTTTCATTGGATCTTAAAGGTTTTGTAAATTGATTTCTTTAGCTATGTACTTTCCAAGTAGTAGAGCTACAGTTTAGTTGCATTTCTCACTCATACACATATAGAATGACAACAACAGATATATGTTTGTCCTCTTTGTTTGTGATTGTTAGGAATATAATAGTAATAATGTATTGTTTAAGTCCCATATTGCTTAGATGTGGAAGTCTATATTTTACTATTTACTATAAATAAAGGTTGTAGGCGTAGGCTTTGATTCATCAATCAAGCCGACAATCCTTTTTCTCTTATTCTTTTCTCTGGCCGCCACATGAAGAAAAAGAAGAAAAAAAAAACCAAAAGGCTTTGTAGCCAGCCATCATTCAAGCTAGTTATTTTCTCTTTTCAAGTCTATTTATTTTATTTTTCCTGTACCCCTAGTTATCTATTTTGTCTAAGGAGTGGCTCAACTTATCTCCTTTTCAAGCCTCTTTTGTTTTAGGGTTTGATGGCTCACTGTACCTATGTGAACTTTCCAGCTGTCTCTTTCCAAAATCCTGCTGTGCCTCTTTCTAGCTTTTATTTTTCTTACAAATCCAGTTATGCCTCTTTCCAGCCAACACGAGTATTGTTGACAGATACTATTCACCAGCATGTCCGTCAAACGGATTGAAGCTTGACCTATTGTTCTTTAGGTTGTTGTAAGTGAGGGGAGTGTTGAGATTGATAATTGTGTTTTACTTGTTTGCATTATATGCTCCGAGTGTTAGAAATCTAATAGTGATGTATTGTTGGGTCTCACATTGCTTAGATGTGGAAGTCTATGCTTTATTGTTTACTATAAATAAAGGTTGTAGTTGTAGGCTTTGATTCACCAACCAAGTCCTCAATACTTTTTCTCATTATATTTTATTTAACAGTAATTTTCTCCTCCTTAAATTGTATGAATTTCTCTGCATTTTTAACACATGCACATGCATGCAAAATCTGTGGTTGGGGGCAGGTGCAAACAACCTGTATCAGAACTAGCAGCAATTTGGTGCAGACATGGTGCTTTGAATTTTGAGTCACTATGCCTCGGTCCTAATTTGGTGAAACATAGCGTGACTTAGTATCAAAAAAACATCAATAGGCTTTTCGTGGACTGAGTCAGACTTAGTAGTAACTTGCCTAGTTTGAGTCTGATTCAGTGTCAATTTGGCATGCTTCTTAGCTTACTAACTAGCAACTGACTGAAATCAATGCTCTTGATCATGCCTATGGGATTTGCAGTTCACTCTTGGAGTGGGTTTTGCTGTAATTAGGATGGAATTATTTAACAAATTCTAGTTTTATTTGCATACAGGCTGGACCAAGTGTGGGACAGTGCATGTTTAATAGATCTGGCCATTCTAAACTGTAGCATGGTTTCACATTAATATATTCCAGATACCCCCATCAACAACTTCACCTGTGGTCTGGGCTTATCCTGTGTCAGTTGCTATTTCTTCCAAAGACCTGTAGATCACAACTTTCTGACCTTTGTGGCAGTGGGTTTTTGGAAGACACAATGGAATCTACAGTCATAGTCTGCTCAGTTGCAGCCAGTAACACTGCTAGCATGGCTGTGTAGTACAAGTTACGACAGTTTCATTAAATCTGGTTATGGAAGCATAGATCCACTGTTAGGGTCTCAATATTGGTTAGGTCCTAATTTTGGTGACTCGAAGTGGTTGAGGCATGGGCTGAGCAATAACGGGCGTGCATTTTTTTTGTTGGTGACTCGAGTTGTCTCGAGTCCAGATGTGAACAGGGAAGATTGATGGTAATGCCCTATTTAATTGGTGGTAGGAAAAAAAAAGTTTCAATCTCCAGACTAGTCCAATTAAATATGAACTTGGGTATGGTTTGCAGTAAGGGAAAGTCACTTGACTATAAGTATACACTTGCAGGACCTTCCCCCAACTTAGGATTTTAACCGACATTTTTGATGACATTGGTTGAAGAATCATCATTATAATTAACAATATAGGAGGCTACAGATGAAAGTACGAGTGCTTCTATCATAAGGAAGTATGGACTGATATATGGCCATGGTGCTTTTAATTTTTGTTGCATAAGTCAATAGGCACAGTTACATAGAACGGATCGAAGTTAGACACATGATACTGGAAAAACAGAGAACTTTTTACTCTCTGTTAATTCTCATTGAACATTGGCTAAATATACATAGGAAGAAAAGTAACCCACATTCTTAATTTTATGCCCTAATTAGGTAGCATAAAATAAGGGATTAATTATAATCAGAATCCTAACTAATAAAAGTTAATAATAGCTGTACATGATTTGAAATAAAACTACTTAAAATATAGCTATATAATCAGAAATAAATACAAGGAATCACATAGTGTTAAATCATTAAATCTAATTGAGGGATTTATTCCCTGAAATCCTTCATCCCCCTCATGTTTGGTCCTGTCATGATGGACAAGATTTTTAGCAATACTGATAGGCGTTTGATTGTCATAGAAAACTTTAATTGAACTTTCACATGCAATCTTTAATTCTTCTAGAAGTCTTTTAAGCCGATATCCCTTCACAATAGCCCTGAACTCAGCCTCTGCACTGCTTCCAGCCACCACGGATTGCTTTTTACTTCTCCAAGTTACCAAGTTACCCCAAACATATGTGTAGTAACCAGAAGTGGACCTCCGGTCTGTAATAGATCCAGCCCAATCTGCATCAGAGTAGATATCAATGTTTTTGCTGTACCCCTTTTTGAAGAAAAGGCTCTTGCCTGGTGTCATTTTTAAGTACCTCAAAATTTTGTAAACAGCATCAAGATGTTATTCTGTGGGATTATTCATGAATTGACTTACCATATTGATAGAAAATCTAATATTAGGTCTAGTGTGTGATAAATAGATAAGTCTCCCTACAAGGCAGTTGATATCTCCCTTTATCAATGGGAGTACTCCTTTCTTTCATGCCTAGTTTACAGGTTGAGTCCATAGGGGTGTCAGCAGGTTTGCAGCCAAGCATGTAAGTCTCTTTAAGCAAGTCAAGGGTGTATTTCTGTTGGAAAATAGAAATCCCCTTGTTTGAGCAAGCTACTTCCATGCCAAGGAAGTATTTTAACTTTCCAAGATCTTTAATCTCAAACTCTTTGGCTAGGATAGTCTTCAATCTGTCCATTTCCTTATAATCATCTCATGTGAGAATGATATCATCAACATAAACAATAAAGATAGTAAGCTTTCCATCTGAAGAATGATTAGTAAAGAGGGTATGGTCTGATTGACCTTGAGTGTACCCATATTTCTTTACAACTCTTGTGAACCGGTCAAACTAAGCTCTAGGGGATTGCTTGAAACCATATAGAGTTTTCTTCAACTTGCACACTTTATGTGCACTTTCCTTATTCTCAAAATCATGATGAATTTCCATGCAAACTTCTTCTTTTAAGTCACCATTTAGAAATGCATTCTTGACATCTAATTGATGAAGAGGCCAATCAAGGTTAGGAGCCAAAGACAGAAGAACCCGGATAGTATCCAACTTAGACACAGGAGCAAAGGTTTCTTGCTAATCAATCCCATAGGTTTGAGTGAAGCCTTTTGCAACTAACCTTGCCTTGTACCTTTCAATAATCCCATTTGCATTATACTTCACATTAAAGATCCATTTATAGCCCACTGGTCGTTTCCCTTCAGGAAGACTTGAAATATCTCATGTGCCATTTTTATTTAAGGCACTGATTTCTTCATTGATGGCAGCTCTCCATTTTAGATTTTTCATGGCTCTTTGTACACTAGTTAGAATTTCAATTTGGGATAAGTTTGAAAAAAACGCCTGATAACTTGGGGAAAATTGTCATATGAAACAAAGTGAGATATAGGATGTTGGGTGCAAGACCTCACTCCTTTCCTTTGAGTAATGGGAATATCAAGATCATTACAGGGTAGTTTTATTAAAGGTGCCAGTGTTATCAAAGGCTCTAGGTGCTAGGGGTCCTGGAGCCTAGGTGCAAGGCGCTGGCGCGCGCCTTAACAAAGTTAGGTGCATACCATAAAAAAAATCTACATATAATAATTCGTTGTAAAAACTAACACTATGACATAGAAAAAAGTATCCATAGGCAAGAAATCTAGCAAGTAGAAAGCAAAGGTTGATAAAAACAATCTAGGTAAAGTAAATAAGTCAAGCAAGTAATCCACTAAGCTAACAAGTAAAAATTGAATTTATACTTCTTTCTTAAAAATGGACAGAGATAGCTAAGGTTTAATGCTGATTATTATTGCTGAGTATCCTCTATTTTTTAGGATACAAAACAGGATAGAGATAGTTAAAGTTTAAGCCACACAAATGCTTTGCTTTTTGTATACAATAGTAGAGATTAGACTAAGTAGAAGATGAAGAAGAAGACTTAGTAACTAAAAAACAGTGATAGATAATAGGTAGACTTACACTGAAAATATGTTTTATTTTTTGGTTAGGGAAACTCAGACTCAGTAGGCTACTTAGTATCAGGGATTTTGGTTTAGCTGCTGTATTAGGATTTTTTATTTTATTATATTTTAATGTTTTAGGGACCTTTTAAGTTTCTATTAGGACTCTTCCTAATGTTTGACTTTTCCTATTTATGTGGGAGCTGAAAAACTGAATAGTTTTTTCCAAAAAAAAAATAACTTATAGAGCCTTAAGTGCTCCTCACGGTGCCTCAAAACATGAAAAAGGAGCGCGCCTAGTGATCCTAGGCCTGTGTCTTAGTGTCAGCGCCTGCCTTTAGAGGTGCAGAGGAGAGAGGGTCCGCGTCTTGCTGCCTAAGGTGTGCCTTTAATAACACTGAAAGGTGCGCCTTAGGCGCAAACGCCCTCGCCTCTTGCACTTCTAAAGGCGGGCGTTGACACTAAGGCGCTGCCTAGGATCACTAGGCGCGCGCCTTTTTCATGTTTTAAGGCGCCATAAGGCGCACTTAAGGTGCTGCAAGTTATTTTTTATTTTTTTTTTGAAAAAACTCTTTAGTTTTTCAGTTTTCTCATAAATAGGAAAAGTCAAACATTAGGAAGTGTCCTAATAGAAACCTGAAAGGTCCCTAAAACATATAAAAAATAAAAAATAAAACCTAGCACAACAGCTGAACTAAAATCCTAATACTAAGCAGCCTACCGAGTCTGAGTTTTCCTGGCAGAAAACAAAGCATAATTTCAGTGTAAGTCTGCCTATTATCTGTCATGTTTTTTAGTTACCAAGTCTTTTTCTTCATCTTTTGCTTAGTCTAATCTCTACTATTGTACACAAAAAGCCAAGCATTTATGTGGCTTAAACTTTAACTATCTTGCCCTGTTTTGTACCTGAAAAACAGAGGAAGCTTCAACAGTAATATTTAGCATTAAACCTTAGCTATCTTTACCATCTTTAAGAAAGAAGTATAAATTCAATTTGTACTTGTTAACTTAGTAGGACCACCTGCTTGACATATTTACTTTGCCTAGATTGTTTTATCAACCTTTACTTTCTACTTGCTGGATTTCTTGCCTATGGATACTTTTTATCTATGTCATAACTTAATAGTATTAGTTTTTACTTGCTGTAAGCTTGGAATTATTGTATGTGAATTTTTTTTAGCCTTGCGCCTAGGCTCCAGGGGACCCCTAGCACCTAAGTGCCCCTAGTGCCTTTGATAACACTGTTATAAGGTATAGAAATGGAATCAAATGAGTTTTCAATATTACCTGATTTTGTTGGAACAGTACTCGGGTTAGGATCCTGGCAAGACTGATCAGGAAGAATTGGATGCTCTACCTCTTTATCTCTTGGCTTCCTGGAATAAACAAGATTTTTCCCAGTGAAGGCGTATTATATACTTTAAAAGGCAGACTGTGATTGTGAAGTGAATTATGGAATAATTATCTCTTTCTCCTGGTAGCATTTTCTCTTCTCTCACAGTTTTCCCTTTCTCCTTCCCCAGGTCCATATCCATAATTTGTCCTCTTGTCCTGCTTCACAAAATCTTGGGCTGTTAATTTATTACATTTTCTTTGCAACTCCTTGAGCTTAGTGGGCTTTACCCAAACTAATTTTATTGAAACTGATTTTCTGAAATTTTTGAGATTGGTGTCTTTGCAATTGTTTAGTAGGCATGATGTCTTGATGTTGTTAAAGAAGTTTTTCTTTGTAGAATTTTTTTTCCCATTATTTGTTATACTAATTATATTTTTTGTTTTGTCTTTTGATTGCTGCAGATATGACAAGGAAAACAAGAAAGGTGTATTAAATGGATATTTTCTTTGGTTGGTAATTGGCTATGGGTTAGGTAAGTGTTTCCACATCATTTTTCTGTAAGTAACTTGTTTCCTTTTCGAGTTCAGAGATTGTTTTGACAGGAATGTTCTGTGAAGCTTATGAATAAGAGGATACATGTTAATCTATTTGTCTATCAAAGAACGTATAACCACCATAAAAATAGCTGATAACTTTACATTGATTATTACAGTACTTTATGATGCGTACAAATAACATCTAACAATGAAAAACAATTTCTTGTTCGAAGATGCCTATTAATAGGAACATGTGCAATTATCATTTTACTATATCCATCAATTTTGAGTTTCTAATGCATGTCTCTTACTCTTGGTTTTGTTGATACTACTGGTTTTGGTTAATGGTTTTATGGATGCCTGCTGTTATTCTACCATATATTTTCTCAGAGTATCTTAGATTCAGTGTCACCAAGCTATAAAGGTATGCTTCTTAACGCTGTTTTTGGGCATTAACTGACCAGGGTGCATTCATCTTTCAGGCCTCTTCCTTACATATCTGGGTTTATATTTAATGGATGGACATGGACAACCTGCACTCCTCTATCTTGTTCCATGTACCCTAGGTAATTATATTGTGATTTAGCTTTTAGGTGATGTATATCTGTTCTTTCCAGCTTATCAGAAGATTTTGAATTTCCCTTTTCCTGATCCCTAGTGTTTCCCATGGCTCTTATTTATTTTGTCATTTATCCGACTTTGTTCACAGGCACTACTGTTATATTAGGTGCCATCAGAGGTGAGCTAAAGAACCTTTGGTATTATGGATCTGAATCGTCTTCTTCTACAGATCTTCCTGAAGTTTAAATAACTATTCTACTCATCTATCAAGAACAAATTAATAGAACCTTGAACCGGATGTCTCGGACCTAGAATTATGAAGAGGCTTGGTTCTTTAGATTGACATGGATTTCAATTCATGATGTAAATACAGTGGTGAGAAAGAAAAAAAGCATGTTCCTACCCATTTAAGAAACACAGGAAACTCAGGGTTGTGAACTCCTTTACCTACTTTTGTATTTAATCTTTACACTCTGTAGTTCTTAATGTTGTACAAGAAAAACCAAAAAAGGAAAGGGAAAAAAAATCTTAACATGCCAATAGTTATCATCAGTTGTACTGTTTATCTGCATATAATGCTGTTGACATGGTGCTATTATACCATATAGAGTGAACAATAAAGGGTAGTGATATATTTATCTGGGGCTAGAGAAGACTAATTCCTTTATGTACACTACTACCCTCATAAAAGCAAAATATTCTATATTAAATGATCAAAGTATCTAGTTTAAAATTAATTGGTATCTCCAACCTAATCCTCCGCCTGATCCTTTCCTATACTTCTCGAAAACAGAGTTTTCAAACCTTTAATGCCAGTGTCTTTCTTAGCTGTTGTTCGAAAATTAGAAGCTATCTCTTTCTTTGTATAAAAGATTTGAGAAATATTATTGAACTCGATCCCGTTATCTTTCCAGTAAATTGTGAATTACTTCTTGGAGTTTGATTGGAGTCAAGCTTGCTATAGCTGTATTAGAAGCTGAAGCTCTGCTTCGTTTCCATTAAGTCCCTGTGTGGCATCAACAAAATCTTGTAGTATTGTTCTACTGGGATGAAGGGCATCATTTTGGGTGTAGTTTAAGAAATTAGAGATGAGTTTTGGAGAATTGAAGCAATGGAAAACACAGTAGATAAAAAAAAAAAGAAAAAAAAAAAAAAAGCAGCGGATAATATTTTAAAAAAATTGATTGAGGAAGATGGTGAAGCGTGCGAGTCGAGGAAAATGGAATTGTATAAATCTATCATCAAATTAGGTGTCAACTCTATGTTCCTCAGAGTGATTGTTACATGCATGAACAATGATTTACTTCTTCAGGGTTTTCTATTTTTCGCATTACCCAATTTGATTTTCAAGAGTTCCTCTTTATGATACCGGACAATAAAGGAAAATAAGGAAGTAAAGAAAAATTGATTATAAAAAAAAGGAGATAAAAGGAGGAAAAGATAGAAAATAAGAATTTTAGATAGAATTAGACGAATTAAGAGTTTAGAAAAATTGCAAACATACAGTTAATATTTGATTAAGAAATATTAAAATTTTAATAGATTTTAAAATCTTAGGATAAAACGTAAATAATATAAAATTTAAAAATATAATAATAAATACTAATAAATAAATCCATAAATTAGAGTTATTGTATTAGTGTTCTAAGTTATTTATTTGAAGACACATATCATAGTGGCCAACTAACTTGTATGAGATTATGAGTGTTATCATTTGACTGAATCCAAATTGTAAATGATCTTATCAGTATGTATTGGTAAGTTATCTTTATCACATGACAATATATCTATCGGGTCGTGATATAGCGCGCAATCAAAACACTGTGCATTTTTTGCGAGGCTTTGTAGCTTCAGCAATTCAAGAGTTAAAGCATGAGCTTGTGCTTGCCAACTAGTGTTGACCAGTTAGAAAAATTGTAACCGGAAGCTTAGTACTTCTTAATAGTCGCAGATAACATTTATTTAGTTAGTTAGAGGCTATAAGTTGGTTTTCCTTTTTCCTCTAGGTCCTGTGTGGCTTTTAAATTTGTAGCAAGATTTTTGGTCTCTTTAGACTAGAAGAGAAGGTTATATGCTATATTTTAGGGATTTTGTCGATATCTAACTTGTTAGGCTTTGCCGAAATCTAACTTTCTAGACATTGGTTTGAAAACCTTCTCAAGCAGAGCTACTGTTGTGGGATGCATTCATGAAAAATAGAAGAGAGGCCAGTGAATTTCAACAATTCCAAATAGTTTATCTCCAAATTGTGTCTTGTAGGTAATGTATGGAAGTAATTTATATTAGATTACAATAGGAAAAGAAAATAGATATTCAATGATTGAAATTATTTAATCTATTGATTAAGAAAAGCATTGAAAGAACCTTATATTAAATGAGGTTATTATTGCATCCAGTTGACAATAGGTTGGAATATGAATGAAAATACGTATCGTTGTATACAGGTAAATAAAGTTTACATTTCGAATAATTGATGTGTGAAAAGGGAAAAAAATATTAATTTAATGTTTGACAAATATAGCTACTATTGAGTAATTTAGTAACAACTATTTCCGACAAGTCATTGCGAGCCAAGACGATTTAATCGTGTCATTGATTGTTTGGATGATGCTCAAAAGGATGTAATAAGATCAATTGGGTTTGGTGGATTGTTGGACATTAAGTGTGAAAAACTGGATTCTGAATTATATTGTTTTCTTGTAGAATGGTTTGATACAAACAACACCACCTTACATTTGGCAACAGGAAATCTGAAGGTGATCGAATTTGATGTGTCTAAAATTTTGGGTCTAGATTTTGGAGGTGATGATGTATTGATAAATGCTCCAAGATTAGATGTTAAGTAGGTGTGTAGAAAATATGATGTGGAGTTTGGTAAAGATGTGAAAATAGTTGATATTGAGAGGGATATTGTCGGTGACACAACTGAGATGAAGGAGTTTTTGTTTAAATTTGTTCTATTTGCAATAAATTTGTTCCTTTGTCCATATAGTAGTTCAATACTGGGTGACACCATAGTGTGCAAAGCGCTGATTGATATTGAATCAATAAAAGAGAATAATTGGACAAAGTATGAGTTCAGTTTTCTTATGCAAGGAATTAAAATGTTCAAAAAGTGAGAGATGAAGGTTGTGAATGGTTGCATGCTATTTTTAATGGTAAGTGTCTTAATTTAATATACTCAACTATGCTAAATTATAACTTTTTGACTTGGTGAATAAAAAGAATTGTAAATGATTATACTAGTTTTTCTATTTTGACAACGTCGTTATAAGTGGTATTAAGCCTGTTTCGAAAGACAACGTGAGAAACTTAGTTTTAGTTTGGGGAGAAGTATACGTAAATGAATTTATGTACAGGTTGGGATGCGTAAGAGGGGTTGATAGCTTAAAGGTATGTAAAATAAAGACCTTATAACACATGTATTTGTTTAGAAGGCAAAAATCAATATGTTTTCATATAAAGCTTAAAGGTTGGGATGTTTACTTTTGCATAGGTTGTATTACTGAGGAAATCAATCATGATAGGTGAAGAATGTGAAGAAAAAAAAAAAAAAAAAAATCAAATGTGAGATATATTTTTATATTAAAAAAAAAATATATATGAGTATGCAGGTTTATGTGAAACATTGATTTATTTAAATTATATAGGAAGATGTTGCAGGGAATAGTGGGAATAGGTCTATTGAGGTAATGCGTTCCGATATGAGGGAGTTAAAAGATGAGTTGATGAATAGCATTAGGGAAGAACTAAGGAAAGTATCCTTATTCTAGCCTATATGCATGAGTTATGACAATTTGCTCGACTTCGTAGATGAACTAACTTAAGAAAATAAGGAGGAGAAAGCTACAAATATGGTTGCCAAGAAGGGAAAAGGGTAAGCAAAGGAGATTATGTGAGGCAGAGCTATACTTTGAATGTACCGAATGTGGTAGTTGAAAGTGAGAATAGGAAATAAAAAGTTACCTTAACTATTGGGATGAAATACAATAAATCCTAAAAGTGTACAAAGATTTTCTTTAGTGATAAACAATCAAAGTACTTGGGGAAGAGATCTAGGAAAGATATGTGGTGCAAATGTGCAGGTAGTGAAGGTAAAAACGATAATGATGTAAATAAGAATAAAGATATTGAAAAGGAATATAGGGAATTTCTCTTCATGAAATTTGTGTAAGGTTAGCAAATACAAGCCTTAAAAAATAGTTGGCATATTAGGTACATCACTTATTCCCATATGTAGTTTGATAAACTAACATTATTGAATATGTTTAATTTGAATTTGCAGTTGTAATTCAGGCGAACCAGTGTGGTGTTCATGTGTTTGGAATAGAGATTGGATTGTACCGAAGGTATTGATTTATTAAAAAATATTGTCTAGAAAAGTACAAGCTATGTGGTTGTGTGTATTACTTCTAATTTTTTCAGTTAACAAGATTAATTGTCCATGGACTAATATATTGATAAGAATGTTGTAATGTTAACACATTTTATTTAGAGTGTTTAATTTATAAAGGTGGGGTTGGTTGGAGATTGGAAAAATAGATTGCTTGTTGAATTTGTGTATGCATTTTTTTTTTTCAATATCAAACTAAGGAAAATATATTCAAAATTCCCAGCAAGTTGCTAAAAGGATATCTATAGCAATATATCAATATATTTTATGTACTTTGCTGGGTATTATAAACTAAATCTGTGAAAACATACTTCTCAAATTTGTCATCACAAAACCATCCAAATCAGCCCTATTAACCATCGAAAGAAAAATTTTGTTATTAAATTAAATAAAGACACAACCAAGACATGTTTCCCAAATGGAAGAAAGGAAAATTCCAAATATAAAACCTCATTTAGTGAGTAGCTAAAATATCACATTGGAATGAACTCAATATAGAATACCTGCATGTAATCGATAAAAACAAGAAAGGTGAAAGCATCATCAACAAATTCCAGTTTTTGTGATAGAGATTCAGATTTCATTCTTTCTTTTCACAGGGACTGTGTTCACACAAAACTCATTCTATTGAGAACTAGTTATATGAAATAAATTATTGGTCACAAATTTAGATGCCTTTATATATTTAAAGGAAAGTTCTTATTAATCAATTTCCTAGTATACATTGCAAGCCATGTATTGAAAATTTGTCACATTTCTTAGGAAAAGTATTTGATGATGAGATTGGAAATGTATTGCACGTGTCCATAATCTATTCAAAAGGCATCATCTTTAGTCTTAAATAATTACAAAATCCTAACAAAATGACCATGAGACTCTGCACAATGAAAATCCCTAGCTAGATCTTTTTGTATTGGCTCACCTAATATCCTCATGCAAAGTACACTAAATCTATCATCCAACAATGTAGATTTACCAAAATAGTATAAAAACATTCCCCACATGATCCAAAACAGTAATTATGGAAACATGCCTTCCTCAAGAGCCATGTTCAAGGAGGAAACATTCATAAATTTAACACACAATAGAAAGGTTTATTACATGTTTGATATGCATAAGTGATGGTAGGTCCATAAGCTTGAATGTTTAATTCTAAACAAAAGGTTTAATTCCAAACTTAGGTATTGTACAATAATAGCCTTCAAATATTTTGGTATCAAATGTTTACAAAAGAATCTACCATAAGCTTAATTAGAGTGCACAGATAAACAAGACAAAGGAGTCTTAAAAGTTATTCCAAAAACCATATCCATTGCTATATAGAAAGTATTTGTCAACTAACAAAGGTAAATGGCAACAATAAAACTATGTTAGTTAGCCTTGAAGATGGTGACACGTATTATACAATCTTTCTTTGAAACCATTTCAAAAACATAAAAATCCCCCCAACTTGTGGTCAAGCCATTGCTAGATCTTAGGTAGTAGAAAAAACATACTAGAAAATTCTGACCACCATGTGCAAGCTTAATCTGTTCAGATTTTTCCTTGAGGTGGTCATTCACAAAGTATGCTAGAATTTTCTGAAAAAGGAAAGTGAAAATAAAGACCAATGTGTTTAATAAATAACTCACATTACATGACAATGATCTTGATATAAAACCTTTATGAGGGCAATAGATAATTTATTGGAAATCTGCCCTTGTTGGGAATGGAACACATGAAGAAAGGATATTCATACCTGAAAGTGCTTGCAAGCAGTTTGAGGTCATTAACATTAGAAATGGATGCAATGTTTTTGTTACATTCACCTTACACATTAAAATTAGGAAATAAGGTATATATCATCAGGTTATTATAATTTGACAATCAACTAAGCAGATAATTATATAAAGTATTAGTATCTTACATGAAGAATTATCAAAATCAAAATCATCCTAGTCTAATATGGTCCTTCAATTTCAAATAAGCAACAACTACAATTTAATTGATATAGACACTATTAAATGCAATGTCAAGCACCAAATCAACTTCTTTGTATATAGAAAACTTATAGAATCACATCCTGATTAATTGTCTAATATAAAGTAGCTTGTACCTTAATGCTAAACTTAATTGGTAGCGAAACTTGCAAAATGTTTCCTTTATAAAAGATGTTGATGCATCCTCCTCAATAGCAACCATTGATGAGGCGGTTGCCGGTTAACTAGTAACAAAATTAGCATACAACTTGTTATTCCTATAACATTGAATTACTTGATCAAAATGATACAAAAAATTAACAAGATTTTGTCTTCTATGCACATAGTTCTTAATGAAAGAATTAATTTCCTCGCAATGAGAAGTTCTTGACACCTGTGAAAAATTTACTCTGTAAGAATGCTATTGACCAAAGAAATCGCATACATTTTTTGAACCCACATGTGAGTTGCCACATCAAATTTTGTGGTAGCTCTAACGCACCTTGTCTCAAACTCCTTATATGTTATACCATTGAACATTAGTACATTGAAGGCAATAGTGAACTTATTTTTTATGTTTGATTTAGCATTCCATGATAAATGCCATGAACACAGCCAATGTGTTACTTGAGGGAATACATTTTTTATCGCTTGCAATACATGTCTCCATTAGTGACAATTGCATATGGTTTCTTCCTACCTATTGCAGCATCAAGCATCTACAATACCTAATTGTACATCTTAATTTTCTTTTCAATTAGTAAGGCACTATCAAAATATTGTTTGATAATGATGATTAACACCAAAAAATATTACAAAGAGTTTATTGTAGACATTTTTTCGATACATAGAATTGAAAGCTAATACATAGCAAAATTCATGATAATTAACACCACTATGACAATTTGTCCAAAAAATATTTCCAAGATTTTCGCCGTCACATATAATACTTAACTTGACTCAATTTAACTAAGTCTTAAATCTCAAATTAGTTAGGATCGACTGTATGAATCATTTTTCTCCATTCGCATCCATCAAAGATATCGTTCTCAGTAATGCTTAGAGCAATCATATCCTTATCTCATGTAACTATCGATCTCTTCCTACCATGTGTAACACCTATCACCTACACCAAGTCTCATTTCCTAACTACGGCATCTACAGGCCGATGTTGGATATGTCCAAACTAACGTAAGTGATTCTCCTTTATTTTCTCTTCGATAAGTGCTACCTCAACCTTCTTATAGACCACTGTAACATTTGTCATGTAGATAACTTAAAGCCGTTTCACTATTACTTCTCAACTCCTTACTCTTTACCTTACCAAAATAATTTTGTTAGTCTCTCTTAATAAAATTCATCCGATGAAGCCACCTATTTGACTTATCATATAATTCATTATATCCTTCGTCTTAATTTCACACTGCCTCATGCTATTAACTTGTACAACATCTTCATTAGTGATGCCTTGATAAGAAGGCATTAAAATGTTGGTGCTTCAGAGCTGTCGATGGATGGTTGTGATTGCCTTTAAAGTAACCATTAATGACCCATTTTTTTCTCAATGTAACATATACCACTCGTAGGAATGTGTAGCAACTAAAACGTCTTTTGGCTTTTGCATTCTACTTTTGATATACTCATGTTTGCATAATTGTAATAGAAATGCTCTGCACCCACATGATTATCAAATTCCAAAGATTTTATAGCTTCATTTATTAAAAATTCAATACCCACCAAATTTCAAGAATCTAAATCACAATCTACGATCCCCTTTTTATTATTACTTATAGTTTCATCAAAAATTATCCTTTTCCTTCTCAAAAAATGTCTTATTCAAATCAAAATTGCAATTCATTTTCCCACTTGTCATTTCATCTTATACAATTCATAATACTTGTAAATCAAGATTAATTATAATTAATATCCCAAACCAACAATACATGTATAAAAATTCTTTCCCATAAATTGCATGGCTAAATGACTACTCACCTCATCCTCTTAGGAATTTTAAATAGTTTTTTAAGTAATTTTACTTAATCAATAGTCATTACTTTTACTAAAATGAAAAGTTATTTCTTTCATAAAATAACTTTTATATGAATAGTTATTAAAGTATTGAGAAGAGAGAAGTTTAGTGACTTAACCAAAAAGTTATTATTTTTTGTTTAGATGAAAAGACATTTGTTTTCATAAATTAACTGTTTTAGGAACAAACAAAAATGTCATTTCATGAAAAATATGTTTATGGCTATTTGATTTAATCAAAAAGTCATTACTTTTTGTTTAAAGGAAAAATATTTTCTTTTGTATATTAACTTCCATATGAATAGAAATGCCCTTTCATGGAAAACCTATAAAAGCAATATAATTAACCTATATTTTTATTTTTCTTCTTCTTCTCTTTCTTTCTTTTTTCAAGTTATAGTTTCTGTTTATATCTAATAGTAATATTAGATATAAAATAGATTGTTTTATCATGGGAGGCTTATTTGTTGTAACCTATTACAAGTAGAGTATAAATATAGTCTTTAGGAAAAAGAAATTCTAACTTGACTTAGACATTTTAAAGGTATTTCATTGTTTTTGA
This sequence comes from Quillaja saponaria, assembly GCA_029379385.1. NCBI lineage: Eukaryota > Viridiplantae > Streptophyta > Magnoliopsida > Fabales > Quillajaceae > Quillaja > Quillaja saponaria. The sequence continues at coordinate 10,322,839 of CM055606.1, forward strand.
ATTTTTTTTTATATATATATTTACTACAATCTTAATACTATAGTTTTTGTAATAATGTAAGACACAAGCCCAAAAATGCCTGCTATAATTGATGTTGTAAAACTAGACAAGTTTGATGGTTCTTGCTTCAAACATTGGAGGAGCAAGATGATCTTTTTTGTAACAACCTTGAAGATTGCTTATATGTTGAATGAAGAAAAGCTTTCTTTAACTATTGCAAGGGAAGACAATGTAGATGAATGGGCAATAGAGTATGAAGAATTATGAAGTGGAATCAAGATGACTTCATGTGCAAGGGATACATTCTTACAGGTTTGTCCAATTAACTTTTTGACATTTATGACCCCAAATTTGTTAGGAAAAATGCTAAAGAATTATGGGAAGATTTGGATCACAAGTATCAAGTTAGAAGATCCTAGTAATAAGAAATTTATGGTTAGTAAACTTATTGGTTTTAAAATGACCCATGACAAATCGATTTCGTCTCAAGTTCATGAGTTACAAATTCTCATGAACTATAGTTTCTGAGGGTCATTCTTTTGATGAATCATTCCATGTCAAAGCTAATTTCAAAATTAGCTTTGACTTCGAAAGATTGTCCTTAAAGAGTTAAGAAAAAGAAAGATGTTATGACTATGCAAGATCTAATCAAATATATTCAAGTTCGAGGATAATTCTTGAAACTAGATAAATTTGAATTAGATGACAAGTCTAAATAGGCTTTAATCATAGAAAGTACATCTACTTCACATGGCAAGAAAAGAAAGTATTCTAGTCAAGGAAAGAATTTTGATAAAAAGAAGAAAAATGTTGAGTGTTGGAAGTGTGGGAAACCTGGACACTTTAAGAAACAATACCGAGTTTATTTGAATTAAAAAAAGTACCAAGCTAACATGGTTATTAATGATGAGTTCATTACTACTGGTTTTTCGAAATTAATTTGAAAAATGGTGGCTGGATTCTGGTGCTACCAAGCATATTGCAATAGATAATAATCTATTTAAGAATTATAAGCCATTAGAGGATGAGCAAAGTATTTTTATTGGAAATGCTTCTATTGCAAAGGCCATATGAAAAGGAAATGCAATCTTGAGTCTTTATTATGGGAAAAATTTGATTCTTAATGAATTTTTGCATGTTCTCAAGATTAGGAAAAATCTGATTTCTGTAAGCCTACTTAACTAGTATGCTTTTAAAATTTTGTTTGAATCAGATTATATAATTTTGTCTATGGGAGGGAACTGTGTTAAAAAATGACATGTAATCGATGAGATTTACAAGATTAATATTAATAATAAAGTTATAACTTCTGCTTACTTTGCTTCTTCCTTGTCTCAGTTCTTCTACTTCTACTCATTTTTCTTTTTATGCCATGCCCGTTTGGGGTCATGTAAACAATAATAGTATTAGAAGTATGAATAAACTAGGAGCAATTTCTATTGAGTCATCGAATGACTTGAAAAATGTGAAACATGCATTAAATTTAAAATAGTAAGCAAGTCTTTTAAAAAGGCAAAAAAAGGTACACAACTTTTAGATCTAATACATTCTGACATATATGAGTTAGAAGGTAATCTAACTAGAGGTGGTAAAAGGTATTTCATAACATTTATAGATGACTGTTTTAGGTATGCTTATGTAAATTTGTTAAGGACAAAGAAAGAGGCTTCCAATAAATTTAAAGTTTACAAAGTTGAGGTTGAAAATCAATTACGAAGAATGATTAAAGTCCTACGATTTGAAAGGGTGGTGGAATATATTTCTTTCAATGATTTATGTGAAATGAATTGAATAATCTATCAAGTCACTGCACCTTATAATTATTAAAAAAAAAATAAAAAATGATAGGATTACTCAAGAATTTGTGGGGGGAAGCACTCATGACCTTTTGTTATATACATAACAGTATACCCAACAAGAAAAATAATGTTTGTCCTTATGAATTATGGAAGAAGAGAAAGCCATATCTTTACCATTTAAAAGTTTAGGGATGTAAAACATTAGTAAGGTTAACCGATCCTAAAAGACTTAGACTAGAGGAAAAAGCGATTGCGTGTAATTTTCTTGGTTATGCTGAATACAGTAAGACATATATATTTTTTACTATTGAAGCAACCGATTATGAAAATCAAAATATAATTATAGAATCTAGAGATTCAGAATTTATTGAGAATTCATTCTTTAGAAAAAGGAAAAAAAATTACATAAATCAAGAGGATCAAGATGGACGATATAAAAATTTGAAATTCAAGGATTTGATTTTTAATCAAATCTAGAAATCGAAGGAGAAATTAAGCTTAGAAGAGGTAAACGAGAAAGAAAAGAAAAAAACTTATGGTCCATATTTATATTATTACATGGTAAAAGAAAATTTTATATAATTCTACATATAACATAGAGTATGATCCTTTAACATATAAAGAAGTTATGGCGTCAAGAGACTCTGCACTATGGTAAAAAGCTATAAATGATGAAATATAATCAATTATGATTAATCAAACTTAGTTTTTTACTGATTTACTTTCAAGTTTTAAATCAATATTCTGCAAATGGTGTTTTAAGCGAAAGCTTAAAACTGATGTCTCTATAGATAAATCTAAAGTTAGGTTAGTAGCAAAAGGGTTTAAACAAAAGGAAAGAATATATTATTTTGATATATATGCTACAGTTGCTTGAAGTAGTACAATAAGACTTTTGATATCATAAGTTATGCACCAAATGGATGTTAAAACTTGCTTTCTTAAACGGTATATTAGAATAGGAGGTTTACATAGATCAACCTGAAAGATTTGTCCATAAAGGCCAAGAGGTGAAAGTTTGTAAACATGTTAAATCTTTGTATGGCCTAAAACAAACTCCTCAACAATGGCATGAAAAGTTTGACAAATGAATTGGACAAATTCATTTATTCAAAGTTTAAGATGTGTTATAATATGTTTATATGTAGATGATAAGCTAATCTTTGGTACTGATTTAAGCATAGTATTAGAAACTAAGAAGTTTTTATTAACAAAATTTGATATGAAGGATATGGGTAAGCAAATGTAACTTTAGGAATTAAAATTACAAGGGCTAGTGATAAAATTTCTTTATGTCAATCTTATTACATTGAGAAAGTATTAAAAAAAAATTAATCATGAGAATTATAAACTAGTTAGTACTCCATATGATTATTCCACAAATTAATACAAAATGAAGAAATGTGTATTTCATAATTAGAGTACTCAAGTGTGATTGGATGCCTAATGTATCTAACACCTTATACTAGGTCGGGTATAGCTTATGTGGTATATGTTTTGAGTAGGTTTACTCATAAACCAGGAAAAGATAATTTGAATGCCGGTTATAGGGTATTAAAATACCTTAAAGGAACAATGAATTATGCATTAAGTTATAATAATTTTCCTGCATTATTAGAAGATTACATCGATACAAGTTGGATAACAGACTCCAATGAGTTAAGATCTATAAGTGGTTGGACTTTTACCATTGGTAGAGGAGTTATTCCTTAAGGGTCCAAAACAAATCTTGATTTCACATTCCACAATGGAGTCAGAGTTTATTACATTAGCAACTGCAATATATGAAGCAGAATGGCTTAGGGAGTTATTATTGAAAATTCCAATATAGCCTAAACCAATGTCTACTACATCAATATTATGTGATTATAAAGCAGCATTATCATTAGCTTATATCAAAGTATACAATGGGAAGTCAAGGTATATTAGTTTAAGACATAATTATGTAAAAGAACAACTCAATAAAAGATTCGTGACTACTAATTATGTAAGGTCAAAGGTTAATTTAGGAGATCCCTTTACTAAAAGCCTAGGTAGTGATATTATATGGAAGATATCCAAGAAGATGAGATCAAAGCTTTTAGAAAGAGATGTTACTTATGTTGGAAACTAACTAGACCGTTAGAAAAAATTCTAATATTCTAGTTTCAAATGGAAATAAACATATAATTAAAACCGGTTTATGCACTCTACAAATCTGAAAGTTAAAGAACCTTTATATTATCTCAAAGTAATTGCATGCTAGTATAGAGAAAACATAGGGTAGGTTTAATCTTTATTGAATCTTTGTCCTAAGAAAAAAATGCAGATCATACAGTGCATTTATAGATTCACCTATGTATATGTGGAAAGTGTGGATCACTTTTGTTTGATTAGAAACCTTGTTTTAAAGACATATATGAATGACTTCCACCATCACATATGGTATTAACTCAACTCAATTTAACTAAGTCTTAAATCCTAAACTAGTTGGGGTTGACTATTTAAATCATTTTCTTCCCTTCACATCAATCAAAGTCATCATTCTCAGTAATGCCTAGAGCAGTCATATCCTTCTCCTATGTAAGTTTCGGTCTCCCTCTTGCCACATCTTACACATACCACCTGCAGCAAGTCACCTTTCTTAATTACATCATCCACTAGTCAACAATAAGTATGTCCAAATTAACGTAAAGTGATTCTCCTTATTTTCTCTTCGATGGGTGCTGCCTTAACCTTCTTACAGACTAGTGTAATTTTTTTCTTGTAGATAACTTAAAGTTGCTTCACTATCATTTCACGACTCCCGTCCCTTTACCTTACTAAAATAATTCAGCAAGTCTCTTTTAATGAAATTCAACCTATGAAAGCCACCCGCTTGACCTACCATGTAATTCATTATATCCTTCATCTTAATTTCACACTGCCTGATGCTATTAACTTGTACAACATCTTTATAAGTGATTCCTCAGTAAGAAGACATTAAAATACTGGTGCTTTAGTGTTGTCAGTGGATGGTTATCATTGCCTTCAAAGTAACCATTAAATACCCATTTTTTTCTCACTATATCAAATACCATGCATAAGAATGCACAGTAGCCAAAATGTGATTTTGGCCTTGATATTGGCTCTCGATATACCCATTTCAAGTTTTTCTTTTCCCTATAACCTTAAGTAGAACATACCCAACTGTGTCATATTACATTACCCTTTTCATCATATCTCTTATGAATGTCTTCTAACATCAAAACTTACCATTTGTACATAATTGTAATAGAAATGCTCTACATCCACAAGGTTATCAAATTCCAAAGACTTTATAACTTCATTTGTTAATAATTTCATACCCACCAAATTTCAAGAATTTAAGTGACAATCCACGATCTCCTATTTATTATTACTTATAGTTTCATCACAATTTTTTCATCCTTTTCATTCTCACAAAATGCCTCATTCAAATCCAAAATTCAATCATTTTCCCACTTTTCATTTCGTCTTATACAATTCATAATACTTGTAAATCAAGATTAATTATAACAATAATACATGTATACAAATTCTTTCACATAAATTGCATGGCTAAATCACTACTCACATCTTTCTGTTAATTTTTAATAATTTTAAAGTAATTTGATTTAATCAAAGGTCAATACTTTTACTCAAATGAAAAGTTATTATCTTTTATAAAGTAACTCTATATGCATAGTATTTAACGTATTAAGAAGAGAGAAGTTTGGTTAATTTGACTTAATCAAAAAGTCATTACTTTTTGTTTAGATGAAAAGTCATTTATTTTTATAAATTAACTTCTTTATGAACAAGAATGTCCTTTTATGAAAAATATGTTTATGGCTATTTAACTTAATTAAAAAGTCTTTACTTTTTTATTAAATGAAAAACATTTCCTTTTGTATGTTAACTTCTATTTGAATAGAAATATTCTTTCATGTAAAGCATATAAAAACGTGATTAATCCACATTTTTATATATCTTCTTCTTCTCAATAATTTATGTTTATATCTAATAGTAACCTTAGATATAAAAAAGCTTGTTTTATTTGGAAGGCTTATTTGTTATAAACCGTTGCAATACAAATATAGTATTAAGGAAAGATAAATTCTAACTCAACTTAAGCATTTTAAAAGTGTTTTATTGTATTTGTAATTTTTTAATATATATATACTACACTTTCAAGTAAATACTCAAAGAAAAGTTGTTTAACAAATTTTTATCTTATTTCCCCAATGTTTCGACTTTTACTATTTATGTTTTATTAGAAAATCGAGATAAGTGTTTGGAAATTGTTGATATCCACTGTCATCTTTTCTATTATGGAATGCCTCTGATAACAGGAGCTCCACTTGAGAAGGTTCAAAGCAATGCCCAGCAAGTTGGATTTCGACAAAGTCCAACAAGTTAGATATCGGTAAAGTCTCAATATAGCGAATATCATTCTCTTCTAATCTAAAGAGACTAAGGACCTAGCCATAATTTTAAAAGGCAATAGGGCCAAGAGAAAAAAAGCAGAAAATCCAACTCATATCCTTTACCTAACTAAATAAATGTTGTCTGTACTTGGTAAGGAGTATTAAGCTGCCGGTAATAATTTTTCAAACTGGTCAACACTAGTTAGCAAGCATATAGCTTAGTCATGTGTTTCATGCTTTAACTCCTTAACTGCATAATTTTTGAGAGAATGATTCTTTCTCATGTTGTTGATAGTTATGATCATAATGACTACAAAAATTACAACATTATACATCATACATATTTAAGCTAGCCAGTAGATTATTCTCTTTTACTGCTTCAACGTTTTGCTTATTTAAATTCACAATACTTGTAATCAAAATTACTTATGTTTTGATGGCTATAAAATTGTTGTCAATTTAATTTTTCATTCATTATAAACTATTGTACTTTGAATTAGGCTTGAACTAGAAAGTACAAGGTAGTCTTATCTTTCTCTTTAACTACCCAATAAAGTATGTGTTAAATTAAATCTAAAGTAAAAAAGTTATGATAAACAAAGAAAAGTGAGGTGCATTTAGTATTTACTAAAATTATTGGTTAAATTTCAATAATATTTTATGCGATGAAAAAAATCTATAACCAATCCCCGTCAAGAAGCAAAGAATGACGTCAAGTAGCCTAAATAGTGATGAGGACTTGTCCAACACCATAAATTAAAGCGTTAACTGTACTGATTATGTATCTTAAAGTCGCGTTAAAGAATGTCACAGAGATGGTTGATCCAGCACAAGGTCTTATGAGGCTGTAACTTGGTGAGAAACTAAAAAACACTAATGATACATACATACTAAATTTGCAGTATTATTTATAAGTTAGTTGCAAAACTTTGAAGCCTTTTCTTTTTTTTTTTTTACTTTATTTTGTTCTATTCGAAGATTCTAAGTACTAAAACCAAACTACAACTATAATATTTTCGGGAAACAACTTAGTTTTGTGGGAGTGCTACACATTTGAGGTTTTATACCTTTTTCTTCTTGCTGGGTCCTTATATTTTTCCTTTGCAAATGATATCCTAATCAACTACCTGTAAAAAGGGTGTTGGCTACTTGGCTAAAATGCTTTGCTTGATAGGCTTTTGTAGTAGGATTCATGTATTATGAAGTGGGTTTTTTTTCCCTCTGTTTAAAACCAATTCTTTCATAAGAAATCATGCACATTTTGCTCATGGATTCATGTAAGCTTACCTATAAAACTTATATTTTAGTCAATTTATGTCATCTAACTTCTAGCAAAGAAGAATTTGATCGTAGTTTAAGTCTTTGTATTATTTTGTAATGTAAAGCTTCTATTTTGTCCATTCTTTTTAATAGAAATACCTAGTTTTGGACATTGAATTGAATAGATCTAGGGTAGATAGTAGTTTTCTTTGGGGCTGTGAATGAGTTTGTCGATTTTCAATCACGCAAGTACAATGTATCATTAACAAGTAATATAGAGTAAAGTAGAGTGTCAATCCCATGAGGAATTATAACTAATATTAAGCTAAGTACTAAAATTAACATAATTCTCATTTTATTCAAATATCTAATTTAAAGATTCAAACTTTAATAATAAACTAAACCTAACTAATGACAAATTAAACTAGAGAATTCAATGGATAAAAGCTTAGAATTATAATTTCTCTAAACACTTCACTTGATTTATTATTATCTTATCTTACTTAGTTTAAGGCAACAAATTATTAACCTAGGACTTTAATTCAATTATAAGCATATTCATATGTCTTATAAATACATATCTCACTTAACCAATTCACTATATTTCTATGAGAATTAAGTTAAGCAAGACTCATTAAGATTACACTTAAATTGGCTACACAAGGCATATAGTGTCATAACCCGGTATTGAAACATGTAATTAGACTAATTTGGTGTAACTCTTGATCATAAAAATAAATACAAGTATATGAAATAAATAAACGTTATACCTATATATAAATGTACATAAAATCTATACACAATTAAATTAAAGCTTGGTTGACTTGGACCTTGACCTTATTTTATGTAATTTTTATTGATGAGGGAAACAAATGCATGAACAAAATAAATTAGCAAACATTTACAATGAGAATACATGTATATATATATACTTGTATCAAGAATGAATAAACACCATAATTATATGTGACGTTGACTCATTTTGTATTTTAGTTTTTTCTTTATTTTTTCACTTTTCTTTTCTTTATTCCCCCCTCCCACTGCCTCTGTTTTTCTTTTGTGTCCCTGTCTCGAATGTTCATTCATGCCCTATTTTGTTCTTCAAGTTCTGCCCCTTGAGAAGCCTTTGTAACCTAGTGGAATCCTTTCCTCTTCTAGCCAAATTCCTCTCTTTCATTCCTTGCTTTCACCTTACTTTAGTTGGGCTATAGTTTTAACTAGCTGAGAATTGTTGTCAACACTAGGAACTTGTATAGCAACCCTGTTCTTTGTTTGCAACAACCAAAAATCACAACCCCTATCCTTGCTTGGTAGTTCATATTTTTAGTTGGTTTTAAGGTGTATGTATGTGTGCAAAAGCTGGAATAGCCGTGTAACCATCACAACCAATTGCTACTGTTCTCCCCTGTTTTGTGTGACCAACAAGTTACTTCTTTCCTTGATCATTTCTGGCAATCAAAGTTGAATTAGAAGGTGGTTGTTGGGCTAGATAGGCATAGTAATAAGGAGAAAACTTAACTCCCTTCTTGCCGTGAGCCTTGGCTTGGTTAAAGTAATGGTAATTCTTTAGTTTAAGTGAGATGCTTGTGGTTTCCTTTAAGCTAATTTCTATATTTATTGTATTGTTTATAAGTTTGGATATAATGAAGTTAGGAGAATGAGCTAAAGTTTAAAAATGATGAAAAATGGTGTGAAACAAAGAGGGAACTTTGGAAGTTGTTAGTATGGAAATTTTAGAATTCAAGCTCTTCAATTATTTGAAATAGCTCTAAATTGAATTTAACACTAGAGTATGATAAATATTGGAACTATGAATTAATGTTGATTTCTTGGTATGTGTATATAATATATAATATATACTTAAATGAAATGGAATTAATTATGTCTTCAAGGTATTAGATAAAATGTCTAAGAGAAATTAAATTTTAGTAAATGCATAGGAGTCAATCTACATAGGTTTTATTAGTTAAATAATTAATTAGGGGATTATAACCATAGAATTTATAAACTAACTAATATTTGAATTTATGAATTTTAGCTCTGGAACATGTGGTCTACCAATTATCATCCTTGAATTCAAGAAGGAACAACACGTCGAATCCATAAACTTTGTGAGTGGAAAATGATATCCCTTGGTTGCTAGTGTTTTCTATGCACGTGTTTATGTGAATATGTGTCTATATAAATATATAGTTCTTAAATATAAATATGTAATGCCTTGATTGAATTGGATAATAAAAGTGCTATGTTGTTAACAATAATTTTTATTTAATTGTGTATTTATGAAATTTTGGTTATGTTTGATAAGAGCCAATGAAATTATTTTATATATGAGATTGAATCTAGGTGCACCTAGGATGCATTTGCTTTGTTTATTTGATATTCGATTAAAAATGTTCTAGTAACAATGCTCTATGGAGTATATGTGAGGAGTTAATATATATTTTTGGTGTGCGGTAGCAATAATACCCCGAAGATGATGTATATTTAGTGTGCAGGTGCTGAGTTACTCTAATTGGCCCTTTTGATTTTTTGATTGATTTGTTTGTATACTGTATCACACAAATTGTATTTGTTTGATTTTACGTTTTCTATATTTACATATGTATGAAATTAAATTGTTTTGTAATTCATGTTAAAATGATAGTATTCGATCCATGCATTTTATTTATGTATTGTTTGATGCTAGTGCCTTTTGGGTATATTTTTTACTCTCTAAGTCTTTATGACTCACACCTCTCTTTGTTATGTATTTTTTAGAATCAGGATCCCAGCATACGTCCCAATAGATACGTAACTTGTCGATAATGTTTGGTAAGGTAATCCTTTGAGATCTTTTACTTAAGGCCAAGGGATGGAACCTTGTAATCACATTAGGGCTTGAGTATTGGATTTGATTTGTGTAATTATTTGGTTTGTTATTGGTTATGGTACATAATGGAGTACACAATGGAGTTGAGCTGCTTGTGGTTACTATTGATGTTGTGGTCTGATTGTATGTAACTAAGAATACGATGTTTATATTTTTAGGTTTGTTCCACTTTATGGGGAATCTCAGTAGAGATTTTTAGTTATTATACATTTCAATAAATAAGCATTTGTATATAGTTTGTGTTTTCTGAACTTTTCTTTTAATCAGTAATTCGGTTAAATATTATATGTGTTTCTTTGATTTGAAATCAGGGTTACGAAGGTTTGGTTATCCATTTCCTCCGGTCAGTCATGTCTTTGAGTGAGGGTGTGACATATAGGTATATTCATATCCTATATACAAATCAAATTCAACAAACGTGTATAAATTCAATCACGTTCTATTGTATTCAAGGTTAAACCTAAATTCTTTTTCCATACTTCTTTAGGTTTCTTAATTCAATCTAATTGGTAGCTAATCAACTAGAAGCATTAAGCATAGAATGAAATAAATAATTTAATTACCAAACTCTAAGCAATCAAAAAATAATAAAAACCATCAAGCTACATGTTGAGTCTTAGAGAATAAATTAGGTCATTCTACCTAGTGTAGACATAAACTCACTATCAAAGTAAATACAAGAAAAACTAAAAGAGAAAGAGAAATAAAAGAAAACTAGAAGGTTGTCAACCTTTAATCAATTATCATCCAAGCTCCTCTTGTCTTCTTGCACCCTTGATAGCTTCTTTTATCTCCTGATAAACTCAGTTTAGTTGTGTATTTTTAAGTCCTGACTCAATCTCTTTTAAATAGGCTACAAAATCCTCAATTTGAGTCCAATTTGGATAAAAAATCAGGCCAACACTGTGATGCTGATTTCGGCTTAAAATTCAATGTAACATGAGACATGGCAATAAGTAAGGCGCTATGACTCTAACCTTTTTGGCGATGCAATGCTACCCTTGCTGCCAGCATATTCTTCAGGCAGTGTTTTGGGCATTGTGGCGTCCGGTTTCCATTGTTACCAAACCTGACTTGTAGAAATCTAAATTTCCTTGTAATTTGACTTCAAAAAAGGGTTTCTTTATGCTTTAAACATTCAAAACACACAAACTAAATTAATATTAATTAGAACTCTTATTAAACACCTAATTTCTAGCCAAAATTAACTAGAATTCAACATCCTAATACAATATGAACTTTGACTTGGAATACAAACTAAAACTAAGCAAAATTAAACTAAAACTAAAGAATATAGCCAAATTAAATGAGTAAAAGGATGTAAAATAAGTCCATTTCCAAGTTTTATCACCAACCTATGTTTTAGTCAGTTGAGAGCAATCCTTTTATTGCTTGGTAATGATGGGTGCAATTGAAATAGAGAAGAAGCTTTTGAAGTGGGTTCCCTTTAGTTATGTTTGCTTTCCTTTATTTAGGGGATTGATCATTTACCTCATTCACTCTTGATGATAATTACTTGATTGCTTGTGGTTCTTCCTAAAATGTGACCTTTCAAGGTGGAACTTTTGTTCATGATTTAGAGCATTCTTCTTTAGTTATGAAAGGTGGGAATTCTATTATTACTAGTTCCAATTATGGTGTCCTTTTTCCAATCTATTAATCAGCTCAAGCATTTTACCAGTATAACTTCTTATAAATTTGAAATTAAATGAGAAGATCAGCATTAGGTATGCCTTTATTTATTCCCTCTTCCCAACTAGGGACATAGTTTGACTTCTGCCTCAATAACAGTAGCCACTGATAATTTTGTGCTCTTGAACTGCTTCACTTTTAAGAATAACAACGGTTATTAAATATTCAATGAATATGTAATCAATGTAACATATGATACCTTGACTCCTATCTTAAATCCATCAAATAATTCAGTTCTATTATAAATGTAATTGAAGTTTTTTATATTCCATATGAGTTTTTTTATGACTAGGCACTAGCACTAAATCCATTTGGCCTATTTAGAGGAATTTTTGAGCTTTCCCTTGAAACTAATTACCAGTTAAATATGAGGGGTCCTTTGCTTATTGGACAAAATGATACCTTGGGAAGAACATAGGAGAATGATGCAAAATACCTCCATCTGAGTAGCTTTGTTATGAATGTTTTAGTCAACCTTTCAAGCATTAAATATCTTGCTATTGTTACCCCTAAGACAGTCTAAAATTGGGTTTATGCCACTGTTGAAACCATGAGAGATGCAAACATAGCCAATATGAGTTTTACTATTACTTGGGTTTTCCCTATTGATCCAAATTTCATGTGCTTTGTTCGGATGCATTTTTCTAATATTAAGAATAAGTCGCTCAATAGTCTAGTTTTCAATCTTTTCATAAATTCTAACATTGCTCTTGGTAGTCTTGATCTCTCATCCATAACTAGTGACTTGTCCATGTCTTACTTCAACTTTGTTTCCAACTCCTTAACAAATTCAAGTACTTTGACTATAAGTGTTAGTCCAATCACAATTAAAGACAATACTAATGCAATTATGAATAGGCTGAATTCAGAATTGAGATTGAAATGATATTTAAGTTTCGTTGTTGCCACCTTATGTCTCATATTGACTATTGTGATAAGGTCAGAAATGATTATGGTCTATGAATACATGACTAATAGACCCTTGAGAAGCCATTTGTATGGAACTGGATTTGCCACTTATATCGTGGAAGCAGAGAGTTGAAATTTGCATTGGATTAGCAAAAGGGCTCTATTATATTCACACTGGTGTAGCTCAAAGTATAATTGTCATGCCCCACTAACTCACGTGAGCATTGGAATTTTCCAAATATCCGTGACATAATTCACCTGAGATGTTAAAACAATAAACATCCTCTTAGATGAGAACTTAGTTGCTAAAGTAGCTGATTTTGGTATCTTAAAAGCAGGTCCTTCAGTTGACCAAACCCATATGAGTATTGCTATTAAGGGTATTTTTGGTTATCTTGATCCTAAGTACTTCCAAAGGCAACAGCTCACAGAAAAGTCAGATGTTTATTCATTTTGAGTAGTTTTAATGGAAGTTATTCGCACAAGGCTAGCTTTGAAACTTGTTCTTCCAAGAGAGCAAGTCAATATAGCTGAGTGGGTAATGAGTTAGCAAAAAAAGGGTATGCTTTATCAAAATATGGACCAAAATTTTGCGTGATAGGTGAATCCTAGCTTCTCTTAAGAAGTTTGGGGAGATAGTTGAGAAATGCCTCGTTGAGCATGGTGTAGACAAGGCCATCAATAGGAGATATCTTGTGGAATCTTGAATATGCTCTAAAGCCTAGATCTTATATCTCTAATAGAATTTTAAGATAACAACATAAACCAATGTGAGTCCAAGATAACTGCAGAGTAAATAAATTTTATGAGTCTGATCAAATTTTTTAATTAATATAAATTAGTTAGTTTCAAATATATTAAAAAATTTATATAAAACTAATTATTTTACCAAAATTTATATCATGAAAATCTTATATACAAATCTTCAGTTACATCCAATATCATCCAATATCGTTTAGTACTTTACAAATATTTAATTTTTTTATTATCTTTATTCTTAATAGTTAGACTGATGGTCAAAAATGCATTCATTCCTTTATTGACTTCATTAAGTTAAAAAAATATTAAAACTTGAATTGACCCTTGATCCTACTCAAGTCAACGTGGTTGAGTGACGGACTTCATTTGGACTTGTAATAATGTAGATGTATCTAATATTAAGTGTGGCTTCTTCGAAATTTACTTGGAAGGTTGACAGGTGTCTGTAATCGTGCTTTAGGTTTTCTAAAACTAAGTTAGGTATTAGGAATCAACAAGCTTGAGCATTAAGGAGTCTTTTTATAAAATGGCGATGTAGCTGTTTTTCTGTACATGACTAATGGATCACATGCTTCATTCAGTCCTCTTAATTACTTGATTGCTTGTTATTCTTTGAAAAATATCACTTTCCAAGATCAGACCATTGTTCCTGACTTTGAACATTCTTCATTAGTGATATTGAAAACCAAGAAATATGTTGTTGTTACCTTTAATTTGAGTGTCTTATTTTAAGTCTATTAGGCCAGTCGAATTTTCTGGAGAAATACTTCCTATGAGTTCAAAATCAAGCAAAAAGACTGACATTGGATTTGTTTGTACTTTTACCATTTTCACAACTTATTCCAAAACTTGACCTTTGCTTCAATAACAGTAATCAGATATAGTTTTGTGCTTTTGAATAATTTTGCTTTCATGAATTCTAATGTTTCATACATGTTCAAGGAGTATGTGATCAATATTTGTTCATTAACATTGCCTTTAACATTTAATCTTTTGAGCAATTCAGTTGGCTTTGTTAATGCAATTGAAGTTGGTTTCTATACCAGAGGAGGTTTTTTCAAAGCAACCCCGGGCTCTCAATCCACCATCCTTTTTGAGAAATTTTCAAAATTTGCTCTTAAAACAAAACTTTAATATCAGGTTCTCTGTATAATGGTCAAAATCAAAATGACAACCTTGGTAGGACTTGGGAGGAAGATGAAAAATATTATCTTGTCACTGTGAATGTTTTAGTTGACATTTCCATCACAAAGTATTTGTTAGTCCTCATAACTGAAATAGCTCTAATATGGGTTTATGCTACAACCAAAGCCATGGTAGATGCAATTGTATCCAATTTGAGTTGTGCATTCAAATCAACTGGAACTTCATGTACCTTGTGCTGGTGTAATTCTGTGATGTTATGTGTCTAATACTGAATATATTAGTTTTCAATTTATTTATAAATTCTAACCTTGGTCTTGGACATCTTGACCTCTCATCTTTAATTGGTGGCTTGTCAGTTTCTTATTACAAGGATTTGTTCATTACTTATCAACAAATAACTCAAAGACTTTGGTTGTAAGTGTTGGTCCATATATGCTAGCAGGCTTTATTAATGTAACTATAAATGGGTTAGAAATAATGAAGATAAGAAATTAAGTTGAGAGCTTGGATAGGTCTGGTTTCTATTGAAAATCTTCTTACTAAATCATCCCCAAAAAGTAGGAAACCAACAATTATTATTGGCTCTGTTGTCAGTGCTTCCTCTCTAGTTTCCTAATTATTTATTTTTTATTGTTACTTAGTAATTAACAGGTCAAAGACATCTTGACAAAGCTCAATAATTGCTTTCAAATTCGGAAGACTTTTTACACTCCAAGAAATTCAAATTGCAACCAACAATTTTGATCAAAGTCTGCTTCTTGGGCATGGTGGTTTTAGCAAAGTCTACAGGGGAACACTTAATGACAGGAGTAAAGTAACCATGAAAATAGGAAAAGTGAAATCAAAACAAGGTCTTGCAGAATTCCATAATGAGATTGGATTGTTATCTAGGCTTCATAATTGCCATCTTATCTCTCTTATTGGCTATTATGATGAAGGGTCAGTAATAATTCTTGTGTATGTGATATAGGATAATGAATAATTTTGGAGAAAACTATGAGAATGAAAAAAAAAAAAAGGAAGATATAGGAGGAGGAATTGATAAGGAAATAAAAATTGAGAGAGAATCATATGAAATTAGTGTTTGGGAAACCTTTCAATCAAAACTCAATATTCAATATTCATTTATCAAATATTTTTCTAAACAAGTGCATACTAAGCCCTTTTAAAGGCATTATATAAAATCATAAGATAGAAACATAAATAACATGAAAACTAAAAACATAATAGTAAATACAAATAATTAAAATCATAAATTCTAATTTTACATAGTAAAATAACTTATATAATACAATAATAAATTTCCAGAAAATTATAATATCATTACCATCATTTTCTCCTTGTTGCAATAAACTTGACCTCAATTTTTGTAATGAGAAGATATGCGGACCTTAAGAATAAAATGTTGCAGCAAGGTCGGGGATAGTAACAAAAATTTCTCAACATGAAGAACTCTATTAGGGGTCACAATCATCTAAAATTGTAATGAGATGATGAAATCAATATGTTCAACCTTCGAAAGATAGGTAGGCTTGACAATCTGCTCTGAGATGTCATCTACATACTCTGGAACTCCATCAACAGGCTCTAAAATGTTAGATAGCTCAATCATGTTGATATTGTAATATTTTCATCATGCTCTGAAATGTTGATGTGCTCAATCATATCTACAATTGAAACCTCATCATCCATCGCTAAGTGAATCAAGAACATCATTAGATTCATGATCTTGGCTCTCATTATCATCATCTTCCTATATTTGATTGTCTTTCTCAACCAAAACTGCCTTAGGTTCATTAAGGTCTAAACCTAACATTGTAAGTACCTCACCCAGTATAGCATTAAGCTCATCAAGTTTTTTGTTGGTGTTATCCATATAAGTTTTTATAGAATCATATGTAGGAGATTAGGATAACATTGAGGTTTGATGAGACTTGGTGTATCGAGGTGTATAGTTTAGCTGGCCTATAACTAAGATAAGTTCATTAGTAAAGAATAGACAAAGAACCTACAGGTGACACGTAAGGATCTTAATGAGAAAAATACCTAGAATGTGCAAACATATAGGGTCGACACTTGGGATAAGACTCAGGTAACTCGATGACAATCGAAATTCTAGAGGTGTAATCAGGAAATGTAGAAAGATATTTCATGAATCTCAATTTGTCTAATTATGACCTCATTCCTATTTTTTAGGATTCTAGGAAACTCAAGTCTCAAAGTCGAGAATGTAGATAAAATATGATCAGTATGCTCACTAATGGTATATCTAAAAAACGATGAAGAAAAGCATCTAGAAACTAAACAATTTTTTTTTTCCTTATTTTCTTTTTTTTTTTCCCGAAATTTAAATATAATAACCTAATAAGCTAATGAAATTCAAAAAGCATAATAAAATAAAGAAATGGATAGTAAAAGTAAGAGAGTAGTATTAATTTTAGCATTTTGGTGCAGAATTTTAGAAAATGGACCCCAAAATAAAAATCAAAGAGGCCTAAAAATCTTAGGAATCGGTCAAACTTTGTCAAAAACAGATCTAAAACAAGTCGAACTGGACTAGTCAAAGTTATTGACCCGATCTAGTTAATTTACAGGTGTGGCAATGTATGCTGACGCGATAGTGACATGGTGGTGATGTGGCAGGAGTGACATGGTGATTGTTGACATCGTAGTCAATGTAGGCTGATGAAATGTTATGTCACGTGGACACTTGGCCTTTCAGATATGAGCACATTACAGTAGGATTGATGTGGCTCCTAACATGTGACTACTAGCATGGCATGGGAAGCTAGTTGGCGCATTGGGCATGTGACAGCGCAAGCTGCACCCAATATTACAAAAGCCGTGAGTGTGACCTCTTTTTGTGGTATTCTAGGTGGTGGCAGTCTCAGCATATTAAGGTGGCCCTGATAGTGATTTGAAAAGCTGATTCTGATAAAAAAAATTTATGAGAAAGACTTTTGAGTTAAGCTGTATATTTTGATTTTTTTTTATTATTATTATTTTTTTTGTAAATTTTGATTTGAAATCAGAGAGGTATTTGGCACAAGAATCAGGGTTTGACATTTGATACCCTAATTCGATGTAGGATACTGAATGATTTTAGGGAAAAATATAAGAATGAGAAGAAAATGAGAGACATATGAGGAGGAATTGATAGGGAAGCAAGAAATTGAGAAAGAATTAGATTGAAATTAGGGTTTGAGAGAGCTTTCAATCAATACTTAATATTTAATTGTCAAAAAAATTTCTAAACAAGTGCATACTAAGCCTTTATATAGGCATTACATAAAACCCTAGGATAGAAATGTAAGTAACATAACAAATAAAAACATAATAGTAAATACTAATAAATAAGACCCTAAATTCTAATTTTATATAATAAAACAAATAAGAACATACAATAATAAATTTTCACAAAATTATAATGCATTCCCCATTAGTACGAGTATATGGAAAATGGAACTTTGAGTAGTCATCTATATGGAATAGAAAAACTGACACTTTCTCTCGTGGAAGGAATAACTTAAGTATGCATTGGTGCAACAAGAAGGGCTTCATCATTTCCATACTGGAGGCAATCCAAGCATAATTCATAGTGATGTGAAGACAACAAACATTCTGTTGGATGATAGTTTTGTTGCTAAAGTTGCACAATGTAGAATCGAGAGACCATCAATGGGTATGTTTTATGTGAACTAGAAAATGCTCTTCACCTTGAGTTGGCTTCATCAGCTATGGATGGCATATTTGTAATATGTCAATACCGAAAGTACTGTAGTTGAGTGACAAACTTAAAGTAATCCACATGGGAGTTTAATGAAGATGAAAAGCAGCTATTAAATTGTTATTTCTTCCAAATCAAAGCTTTGAATCAAAGTTGATAGTAGCACCCGTATCGTGAGGCTTCAATTTCTTGTAACCAGCCACTTCATTTGCATGTTAGGGGTTATTTTTGTGCAAGTTTTATGCTTCCAAATTGGGTATACTTTCTTGTTTTCATTAGAGCTAAGTTATGCTCTTTTTGTTTTAATGGAAAAATGGAAGTTTACAGAATGTTGGAATTAGAATATGAGGGTTACTAATTATTTAAAAAGAGAAAGAACATGGAAACCTAATTCTAGCAAGGAGGGAAGTAAATAATTAAGCTTGTAAATGGATTGCAAATAGTAACTATAACTTTTAATTCAATGTTTAGAATATTTGTGATGTGTAAGATAAAAACTTGTGTTGATTTTAAAGGGTATGTATATATATATATATATACATACATACACAAGCAATGAAATAAAATGTTTAGAAGAAACTAGTTATAACTTTATAAGTAAAACTTGATAGATTTAACTCATTGGTGGTTAGTTATTGTTGGAATTTGAGTAAAAAATTCATAAACAAGAGTAGATAATG
Organism: Quillaja saponaria; assembly: GCA_029379385.1. NCBI lineage: Eukaryota > Viridiplantae > Streptophyta > Magnoliopsida > Fabales > Quillajaceae > Quillaja > Quillaja saponaria. The sequence goes on from CM055606.1 coordinate 10,342,089, forward strand.
GTTGGTAAATGTTGTGGGTTAAGGAGTTAATGAAAGTGAGTAATAGATATAAACAAAGGATGGTTAGTTATGAGTAAAGTATTGGAAAATGAGAGTTAATAGGTTTTTGAAGGGATGCAGGGCCAAATTTCGTGGGTTAGAAAAATTTTGCATTTTGGGAATTTCGAGACTGAATTAAACTAAGAGTTCTAAAGAGAAAAGATAAGCTTAGGGTCTTAAGATGATGTCTGAGGAAATTTTTAATCTGGTTCTAAGTATATTTATCGTTAGAACTGTTGGACTGCAGCTAGATCCATGCAGGATTTTTAATAAGCTTCAGTCAATTTGGGAGACTTTGTTGGGGGTTGTGGTTGGAATTAGCTTAGGACCTCTGAATAAAAGTTGTTCCTAGCATATTAAAGGATAAGTATGGAGCGTTTCAAATGTTAATGCCATGATATATGTATTTTGGAGGTATTGGAAGTCATGGTTGTGATTTTCAGATCCTGACTGTACTTGTTTTGAGGTAATTGATATTAGGGGGTTTTAAAGGATGAATTAGGAGTAGAGTTCTGATTGTGAAATGTTTCTAACATGTTGAAAAACTAGACTAGAAAGTTTCATAATTTAATTTCCAAGTATGATAATTCTATAAGCATCAGAATCAGAGATTAGAAATTTTATAAGAGCCATGTTTTTGATTATGTGAAGAATTAAGTGAGTTCAAGGCTGATTTTAGGAGAAGTTTCTATATAAGAAAGATAGCTAACTTTCTAAAGTGAATGTTTCGACTTGGTTTTATTAAACCGATAAGTGGTTAATTGCTACCCTTTGGTTGCTGGATTAGTATGTTTGATTATTTGATATATTTATATATATATATATATTATATGGTGGAAAATAAAAATTATATTGCTATGATTGACTATTTGAATTATGTTGATGTTTGAAATTATATGTGGTTGATAAGGGCTTACAAAATATTTTTCTTTTCGAAATAATTTTTACTTCTGAAATAAAATCTAGATGCACTTAACATGTTTTAAAATATTTTGATTCTGATAAGTATTTTAAAAAGATATTTGAGTGCTCAGCCCAAGTGGGTGGATTTGGAGAAGGAGATTCAGTGCTTAGCCCAAGTGTTTTAAAAAGATATTTGATATATTTATAATTTTGTTTAGTGTGTAGGTGCAAAACTGCTCGATGGGATTTGGATGTAGGGCTGAGTTACTTAGTTGGCCCTTTATTTGATTTGTATGTTTTGATTTATTTGATTGGATTGTACAAAGTATTACTTGAACTATGCTTGCTAAGTTTTATATTTCTATAATTATATAAATGTAATTTTAGTATTTTTAGAATATATGATATGTTGATATTAATTGATTATATATTATATATGTGTGTTCAGTGATTTTAGTACCTTTTGGGTACGATTTTTCCCTCACTAAGTCCGTAAGTCTCACCCTTTTTTTATAGATTTTTTTTTAGTATCAGGATCTCATAGGATGCCAATTATTGATGCTGAGCTTGCCAAGTGTTTGGTGGCAAGGTATATTTGGAATCTCATACTTAAAGTCAATAATGAAAGTTTGTAATCCCATTAGAGCTGTGTGCTTTCAAATTTTGTGCCATGTAAAAGTTTAGTTATTTGTTATTTATAATATGACTAGCGCAGAGCTCCTATGTGTAATTCTGTGTTATTGTGATTTAGTTGTATAAAAGTAGGAATACTCGTTTGTATTTTGAGACATGTTCCATATTGCAGGGAATATCTGCTTAAATTTTCAATAAATTATTATTTATTTTAGTAAACAAACTTTTACAATTAAATTCTGTTTTATAAAATTTGTCTTTATGTATTAGTTTAGTCAAGAGTCATATAGGTTCAATTGTGATGAAATCAAGGTCACGGATGGTTAGTTATCCAATCCTCCGGCCAGTCATACCTCCGTGAGCGGTATGACATCTTTTACTAAAAGATAGCTAGAAAAACGCTTCCAAGTAGATTCTAGTTGACCATTGTGGAATCATAATATGTAACATAATGGTGGTAATAATCACTCCATTAGATTTTTGCATATTTCAGGTGTGATTTGGTGCTTACTTTTGTAATTCCGTGCAAATAAGATATCTAAGATTTTTTCATATCAAATGGTGTGATATAGTTTTTACTTTTGTAATTCCTAGCAAATAAGATATCTACTACAGTCTGCCTTGGTTTATTTGTATGGCATCTGTAGTATACTGAGCACAAGATCCAATGATGTAGGTATGTTATTTTGTACAAGTAGTTGATTTATGTGCATTTTATGTCAGACTATAATTTAAATTATGTGACCAACCTGTTAATATTTTCCATTTTGACTTCTCAAACTTAAATTATGACTGTGTAGTTCTTCCTTCATCACATCTGATTCTTTTGCTTCACTTTTTCCAATACAATGTATTGTACTTATGCTCCACCATATTTGTATCTGTCACTATTTTCATTTTGTGCCTTTCTTTGAGTGATACAGGTAGAAAGCAAACCTATAATGTTCTGTAGGAAGGACTAATAGATCATGCCTAACCACCTTTACAAGATAGAAAAAATGACAAATTGGCAACATATGAGATCTGTATAAAGATAAAGGAAGTGAAGGAAGACATGAATAACTTAAAGCAAAAGTAGAAGACATTAACCAAAAATGTTGAAGGATTAGAGCCTCCAAAGAAAAAATCTGAAGAAGGCTACAAAGGATTTAAGCTTTTGAAGAATAATGGAAAGAGACTGTTTATTTGGTCTTGGCAATAAAAGAAACTTTATAATAGTATGGAGGCTTAGTTGATCCAAATTTTAATTAGTTTGTGATTTAAGATTTAGTTGAGTTGAGAATTCTAAACTCTATTTTGAAACACATGATAAAGATGTGATTTTGTTTTAGCTAATTGAGACTTGATCCCATATATATAGTTACATTTTGATTTGGAACATCTTAGGAATGGTGATTCTATGGCTTGTAAATTGTTATTCTCTTACATTACTTTGGAATTTTTTTTTATTTTTTATTGCAAGTAGAATTATATCATGTAAATGTATAAAAGGGACACAAAAATTGAAAAAAATTATAATTCTTTTAGTCATTTTAAGTATTATAAACTGTCTTATTCCTAAACCAGGATTTTTCAAGAAGGGCTTTATAATAATGTAAGAAACTCTAATGAAATTGATATTTGCATAACATGCAAATCTTCCTAAAAGTATATTTCTAGAATGTTCATACAAGTAAATCAACATATTTCAAAGACATTCCTTCTCCAACAATATCAAATATATGTCTAGAGGCAGTAACTGCAAGTAAACCCATTATTCATGTCACACCCCTCACAGAGGCATGACTTGCAGTAGGAATAGTAACCAAACTCCCGTAACCCTGACTCCAAAATAAGGAAACAACTATGACCCTTGATCAACTATTAAATAAAACTAAAAATTGATAAAACAAAAGTTAACAGTAAAATTTTGTTGACTTAAACAAATCACAACTTACTGAAAATTTTGACAGAGGTTCTCTGTAATATGTTAATGCCTTAAAATACAAACTATAAACCCATATTCTTACACAACAACAACACAAAGAGAGCAAGGAGCTCCACTCCGTCCACATCATAAACAAGACAAATACTAGATTATTACATCGTATAAAATTAGACACCACACAGTTTTAATGTGACTACAAACTTTTATCCTTGACCTTAAGTATGAGGTTTTGAAAAATACCTTGTCATCAAATCCTCAGCAAATCCCGTATCAGTAGTTAACTTCCTTTAAGATTACTAAAAAAATATTCACAAAAGAAGGGTAAGTCCTACAGACTCCATGAGTGAAAAACGTAACCAAAAGATACTAGCATCAGTCAAAGCACATATGTCATCATTTAATTTCAAGTAACGGTAACCATATCTTAAATTAATAACACACTCATATAATTGTAAGTCTTATAAAGCCACGATTCACATGTTTCACAACATATATATAACGAGCCATATATCCAAAGTTCACAATTCTAAGCAACTCAATCAAAACATACAAGCAAACAAAGGGTCAACGAGTAACTCAGTCCCGCACAACAGTATCACCCTCCACCAGGCATTTATGCGCTCGTACAATAGATTAATCTTCACATATAATCCATCCCACCGAAGTTGAGAACTTAAATTTTTAAAAAAAATATATTTATCAAAATCAGAATATCTTAGGATTTCAAATCAGAATATCCTAGGTGCACCTGGATTTCAATTTCAGAGATAAAAGTCACTTCTCAGAAAAATCTCACTTTGTTGGCCCTTATCAACTACAACCAATATCAAACAAGCACTAATTCAAATAAATCACTTAAAATATTGCACTTGTGTATTTTCTATATATCATATTTATTCAAATACATATATAATTACACATAATAATCTAGCCCCCAAAGGTAAAAGTTAACCACTCATCAGTTTATAATTCTTGTTCATCACTTCCTCTTGCCTTCCAGTGTGTCATCAGGCCCACAGAAGGGTCCGAAATTAAAATTCATAATTCTAAATAATACTCAGTTCACAAACATTATTGTTATAATTTTTTAATTACTAAGCTTATATATGTCAACTTATATAGGTTTCTTTATGAAAGTTATCCATTAAGCCATTACATGTCAAGTAGTATGAATTGTACTTAATGTGGTAAGGTTGATAATGAAGAAACATTTTAGATGTCTTGACCATGTATAAGGTAGAAGAAAATAATTTGAAAAGATGGAAAACACTAGTGAGTTAGAAATGTTGAAACTATCCAAATTTGGGGTTTGGACCTAGTGTTCACTTTAATAGTCATATCTTCCTCTGAGAAATTTCAAATCCAGTTTCGTAGAATTTATTAAATACTAGACACATGTAGATTTATAATCCAGTTCGTATATCATTTGTAATTTTTAGATTTGTATATCAATACAGTTTATTCTTTGAAGTTGAATCAAATTCTGCAAAATGTAGGATTTTGATAGCTTTGACCTTACCTTAGTTAATTGAACATAACTTTCTCTAAAAGAACGGAAATCCAATTTTGTTTGTTGGATTTATTAATAAACAAGTATATATTTCTAGCTAGGTATCATATGCATTATTTGGATGTGTATATTAGTACAGTTAATTATTTAAAGTTTACTCTTTTTAGACATTTCACAATCCCCTTGGATATATGTTTATTTTTACTTACATACTTAATCAAATTTAATAAAACCAAGTTGAAACATTAAATTTAACAAGTTATATATCTTTCTTATTTAGAAACTTTTCCTAAAATCAACCTAGAACTCACTTGATTCTTCACATAAACAAAAACAAGGCACTGGAAAAATTCATGTTTTCCAACCTTAGCTTCCGATGCTTATAGAATTCTCATACTTAGGAATTAAGTTATGAAACTTGCTAGTATTAGTGTTTCAAGATGTTAGAACAACTTTCATTCAGAGGTCCTAAGCTAATTCCAACCCTAACCCCTAACAAAGACTCCCGGATTGACTTAAGCCCACTAAAATCCTACATGGACCTAGCTGTAGTCTAGAAGATCTACCGACAGATTTAATTGGAACCTGACTACGAAATTTTGTAGACATCATATAAAGACCTAAGCTACATTTTCTCTTTTAAAATTTTAATTTAATTCATCCTTGAAGACACCCGAAATACCATATTTTTTTAACCCATTAAATCTGGCCCTACATTCTTTTAAAAACCTCTTTAACTCTCATTCCCTTACAACTAGTTTCATTTAGGCACTTTATCAAACACCTTGAGCGCATAATTTACTTTTGTTGATGTGTGTGTGTGTGTATATATATCTATCCTAATAATTTATCATAAATCCTCAAATTGTAATCATGTTAATGTTCCAATTTGCATTTAAATCAAACTAACTATTTAGTATTCATCAAGCTTAACTTAAACTTTACTCATATCAACTTAATTCAACTCCATACTTTAAATATTTTTAATTATCAACTAACCTCTTGTTTGCTCTTATTCCTAACTTTTTATTAAACCACTAACACATTAAAAGAGTTAAATTAGAAGGACTACTACCTTTGCTTATTGCTCCCAAAACGTCAAAAGAAACCACCTTTTCATGCAAGCCTTAGTGACCAACCAATGGTGCAGGTATGAAGGAGGCTAGCAGCTGGCCCTTTCTCTTGCCACTCATGAAATCTATTATCTTAGCGAAGAAAGAGACTACTCACCAAATACAAGGGACGCCTGCAAAGGAACAAATAGAGCAGCTTCTCTTTGGGCTGTCTTGGCTCAAATGAAAAGGAAAAATTACAACTCAAGGTTAAGGAATAAGAGCTACACAAGAATTACTCAAGGCATAACAAAGGAGAGGGAGTTACAACCATATCTAAAGAACATTACAACCAAGCAAGAGAAAGGAACACAAAGCACCACTGCCTGAAGATCACCAGCTATCATCCTTGCTTTCCAACAAGCTCTCATGGTAGCTTGACTCAAGGAAGGCTTAACTAGAGAAATTCAAGCTAATAGGAAGGAAGGAAGTTTTAGTTCAAGTTGAAAAAGCACCAAATTTTTCAAGAATGACCGAAGCAGGGGAGGAAATCAAAGGAGGCGGTGGAAAACAAATGGGGGATAGGCTAAAATAGAAGGAAAAGGAGAAAATAAATAATAATAATAAAAAAACAAAGTCAAAGTCACCAAAAAAAAAAAGGGTGGTGTATGTTTATTCTTTAATTTGTGTGTATATATATATGTGTGTGTGTGTATAAATGTTTATTTTATTCCTACATGTATTTTACCTTAAAAAAAAATTACACACTATAAGATCAAGCTCCAAATCAAATAAGTTTTGTCTTAATTGTGTATATAATTTATTTATTTATTTATATATATATTTTTTACTCTAATTCACATTATTTATTAATTTACTCCCTTATATACTCGTGTTATTTACCATAATCTCTTACGTACACATCAATACTTAACTTTTATAATTAAAAATTTTATGTTACCTGGTTATAACAATTCACGTAAAAACACAAGTCAAGTACTACTGAGAAACCTAATTATGAGAATTGTACGGATTAAGAAACCCAATTATGAGAATTGTACGGATTAAGAAATCCAATTACTATACTTCTAACACAAATTCTCTCAGAAATTAAGTATAGAGCAACAATTTTAAGAATACTTATGAAATAAACAAACAATTAAGGTTCCCATTCTTCTAGTGGATTAATAACCGTTTCAATTCCATCCGGGTTATGATAAAAAAAAAAAACCTCTTAGAGTAGCTAGCGCACAAATTGACCATTGCTTCATTAGCAAGTAATGCAACAATTCCCCAAAAGCCAGACAAGCAAATGTTGATATGTGTCATTAGTTGTTGTGTAGTCGATATGTTTCGTCGGATCGTTAGAACTCTCACACACCCATCAATCTGTATAACAATTGAATTTTCATTCAGCAACAGCCGAACTCCTCTTCCACCATCTCCCTCTTCAAGGTTGCCCCATTTAAAATCTATGCCTCTATTATGACCTGTTTTGCAATTTGGCTCATCAATACGTCTGGGCTCGCCAACCTCTTTGTCACCTTGGCACCCACTAGTAGGATAATCCCTATTAGATGAGCCATTTGAATTGGACCCATAAGAAGTCTCTAATGGATGGGTTCTGATTGTTATTCTGCAAAACAAAAGAAAAATAAAATATAAAGAAGCATACTTCAAATACTAAGATGTGGAATCCATACCCACTATCATCGAATCAAGGTCTAACTTTCAGTCTATCTAGTATGTACAAACCATTTTAAAGTGAGGACTTCTCGTTTCCTTTTTGTGTGTAATGCAAAGAACATATTCAGCAACACTCGATGGATAAAAAGGAAAGAAAACAAAAAATTATGCACTACAACAGCTAAATGAATCGATGTTATTTTTATTATGCTACAAAACTATCATTGTTAACAGCAAAAACAAAATTAGACTGATCCATCCAAGTTAAATAAAAACATCATAACTAATTAACATTCTGGTTTTAATGGGTCATCTAAGACCTCTAGATCAAAACAACACCCCTTGTTTCATTTCCTAATTGCTTATGAGTCGTCACTTTTTCTGGCATCATACTGTCAGTGGCATCATAAATCTCGCCCTCAAAATCTATTTTGTTTGGTTGCTATTACTGCAGACAACACTTCATCTGTTATGTCTTCTTCTTTCACCGCTATACAACTTACCCCGGAGGAATTGATGATTATTTCTCATTATAAACAATCCCCGTATAGGAACAATAGTGATAATTTTGGTTCTTCATTTCTTAGCTTTTTTGCATGTTCTGTAACTTAAGGTATAAAACCATGGTTACTTAATTCTCCATGCTACAATCATATGACTTTTGATTTTAGTTTATTTTCTCACAATACCCCAAACACTTTTATTCCTACTATACACATTGCTGATGGTACTCTATTATACACCACACATTTATGAGATATTTTCACATATGCACTTTCTATTTCTAACACTTTTCTCATTCCATCATTAGCATACAATCTTATATCCTTTGGTCAAATTGTTGATCATGGCTGTGAAATTCATCTTAACTTTTCTGGTTGTACTGTTCAGGATAAACGAATGGGGAAAGTGATTGAGACAAGGCGTAAGATAAATCGTCTTTTTATTTTGGATCATCTTCACCTTCCATTCACTACTATTGCTACTTTATATGTCTCCTCAAATAAAGTTCTTCAACTTTAGCACTCACATCTCAGACATGCATCCTTGCCAAAGCTTTGTCCTCTCATTTCAAGTGGTTAGTTAGGGTTAATATCTAGTCTAATTTTCATTATCTACCATGTCAAATCAATAAACAATCTAAATTACCTTTTAATATTAGTGAATCAAGCCTCGCTATTTTGTTAATTGTGGATGATTTTTCTCATTTTACATGGATTATCTTTTGAAAAACATATCAGAACTTTTAACTGTTTATGCAAACTTTGCTAAAATGGTTCATACATCGTATTCTCGTGCTATTAAAAAATATTGATCAAATAATGCAAAAGAATACATATCCATACAATGTTTATAATTACTGGCACATGAAGGAACCATTGCTCAAACTTCTTGTGTCGTATCTCTAAACAAAATGGTAGGGCTAAACGTAAATATAGACACATTGTTGAAACTACTAATGCCTTGCTACACACTTCCTTTATTCCTAAGTCATTATGGGGTGAATTTATGCTCACTACATTCTACACTATAAATCGTACTCTTTTAATTGTTTTACAAAATAAGTCTCCTTATAAGGTTTTATATGGTAATAGTCCAAATTACAGTCTTTTATATGTGTTTGTTCAACCCTAATCACATGAATGACACAAACTTGAACCTCGCTCTCGCATGTGTTGCTTCCAAGGGTATGGAATAGCCTAAAAAGGTTATTAATGTTATAATCCTAATTCAAAATGTTTAAGAGTCTCTCGTCAAGTTATGTTTTAGGTAGATACTTTCTTCACTGAGATATCCTTATTTGACAATCCAAAATTATTACCTCCTCTGAAATTGCCAATCAATCTATTCCCTGAGACTCTAGCTTTCGTTCCAAATTCAGTTGTAGCTCTAGATTTAAATCTAGTTTTAGTTGCAAATCTAGTTTGAGCTTCAGCTTTGGTTCCAGCTCAACCAACTATTCTTGCCCCTACTTCAAGTCTACCTTGCTCGTCCACATCCGGACATCCTCTACCATCTGCTCCACTATCTATTTCTGTGGTGCACCCTTCTTCTGGTAGGATCCATAAACCTAATACTCTTTTACAAGATTATTATTGCTATTTAGCACTTGCAACTCTGCATAAACCCATCGCTTTTAAGAAGCTTCCTGTGACCCTCTTTGGCAAAAAGCTATGAATGAAGAATTAGGTGCTCTCACTAAAACTAACACTTAGGATTTAGTTGATCTTAAGGAAATCTGTTGTAGGTTACAAGTGGGTGTACAAGATCAAAACTTATGTAGATGGCAGTATTAAATGTTATAAGACACAACTGGTTGCAAATGGATACACACAGGAATATGACATTGATTATGAGGAGACTTTTGCTCTTGTTTCTCATCTCACCTCTATTCGAGCACTTATTATCATTGTTTCTGCTAGGAGATGCTCTTTCTTCCAAATAGATTTTAAAAACGCATTCCTTACTAAAGAGCTAACTGAGGAGGTGTACATGAAGCCTCCACCTGGCTTTTCTCATTCTCCACGTAGGTTTGTTGCCTCCGAAAGGCAGGCTCCTAGGACTTGGTTTTCTATATTCAATTATGTACTAACACAACTCGATTTTTCATCAAGTAACTATGATTCGGCAGACTAATTCTAGTTTTTTTGTATGTTGATGACATGATTATTAAAAGTAGTTATAGTCCAGGCATATTTGAACTTAAATTAGCTTTTTGTCAACAAATTGAAATGAAGGATCTTGGCACACTCAACTATTTCCTTAGTCCTGAGGTTACTTTTGATCAGTTCGATTATTATCTTACTCAAACTAAATATGCTTCTAACCTGATTTCCAGATCAGGTATTATGATAGTGACACTATCGCATCATCTATGGAAGAGAATTGGAAAAATAATATGTTGACTAAGAAATCTCTTCCTAATCTTACTCTTTATTGTCAGCTGGTTGGCTGCTTAATCTATCTTACAACTACCAAACCAGACATTGCTTATGCAGTTTATTGTGTCAGCCAGTTGATGTCTTGTCTTTTATCTATACGCTATCCTGCAGTACTTCGAATTTTGTGATATATGAAAGGAACTCTTTTACCTAGTCGATATTATCCTTTTACATCTTCCGTTTAGCTCACTGCCCGCTCTGATGCAGACTAGGCATGAGATCCTTCTAACAAATGGTCTATTATAGGTTTTTGCTTCTTTCTTGATGATTATTTAATCTCATGACGTAGTAAGAAATAACCTATTGTCTCTCGTTCCACAACTAAATCTAAGTACCGAGCTCTTATAAATACTACTACTGAGTTATCTGGATACAGTGGTTACTAAGAGACATGGGTGTCATTTTTTTATGCTAATTTGTTCTCTGTTACACCTATTCACTGTGATAGTCAGAGTGCTATTCAAATTACTCACAATGATATTTTTCATAAACGAACAAAACACATTAAAATTGATTGTCATATCACGCGCATTTATCTCACTCGTGGCACTCTTCGACTTATTCATGTTCCTTCCTCGGACCAAATTGCAAATATTTTCACGAAGTCATTCTCTGTAAAAGACTTTCAACACTTAGTTTCCAAACTCAACTTGGTCTCTCATAAACCATCTTGAGTTTTAGGAAGGGAGAGGGGGAGTGTAGGCATAAATCAAGGGTTCTCAGTTGACCCATGATTTATATGTCCTATTATGTCTCTCAATTATGTCTCTTAACTAGGCCTGTAATTATGTGTAATTGCCAATCATGTCTTGGCTGATATTTAGTCTAAGTTCACTACACCTCTAGCCTATAAATAGAGACTCACTTATGTACATTTCATATCATCTCAATATACAATTCACATTTCATTCAACTTTCAATTCAATCTAGTATCTAAACCGCACATTAGTCACACTCTAGCCCAAGCCACCATAACCCAAACTCATGTCAAAACTCCACTTTCCAAGTGATGGGTATTGTCAATGTGGTATCTCTCACATTATTAGCATAATAAGTATTTAAAAAATATATAAGTAAATAAGTTACACATTCTAATGTCAATTGATTGGTTTTAAGGGTGCGACTCTAACAAAAACAAAGAATCAAACAATCAAACAATCTAACCTAAGAATCTAGTTATAATTCTTCTAATTTGTAAGAAAACCTTGTTATGAGAAATCTATTTCGAACACAATATAGTCGAGATTGCAAATTCAAGAAATATACACGAAATCCATATAAGTATGTATATAAAGTAAAACAAGAAAAAAGAGTAATTCTTCTAATATTCGTATTCATCGATGTCAAAACTTAAATCGGGCAATGAACAGATAGATACTTTATCAATCAAAATTCAGCGATTCTTAAACATTTATTGTAGGATACAATAGCATAATCTAAACAAGAATCATGAAATGCAATGCAGTCGTTTTACTTTAGTAATTCTAGTTTTCGTTTTCAAGGTCGATCAAAGCAAAAAAAAAAAAAAAAACACACAAATTCAGTATTAACTAGAAATCTAACAAGAACAGTAAACAATTCATGGAGCAGAACAAGGATTATGACCAATCTATGTAAGAAAAGTAGAAAAATCTCACCGAGACGCTTGTCCTCCAAACAAAGTGACTTTGCGAGAAAGAAAAATTTACAAAGCTCTAGAGAAAGGAAACTGAGAAAGCAAATGGTGAATGGCTTTATAGTGTAACTTAAAACTTCTGGGACACATTTCTAACTGAATTCAGTTGGCTAACAGTATCCGCTTGGAGCTATTGCAAGTGATTTTACAATCCAGGCTGGAGAATTTATTTTACTATATTGTCCCTTAAACTTTCATGAGTTTGTGTTTGGTGAAATATTTGTGAGGCTAAATTTGTGAATCTATTAAACATGTTCAAACTTGGCTCATCCAAGATTTTGAGACATATCAAATTGGTTTACGAAAAGTAAAATATTTAACATGTTTTGATATTATTTTAGTTAATTTGATGGTAATCATAAAAATTTGTCTAAAATTGTACTAATTTGAATATTCTAATAAAGAAATCAGCTATTATTCTTTTCATACATAATAATAAGTAATAAGAAGTACATCAAGAGTGCTATTCTTTTCATGCATAATAATAAGCAATAAGAAATACATTAGGAGTGCTCGAACTCGGAACTAGGGGTGGAGGATTGGTACTAATCACTTGAGCTAAGCTCTCGATGGTTAAAAATAAAATTCAAACTTGATTCGTTTAGAAAATAAATAGTATACAAGTCGATCTCTTAACTAGTAATTTAGTTAAATTAACATAATTCGATTTGTTTAAAAGACATCAACCAAATATGTTGAGGGATCAAAGCTCGAAAGAAAAAAAAATCTGAAGAAGGCAACCAAGGATTCAAGCTTTTGAAGAATAATGGAATAAGATTGTTTATCTAGTAAAAGTTATGAGAGGAATTGTAGAATAAGTATAGAAGGAAATAATTTATTTAACCGATCACAACTAATTTAAAATTTAATACTTTAATTGAGTTGAGAATTCTAAACTCTATTTTGAATCACATGATAAAGATGAGACTTGATCTCATCTTGATTTAAAACATCCTAGGAATAGTGACTCCCTAGCTTGTAGATTGTCAATCTGTAAATACTATAACGGAATTGAAAGCAAGTGTCCCCATATTTACTACAGTACTCACACAACAACCTTTACACTTATTGGTATTAGTTTTATTGAAAAAAACAAAAATAGGATAACTTGTGAAACTAGTTTCATTGTGTGACTATTTAAGAATTAAGAGTTAATTTTATTTAGGATCTGTTTGGATTTACAGCCGTGTCCTGGTTAGGGACATGAACCGTTTGGCACGCTGAGTCCCATAAGCTTCAGGCCAGTGTCGAGAAGCGGTCGAAATACTTGTTCACCAAGTGTCCCAGGCCGTGGCCCCATAAAATTTTCTTTTCCTTTCTTAACCTTTGATTGTATTTTCTTTTATTCAACCATCTAAATTTTTATTTTATTTTATAACAGAGTAAATAAATATTTTTTCTGATAATTTACTCACAAATATAAATCTAGATAAACCAAACGCAGCTTGATGGTTTTCACTAGTCAGCAGAATAACTTTGAATCTAACGGTTCAGCATAGCCAACGTGGCAGTCTATGTACAGTCATACTTATGCAGTGTGAGAAAAACAGCCGGAACTCGGATTGGAGAGAGCGGATCCCATGGAGAGCAACAAGCCGGAGAGCTCCCAAATGGCACCGTTTTGATTTTATTTTTTTTCTTTAAAAGAATAATAAGAAAACTGTTTTGTTTTTAATTGTTCTCTTCCCCCAATAGAACCATATCGTTTTGGTTCCAAAGTTTGACGGCTTTCAATTTTCTTCGCGCCACGCCTAGCTGCAAACCCTCACAAAAAACAAGTCCATAACTCAGTTGTGATCTGAAAGTGTTTCTTAATTTTAGAATTGCTTAAAACCTATCCTGCTATTGCCAAAGGTAAGTTTTTTTTCCCTTACTTACCAGAAATTAAGTAAACAAACATCATCTTGTTCCCATAGATCTTTAAAATGGACGAAATTTCAGTTAAGTTCAACGATTTCCTTCTGATTCTGGAAGAAAACAATTAAAAACAAAACGTTTTTTTTTTTTTTTTTTTGGCAATCGAACGGTGCCGTTTGAGAGCTATCCATGGATCCGGTCTCATAAGTTAGCTACGATTACAAATCAGACAGATATGACCCGGCCCGAATTGGGAGTAATAAAATAGCACCTTCCGAATCAAACAAATCGAGCTATACGGGGCATTTCGATTTTCATACCTGGTCTGCTTCCATTTCCGGTTTGAAGATGCGGGTCTTATCCTGCCCCTCTTCTGCTTATCCTACGGCTTCTCGTAGAGCTTCTGCTGTACCCATGGCTAATGTTCGTTCTAGCTCTCAAGTATCGGTGCGTACCAGTCATCATCATCTACATGATGAAAGTCCATTTGTTCCAGAGGTATTACAAATGGGAGCATAAAAGAGCTTGGAATTTCATTAGGAACTGTAGCTTCTTAATGCAATTTTTGTTTGCTTGAAAGTTAGGAACTATTAAAAGTTTAATTTCTGAGAATATATTTTCTGTGGTTATCCAATATGCTTTGAGAATAATATTTTGTTCTATTATGATTTGTTAACATTATCTCTACTTTAGTATGGAAGGAATTGCTTGGAAGTGTGTATCCTAATAGGCATATGCAGATCATTTGTGTGAAACTTGAGAGAGAAGAGAGAAATTCAAGAGAATTGTAGGGTGAATTGAGTGAGTATTCTTTCACACAATGAATATATATTTATAGTATAAAATAACTTATTACAAGCTACAATCTAGGAGCCAATCAAGGCTATAATCAAGGAACTAACAAGTTTATAGTCAAAAGAGCTAATTAAAAAAATAGAAGAGCTAGTCAAGAAAATTAATGCTAAAAACTATTCACTATTCCAACACTCTCCCTCAGGCCGGAGCATATAAGTAATATGTTCCAAACTTGTTACAAGTAAAATCTAATTGACAATCTCAAAACTCTCCCTCACTTATAACAACATAAGGAGCGATAGTTTAAGTTTTATTCTGTTTGACGAACATCAACTAGTACATTCATGTAGCCTCAATTCAATGTGAAAGAAAAAGGCTAAGGCAACATTACCCTTGAATAGTATTTGTGAACAATTTTTTTGCTAGAAAAATAAAAGAAGCACCGCTGGAAATAGACATAACGGGATAATTCACATGAATATATTTGAGCTGTCAAATTTTTTGAGCCATCAAATCCTATAACAAAAGAGGCTTGAAGAAGAAAAGAGGGTTGAGCTATCCATTAAATGAAATAGATAACTAGGGATAGAGAAAAGAGTGAGGAAATAACTAGTTAAGGGAAAATAACTAGAATGAGAAAATAGATAACTATGGCTAGAGAAAAAAAAAAGATAATGATAGAGTTGAGGTAGGAGCTGCTGCCAATGAGGGGCAGCAGCCCCAAGATTGGACTTGGGTTTAGATCAAACTCTTTGATACTATGTAAAACTTTAGAGATAAAGAGAGAAACTCAAGAGAATTGTGAGTGAATTGAGTGAGTATTCCTTACACAATGAACATATATTTATAGTGTAAAATAACTATTACAAGCTACAATCTTGGAGCCAATCAAGGCTATAATCAAGAAACTAACAAGCTTATAGTCAAAAAGAGCTAATTAAGGAAATAGTCAATGAGCTAATCAAGAAAATTAATGCTAAAACTATCCACTATTCCAACAATTTGAAATTATTTTTCTATGGAAAAGATGGGCAACTAGGCCTTAATATCTTTTTGCCAATCTCAAATTACATATCAACTAAATGATACATTTGTCTATTTTCTTTTGATATTATTATTTTTAATTCTTTTTTCTACACAATGTAGTTTTTTTTGTTTTTGTCTAATTGTTGAAAACATAAGAACAATGAATGAAAATCAATTCTATGAATTTTTGCTATCTTGCTATGCTGGTTGGGACAAAAAAAAAAAAAAAAGATTTCACTATCAAATCAATATAACTGCTTGGATAAACTGAATTCAGATTTTAATACTGAAAAACTTAAAATAAGGTGAGGTACATCATTATGAATTTCTATCAAAGCTCAATTACTCAATTTTCTCATCTATTGACATTCTTAAACTATGCCTATAATTTTTTATAATCATTGAACTACCATTAAGTTTTAGTTACAAGTTCTAAGCATTCTATTTACATGCTGAAAGCTTGATGTGAATTGCAAATACTGAGAATGGTTTTTTTTTATTTTTTTGGCTTGTGATACAGGTTGTGGACTTAATTAATGGATTGTATTCAGAGTTCAAAAAGTTCGATTATTTGGTGGCTTGCAATACTAACCGTGTCCTTTAAGCTTTCCAGGATGGTCAAGTTGAGTCTCATGTAAGTCTATAGGCTCTGTACTAGATTCAGACAAATGTTTTGCAAAATGGATTTTTGGATGTCCTTGAGTTCCAAAATGACTTCAGATGATTCCCATGTCTTTAGAACTATTTATTTATTATTTTTATTCTGATTGTACCCCATAATTGACAGTGATGTTCTTTGAAGCATTTATTTTTAGAATCTAATTTCATTGTACATGTAGCATTTAGACTATAAACATTGCCAATATGTGCTTCCTCTCAACTAAGTTTATGACTAGTAACAAGAAGCAGGAATAGTTTAAAGTGGTAAAGAAATAACGTATAAGCTATTATGAAATTGAGAAACTGGAGACAATTTTTTTACTTTGCTATGCTCCATAAATAGGACTGGAAGAAGCTACAGAGAAGGATTTTGAGATGATTAAGACGAGATAGTTTAAGGAGTACCTTTAAGAGAGAAACTGTTTATTGGTGGAGATTTGAAGGGTCATGTTGGAAGTACTAACGAGGGTTTTGAGAGTGTTTCATAGGGGTTATGGTTATGGAGATAGAAATGGGGGTGGAAAGTTTATTTTAGATTTTGTGATTGCGTACGACTTGATTTTAGCTAATACATTTTTTAAGAAACGAGAGTCGTACTTAGTCACCTTTAGTAGTGGGCCTAGTAAGAGCCAAATCGATTTTGTTCTAACTAGGAAGGTTGATAAAGCAATATATAAGGATTATAAGTTATACCCAGCTAATATTTAGTGTTGTAGCACAAACTTATGGTTGTGGATGTTGGTGTTAAGTGTTGGAAGCAAAAGAATAAAAGTAATAGGTGTAACAGGACTAAATGGTGGAATTTGAATGGAGGAAAGATGGCTATTTTTTTATAAAAAAAATGTTACAAGGTGACCCATGGATGGTGAAGGGTGAACCTAATATGATTTGGGATGAGATGGCAAGTTGTATCAGGAATATGGCTAGAGAGGTGTTAGGAGAAAGTAGAGAAACGTGAACCTCCAACTAAGGAGACGTAGTGGTGGAATGAAGAAATTCAACAAGCTATTAAAGTTAAAAAAAAGTATTATAAAAGATTACACGAGTGTAGAAATGAAGTTAATTGTGCTAAGAAAGCGGTTAGGGAGGCTAGAGGCAAGGCTTGTGAAGGCACTTTACCAAAATTTAAAGACAAATGATGGAGAGAATGATATTTATAGGATTGCCAAGTAAAGGGAAAGATGAACTAGAAACTTAAATTGTATTAAGTGTATTAAGGATGAGGTTGATAGGGTTTTAGTTAAGGAAGATGAGATTGATGAGAGATGGCAAACTTACTATGATACTTTATTTAATGAAGATTCAAGGAGTGATATTAGGGAACTAGATGACGCTTTTGTTGATATAAACTGCCAATTTGTTCATTGGATTAGAGCACAGGATGTTAAAGAAACTATTCATAATATGAAGAATGGTAAGGCAATGGGCCTAGATGATATACCAATAGAAGTTTGGAGATGCCTATGAGATATTGGCGTAAATTGGCTTACAAATCTTTTTAACAAGATTCTAGTAACCAAGAAAATGCCCAATGAATGGAGGAAGAGTACGTTGATCCCTATTTATAAGAATAAATGAGACATTCAAAGTTGTACAAATTATTTTGGAATAAATCTTATAAGTCATACAATGAAGCTATGGGAGAGAGTGATTGAGAGTAGGCTTAGGAATGAGACTCTAGTTTCTAAGAATCAATTTGGTTTTATGCCGGGAAGATCTATAATAGAGGCTATTTTCTTACTTACGAGATTAATGGAGAAATATAGAGAAAAGAAAAAAGGATCTTCACATAGCTTTTATTAATTTAGAAAAAGAGTATGATAGAGTGTCAAAACAAGTCTTGTGGTGGGTTCTCGAAAAGAAGAAGATACCAACTAATTATGTAGAAGTATTAAAGATATGTATGAGAGAGTAATGACTAGGGTACAGACAACAAATGGTATGATTGGAAAGTTTCCGATCACAATAGGTATTCACCAAAATTCATCTTAAGCCCATACCTATTTGCTTTAGTCATGGATGAACTTACCTATAATATTCAATCTATGGCTTCGTGGTACATGTTGTTTGCTAATGATATCTTGTTGGTAGACTAAAACTAGAGAAGGTTTGAATTCTAAACTAGAAGCATGGAGGAACGCGTTATAATCTAAAGGCTTTAAGTTGAGTCAGACAAAAAACGAGTATATGGAGTGCAATTTTAGTGAAATTAGAGTAGGCCCGAATGAAATAACTTTGGACGGTCAAGCAATCCCTACAAATGATGTGTTTAAGTATTTAGGTTCATTTATATAAAAAGATGACGCAATTGAGCATGATGTAAATAATAGGATCAAGGCAGAGTGGGTGAAGTGGCATAGTATTTCGAGAGTTTTATGTGATCCTAAAATCCAGAATAGATTGAAAGGAAATATTTTATAAGATGGTAGTGAGGCTAGCTATGCTGTATAGTACCCAATGTTGGGCAATTAAAAAGCAACACTTATATTAGATGGGAGTAGAGAAAATGAGAATATTGAGATGGATGATCGGACATACAAAAAAAGGTAGAATAAGGAAATGAGGAGATTCGTAAGAATGTGGAAGTAGCGCCTATTGAGGAGAAAATGAGGGAGAATCGCCTATGTTAGTTTGAATATATCCAACGTTAGCCAATGAACGCGGTAAGTTAAGAAATGTGACTTAGTACAGCTGTTAGATGTTAGACGTGATAGGGGGAGACCAAAACTTACATGGGGCAGTCATTGAAGAAGATATGGCTGCTTTAGGCATCATTAAAAATGACACCTTGGATCGTTGTGAATGGAAGAAAATGATTCGTATAGCCGACCCCAACTAGTTTGGGATTTAAGACTTAGTTGAGTTGAGTTGAAATGAAAAGTCCCTACTATATATGATTTATGGAAGTAGATTTGCAATAAATGAAATGTATATAAATGAAGGTTTTTAAACTGATATGCCAGTCAAAGAAAAAAAAAAAAGAAAGAAAGAAAGGAAAAGCCCTCTCTTCCCAAGCAAAAAAAGAAGAAAACGATAAGGATTTACACACAGATTGTCTTAGTCTCATTAGGTTTTCGTTCTCAATTTCTTTTGTGTACCCCTAATGTTATCTTTGTATTCATGTCCTAACTTATGTTATCAGAAACTCATAATATGATGCCATGATTTTTTCTTTCTTCTATTTATACATCCATTTTTTGACGGTAAACCACTAGACAAAGAAGTTCTAATTTATGCTGACAACATTCTTGGATAAACTTTCTCTGTATTTCAGATTTTAAATTGTTTTTTGTCATGCTTGTGATAATAATTAGCATTTTGGTGGTTGCACTGGATATGGTCCTGATGAAGCTAGGGGATGTGAAGCTCTTGACCATGCATTTGCATAAATTGTTAGGTGTTGAATCTGCTATAGTACATTCACAGGTGGGTCTTAGGTTGCTGTTCTAATATTTACCTTACAGAAATTGACAACAAAAATCTAATTATGTTGTTGTCTACCAACAGTTTTTCTCAGGTACACATACTGTCACCTGCGCTTTGTTTGCTATCTTAAGGCCTGGTGATGAGGTAAGGCACTTGACACTTCTGCACTTAGTCTTTGTAAACCAATTATATTTGTAGTAAATGATATGATATTCTTTTGCTTAAATGGAATAGTGTTTAGACTAATTTATCTATCAGCTTTTGGCAGTTGCTGGTGCTCCCTATGACACCTTAGAGGAAGTCCTTGGGAAGAGGAACTTACATGGATTGGGATCCCTGAAAGATTTTGGGGTGACACATCGAGAAGTTCCTGTATGTTAGTATGAACAAAAGAAAGTTCTAATTGTTATTTTTGAGCCTTTTTTCCTGATATTGTTTTATCAGCTTGCTGAGGATGGTGAACTTGACAAGGAGGCTCTAATGGGTGCCATAAAAGCCATAACAAAATGTGCACTCATACAGAGGTCCTGTGGTTATTCGTGGTGCAAGAGTTTAAGCATTAGTGAGATAAGAAGGGCAATAAAGATAATCAAGGTATTCTTTATGGATGTTTTCCATCAATTTATTTCAATCAATTTGAAATGTAATTTTATGTTGGGATTTCTAAAGATCCCTCTCAGGGTACCTGTTAAGGTCTATATCTAGAAATCTTATTGCATTTAATGCTATGGTATCATGGTGCCTCACAATTAATAACTTTCTATTTTGAAATTATTTATTGCATGTTAACAAGTATCCTTAAGGAACTCGTTGGAAAAAAACATGTTATGTTTGGCTATTATAAAGTTCAAATGCAACCAACTTTCAGGGTTTGATTTATTGAGCACATCTTCCAAACCCTTGAATCATTTCCTTTATTTTAAACAGTCTGGTGTTTGGCATAAAGCTGGAGTTATGCCAATTTTTATGTTTTAAAGTTTAAACAATGCAAGCCGTTATACGTAAATTGTTTTGCACTTGACTTCAACTATAAATGGAACTAGTAACATAAACTCCATTCCCCCTAGCCTCCCTATTGCCACCTTGTTTTCGGGAAAAGACAAATTGGATTAAAGAAAGGAATCACGGGACAGACGCATTAGTTTTTCTGGTACATAGTACTACAACAATTAACTGTTTGCAAGCAATTATCCTATAACTTTTGTACCATGAAATTTCATCACATCAACATAAATCTTCCCGCAGCTGCAAAATCCTGACTGCTCCATCATGGTGGATAATTGCTACGGTGAATTTGTGGAAAGCATTGAGCCTCCAATGGTGGTAAGTGACGTGCATCGTATTTCTTCCTTCTGAAAATTACAGAATTATACTGTCTATTGGGCAGGCAGGGGCCAAACTTGATTGGAGGAAGTTTGAAAAAAAAAAAATCCTGGTGGAATAATTGCACCATGTGGTGGATATGTTGCAGAGAGAAAAGAATAGGTCAGAGCAGCTGCTACACGTCTCTTTGCACCTGGTCTTGGTCTAGATTGTGGCTCAACCCCTGGTGATATTATGCGAGCTATTTTGCGGGGGTTGTTCCTTTCACCTCAAATGGTCAGGGAGGCAATCAAGGTACTAGACTCAGCATATTTATAATACAACTCAACTCAACTCAACTAAACTAAGCTTTAAATCTCAAACTAGTTGGGGTCGGTTATATGAATTCTTTTCCTTTGTTCATCTCTTGGTGATCCGAGACAACATTTTCAGTAATCCCTAGAGTAGCCATATCTTTCTCGATGACTGCTCCCATGTAAGTTTTGATCTCCACTTACCACGTCTAACACCTAACTACTACTTCTATTGGCCGACGTTAGATATTTCCAAAACAACGTAGGTGATTGTTCCTCATTTTCTCCTCAATAGGTGCTACTTTCACTTTCTTATGGATCTCCTCATTCCTTATTCTATCATTTCTTGTATGTCCAGTCATCCATCTCAACATTCTCATTTTTGCTACTCTCATCTTATGCGAGTGTTGCTTCTTAATTGCCCAACATTCGGTACCATACAACATACTAGTCTCGTTCCATAAAATTTTCCTTTCCATCTATTCGGGATTTTAAGATCACCTAAAATTCTCGAAGCACTTCGCCACTTCACCCACTCTGCCTTGATCCTATAGTTTACATTCGGTACACTTACACTTTTTTTACTTGTTTGTGGCTTTGAAGACTTTTCATATTTTATGTTAGGGATCATTCTTGATTGCTGAAGTTCTGGCATCTAAAGGGTACAAGGTGCAGAAGCTTTACTTCAATCAAAACCATTACAAATTTACAACACTAACGTTGTGCAGAAGCTTATCAAAATCGGAAAAATCTCGTATCACCACATACCTAAATGGCTACTCCATTAGAAATGAAGGAATCCGTAAATTGAAGAATGAGAAGCATGTGACGGGTTCTGACTGTTGGTAGTTAAATTGAGAAGAAACATCTTGCCTTTTAGCAGTATATGAAGGAATTAGCTTAATATTTTCCATGCCTCAATCATCCACCCACACAAAATCATACAAGATGTGGACCTTGTTGAATATCAACACAAAGGATTCCATGATATTTTTGAGTGAATACTAGAAAATCAAATTTAAGGATACCAGTTTTGTTGACATTGTAGATCTATAGTTTCCTTATGAGATTTCTGGCTCTATCTTAGGTAAGTTTGTTGACTTTGAACAAGAAGCAGAACCCAATTCATCACACCCAAAGCCACTCAATATATATTTGTAAAAACCTTTCTCTACTTCTTTTCCCAAAGATCTGAATGCTTACCTTGAAAGTGTATAATGTTACTTAACACCCCTGTCTATTATTATGGCCTGATATGAGGTTACTCTCTTGTTCTAGATTTAAGTCTTTAGATTTGCCATATCTTCGTTGTCGAAGGAGATTGAGCCAATCAACGGCTAATACCTGTCTTTTTGATATTCTTGTTAATGTGTCCTTATGTTTGTAGGGGAGATTCCTCAAAGTCACACTAGTTAGAAAAGAGCCTCTGCTTCTCGTCATTTCTATTATACTGGAAACGAACATCTTCATTCGGTGGAAGCAATCTTGTGGCCAAAAGAAAAAATGGAATTATTATCAGGGAAGCATGATGAAATGAGTAACATTGCAACTGTAGTATATAAGTTTTGATAGTGATGTTCCTCTTGTCGCACACCCATGTACAATTTGATTAATTTCTCGTGCACATATAAACTTTAATTGTCTTATTCTTGTATACTTGTGTTGTTCTTGTATACTTGAATTGTTAATAATTTGTGGAGCAACTAGAAAAAAGTGGGTTGAGACATGGTATTTTTGTACTACTATAAAATTTATGGAGCAAATAGAAGGTTGAGTTAAGACGGGATTTTCTAACCACATCAATGTGGTGAATATGCTGAAGAAAATCTTGGACTATGCTTAATGTTTTTGCTTGTGGATAAATGGGTTTTGTTAGGTTTTTTTTTTTTTTTTTTTTTTTTGAGCCTTGAAAAAACAGAGACAGACCAAGCAAAAGAAAGGAAACAGACAGAGGAAAACCGAAAGGAAAAAAACAATCAGAAACTACGAGGACTTGGGAGGCCGTCTTTGGAGAGAATCAGAACATTAGCGGATGGGGGATGAGACACCCAATTGAATGGACACATCCTCTTCTTGGCAATCTTAGCCAGTCA
This sequence comes from Quillaja saponaria, assembly GCA_029379385.1. Classification (NCBI taxonomy): domain Eukaryota; kingdom Viridiplantae; phylum Streptophyta; class Magnoliopsida; order Fabales; family Quillajaceae; genus Quillaja; species Quillaja saponaria. The sequence goes on from CM055606.1 coordinate 10,365,929, forward strand.
GTCAGTTGCAGCATTGACCTGTGAGGAAATAAAGCGAAGGGAAGAAGCTTGGAAACTTGCCATCAACCTCCTGATATGTACTAACATGTATAAAAATAAATGTTACAAAATGATTTTCTTTTCTTCATTATTTCTGTACCTGCAGTGTCTGCCCTATTTTTTATTATTGTCCAGTCAATTTTAGAATTTTAGAATTTGAAGTATTACATTTCTTATAGGTCTCCAAGTTAAATTAAGGAGCTAGTGTTAAACATGCTTTCACTCTGTTTAAGTGTTTCTAAAACTAAAGGATGTATGCTCTGAAAAATAAAGATGCTTTTTGCATGATTCATATCAAGGGTTTGAACATTTTAAAACTTTTATATGGTTCATATAATCATATACAGATAATTTCTTAGAATTGAAATTATGGCCAAAATGTGTTTCCTCTTCTACATCTTTCAACTTTGTTTTGACTTGTAGGAGACTTTTCATGCACATTGGAAGTTCTGAGAGCTATTCCCATTTTGCAGAAAGCATATGGCGAGAACATGAGGAAAATTTTGAATGTAGGTCCTGATACTTGTTCACTGATCTCGAAGTTGCTGAAAGAAGATGAAACTGAAGCATGGGGGGTGGAGCCATATGACATATAGGACGATGATAGGAACTGCAAGATCAAGTGCAAAAAGGCATTGTGGTGTTGCAGATATCAAGTTCCCCCTGCCATATAGAGCAAAGTCTTTCTCTCTTGTTATTGTTTCAGATGCTTTGGATTATCTGTCCCCGAACTACTTGAACAAGACTCTTCCAGAATTGGCGAGGGTATCTGCTGAGGGTGTTGTTATCTTCACGGGTACCTCATTTTGATAAATACTAAAGAGGCATTTTTCATAACATCTTATTATTGTAACAATCTATCTTTCAATTCTACCAATATCCCCGTTAACAAAAGAATAAAAATCTCTGTCGATGAATCTAGTAATGTCCAATCACCTCCCTCTTTCTCTTGCACATGGCAAAAAAAAAAGAAGAAGAAACTATTGGAAATGATTTGAGATGTATTTTCCTGGTCATGTTATTTATTTTGGACTTTGACATATCTAATTTCAATTTTGTCTATTATTATAATTGGTTTACCAGGTCAGCAGATCTAAAGTTGCTGAGTTATCCAAATTTGGGAGGCCGGTAAGTGAATTCCTCATGCTGCTTGTATCATGTCACTCAGCTCTGTACTTATTGGCTTGGATATACTTGTAACGTGATCTAGAATACAAGGTATTGGCTACGATTCTTGATGTCTTCTGATGCATATTCTTCAGAAGAGCAACTTGATTAATCAAAATATAGTTAAGCTAAAATGTGAATTTACGAAATGAGAGAACTATATGCAGAAGTTAAATTATTTTCCAAATGATACAAAGTCTTACATTTGATGGCTTGGTGATTAATACACCTCAAATGCCATATCTCTGACTACTATCCTGCGAGTACTTCATTTCAGTTGCTCTGTGTTGGTGCTTAGATGATTACAAAATAATTAGTCATGGGAACTTTTTTATGACATTTAGATGATCAATTTTCAATATAAGTGGAACCTTAAACTAGGTAAGACACACACACACACACATATACATGAAATTGTTTTACTATCAAATCTCTTTAATGGAAGATGTGTTTCCAGACACTATTGATTATGGACTATTCTGTTTTATCTGTTAAGACAAAAATGTGAAGCTCGTCTTGGTGGGTTAGATTTTTTGTGCAGACCAGCCTAGAGGAAAATGAAGCTGCCATAAAGAAGTTTGAGCAAGCCGCATCCAAGACGGCATAAAGGCCAACCTGCCAAGTTATTTTTTTAAGGTTATAGTTTGTATTTTATTCATTTTTCTAGTTAGAAAGAATTTTTTTTTTATTTATTTAATGAAGACAATAAATAATTTTTTTTATAATAATTTGATTAAATTTTAAATTGATTAATTGTAAAGTTTTTTTTTTAACCCGATTAATTATTCTCTTAAATAATAAAATTATTGTTTGTACAATAAATGATTGTTGTAACAGTGAAATTATTATCTATCATGGTAAAACAATGAAACTATTATCTAAAATTATTACTTAAATACTTTAATTATTCAGCAGTGAAATTTTTGTCTGTTCAATCAAATTATTGTTTTAACAATGAAAATCTTATTTGAACGCTTTAATTATATTTTTTAAAGATCTCTCTAATTATTATAAGCATAGTAGTTATAAATTATGCATTCATTTATGTTTTGTGCAAAACAAGTTTGTATTTTATAAATTTGTTAATCAATGAGTATTCAGTATAGTGTTGGAGAACTCTTCACTTCATTGGCGTCATTGGGCTTTTGAAGATGATTATTACTACTCGTTGGATCCTAACAAGCATAATTCTCCCAAAGTGTTCAGAACAATGACTCCAGAGTGGGAAGTGTGCTGCATAAAGAATACATTTAATTTGGAAAGCATGCATTTACAAGGAAAAACAAAAAAACAAAAAATTAATACAAGGGAGAAATTTATTATAAAATAAAATAAAAGCATGCATTTGCAAGAGGGAGAGAGGGGGGTGGGGGACAAAAGCATAAAAAAAAGATAGGAAATACAAGGGAGAAATTGAAAATAAATAAATAAATAAAAGCATTCATTTATAAATTTAAAAAATAAATAAAATTGAACAACACTACTACAGTAAATTTAGTTGCTGTTATATATATATATATATATATATTTATATTTAAAAAAAAAAATTACAAGGATGGAATTAAAAAAGATATAAAATAAAAGCATGCATTTACTACAAAAAAAAAAATTGAAACAGTAGTAACTTCGTACTACAATAACGTCGTGAGCTTAAAGCAAGATATTGTTGAATTTTCTATTATTATTATTTTCTTTTTTGGGACGAAGGCAAATTTTTTCTTGGACACGAAAAAAAAAAAGAAAAAAAAAATTACAAGGAATAAAAGAACAAAGCATGCATTTTGCAGAAAAAGACAAAAAAAATGAACAATAATGTCATGGGTTGGGCTCACGAAATTATTTTTTTTTTATTTTTTTTGGGACAGAGGTACATTATTTCTTTTGACAAGACAAGAAAAAAAATTTACAAGGAATAAATAAACAAAGCATGCATTTACGGAAAAAGACCAAAAAAAAAAAAAAAAACAATAACTTCGTGTGTTGGACTTACGATGAGTTGGCAATTGTAGTCTATTTCTAATTTTAGTTTCAAAAGTGGTCAATTTTAAATATATGTTTTAGAAAGTGCGCCATTTGTTGAGTTTTTCCTATCATTGGATGTATACAATCTTCAGCAACAAAGACATGCACCCCCTTAATAGAAATTTGTTTATTTTTAATACATCAAAATATAATGTTGTTTTTAGTAATTTTTTCAAAAAAATATTTTTTAGATTATGGTCATATTGGACAACCTAAATAGACACCAAGTTGAGGTCATAGTTTCTAACCATAGTTTCCGTCTCACCATCAATCTAAACGCATTCATGGTAATTGATTCCCAAAACCTCACTAAGTTCTTACCACATCTTGGGGACAAAAAAAAAAATTATTGCATTTCTTATGAGTATTAATGTTACTAGTTTTTGTAGACATGTGTTGTGCGTGAATCATATTTATGATAAATAATACTTTATATTAATTATATTAACCAAATAAATAAATCTAAGACAAAAATTTAACTCATAATGGTAACGTATATATCTTTTTAATTTTAAATATGAAACAAAAATTAACACAACAATATTATAATTATAAATACTAAATTCTTAATATTATTTTTTAATTCAAATTTTTATTTTTTTTAAATTTTGATTTATAATATTATAATTATTTGTAAATTATTAAATAAAAAATTGAGAAATTCAATCTTAATTACTATTTATACATAGTTATTGACAAATGTAAAATTAATTAATATTGAAAAATATTAGGACAAAAAAATCTAGTAATAAAACCATTACAATTTTATTAATATTAAAATAGAGAAGAAATTGGAATGAAATAAAAAAGAAAATAAATAAATAATATATTTGAATCAAAATAACAACTAAAAAGTATTTATGTTATAGTAAAAGAAAATAAATATTTTTTCACTTAACCACTTTTATGTTCATAAACAAATAGATAAATTTAATAAAAATAAATAAATTTATAAATTTTTTAATTCTTAAGGAGGAAAAAACAATCAAAATTTAAAACAACAATATTAATAATGGAAACTATAATCATATTATTTTTTAATTCATAGTATTTTAAAAATAATTAATTCATAAATTTGAGAAAAAATAAAATACATTATAATTATTAGGAACTTCTTAAACAAAAAAATTGAGCAATTAGATCTTATTTATTAAAATAATATTTTAATATGAATTAAGATTTAAAACAAAAATTTTATAATTATGAAAATTACACTCTTAATATTTATTTTAATTTATAATAAACTTCTAAAAATTTAATTCATAAATTTGAGAAGAATAAAAAAATTATGATTATTAGGATTTTTTTTTAAATGATAAATCAATCTTAATTACAAAAAGTTTGTAAATTTAATTTTTTTTGTTAAGTTATTTATTTGTTTATGAATATAAAAGTGATTTACTGGAATAAATTTTATATTTTTAAATATCCTTATGAGTTTTTATTATTACATAAATTATATATATTTTTCAAATAGACTATTTGTTTAATTTCTTTTTCCATTTTAATTCTAATAGTATTGTAATTGTTTTATGACTATTGATTTTAATTTTTTTTTTCCCTAATTCTTTTCAACATTAATAGATTTATAATTTGTCAATAACTCTATATCAATAGTAATTAAGATGTAATTTCTTACTCCTTTTTTATTTAATAAGTTATAAATAATTATATATTATAAATTAATTTTTTTGAAAGATTATGAATTAAAATAAATATTAAGAGTATAGTTTTTATGATTATAATATTTTTTTTGTTAATTCTTTTTTCATTTTTAAAATTTTAAGAAATTCATTTTTTTATTGAATTTATCTATTTTATTTAATATAAATATTTTCTTTTATTAACTATAATTGCTTAATATATATATCAATTGTTGATGAATATATATGTATATTATAAGTACGATTTACGTTCAATGTATATGACACAAAAATAATTCTAATAAAGGCACAAACATGAATTTAAAGGATTTAATATGTCATCACTCATTAGGCATGTTTTCATCTCCAGTTTAATGAGGAAACTCTTAACTAAAATGCTCACCCTGGCAAGCAATCCTCAAAGACATCTTCAATTTTGTTTAAAAGTTAAATTTGTTGCTACCTTAACATTGAACATTATCAACAGGTTAGGATTTTCAATCTATCTATACTTCGAATATGAAAAGATAGTGAATATTGGGACATGAATGGCTGCCCATTGTTTCTTAAGCATAAATCAGCATATGCATAAGCGAACTTTATGCTTAAATTGCATTTCTCCTCCATCCATGGTATCAAGCATTGCTAAAAATAATTCTCAAATATGATTAGATTCCCTATATGGAGAAATACTCATATCTACCAAGTTCCTTTTCGTTCCGTCAGCATACTGGTAAAATGTCTTCTGATAACCAAGGCAAGGATTATTGATAGAGTCATTCATCGGTGATGGATGAATTCCTAGAAAAGTATACCATCATTCATTTATGCATCTCATTAGTTGTGATGGATTTTGAATTTCTTGTTGACATATGACAGATTTTGAATGTCCTGTTGACATATGACACTTCTCATAGGATAATGTCCACTAGACAAACTCAAATCTTACAACATCTTTGCTTGCTTGGATTCCTTACTTACAAATAAGCCCTTGCCCCTATTTATACTCATCCATTTCCTTAATCAATAATGAAGATTTATTATATTCAACTGTCCACTTTAGTCCTCCATAACTCTCTACACAATTCCTACAAAATATTTAGATATTTATACCATCCTAGAAAATCTAATAGTCAATTTCTTTAACAACTCAAACTTGAGTGCATGTCCTTAGAAAAGTGAAATAAATTACATTGTTTTCCCGGACCCTGAGTGGACTATCTAGTGGCACTTGCTGTCCCTACCTTCTAAAAGGTTCAAGAATCAAGCTTAATGTAATTCATGCCTCAATCATCCGAAATTATCAAACCTTTGGCAATCAACAAGAAATATCTTGTTTAGCTTACTCTTTTGCCAATGGAATGTTCTTTTTTGGTTCACTCCTTTGGCGGTTAAAAATAATATATTTTTTTCTTTTCACTGTGTCTATGGGTTTGAGGAAAAAAGATGTAGTGAAGATGAGAGGGAATGGTGGGTTTAGTGAAGATGTAGTTAACTCATTATTTTGTAAACGAACATCTTCATTCAGTGGAAGCAATCTTGTGGCCAAAAGGAAAAATGGAGTATCAGGGAAGCATGATAACAAGAGTAACATTGCAATTGTAGTATATAAGTTTCGATACTGATGTTCCTCTTTTATCACACCCATGTACAATATGATTAATTTCTCGTGTGCATATAAACTTTAATTGTCTTAGTTCTTGTATGCTTGTGGAGCAAATAGAAAAAACTGGGTTGAGACATGGTACTTTTGTACTACTATAAAATTTATGGTGGCACTGTCAGTCCTAATATTTTAGGACATTATACAACATTCTAAATCATGTAAATGGAGGCACTAATACTCTAGTAGTTCCATGTCTGGATTTCATTCAATATAATTGGCAGTATTTACGACTCTTCTCATTCAAAAGCAAGGCCAAGCTAATAACATCGATTATTTTTCTACCAAAAACAGAAAAACCAACAGTACACAGAATATTTGTCTTAGAGTTGGATTCCATGATCACGTGTTGATTCGTTTTCAGCTCAGTATGTTGTAGCACTGTATGCATACTTCTGATAAGATCCAATTATTCTCCGAAGCTAGAAGGATATCAATCACAATCCCCTGACACAAATATTAACAAAACCAAGTTATGTTTCATATACACTTTCTCACCAAAAGTGTGTAATCTTTTTATTTCTCATTACATACACAAACATCAACAGAAAAAAAAAAATATATATATATATATTTTATTTTTACAGTTGTCTCTAAAATTGACTTTCTTTCAAGGAATTTATATCTAACATAAAAATTAAATGACATAACTAATTTTTATTTTATTTTTCTAAGAAAAAACAATACAACTATATTGATAAGCCAATCTATATATGATAGGCCAATTCTTAAGAATAATACTAGATAGGAACTACATGTTGAAAAATACCATAATATTGGGTAGGAAACAACAAATTGCAGAAGAAAAACAATAATGAGTGAAATTACACAGAACCAAGTCTCCACCACACCAAAAGAATGAATAATAAGTGAAATAACATAGAACCCCACGGTCCACACCCCACCCAAAGACATCAGAAAGGCACATGACATAATCCCATCTTTAACTTTGAATTCTATCCATTCCCTGGTCCAATTTTCACTCCTATTTCCTTACAACAATCAAGAGTCCAAGAGTAAATAGCATCATTGATCATACAGTAACTGAATGTTAGATGGTTTACCTGTTATAGATGTACAAATCTTTGAATAAACTCAAACCCAGACACCCAGTGGACTATATTGGTAGTGAAATAGAGAAAATTCTGGCCATCGCTAACCGCTATCTCCAAATTTCAAACAGCCTTAGCTTCTTTGGCCCCTCACTATTGATTGCAAGACACTTTCGATTTTAACTATTCCTAATTCTAATCCTAATACTAGAAGACACAGCTTTACTTTTTATTTTAACTATTATTTTATCGAGTTTGCACTTGGACCAACATACAATTATGGAAATTGATGTTTTACTTGTGGTCCAAACCAATAGCCTTTTTTGGTATTGGTGACTTTTATTTGTGGACCAATAAAATTTGGATCAATTTGTATGGGGCATAAATCTATTTCTACATAATTTCAGTAGAGTCAATTTTATGATTTTTACATATTTGTAGGGTATTTTTTAAAATCCAGTGAGATCAGTTGCCTCCATTGGGCTCTACTTACATTTGCCACTGGATCTAACAACATCTGTTATTTTGACATTTAGTGGTCCAATAGTCGACTTTCTTGAAATGCTTACATGAGATTTATCCCCTCCCCCTATAATAAAAAAAAATATCTAGCAAGATAAATTTGTAGTAATGCACATTCTTATTATTATTTTTTAAATAGTTAAAAAGAGTAAATTCTCAATATATGGCATTTCTTGTGGAAAATGAATCAAAATAAGATGAGATTTCATTCAATAAAAAGTTCATACTTTATCTTGAAATAATGTAACGTAAAATTTTTAGCAATCAATTTTAACTCAACAATCATGGAAGAGAAATATGATACTCAGAATAATAAGAAATAAGTACTTCTAATAATGCATTAATGTTATTTCTCTCAACCTCCGTCCCCATCCCAAATCCAAAAAATGGAAAAAATGAGGACAAACGATAACAAAATATCCACAAAAAATGCTATAATTTTAATCAATTTCCAAGGGAAAAAAAAAAACTTGTTAACAAGGTGAAGGTACAGAACTTGAAGTAAACTTGCTAAGTGAAACTAGCATCCAAAGAAAAGAATGACCTGCCTTGTTCAAGTAACCCAGGACTATTGCCAATTATAAAGGTTTCAATTAGCAGCTACTGAAACTGGAATCTGAAGCATGAAGCAATTCCCCCATAACCCAGAACTCCAGAAACTGGCATAGGCTTAATTGTTCATTTCAATGCAAACTCCGCTATGAAGAAGCCTTGGGGAGAAATATAGAATGCCATTCTTAACAAACTTTAATCTCATCGATAGGCCAAACATTTTGTGCGTATCCTCACTGCCCAAAATTAGTTCTGCATGATATAGACTTTAAAACATCTCCTAGAACTAGTCCCAATTGAGTCCAGTGGGTGCCACTCTGCATTTGGAACATAAGATCAGGATTAAAGATAAACATTGAGTGGAACTAGTACTACCATTATTCGATGACAGTTCTAGAACAAGCAACTCAAGATATGCACACTGCAGTACTGCACGCACCTGGCAAAATAAAGTAAAAGGCTTCCTTTGTGGTCCATCACATGAGAGTTCACTAGTACTCCCATCAATGAAGGTTCCATCTGCAAAGATAACCTAAAAATGACATATAAGATGTCTATTAGGTTACTGCAGCAGAAAAGAATAGGTTAGTAGAAAGCAATGTTCTTTTATACATTGTAATTTTTGGGAGATAGATTTCGTGATTAATGTCCCCAATATGGTACAAATTTGTGTAATCAGACCTCTGATGCATATCCAGGAGTTGTAACCGCAATTGGTTTAGTAAATGAACCTACTGTAGAGCTTCTCTGAACAGCCTCACAGAAAGCAAGGAGACACACACAGCTTCCAAGCTGTACAGCCTAACAAGCAATGTTCTTGCCATAAGGTCGACTCTCCTGTCACACTTACATGGGTTATTCCCCTCCCCCTTTGCATAAAAAAAAATAATAATAAATAAAAAAAAGAAAAAAAGAAAAAAAGAAAAAAAGACTTATCTGAAGAGGAAAGGAACAAAACAAGATCCAGTATGACAAACCTGAACTGTATCATGACGGGGAGCACGAGGAAGTGGCTGCACCTTGTACCCTTTAGATGCCAGACTTCAGCAATCAAGAATGATCCCTTACATAATATATGAAAAGTCTTCAGTCACAAACAAGTAAAAAAAGTGTAAGTGGACTATAAATATGCTTAGTCTAGTACCTTGATTGTCTCCCCGACCATTTGAAGTGAAAGGAACAACCCCTGGAAAAAAGCTCGCATAATATCACCAGGGGTTGACCCACAATCTAGACCAAGACCAGGTGCAGAGAGAGGTGCAGCGGCTGCTCTGACCCATTATTTTCTCCCTGCAGCATATCCATCACATGGTGCAATTGTTCCACCAGGATTTTTTTACCAAACTTCCTGCAATCAAGTCTGCCTCCTGCTAGCCCAACAGACAGTATAATTCTGTACTTTTCAGAAGGAGGAGAAACGATGCACGTCACTTACCACCATTGGAGGCTCAATGCTTTCCAAAAATTCACCGTAGCATTATCCACCATGATGGAGCAGTCAGGATTCGACAGCTGTACGGGAAGATTTATGTCGATGAGATGAAATTTCATGGTACATAAGTTATAGGATAATTGCTTGCAAATAGTTAATTGTTGAAGTACTATGTACCAGAAAAACTAATGCGTATGTCCTGTGACTTTTTTCTTTATTCCAATTTGTCTATTCCGAAAAAGAAGCGGCAACAGGGAGGCTAGGGGGAATGGAGTTTATGGTACTAGTTCCAATTATAGTCGAAGTCATGTGCAAAACAATTTAATGTATAACGGCTTGCATTGTTTAAACTTTAAAACATAAAAATTGGCATAAAACTCAAGCTTTATGCCAAACATCAGACTGTTTAAAATAGAGGAAATGATTCAAGGGTTTGGAAGATGTGCTCCATAAATCAAACCTTGAAAGTTAGTTGCATTTGAACTTTATAATAGCCAAATATAACAAGTGTTTTCTAACGAGTTCCCTAAGGATACTGGTTAACATGCAATAAATAATTTCAAGATAGAAAGTTATTAATTGTGAGTCACCGTGATACCATTGCATTAAATGCAATAAGATTTCTAGATATAGCACCTCAACATGTACCTTGAGGGGACTCTTTAGAAAGTCCCAACATAAAATTACAGTTCAAATTGATTCAAATAAATTGAATGGGAAACATCCATAAAGATTACCTTGATCATCTTTATTGCCCTTCTTATCTCACTAATGCTTAAACTCTTGCACCATGAATAACCACAGGACCTCTGTATGAGTGCACATTTTATTATGGGTTTTACAGCACTCATTAGAGCCTCCCAGTCAAGTTCACCATCCTCAGCAAGCTGATAAAACAATATCAGGAAAAAAAGCTCAAAAATCACAATTAGAACTTTCTTTTGTTCATAGTAACATACAAGAACTTTCCGATATGTCACCCCAAAATCTTTTAGGGATCCTAATCCATGCGAGTTCCTCTTCCTAAGGACTTCCTCCAAGGTGTCATAGGGAGCACCAGCAACTGCCAAAAGCTAATAGCTAAATTAGTCTAAACACTATTCCATTTAAACAAAAGAATATCATATCATTTACTACAAATATAATTGGTTCACATAGACTAAGTGTAGAAGTGTCAAGTGCCTCACCTTATTACCAGGCCTTAAGATAGCAAACAAAGCGCAGGTGATAGCATGTGTACCTGAGAAAAACTATTGGTAGACAACAACATAATTAGATTTTTGAGTTGAGCTCTTGGCTCCAAGCTCTTGCTGTGGGGATGAGCTCTTGGCACCAGGGTGAAATCTTAGCACTGGGGTGAGCTCTTAACTCATTGTTTGAGTTGAGCTCTTGGCTCTACGCTCTTTGCTTATTTCTTCTATTTGAGATCTTGGCTTCGAGCTCTTAGCTCATTTTTATTTGTCTTCGAGATCTTAGGCTCCGTGCTTTTAGCTCATTTTTATTTTGACCTCTTGGCTCTGAGCTTTTAGCTCATTGCTGAGGTTGAGTTCTTGGCCCCGAGCTCTTAGCACATTTTTATTTTGAGCTCTTGGCTCTAAGCTTTTAACTCATTGTTAAGGTCGAGCTTTTGGCTCCAAGCTCTTAGCTCATTTCTTCAATTTGAGCTCTTCGCTCTTTCGCTCTTGGCTTATGCAACAAAAGTGAAATACTAGGAAGGGAATTGGTTTTATTGATAGGTTTCAGTACAGTAAAACAAAACTTATTTATAGTAAAGCCTGATGTGCTAAACTATTTTGAAGTAAGGCCTAAGATGTTGTGCATTCTGCTATAGGTGGTCATGAGTGCTCGTTCTGCTTCTTCTGTATTGATATGCTCTTTAGCCTATCTCATAAGCTCTTCCAAGTCAGTCAATGTTTGCTTGTTAATATCATAACGGAATTGTGAATTTCTCAGGCTAGCTTTCAGTATGGTAATAATAACTTGTGGGCTTGTATCTCCTACTTCCAAGACTCCATTATTGAAACGAGCCATAAATTCCTTCAACGACTTATTATCTCATTGCTTGATTCCTATGAGGTTAGTAGCATCTTTCTTCTATTTTCTGTTTGTCATGAAGTGTCTCTGAAAGGCCAATACCAATTAAGGGGAAGATGAGCAAATGACAACCAGGCCTTATCCCTCAGTGCAGTTGCAAATGCCCTACACATTACTTGATATGAGACTCCATGTAGTAGTATTAGTGATTCAAAATCGGTAACAAAGTCATCTGGATCAGCGGACCCATTATACTGTTCATATGTAAGGATCTTTAAACCAATTGGCACATGGAATAAGGCAATCTAGTAGGTAATGGATGGCAAGCTAGACTTCTAGCAGGGAATTGAAGGCTCGTATTTGATTGGTTTTGGGGATAGTTATTTTTGGTCAATTCTTTGGGTCGTTCCTCATTTTGAGGAGAGTCAAGGGAGGAGTTCCATGCTCATGGCATCTTGTTAGTATCTAGTCTATCCCTGTTTCCATTTTGTGGTTTGTCTATGATGACTTGCTTTTTTAGCGCTTTCCTTCCTTGTTGTGGTATTTCATTTATTTTTGCTAAGAGTGCTTGTACAGTTGTCATCAGTGTTTGAAATTGCTGTTGAGTGACTGGGGTGTTAGGTTGGGGTTGGACTTGGGTGTTCTAAGAGATGTAGATTGTTTGCTCATTTCATGACTTATTTATCTAGTTGCTCTTCCATGGATCCCGAGTGGGTGAGTTGAGGTGGTGGGTTAGATTTGGAAATGAAAAATGTTATTGTTTCCCATAGATGACACCAATGTTAGGTCTCATTGTGGTGAATCTAGGTTTAAGATGGAAGTAGGAATTTATTGTATTAGTACTGATCTGTTTAACTGTATGAGGATGGCAAGGTGGGAAGATGATGAAGGCGTGATGAGATGAATGTGGAATGGTGAGATGGGTGAGTTAGGATGAGATGGCGAAATGAAGATGTGGTCCGAGCTAGGACTACCCTGCAGATTCCTGTAAAGAAGAGACAATGTTAGAGTAAACACTCCGATGGTAAAATCAGAGCTTTTTAGCGAGCTCTTTAGCAGTTTGTATAAAATGTAATAATCATATTGTTCCTATCTACCTCTAATGTTTAAGCTGGTATATATAGTCTGTCGTAGCCAATTGGATATTGTACTCAATAACTCAGATCATCGATTATTGTTCTATATTAATTCCGAACGATTATGTACTAATTAACTATCAACAGTCCTGTATTTATGCTTCTTTATTCCCAGGGGTTACACACCTATCCGGTCACATGCTTGTCCGTTAGGCTTTTGGTTTGTCTTTACCATGTGTCCTCTTTGTATTGGATTTGCTATATTTTATGTTAACAAAAAGGGTAACCTGTCTCTCTATTTTTTATTTATTTTAATTATTACAGCGTTAGATAATTATTTGAATGCTATGTAATTATGATAAGGTATGCTCGATGACATTTTAAGGAAATTTAAAGGAATAACTTATCTCTGTTTAATATTTTTGTTAACCTGAAAAAAAAAAAAAAAAAAAAAAACTTATTACAGTTATTTGAGTGCTAATATAATTATGATATGGTATACTAGATGACATTTTAAGAAATATGAACAATAGCGACAAATGAAACTGAAAGATGAACTTTGAGTAATCTTCGTCTATTATCTTAATATTCTTCATACAGTTGTGTACTTTGTCAAATATAACACAGGCACGTGTAAAGTTCACCTCTTGTGCAATCTGCTCGAACAACTCTTTTCATTTGAACGTTTAATTTTGTTTATTACACTTGGAATTCATGCCAAGACATGCCAATAAATGTGTTTGGATCCTAACTAATTAAGATAAAATTATTCATACATGTTGATATTTATTTACCAAAGTAGCAATTAATTTTATTTTCCATTTAAAGGGGCCCATTTATTCTCTTTCATCTATGTTAAGTTGGGAAAAAAAAAAATTCTCTAGACCCAGCATCGAGTGAGGAAAAAGAAAAAAAATTGAGCAAGTATACCATTTTTGTGATCGAATCAGAAGGAATAACCAAAATTTGCTGAAAATGACGCTAGGTAAGTTCTAAACATATTTACTTTTCTTATTTGATAAATAATTTTCTATAGTCATAGTTTGTAAGAATTAAGTAAAGATCAAATATTGTAGCAAACTGTTATAATTTTTGTTTTATATTAGAATGAGGATATGCTTTCCAGTTGTGATATAGCCCGATAGATTAGTCTCACATCAATGTCTGTATAGAAATTCGAGAAATCGAAAAAAGTATATTTATAATTTTTTAGTTCACCGGGTACACCCACACCACAAAATGATTAAAGCAAGATCTTACAGACATATATGAGATGTATTGGCTGGGCCTGGGACCCAAACACCAACAATCTTCTATTGCATGAAATACTAATTTTGGCTCCCACAACTATAATCCAAATATTAGATGCTAACCATAAACAATTTTCAATACACATCCGTAGAAGTTCCAAGTTTGTCTTGTCAGAAATCAATGGTAGTAAGTTAATAACAACAAGAAAGATAAATTCAAGAAACAGGCCCAGAAGAATTACGTAGTTCAAAGAATTTTTAAGAGGACCCATGTTGTCAACTGGCTCTTATCAAGACAGCTATATACTACTACATATATATAGTCAAAGACAAGAAAATTGAATGTTTGTCATTTGCTTTCTTACTAACTCTTATCAGTTCAATGCAGTCAATTTTCATTCCCCTTTACAACTGATCATTAAGATAGAGCTGCCTCTCTAATTCCAAAATGCATGTTGGTACCTTGCAAAAATGCTTTTCACGGTACCAAGCACAATTGCAGCTACAGTTGTAGCAACAACGCTTAGAATTATTTTAAAGGGACAAGTTCACATCTTTATAAAATAAAAAATAATAAAAAGTTGACAGTGACATTTCAATCTCTTTGAATTAGGTATTGACAGCATATAATACCGATTTAAAAGAGCAAATCATAGTCATCATCCTTGTTGCAAAGACAGAGAACACACCCTATTAAACAAAAACAGGTTGCATAGATGGTCGGCTTTCTTAATATCTATATTTTGATTAAAAACAAGAAAATAGAGATCATTTTTCTACAATTTCTGTTCATCGCACATTGGAGAAATGTAAAAAAAAAGAAAAGTTTATGTGCCTTTTCAGATGCTGCAATGGAAATAATTTGAAAGCGAATAGCACAAGAAAAAAATATATTAAGACAGTAAGTAAAGAACTCATCACAGAAATAAGAGGATCTCGGACTAAAAAGGATGAAGATGAACTCGTCGGATCTGATGGTTGTCTCCGTTGCAAAGGATGGAACTATGACAGCAGTGTAGGTCTGGATGGAGAGGGAGGAGGATGGATGTAAGACGGCGATCTTGGAGTTTTTGGTTTGGTTATGGAGTTTCTGGCAAAGTATGGACTTACAACGATGGCGAGTCTGGACGGAGAAGGGAGAAGGGAGGAGGGAGGAGGGAGGAGGGAGGAGGGAGGAGGGAGGAGGGAGGAGGAGATAGGGAAAAAAAATGTCATGGCTTAGGGATTTAACTGTATTTGTGTCTACCACTACCGACTTAGATACGTTAAATGGCTGATGCAAATACAAATATATATTTTTTTAAAAAATATATTATATTATCTGTGTCTTAGAATACTCATACACAAACACAAATAATTAAAAGACAAACTCAGAAAAGTTTATAGGTTATGGCCCCAATATTAGAGAATTGTGTCTGCATAAGCAGTCAGTAAAATTAAAACTGCAGACGCATAAACGTTTGAGGAATATGGCGCAAAAAGAAATCATTTTCCGCTTTAGAAGTACCAGCATCTGAAAATTTGTTTTTTTATGATTATATGCGTCTGTATTTTCTGAATTTGCTGTACTACAAATGCAAATGTGATAATTTCTTATAGTGTATATAATAATAATATTTATGATAATTAGTATAAAATTATTTAATTAATTCTTATGCAATGTTTGGTAACAATAAAAAAAAAGATAATATATACCTAACAATATTAGACTATACAAAAAGGATCAGTACGATAAAGGAGTTGCAAAAGAGTCCATAGTTGCCCTTCAATGATGGTTTTGGAATTGTTAAGCCTACGTTACACATGTGAATTAATCATGTCCCCTATCATTATGAAAGTGAAGGAACTATTCTACTGTTGTTCACTAATTTTCTGTAAGGAGCATTCTCTTTGGTAGAGTTATTTCGGGAAAATGCTAGTGCGGGACAACAAAATATAACTAATATTATTTAATATATTGTAAAAACTTAATTATACTACGATATTACTAATTATTTTTAAATTTTACTCAATGCATAGAAAACTTAATACAAGATATAGAATGCATGAATTTCATAATTATTTGCAACTTTTATTGATTTTAGATTAGATAATCAGGGTAACATTGAAAATACAAAGTAATAATACTATCACATAAAATACAACATTAATTGTACAGCACTTTGAATTCTCAAGGAAATTGAGCATTAATTCAAAGTCCAGCATTATTTCACACAATCAAAACATATATCAACTCTTAGCAATGAGCAGGATGAGGAAATTTGCACTTTTCAGGAAGCTGCACGGCAAGGTTTGGGTCGATTCCGAGAGTCGGCAACAGCGTGGAGTTTCTGTAGGAGCAAAGACAGCGCATGTTAGCATGAGTGAGCGCGGAGCAGCACACAGTCGAAGGCGGTGTCGGGTTTGGAGGAGTCACTGCTGGCTTGCATGCCATCAAACCTGATATTGGTACATTGCATATGGTTTGGGCGTTTGAAAATTGTAAAATCCCATTGTTGGATATTGCAATAATAAGCATCAGCATAGACAAAGCCAAAAGCCTTCCAAAGTGTGCTGTACTCGCCATGTGTTCTCTCTTTCTGTAGGAAGAACAAAACAGTTTGTAGTTTTAGGTGTTTGCTATCTTGGGAACTCTTGATTGGGAGGTTAATTAGGGTTAGGAAATTTAAATAGGGGCACAAGAAAGAGTAAAGAAGCTTTGGCTTTGTAATTGTGTCTTGCACCCGTGAATGTATATTGGCAGGTTCTTCTGTCACGGGTAATGTACTCGTGGTTGAGAATTGAGATTAATTCATGCCTTGAAGAGAAGTCAAAAGCCGTCTAATAATAATGTCTGAAAAAGCTCTCAACCCTGTTGTGCATTTAATCAGAAGCCAACAAAGGAAAATTACACAAGAAATTTGTTTGTTTGTTAAATGCTTGGAGTTTAACATTGTAATTTGTTGATTTTTTATTCAGCTTAAATCAATTTTTAAGAAAAGATTGAGATATAATTACAAAAGGGTTAAAATAAAAATCTTGTATCAAACGATAATAGAATATATATATATATATATATATATATATATATGACATAATTGTGAAGTCGACTAATCTATGCTTGATATTACCCACCAATAAGTTAAATTTAGGATCAATAGTATTTATTTTTAAAAACTGTCACCCGATTTGTAATATTTTTAATAAATTATAAAATTAAGCACATAATCCTATATTTAAAAAGATTAAATTATTCTTGTGACAAATTTTCTTTCCAACCTACTTGGGTACAATTCTCAAGAATTTCACCGTGATGATTGATGAAAACTCAGGTGCACCTCAAGTTCCCTTTTAACTTGCCGAAATCCGTCACAGATCTCCATTTTGCTGTCCATACAAATATAATTAAATTCAGAAAAATACCATAAATGGATCAAATATTAAAAGAAATTTTAAAATAGACCATTTTAAAATATATTTGAATAATAAATCGAAATTACCCTTTGTGGGTTGAACCGACTAAGCAATCAAAATTCAATTCGGCAGCCCAGTCACCAAAGTCATTAAAAATTGACTTTGTGTTTTCAACCCAATTCCCCCACCCTTGGCATGCATTAGTAGCCTGTATCCTCTTTCTTTTTTTTCTTCGTGTTTTCAAATACTAATTTTATATTACAATCATTGAATTCTTTTTTTTTTTTTTTTTCGGCTGAATGCACTTACTCTCCCCACCCCCTCTCCCAATTCCCACCGGTGACCTGTTTCCAAATGAATTAATCCCATATATGGAATATTTAATGTACTTTTTTGGGTAAAATAATTAGTGCACTTTTTTTATAAAATAAGTAATGTATTATCTTTATAATAATAAATACAAAATGATACTTTTAATCCTTAAATTATTACATATTTTTTAGTATTGTTTTAAAAATTAATTATTCAGAAATTAAATCATACAAATTATAATAAAATTAGAAAATAAAATTTTATTATAATTGGGATACTTTTATTATAATTTCTTACAAGACAATTAGATATTTTTATTTCTTAATTTCATTATAATTTGGATAGTTTATTTATTTAATAATTAAATTTTTGACGAAATAAAATCTTTAAAACAACACTAAAAACATGTAATAATTTAAGGATTAAAAGTATCGTTTTATATTTTCTTTTATAAAAATAGTGCACTAATTATTTTAGCAAGAAAAGTACACTAATTATTCCATATATGGAATTAGTTCATTTGAAAAAAGTAAAGGGAAGTGGAAAAAAAAGGAAAGAAAAAAAACAGGTCACGGGTTGGAATAGGGGCAGAAAGTAAGTGCATTCAGCCAAAAAATAAAAATAAAAAAGAAAGAAAGAGAATGCAATGATTGTACTTTAAAAGCAGGCTCTTATGCATGTCAGGGGTGGAGGAATTGGGTCTCACCTCGTGTTGTTGAAAACACAAAAGTTGACATCGTGTCTTGAGATGGATACTGATTGGGCCACATACCGTCGGTTCCAACCCACTTTTAATCTATTTTTAAATATATTTCAAAAATAGTCTATTTTATAATTTTTTTCAATATTTTTCCATTTGTGGTGTTTTTCCATTGAATCTCATGCAACAAGTTTCTTGTGGTTCACAAATTAAGTAGTCAAAGGATGTCGCCTATAAGTGTAACCTTGTAGATAGCCTAAATTTCCATGTTTCACCGTGAACATCCTTAGCAATTGGCAAGGATGTTTTGGATAGGGGATCAACTGTGTAATCCAAATAAGGAAAGATCGTCTCTGCACAATATCTTGAAACAGAAAATCCTTCACCATTCTTCTCATCTCACTGCGTCAATGTCTTTGCAAATGAAATAAGTTTATCTTGATTATCACACCTATTAATCGATGCAATTCCATCATATTGAAATATGGCTCAGTACCATTAACAAGGTTATAACAAGGACAATTTAATATTTTTAGGTTGAAAAACATTTGATCCTTTAGAATTAATGATTGATTGATTTGGATGATTGGGTTTATTGACTAATTATAATCTAAATAAGAGGTCATGTACATAATTTGATAGTTTATTGGGGTATTAAAATTGGCTGGTAGTTCATAGGAATCAAAGATTAAGAAAAAAGAGATACAATCATATTACATATTGATCATGCATTCTAAACATGGATGGATAGCTGCATAGAGTCAATGTTGTTGTGTTTTTTTCTTTCTTTCCAACTCAATTCTAATTCATTGTCATCTGGATTCATCAAAACTATATTTGAATTATAGCGACGAAAGTGCACACTCGAGAATCATCCAAATTAAAGGCATGTCATTGATAGTGAGCTCAAGGCCATATACATGAGTATAGCTCCAGGAACTAGTAAAGGACGCGTCTATGATGTCTCCTTTATGGTGGCACATGTCTTGAAGAAAGTGATAATGATTCCAAGGCCATAGATGAAATTGCATATTCGGAAACCAACCAAGAGCTTGACCTAGACAAAGATCAAGATAAATGACAAAAGTACAAGCCCGAGAACTAGCCAGATACGCATCTATGATAGGTGGAAATTTTTTAAGTTAAACTCATTTTTAAAGAAGTTTGTAGTTTAAATAAGTAACTCTGAATGAGTCATATTTAGTTTTACTAATTTCATCTCTTGTTTGGTATTAGAATTGGCTGGGTACACTTGATGGCACCTACATCAAAGTGAATTTGCTGAGTACAGAAAGGCCTAGGTTTTGGTCTAGGAATAATGAAATTTCAACCAATGTATTAGGTGTTTGTGCACCTAATATGAAATTCATATATTTGTTGGCCGAATGGTAGGTTTTGCCTGTTAACTCTATGGTACTGAAAGATGCAATCTCTAGGAGGAATGAGTTGATTATCCCTTAAGGTAAACTAACTAAATAGTACAGTTGTTAATATATTACTTGGTTTATAGGTATCCAAATATAACATAACCTAAAACAATGGTATAATTTTTGTTATTAGTTACTTATTATCCTTGTGATGCTGGGTACAAGAATTGTGATGGTTTTCTTGCACCTTATAGAGGTACAAGGTACCATTTGAAGGAATGGGAACATGTCATCTACCAAACACACAAGAGTATTTCAATATGAAACACTCTTAAACTAGGAGTATCATTGAGAGACCATTTGGAATGCTAAAGGGTAGAGGAGGGGGGGGGGGGATACTTAGGAGAAAATCCTACTATCCTTTCATGATGCAGTATAGGTTTATAACAACATATGCTTTGCTGTATAATCACATTAGAAGGGCGATGCCTGTGGACCCTTATGAAGTAGTTTATGATACAGAGGTTCAACATGATGGAGGAAATATGAATGAGGAAGATGTAGAGTCAGATATATAGAAGCAAGTCAGGCTTGTACTGCAATAAGGGATAACTTGGTAGATGATACATTTACTAATTAGAGGGTAAGAAAAGACCTAATTTGAACAGTAAACAATTATTTTTGTTTATTTACATGATGTATTAAATGGCTGTGCATATTCAATTTTTATGTTTATTTGTTTATTTAATGGAAATAAATACTTAACACTCTTGAAAATACTTTTATGTAATAAATTACTTATATGTATTAGTTTTATATATGAAATTGTATAGTTATCTTACTAGGTTGGATTGTGTGTTTTGTTGCATAATTATTTAATAGATTTTTGTTTAATATGGTTGGATGCCTTTATAACTGTTTAGCTTCCCCTGAATATTGGTTTGTGTGATTTGTTTCATAATTGCTTACTGGATTTCTATTTAAATACATTGTGTAGAACATTTTAGACATGGATGCATAAAGAAAGGGGGAAGGGACTAGTAAAACCAAACACCATTGGATTGTTGTAGAGGATTCCAAGCTATTAGAATGCTTGGAAGACTTAGCAAATTCAGGGAAGTGGAAGTCAGATAATAGGACATCTAGGGTAGGATATGCAGGCCAGTTAGAAAAGTGACTGCATAAGAAATTGTCAGGTACTAAACTTAAGGCCAATTCACACATTGATTATAGAGTAAAGCAATTGAAAAAGCAATACTTTGCTATTGCTAAAATGGTATGTCTTAATGCAAGTGGGTTTAGTTGGAATGAAAAGCGATGTGTGTGGTAGTGGAGCATGACATCTTTAATGAATGATGCAAGGTATATATAGTTTAAGTTACTTTGTAGTTTAATTACATTACCTTAAAATTGTCAAATTACCCTTGGATATTCCTTGTTTATATGTGACAAAGTAGCCTTACTACAAAGGGATTAAGAAGGAAGTAATTCCCTTTCCATCACAGGACTAGGGAAGGTGTTTGATAAAGATAGAGCTAATGAGAGAGGTGCAGAGGGTGCTGCAGATACTGTAGAGGTAATGGGTAGAGTAGGAGGCACTAGAAAGGGAAGAGGCATTGAGAAGGGATGACTTTGTCACAACAGATGAGGCTGCAAACTATGATATTGAGGTGGATAGCTATGTGGACATTTCACAACCTATGGTAGAGGATAAAAACATCAATAAGGGTGTCCAAAACTTAGATAATATGAATAATAGTAGGTTGCTGATGTGGATTTCACAAACGTAAGCACACATATTGTCCACAAGTAATAAAGTGATAAAGTAAAGATCATTCCCACGAGGATTTATATTATGCTGAATACTAATTTTAAAGTCATAAAGGGAGATTAGTAATTCCAATTTTAAACAAATGATTGAGTTTTGGGTTGATTATAAAACTAATTATAAACTAAAAAAGAAAATTAACACAAGAATATACTAGAGATAAACCTAGAATTACAACTTTCCTCAACATTTCATTTGACATATTATTATCTTGTCTTGCTTTTTTATGGCAAAGAATTATTAACATATGGTTCTTAATCAATTATATCATATTACTATGTCTTATAATAATATCCCATTAATCAATTCACTATATCCCTATATGAATTACATTAAACAAGACTCATTAATTTTAGACCTAAATTGGCTACACAAGGTATATAGGTATATTCCTATCCTATATACAAATCAAACTCAACAACATGTATATGAATTCAATCTTGTGCTAATATAAATTGCTTTTCCAAGCTACTTTAGGTTTCCTAATTCAATCTAAAAGATGGTCAATCAATTAGAAGCATTAATCATAGAATGAACTAAATAAATCATATGTCAAAACCTAAGCAATTCATAAACAAAATAACATCAAGTTACATGTTGAGTTCTAGTTGTATTTCTAGAAAGGAAGATACTCCATGTTACTTAGAGTAAACCTGGATTCAATAATAATAAATATCAAAGAATACAATGAAAGTAAAGAATTAGTAGAAATAGAGAAAACTACGAAGGTTGTTGGTCTTCAAACTTCAACGATCCTCTCTCCTCTTGCTTCCTTGCACCCCTGATAAGCTCTAAAAACTCAAGAAAATCCTAGCTAGCTTATGTTTTTTCCTTAAGCTACTCCCCTTTTTATAGGCTTAAAAACTCTTAATTTCACTTCAATTTTGACTAGGAATTGCATTAGCGATGCGGCCTAAAAAATTAGGGAAATAGGGCACCTTGCAAGTGGGCAGGGTGCCGCGACACCTTTTAGTCTTTGCTTTGGCACCTAGGCACCAACCATGCTAGGCAGGTCCTCCTATCTTGTATGTTTTAAGTAGTTTTTCCTCTAGCTTGACCTCAAATAGAACTTCTTCTTGCATTAAACCTTTAAAACACAAAAATTAAGTTAATACAAGTTAGAACTCCTATAAAGCACCTAAATCCTAACATAAAACAACTTGGAATAAACATCATAATACTATAGGGACTTAACTAAGAATTCAACTAAAACTAAGCAAAAATCAAATGAAACTCTAGAACATTGCTAAAATAATGAGTAAAAAGATGTAAAATAAATCTATTTCCAAGAGTTATCACACCCCAAACTTAAGGTTTTGCTAGTTCTCAAGCAATAGAAAACTAAAAACACAAACAAAAACTAATAGCCAAAGATGTATCACACTAACATAATGAAATCCCAATATGCTCAAAAGCTTCACATGAACTTAACTAAATATCAACTTTAAGTATCACTCAAATTCATGATTCAATTTAAAAGCAAGCAACAAATTCAAATGGATTTTTAGTGTGTGTAATGATCTTTTAACAAATGAATGCATGTAATCTGAATAAGTTTATGTATAAGTAAAATCACATTTAGCTTTCAAACTTATAAGTGTACTTTTCAACTTTATCTCAACTAATGTAGAATCCACTAAGTCAACGATTAATAGGCCTCTAAAAGCTTGTAACGTAGGCTAAGGTAATGGTTTGATAAAGGACATTTTAAGGCTCAAGTTATTCTAAGAACAGATCAATATGGACCTTTAAAGAGCTTTTTTTCATAACTTACCAACCCCCTCATATTTGGCTTTTTCTTTTCACCACTTTCATATACATATATATATATACACACGTTTTATATTTTATATTTTCTTATTCTTTTACTTAACTCTTGCCCCCAAACTTTATTTTATTTTATTTATTATTATGAATATAAGAGTGAACAAAAGGTACAAACATATGTATTTTTTTATATGTAAATCCAACCTGTCCTCCTTTTTCTTAGCATCAGCTCAATATATCCTAGAATAATCAACATGCCTAAGAGTAAGGGTTCAAAATTGAAATTTTAAAAAAGGTCACGCAAAATTTTTGTAGGTGTCAAAGAAAAGGCATTATAGGCTCAATGAGGTAGCTAAAGATATAATATAAAACAAGGTAAGTTTAAAAAGACTCAAACGGTCAAAAGATGGACTAAATCACGTCCTTAACTTAATATTGTCTAGGATTTAACCTCAAGAGATAATCAAAAAAATTTATGAGGTTTCTAACTAAATATGAACTTTCAAAACATAAAGGTCTTTAAGTAGGCAACATAATCCCAATAAAAAAGATCAAAGTGCATAAAGGTGTTGGAAATCACATCCACAAATGTAACCAACTAAAAAATTTAACACGAATGTCAAGATCATATGAAAACTAACATATTATCATAGGATTAGGGATTTCACCATAAAAGCATAATAACATCTTAGCAACTAAACAATCTAAGAAAAACTACAAGCATCAAACAACAAAATAACCAAAAATCAAATACCACTAAACTTAAGATAAACATTGTCCTCAATGTTAAAAATATTTAAAAGGAATAAGGATAGAAATACTCCTTGGCATTTAAGCAAGGTAAAAAGAATATAATTCCTTATCCAAGTTGTATTTGAAGCATCCAAGCTTGATTGAGAGTTGAAATAGGTCAAAAAAGCAAAATGGGGCTACAAGTGCACTAGAGGAACTGTGGGTATTGATTTTGGTTATGGGTTGGCACTATAATGCCTTCTTTTTGGCACCTAGGTGCCAGCCTTTCTGTCTGGCTATGAATTCTAGCGTTGCGGCACTGTTTTCTAGCCATTGTGGCTCTCGACATACTATTTTTTGCCTGCTTTGGCCATGTTCATTGTATTTTGATGCTTGAATACTATACCTACAATTAAAACATGAAAAATAAATTACAAATACTCTAAACAAACTAAAAACTAAAGGTGGAAAGTTAAAGAACTTGGGTTGCTTCTCAAGTAGTGATTGACTTTTAGTCATCAACTTAACTTTTGCATGCTTAACCCTTTTCGGTCTTAGCAATGATGGCTCTAGGAAGATGGATTCCCTTAAAGTTCATAAACCTCTTCCTATTCCTCTTGTACTTTTTCCTTAAGCTTGCATTGATCATGGCATAATCTCTATCATGACTTCCTCTTCAAGAGCTTTAGCTTCCTTGATATTTGATCCCACCACTTAACAACTTTCTTCTTGATTAAGCTTGAAGTCTTTAAGGGTGATGACTTGGCAATGGAATGGTGCTTTAATGGTAGGGATGTGTTAAAGGAAAACTAAACTGTTGAACTTCTTTATTGGTTACTTTATGCACAACTTCAATTGCATAGCACTCATTGGGTTTGGAAAGACGTCATAGCCTTGAAGACATTAAAATTCACTTATTGTTCTATGAGAATTTTACCGATGGTAGAGAATGGTCTCCCTAAAATAATGGAGATTTTCTTGTCTTCCTCCATGTTGAAACTACTTGGATGTTTGAGCTTCGAGGGTAGTTTCTTTTGGAGGATGGCATTACACTCTTTGATCAAGGCAACCATTTCGTGGTCCTCTATTTTACACTTTGATGTCCTTTATAAACTTGATACAGGTAGGCATTTGTTTAAAGCTTCACTAAAAATAATATTGATGTGAAGTTTCTTGAATACCTCCAGAAATGTCTTGAATTTTTCATTAAGTTTTAGCTTTTGGAAGCTTTGAGGGAAAGGTAAAGGTGAGTATGTACAAGTATTTTCTTTAGGAGCTTGAGCCTTCTTTTTTTCACTCAACATTGCCTCATCATCTTGCTTATGTGGAATTTCAGCTTGCTGAGGAGGTTCTTCTACCTTGTTATCACTCTTTAGAGTGATAGGTTTACAATGCTCCATGCTTGGATTCCCCTATCTAAGATTCGGTTGGGTATCACTAGCTAAAGCACCTTGAGAACAGTTTGTAAAAGCATTGGCCAGCTAGTTATTTGGGTTTTAAGGGTCTTTAGTGATGTTGCTTGACTTTGGATTATGGAATCCGTTTTGGATATATATTGCACAAACAAATTCTCAATAAATGGCTTGTGTTTCTAACTGAAAACCTGGTGGATAAGTGGACTTTGCTTCATTGGATTGCCCTTGATTACTCTATGAAAAATTTAGGGTGGTTTCTTCACCTTAGATTATAGTTTGGAATAAGGGTTATTGTTTGGTTAACTATTGTAGTTCCCCAAAAAATTTGCTGATTCAATATTATTTGGGCAAAAGCTACTTGAATGTCCATCCTCACAAATTTTACAAGCCATAGCATGGTTTGGTTGAACTGCAAATGTGTCAATTTTCTTTGACAAGATAGCCACTTGTGCGATTAATGTATTAATGGCATCCAACTCATGAACTCCAGCTACTCTTCGAGTAGACAACCTTTTGGAAGGTCATTGATAATTATTAGTAGCCATCCCTCCCTATAATTTAAAAGCTTATTCTATGGATTTTCCCATTAAAGCTCATCGGCAGCTGCATCAATTGTTAGTCCTTGCTTGGCTCACCAAACCATTATAAAAGCTATGAACTTGTAGCTACTTTGGTAGAGTATGGTGAGGGCATCTTCGAAGCAGCTCCTTTAACCTTTCCCATGCTTCATAATGAGACTCCGAGTTAAGTTGCATGAATGAAGTGATTTCATTCTGCAACTTGGCTAAAAAATTTTAGGCTAACCTTCCAACGTTGTAATAAAATTATGTGGGAGTGCTTGGAGTGAGAAAGGGAAGAGGCGCAACCTTAATGCATCATTTGAAAACTCTGTTGAGCTTGAAAATATCACAAAGCTTTAAAAAGCTTATATGATAGGAGTTTGGACCATCATTTGGAAATCCAACAAATTGTACCATTTGTTGAATCATTTAAATTTTGCCGAGCTTGATTTCAAAATCATTGGCTTGGATCGTCGAACTTTGTATGCTTGAGTGAAGTCCTTTCATAAAAGGGACTGCATAGCCCCGCAAGGACTTTTGTTCTTAATCATCTTCTGTTGTTGGAATTTGGTTTGATGCTTGTGACTTATCCTTCTTAAATTTTTGATATTTCCTATCGATTTCGGGATTGAAAGGAACAAGCTTTAAACTTCGAGTTCATCTCATGCATGATTAATAGTACTTGACACTGATTTTATAAACTTAAGCACACGTATCATCTTTAAGTAATAAAGTGATAAAGTAGATATCGTTCTCACAAGGAGTTTTCAAATATTACGCTAAGTACTAAAATTAGCAATTATAATTTTATTCAAATGAGTAAGTTTTGGGTTGATTGTAAGATAATCATAAACTAAAAGCAAATTAATACAAGAAATACTAGAGATAACCTAGAATTACAAGTTCCATCAACACTTCACTTGACATATTATTATCTTGTCTTGCTTAGTTATGGCAAAAAATTATAAACCGAGGGTTCTTAATATTATAACTCGACATTGAAACATGAGATTAGAATAATTTGGTGTAGCTCTTAATTGTAAAAAAAAATGTCAGTATATAAAATAAATAAATATAATACATAAATATATATATATACATAAATTATGTAAATAATTACATTAAAACATGGTTGACTTGGAGTTTGACCTTAACTTGTGTAATTTTGATTGATAAGTAAAATAAGTGTGTAAATAAAATAAACTAGTGACCATTTACGATATATATATATATCCAAAATTAATTAGACACCACATGTTTTAAACCTTTAACTTTTTGATTTTATTTTTTTATATATTTCTTTTCCTTGCTTGTTTTATCCTTCTATTGTCCTGTTCCCATTCACTTCATTCCACTGGCTTTGCTTTCTCTCCTTCCCCAAATTCCTTTGCTTCCCATGTTCTGCTTACTTTCTTGTTATGCCGTGTAGTCCTTTCTTAGCAGCTGGACATAATTTCTTCTAAAATAGTCACCAGTTGTCTAACAGACTACAAATATCATTCAACACAGTAATTCCTCTCTTTCTCGCTTTACTGGTTCATTGAGAATCCTTGTGGGTCATTTCTGAATTGATTTTCCTTTGCTTTTAGTAATCTTTGACTTTGTATGGGAAGGGAATTGAGGAAGTAAGTATTTCTAAAATCATTTGATATAATTGTACTATGTACTTCCATTGTATTAATTTTGTTCAATTATTGACCGTATTAGAATGTCGGTCTTTCTTGATTCTGGGTTTTATCCTTAAATTGTGAATTTTATGTCCTTTTTGATGTTTGAACCCCTCCTTACTCCTCTCTTTTATGGATGCCCTTTTTCTTCTCATGGATGATAGCTAGTTTTTGACATAATGAATAATCTTACTTAGAACCAGTAAATTGCTGGTAAATTGGTATAAATAAAATGATACTTACATGGAGTCAAGAGATGATGAAATTGTTCAAATTTTACAAGAACGAGTTTAAAAAGCATAAAATTTTGGTTACCATGTACTTCTATTTCGAAAAATACCCTTGTTTCTTTTTATTGCTTTCCACTAGTTACTTTCTTTTTCTTTCTTGTGGACTCGTCATTTCTTAAACAATTTCCTTATATCATGATCTATGTACATCACAGAGGATTATATGCCCAATTTGTTATCCATTCTATTGGTAGTTAGTATACCATAAAAATTGATCTTTGTTTTTTCTTGAAATTAATTATTACTTTGTTTTCTTGATGGTTAAACCTTGATTTTTTTCTTTTGGTTTATTATTAAATGTGGGACTTAGTTAGGTTGTAAATAAGAGTTTAGGAAGCAAGTAACATAAATGGAGATTATATGAATTGGAAGAAGAAAGTTGGAAATTTAATTTTGTTAATGATGGAAATGCATATCTCAAGTTTTAATTCACTCTAGGTAATGAGTCTAATTTAAATTCAACGTTTGAAATATGACTAAAATGAGAATTGATGATTTATATTGATTTCTTGGTCTGATACATGTATGTATACATATATATGAACTAAAATAAAACATATTTGATAGAATGATTTGGAGAAATTAAATGTGACTATATGAATAGGAGTTGATTTATATAGACTTCATTAGTTAAATAATTAATTAAGGGATTACTTAATTTGAATTAAAAGTTCATAAACAAAAAGTAAAGAATTGTTGTTTAAGAAAAGGGAATTTTTAGGAACTTGGTTGGATTGGAATTGGAATTAAATAATTCAATCTTTTGATTAATTTTACATGATTAACTTAATTTGGATTTAGTACTTGAAATGTGAGTAATGTTGAATTAAGGAATTTGTGTTAATTTCTTGGTATGTATATGTATAACATATTCATACATGAAACGGAATTAAAGTTGTCCTTAAGGTATTTGTTATAACAAATACCTAAGAGGAGTTGGTTTCCAAGAAATGTATGGAGTTGGTATATAAGTTTTAGTAATTGGATAATTATAACTAAAAATTATAAACTAAGTATTACATGGGAATATAATTTTTAGGTTAGAAACCCATTATTGACTCAAAGACATAAGTGAACACAAGAGGAAGTGACGAGCAAGATTCGTGACCTAGTTAGTGGAAATGTTACTCTTTGGTTGCTAGATTAATGTGTTTAGTTGTTTTGATGTATTTGTATGAATATGTTCATATAGTGGAAAATAGGAATATGTAATACTATGATTGAGTTAATTGAGTTATGTTTAACATGTGAATTTGTTTTTGTTTGATAAGGGCCAATAAAAGTAATTTTTATTCTAAATAGAATCTTGGTGCACCTAGGATACATTTTCTTTGTTTATTTGATATTTGGTTAAAGATATTCGAGTAACTCAGCCTTGAGGATGGATATGTGAAGAGTATATATTTTTAGCATGTGGGAGCAAAATTGCCCGAGGAGGATATGTATTTAGGTGTGCGGGTGCTGAGTTACTCTAATTGACCCTTTGAGTGCTTGTGAGTGCTTTAAGTGTTTTGAATGCTTTGATTGATTTGTTTGTATAGTGAATTACAGGAATTGTGTTTGTTTAATTTTGCATTTTCTATATTACATACGTGTGGAATTTAATTGTTTTAAAATTCATGTTATTTTGAAATTATTTGATCTATGTATTCTATTCATGTATTGATTGATGCTAATACCCTTTGGGTACGTTTTTCACTCACTAAGTCTTTGTGACTCACCCCTGGCTTGTTGATTTTTTTAGTATCAGGATCTTATTAGATGAATCTGACGGATGCGTGACTTACCGATTGCGTTACAGCAACGTACATATTCGAGATCACGTACTTAAAGCCAAAGGATGAAGTTTGCAATCACATTAGGGCTTTTGGGTGTCAGATTTTTTATTATGTAATACTTCAGTTATTTGTTGTTATGGTATAAAACAGAGTAGAGGTCCTTGTGTATATTGCTATTATTGTTAACTCATTGAATGTAACCAGGATATGATATGTTTATATATTTGGGCATGCTCCATTTTTTAGGGTACCTCTACTGAAATTTTCAGTTAAAATATATGTATTTTGATAAATGAGTCTTTGCATATAGTTTGTTTTATAAAGCTTTTTTTTTACTCCTTGTTAGTCATATGTCATATGTGTTCTTTGGATTTGAAATCAGGGTTACAAAGGTTTGGTTATCCATTCATTTGGTTAATCATGCCTCCGTGTGGGGTGTGCCACTTAATCAATTTTAAGCATATTCTTATGTATTATAATAATATCTTAATTAATCAATTCACTATATTCCTATGTGAATAACTTAAACAAGACTCATTATGTTTGGACCTAAATTGGCTACACAAGGTGTATAAGTATATTCCTATCCTATATACAAATCAAACTCAGGAACATGTGTATGAGAATTCAATCTTGTGCTAATTCATTCAAGGCTAAACCTAAATTACATTTCCAAGCTACTTTAGGTTTCCTAATTTAATATAAAATATGGCTAATCAATTAGAAGCATTACACATAGAATGAACTAAATAAATCATACGTCGAAAACTAAGTAATCCATAAACAAAATAATATCAAACTACAAGTTGAGTTATAGCTGCAATTATAAAAAGGAAATTATTTCATATTACTTAGTGTAAACATGGATTCAACAATAATAAGCATCAAAGAATACTATGAAAGTAAAGAAGGAGTAGAAATAGAGATATGAAGGGTTTTTGATCTTTAAGCTTCAACGATCCTCGATCTTCCTGCTTTCTTGCTGGGTAGGTCCTCATGTCTTGCGTGTTTTGAGTGGCTTGGCCTCCAGGTTGACTTTTAATAGGAATCTTTCTTGTTAATACAAGTTAGAACTCCTATAAAACACAAAGACTAAGTTGATACAAGTTAGTACTCTTATAACACCTAAATCCTAACCTAAAATAATTAGGAATCAACATCTTAGTACCATAAGGACTTAATGAAGAATTTAACTAAAAATAAGCAAAAACCAACTAAACTCTAGAACATAGCTAAAATAATATAAGTAAGATAAGTCT
Organism: Quillaja saponaria; assembly: GCA_029379385.1. Taxonomy (NCBI): domain Eukaryota; kingdom Viridiplantae; phylum Streptophyta; class Magnoliopsida; order Fabales; family Quillajaceae; genus Quillaja; species Quillaja saponaria. Next base: position 10,397,449 of record CM055606.1, read on the forward strand.
ATTTCCAAGAGTTATCAGCACTAGTAAAATAAGGGCAAGAAAAGGCCTAGATATAGGGATAGTTCAGTAGCAGATTTGGTGAATGTTGTGAAGAATTTAGGGAAGGTTTATAAAAAAGTAGCTGCAAACATTAGCAAGATTGCTAATTATTTTGAAATTAAGGCGGAAGAAGTTGAGAAGAGGTTGAATGTTTTTTAAGCTATTTCCAAAGTAGAAGGCTTCATTCCAATCTAGAGGATTAAAGTAGGTGAGACATTAAGCTCGGATGGGAGAAAATCAAACTTCTTCTTCTCTCTTCTAGATGGCTAGAAGCCATTGTACCTAGAGAGTTTGTTAGGGATTGATTAATGCAGATGGGAAAAATGTCGAGCTAACCTTCATGTGTTTTGTAACTAGTAATTTTTAAAAATTTTAGAGGACATCGGGTAAGGGAAAATTAGAAAACTGCAGTTAGCTTCTATTTAGGTAGTCTTAAGATAAGAGCAATATCCTTGTTTTTGTATATTTTGATCTACATAGGGGTTTAGGCCTTTAACGTTTAAGTTGGATGAATATTGATGCACAATTGTATTTTATGATCCGTTTGAATATCAAGAATTACAGTTTTTAATGATATTAGTTTCTATTTTGTTAAGCATGCTCTAATTTGTAGTTGTATTTGTTTGCTAAACTTGTGAAGATAATACAGTTAGTTTTGTATCATATGTATGTAGTTGATACAAATTTTATACAAACGCACGAGGAGTAATATAGTAACAAATAGATTTGGTTCCCACGAGGAGTAAATATTTTTTATATTAATTACCACTATGGTGCAGCTTAACTCTAATCAAGCCAATGTAAATTCAGAGATGAATTTAATTTAAAAACTATTAAATCTAAGTCTAGGGTCATGATATCCCTCACACCACACCTTACTAACTTTAGTTCAAATCAATTCATGCATTAGCTAATATTAAACCAGATTTCTTAATCGTAGCATACTCCTATGTTCTAGCAATTATATATTCCTCTTAGTTCTAATTTCCTATATTCCTATGAGAATTATTCTAAAACAAGCTCATTAGAACCCAATCTCCTCATTACTTATGGTAAAAGAGTATATCCCTATCTCTTAAATAAATCAGATTACCCAAATCATAGAAATAATCTAAACATAAGTTATATCACCTAAGGCTAATCCCAAAATTGACTCTTCCCAGTCAACTTTAGAATTCCTAATCAATCTAATTGGTGATCAAATAATTAGAAACATTAAGAATAGGGAAATATAAATACTAAAACAAAAGCATCCATTGAAATAAAACTAAAGCCACATTGTCTACATTTGAGTTCAATCATTACCCCTAGAATACAACTACTCCATACTAACTACAGAAAACATAAAAACTAAAGACATAGCCATTACAAGTAAATAGAAAATAATAAGAAGAAGAAATAGAAACTAGAAGTTGTCACTTTTCGAGTCTCCTTCAGCTCCTTAACACTCTCTATCACGAGCTCTGGTGTGTCTCTTAACCTCATCCTTGCTCCTTTATTTGTAAGTATTTTCCTCTTATTTGAATTAAAATAGAAGTCCTAAGAATCCGTATAAGCGTTGTAAGTGCTACAGGGTTTTGTATAATCTTAATAGGACTTATCTTGTTTCATGTCGCGGTTTCACATTCAAAGGCACTACAACGTCAATCCCTTGCTCGGTTTACGAAAGTCATCCTTACTTTAGCATTGCGACTTCCTTGTCATCACGCTACGGCTTCATTTTTTAAGAGCCACGGCTTCCAGTTCCCTGTCTCATTTGGTTTTTTTCTCTTTGTATCAAGCACCACAACTTAATTTTAGTGGCACTGCGACTTGAGTCCTCTCTGCCTTTTTCGTCAAATTCTTCCTTTTGGGGCACTGTGACTTCATGTTATTCAGTGTTACGGTGCCAGTTGAGTTTCTTCCCTTCTCTAATCGAAACTTGGACACTGCAAAGGCACCTAAAACAATTTAAATACTAAATTTTGGAAAGCTACTCCTAATTAAGATAAAAACTCTACAAAACTCCTAAAAAAAACTCTAACACTATATTTGACTAGAATTCTAACTCAAAATATTAGGATTAACATCAAATATGAATTAAAATCATAGTGAAATAACTCTATTATTCTAGAGTTATCACACCCCCAAACCTTGTATTTTGCTAGTCCCTAGCAATGAGTAAAAAAATCACACGTAATTCATCAATGATAAGCTAAATATTTCCTAATAGTTCTCAAACTTTATAGCAATGACTTTACTCAAGATAACTCATAATTATAATTTCCAAATTTATCATGTTCAGGCAATCCTCATATGTGTGTGTACAATGTATTATCATTAGAGTTAGATGGCTTCAAAAATATTATGAAGATAACTCAAAGACTAATTCTAACTCATTAACTTCGTCTTTCCCTTCTCTCTCCACTAATGTAGGCTAATACTTGGTCAAAAATCAATAGGTCATTTATTCAGCTTGAAATGTTAGGCTAGGATAAAGGTTTGATGAAATGAAAATTTTAACTTAAATACCCTAAGCACAATTTCCTTGCATGAGTTCACCATTAGTTCCCACATACTCAGGCTTTAACTATATTATCTCTTGATTTGTATTACCCGATATATTTCTTTTTTTGTGTGGTATGAATGTTCTCCCACTTTTTTCCTTTTCCTTCTTTTATTACTTCTACCAAACTTTTGGTTTATAGGAATCACCAAGGAATTTTCACATATTTGCCCAACTTAATTTTTTTCAAGTGAGGATGATCACATAATATTTTTTTCTTTTCTTCCTTGTAATGCACTCATTCTCATAGATTTGCTTTGAGCTCATTCCCTTTTTCTTTTGAACTTAATGAATTGCATATTAAATTTGCTTAACGTAAGAGGGTGCATATTGTATTTCAAATAAAGGATTGGTTAGCATAAAAGGCATTAGACTCAAAAATGGGTAACTAAAGATATATAAAATCATTGATGGAAATACAAAAGTTTTATCGATCCAAAAATAGCCTAAATCATATTCTCAACTAAGCTTCAACTAGGATTTCGCCTCAAGAGGAATTCTTACTCATTAAGGAAATTAAAAAGTGTCTAGGGTTTATAAAGAAAAAATAAAAATAAAACCATCAACTGTAGGTGATAATAGCCTTATGTAGTGTATATATGAGGTATATGCCCTAATTATAACCAAAAATAAATAAATTATATTCGTATATTATCAAAATCAGCCTTAATGCATACATAATCTATCACGAGAATAAGAGAATATTAAAGATCATTAACAAGTTAACTTGCCATATATATATATATATATATATATTTTAAACATGGTACGGAAAAAAAAAAAAACAATACAACCTAATTAGTCAATTACACATAAACGGGGGTTAACCAAGTATTAGAATGGAGAATTATTATACAATTTTTATGTTATCCCCCTCTCCCCCTAATCTATACTAAACATTGTCAGCACTAAATAACAAAAGGAAAACAAAACAAAACAAAACGAAACAAAAGATAAATGAGACTCCTTTTAGTCATCGAAATCAATAGTAATGTTCTCCTTGGGATGTGAGAATGAGGTTGGTAGCTCAGGACAAGGAGGGAAAGTGGAAGTATCGCATCCTTGTTATTGTAGCATCATCCTCAGCAGCTGGTTGTTTCGGTGGTTGGCAGCATGTGTGCTGCCAATGGTTTTAAAACTACACCTCCAATCTCAAAATGTGCTAAGCTAATGTTAGCTTTTATGCACCAATTAGCTTGAGTTGGAGATGCTGGATCACCTTCACCAGCTTCAACATTCTAAATTTGAAACTTGTTCATTAACTTGTAATCAATGGTACCCTTTGGCAGTTCCAACGGCTCTGTGTCCTCCTAAAGTATACCAGCTTCATAGCATAGTTATGTGATGGGTAAGGGAAACTAGATTCCTTAGTGTCTAGAATTTGTCGCTTGCTATATTGTACTATGAATAATTTTACCAACATCAATGGACATATGTCAAATAATAGCATGCACCAGAATGACCCTCTCCTTAGTCACATCACAGGAATGTACACTAGGAATGATGTCAGAGAGCATAAAGTAATACCAAGCCTTTGCAGGGGCTAGCAGCTAACTGGCCCAAAAGTGAACCGGCTCTTCCATTAGTTAGCTTCCAAACAGAGCCTTGATAGCACAATACATTGATGACTTCATCATAGTCCACTATCACACTTGCATAGGACACGTATTCATCAGTCTAGGGGACATCTAAAATGCCATAGTATGCATTGACTTGTGAATGAAACCATATTTCCTCGCACCATGACTCTACTATCCGTGTATTCTACCAAGTTAGCATAAAATTCTCGGGCCACTGTAATGACTCCAGCTTGGGTTCACATAAATTAGCCCAATGTTTGTTGTTGATCAGATTGGACCTCCCCAGGAAGTAATTTGGCCTGAGGTGTAGGCCTAGCTGTGCCTATAACCTTTTCCAAGACAAGCTCGTCGTGAAAACGCTTTTCTACAGTAGCAAAGATGAACTAGCTATTGTCAAAGCTCGGTCCAGACGATCAGGTACACTTAGTAGCTTTCATCTTTGATCCCATTGTTCTGAAGAATAACAATTGAATAATCTCATCCCGAACCCTAAAATACCCAACAATAACTTCAACTACAATCCATTAATCAACAAAAAGGGTCTTAGACCTGCAGAGCATTTAGAGAAATCTTCAGGGCTCAACATCATATCATTTATGCAATACTCATCATATGCATCATCCATCCCCCTCAAACCTATTTCACTATTAACTTATCCAGAATATTCAAGAATTATGGAGATAGGGGTCATAGTGATATGATATAGATTCATATAACATCAATTTTGTTTAACTTTATCAAAGAATTCATCATTAAGAAAGAAAATGTAGCACACACGTAACTAAAAGCCCGAAATCAAAAATCATGCATGGAATCCCCTAAAGAACATATCTACCCACAATCTATCAAGCACTTAAACATACAACACTAGAAAAGCATACTACCAACAAGAAAATTCATAGAAGCTAAAGAGAAAGGGTACAGTGCAAAAATGTGATGTGGGTGAAGGGTTTTGTGTGAATGTGTTTAGAGGGCACTAGAATGAGGTTTGGTTTGTAGTTTGAAGCCTAAAATCTCTAATTTCACAAGATTGGGTGTATAGTGTATGAGTTATGGTTATTTGGTTCTGAAATTTCATTTTTAAAATAGAGATTGGGATATGGTACTATAGTGTCAAGGTAAAGGCGTCGTGGTACTATGCCTTAGAATTTGAAAATTTTAGAATACACAAGTTGGTGCAATAGCCTGAGTAACATGGTGTAGCTCTCTATGTAAAACCCATTTTCTTTATGAGTTGAAGGTGTTGTGGATTAATTAAAGAAGTGCCGCAGCATCTTGCATTATGTGTAAAATGGTTTTGTTTCTAGGTAAGTGGTGCTGTAGTGCCTAAAGAGATGACGCCTCTGCTTGAGTCTTACTACCTAACATGTGACTTTTTGTTGGATTTAGGCGTCGTGGTGTGTGTATTTATGAGGTCACGGCTCAAAACAATCTGAGAACTTACCTGGGTTTTCTTTTCCATTATACCATGGCTTGAATTCATGAGGGCCACAACATAATGCTCCCTGTTTGATTTCATGTTTTTTCTGATCATGAGAAGTGGTGGCATGAGGTATTGTTGAGCCATGACATCAATGTTTCTTGTTGAAGGGCTTAGTCTTTGTTACCTGAGAAAAGATGATTTGAAGGCTAAGTATAGAGTACACATTAAAACATTATTAAACTAAAAAAGAAAAGAAAATAAAAAGGGTTTTAGAAACTTGGGTTACCTTCCCAAGAAGTGCTTGGTTTAAAGTCATCGGCTTGAGTTAGTGTTGCTTAAGTAGCTTCACCAAGTTTAATGGAGTATGATCATTGCCAATCTTTCCTCCCCAATAACGTTTCAATTGTTGGCCATTCACTTTAAATTTTCTATAAGGATTAGTGGCTATTAACTCCATAGGTAGTATGGAAACACTTTAGCAATGATGAACGGTCCAAACCATCTTGACTTAAGTTTGTCCAGGAAAAGCTTCAACTGAGAATTATAGAGCAGGACTTGTTAACCCTGCTCAAAGCGATGCTCAACAATCCTTTGATCATGTAGCCTCTTAGTCTTCTCCTTTTAGAGTTTGACATTCTCATAAGCATTAAGCTTAAACTCATCCATCTCGTTCAATTGGAGAGATCTTCTTTTACTAGCAGCTTGATAGTTAAAGTTCAGTTTTTTTGTTACCTAATAGGTATTATACTCCAGCTCAACCGGTAGATGGCAAGCCTTGCCCTAAACTAGCCGAAAGGGAGACATGCCCCAAGGGGTCTTGTAGGCTATTCAGTATACCCATAGTGCATCATCCGATCTCTTAGACTAATCTTTCTATGTGTACATACAGTCTTCTTTAAAATCCTCTTGATCTCTCTATTTGAGATCTCAGCTTGTCCACTTGTTTGTGGATGATAAGCTTGTAAGTTACCCCATATTTAGCAAGGAGAGCGCCCACTTGTTTATTGCAAAAGTGAGACCCTCCATCACTAATGATTGCTCCATGGGTATACCAAAGCGTGTAAAGATGTTCTTTTTCAAGAAATTAGTCATGACTTTAGAGTCATTGGTTGGCACAACAATGGCTTCAACTTATTTAAAGACATAATCCACAGCAACAAGAATGGTATATGAGGAGATAAATGGACCCATGAAGTCCATCTCCTATACATCAAATAATTCCACTTCAATTATATTATTAAGTAGCATCTCATTCTTCATAGTTATGTTGCCCATACTTTGGCACTTGTCACATTTGGAAAAAAATTCATTAGCATCCTTAAATAAAGAAGGCAAATAAAAACCTGATTTGAGTACTTTTGCAATAGTTTGGCTTCTTCCAAAATGACCTCTATATTCCAAAGCATGGCAATGGCAAAGTATACTCTCTATCTCTTCCTCCAAAACACATCTTTTTAAGATTTGATCAGCACAATGCTTAAACAAGAAGAGGTCACCCTAAACAAAGAATTTTATATCATGTAAAAACTTTTTCTTTTGTTGAGAAGTTAAGTTAGGAGGCAAGACCTTGCCAACTAGATTATTGACAAAGTCAGCATACCAGAGCAATGGTTTGTTAACAACTTGGAAGAGTTGTTCATCCGGGAAAGTTTCATTTATATGAGTAGGTTCAGCCACTTGATGATCTCCTTCCAGCCTTGATAAGTGATCAGCAACTTGATTTTCAAAGCCCTTTCAGTCTCTTATCTCGAAGTCAAATTCTTGTAGTAACAAGATCCACCTTATTAACCTAGGCTTTGCATATTTCTTGTCAATCAAATACTTCATAGTAGAATGGTCAGTGAAACAATGACAGAAGTTCCAATTAAATAAGATAAAAATTTGTCAAAAGCAAACACTACTACTAAAAGTTCTTTTTTAGTTGTGGTATAGTTTAATTGAGCGCCATTTAATATTTTGCTAACCTTAGTATATAGAGTGAAAATCTTTTCTTTTCTTTGTCCTAACACTGCCTTTACCGTATAGTCACTGACATCATACATTAATTCAAAGGGTAGGTTCCAATTCGGGGTTACCATAATTGGGGTTGTTATTAATATGTTTTTCAACTCTAAAAACACAACAAGACATGCATCACCAATATGAATAGGGTGTCTTTTTCTAGGAGGTTACGAAGTGGTTTGGAAATTTTTGAAAAGTCTTTTATGAATCTTTTAGAGAAGCCGGCATGGCCTAGAAAGCTTCTTATTCCCTTTATTGAGCTAGAGGGAGGTAATTTTTCTATGTTTCAATCTTAGCTTTATCCACCTCAATTCCCTTGTTGGACACCTTATGACCTAGAACTATACCTTATTGTACCATAAAATGACACTTTTCCTAATTTAAGACCAAGTTAGTCTCTTTACATCTTTTAAGTAATAAAGTTAAATTATGATGACATTCATCATATAAATCACCTAAAACAGAGAAATCATCCATAAAAACTTCATACCCTTGTTCCATTATATCTATGAAAATTGCCATCATGCATCTTTAAAAGGTGGCTGGGGCATTGCATAAACCAAAAAGCATTCTTTAAAAGCAAAGGTGCCATAAGGCTAAGAAAATATAGTTTTTCCTTGGTTTTCCGAGGCAATAGCAATTTGATTATACCCTGAATAACCATCTAGAAAGTAACAATATTCCTTACCTGTTAGCCGATCTAGCATTTAGTCAATGAATGGAAGGGAAAGTGGTATTTCCTTGTAGCTTTGTTTAGCTTTCGTTAGTCCATGCATACCCTCAAACCAGTAACTATTCTTGTAAGAATGAGTTCTTTGTTTGCATTTGCAATAGCTTTCATCCCTCTTTTCTTTGGTACACATTGATAGGACTTAAGTAATGACTATCTGAGATTGGTTAAATTATTCCAACATCTAACCACTTGATTATTTTCTTTTTCACCACCTCTTTCATTATAGGATCAAGCTTCCTTTGAAGCTCCATTGTTGGTTTATGATTATCCTCCACGAGGATCTTGTGCATACAAATGGAAGGCCTTGTACCTTTAATGCCAGTAATTGTCCATCCTAATGGCTCTTTTGTGTTCTCTTAATACACAAAGGAGTTTGTCTTCCTACATGTTAGTAAGAGAAAGCAGAAAATAATAATAGGCAAAGTAGATGAAGGACCAACAAAAGCATACATTAGATGATTAGGTAATGGTTTCAGCTCCAAGATAGAAGGTTCTTCAATTGATGGCCTTGATCCGTCTGGAGTGGATGGTGGTAAATCTAGATTTACAAATCTTGGATTTAGTTTCTACATATGTGTGATGCATCCAATAATTTCATACACCCCTTAAAATCATTGTCTTCTCTTTTAGACTTCAAGTGGGTCACTTGGATGTTCTTCCAAGAACATATCTTGAACAAGGTTACTCACCATGTCAATTGTAAAGCATTCTTCACGGTCTTGAGGGAATTTCATGGATTGAAATACATTAAATTTAATCTTTTAATCATTTACCCTCATGGTGAGTTCACCTTTTTGGACATCAGTAAGTGTCCTACCAATAGCTAGAAAAGGTCATCCTAATATAATAGGTTCTTCCCTATCATCTTCCATGTCTACAACTATAAAATTAGCAAGAAAGATCAATGTGTCCACCTTAACTAGAAGATCATCTACAATTCCTCTAGGGTGTGTAAGTGATCTATCAGCTAATTGTAAAGTTATTGATATTGGTTTTACTTCACCTATTCCTAGTTTTTGATAATTTTATAAAGGCATTAAATTTATACTAGCTCTTAAGTCACAAAGTGCCATAGCAAAATATTGTATGCCTATAGTGTAAGGAATAGTAAAGCTATCTAGATCTTTCAACTTGAGATGGTAGCTTCTTTTAAAGTATGGCACTTGCACTCTTCAAGTAAATGCAACAAGTTTTGTGATCACCGAGCTTCCTCTTCTTGGACAAGATGTTTTTTATGAATTTTGAATAGCTTGGCATTTGTTCAAGAGCTTCAGCAAAGGGAATGTTTCTATGGAGTTTCTTGAACACATCCAAAAATTTCTGGAATTGCTTGTCAAGGTTTTACATATAGAGCCTTTGGGGGAATGGAAGAGAAGGATTTGCTTTTTAGGTTCAGCAACTACCTTCTTTTCCTTCTCCTCTATGACTTCAGCAGGCAATTCCTCTTTAGTAAGAGATGTAGGGATTTCATCAACTTTTTCTTTTTTTTCCTACTCTCCTAACTCTTTTCCACTCCTAAGAGTTATGGCCTTACATTGTTTCTTACTCTCATTCCTTAGGTTTTTTTCAATATCATTAGGAAGGGCACCATGAGGTCTACTTGTCAAATTATTTACTAGCTACCCAATTTGTGTCTTTAATGTTCTCAAGGAGGCAACTTGGCTTTGAATAATAGAATTATTCCAAGACATGTATTGCAGAAACATGTCCTCCAAAGATTGCTTCTTTATAGGAGCTACTTGCTTTTGTGAAGCTTGAAATCCAAGAGGTGGATTAGGCCTTGCAACTTGTGATCCTTAATTATTCTAACCAAAGTTTGGGTGGTTTCTCCACCCCAAATTATATGTATTGGAATAGGAGTTTTTTTTACGGTTGACATTCTAAACATATAGAATTGCTTCAGTATTTAGTCCATAGTATGACCTTTGTCACAAGCTTCACATACCAAGGCAACAGGCCTTAGCTTGTTGTTACACTCCAAAATTATCAAACCACTTTGTCAACCCAACCACCTATGTCGTCAAAGCAGTGTGTCAGATCCTTAATTAGAGGTATAACTGGTCGGAGGAATAGGTAACCATAACTCTGTAACCCTTAATACTAAAGTACTATGCATCTCTAATTTATAAAACACATTATAGTTAAGACTACTAAATTATTACTGAATTAAAATAAATCCAAACTTGACTGTTAAACATAATACGATTACTGAAAATATCAGTAATGGTTCCCTGTAAGATAAACATGCCCATAGTACTTATAAACACCTTTTCACAAAGTCAACAGTAAATCATAGCATTAGAATATACAGAGGAGCTATGTTCCTAATAAATATCTTAATATTTAAATTATCCTATACTTAAGATAATTAATAACTTAATACTTAAATTAATTTGTAATTACCCTTTAATTATCTAAGAGACTAAAATTTTCCTTTTATACTTCTAATTCTTAAACCGCCCTAGACCATTGCTTCACCTAAATTTTTCTTTTTCCTTTTTGTCCTCTTATGACTGAATACACCCTATTGCTTGGATACCATAATTGTAACACCCTAATTGACATCTTACCATTTGTTTCATTTGTCCTTTAAATAATTGACTCTTTCTTTCTCTTAAGAAATTGCCTAGCCGAATTGAACACAAAGGCTTACACAGTCATAGTACAACCTTTTACTTACCTACTTATAGACATGTATGGTTTTGATTAAAGAAGACATACTAACAAGCTTCCTTCTAAGACGCCAAGTCTAAGTCAAAACTCTAGTTACCAAATTATACAATAAGGGCCTTAACATGACCATTCTTTTCTCAATAATCAACCTCTTGCCATCTTTTCCCATTACATAGACCATGCATTTCTCCAACGAAAACAATACACATTGATGGTACTAATTAATCTGCACATTAAGATGAAGGAAAGTGAGTCAAACCTCAACAAGCATGCATACATGACAACGAAGGATTCTTGATGGAAATATAAGAATATGCAATGCAAATTAGCCTTTTTTCTCATTTCCTCTAAGTTTCTTAAAAGGGATTTATCTTCCTCATTTTCTATTGTAGACCTTTCTTGCCAATATGCAAACCAAGGCATTGTCTCTAGACTTACGAAACATTATTGTACTATCTCATGAGACATCACCCTTCAAGACTTACGACACATTTTAGTGCAATCTCATGAGACATTGCCTTGCGAGACTTTCGGCACATCATTGTACCACTTCTTCTAGATATGGATCCATCCCAAGAGACATCGTCTCTAGACTTACAGCACCTTATGGTACCATCTCATGAGACATCACCTTTCAAGACTTACGGCACATCTCAGTGCCATCTCATGAGACATCGCCCTGCAAGACTTTCAGCACATCATTGTACCATCTCTAGATAGGATTCATTCTATAGTTTGAGCAACATAATGTCAAGATAGACTACAAGTGCTAAAACCATGCAAATTCCACACCTCTTATTATCTTTTGTTACACATAACTCATTTTATCATAAAACATGTCATTTCATATGCATGAAGGATGTAAGAGTCGCTTGAAGAATATAAGAGTAACAGGGAAGTAGCTTTCAAAGAAAAGGATAAAATAAAACAAAGGAATGCATGGATACTTGCCTAATACCTTTAGTCTTATTTTCTTTCTTTCTTTCTCTTATATGCCTCATTCTTCCTATTTTCTCTCGGTTTTCTTCTTTTCCTACCTAGCTCATGGTTTGTCTTTTTCTTTTATTTCTTACTATTTCTTTCACTTTCTTTGTTTTCTTATTTTTTTTCTCTCACTTTCTCTACTTTCTTACTTTCTCTCACTTTACTTTTCCTTTCCTATGCCTTCTTGGTTTCTACTTCCCCCCTTCTATTTATAGTGCATGGCCAAGTATTAGGATTTAGGAGAAAGTTTTGTTTCCTATTTTACCCTTTTAGTTCTCTAAAATTATACCCACCTACTTTTCATTCTTTAAATTAACATGTGCATTTTCTTCCTGACAAGCCACATTTCTATGTTAATTATTACTTGCCACCTTATGTCTTATCTTTCTTTCACATCCCTCCCTTAATTATTACAACTTTTCCACCTTTCTCTTCCTTCTTACAACTAAGGCCCTTCATTAATTATAAATTGCCACACTTAATCTCTTTCTTACACCTAATTCATCACATTTCCTTTTAGCAAGAAACTTATATTTTATTATTTTATCTTCTTCTTTCAACATGGTTCTTACACCCAATCCATCACATTTCCTTTTCTAGCAAGAAACCTATATTTATTATTTTAATCTTCTTCTTTCAATACCATCATGTAGCATTTTTTCATCTTTGTTCTAACGCCTACACGTGTCCATTTTTATATATGTATATACATGTATGTATACGTATATATGTTTATGTACTTATACATATTTTATACGTATACACTATTCTTATACTAATATGTATCCTATACATATTTTTATACATATATATTATTCTTATTCTAATACGTATCCTATACATAATTTTTTTTGTATTTTATATATACATGTACTATTCCTATACATGAAATAATATGTAATTAAATTTTAATCCTATTTAACTCATAAGATATTTACTTATCCTACAATTAATTTATGTATTAATTTTGGGGGTGTTACAGCAAGGGCATTAGTAAGCCCAAAATACCTTACCAAAAATTCATAGTGTCCATACCAAGTACGAAAGGTAATCTTTGCAATATCTTCTTTCTTAATTCGGAGTTGATGATACCTTGAACGAAGATCAATTTTAGAAAAGTATTAAGCTCTCTACAACTGATCAAATAAGTCATCAATCTTGGGGAGAGGATACTTGTTTTTAACTGTGACCTTATTCAACTACCAATAATGAATACGCAGTCTAAATGAGCCATCCTTCTTTTTTAACTAACAAAACAGGAGCACCCCAAAGAGATGAACTATGAGGAATGAATCCATTATCCAGCTAATCTTGTAACTGCACTTTTAGTTCCCTTAGCTCACTAGAAGGCATTCTATAGGGGGGAATAGAAATTGGTTGAGTGCCAGGTAATAACTCAATGCCGAACTCAATCTTCCGATCGGGAGAAAGCCCCAGAAGCTTTTCAGGAAAAACATCAGAAAATTCCCTCACCACTAGAATATGATCTAAATGAGGACACTCTAACTGAGTATCCCTGACAAAAGCTAGATAGGTTTGGTACTTCTTCCTGATAAGTCGTCTTGCTTGAATGGATAAAATTAAATTGTGAGGAACTTCACTCCGATCCCCTTGAACAATAACAGTCGGCTTGGCAGGAATATTGAACTTAACACTCTTATCGTGATAATCTACCAAAGCATGATGATTAGACAACCAATCCATGCCTAGAATCATATCATACTCTAGTATATCCAATATGATTAAGTCTGGTAGATAATTATCATCCCCTGCAAGAACCTCACATAAAGATATATACTGATCAATTAAAATAGTCTCCCCCAATGGAGTTAAGATTGCTAAAGGGATTTCGAGAGGCTCTGCAACTTTCTCCACAAAGGAAGCAAAATATGGTGAGATGAAAGAATGAGTAACTCCAGGATCAAATAATACTTTAACATCAATTGAACAAACGGACAAATTGACTGCTACAGCCGCATTAAAAGCCTGTGTGTCCTGAGTCGTCAAAGCATACATGCGAGCCTGATCCCTACCTACTGATGAAAAACCCCTAGAAAAACCACCACGTACCCTCGGAGGCCTTATAGGTGTTGCAGGTAATGGAAGTCTACCTTAAACTGATAAAGAAGTTTCAGCTGAAGTAGAGTGACTTCTCAACAACGGATAGTTTCTAATACGATGATCCATTGCTCTATATTTAAAACAAGCACCTGTCTCCAATCTACAATGCCCCATATGCCTATTTTTGCAAGTAGAACATACAGGAAACTCATATGATCGGGGTCCACTAGATGACCCTCCCTAGACTGAGCTCCTGAACTTTGCTTCATCTGACTTTTACTTGGCTAAAACTTCCTCTGAATGAACCCTGCCCAGACATAGATTCACCTCTAGGTCTACGTGAACTGCTAGCTCTGGACGTTGAAGGACCCTCCTGTCTTGCCTTTTTATGATTCTCATGTTCCAACTGTCTTTCCACCATCCTAGTTTCCAATCGGTAATCAATATGCACAGCCTGAGTGTAAGTAGTAGTGTCTGACACGAACACTGATCTAAATAAATAATCCTTCAAACCATGCACAAATCTTTTCACTCGCATCTGCTCTGTGGCTACCAGATGTGGGACAAAACGAGATAGTCTAATAAATTGGGCATTGTACTCTACTGCAGACATGCCCTTTGTTTGAACTATTTGCTTAAAATCTCGAGCATACTTATCTAGCACACTCTTAGGTGAAAAGTGATCTAGATAAGCTCTGCTGAACTTTGGCCCCACCAATGAAGTAGGCTCAGTCCTGTCGCTGCATCAATATCTTTTACCAATCATAAGCCACATCATATAACTAATAGCTAGCCACTTAACAACATGAACGGGATCACATCCCAAAGATATACACAGTCTGTCTGACTCATCTAAGAAAGCATAAGGATCCTAAACTAGATCCACGCCCAAAAATCTTGGCAACTACATCATTCTAAAATCCTGGAATGTAACAAATATCCCCTGATCATGCTAAACTGGAACGGGAGGGTTTGCCTCTAGCTGAATGGGAGGAGTTACTGGTAGCTGTTGTTGAGCCTGATGCTGTTGGGCCAAGATCCCAACTAAATCACCTACAGTTCTCTAGACATG
This sequence comes from Quillaja saponaria, assembly GCA_029379385.1. NCBI lineage: Eukaryota > Viridiplantae > Streptophyta > Magnoliopsida > Fabales > Quillajaceae > Quillaja > Quillaja saponaria. The sequence continues at coordinate 10,412,560 of CM055606.1, forward strand.
GATCTAATTCCTATACCAGGAGCTTTATCTCAAGACTAGGAGTTGCTACTTGAACTGGTTCAGCAGCCCTACCTTGGTCTCCACCTCTGCTACGTTCCTGTCGACCTTTGCCTCTAGTTGCTTGTGTTAGGGGACTAGTAGATTCCTTGATCGAAGCCAGCCTCCTGTTGTCCCCCTCAGGCCAACAACATGGTCGTTACTATGTATTATATCTAAAATAGACACACATAATTTTAATATACATTTATAAGAGAAATCAAAAGATGGTCCCTTGAGTAAATCATAACTTGAAGTTTCAGGAAAAATTAGAACACATTACTAAGTCCCTATACGGCACGAGTAACATACGTGAACAAAACAATGACATTCTATACTTGTAGTTATGAACCTCTAACCATGCTTTGATTCCAACTTGTCACACCCTCAATTAGAGGTATGATTGGCTGGAGGAATAGGTAACCATACCCTCATAACCCTAAATACTCAAGTACTATGTATCTCTAATTTATAAAACACATTATAGTTAAGACTACTAAATAATTATTAAATTAAAATAAATCCAAACTTAACTATTAAACATAATACGATCACTGAAAATATCGACAGTGATTCCCTGTAAGATGGAACATGCCTATAGTACATATAAACACCTTTTTACAAAGTTAACAATAAATCATAGCATCAGAATATACAGAGGAGCTCTGCTCCTAATAAAATATGAAAGCACCATGGTGAACTCAATATGAATTTAACAACAATGCATAACACCTAAAGTGACTGCAAGTGTCGTTCTTTACGCTTCAAGTGTGCGATTTCTGAGATATACCTTGCCACAACAAAGTTGGCAGGTATCGAATTCTATCATGGCCAACAGTAGTTTCCTGGAAACTAAAAAAAATGACAACAAAGGAAAGAGTGAGTCACTAGGAATCAGTGTACAAATCATGTACCCTAAGGGTACTAGCATCACACAACACATATATCATGGGTTAAACTCATATTTAAATTTACTTATGCTCGTAAGTAATTATAATTATTACACGATCACAATTCACGTAGTTCACAAATATCAATATATCAATCATATCATACCACAAACTAAACAATTAAACAAACAAAAAGCCAACGAGTAAGTCAGCCCCCGCCTAACATTTTGTCCCCCTACCAAGCATTTACACACCTGCACAACTAATTAATTCTCTACACACAATCCATCCATCAGGGTTGAGCACTCCATTTGTTTTTAAAATAATTGTCTACCATTAGAATATTTCATATCAAATCCAAATATCCTAAGTGCACTTGGATTTTTAATTTCAAAAATAGAAATCATTTTTTAGAAAATTTTACTTTGTTGGCCTTTATCAACCACACTCAATCTCAAACACATGTAATTCAGTTAAACCACTGAAATAACTTATTTGCTTATTTCTCATTGTAAAACATTAATTCCAATATACATATAATTGCTCATAATAATCTGGTAACCATAGAGCACATAATTCACTTCACAAGGCTCAAGAACGCGATTTGTCAGTCTATCTAGTCTGTAAAGATGTCAGAATGTCCTCGACACGATCTGTAACTAAAAGTCCAAAATTCATATGCTTACAATAATTATTTCAATGTAAATTATTTAGTCCATTTATCCTATATGTATATGTTTAGCATACTTCCTAAAAATCAATTTATCTTGAGCATTTACAGAATATTCTAATTAATAGATTTATATATATATATATATATATTAATTACTTCAATTCATGTAGAATTTTAAATTCCTTGAATCTAATTTAGCCTAGTTAAATACCATGACTCCTAACTAACTACTAATCTCACTTTCTTAATTAAACTAAAAGGAGTTCCAACAATTCCATTAAACTAAGAAATTGAAACTCCTAATTATCATAATTAAATCATAAATTTCCAATTCCAATGAATACCTATAACCACTATCTTATATGTCCATTACCAATAATCTTTGATTCACCATTAACAACTTTCCTAATTAAATATTTATATTCTAATATTCTTAGTTTCAATTATCAAGTTTCGATTATCCAATGTGTACTTCCAAGTAATATTCACAATTCTATGAAGGACATAAGGTATACAAGTTTCATGTCTCCAAAAGATTTAAATTGAACCACATATTTAATCACTTCCAATTCCACATAACTCACGGCTAGACAAAAAAGCAAGAAAGTGTAATTGTCATGTTAAGGCAACTAAGGATTTACATTCTTTGTCCCTCACGGCTACAACACAAAAGAACAAAATTCATTCCTCACTTTCATGGTGGCTCCATGGTTGAAACATCAAGATCCATGGAAATAAAGTATACTACAAGGAATAAGCAAGAAGTTAACTAATATGGTAAGCATATGGCATAATTCTAAAACAACCCAACAAGGTGAATAATAAGAATTTACCACACCAAGTAATGCCCAAAACAGGGCTGTTTCCACAGCAATTGCTAACTCCTTAAGCAACTATCTCCTTCCTAACTCCACACTCACTCACATCTTAAGAATAAAGGACTTAAGCTACCCAAAAGTTGCCAGACTAAGAGAAAGGGATGAAGATGTTCTTGGTCAACAAAGGGTTTCCAGAAATAGGGACCTTGAAACACCTCCAAGGCTACTACCAGTTGTAGTTTTTAAGCTCTAAAATCAAAAGCTCAAGAGTAAGGGAAAAGGGAACAACGCTTGCTTTGAAAGAAGTCAAACGGCCATGACAACTAGGGACTTGATACGACCAGGTTGAAAGTAGTAAGATCAGGGGATGAAGTTTGTATGTTCCAGCCAAGAAGAAACCAAATGGAAAAAAAAAAAAAGAAAAAAAAAAGACAAGGTCGGTTAGGCAAAGCATGAAGAAAAGACAAGAAAATTAAAATACTCTAAATGTGTGGTTTAAAATTTATCCATTAATTGGTGATATATATTAAACCACTTGTATATATATATATACACATTATTATTCATTTATTAAACTCAAATTTTAGTTTTCTTAGCTTTACAAGTTACATACGAGATTCTAATATGTACATTAAATTGTTAGGTTCGGGTTATCACACAGTGATGGAATCAATTTCATGAATTCCAGCAACCCTTCGAGATGATAACCTTTCTGTTGGCCATTTATAAGAGTTTAAGGCCATCTCTTTCAAAAGCTCATAAGCATCATCTGTAGATTATCTATTAAAGCACCAACAGCAGCAACATCAATTATTTTTCTAGTTTGGTTTCCTAAAACATTATAAAAGGTATGCACTTACAGCCACTTAGAAATGCCATGATGTGGGTACTTTCTCAGTCTATCTTTGTATCTCTCCCATGCTTTATAGGGAGACTCATGATCTTGTTGAAAGAATGATGTGGTTTCATTCGTTAGCTTGGCAGTTTTTGCCGGATGAAAGAATTTTGCCATAAATTTTTATGCCATGTCTGACCAAATGGTGATGGAATTTTGAAGTAATGAATATAGAAAACTTTTTGCCTTATCTCGAAGTGAGAAAGGAAAAAGCCTAAGTAGGACTGCATCATTAGTGACGCCATTGTATTTGAATAGTGTCGCACAGCTCCAGGAATGAGACTAGATGGGTATGTGGGTCTTTACTTGGTAATCCCCCAAATTGAGTAGATCATTGAAACATTTGGATTGTGCCCAGTTTGATCTCAAAATTGTTTGTAGCAATAGTTGGTCTGTGTATACTAGAGTGGAGGCCTTGCACGAGAGGGATAACATAATCCCTCAAGGCCTTGTTTTCATGAATTTCTTGATCTTTAAGCATTGCATGAGATTGTTTTGGGATTTGGTTCTTTCTTAACTTTCTAAGCATTTGTTCAATCTCAGGATCGTATGGTAATAGTTCCAAATCTCTAGTATTTTGCATGCAATGTCAATAGCACCTGAAATCAAGAATAAAAACTTGGATTAGAATCAAGTAAGCTTATAATGATATTAAAAAATATAAAATAAATTATTCCTCAGCAACGGCAAAAACTTAATGCAGATTTTATACAAACGCAAGTGTACATATCGTCCTTAAGTAATATAATAACAAGTAGAGATCGTTCCCATAAGGAATAAATATTTTTTATGCTAATTACCACTATGGTGCAGCTTAACTCTAATCAAGCCAAAGTAAATTCAGAAATAAATTTAATTTAAAAACTATTAAATCTAAGTCCAGGTTCACGACATCCTTCACACCACACTTTAATCACTTTAATTCAAATCAATTCATGCATTAGCTAATATTAACCCTATATTTCTTAATCAATTACTAGTATACTTCTATGCTATCAATTATATATTTCCCTTAGTCTAATTTCCTATATTTATATGACAATTATTCTAAAGCAAACTCATTAAGACCTAATTTCCTGGTTACTTATGGTAAAAGAGTATATCTCTATCTCTTAAATAAATCAGATTATCCAAATCATCGGAACAATCTAAACATAAGTTATATCACCTAAGGCTAATCCCAAAAGCTGACTCTTCCAAGTTAACTTAGGAATTCTTAATTAATCTAATTGGTGATCAAACAATTAGAAGCATTAAGAATAAGACAACATAAATACTAAAACTAAAGCATGCATTGAAATAAAATTGAAGCCACATCGGCTACATGTGAGTTCAATTGTTACCCCTAGAATACAACTACTCCATACTAACTACAAAAAACATAAAAACTAAAGATAAAGTTATTATAAGTAAATAGAAAATAAGAAGAAGAAAAAGAAATAGAAACTAGAAGTTGTCACTCTTCGGGTCTTTTTTAGCTCTTTAGCACTTTCTATCACGAGCTCTGATGTGTCTCTCAACCTCAACCTTGCTTCTCTATTTATAAGTTTTTTCCTCCTATTTGAAATAAAATAGAAGTCCTAAGAATTTGTACAAGCGCTGCGGCGTAGATATATATGGCGCTGCAGTGTTATAAGGTTTGTACAATCTCAATAGGACTCGTCTTGTATCATGCTGTGGCTTCACATTCAGAGGCGTTGTAATGCCAATCCCTTGCTCTGTTTACAAAAGTCGTCCTTACTTTGGCACTACAGCTTCCTTCTTATCACACTACTACTTCATTCTTCAAGCATTGCGGCTTCCAGCTCCCTGTCTCATTTAGTTTTTCTCTCTTTGTATTAGCACCGCTACTTGATCTTAGTGGCGCCATGATTGAGTCCTCTCTACCTTTTTCATTGAATTCTTCATTATAGAGGGCCACGACTTCATGTTATTCAGCGTTATGGTACCAGTTAAGTTGCTTTCTTTCTCTAATTCGAACTTGGACACTGTAAAGATACCCAAAACAAATTAAATACCAAAATTCAGAAAACTACTCATAATTAAGATAAAAACTCTACAAAACTCCTGAAAACAACTTAAAACACAGTTGAAAATATGCTGGCATAGTTTTCTTCTGTTGTTGCTGTGGTTTTCTGACTGATTCCCTTTTGAATGAGCAATAACTGAAATATGTGTTGTGAAAGATGTTAGTTAGCCCATTGCATATTTTTTTCATTAAACAAGTACAAACTGAAATAACTGAAATGCCATTTTTATCTTTTTAAAAGCACATGACATGTTATAGTGATTCATGAGTATTGTTGTGGTTTTTTTTTTTTTTTTTTTGGTCCAAGCTAAGATAGGATTTGGCATCATTCTATCATGGAAGATTTTATTTGGCTGATTTGTTGTTTAATTATGTTTCTAGTGCATTAATCACAGTTATCATTAATAACTTGTATTTAAGATGATGTCATTTTCAACAGGTCCTAAGCTGTGGAATCATGGCAATTTTTCTTTCTTTGCTAGAACAGTATATAGCAGATTCATGTTTCATGGAATTGAACTTTTATATATATATATATATATATATATATTTAAGCAAACAAGCGCATTGTAAACTATTTTTATCTCCTAGATAAAAAAATGGCCCAACCAAACGCAGTCAATGTTTGCCTAGAATTACATTACCCGGTAAAAAATACCACAAGAGTATTTCTTATGACCCGAGATAAACACCTCCTAAATTTGAATTAATATATTATCCACAACACTATCAATATTGTTGTATCAATTTTATGAATCAAAATTGAAAAAAAAAAAAATACTTTTAAAAGATATTAAGAGTAGATTTTTTATTATTATAATATTTAATTCTTTTTCTATCTTAAGAATTAAAATAAAAAAAATTTACAAATTCATATGATAAGTTTTATTTTTAATTACATTTACTTATTTGCTTAATTACATTAACAAAAAGTAACCTTTAGTTATTATTTTATAATATTAAAATATTATGCTTTAAATAGATTTTTTTCTCTAAAGGTCCTATTTTAATACTAATATGATTATAATTCTTTTTACTGTTTTTTTTCCTAATTATTCTCAATTTCATAAATTAATATTAAAAAAAGAAAATATTAAAATGTAGTTTTTACTATTACAATAATATTTTTTTAACTATTCTTCAATCTTAAGAATTAAAAAAAAATTATAAATTTATTTTATGAATTTAATTTTTAATTAGATTTACTTATTTATTTAATTACATTAACATATAGTATTTTTTCCTTTTAAGATGTAAGTCAATTTTTATTGAAAATTTGTGTACCATAAACACAATTCATATACAACGCGTGTGCCATATAGACTAGTTATATTTACAAGTAGTTTAATGATAGATTGTTTTTACTTTCTTAAAATACCCTATATAAAAAAAATTATTTTAATTCTTATCACTTTTCAATTCAACTAGTAACTCTTTCATTTTACATAAATAATGTTTTAATAGTGATGGAAATGTTTTTCTAGTTTTTCTCTATCTTAATAGTCATAGAATTGTAATTTGTTTTTAATATTTATACTAATACATTTTAAATAATAATAAACTTTAGCACTATATTAAAATCTCCATCTCATTTTATTTTATCATATAAATTCTTCAGTGCCCCATATGTGTAGTTGATGTCTATAAAGTATGATTACTCTTGCTTAGCATGTGGATTATTTCTTCAAATGGTTCACACAAAAAATGTAAAGATCTTGATCAATTTTGACTCTACTATTAGATATTTCTTTCTCTTCTTTTGTCCATTTTTTTGTCATTTTGAAAATATTATTGTACTATTTGAGTTATGCTATTTTATTGAAACATTCTAGTAAAAAAATGAAACAATATTGTTGACCCAAAAGGTAAAATTATAGGGGGTGAACATTTTTTGCAAATAAAAAGTTTAATCTTTTTCTATTTAACAATCACACAAACAAAGAAGAATCAATCAATTAATAGAAGAATTAAAAGAGAATAGTTTAGAGAGATTGCAAACAAAAATTTGTTATAGTGGTTAATTAAAATTTTGGGCTACGTCCACTCCTCAAGCTTCACTTGAGAATTCAATCCACTAACTACTAAGTTCACATGGCTCGGCATCATTTAGACAACTGAATTGCAGAGCTCAATAACCTTTACAAGTTCATCAAACCTCAACCAGAGAAAAAAAAGTTCCAAACTTAATCCTAAGCTATAATTTCACATTCACTCTTTCAAATTGAAAATAAGGGTGTGATTTTACAAAATCAATCAACTGGAGCTGAAATTCTGAGCTTTATTTTTAGCAGAAAAAAGAAGAATGGATATGAAAGTTCTAATATGAAAGTCAAGGCTTAGGAATTTGAATTTCACAAAGAGAGTGGTATGGCAAGTCAATTCTTGATTCGCTTTTTTCTCAAGTTCTGACTTCTTCAATATATAGGCAAAGCTGAATTCTAACCATTTCTTTGAGACTTTCAGACCATTGTCATATAGATGGCACTAGGCATGAATAAATTAAGACAACCACATATTATGTCTTTCCACGTAAACTTTTGGTAGTCCTCCGTAATTCTTGTCAGGTAGTGCGTGAGGATATGTGTACACTCTGAATTGGATAATGACACTGATATTATCTTATTAGTTGTCAAATTCATCTGCCTCTAAATTTGGCACGAAAAGTACATTTGAGCATAACAACTGTGGAAGACAATAAACAGTGACTCAGTTGATGTGTTCAATGGATTCAAATGTGAAAGTTTAGTTGATTGATTTTTAAAAAGTTGTTGCTTGAAATAACAACTGATCTTCATTAGTTGATAGATCATAAATATCACAGTTGCTAACAAGTGGAACAATATCGTTTTGTCATTTCAGTTGACTGGAGTATATATAGTTGTTTGAAGTTTAGCTGGCTGTCTAAAAATGAAACATTTTTGTTTGCTTCTACTTCTATTCACTGAGAAAAAAGATTTCAACTGACCAACTTTAATGAAACTATGTTGCATCTTCTACTAACTTGAGGATATATAATCTACTGCAAATCATTCAGTTGTTTGATGGGAACATAGTTGATCTGGCACAATTGATTGTTTCATTAAAATATTAATGCAGTACATATATATTAGCTGATTATGATAAGCATTGCACAGTTGTCTGAGAGATTCACTGAGTGATATCTTCAACTAATGGCTTCCTCAGTACCAGTTATTAAATTTCATGTTTCAGCTAATCATATATACAATAAAATAAAAATATGAAATTAGTTTATTAATTATTACATTTATATATGTTTATGTATTTATCATCAAAGTCAAAACAAAGGAAGGAATTATTGAATTAAATTATTCATTTGATTCAGCAAACATAATATATCGTTATAGTCTTGATAATGTCAATGCTTGACAAAATTAAATTAAATTTTTGTGATATAAAGTACTCTTATTAGTTTCTAAGTATTAAAAGGAGGATGAAAGATAGAATGGAAAAAGGAACAGAGTTTTTATTTATTTATTATTATTTTTTTTTTTCCTCTTTGTTGGCACTTAATTTTACAAGATTACTTTAATATGAATTTTATACAACTGATGTCACGGCTTCGACTTCATGATAAAAGATTTTTAACATTTAAAAGTGTTCTTGAATTGAAGTTCTTTGAGATGAATGAATGTGTTGTATTTTTGAAATACTTTTATATATTTTTTAAGTAGTGATTAATTTAGTTATATGATTTTTTCTCTAATTTTACAAATGTAATTTTTTTTAAATTTTTTTTATAGAAAGAGGGAAAAACAAAGAAAACTACAAAGAAGAAATAGCTACTCTAGACTTCTAGGCTACTCCAGCATTATTAACATCAAGGAGTAACACTACACTCTGAAGGGGCTGCATCTAGATCTTATCCATGTCCTTACCATCTAACATATTATTAGCCAGTTTATCCACCACACTATTAGCTTCTCGATAGATATGGGCTATGTGAACCTCCCAATCTTGAGATTTAAGATTCTGATTATTACGAAGAAGAGGTTGATTAGCATTTGAGTAATGTGAACCCTTAGTAACAAAATCGCCACCAACTGATAATCGGTCTCAATGATAACCTTCTTGTACCCTAAGTTCCAAGCAGCTAGTAAGTCTAACCTCAAAGCCTATATTTTAGCTCTCACGGAACAGCACCATACAAGATTTTTCCCTACGCCAAGCAGCCAAGCAGCCAACCACCATTACTATCTCTAATTACTCCTATAGCACTAGCATTCCCAAGGTTTCCCCTAGAAGCTTCATCCATTTTCACCTTCACCCAACCCACTGGTGGTACTGTACCATCTAATCATCAAATCCAACCTCTGAATGTTTGGAAAAGCCATACTAAGAGTTCTAGTTACATTAGAGATTTTAGATACATACCTTTGGATCAAAATGCCTGGGTTGGTAGGCCACTGGAAGTCTACATCAAATTGGCTTTGTTACGCCACGTCCAAATCATCCAAGAAGTAATGCCGAAGGTTAACACCCATGTGCCAACTGGATTCTTTCTATTATCCTGAAGATTATGTTGCAACCATTGCATGGTATCCCAATGAAAGAACTGTCTATTGAGTGTTCCACTACTAATCACCTTCCAAACATATACTACCTTAGGACAATCACAAAGTGCATGTAGGATACTCTCGTTTTGCATGTTACAATCTGGACTTAACGGGCAAACACCAACCATCCTTGTGGCTTGTTTCCAATTAGTCATCAACCCATCATTTACTACCTTCCAAAGAAACAAGCTCACACGAACGGAACCTTCCCAACCCTAAATAAGCTTCCAAAGAGGATTTGTATCTTTGTTATTTATCTCTGTGAGCAAATCATAGGCAAAGCTGGTTCAAAAGAGACCATTAGAAGATCTTCCCCAAGCACCTCTATCATCCTCGTCATCTACACACGACAGTAAGCTTCTTATTCTATCATAAACCTCACAGGTAGAACCGAATCAAGCTTGACATGGTTCCAATCTCCTTCCTCAGTGACAAGCTGCTTCACCGTCATAAGCTCATCCTACGAGTCCACCATACTGGTAGCCAATCCAAGTAAAGGTCCAGTAACTGGAACCCAGTTGTCCACCCAAAATCTTGTAGTAGCGCCATTGTTCACAACCCATCTTGTTCCATACAAGAGGTCCGACCAAACTCTATAAATCGCCTTCCAAAACATAGAATCCGTGTGCTTAGAAGTTTGGGGTTGATACATGTCTCTTCCTTCAATATACTTGGCTTGAATTACTAAGGATCACAAGCTAGTAGCATCCGTTAAGACATCCCTACACTATTTTATCATGAAGGCTTGATTAAAATCGAAGGTCCTTTAGACCCAAACCCCCTCTATTTTTACTCCTTGTATTGGCCTCCTAGTTGATGGTATGCATTCTCCGTTGGTTGTCTGTTTTCCCCCCAAAGAAATTTACGGCTCAACTTCATCATATATCAAAACGGACATGGAAGTAGCTTGCATGGAATACACTAGAATCGCTTGGACGACAAATCGCACTAAAGTAAGGAGACCAACCAAAGATAAACAGTGCACCTTCCAATTAGATAGGCTATAAGTAACCTTCTCAATATTATGATGGAAAAAAGCATCTAACAATATGCCCATGTAAAAAAGGAACTCCTATATGCTTCCCAAGATCGTCAGTCGAGTGAAAACCTGTAATTAATTCAACACTCTTTCTAGTGCCGCTTTTCACAAGTTTGCTACAATAAAAATGAGTCTTGCTAGTGTTCATTCTTTGGCTAGAAGCCTCATGGAAATCACTAAGAGTTTTTTTAACAACAAGAGCTTGTTCCTTTGATACTTCCATGAAAAGCAGGAGATCATCTGCAAACATAAGATAAGAGACTAATGGTCTATGCTGTCTAACTTTCATAGGTTTCCAAAATCCATTTTGAACTTTGTCTACTATAAGATGGCTTAACCTCTCTATACAAAAAACAAAAATATATGGAGATAGAGGGTAACCTTGTCTAATCCTCGTAATAGTTCAGAATGAGTCAGTAATTCCTCCATTCCAAAGGATTTGGAAAGTGGTGGAAGTAATACAGTTCATAATTACCTCAATCAGACTAGTCTCAGTTCCTACTTTACTTAAGTTTGTCTTGGTTGTCCTCCGAGACTCCTTTATCATCTTGTAAGACTAAGTTTTTATTCCTGCGATGCTGATTAGTAACTGTAGTATGAAAGAAACTAGTATTTCTATCTCCATATAATACCCATTGGCACCTTGATTTCTAAAACTAAGCCAATTCCTCCTGATGTAAAATAGATAGAAGGTCTTATTGGGCTTCCATTTCCAGCTGAGTTAGATGGTCACCATTAGAGTGTTCCATAGCTATTTGTCGTCCTTTAAGCTATGCCATGGTTCTCTTCTTGCATATATTTATGTTTCTAAAGTATAGTAATTCCAGCTTTTCAATAGATCAACCATTTTGACTAGCATATCCATCATTTATGTGGATGGTTCCCAATGTTGCAACATAAAATTGGGATAGTCTTAGTGTGTAAACCATATGGCTTTGAAGTGGAAAGGTCTGGCCAAGATCGAGTTTCGCATCCTTTCCACATTGAGTAACAAAGGGTTATGATCTAATTTTATCTGAGCAAGATTTTGAATAGTAGCAGAATTGTATAAGTTGATCTAGTGCAAATTGGCAAGCACTCGATCCAATCTTTTAAATACCCTATCATATCCACTTCTTTTGGCTCCTTTCCATGTGAATTTGGCTTTTTTGGCTCCTAAGTCTATTAAATTAGTCCTCAATATAGTTAAAGAATTGATTGCACTTTCAAATGTTAATCGAGATACCCCCACGCTTTTCACTAGGGCTAGAAATCTCATTAAAATCTCCCATTAAACACCAAGTGTCATCAACTGCTTGAGAAATCTGCCAAATTTCATTCAAACACTCCCTTCGGATGTCCTCTTTAGGGCTTGCGTAGACAGCTATAAAATACCACAAACCTTGGCAATTATGGTGAGTTGAGCAATGCAAGAATTGAGAACTAGATTGGCACATTCGTAAGTCTACTTTCCAAAAGTTCCATAGTATCTATAGTCCACCCGCAAAGCCATTAGCTTCCTCCAAAACAAAATTAGCAAAATCTATTTTTTTGAATAACCCGTGCAACTTTGTCCCCACTTATACTTAGCTCCAAAATCACAAGGATATCGGGTTTATGCACCCTCAACTGAGTTTTCAAGACACTCATGAAACTGGGACCTTTAGCTCCATGGCAGTTCCATGATAAAATGATCATAAAAACAAATAAGGATAAGACCACTAACCAACTTACTGGCTGGTATAGTTGACCCTACAACCTCCTCTGTCCTTGTTAATGACCATGCTTCCCATGCACTACGTTTGTAACTTCCACTATCATCTCCTTTTTAGTCATATCATCAAGAGGTTTCGGTATCTGGGTTATTCTTAATGGACTGTGAAACAAGAGGGTGACTGCACTTTAAACTATCACCAGGATAGGGAGGAAAAATCAAACTTTCATGGGATTATTTGGTCCTCTTAGGAGTAGTTATTTGTTAGGTATATCGGCTTTGCAAAGAAGTTTAGAATTTATTCGTGTGAACACTCTGGATGTTGGATAGACTTGTGTTGCATTGTCTTAGAATTTTCGAGCCCTTTACCATCCTTTTTTTTTTATCAAGCCCAAACCTACTTTAGTTGGAAGCCCTACCATCTTCAATACTTAGCTGTGGACTATCACCTGAAAGCATTTAGTAATTATCCCCCTCAATTAGCACTTGATTAGTCTCCTTATTCTTTGGACCTCTTGCTATCAATGGAGTTTCCTTAACTAACTCATTGACTTTCTTGGTTGGCATAGTTTTTTTGTTATTAGCTGTAGTTTCCAAATCATGCAAGACTTCCAACCTAGAACCTTGATTCCTGGAATGTTGGTTACCATGATTATCATCAGTTATTGGCTTTCTTCCCTCTTACTCCTACCCTCATCCCGAATTACAGATATGCCACTTGCCCCTACCAGTTTTCGCCCTTTTCCAGACTAACATCTAGTCTCCGTACTTAGAACTTGAAAAGTTCTTCTGGTCAATGTTTCTACCCCATCGATGATCAACCTTCTTCATGAGGATTTCCTTTTCTGACATAGCTTTGTTTGGATCATTCCTAGATTTGTCATCCCTGCGAGCATAACTCAGTAGAGTGGCCATATTGTCCACACTTGTAACAAATTACGTGTAGTCCTTCATATTCTATCACACTCCTCACAGAGGCATGACTAGCTAGAGAATTGGATAACCAAACATCCGTATCCTTGACTTTACCACAATTGAACACATATAACTCTTAAACAATTATATTTGAAACAAAGAAAAACTTTATTGAATTAAATTAAAACATAAACTTGCTATTGAACACATAACATTACTAAAAATTTTGGCAGAAGTTTCCCGTAATGTGGAACATGATTCAACTAAATAACAACAAAGACAATATAAGTAAGGAGCTTCGCTCCGTTAATAGCATAAATAGTAACAAATTGACTTTTTTACAAGCAACTCAAAGCAACCTAACATCTTAATTGTGACTACAAATTTTCATCATTTAGCTTCAAATATAAGATTTTGAATATACCTTACCGCCAAACACATAGTAAGCCTAGTATTGGTTGCTGACATTCACAGAGATCTTGTTACTAAAAAAAAATATCAACAAGAGAGAGTGAGTGAAAAATTGTACCTAAATAGTACAAACATCACTCAACATGTACATATAATATATAATCAATAAATATCAAAGTATCATAAATTTTAACAACTAAGGCTACACGTACACAATTACGGAAAATATAAAATTTAACAAGTACAGTTCAAGTAGTACTTTGTATAATCTAATCCAAACAATCAAAGCAATTAAAGAACACCAATCATACAAAGGACCAACTGAGTAACCCAACCCCGCACACCAAATATCCTCTCACCGATCATTTTTTTTTTCGCCCGCACACCAAATATATTTCTTGTACATAATCCACCCTACCAGGGCTGAGCACTCATTCATTTTAAAACACTTATTAGAATCAAAATTGCTCATATCAGAATATTAAATCAGAATATCCTAGGTGCACTTGGATTTTGAATTTCAAAAATAAAATCATTTCGGGAAAAAATTCACTTGGTTGGCCTTATCAACCACAAACAATTTCAAACATTAAACATAATTCAAATAACTGAATAAAACATTACGCAAGCTTATTTTTCCATGTAACACATCTATTCAAATACACATACAATTACACATAATAATCTTGCAACCAAAGGGTAATAGTTAACCACTCACCAGTTTATAAATATCGTCCGTCACTTTCTCTTGAGCTCACATATGTTATCAGGCCCATAGTAGGGTCCAGAATTGCAATTCATATTTTCACATAATACTTAGTTCATAAACGTTATAGTTATAATTTTTTAATTACTAAGCTTAGGTATCAAGTTATATAGATTTCTTGAAACTAAGTCCTTTTAAGTAGTTTAATCAATTCCTAGTTGGACACTTGATTTCATATCTTGTATGTCTATTTTATATATATATATCTATCAAGAAATTAATACTAACTCATACTTTCAACAATTCTCATTTTCTAGCATTAAATCCAAGTTGAGTTACTCTTTTTGAATTTATCCAAGAGCTTGAATCATGTCATTTCAATATTAATATAATTAAATTCTAAAATTTATCTTCCTTTAACTACTTAACCATATTTCTTTATTCTTGCTTTTAGACTATTTATTCAAGTTTACATAATACTTAACTCTCAAGATCTCAATTTACCATGTTTTCTTTTTTAGGCATTTTCTCAACTACCTTGGATATATGCTTGATTTCAACTTACATACTTAACTAAATTTAATAAAACCAAGTTCAAATATTATCTTTAGGAAGTTAGCTATTTTTCTTATTTAGAAACTTTTCCTAAAATCGGTATTGAACTCACTCAATTCCTCACATGAACAAAAATAGGGCAATAGTACAATTTCTGGTTACATGACCTGGATTTTAATGCTTATAGAATTCTCATACTTGAGAATTAAATTATAAAAATTTCTAGGCTAGTTTATTAAGATGTTAGAAACATTCATTTTCAACGTTCTACTCCTAAATCATCCGTTAAGACCCCATAAAATTAGTTTTACCAAAACAGGTATAGTTAGGACTTGAAAATTACAACCATAACTTCCAACACCTCTAAAATACACACAACATGGAATTAAAACCTGCCAAGCTCCATATTTGTCATTTAATATGTTATGAACAACTTTTATTCATAGGTCCTATGCTAATTCAAACCACAACCTATGAAAAAATCTTTCGGACTGATTGAAGCTCACTAAAAATTCTGCATGGACCTAGTCATAGTCCAACAGCTTTAACGATAAATATACTTAGAACCATATTATGAAAATTTTCATATATCATCTCTGGACCCTATGCTAAATTTTCTATTTTAGAAATCCGAATTTACTTCAGTCCCGAAAATACTCGAAATACTGAATTTCTCTAACTCATTAAATCTGTCCTGCATACTTTCAAAAACTATTTAACTCTCACTTTCAACACTTCACCCACAATTAAACATCCTTTGCTCATACTCACTATCCACTTCCATCAAATCTTCAACTCATCACATTAACCAACTATTCTTTGCTCTTGTTCATGAGCTTTTTATTGAATTTCTCAATTCATGTACAGTCATTCTAATCAAATTAAACCCATGTTTTCTATTATAATTTCTTTAATCAACATATGAATGCATCAATTATACTTCTTCAGTATTTCATATTTTCTTGTATCAATGGTTCATCCAAACAACTCAAAACAGCATGGAAATTAACTTCTTTTAACCAAAACACCAATCTGAATTTCTTTTCTATTATTTCATTTAATACAATTATTTCTAATCAATTTCCTTATTAACCCGAAACATAAAGACTTCTTAACCCTTTCTTTTCCTTAATTAATTCCCTTTTCCTTTTCCCTCTTTTAAGGATAGCAATAGCAATTAAGTGTTAACAGCATAAAAGAAGCCAATACTAACTCAGTAGTGCTGTATAATTACATACTTGCTTAGTTATTCTAAAGAGTAACCCATGAGAGATTTGTATTTTGGAATACTACTGACAAAATCAGATTCTTGAAAATAATAGAAATACTTATTTTTTTTAATATTATAAAACTTATAGCAATGGATTGTAGGATTCTCAGAGGATAAAATGCAATTGACTTTAAAGTCTATTGGACTCTAGGAAGGAGGCTGAGATTATGATACTATCAAATGTTAGTACAATAGCTAAATCTATGGAATATAACAGTGTGGCCCTACATAAATGACCACCAAGTTAAGGCAGGAATCAGGATTATGATCTTTTGACTTAGAAAATTTCAATTTGAGGATGATGTTGAAAGCTTTAGGTAGTCCTTCAAATCTTATATAAGAAAGATTATTGTAGACTTTATAAAGGATTTTATTTTTTTCTTTTTGTTATGGGTATGGTAATTGACGTTAGATATAAGAGGGGTATTGGTGGGATTAGATAGGATGAGATTGCATAGTCAGGATTAGTTACAAAAGTTAGGTGAAAACAGCCCATATAAAGAGGCTTGTAAACTCATAAAGGGCATAAAAAAAAATTCCATTATTTGATAAATACAACTTTTGGTTGATCTGTTACAGAGTTATGTTCTATTTTTTGTCTTCTTTCATCTATAGATTCCAAGTCTAACTCCAAATTCAAAAGTCAGGTGTATCTTATAAACAAGCACTTAGCACCTATTACATGCAAAAAAATATTTTGTGGTAGATAAACAGCTCTAGAAGATAGAAAATTAGTTAAACTATTAGACAAGTTAACATGGACACATGATAAACAAATACATGTAAACAGGATGGTTAACTTCAGATGACAGAATGAATACCTGAGATAGCTAGAGTAATTAAGAATCCCATCTCCAATTACCATGCAGGTGCCAACAAGTAAGAGAATAAGGAGGGCATTCTTCCTAGATACTTGTTTCTCTAACCATCTTTGGGTTTTTTGCAGCAAATGACCTTTCATGGAATGTAGTATGGCTATATGTTGTCTGTAACACTCCTAGAAATTTAATCTAGATTAATTAGACTAAGCATGTGTTAATTACAGGCTAAGCAAGTAAGTGCTAGAAAATTAGTTTAATTTATGAATTCGATAGAATATTTCTAGCATCCATTTTATGCATTTAATTTAAGGAATTTTAAGGTAAATTTCCAAATATGAAAATTGTGACATCATCATGACATCATGCAATGACATCATTATATAACTTGATGACATTATAATTTAGTTAGCCTAGTTAGGATTGAAAGGTGAAGTCATCATTGGATGACATCATCATTATCAATTCTGGAAATATGTAAATATGAAACTAATTGGTTAGGGAGTTGTTAGAATGGAACTAGGAACCAACCAAACTAGGAGAGAAATCCTAGCAAAACAGTGGGGAGGAAGGAAATAGGGGTGTGAATACACTACTATAGGTGGAAAGTTAGCATTTAATGTAAGAGGTGAGGTGTAATGGACATGTGAGAAATGAGTGTATAAGTGACTATACATGTGTAAGAGGACTTGGAGAAAACTAGGAGAAAAAAGCCAATTGTAAAGGAAATTGTATACTTGGAAGAAAATTAGTGAATGAAGTAAAGTAAGAATGATTAGTGTCTTTAATAGAGTAGAAGCCAAATGATTAAATTCCTTTAACAAAACTAGCCATGCACTAAATCACACACACACACGCTCCTTTGCAAACCTTAAACACACCTAAGCTAAAGGACAAACCTAAAACACAAACACACACCCAAAGACTCAAAACCGTAACCTAAAGAAAAGAAAGCAAAACCGTAAACTAGGAAAAGAAAGAAGAAAACTAAAGCAAGAAGAAAAAGGAGAAAAACGTGAGCTAAAGGGAGGAGGAGCAAAACCGTAGTAGGAAAGAAGAAGGAAAACCAAGCAAGAAAGGAGGAAGAGAAAACCCAGAGGAAAAAGAAAAGAGGAGGCGTAGGAGAAAAAGAGAAAGAAAAACAAAACGCTAAGGGTACTAGACAAGTATTCATGCATTCTTTGTCCATATTATCTTTGCTTTGCAAATTACTTTCTTGTTACTCTTATATTCTTCATGCTACTCTTATATCCTTCATGCATATGAAATGGAAAATGAGGAAAATGAATCTCTTCTGGGAAATTTAAAGGAATGAGGAAAAGGATAATGATTCTAGTAACTTGTCTTAAGTTCATGTTGGCCGAAGTTTCTAAGCATCCAGAATGATGCTAAAACCATAGTATGGATCCTACTATTGAGAGGTGGTGCCATGTATACAAGAGGTTGGTATCCATGGTACATCAAAGTCCTTGTAAAGCAACCTCAAGTTTGCATGAACCAAGTCAAGAAGGTTACTAAGGAGTGGAAAAGAGGAAAAGGGTGAATTTTGCATTTGCATATTCCTATGGAAGTGTGCATGTGATATTTAGAAGGTAAATTTAAAAATAAAAAAAAATTATATGAACATTCTAAGTAAATCTTAAATTTTAATTTAATTTTTATATATGTACTTTTCAAAGAGACAATCTTCTATACCATCTTAAAAAACCATTAAGCTTATACTATTAAAAAAAAAACAATATATATGAGTCTTAAATCACTGTTTAAAAAATAGTACATTATTCAGCCTTCAAATAATCAATCATCAGTCAATAATTATATGAGTCTTAAATTACTATTTAAAAAATAGTACATTATTCAACCTTCAATAATCAATCATCAAACAATAATGTAAACAAATTATATTGCCTTTTTATTTTTTATTATCCAACTTTTTCTTCATGACAACATGTGCCAATAATGAAAACAAATTATATTGTCTTTTTCCTTTTTAATATCCAACTTTTTCTTTTTGACAACATGTCTTGTCTATATTTTTTTTCTTTTACCTATAAATTAATAGTTTATTGAATATCACCATCACCAATTCACCTATGTAATGTAAAGATAATTACTGTGATAAACAATAATTTATATCTTATTATTTTTATGCAACCTTCAATTATTTAAACAGTATCATATTCCATTTATATAGTTTATCATGTTTTGCTAATTTCATCATTTATTCTCTCTTCTTCAATCTCTCTTTCTCTCTTGTTCAATAGTACAACATGTAACTTCATACTCGTTTATTCACTTCAACTAAATTTTTATTCAATCTACAATTATTATTATTTGACAATAAATCTTCTTCAATCTCTCTTTCTCTCCTGTTCAACACTACAACAGATAATTTCATACTCGTTTATTCACTTCAACTAAATTTTTATACAATTTACAATTATTTTTATTTGACAATAAATATCTGATATCGTTTCATAATTATTTTGCCAAGATTAAATTCATATCTATGGCGTCGCAATTTAATTTTGCAATTCTTCTGTTCCATCTTACTCAACGAATTTTCAAGGATACAATGGTTACAAGGGGAAAAAAATTAATTCGTTCATATCAGAAGTGCTACATTAAGAAATATGGATTCGAAGGCCCAATTGATAACTTCCTATTTTCACCCTGATTTTCCGTTTCTCAACTTATTTAAAATAATAGTAAGACAAAATAACTGTCATAGATTTTTGGAAGAAGCATATTGTTTGTTATAGGAACTGGCATCTTTATATCATATTGGTATCGTCGTAGAAGTAAGCCATATGAAAGCACTTATGATTCAACGGTATGAGACCATATTTCCATTAAGTTATGAAGATTTGTTTACAAAATGGTTACTTCTATTTAAGCCACGTGCATATTGGATATCCCACTTTTTTAATTGTGAATTCCAATGTGTATGTATCACATTTAGAATCATTCAAGATCTAGAACGAGAAATACCAAATGAGATAAATTTAACAATAGATATTTATGTGATATCTACGTTCGAGAGCGATATCTAATTTGGAACACACATAAACTCATGGGATATCACAAGCAATTATGATGTAATCCCATCTAGATACAATATGTGTCAATTAAATGGTATTGATCCATGTATGGTCCCAACGAATTTGCTTCTTTCACCGACATCCAAATGGAGGGAGGTTTTTTCACTAGAGTTCAAGGATTAAATTGAGGATGCATTTTGTTGGTACATTGAAATTGAATATTTTTGTTATCCCTTAATTAGAACAATCAATTGGCTAGATTCAGACACCAGTAGTGATGATGACTAACCAATTTCAAATAAGTAGTAAAAGACTTCTTTTGTTTATGCAACTTTAGTGTATTTTATTTTAATCTTCTTTGTAATGTATGTGTATAAATATTAATTTAGTTGGAAACATAATTTTTTTGTTATGCAATTCAATTAGAATATATATATATTTTTTAATTCATATTGATAGTTATCATAAATAGTAAAATAACTGACCAATTGATTTTATTTATTAAAGGACGATAACTCGTTTAAAAAATATATAAAAAAAATTAAATCAAGCAATGATAATATCATTTGGCTTATACATGTTGATACATCTAATAATATTATTATTATGATAAAATTTATTTTGTATACAACAATTTTTAAAAGTAATATTTATGTGAAATTAACTTATATATAATAATAAATATTATCTTTTTAATATTTTTCACGTTAAAAGATATACATACAAAATAATAAGAAAAACAAAAATATTTTAATGAATGTGTAATTACTCGACCAGTTTCCAATACTTACATTTTTCTCAAAAACCCTAATTTTTATATTTATTTCATGTTAAAATATATAAATACAAATTAGTAAGAAAAACAAAAATATGTCATTGAATGTGTAATTACTCCACTAGTTTTCAGTACTTACTTTTTTTCCTGCAAAATTCTAATTTTTATATTTATAATTCGAGCCCTTTCTATTTTTTATTATCCTTTTATCTTTCTCTGATTTTTCTTCTTATCTCTTATCCCTCACCAACCCTTTAATCTTTCACTGATTTTCTTCTTATCTCTTATTCCTCACCAACCTCTTTTTTACTACCACTTTATTCTTTTCCAATTTTTCTCTCGAGTTCTTCTCTCTCGCTTACCTTATTATCTCCGTCTTCTAATTTAATTTCTTTTGTTGCTTGCATACCAACGACTGGTTATCAGAATAGTTGTTTGATTTTCTAGTTCAAGGTAAATTTTAGTTGAATGATTTGAATTATTTCATCTACACAAAACATCCTTTGTCGAAGACTTATAAACTAATTTTTTTTTTTTTATAAATTTAATTTTTATCATAGAAAATGGATTATTCTTTTAAAGTTGGATTTTGCAATTTATCAATATTTTATCTTGTTATTTGTTTCATGTTTGGATATATATGATTGTAGATCTGAGAAAATTTTAAGATTTTATGATTAGTGTCACACCTTTTACTAAAGCATTACTGGCCGGAGGATTGGATAACAAACCCTCTGTAACCCTGCATCAAGACAAAGTAAAAACATAATTTTTGACCCGACTATAAAACAGAACTAATTTTTTTTTAATTAAAATAGAAATTAATTGTAAAAGTTTATTTTCTGAAGCAAATAGCAATTTACTGAAAATTTACATATCATGCCTCAAAATACGAACACATGTGTTCCTGATTTCACACAATCACACAACAACAAATATCTAGACTAATACATCCTACTAAATTTAACACCTACAATCCTAGTATGACTGCAACTTCCATCCTTAACCTCAAGTTTGAGATCCTAGAAAAATATCTTGTTTACTCTGTCGACAAGTCACAAACTCAGCTATACTTTGTACTGGATTCCTGAAAAAAAATTATCCACGAGAAGAATGAGTCCTAAGGACTCTGTGAGTGAAAAATCGTACTCAAAGGGTACTAGCATCACTCAACACAAGTATATAACATATATAGTAACATTATGATTTAATTCAAAATACATGTATATTTATGTAATCGACATAAATTCACAACTCATATGATTCATAAGTCCACAAACTAATCAAAGCAATCATAACATACAAAGCAAACAAAAGGGTCAACAAGTAACTCAGTCCTGCACAACTGTTTCACCCCTTGCCGGGCATTTACGTGCCTGCACAATAATTTAATCTCCATACATAATCTATCCCACCGGGCCTGAGCACTCATATTAAAAAACATTTATCAGAATTAGAATATTTCAGGATTTCAAATCAGAATTTCCTAGGTGCACTTAGATTTTTAATTTGGGAGATAAAAATCATTGCTCAGAAAAAAATCTCATTTTGTTCTCAAATCCACGTGTTGTTGGCTTAATGATATATTCCTGAGCTGAAAGTCATATTTTCAAATGTTACTTATTTTATAAACTTCATCGTTATGCTCCTTTAATCACTTAAATTTGAATACCTTCTCTCATACCTTTCTTAGAAACTTATTCCTCTTAGACATTCTAATAAATGCCAGGAGGACAACTTAAAATCTTATTCATATATGTATATTTTATACTTTCATAAGCTAAGAAGTTAGCACTTATTTCCTCAATTTCCAGCTTACTCACCTTACAAGAGTTCAAGTTAAGTTATTTGCTTAAAACCAATTAGGAGCGTGAGTTATAAATTTCCAATATTCATCAAACCAAGTTCTAAGATCTTCCTTTTTTCCTTACTATTTTGCCGACCGTGCTTCGTTATGAGTTCTTAAACTTTATTCAATTTCAGCTAACAACTAACTCCCAAGAATCAAATATTCATTTTTAGAGCATCTTAATTTCCACTTCTTGAATGCAAGTATTCATTTTAATGAACTACTCTAAATTCCTAGAATCTACCAATAATCCCAATATTAACCATACTCGTGCACTAATTATCAAATTCTACATTAACTTAATTAATTGCTCATATCTTTCAACTGGCTATTTCATTAATAAAATTCATGTGATTCAATCCCTAGGCATACACTAAACTTAAAATTCTCTTAAACATTTCATAAAGTACTCAGCACGCCTATATGATCCCCACTCAAGTGTATCTTCAAATGTGTATATATATATATATATTTTTTTTTTTTTTTCTAATAATCTACCTAATTCCATTAACCCTTATATTACTCATGATCCAAATATGGGATTCAATCTAAACAATTACCGACTGTTAACCAAAAACTCAAACTACCTATTTGTCCACTATGCCTATGCTCAAATTCCGTGCTTTCTAATTAACCATTTAATTAGTGAAACTTATGCACTCAACCATTAAGAATACCTATATGTATACTTATTATTAAAATCAACACCATTCATTTACCCTTCACACCCTTCTCTCCATTATTAAATTACTTAAATTAATTATCAAAAGTTAACTAAGAACCTAAATTATACATTCCTATTATTAACACAATTCTATTATTGCTTACACTATTCAGGTTTCACTTATCAAATTCAATCTAAATTAATTATTTAACCTCCATTAACGCAAAATGTATACAATTCAAATTTTCTTATGCATTTTTCAATTTCCAAGATCTTTCCTTACTCATACTATTTTATCACCTACAAATTGTAAATTCTATCACACTAATCATTTAATTATTTCTACTACCATTAGTTTTCATTATTAGCACACAAAGGACTTGAATTATTTACAACAAGGTATCATAACCTAAATAAAAATATACTTACTTATTGAGCAACAAAGAGTCCTTTGCTATCATTTAGGCAGCTGATACTCCTTCCTACACCCTCTAAGTCACACAACCAGACCCCTCACTAACTCAGTTCTAATAGCTAAAACAGGTATGATATTGGGCATAAACATGATATAAACGCCACTTATTGCTGCTGTTTTGAGGCTGTTCTAACACACCCACCCAGCTGCTGCCCACCATATGCATGCCTCAAGGCTACTACAAGTCACCATCTTCACGCCATAAGTTAAGGATAGTAACAACCGGCCAAACTGTCTTGCTGGTGACGGCAAAACAAGGATTGTCCAAGCCGAGCCATAACCTCAAATGAATTTGGTTTGGCGAAAGGAGCATACCTATGTTTTATCAATTAAATCTTTTGATTCTTTGAGCAAAAAAAAACATAAAAGAAAATCAGAAGAATTTTCTTTCAAGTGACGGCTAGACATGGCATCTTTGGAAGGTAACATATTTCCTTTTAAAAGTGCAGAGACATACTTCTTCCTAGCATCCATTTTGCGGTTGGTACAGCCAACATACACCTACTAGTTATCTATCTCACCCTCAAGGCTACGGCAAGGCCAATTTGATGGCTACCAAATGTAGCAGTTTCCTCAAAACCACTAGCCAAAGCATTGATACAAGGACAAAACAAGGGGAGTTCTCAACTCAATCTCAGCAGCAAATTGATGGGTTTGGAGTAAGAAAATATTCACTCCAATTCAACTCCAATAAGTAATTCAACTTCAATAACGAAAACAGCAAAAGGTTATAAACTCTTTTCAAACTAAGCTCAACAGTGCACAAGACAGCCAACGTCTCCCTCCCTGATCCATCCAACGGCTTCACCAATCGAAAGACAACCCAAAATGGTGAACAAAACAAACAGTTTCTCTCAGCTTGTCGTATTGACTCTAGTGTAATTTGGTAGATTGATTAATTTGTTCATACAATAGAAATAAGAGAAATCAAATTAGTTTCTAATTGCTTTAAATATTAATTATTTGCTTATCATTAAAATCAAACCAAAATACTATTGAATTAGATTAGCATTTGATTCAACAATCTCTCTCTTTTTTATGACTATAAAATAATTAATTTAAAAAACAACAAATTTGATGAAGAAAAGGATTTTGAACAGAAAACTCCTCGAGTAAAAGAATCATACCTTAAATGGTTTTACTTTGTTTTTATCAAATTTCTCAAATAACAAGGAGCTCCACTCCGACTCTCATCATATTAACAATTAACTACACTATTACTCCACATAACACTAGGAACCCCACAGCTCTAATGTGACCACAAACTTTCATCATTTGACTTCAAGATTGAGATTCTAAAAAATTACCTTGCCGCCAAACACTCGGCAAAGTCCATTATAGGTAACCGTCGTCCTCGAGATCCTGTTACTAAAAAAATAACCACATAAGAGGGATAAGTCCTACAGACTCTGTGAGTGGAAAATTGTACCCAAAAGGTACTAGCATCACCCAACACATGTATAGAATATATTATCAATTAATATCAACATGTCATATATTTCAAAACTACTAAGATTACACATATACAAATACAAAAATATAAAATTTAGCTAACACATTTCAATTTGTACACTGTATAGTCCACCTAAAATAATCAAGGCAATAAAAACATACAAAGCAAGCAAAGGGCCAACAGAGTAACTCAGCCCCGCACAACAGTATCTCCCCCCACCAGGCATTTACGTGCCCGCACAACAGGTTAATTATCCATACATAATCCATCCCACCGGGGCTAAACATTCATTTCTTTTAAAAATTATCAGAATCAGAGTATTTCATATCAAAATATCCTAGGTGCACCTGGATTTCAATTTCGGAAATAAAAATCATTTCTCAGAAAAATCTCATTTTGTTGGCCTTTATCAACCACAACCAATGTCAACAAAGCAACCAATATCAGACAAACATAATTTAAATAAATTACTGAATACTCTACTTGCTTATTTTCCATATATCACGTATATTCAAATAAACATATAATTACACATACGAACCTAGCCCCTAAAGGCAACAATTAACCACTCACCCGTAACCGATTTCATTTGTCACTGACACTTGTGTCCACGAGTCTCATCAGGTCACATTAGAATCCGGAACTGAAATTCATATTTCTAAATAATGCTTAGTTCATAAACATTATTGTTATGATCTTTTAATTTCTATGTTTATATCTCAACTTGTATAGGTTTCTTTATGAAAGTTTTCCATTAAGCTACTATATGTTAATTAATAAGAATTGGGCCTTACGTGATAAGGTTAATAATAAAGATACATTTTAAATGTCTTGACAATGCATAGGGTAAAAAAAAAAACCATTAGAAAAGATAGAAAGCACTTAGTGAGTTAGAGATATTGAAAATGTCTAAACTTGGGGTTTGGACCAATGTCCACCTTAATGATCATATCTTTCCCTAGAAAATTCTAAATCCAGTTTTGTAAAATTTATAAAATACTAAACACATGTAGCTTTATAATGGTATATCATTTGTGATTTTTGGATTTGTATATCAATACAGTTTATTCTTTGAAGTTGTATCCGTTCTAATTGTACATATCAAATTGTATATACATCTATGTATGTATATATATTAAATTTTATTTATTATAACTAACACTATTTATTAACTTAATATCTGTGATACACATATTATGTATCATTACCACTCAATATGCATATCGATACTCACTTGTTTTACTAATTAAAATTTCATGCTATCTTAATTTTCCAATATTGTCATATCAGATTGTAACACTCTGTAATTAATTAGCCAATATTACTAGATGAATTTTCCTCTTTGAATAACAAATACTGTAATGGGTGTTATCAAAATCGATGTAATTGTTTTGAAATGAATTAAATAGGAATATTAGAACCCAACAAAAACCTCAAACTCGAAAATTATTCTATGCAAATTTTAAATTTAACTTTTTATTAAAGATTAGAACATACTCACTCAATCCCAATATATTTCAAGCTTTAAACCCATTATATCAAAATTTAATACTTAAAGAATTTAACACAGCTTTTCATTGTATCTTTTAAATGTTTGTAAAGCCCCACGAGTTTTAATTTTTTTTTTTTCCTTACTCTCACAGATCATTAGGAAGGAACATCAGGCCCATTTAGCCTTTGTCAGGGATACTCAGTTAGAGTGTCCTTCTTCATATCATATTTCCCATGTTACTCCTTATTTCTTTCTCCTAAAATTTATAAAATTGGCAAAACCTTATTAAAATTCAAAAACTTTAGCCAAGAACTTATTATGTACGAAAATTATATGCCTAAGAAGATCGAAACTTATTCATGGGTTTCACTTAAACTTATGTTTTGGACTAAAATGATTCTTTGATATCATATTAAAGTTTATTTAATCAAAATTCCAATGAGATTAACTTAGAAATACTAATGTAAAAGTCTTATGTTCAAATGAAATCAGAAAGAAGAAGAAAGTAAAAATATAAACAGTATGCTATAGAACTGACAGGGATTTATTATTATTTGAGTTAATAAAGAATGGAAGGGAAATACCAACTTAATTATACATGAATTATTTTAAAATAAACCCAAGACGAAAGATAGAAAGTATAGCCAAACTCATACCTACAAGTGCACGTTAGCCTAAAGAAATTATGGAGTCTTGTGAGTTTAAAAGAATAATTATTTGTTAAACATGAAATATTTGAATTGAGAAAACATCTAATTAATCTTCTTAGGCAATATCATCGGTTAAAGAGTACAACAAGGAACCCTAAATAGATTGAAAAACAAAAACTTGGTTGATAAGGTAAGACGTGAATTAGAACCTCAAGATTCCTAAGGAAAACTTCATTAAACTCAAATCAAATAAGTAATTTTGGTCAATCTGCCACTACACCAACACCTAATTTCACTCATCCATCACATTATGTAACTAACAACTTCCCTGTCCAGACAAAATCAAACTCAAAAGTCACACGCAAGGTTTACATTCGAGAAGCAAGGCGGTTGTATCTCCCTAGAACCATATAATGACAATTATTCAAGTGTTTCACCTTATTAGTTTAATAAGGAGTGCATATAAATTGTGGTTAAGAGTTATCGCACATAGACTTAAAATGATTTATACTTTATTCCCTTAGCCAATGAGTGTGTTGACTCTAGGCCTCGATATTAAGTATCTAGATTAGTTTGCAAACTTAACATTGGAAAAACGAAACCTTTTATATCTCTTGGAAAGAATATTTTTACATCTCTTAGAAGTGAATGGACTACACCTATATGTGCATTTCCACTGGTTATTTTCTCTATGATAAAGCATAGGTTTAAGGTGGGTTCTTTGAAAATTCATACAGTCTATGTCAAATAGGTCTCTTACCTCCTTTGCTCTCTATTGTTATTATAAAAGCCTTAAGTATATTAATCTCACAAATAGCTGATTGGTTTGTTGAACTAAACTTGAGGGTTTGCCTCTTACAGAGGCTATTGTTACTAAACTAAAATTTCAGCTAAGTCACCCGTATTTTTCTAAAGAATAGATGGACTACACAGGTATATGTAGTTGCACTATCCATTTCGTAGAACAAATAAATAGATTCAAAATAGGTTTCTTCAATAATTCATATAGTCTACATCAAGTAAATCTTTTTATTTCCTTTGCTCTTCATTGTTCCTAATTAAATCTTAAATATAATGGTTTTACATACAACTATATCTATTTAGTTAAATTAAGCTAAAGGGTTTGCCTCATACAGAGGTCACTATTATTAAATTTAAAATTTCAACTAATTTACTTGTGGTTCTTTATAACAAGGATATCTAAACTCTTATTAACTCCTGATTGAAACCAATATTTTATTGTCTCAGGTAACTCATATTATGACCACTCACAACATGACAACTACGTATTATTGTATCTACAAAAACACAAATGAATTTAAGACACACCTTATCGTATAATGCCAGGGATGGTACATTAGAGAATCACAACTTGAAGTTTCAAGAGGAATTAGAACGTATCACTAGG
The DNA here is from genome assembly GCA_029379385.1 of Quillaja saponaria. Classification (NCBI taxonomy): domain Eukaryota; kingdom Viridiplantae; phylum Streptophyta; class Magnoliopsida; order Fabales; family Quillajaceae; genus Quillaja; species Quillaja saponaria. The sequence continues at coordinate 10,441,689 of CM055606.1, forward strand.
TCCATATACGCCCCGGGTAACGTACACAAACAAAGTAACACATCCCATATTTGCAGTCACAAACCTCTAAATTCAAGCTCTGATACCAACTTGTCCTAATTTAATGTTTTCAATATTGGGTTATGACAAGTTGCATCGAAAACAGTACAAGATGTAGCATTCTCCTCAGGGGTGGCGAGCCTAAAATGTCATTGCATGATAATCAATAACACCAAATTCAATAAGCACTAATTTAACAACATATTAATTTAAAATTAAAACTTAGGACACGATTTTTTACTTACCATTAAATCATTGTAATAACAGGTTTTCGCTTCCTCATGAAACTTCTAGTAGTCAAAGACAAAGACCCAAAAGGTGCTTCATAACAATCCCAAAAATAGTGGTGTCCAACATCGTATCTTTCGGGTCCCCAAGTAATATACTCTGCAATACAGATAAAAATATACACATGTAAGCAACAACAAGCTATAACAATATTTAAATAGTGTAAAACTGAAATTACTTACATGTCCCATGCTAGATGAATAAGTGGGTGATCGTCCTCATTATCAAATGCAAAGGTCGTCTTATTCTTGCCCCTCTTACGTGTGACTGTTGGTGTGGCACACTCAATGGTGTCCTCCATATGTTCATCACCATTAGCATTATGTTAAGGATTCTCATCATCCCGATTAATTGAACCTACAATACAAAATAAGGAAAAGAACAAGAGTATAAATTAAATCATTAAATAAAAAAAATACCTAAACTTGAAAGATAAATTATGTGTTGGTACGGATCTTGAATAAGATAAGATCTATGAAGAACCCACATCAGATAAGTTTTGAACCTCCTTAAGAGAAGGCGCAAATAATAGAAACAAATGAAGCTGTAATTATAGGATGAGTTGGATCTGCAATTGTTGGATCAAACGGAGAAGCCATAGAAAAACCACGACCTCCTAGTACAAGATACTTTTACCTCCTCTGTCGGAGGTCCCTTAACTCCCAAAGTCACTACGGCGTCTTCAAGGCATGGTATGTATGTATATAATAGCTAAAAAAATGAGTTATATGAATATATTATTTACACTATGCAACTTGAAAAGGATAGGCAAGCTTACTTTCAATAAACTTTCAGTAAAAAAGAGTTTCCTCGACATTGGTTTCCAATAAAAGCAATCTTTTAGCATCTGGATGTTTCAGGCGTGGATGATTTTCATAAGAGATTCCTAACATATCATTAGATTCCCTTTCTTGAAAATCTGCATTTTTCCAAACCCATAAAACAGATGGAATTTGTAACAACCAATATATATATATATATATATTGCATGGTAATACAAGTACCCCAAAGACTTCCGTGGTCATCAGAGTCTTTTGAAAAAGTTGGTTTCCCTTCTCGGGCAAGGTTCAACAAAATGGTGGATAAGCTTTAATATCTCGAAAGCTTACGCCACTTCAATCAAAAATTGGTTCCAACAAAATCCTATATATATAAATAAATATATATATATAGGGAAATCCTAACATATACTCATGTGTGTGAAGGTTAACAATGTCCACACTTTCAAGTGGACAAAAAACCCAATTTTCTTTTTCAATTCAAACTTTAAAATGAAGGTTATAATTGTAATTTTCTTAAAAATTTAAAAACCCAAAATTTTAATTTCCAATGCATCTTCTCTCTCCTTAAAACTGAATTATGATATGGATAAAGTTTGGAATGCATGAGGTTTAGAGCAAACCCCATCTTACTGCTAGCTAGGATTCTTCCTAATTCTTAGCCACGATTACATTGCCCTTGTTTTGAAACACTATGGGAGCATTATGGAGGTTTACCAACATGCATGAACTTCATCTTCACTAGTTATCCTAGGATCATACACCACCTTAAAGGAAAAAATTGCGATAACTATGAAAGGTGTGCTGAGTAGCATGAGATAATATTCTTAGAATCTTTTAGAGATGAGATTATCAATTCTCATACAGAGGCATGGAAAATTAGTAGGAGAATGATTATAAATCACAACAAGCTATAGAGCTTGATTTACAAGATGTGTTTTGTTCAATTTGGTAACTGAAGGGTTAAACTTTTTTTTTTTTTTTTTTGTAAAAGAAATCAATTTGTTTTAAGGGAAATATAAAATTTAGGAAAAAGAGATCTCTCTTTTAAGGAAAGAGAAATTACACTGGGGTTCAAAATCTTAAAATTATAATTTTTTTTAATTAAATTACTAGTATACCCTTATTTTGAAGTTTGAATTGAAAAAGAAAATTGGGTTTTTTGTCCACTTGAAAGTGTGGACATGGGTGTATGTTAGGATTTCTCATATATATATATATATATATAGATAAATAATAGTAACAAGATGTAGTTATAAATTTAAATTCAAAATTAGGAGATTGGGTGGTTACAGATAAGAGATTATGTATTATCTGTATAAGGTGAGTTTTAAAATAATAGAATGATATATATTAATAATATTAAATAATAAAGAGGAGTTTTATAGAAAGTGGGAGTAAAAAGAAAAATTACATTCTCTTGTTTTCTTCTAGGAGAGTCAGAGTTGGAGACCTAGCAGTTGAAATAGCGGAAGACAATCGGTTGAAAACTTTTGGTGGAAGAAGGAAACAACATAGAACCAAGAAGTGTTTTCAATCCATCAAGGATTTGCTTATGATAGATTGTAAGTTTTTTTTATTGATGACAAAAGTAAAAATATATAAAAAAAAAAAAAAAAATTCCTATCAATTCTTGTTATGATTTTAAGAATTCATGCATTTCTCTTATTGTTATAATTATATATGTATTATTGAAAGTTATTTTTTCTTATATAGTTATCATTGAAGTCTCTGACATCTTAGTATACATAATACATATATATATATATATATTTCGTATTGTTTCTCTAACCTTATCTCCAAAAGAACAAAGAAGACCAGCTAGAAATTTTTCTTTCCAAAAAGGTTGATTACTATCAGACCTAGAGAAGACTCTGGAAAAGAAGGTGTCTTTATATCACTTAAAGTCTAAAAGAGTTATGCTATGCAATGCATAAATTAAAACGATAAATTAAAAGGGAAGGAGAAACGGCAGTAATCCATCCGCTAATCCAAGAAAGGAAAATGCATGAATATTAAAAAAGGGAGGAGAAGTGACAATAATCAACGCGCTAATCCTAGGGAAGGGAATGCAGAATTTAAAGACAGAAAGAAAATGTCATCGGTAGTATTTTAAATCAGAATTTTACAAAGAAAGGACAGCTTCAGAGCAATACCCAGGGAAGCTCTCAGACTAACTCTCTGAATTTTTCCAAAATGAAAAACCTGCTTGAATAAGAGATACAACTCTCTTTAAATAGAAAATTAAAATTCATTGTTTTGAACAGTACCTGCTATAGTAAAAATGCTACAGTGCTTCATGTTGTAACAGTAACCTGCCGTAGCTTGCTACAATGATTACTACAGTGAACCATCAAAAAATTTCAATTATTTTAGTTATCTTCAAGATTGATGCCGTAACAGTTGTTTTCATTGGATTGGGCATAGTCAGCAGAACTATTTCCTGATGTTCTGGAAGAGAAACTGGAAATTAGTTTTCTATCAAATTTTGGAAGGGCAGAGGTGGCTTCATCATCTGTATGATATTCTGCTTGTAATAGTTGAACCATGGTTTTTAGATTCTGAAGATAATCCTGTTTGTTTGAACAAGAAGCTTGCTTGGCTGAAATTTGAGATTTCTGCTGTAAGAATTGAGTGACACCTAGAGGAGACTTTTTTAGAAACTAAGGATTTTGTTGGAACCAATTTTTGATTGAAGTGGCATAAGCTTTTATGGCATTAAAACTTGTCCACCATTTTGTTGAACCTTGCCTAAGAAGGACAAGTATCTTCTATAGAAGACCTTGATGTCCATGGAAGTCTTTTGGGTATTTGTATTGCTAGGCATAAATCCATGCTAATGCAAATTTTGAGAAGAAACGAAATAAAGTAGGTCATTGGCTACTTCATCCGGAAGGTTTTTTGTACAAGGAACATGTAGTGACCACCACTGGGAGAACCAATGAGGAAAATTATACTAGATTTTATTTTAAAAAAATATAAGCCATGAATGCGTATAATCAGTTTTTAGAAATTGAAAACATTGTACTAGGCTGTTTGATAGTCCCAGTAATTATAACCCATAGGATCAAAAGGCTGAAAGAATTTGCGTCTTTTGAAAATGTCGGTTTTTTCAATTTAAAGGACGGATTACCTTAAGGATTTGGATTGTGGAATGCATGATGAAATTAGTATATGAATTTGACTTATAATTTTTGATGACAACAGAATCACTATCAACCAAAATAAATTCATAATATTTATGGGTTTTTGAAATGTCAATAGGTATAAGATACTAATTTGGCGGGAAAACCATTTGATGGACTAATTGAGGATCATTGGTAAGAAATTAGGGGTTCCATTTGGAGAATAGTTTGGGTCGAAGAAATTGGCACATAAAATGATTGGGGCTTTTGAGAAGAGATTGGAGAAGTTTAAGAGACAAGTTCCTTACCTGAAGGTACCGTTATCCTTGATTAGGTTAGCTGGCTGATAGGCTGAGTTAGGTCATCATGCTTGAACTAGATACAATCTTTTGGATTGGAAGAGGCAACAATCTTTAATTGCTCTTCATCAGTAATGTCTGCCCAAGATTACTTTGAAAGTACTAGAGGTTTTTGGATTGATTGTTGAATTGTTAAAAGTGTCTTAATGAGAAAGGCATAATACTTTTTAGATTGTTTTTGAATTGATTGAACCGAGGTATTGGATGGTCCCTCATCGGATTGGATTTTTGATTTTGGAAGAGGTTCAACCTCTTTTTTTTTTTTTTTTTTTTGTGGCATATTATCTACCTTGCAAGAATTCTTGAGTAAGATAATTGGGAATAGAATTGGAGCTACCTTTGACATATTCAATCTTAAAATCAAAAGTAGATAAAATTACTTGCAATCGGGCAAAATTTTGTTTGATGCTAGATTTTTAACATCTTTTTGTAAAACTTCTTTTGTAGATTTGCAATCTACTCTAACCAAAAAATTTTGATTTAGTAAATCACTTTGAGATGTGGAAATGTACAAAACAATTGCTAAAATTTCTTTTTTGATGGTAAAATAGTTTTGTTATGCAGAATTCCAATGCTTTGATGCATATGCAATGATATGCAGTTTGCCATTAATGGATTGCTTAATAATGCCACCGTAACTAAGTCTGAGGCATCTGTTTCAACAATTCTGAATGTTGTAGGATTAGGAAGATACAAACATGGTAAATGCTTGCCCATAAACTTAATTTGCTTAACAATATTGGTATGGATGTCAGACCAAGGAGGAGAATCAATCTTTAGTCTGTCATGTAAAGGTTTGATAAGATTACTAACCCCTCGAAAGAAATCGAACACATAATTGAGGCAACCCAAAAATCATTGTAGCTGAGTTTTATCAATGATTTGATCAGGAAATTTGTTAGCAAATTGGATAGCTCTATCAATTGGAGTAATAGTTCCATCGTGAATATTGTGACTAAGAAACTTTATTGTTATTTGAAAAATACTGAATTTTGTTCTAGAAACAGCCAAACCATTTTGCTTTGTAATATCAAAGAAAATATTAAGAAGTTTGAAGTGTTTATCAATATTTTGCCAAAAGATTAAAACATCATCAATATAAACTATGATAAATTTTGTATAGGAATTTAGAAACGGCATTTTTTAATCCAAAAGGCATCACATTTCATTCGTATTGACCAAAAGGAACCGTAAATACAGTTTTGTATCTATTTGATTCTTTAATTTGAATTTGCCAAAAACTTGATTTTAGATCAAATTTTGAAAATAGTTTTGAAGAGTACAAACAATTGAGAAGATCTTTTTTGTTAGGAATAGGATATATGATCCATTGAAGAGCTTGATTGAGAGGTTTACAATTGATGACTAAATGAGGAGTATCGCGTTCAATTTCTGCATTTTTATTAACATAAAAAGTAGAACAGAACCAAGGCCTCTTACTCTTGCGAAATATTCCTTTGGAAAGAAGATCATTAATTTCCTTTTGACAGAAGTCAAGCATTTCTTGATTCATTTGTTTTGGACGAGCCTTTGTAGGAATTTGTCTTTCATGAAATATTTCTCACAAGGGAGGTCGACCATATGTTGTTTTTTTTTCCAGAAAGTATTCGAAAGATCAGAACAAATTTGCAACTGAATTGTTTTTTCAAAAATTTTTATTTTGTTTTTGATAATTGAATTATTAAGTTAAGTTTATATTCCTTTGAAAGAAATTTCATCAGAAAGAACATTGATTTGTTTTGGTTTATTTTCAATAAGAATGAGATTCCTAAAAGTAGGTTTTTTAAGGAAAGGAAAGGAAACAGTTTGACTCATAACTTCTTTAAAAATTCCTTTGTTAACCCAAAAATGATCTAATTGCCTAATAAAATTAGTACCTAGGATGACTAGATTTGTGATATTCTTGACTTGAAGAAATGCTTTTGAAATTTGTAAATGAGAGTTTTCAATTATTACATTAGAACATTTGTAATGGATTATGATTTCAGAACCATTAGCCGAAGTTAATATTTCAAAAGTTTTTTCATAAAATTTTGTTGGAACTTGTCCTTCTAGGATACAGCTTGAATCTGCCCCTGTATCAAACAAAGCAACTATTTCAAGGATAAAATTTTTTCCAATTATAAGTTTGATTGGGATATACTATTTCTGATATGAAATCCCGAGTGATTAAATTGAGAAAATTAGCACTAGAAATATCTAAGTTTTCGTCTAAAGAGGAAGAATCAGAATGTTTTGATGAGGAAGTTTTGAAAGAAGGATTTTTCTTTTCTTTTGAAGAAGTTAGATTACCGAATTATTTTCTTCTTGTTGATTTTTGAGATACTTGACTTCAATTTTGAGTTTTGAAACTTCATGTTGAAGATCTTGAAAGGTTACGGGTTTTTTCTCAGAGTTAAATTTGGATGAAACGTTTTTTAAATTGAAAGAATTAGCGACAATTTGAAGATTATGATTGTGAAGAGGTTTGTTCGATTTTTCTGGGGTTTCTAGGGTTTCTTTGAGTTTGTAAAGATAATTTGTCTTCTCTTCATCATTTAGAAGGTTAGTAATTACTTCAAAGAGAATATCTTGTTATCTAGTGAGGACATTACATTCAAGAGTTTTTTGAGAAAAATCTGGAGAGGCTTCGTCATCATTTTGGTTTTGGTTAATTTCTTCAATATTAAAAGAGGCCTGAGCTTTTCTATCAGATAAATCTTCGATTAAAAGACAATCAAGTTGAGCTAGAAGACCTTCATCGATATTTAAAGCTTTGATTTTTTTTGTAATTCTGCAGTATCTTGCAATATGACTTGGTTTGTTATATTTAAAACAGACAACAGCTGGTTTATCTTTATTTTAAAAATATTAAGGATTCCTTTTGTGATTTCTATGTTCGTGGATTCTTTTGCCAGCTCTATTTTTGGAAGATTTTTCGTAAGTTTTGGGAGGATCGGAGTAATGTTTCTTCTTGGGTTTAGACAAACTTTGAGGACAATCAAAACCATATTGAGAGTAGAAACTTTCTAAATCTTTATGATTAAAGGATCTTTCTTTGGCTAATTGTCTTTGTATTTTATCATCTTGACATATTTTTAAAACAACTTTCTGGACATAGCTGCAAAGCTGTCCATAAGTCAATTGTTCATATGAAATAATTCTATTGTTAATATTTTTTCTCTAACTTTATCTCCAAAAAAACGAGAAAGACCAACTAGAAATTTTCCTTTCCTTAAAGGTTGATTACTATCGGACTTAGAGAAAACTTTGGTAAAGAAGGTATTTTTATTCCACCTAAAGTCAGCTAGGGTATGACACTTAAGATTGAAAAAAAGTTAAACAAATTTATCACGCCATATAGATGGATATCTAATGAAATGTTTTGTGATAGCATAAATAAGAGTATTTACGAAATCATAGATTTAATTTTCTTCTTCGTTAAGGAGAGGATTTCCTTCAATAACAATTTTGATGGCTAAGTTTATTAAACTTCGCTCATTTTTAGTGAAGTGTTCATCCCACCATCCTTTTAATTGACCAGTAAAACCAGCTATTAAAATATTAAAGATATATTGGTCAGAACAATTGTGAGAAATTTGATAAGCAGTACTGACTATGGTCATTTGCCTCAACATATTAAGAATATTGTATTCAGATTGACTATCTATATTCCATTCGTAGATATTGTTTGCACTGAAAGAATTATTGATTATCTGAGATTTTCTTCAGTGACTAAGTTAAGAGGAGAAGCCCTATGATAATATAATTTTTGTGGCTTTCGCCAGTTGGTATTTTGAATTAGATTAATTTCTTTTCGGAAAATTTTCTCAAAATTATCAATTTGTTCGGATACAGAATCTGTATCGCTTAAGTTATTAATCGAATTGGTTTGAGGAGTATCTAGAACAATATTTTTCTCTATTCAAATAATTTTTTTAGAGATTTTATCGAGAAGTTCATGTTGAGAAGAGGATTTTGAACTAGAACCTAATTCTTTTTTAATCTTTGTGGGGATTTGGTAAGGAGTAAAAACAGGGTTCTCACTTTGTAAATTAGTTTTGGATTCGGAGAGATGATCTCCTATGACTTTAAGATAATAATTGGTATAATTATTTTGTTCATAAAGAGATTGAATATATTTAGAATTAATTGTTTCAGTTAAATCTTTATTTTTGAAAGGAATTGCTGGTATAGAAACTATTTTTCCAGCAGGATTATGGGTAGGAATTTTTAAGGTCTTATGAGGAGGAAAAGCTGAATTAATAATTCATCTTATAAGTTACTCAATTTTTTGTTTTTTGAGTATTAACATTTATGACTTTGAGAAAGGATAATTGATACCCTTTTCCTTTGCATAAACTTCAAACCATTCAAAGAACGGAATATAAATTTTATGAGTTTCCATAAATTTGTAATAAAAATTTTGAATTTTTTATCTTTTGGAACGAGTAAATTTTTCAAAAAACCAAGTTCTTTCAAGATTGTGCTTTTCTTGATAAAAATATTTTCTAAGGGAATCTTTATCAATTTGGAAAACAGTTTGAATTGTATTGATTTCCAGGTTATCATTTAAAGAATAAAAAGTAGGAGAAGGAGGTTTCTCAGATTGGTTGTCATCATCTTTAGTGTATAAAGCTCTAGGAATCCTAGATGTGTTTTCTAAATCTTGAAGATGAATTGTTGAAGGAATTGAAGAACAAGAGTATCAAGACGAACAAGAATTTCTTGCTAAGTCTTGATAAGTTGATCCAAAATCCTTTGACTTTTTGTTCTATTAAAAGAGATTTCTACTTTACCTATAGGGTATTGAGTAATATCAATAATAGAATAGGGTTTTTGATCTTGAACAGGTGTAGCCTTATCAAGAGTCCTTTTTTTAGGGAGATTAACTTCTTCTCAAGAGATTGATTTTGGAGTAGTCATATTTGCTTTTGAAATATCGGTTAAAAACATTACTGTTTCACCTTTTCTTCTTTGTTGGAGAGATTTTGAAGTAAAAGTAGATATCATTGCTTTATATTGTATACGATAGACTAAAGCTATCGGAAAAGATCCTGATTTAAAATTTGAAAGTTTAACATTTAAGACTAAAGAATCTAAAATGTTTTTATCTTGAAATGAGATTGTCATGTTTGGAAAACAATTGAAATAGATCGGACTACTACAGAGGCTAGTTTCAACTGTGTCTAAGAGGGATTCATGAAAATTAGTCATGAAGACATAAGAGAATAGAGGTATTAAGTCCTTCTCTTGTCAGAGGTTTTGCTACAATATGGACACATCTAATATGCAGATAATTGTATTTTTACTTATGAAGTTTTAAAGATTTGTCTGAAAGTAAAGGAATTTCTTCACAATCAGAGTCAATTAGAATTATTTTTTCAACAGTTTTGATAGTATGGTCACTTTTGAGGGTGAACATGGAATTGAGTTTGTAAATTTCATTGCTTGAAACTTTTGGAATTTTCCAAATTGTCTATAGATTGAGAGATTTCTTCAAAATTGATTTTTTCTTTAACAATTTTGTTAGATTGGAAAGAAAATTCAAGAGGAGAAGAAGTGGAAGAAGAGTAAGAAAAAGATCTTAACATAATTAAAAAACAGAGGAAAAAGGTAATAGATGTACTAACCCGATCCTTTTAGTATCAAAACCGTAGGTTCCATAGGAGTGTAAGGATGACTACTAATGTTGGTTTATTAAACTAGATTAGAACTAAAGATTTGTTCCTGGTAAAATCATACAGCTTTATTTGGCCAAATAAACACTCAACAAGCTACAGTAGTTAGAACTTACTGCCTTACACGAGCTTAACCATGCCTTTCAACAAGCCTTATTGCCAACATCAAATCTTACTTGGAGTAATTTTGATGCCATCAATAAAAAAAAAAAAATTTTAAAAAGGATATAATGTTCAGATCTAAGACAGAAAAGTAAATGAAGATAAATCTTCACACTTTCATCCTTACTTTCCCCTTGGCTTTGATACCAAATAGAGGACCGGTGAAGGCCCTAAAGAGAGGAGGAAGATCACAGGGTAAATCATAAGTGCTTTGCATTTCTTCATGGAGTTGTATGTCTTTTGTTTACTATGGGTAAGCTTAGTTTATTATGGAAAGGCGTGCAAGTTAGAAATAAGTTAGCGAAAATTTCTTTTCTATTTTCAGATTTCATTTTATCCCTTTAGATTTTGCTCAAGCTTTCTCTTCCCATTTTCCGTAAAAGTAATCTTTTTGGGCCTTGCTCGGTTTTTTTTTTTTTGTATCCTATACTCAAGGATTGGTTTGTGTAACTTTTGACCCACTTTATCTATGATTTGAATCTATTCAAGTTTGATCTGAGGAAGAATAGCTAGTTGGGGCTACTTCCATTTTTATTTATTTATTTGAAGCTCAAATTTACTCATGTTGGTGATTTTTTGGTCCCAAATCAGTGTAGCAAAAAACAAGTGATCGACTGATCTATGTTCAATTTCTTAGGATGTGAGTTTGTGAATTTGCGTGTGTTAAAAAACGTTTGCTTTGGCAGTGTTCTTGCATGTTGAATTTGTTAATTAGAAGTTGTAATTAGTGCAGTGGATTGCATAGTAGATATGATCTTTATGCCACGTCATTTTTGGTTTTTCATACATATTTATTAGAATAAGAAAAAGAGGAACAATATTTGAAAAGTTATATAACTCCTCAATCAAGAGGCACAATATTCTATCTAATTGCTGATTAATATCATATTTCTTTTAGATAAAAATAAATAAAATTTTAATGCAAAATTAAATATGCTTATTTTAATAAGAGATAAGATATGATAATATCTATGATATGATTATGAATAATGTCAGTAGTTGATATTAGTAACATACTAAATACAAATAATAACATTATGTTTTTATGTACTATTATGTATATGTTTACACAGAAAATTTTATAGGATGTGATTAAGAATTGTGACATGTTGGAATGTGAGTATGATTGATATTTACGTGATAGAAAATTGTAAGTAATTCTTATATTTCTCACGTTGTAATTGAGATTGTTGTATTTTCTTAAGATATACTATTGTCATACTCTTGTGAATTACATATGATGAAGTTTGATCATTATTATGTTGTTCTGAGAACTGATAATTGTTGTTAGTGTTATATTATGTGAGACTATGAAGTGTTATTAATACATGGTCGTAGTATGTGTAAAAGTTACTGTGGTAAGTTAAGGAAGTCTAATAGGTAAACATGATGGTAGTGGCCAGATCATGGGACTAAACATGACGGTAGTGGCTCAATCATGGGGCTAAACATGACAGTAATGGCTCGGTCATAGGGTTAAACATGACAAGAGTGGCCTAGTCACAAGGCTAAATGTGACATGTGTAGAGCCTTATTACAGGGCTAATTGTGACTATTAGATACCCTGGCTTACGCATTAATCTCTTTACCATATGATGTAGTAAGTTGCAAAAAATATGTAAAGTGTACATATGATGATTAATTATTATTTATGTACATGATTTAAAGTTTTACTTACTGAGTTATGAAACTTATAAATTATATAGTTGCATGCCCTTTTCAGATAAATAAATGTGAAATTCGAACTGTTTAGGGGAGTGAGAGGATATTTGTTTACAATTTGTCATCTTTTATCAGTTGGGACTAGTCTTGTTGAATTTCTTTATATTCTTGAATATTAGACATTGTGTTTGCAAATAAATGTTGAACTTTTAGTACAAATAAGTTGAGCATGAGACATGTAATCTTGATGAACGTTGAGTGATTTTTAAGAATTTATGAAGTTTTAGATTTTCAGTAATCAAGACTTATATATTGTTAAGGATGATCTAAGTTTAATTATTGAAAGGCCTTGCAAGTTTTTATTTTATTTTATTAATGATGTCAAGTGAAACTTGTGGCTAATCATTATTCCAATTATTATGTTAGAAATTGGAAGCGTGATAACTTTTGTAATACCCCAAAAATCAATATCCCACATCAATTATGGGAGGTGTGATTGCAGTTCTTATAACCTACAAAGGTCAACTACTAAGTATCTTAAAGCTAGTATTTTAACCGATGTGATATGGGTTGTGGACTTTTCCAGATACTTAGGCTAGTTGGGCTTGAGGCATTACAGAATTCTAGGATTTTTCCTTTGGACAAATACTTTTATGCATACTTTTATGCATACCTCTTCCGGTTGATCTATACCATACTCTATTCTCATAAGATGATACAAACTAGCTAACAGTCCACCTGGTACATCTCTTGTTCAGCGGGCTTGCAATACATATAAAGCTGAGAATTTCCAAATCTTTTAAAGTTATGCTATCCCTATGCCTTTTTTCAAGCTTTTCATTCTTAGCGTACCAAGCATCTAGTTATTCTTTTGTTACAAGTTTGGGCGCCAAACGGCCATCAGGAAATGGTGCAACCGTGTTCATGCCGTTGGATAACTTGGAAATCACCTTCAAAGAACAGGATCTGCAAACTAAATTCTGATGGTTCATGTAATCATGGATTCAGTAGAGGAGGAGGGGCATTTCGGCTGTGGTTGTAAATGACAAGTAGATTTTTCCATCTGGTTTGGTGGACAAGCGAATACAAAAATGTTGGCCGAAGCCAAAGCTCTCTTAGCAGGCACTAGAGGCGGCAGTGCAGAAGGACATTCGGGTTGACATTATTGAATTATAGACGATCAATGCTTTTGTTCGCAAAAGACGAAAACAACTGCTATTGTTTCTGGTGCTAGTAGATTTTAGGGTATTGTGGGTTTGGGCTTGGGTTTAATCTTACATTCTCGTCCCTATTTTATGATTTTGGGCAACTGGTCATGCAACTGGGATTTTTTTTTAATTTTTTTTTATATTGGACTAGAGATGTAAATTAGTTGAGGTATGTATAAAATATTCTGGACACTTTTTGATTGACTTCTAATCTAATATATTTATATTTATAAGAAGTGATGCATATTTTAATAAAGAGTTAATTTTTATTCCACTGGAAGTGTAAAATGTTTTATGTTGTTAGTATTAAAGATATATGGCGTTTTTTTTATTTTATGTGTAAAAATTTCGTACCCTAACAATGAATTAAATATTAATTTTTAATAAAATATTGAGTTCTTGAATTATTGAAATTGAAGAAAAGTTCAAAATATACGTTTCGTTCTAATATGTCTTTATATATAGTTTCGTTAATGACATTTTATCAGTTCTTAAATTCCGCAAAACTTTCTATTAATAGAAAATGATTGGTCAATAAGGAAGAATATGATCGAGACAACCCAAATACAAATTGTTGCAAGCTAGAAAAAACAAAAGGACGACATAAACTATAAATTGAAGCAATTAACTCAATTAATAAAAACATCTTGCTGTCTTCTAAATTTAAACCCTTATAATACTATATTATTACTTATTTTTCGAAACTACATAAAGTTCTCTTAAAAAAAAAACAAAACAAAAACAAAAAGCTCTTGTTATCAACTAATAATATATATATATATAGATATAGATACAAGAACAGAAATGATCCACTCTCTCTTTCACATTTAAATTTCGAATATAAAAGACAGATAAAAAAGAGTCATTCAAGAAATGAAAGTCTAAAATATTTGAAAATATGTTTATTCCCTCCACTTAAATAATTACATAAATTTTGTTAATTTTGAAGTCCAATTAATGGTAAATGAAACAAATTATTGGAACAAACATATCATTTTGCAAATACAGACAAGTAATTGGAGATATGATTGGATTTGGTGAGACTATAATTTCCTCTAGTTTAGGATTAATTTAATGTCTCTAGATCAAAACTTATGTATATAAACACTACATTACTGCATTTGTTCTACAACAACAAAATGGAGAATGAAAAACATCCAAAGTTTGAGTCACTTCTCAATGGTGATGCTGCCTTTGTCAAAAAAATTCTCTCTAGAAAATCATCTGTAGGCCGGTCTTCCCGGTCATTCTTTTCTTGGGTTGATGATGGAGTTCCATTCAATTGGGAATTGCAGCCTGCAGAGCTTTTAGGTCCACCAAATGAAGAGTTAATCTCACCATCTCTTTCGTCGCCTCCACCGTTTTTTATGAATTCAGAGATGCAACTGCAAAACCCAAAACCCTCGGCCACCACATCATTATGGTCTTCAATTTGGTTCTTCAAGTTGTTTAAGAGAAAGAAAAAGATCCCCTCCAACAAAAAGGTTCAAAAGGAGTCTGCATCTGTTAAAGACAATTGTGAAATTGGTACTAGGTTTACAACTTCATCCAATTCAGATGGTGAGTCGAAATATGGTTCAAGTTCTAAATCGTCGTCGTCTTCGTCTTCGTCAGTGTCTCCAAAAAAATATAAACATTGTAGATTATTCTTTACTTGATGCATATGAATGTGGGAGATAGTATATTGATGGTGACCATCCCTTCTAAATAATATGATTTTAAACAGATGGTTTACTTTTAAATAAAATGCTTAATAATGGGGTTCTCTTCTAATTTGTTTATATATTTCATTTTTAGTTTTTCCAAAACAGTTTGAAATGACTAGTCCTATACATGTAAACAACAATCTAAAACTCTTAATTTAAATTATATTTGGTAGTTGAACAAGACTCAAGATTGAGTTACAAAGTTGAAACCTTGACACGAGGATTATCCCCTTTCTATTAATTAGGCACAAAATAGGCAATTGATAAACAGCAAATACAAATTGATTTCCTAATTTTATTTTTTTTATTTGGTCTTTTAAATTTTGAATAAGAGACTGGAATTACAATTCATATCTATAATATTATTCAAAAAATATTCATACTTCTTTTTTGGATGAATTATGTCTTTTCCTTTTACATAAACACGGGCTAAAAACCAACAGAAAAAAGTACGCTAAACAAACGGAGGCATAGACACCAACCTAATTAATAAAATTGCAAGGAAAAGTAACATTCAAACTCAAGAGGATTGTCGAAATAGGGAGAAATTTACCACACCCCACAGAAAAAAGTACGCTAAACAAACGGAGGCATAGACACCAACCTAATTAATAAAATTGCAAGGAAAAGTAACATTCAAACTCAAGAGGATTGTCGAAATAGGGAGAAATTTACCACCGCGAGCATAATTGAAGTGAAATGGTATATGAGTATAAGGCTCTCTTCTACCCTAGCCTCAGCCTCGGGTTTGAACTCGGGACTGAAGTTTCTAAGGATAAAAAATATATAAAAAAAAAAAGAAGTAAAAAAAGGTAGGGAGAAGCTTGGGTACAGACTACTAATTGGATATGTCTAATTACTAAGATTAAAGGTGGATAATAAATCAAACATTAAACAATTGTAATACTATCCAAGTCCTAATTAATTCCTTTTCGTTTCCAGTTTTAGTTTCCTGGTTATTTATTTTTCCACATTTGACCTTTCCTTAATTAGTATTATAATATTTAATGTTTAACTTAATCTTAACCATTAATCTTAGTAATTAGACATGTCCAATTAATTGCGCCTTATTGACAATTATGATTTTCATTTCTTCTTTCTTTTATTATTTATTTATTTAGAAAAAAAATTGTAAAATCTTGGGAAAAGAATATTTACAGCATGCTAAAAAGAACTCAGAATTCTGGAAACTAAATTTGGGTTGATTTATAATTTATAATCTTTAGGAAGTAAAGCGAAAATTTGAGTTTATTAAAAAATATCTGGACAAAATGAAAGGTAAATATTGATTAAAACATGCCAACAATTTCGTCCTAAATCTGGCTACATAAAGAGAATTAATTAACTTATCAAGCATAACCAAAGGAGTTAATTAACTCATGATTATGCATAATCAAAGGAGTTAACAAAATCTTGATAAACCATAATCAGAACAATTAATTAATAAGGATGGACATGATTGTAGCTTTATCAAAAAAATAAATGAAAAAGATGGACATGATTGTAGGCGGAGGTGTGAGAGGGTCTTCTTTTAGTAATTGAGATGAGATGAGGAATCTCTAGTTAGTAGTGTGAAGACTAGGGAATGACTCGTGTCTAATGATACACAAAATAATAGATATATTGAGAGTCTATTCAAATAATTTTTTTTTTTTTATGGATTCATATCCACAATTTTAATTTGGACTGTTAGAGCCACACTCTAAAACCAATCAATTAACTCTTTGAGCCGGAGCGTTGGAGTGTGAATTAACAATTAGCGCACTTTGGGCCGGAGTGTTGGAGTGTTGGGTTAACCCCAAAACAAGACATGTGGTATTTCTTACATTGACCTTTTATAGTTTTCTAGCTTCTATACTTTGATATTTACTGACTTTAGTATTAGAGTTTTCACATGACAAAAAGGACTGCCTTTTGGAAAGTCAATCATGTGGAGATCAATTTAGCTGATCAAATCCAGACTTAACAAGAAGCATAGCATGTATATTTTTATGAGAGGATGAGATGAGGAAAATGAAAGAGAGGGAAAGACTCTTAGGACCGGCAAACAAGACCCTTGCATCCTAGAGAGTATTCAAAGACACTTGTTTTAAATAAATATTTTATCCAAACAAAACGCTTTGCACCTTATGAAATATTTTTTGGCACTTCATCAAATTTTATTTAAATATTAAGAATCCCAATATTTGAGTTCCAATATATGCAACACTCTCTCTTTTTTTTCCCTTTAATGGTTTTAATACTCTTGTTTTTTTATATTGAAAGTGCTCAAACTCGACACTAGGAGTAGAGAGACATATACTAACCGCTCAAACTAAGCTCTCGGTGGTAATTATTTTTATACTCTAACCCTCCACATCTCCTCTCATCAGACCTTTTTAACCGATTCTCACAATGGATGTGATTCTTACATACTGAAGCCGCGTTTGGTTTGATTGGTAGAAAATATTAAACTTCAACTTAATTGTTCATACAACTTTCTAAATCAGTGATATTATAAAATATTAAACTTCAACTTAGTTGTTTGAATTTAAAATATTGAAGTTCTGTCTGCTTCTACCATGTATAGATGCATCCCTTGTTTTATACATTGTATCAATGATTAGAAGAAAAGACCATGAAATGCATCATGTGCATCATACTTGTAAGAAACAAAGGTAAACAAAATTTGTGAAAAGTTTCTAGATTTGATGTTCTAATTTGTGTACAAATCTACAATGTCAAACGTTGCTCAATGAGGAGACTCTGTGTTGCATTTGAATTTGGGAATCAAAATTTGGAAATCTTAATTTTTAAGATTATCAATATATCCCTTTATTTTTAAGTTTTAATTAAAAAATAAATGAATAATTTATCCACTTAAAAAGAGAGAAGCGTAGAGGAAAATGACATTTATTTTTTGTCTCATTTCTGAATTTAAAGGAAGACGAGAGGAAATGTAAAGTACATTTCTTGTTTGCAAGTTGGGTAAATTAGAGAATATAATATATTATTATATAATTTTACGATTACCCCTCCAAATTTTTTATTTAGATATTATAAGGTATTTATCATAAAAATAGGGGTACATTTGTCACAACGTACAAAATTATAATGTAACTTATCCCCTCCTTACATTTCCTTTCATCCAAATAGACATTAAGAGTGTTTGTTCAAGTTCTATAAATAAAAAGTTTGTAGCATTTATTATAGTAGTTAACCATAATTTCAGTCATTCAATGTCATTTAATGAATAAATTGCTACTTGTAAAAAGTTTATATTTTCAAAAATCATATTTATTGCATCTTAACAAATTCTCTTATGTGATATGTTAAAAAAATGAATACTAATATAAATTACACTTTCCAATATAAATTTATTGTGCCAGTTTTTCTAAGATATTAAATGTTACACATGGCAATGCAAAATCAGGTGTGGTTATTTCCACAGCCAAGATTATTAAATCCACAGCTTGGTTAATGTTAAAATTAAAAATAATAAAAAGACTTATCTATCCTCTAATGAAATAACTCCTAATTGGTGTGGAATTATAATAATTAAGTTTTATAATTCCCCTCTACTACCGTGTCCCTCTTCAATTATCTAATCTTATTATTTGACTATCTACAATTTTGACATTTGAAGGGAACTGAGAACAAGTTATAATAATCTTTGGTTTTTATTTATTATTGTCGTATCTATTTAATTATTTGGGTATTTAATTAAGATTTCTAAATTTTATCAATAAATTAGTGGTGCACAGATTGAAACTTTCATCACATGAAGACCAAGTATTTATTTCTTGATCTCTTGACTCTCCTAGCATAGTTTTGCCTCCTAATTAACTGTGCCCAAATTTAAAAATAAAATAAAATTGCAGCCCATTTCTGTCACCAACATTCAAATTACTATTTGATGATATTAGAAGTTATAGACATGAGAAACAACTTTCATTTGAGAATGAAAATTGAAAGCATAGACTTTTGATGTCAATTGATGAACAGTAAGGTCTGAAGACACAACCAGCTCCGAGCTCAGCATCAATGGAGGAGTCATTAGAAGGGTTTTAAAGGTCAGAACAGAGGGAGAAAAAGAGGGGGGAAATTAACAAGTGAGAGGACGTCATTGGAGAAAGTAGATGGCTCAGTTTTATATATAATTATTAATTATTGACATGTTAAATTTTTGTACAATATTAGTAGATAAAGATGTCCTTCATTTTAATATATATATATATATATATATGATGGATAAGAATCAAGGTGTGGTAAGTTTGTTTTTTAGCATTCTAGGCTTTTGTTTATGGGTTTACCACAAGGACATTATACCAGAAATCACATCATATATGATTACTTTGAAAACCAGATTTACGACAAGAACATTATGTCTCACCTGATTATGTCAATGTAAAAACTACATTGTACTACCCACACTCACACAGATGAAAACAAAAAGAACTAGTGTAAGATCACAAGGTTAAACTCAGGATGTGCACCTAATTCTACATAACATGATTTACATATAACAAAAACTCAATCAGTAAGCATAATAAACAAATAACATGTTTCACGGATGTCTTAAAAATACTTGTTATTTATCAAAAAAAAAGAAAAAAACACTTATTAAAATAGAATAAACGTGATTTTTAGATATTAAAACTTTTCAAAAATAACAAATTAAGAATTAAATATTATTGAAATCATTACCACAGTAAATGTTATAAATTTTCTATTTATACTACCTTAAAGATTGAGTTGTGTGGGACATCATAAATATGTATGTATACATCTTAGACTTTTGAATAACTTTGACTTAGTCAAAATTTTTTTATAAACAAACAGGATGTTGCAAGGGAGGAATATAAAATTTAAGGTATTTGTTGTGATAAGCATTTACATAGCTCATGTCTTAGACATTCTTCTATATAAGTTTGTAGAGCACATGTGACACGGATTCATCTTCCACATCATATATTGTTTACTTTGACTTCATTAGATCTCACAAATTTATTCTTAAAATGCACACGTGACATCTCAAACATGTATAATAAGAAAGGAATAACACCCCCTATATGCCCAAGATTATTTCAATGCACAGCCAGTATAGGACTAACACATTTTGAGAGGTCACGTGGGTTTTGGTAACAACAAATTCATGAGACTCAATAAGATCAAAGCTGACAATATCTAACATGAAAGGTATGCCGTGGCACCATGGTTTATTAAAGAATTCTTCCCCATTGAAGGTTGAGGATATGTTCTGGAATGTACCTTCTTAGTAACATCGATTTCTATCTATATATATATATATATATATTAGTTTCAATTTATTATTTATCTAATGTCAATCTTAACTCATGATTGCACGGGCTTACACCTGAATCTTATTTACAATAAGAAGCAGACAAACTTAATATGTAAATGAACAAATGAAATATAAGCTATATATTGATTTAAAAAAACATAGATTATCTTTTATTGTTCAACTCAGAGACCCAACGGGTAAAGTTTCTTAACAACATTCTTAGAATATGACTAGACATCTAATCACATTTTCATCATCGATATGGGTTTTGTGATGTGGATTTTGTTTATGGCTGGAACAGTGAGAGTTATCTCTCATTGTATAGCTCAATCTCAATGACCTTCGGACAGACTAAAACCTATAACAAGTTAGTAAAAGAGTGAATCTTATTTTTGAGCCAATCAGCTCTTGACAAAGTTTGAAATGCCATTTTTATCGTGCATGATGCGTGATATTTATTTGTTTCACCAACAATGAATATGGTACGGTACCTATATCTATTAGTTATTGATACTTTTTGAGACTTTTAGTTATTAATATCTTTTTAAATTCAACAGATATGTTAGTTAAATTAATTTAATATATGTATCTGTTGAAGATGGCTTTTTAATATCTATATAAACTCTTCATCTATTTCTAATAATTATTAAGAGTTTTAGATTTCTAAGAGGCTTTGTTGTATCCTGGAAGAGACTTGTTTGTTTCTCCTAAAGAATACACAGGCAATATCTCTTTAAAGATAGTGATTACATGCCTCAAAGTCTTCTCTACTCATACTATTTTATTCTAACAATTGGTTGATACAAATTGTTATAACCTGATATCATAAAGTCGAGTTTTAAATGTAATGTGTAAATTTTTGTTATAAAATAAATAACTTAATTAAATAATAATACAATGGTACATGTTATAACTCGATATTAAGAACCTAAAATTAGAACAATTTTGGTGTAACTTTTGGAAAAATAAAATAAAATTTGCAAGTAATTGAAGTAAATAAATATTATACTTATATATATATATATATAGATACACAAAATCAAATTTAAGGTATTGAGCTTGGTTCTTTTTTTTTTTTTAGTGATAGGAGTTCGGTACATGTCGTCACCAAGCTTATGACTTGCTGAATGAGTACGACACAGTATCTCTAGGATCCCAAACTTGTAATCAAGGATGAAAGTTTGCAGTCTAATTTTGGTATGATGTAAGAGTCTAATTATTTGTTTTGATTAGGATGTTGACGGAGCGGAGCTGAGCTCCTCATCGTCTTGGTGTTATTGTTGTGTGAGATCATAAGCATATGTATTTGTATCTTGAGGCATGTTCCATATTGTTGGGGACATCTGTCAAAATTTTCAAAAAAATTTTAAAATGAACTTTTGTTTTATAAAAGTTACTTTTGTCCTTTGGATGGGTCAAGAGTCATGTTTGTTACTTTTTTTTAAGGTCAGGGTTATGGAGATTTAGTTCTCCAATTCTCCGTCCAATCATGCCTCCGTGAGGGGTGTGACAAGTTGGTATCAAAGCTCGGGTCTAGAGGTCTACGACTGCAAATATAGAACATTTTTGCTTTGTTTGCGTATGTTACCTGGGGCGTATGTAAACTTAGTGATACGTTTTAATTCATCCTGAAGTTTTAAGTTGTGATCCTCTAACGTATTACCGTTGGTCCTATACGATACCTAAGCATTTGATTAAATAGGGTGACACGTAGTGGCCGTGTTATGAGTTGCGTGTGATACTAGAATATTGACTTTGATTAAGAGCTAATCAGATCTTAGACAGTCTTTAATAAGAAATTAAGTTGTAAAGAATTGTGCGCGATTTAAGGGAAATCTTAGTTTTAGCCACAGTAGCCCCATAAGAGGTGAACCCTTCAGTTTAATTTAACTAATGGATATACTAATAATAAAATTAAATTAAAGAAATAAAATAAAACAACTAGGAGTAAAGGAAATAAAGTGTCTATTTTATGTAGATTATATGAGCTATAGAAGAAACTCACTTCACACCTATTTATTATTACCGCGAAACGGAATCATTGGAATTAATATATATGTGTAGTCAATTCATTTTCTCCCAAACTTTCTTCTTAAGGGATATGAAAAGTTACCTTTTTAATGTTAAGTTGCAGGCTAATCCCGATATTGAATATTGAATCTTAGAATTAACACACTTATTAGCTAAAAAAATGAAATCAAAATCATCTTAATATTGTGTGTGTAATCACCTCTTCCACAATTTATATGCATGCCTTATTAAAATGGTAGAGTAAGACATTTCAATAATCGTTACTGTATGGTTTCAGGAGAATGCAGCTATGTAGGTTTTCAAGTATAGACCTCATTTAAGATCTATATATTTCCTTAACGGAGTTGGATTAGTTGTGTGTGATTTTACGATGTGATATTGTGTGGGCAAAGAAGTTAGTGAACTATTAATTTCATAACGTGACGTATGAGTAGCATAAGCTGTAATTCAGAAATGAGTTAAACCAAATCCGCTTGTTAGTCAGAATTTAACAAAGTTTTTACTGAATGTCTTCTATTTGGGAGCAAAAAATACTGATATAAGATTTGTTAAGCAAGAAGTTTATTTGTTTTAATAGATTTCCTTGAGATACCCTAGTTCTTTGGTAATTCGTTCCGATTGTGTAATAATAATAATCGGTTGTTGAATAAAGTTCTCTTCCCTAATATTAATGATTTATTTAATTAGTTATACGAAGCTCAAAATCTTTACAAGACTCAATGCACATTTCGGAATATCACCAACTCCGAATCACAGAGAATGATGTCCGGAGAGTTGTTTTCTATACTCGATGAAAGTACAATAAATTCTAAGTCATGTCTTTTCAACTCACAATGTTTCTATAGTTTTGATAGACTTTAACAATAAGAGGTAGGAAAACGCAAGCGAAATATTTTGTAGAATGTTCTGAGAAATATTTTTGCACTAAATATTTCGAGTGAGAAATTTTGACAAAACATATCAGGAATCTAAAATTTATTAAGTTTAGTTGGGTATTATAGAAGAATATTGTTTGAAAATTCCCCTCATATGATTGTACTTTGACTCGGTGGATTTAATAAAAGTGCTAACCTTATTGATCCAATGTTTGTGAAGAAAATTTTTGAAGTTTAAGATTGGTTTAACTTTAATTTATATATTTATATGCTTCTGATATGAGGAAATATACGACGTTTTATGATATTTTTCATATTAAACTCGAGTATGCTTTGTTACCTAATGATGATGATAATAATAAAATAAACTCAAGATTCATAAAACTTCTTTAGCTGAATTGGAGGCATTCTATTGAATTATTATGCTTTCATTTAATCTAGTTTATCTGAGTACTTGCAGGATGAACCTAATTCGGAATATAAAACCAGTAGAGACTGGTATGTATCGTGGTTTTATAATTGGAATTAGGTATAACATGGGATAAACTACATTGTACCGCCAGTCCGTGAACAGCCAATTATTGTATAGACTTGGATAGGTTTTATTTATAGTCAACGAAGTTACTTTAAAAGGTTTATCATGATCAATTGTTAATAGAAGTTATTGTCAACTTTCTATAAATTACTCGTTTAAACAAGGACTTTCGAATATATCATAAATTAAAACTATACTGATAGATAACTAGCCTGCAACAAATAAGAAGAGTACAGTAATGCTATAAATAAATTAGTATCATATACCGATAATGGTAATAGTAAAAGAATTTCACTTTGTACCTCCAGGTATGTTTAACTCTATATATGATGGCATAAGGAAATGACAATTAAAATACTTATTTCATTTATTTACATAAAATGTTTTGCATCATGAAGCTATGAGCCACGTATACCAATATCACGTATACAATTCATAAGAAGTTACAGAAGAAAATTAATGAATTGAATATGAAATAAAATGTAAAGGAAGGATAAGGAAGTCGATCTTTATTGATAATGTATATGAGATAAATCTTGGATATTTTCACTTATCGATTCCCATAGATTAGAATCTTAAGTTTTTTTTTCAATTAATTAGTTTAACTTTTAGACATGGTAGTTTCTATATTATTTGTTTATATATTTGAATTTTTATGTACATAAAAATATATACATATACATTCTTTAGAAAAAAAAATAGGAAAATTAAGAAATCTATGGATAGAATTATTGTTAACCAAGGAAAACAATTAGTTTGAATAAGAAAAACTTGGTAAATTTTAAATTTAAGGAAAGTAGAAGTTAATTTATTTAGTTTATTAATTTGAATTTTAAACAAGGAATATGATATGATTTTATGTATGGATTAGAGTTTAGGTGTTTAATTATCAAAGTAACGCAGCAGAAGCGTGGTGGGCTCATAACCCGTAGGTTCTAGGAAATAAAAGTGGATAAGAACCTGACGTATGAAAACTAATCAGTGACGAGTGTAAATAAACAAGCTCTTAAACTTTCATTAATGAAAATTATTTGTTAGCATTACAAGAAACAAGAAACTACATGGGAAACCAAAGATTACTATGAAGCAACAATACCTAAATCTAAATACTAGTATTCTTGGTCTGTACCCTTTTTGTAGAAATTCGAGACGAATTTCTTTTAAGGGGGGAAGATTGTTATAACCTAATATCATAAAGTCGAGTTTTAAGTGTAATGTGTAAATTTTCGTTATAAAATAAATAACTTAATTAAATAATAATATAATGGTACATGTTATAACTCGATATTGAGAACCTAAAATTAGAACAATTTTGGTGTAACTTTTGGAATAAAATAAAATAAAATTTACAAGTAATTGAAGTAAATAAATATTATACTTATATATATATATACACAAAACCAAGAGATAAACCTCCACAAATTTAAGGTATCGACCTTGGTTCTTTTTTTCCTTCTTTCCTCTTTGATTGGCCAATATTGTCTTCTCCATTTTTCTTGATTGTTCTAGTTTGTTCTTCTTGGCTTTCTTTCCTCTTGCTTGGCCATGAGCTTCCTTGGAGCAGCTAGTCATTCCTCTGTTTCCTTTTTGCTCGGTTCATTTTTATCAATTCATGAAGCTTAGCCTCATAAACTTTGTTGGCTGTGAGTGTATTGTAAGGTAATTTTCTTGTTTTCTCTCTCTACCTTGTCATGTGTTTTCTTGAATTACTTGTCACTCTACTCTTACTACTTGATAATATAACTTGTTCTTCCATAGGTGTGATTTAGTTGGTATGGGTGAGTTAATAGGTTCAATTTTATTTTTTCTTTTGATTAAGTGGCCGAGAAGGTTGGATGAGGCATAAATTTTGAAATTTCTGGTAGCAAGCCCCACTCTTTTTCTTGCCTTGCTTGGTTTTCTTTTTGTTCTGTTCTACCCTCCATCAAAACAGCCAAATCCTCCCAATTTCCTTGCTGTTTGTTGTACTTCCATAAGCCCTGCAAGTCCAGCTTCGATTTTATCATATAACTGTGAAGTGGGTATGATTTTCTTGCTTCTTGATCATTGCTCTTATATCATTTATGCTATTCTCTTATTGCCTGTGCCGTGTCCGTATGAAGTGTGTAAAAGGGTTAAAGGTTTTGTGGCATTAATTAACTTTGTTAATTTATCTAAGGGATATTTGAAATATTTAAATTTGTAATAGAATATGTATTACTACTAATTTGGTTACAGGGCAAGCGACATTATGTAGATGGGTTAAATGACTCTCTTGGTATGGTAATGGGAGGAAAGCTGGACAGTGCTCTAATGTGCATGCAATTAGAATCCCAAAATTTGCAATTGTGGAGTTATGCTTAGCAAAAAAAAAAAAAAAAAAAAACCTATAATGCTTCAATTTTTTATAAACACATTCAATAATTCACTTCCAAGGTAATTTAAGTCCTGATGATTGAAGACTGCATGATAAAAATTCCAAAGATTGAAATGTGTTCTAAGGCAGAAACAAGTTTTGGATTGATATTATTTATCAAGGGAAAAAACTGAAAAGATTGAGTTACAGGATCCCAGTTTTTGAATTCATGTACTTGAAAGGTGAAAAAATTTGAACCCATTATTACCTTTCAAAAAAATAAACTAAACTCTGAAAATTTCAAAACCCAATAAAGACTATTTAATTCATGTTTTAAACGAAAATCAAATGATTGATGTAAGTTAAAATCAAATGGGAACATAAGTATTATAACGGTTAATTGAATTATATTGATTATCTTAGAATTTGAATACAAATTTTTTAAACAAGAACAAAGAATGGGTAATTAATGTGTGAGTTGAGGATTTGATGAAAGTGATAAGGGGTATGAACAAAGGAGGGCCAGATTTTGTGAGTTAGAAAAATTTAGTATTTCGAGTGTGTTCGGGATTGAACCTATTTTAGTGTAGCTGATTTTAGAGGGTCTTACAAGATGAATTAGAAGAAAGTGATGAAAACAAAAATGTTCCTAACATCTTGAAATATTATATTGGAAATTTTCATAATTTATTTCTTAAGTATGAAAATTCTACAAGCATTAGAATCAGCGTCAGAAAATCAGAATGTTACGAGTACCTTGTTTTTGGTTCTTGTAAGGAATTGAGTGGGTTCAAGACTAATTTTAGGAAAAGTTCCTAAATAAAAAAGATATATATACCCCAAGTTTGGACAGTGTCAACATCTCTAACTCATTAGTGCTTTCTATCTTTGTTAATAGTTTCTTTCTGCCCTTAAGCATTGTCAAGACATTTAAAATGTTTCATCATTATTAACCTTATCCCATAAAGTCCAATTCATATTAATTGACATGTAATAGCTTAATAGAAAATTTTCATAAAAAAACATATACAAGTTGAGATATAAGCTTAGTAATTAAAAGATTATAACAATAACGTTTATGAACTAAGTATTATTTGGGAATATGTATTTCAGTTCCGGATTCTAATGTGGACCTGATGAGACTTGTGGATGCAAGTGTGAGTGACGAATGAAATCTGTTACAGGTGAGTAGTTAATTGCTACCTTTAGGGGCTAGATTAGTATGTGTAATTATATGTGTATGAATATATGTGATATATGGAAAATAAGCAAGTATAGTATTTCAGTAATTTATTTGAATTATGTTTGTTTGATATTGATTGCTTTGTTTGACATTAGTTGTGATTGATAAGGGCCAACAAAATAAGGTTTTTATGAAAAATGATTTTTATCTCTAGAATTAAAAATCTAAGTGCACCTAGATGTTCTTATTTAAAATCATGAGAAATTTTGATTTTGATAAATGTTTTTAAATTGAGTGCTTAGCCCCTGTGGGATGGATTGTGTACGAAGATTAATTTGTTGTGCGGGTGCGTAAATGCCCGGTATGGGGTGATAATATTGTGCGGGGCTAAGTCACTTCGTTGGCCCTTTGGTTGCTTTGTTGATATTATTGCTCTGAATTAATTTGTGATCCTGTGTATACGTGTAATGTGAATTGCTGTATGAACAATGTTACATGATGTTATTTTATATGTTACACACTTGTGTTGTATGATGCTAGTACCCTTTGGGTATGATTTTTCACTCACGGAGTCCATAGGACTTACCCCTCTTTCGTGGATATTTTTTTTTAATGACAAGAGTTTGGTACATGGCATCGCCGAGCTTATGACTTGCCGAATGAGTATAGCACGGTATCTCTAGGATCCCAGACTTGTAGTCAATGATGAAAGTTTACAGTCACGTTAAAACTGTGAGGTGTCTAATTTTGGTATGATGTAAGAGTCTAATTATTTATCTTGATTAGGATGTTGACGGAGTAGAGCTCCTTATCATCTTGGTGTTATTGTTGCGTGAGATCATGAGTATATGTATTTGTATCTTGAGGCATATTCCATATTGTTGGGGACATCTGTCAAAATTTTTCAATAAATTGTTAATTGTTTCAGAAAATAAAATTTTAAAATGAACTTTTGTTTTATAAAAGTTACTTTTATCCCTTGGATGGGTCAAGAGTCATGTTTATTACTTTGTTTTGAGGTCAGGGTTACAGATGTTTAGGTTTTCCAATTATCCGGTAAGTCATGCCTTCGTGAAGAGTGTGACACAAATGGTATATCAACCAACATTTCGAGCGAAGATCGAAATACTTGTGTTAAGCTGCTAATTAGTTTGGTTTCTCCAAACGGAAAATCAACAATTTGTTTCTAATTTTTTAAGAGAATAATAATATTTAATTCAAAAAGTAATGGCAAGCAACATTGCCTGGATAGGTAGCAAACGTTGCATGCCTTTCAATTTAATTTTTTTTCTTTATATATATATCTATATTTACAATTTTCCATTAAGAATTTTTTTATTTACAAATAGATAATAATTATAATTTTTTAAATAAATTAAATGCAACAATCACATAAGTTTTTTTGTATTTTCTTTATTTGACAGAATGGACAAACATGCTTTTGACCCTTTTTTTTTTTTTTTTTTTTTACTATTTCAATAATTTTAATATTATTTATTGATGTCTTTTTTGTTTAATTTTTTTTATTTCATATTTTACATATCAAAAAACATAAAAAGTAAAAAACATTTCAAACCATGATTTGCAAACACATTTTGAAAGATCAGTCCAAACAACACTAAAAAATGGGTTAACATCTAAAGTGTCTAAAACCATAATTTATAATAAAAAATAAACCAAACTCGCCCTCAATATAGAACTTGTATGTTTTCAAAATATTACATTGTTTTCTTAATGTTTATGATATGTTTTTGTTTATGAATATTTTGAGATACTATATCTTGAAATGATATTTTAATTCAAGAATTTTTTATTCCATTAGTAAGAACATCTTGAACACATTTGTTACTCACTAGGGTTCGAATCCCTGGATGTTTGTCAGGGTATTTCTCACAAACCCTATTTTCTCTGTAAGGATTGTCTGCTTCCAAAATTGACAAAATAGAAAAATTCTTAATAGTAAAGAGCGATTTTCACTTCAATTGATTAGGAAAAAGTACTTATATATTCCTTTTTCTTTTAAGTTTTCTAAAATGCCAAGACCTTGAATGGTCCAGCAACACTTGATATCCCCTACCTATCTTAGAGGTCTATAGGTCGACTCTCTTGAAAAGCCTACTTAAGAGTTTATTCTCGACTTCTCCCACCAAAAAAATAATAAATAAAAATAACTCTTGGATATTTATATTTATAACCAATATAGATTTTACCATAAATTTACGGCTATTTTGGAAAGCGAAAATAGTGAAGGAGTACAGATGAAATATATAGTATTACTAATGAATAGATTTAGTGAATGAATCTGGATAAAATATTATAACTTGAAAAAAAATAAAAATTTATTGCCTCCTTTGCAAAAAGGAAGTATAAATTACCCTATCTAAGAAAACATCCTTGAAATTAATATTCACAATTTATTGCTCAATATTATGATTTGGTTCTATCACCACTTTTCAAAACATAATAAGTATTAAATTGTATATATTTTTTAAAAATATATTAGTATCAATTTATTTAATATCAATCTTAATATCAAGAATATGGCATTTAATCACGCCTTCATCGTGTATAGGGGTTTTATTTATGAGAATAGCTGAAAGTTATGTTTCATTGTATTTACTATCAATAGCTTAGCTCAAGCGGTTAAGACCTGTCGTCTACTTCCATTATTGAGTTTGAGCACTCCTATTAATGTAGCAAAAAAAAAAAAATACTACCCAACATGTGAAACAGAAATAAATTAATTGATTAATGAAAAAAAATATTAGAAATAGTTTTTATTTATTTTTTTAAAGAACTAGGGAATTGCTTTTAGTTAATACAAATGATATTAATCACTTTTATTATAGGTTATCTTAACAAAAAAATTTAGTTTTTTTCTATTTAAAAAAACTCAATTAATTGTATTTACACTATAAAACTTGTACAAATAAGTTTTGAATAATATTTTCATATGTTTTTTAAATACTACACTGTTTTCTTAATGTTTCTAATATGTTTTTGTTTATGAACTGGCTGATATTAAATCTTGAAATGATATTTTGATTCTTGATTTGTTGTTTAATTAGTAAGGACATCTTGTACACATTTACCACTCACTAGGGTTTGAATCCTTGCATGTTTGTCGGGCATTTCCTACAAATCCTACCTTCTCTCTAAGGATCATTTGCTTCTACAATCGAAAAAAAAGTAAAAAAATTATTCTTAATAGTAAATAGCGATTTCACTTCAACTGATTAGGGAAAGAGTTAATAATACCTTTTGCTTTTGAACTTTTTGATACGTTTTTGTTTCCTATGGACTGACTGATATTATATCTTGAAATGATATTTTAATTCTTGATATTTTGTTCAATTAGTAAGAACACCTTGTACACATTTACTACTCACTAGGGTTCAAATCCTTGGATGTTTGAACATCTTGTACACATTTACTACTCACTAGGGTTCGAATCCTTGTTAATAAAAATATCGTATGCTTTTCTAAAGATCGGTGTATTTCTCACAAACCCTACCTTCTCTCTAAAGATCGTATGCTTCTACAATCGACAAATAAAAAAATAAAAAAAATTATTGTTAATAGTGAATAGCAATTTTCACTTCAATTGATTAGGGAAAAGTTAATAATACCTTTTACTTTTAAGCTTTCTAAAATAACTCTTGGATATTTATATTTATAACCAATATAGATTTTACTATAAATTTACAGCTGTTTTGAAAAGCGAAATTAGTGAACGAGTACAGATGAAATAGCATTACTCAAGAAGAGATTTAGTGAATGAATCCGAATGAAATAATATAACTTGGAAAAAAAAATATTTATTGCCTCCTTTGCAAAAGGAAGAATAAATAACCCTATTTAAGAAAAACATCCTTGAAAATTAATATTCAAATAGTCAAATATCTTCTTAATCTCTTTTTTAAACAAAAAATAATAAAAAATGGAGAAAATAAATAATTGACATGACAAAATTTATTGCTCGATATAAATATGATTTGGTTCTATCCCCCCACCTTTCAATACATAAAAAGTATTAAATTCTATATATTTTAAAAAAATAAAAATGGATTTTTTTTCACCTTTCCTGACAAATCACAAAATAGAATCCACAGTTTTCTAATACCATTCTTACCTAATAAACATTTACTGCCTAAGAATGAAAATTTCATCAAAATGCTAATTTCTCTGCTATAAAAGGGGGAGAACCATTGCATACGCTTTCACACCTTGTAACCAATATAATTCAATATCAAAGCTCCCATTTGCTTAACTTGTTTCCCTTTGTTTCCTCCATGGCCATGAACAATAATTCTTCAAGCTCTAACGTATTTGGCTTCAATCCTCAGCAATAATATCCATGGAAGCCAAAATAGTTTGGGCAACTCTTCTAATCTTATTTCACTGAAATATCTGAGGGAAACCAACGTCATTAGGTCTCAGATGATGGGTGCCAACTTCAATGAGCCCGCCACCTCAATTAATGGTTTAGGCCTACCTGGCCTGAATCGAAGAGTGACTCACACAAGAAGAACCACAATTACACCACTGGGGGTGGTGAGAGTGGAGACAGTCGTTGAATATTACCCAACTCAGAATCCATCAATCTTTCCACCTAATGAGGTTGTGAGAACTGCTCCCCCAACTCAGAATCCATCAATCTTTTCTCAGAATGAGGCTGTGAGAACTAATGGATTTGTCACCGCTGCAAACCCAATTAGGTATTTCAATAATTTTACTAAAAATAATGGTTTCTCACACACCAACATGAGAAAAAAACGTCATGTGGTGAATGATGGTCGAATCCACAGTCTCCCTCACAGAAAATTTGGACCCTATAGATGCCCAAAGTGCCTGAACATTTTTCAAACATCCCAACAGTTTGCAGCACATGCTGTTTCACAGCACTACAAGTTTGAAAGTGCAGAAGAAAAGACCAGAAGGAGGGATGCAAGATTCAACAAGCGAAATGTTCAACAAGGGCGCAATTAGCTGAGGGCTTGGTTTTTGCTCTGAATGGCAAGGGAGGGTCAGATCTTGTAAAAGCAGATACAAATGCCATGTTGTTGCAGCTCTTGGTTTTGTGTGTGGTTTGTTTAATTTTGAGAGTTTATTATGGCTGTTTAGTTTAATTTCTTGTGTATTTTGTCATTGTGACTTTTTTAATATTAATAATAATAATATATTTTTGCTATTAAGAAGAATATATATATTGTCGTTTGTAGTTTCACCATCGTGCTAGTATAACGATGTACCAAGAAAGTACAGTTTGAGAAAAAAATAATAGTGTTCAGATTCTTGATGCCATTTAAGTTAACTTCTATAGTAAACCAAAAAAAAAAAAAAAAAAAAAAAAAAAATTTACAAATTAACCATAAGAGGTTGGCTTGGTAGTCAAGATGAGCTTTTTTCATTGATTTACTGGTTTTGAATCATTTTGGGAGGCTGTGTGGAGTCTTTTATGTCCGATGCAGATGATTTTATTATACTAGAGAGATGAATTAGTTATAAATTAGTTTGGATACACCGGATCACTAACTAAATAATAAAAACTAAAAAAAATTAGAGATTAAACAACTTTTTTTATACTTAACTAATCCATTTATCTATATCTATATCTATATAATTCTAAAAATTAGAAGAACTTTATGGTATCATACTTTAAAATAAGTATAAATTAATACATTTAAATTAGTAAAACTTATTTTCTCTCTTTCAATAACCTCTCATTATCCTGTACACTCACATAAATTAAATATTTTTTATTAATTTAAATTAATTAAAAAATTTAACTTCTTAATAAATGCCCACTTTAATTTTCACTCACACATTAACTCATTTTTTATATTTTAAATAAGAATTAAAAATTTAAAATTATTACTTTATATTTTAGAATATATATATATATATATATTTGACATGTGAGTAAGTATATGCATCAGGTTAGTTAAAGAATAAATGATGGCCAGAGAGTGATATCGATCATGCGGCATCTTTGATGTATCATGATTACGTTTTTGTTTATACGTAAAATATTTCAAAATTGCAATCCGCAGTGTTGTTTGAATGGAGGAAGCTTCCAGCGATGTTTTAAATTAAAAAAAAAAAAGAGTTCTTATTACTCAGGTCTATATTTCAAAAAAAAATTAAATTTTGTTGATTGTCCTTGCTGTTTGTGTATTTCTTATTGCATGTTATCTGTTTCATGTAGATGATTGGAATTGGGTGATGAATAATTCAAACTCCTGATTTTATAGGGGTTCCATGTGTTTTCATCTATCAAGTTAGAATTGACTTAATCTGAGATGTTTATGAAGTACTGTGCATGGCTATGAGGTCTGACTTGCAAGACATGGAAAGAGTGATCCTATAAATATGGAAATAGTCTAAAACTTCAGTCAATATTGAGTAGACAGATGATCATAAGCTATAAAGAGCAGTATATGTAAAAGAGAGAATGAGAAATGACTAATTACGTTTGATCATATACTAATTAAAGGAGACAATTACCATCTAAATGTGCTACATAACCTGTCATGAACAGGAAAAACTAATATTATGATTATTATTTTTTTTTTATAAAGCTAAACTTCAGTAAAACCAGGGCCAGTTCTTAGATTTTATTAATATTACAAAAACGGGGAAATAAAACCTTACTATTGACAGTGTTGTGATGTCGGTAGTAATGAGCTATAAATTAAAAAACACGGCTTCCCCTTTGTTCCCTCTTCTTCTTGACCCTAAATTTGTTTGTATTTTCTTCGCTCTTCCAAGATTCTAAGATTCCAAGCTTTCTAGATTTCAGTCAAGATTTTGCATCAACTCATTCTTCTGCAGTTCGTTGACAAGTTGTATGTAGAATTATATCTGGTAGCCATTGCCAAGATAGTTTTCATCGAGTTGGAACCAAGCACACCGTCATAGGATTGAAATCTAGCAAGTAAGCAAGTTGTGAGAGATTCTAAAATTCGGACTACTTTTCAACTTTGATTAATTTCTGAAAGTTGTGTTAGATTATGTTTTTAATAACTCTAAATTATTGAAATCTAGGGCTGAATATTTTATTGTTGCTTTTGTTGATTGTTTTGAAGAGTCTTTGACTACAATTTTGAAAATACTCGTATAAAATAAACGACTGAAAAGATAATAACTGGTTCAGGGAGATTTTATTCTACCGAGGTAATGCTTAAGAAAACTAAATTAATTAAATGCTTTTCTTGTCTTCATTAAAAGAAATCCAACATGCATATATACCCACTGTGCTTTCAGAAACCTGTGTTACGAATATGGAAGATGTGTTTTCTTTGTCTAAACTTTATATGATTTTCTGACCATTGATCAGGATTATCTTAATTGTGCTTGTTTTGCTACTACAATTTCGAGTTTAGAATTATTATTATTTTTTAAGGTAGAAAATTATACAATAAATGGATAAATTATACAATCACTACTAAGGTTTGATTATTGACTAGTTGAAATTATATTAAACTTAATCTGGTACTGGTTGAATTAACAAACGAAAGAATGGAAGCAACAAATTAAGAAAGCCAAATTTAAGTCAAGAGCTAGCTGTCGACCTTCCTTGGCATTTAGGCCAAGAAAGCAAAACAAGTAGGAGGAGAAAATCTTAGGATCTGGTGACTTGAAGAAGAAAAAAGGATTCGAAATGGAAAGGGTTAAGTAATAGAGGAATTTTAGAATAGTTGTAAAACCCACTTTCAAAAGTCAACACATAGGAGAAGTGATATCATTATTAAGGTTTTAATTAAAAGAGGTGAAACTTGCAGTATATCTTGTCAGCTATACAACCAAATTGCAAAATTCAAAAAGTGTTATTCTGCATAGCAGAGCTTTTTTTGATAGGTTAAATAAGACAAATTTTCAGGTTTGAGAGAAAGGATCGGGGATAAGACCCCAATAAGCAAATTCAAACTCTAACAAGTAAGCATAAATTTATAATGTATTTTTATCAGTTGAGTTAATAACTAATTGACAAGATTCATAATAAAGATAACATTGCAATTAATAACGAAAATATAGTTGACGTGCCTTTCTTCTTTTAAATAAATTGTATTGTGCTATGAAGTCATTTAAAATTGTATTTAGCTGTGAAGTCAAAAATCTCTACTATGAGGGCTTGGTTTTTAAATAAAGAGCGTATATGTAAAAGAGAGAATTATGAGAAATGACCTAATTACATTTCCTCATTAAAGGAGATAATTACCATCTAAATGTGCCAAATAACCTGTCATGAATGGGTGAAACTAATATTATGACTTCTTTTTTTTAATAAATAAAAAAAATTTAAATTTCAATAGGACGTCGGCCAGTTCTTATATTCTATTAATATTAAGAAAAGATATAAAAACAGGGGGACATAAACCTTACCCCTAGGAGTAAAACACTACAAGAAACTGCTTTAACGCTGACAGTGCATACCCTGTTGACAATGAGCTGTTAGCAATAATAGTTATTGTCAACAACAAATCAAGTATTACTGATAGCAAAGAGGCTGTTGGTATTAAACATGATGAAAAAATTACCACTGTCTAAAGTAAAAAATACCCTATTGGCATTAATAAAAAACTTGGCATTATTTGATGCAAAATTAGTATCGTCAACATTCACGTATTTACCAACAGGAGTTTGCTGTTGGCAATATATTATTTTTTTTTATTGTGGATGGTTGTCAAATTACTACTGAAAATATTGTGCTGTCAGCAGTAATGAGCCCTAAATTAAAAACACAGCTTCCCCCTCTTTTACCTCTTCTTCTTGGTCCTAAATTTGTTTGTATTTTCTTCGAGCTTCCAATATTTTAAGCTTGAAAGATTCTAAGGTTTCAAGCTTTTAAAATTTCAATTAAGATTTCATCACCAAGTAGATCGCCATCAACTCATTCTTCTGCGATTCGTTTGACAAGTTATATGTAGAATCATCTCGGATAGCCATTACCAAAATAGTCTTCATTGAGTTGGGGACCAAGCGCACCATCATAGCATTGAAATCTAGCAAGTAAGCAAGTTGTTATATATTCTGAAATTGAAGTAATCTTAAACTTTGATTAATTTATGAAAGTTGTGTTAGATTATGTTGTTTATGCCTCTAAATTTTGAAATCTTGTGCTAAGTATCTTATTGTTACTTTTCTTGACTGTTTTGATGAGTCTCTGACTACAATTTTGAAAGTACTTGCATAAAATTAACAATTTAAAAGATAATAACTGGTTTAGGGAGATTTTTTTTCAAAAGTGTTAATACTTACAACAATTTAATTAATTAATTGCTTTTCTTGTATTCATTAAAAGAAGGCCTACATGAATTCCCCACTGTGCTTTCTGAAACCTGTGTTATGAATATGGAAGATGCGTTTCTTTGTCTACCCTTTATCTGATTTTCTGACCCTTGATAAAAAATTTCATTTAATTGTGCTCGTTATGCCAGTACAATTCCAAGTTTACTATTTATTTATTTATATTAATGGTAGAACAGACGAAATAGAAGAGAATAATATTGATATAGGATTAATGGATAAATTATACAACCGCTACTGACATTTGATTATTGACTAGTTGAAATTATATTAAACTTAATATGGCACCGGTTGAATTAAAAAAATGAAAAAATGGAAGCAACTAATTAAGAAAGCCAAATTTAGGTCAAGAGCTAGCAGTTGACCTTCCTTGGCCTTTAGTCCAAGAAAGCGAAACTATTAGGAGGAGAAAGTCTTAGGATCAGGTGACTTGAAGAATAAAAAAGGAATGCGAAATGGAAAGGTCTAAGAAATAAAAGATTTTTAGAATAGTTGTAAAACTCACTTTCAAAAGTTAACTCATAGGGAAGTGATATCATTACTAAGGATTTAAGTAAAAGGGGTAAGACTTGCAGTATATCATGCTGGCTATACAACCAAATTGTAAAATTCAGAAAGTGTAGTTTTGCATAGTAGGGCTTTTTTTAGGTAAAAGAAGACAATTTTTCAGGTTTGAGGGAAGGGATCGGGGATAGGACCTCGACAAGCGGATTCAAACTCTGAGCACAAATTTACAATCTATTTTTAATAGTTGATTGACAAGATTTATCAGTTCACTCATAAATGAAGATAACATTGTAATTAATAACCGAAATCTAGTTGATATGCCTTTCTTCTTTTAAATAAATTGTATTGTGCTGTGAAGTCATAAACCTCTATTACGGGGCTTGATTTTAAAATAGAGAAAGTATGTAAAAGAGAGAATGAGAAATGATCTAATTTACATTTGAGCGTACATGTCATGTACCACATTAAAGGAAATAATTTCCATCCAAATGAGCCGCGTAACTTGTAATGAATGTGTCAATCTAATATTAAGATTTTTTTAAAAGCTAAATTTCTGCAAGACCTGGGTCAGTACTTGGATTTTTTAATAATAAGAATATGTACAAAAATAAAGGGGACATAAAACTCACCCGAGTACAACAGTACAAGAAACTGCCTTAACGCCAACAATGCATACCCAGTCGGCAATAAGCGCGGCAGTGACAGTTATTGTTGACAGCAAATCAAGTATTACAGACAACAAATTAGAGGATTGTTAGTATTAAAAGGGTGAAAAATTACCATTGTCGAAAGTGACAAATACTGTCAACATTAATCAAATAAATCCGCTATTTGGTGTGAAATTAGTAATGATAGCATTCATATATTTGCCGACAGGAGTTTGTTGTCGGCAATATATATTATTTTTTTAGACAGAAAGGGCCAGCAAAAATTTTTGGTGGTTTAGTTCAATCAGAATAAAAGATATGGAATTGTATAACTATGATTAAAATACAAGAGTACCTCTTGTACATGCTTTACAAACAAAGCTTTTAATAGGGACACTCGGTATAGGTGGCATATACCCCATAGTATTCTTTGTTAGTTGCTAGGTTACTGGTTGTACAGTTAGTGAATATTTACTATTTGTTTTTGTTACTAAAATTTCATTGATTGATCAAAAAGAAAAAAGTATGAATAAGTTTTAGTAATAGTTATTTAATATTAAGCTAGGGAATGCAAGGAAAGGGGATTATGTTTAAGAAAGGTGCTGGCCATGGCTTTCCTTCTAGCTAGCTAGGACTATACCCTCCAGTGGCTATTTATTCTCTTATCCAAAGTGTAAGTTGAAAAAAGTACACAGAAATTGTGGAAAGACTATACTTATATCAGTCCTACTTATTACTAAGTTTAAGCTATAAGGTGATACACGTTCTCGTATGCGCAGACCCAGTTCACTTGTCAACATGGATAACACACAACAGCTCCGCACACATTGTGCTGAAATTTTATGAGAAAGAGTAGCGGTAAAAATTAAACTCTTTACCACTTAGTCATGGAGGCTTATAGGTATCATATCAAAAAATCCTTTCACCTAAAATCTTAACCATAGGTGAGACTCAGAAATGAGGTTTTATTTCATTCTTTGTTGTTCAATTGGTTTATGATTCTCCAATATTCTACTCTCTGAATTTATCTGTTAGAGGCCAGTGTTCTTATGCTAAATTGTACTCTATATCTTGATAAAATCTTTGAATTATTTATTTTTCTTGAAATCTCTTTAATGTTTATTTTTACACACGTCTTTTTTTAGGGGACCTACAGCCATTATGTGGCATAGGGGTTACATCCCATATGAAACTTAATAATATACCACTTCTACAAATAACTCTTAATGTTGCATCTCTTATGAGACTAGGACCTTTTATCATGACTTTTGCCGTTGCATTCCTGATCAGCTATTGTCCGAATAGAATTTCCTATTGTGGTTTGAGCTGCAAATGGTGTCCTTCTTCTTGTACCATTGAAGCCACAAGTACCAGCAGAGGACCAAGAAATCACCAGACCCTATACATCCATAACAGTCAGAATGGTATTATTGAAATTAGCTTGAAATTGAATGACTCCCTTTGATATTCTACTCGCATTCTTACGTGAACCAATATGCCATTCGAACGTGAACTAGTTCTTGGTATAGGTTTTGCCATATTTTATTATTATAAGTATAAGTTAGAGATATATGGATATATCCATTTCATGTCAAAACAGATTCTTTCTATTATATATTCTTTAATATTATTTTTATTTAAATTATTTCTATTTTTAGCTATATCTTATATAAATTTATATAATATTTTTTATTTGTACATCTGGTCCTTTGCAGAAGGCTCCCTTCCTCTCTTTTTTTTCTTGGAAAGATTATCCTTGTCTTTGTTTAAGCTTAGGTTGGAACAAGTTACCATAATTCATCCCTGCCTACGAATCAGATAACATTTTTCACAAATTTTATGAACGAAAGACCCTTATTTTCATATTTGTCATTCCTTAACTTAATTCTGAATCTATTATTGGAAGAAAATAGGTTTTCTTGAAAATTTGAATTGTATTCCCATAAAAGGAATGTTGAAATTGAAAAAAACTGTCTAATCATTCGAATCGTTGTTCTAGAGTCTATAAATTAGATGCTCTCTGGTTGAATCAAAATTATTTACTTCCATATGCAGCCAAGGCATCCTAACTAGATTGGTAGACTTGAATCTTGTTCCTTCATGACCAGATCAATTTGATCAGGTACTCGCCATCTATTTTCAATATTCAACCTTTTGACAATACAAAAAAACCATTTTTCAATTCTTTGACAACATGAAAAAACCAAAAACTCTACCTTCCCTTTCTATTTATCGAAGGGATGGAAAGGCAGAGACCTTTGGTTCCCCTTCAGTCAAGAGTTGGGGTCTCATAATCAATAGCCAATATGCTTTTCTCTCAAGCCTTTTTTTGCTTATGGTTTGATATTCTGGTGTCCTAGGCATAGAGGAACCATATCAATCCATCCTGAACTTGGTGGTTAAACTCCACTACTAGTGAGGATACTATAAGGGAGTCCTTTGGAAAAATAACATGGCACCAGGATGATAAAAAGCTTATCAACCTCTCATTCTTATTACTTTAAAAAAGTAATAAGAATGAAAAATAAAAAGGTCATCTTATTCAAAACCCCAATAATAAAATCCCTTCTCTCACACTTCACATCTCAGAACTCACCATTCTTTTAAAAAGAGAGGTACTTTAACATCTTCTTAAGCCAAAATGGCTGGGGAAAGGAAAGGTTCCTCTTTTTTTAGTGTACTCCCAGTAACAAATCCAATAAAGACAGGGTGGGGCCTGTAGCTAAGAGGTTTAGAGCACGTGGCTACGAACCATGGTGTCAGGGGTTTGAATCCCTCCTTGCCCACAATTAGCCTAAAAAGGAAGGACCTTACCCTTTGGGGGTAGGAAAACCATGATCGGGATAATAGACCTAAAGCCATGGAACAATTGGTGTGGGTATTATGTCGAAATTGAATGACCTTACGTTACTTTTTTCTTTTTATTTATTATGTTTATGTGAAGTCTAATTTTTCTTAAATGGTAAAAAAGAAAAAAAAATAAACAAAAAAACAAAACGGAAAAGGAAATATAGTATGTCCTAATCAGCAAATTTTTTTTTACACCTCATAATTCTTCCTCGGCCAGGCTTGAGTATAATAGCAGAGCAAGTAAAGTATTAGTAGCATAGTAGTGGGATGATTTCGTATTGATTAAATTGGTTCTAGTCTTCGCTAAAAAAGTAAGGCTTTACTTGACGAGTATACCTTAGTTACCCACTTATTAGGACCTGCAAGAAGCTGAGTTTCTTTGCTTTCTTTCATCATAGTAGTTGGAAAAAGAGAAAGTCAAAACATTAAACCAGTATAGTCCATTATCCACCTTTAAAGACATTTTTAAAGAAGGTTCTGTTTAACACTTCTTGGCTAAGCATGAAATAAGTGCTTTGTTGGTTGTAGGTGCTCTCATCTCTACTCCTAAACATAGGATAGAGGCTCACTCTGAGTCCTCATCATTAATATGTTTGCTTGCTGTAATTGTGGCCGCTGATGACTGCATTAAAGATGCACTTGCTCGTACTAGTACATCCAAGAATTCTTATACTATGGTTCAAGAGAAAGTAAGAGTATCTACTCAGACACTATAGTGGATGTGCAATGAATCAAGAGTAGACAATAAACGTTTTTATTATGGATGTTTTATTCTCTTTCCACTTATGAAAGGTTAAGTTAATACAATATGCATTGTGATACAAAGAGCTTTGCTCAAAGAAATAGAGGGAACATGTATCACATATGCAAAATCTGAGAAAATACCACATGAATATTCAACCATATAAGGTATTCAAGAATCAGTTCATGA
This sequence comes from Quillaja saponaria, assembly GCA_029379385.1. Classification (NCBI taxonomy): domain Eukaryota; kingdom Viridiplantae; phylum Streptophyta; class Magnoliopsida; order Fabales; family Quillajaceae; genus Quillaja; species Quillaja saponaria. The sequence continues at coordinate 10,483,164 of CM055606.1, forward strand.
AATTTTAATGAATTTGTAAGAAATTGTATTGAGAAGTAATATGTATAGAATGCGGGATGCGTCCATTTGCATCAAGGGTCTTGGATATGTAGCTACTCAAGACATTATTTTACCACTTTCTATGAAAATCGTTAATAATACACAACATATATCTAATCAAACAGAACCCATTCATTTTTGTATTGGATTACAAATCGAGAGAAATCTTGGATATCGTATAAAAATGCCAAATAACTTTCAAGGCAGAAGTTATCCTTTAGATGCTATATTCATGCTTGTCTAAAATGCAAATCACAGTATTCATTGTTATGTGAATGGAAATGAAAAACAAGAGATACTTTTTCTTGAAATATGGTTAAATGGAAGTTTAACTCCTAAAGAAGCACTTTATGAAGCCTCCTATAATTTGATTGATTGATTTATTTATTCCTTTTTTACATGCAAAAGAAGAAAAATTACATTTAGAAAACAATCAACATATAGTTACTTTACTCCCTTTTACTTTTCATGAAAAATTAGCTAAACTAAGGAAAAATAAAATAGAAATAGTATTGAAATATATTTTTATTGACCAATCAGAATTGTCTCCCAAGATCTATAATGGCCTCAAAAGGTCCAATATACATACATTGTTGGACTTTTTGAATAACAGTCAAGAAAACCTTATGAAAATTGAACATTTTTGCATGGAAGATGAAAAACATATACTGGACACTCTAGAAATAGAAACGCATTTTGCATAATTTTGAAATACATTGGATTTTTCATCTTTTTTTTAGGAAAAAAAAAAAAAAAGATGAAAATGTGGGTTTTTGAATCTTTAGCACAAATCCATATACGCATAATAGCTTCAAATAAATTGAATTGATGCACACTTAGATTATTCATTTCAAAATGAATTCTCCTTAGATACACATGTCATGATATTTTATTTCACAATTGAATCAATTTATAAAAAAAAAAAAAAAAAAAAAACATAAAGTTAAGGATTTATTAATAGGTAATGTTTCTCCAATACCCAACCAAAAGACCATTATGGTACCAATAAAAAATATGGTTGTCAATATTGGACGACGAAATGGGTTTGGAATTTATTAACATTCTCCAAAAAGGGTACTGTTAATAATCCCGCAGGTACCAAAACCATTGAAACAACAAATAAAATTTGGGAGAATGTTTCGTATCTTCCTTGAAAAAAAAAGTAAATCAAAGGTTTGACAATGAAATAGAGAAGATAAAGGAAGGAAAAGTGGCAAGCAATCATGAGTGCCCACCATAAGAGAAATAAGTTAAAAGTAAAAAAATATAATAATAGAAAAATAAAATATTAAGCCTAAGTTGAGTGGAAATTGGCATCAAAGGGACATGGCAAAGGAAAGGAATAGTCTATAAAGATTTTTTGAGCTTAGGGAAAGTGAGTTTAAAAATTCTTTTCATCTGACCATTGCCCTAGCCTTACATTACAAGCTGTATCTAAGACCTACTAATTTTTGACTAAGTGTCAGGCTCATTAGTGGAGAAAGGAAGGAAAGAAGAATTTTTAGGGTTTAATTTTAGTTCATAGGTTATTCTAGTAGAAATTTCTTTGGATTCACTGACCTTGGTAAAGATGCATTGCACATACGCACATGATGTTTTCCCGAACTTGATAAATTTAAGTTATACTTCTGTTTTGTCTTGAGTCAAATCTTTGTTATAAACTTTAAGGATTTTAGGGAGATAATTAGCTTATCATCGATAATTTTAATTGTTGTTCTATTTTGTTTGCCTTCTTTCTTTGCTCAGGACTAGCAAAATGCTAAGTTTGGGAGTGTGATAACTCTGTAAAGTGTAGTTATTTCACTACAATTTTAATTGACAATTTGTGCTAAATCCTAGAGTTTATTGTTAGAATTCATTTAAAATTAATATTTTGAGTCCTATTTAGAAGTTTTAAGTGTTTTAGTTAATTGTGAGTAGATTTTGTTTATTTAGTTGTTTAATTCGTTTCTAAAGTATTTAAGTAGTGTCCTAATGCAAGACAAATGAAATATTGAAGGCTTGCATCGTGATTCCAAAGAGGTAAAATAAAAGCTAAAGTTAGAGAGTACTGTGACACAGATTTTACTTACGCAAGTGCACATATTATTCTCAAGTAATCTAGAAGTAGAGATCATTCCTACGAGGAATAGTTTTACATTCTAAGCTATTTACCAATATTATGCAATCTAATCTTAATCAAACCAATGCAAATTTCAGAGATTGTTAAGCAAATTATGTAAAGATTATAAACTAACACCTAGGTTCACAATAACCCTTACATTTCACATAAGTTTATCTTAATTCAATTCATGCAATAGTCCAAATATTAACCCAGATTTCTTAAGTAATTACTAAATATTCCTAAGTCTAGCAATTGTATATTTCCCTTAATCTAATTCTTTATATTTCTATGAGAATTATCCTAAGACAAACTCATTAAAAGCCAACCTATTTTGGTTACTTATGGCTAAAGAGTATAATACTATATCTTTAACAAATCATATTATCCAAATTAGATGAACAATCCAAATATAAGTTATATTGCCTAAGGCTAATCCCGAAATTGACTCTTTCAAGCCAATCCCAGAATTCCTAATCAATCTAACAAGTGATTAATCAATTAGAAGCATTAAGATAAAGGCAACACACATATTTGAAACTAAAGCATGTATTAAATAAAATCTAAGACCGCAACAGCTATATTTGAGTTCAAATGCAACCCTATAATACAACTACTCCATACTAATTATAGAAAACAAAAACATAAAAAACATAGCCATTACAAGTAATAAGAAAATAACAAGAAGGGAGTAGAAGACTAAAAGTTATCACAGGCTCCGGGTCTTGACTAGCTCATTAGGGATTCTTTATCTCGAGCTCCAATATATCCTCAGACTTCGTCATTTACCTCACTATATAGGAATCTCTAAATCACGTAACAGCCCTATGGCATGACCTTCCTTGGCGCTGCGACACCTCAATCCTCTGTGTAGTCCTTTTAGGATTCTAGTTGTGCACGACAATGGGTTTTGGGCACAAGTATCGGGAGGTAAGAAGATCAGGAATCAATGGATTCGGTGGCAGCACAAGTATCAGGTGACACTAGAAATAGCTTATTTGGTTTCCCAGTTAGTCAAACATTAGTTTCATAACTTGGCGGCTCGGTTTTAAGGGCCTTTGCAACATCCTCCTTTTGAAGTAAGTGTTTTACTATTATTAATTTATTAACTTTCTTACTTTGTGTAGCTAAGTACAAGGGGAAAAGATAGTGAAACACCAAATTTATGCATGTTCATGATTTCTAGCCTAGAAACTTTAAAAATAGAGGTTTCAACTGGGTAAAACGGTTAAATAGATTTCCATTTGAAAATTCGAGCATACCAGCACATCTGTGGGGACCAATATGACTTGTACTAATAAACGTTTCATGTTTGGATTAATCGAGATGAATTTATGTATGTTTATGTTTTTTAGGCTAGAAACTTTCAAGATTAGGGGTTCGGTGGTAAAAATGGTAAAATTGACATCTGTTTGATGAGCTGGGGATATCAGAACGTCCATGGGGTTGAATAAGACTTGTACGGATAAACGATTTCTCATTTGGATCAATTGGGATGCATTTATGCATGCTTAAATTTTCTAGGCTAGAAGCTTTGAAATCGGGATTCGAGGCAAAACAATAAAGCATACCCCTTTTACGAGCCAATGATACCTTCACGTCCATTGAGATGAAAAAGACTTGTAGGAATAAACGATTTCTCATTTGGATCAACTGAGATGAATTTATTCAAGTTTATGCTTTCTTGGCTAGAAACTTTGAGAATCAAGATCCAAAGGCAAATCGATAAAACTAATCTCCGTTTGATAAGCTAGAGGTACCAATATATATTCGGGGATGAATAAGACCTATAGGGATAAGCAATTTCTCTATTGGATCAATCAAAATTTATGCAAATTTATGCTTTCTAGGCTAAGAACTTTGAGAATCAAGATTCAAGAGCAAATCGATAAAACTTATCTCCGTTTAATAAGCCAGAGATACCAGTACATATCCGAGGGATGAATAAGATCTCTGGGAATTGGCGATTTCTCTATTGGATCAACCAGGATGAATTTATGCATGTTTGTGCTTTCTAAGCTAGAAACTTTGAAAATCGGGGTTCAGTGGGAAAAACGGTAAAACATACCTCATTTTGGTGAACTAGGATACCGAAAATCTCGTGGGGACAAATAAGACTTGTAGAGAAAAAAGATTTCTATTTTGGATATCAACCGAGATGAATTATACAAGTTTATTGTTAGTAGTATGCTCTACAAGCCAATGATATTAGATGTCTATGGTATATTACTTATAAATACAGTCTTATTCAGTTATTTAATAAAATGAATATGTTTCATTATTATATGGCATTATTATTTATCATGTCCTTTAATTGCTAGTTAATTCTTTAGTATGAACATAATAAATCCTATAGAATATAAGCAATGAAACTAAGAACCATGATGTGATCATGCTTATGAGATATATTTTCTTAAGCTTTGTTCTTAAATATTCCTAATCATAGGATCATTAATAATGAGAATTAATGATATGGTTAGATTAGTATAAGTTATATTAGCTCAAATGTTGAGGGTGATCAATCTCATGATCACTTGTGTAGTTGACACTATAATAAACATGTAGGTGCTTGTTAGAGGACAAGTTCATTGAATTGACTCTATCATAGAATACTCATATGGATTTTTACATAGTTGTCAATGTGTTCTTTGTTGTAGTGGCGCAAATGATCTTCAGACCTGAGGCATCATAGGTACCTTGTACATAGGTTATCATGTTTTGATACTATCTAAGTATAATTCACCATGAGTTATACAAAGATAGATGTTGGATATGACTATCTATGTATGAAGGTATATGAGTGCACAATAAGAGATCTATCACTCTCAGTAAAGAGAGAGAATATTCTATGTTATCTAATTAAGACATAACTTAGAAAGTCCCTATCCAGGGTGGTGTGAAACTAGATTAGAGAATTCAGGTTTCACCACATGAGTTGTGACTTATAAATAGATACATCAGATTAAACAATTAAGGGTTTGACATTAATCCATACTCTAAGTTTAATCAGGAACATTGAATGATGGAAAGATTGAATTGCCTGGTAGCTAACAACGGAAAGGTTCATAAATATATTTATATTATATGGGTAGTCATCACATGCTGTTAGGCATCAATCTTGACTTGTAGGTAACCTGAGAATTAAAAAGTTAATTCTCATTAATGGGTAAATCAAAAATTAGTTTTGATTTAAATTAATTAGATGTGGATCTAATTGAATAATACATTAAGTTAATGTGGTCTACTGCCAGTTTAATATGAACCTAAGGGGTCACACACAAATAGATGCAATTTGATTAAGAGAAGTTTTGGGCTTTCATGTAATTACAAACAAATGATATTTGAAATTTAAAATAGGATTAACTTTGATGAGATTTTCCTATTTTATCTAAAAGTCTCTAATAGATAAGATATGATCTTATCATTTAGAGTTCAGTTATATCATATTTAAATAAGGTTAGACCTTATAAGTATCGTACGTAACTTTTATTCAGATATCACATAGAGAGAGCCAAAGTTCTTAGCAGAGAATTATTGACAAACTGAGCGTTTGTGAGACATTAGAAATCTCATCACTTGTACTAGCACAAAAGGAGATTTTTGGCAGCCAATACATAGCTCTTGATCAAGTCATTTGGTGTGGATACACTTAGAAGTTGTACACCTTGTACAACTTGTGGATCAAAAGTTAAGATCGTCCTAATCGCTTCAAAACTTAATATTTTATTTATAAGATTAATAGAAAAATATTGATTCATAAACAATAAGATTACCCTAGGAATTTGGTTATGCCGAATTTTATTTTATTTTTTAAATTTATCTCTGTGCCCATGATCAATATTCTTACAGTGGTATCAGAGCCAACTCTATTAGCTTATGAATTGATATTGTTTCCATTGTTGTAATTATGATGAATATGATTCATCGCATGATGTTTTTAATTTGTCAATTTGATTGTTTTGATTTCGATCAATTTCATGAATAGTTATTTAGTTGATCTTAATTCAAAAATCAAAATTTTTAAAAGCATTCCTAAAATCAATTGTAAGATTTTACAATTAAAATTGTTTTAAAACTTGGTGTTTAAATTGAACAACTTATGAATTTGATTCATTAGTTTTGATATCGTCATTTTAATTAAATTTGAATGATTGTATCTACATGTTCAAGAGTTTTATTGAAATATGATATTAGTAAAATTTTATTAAACTCACGGAAAATGCTTTTCTTTATATAATAGTTAGTTTAATTAAAATAAAGGAATTAGTGACAATGGCAATTCATTAACGCATTGTCAACAATATTTTGGAATTACATGATGAATCATGTTGGATATGCCACTGTCATGTATATTGTTTAATTCTTTTAGACTTCTTATTTATTTATTTTATTTTATTTTTGAAACAAAATTATTAAGATTAGAAGAATCTTAATTAATTTTTATTTTAAAATACTAGTATGAGTTGTTTTCTAATTAAAATAAATAAATGTTATTTTATTTTAATTGCAAGGTTAGAATCCTAATTGATATAAACAAGAGTTGTTTTATTTCATTAGGAATTCTAATTAAAATAAATTAAGAATTATTTTATTTTAATACTACTAATAGAAGTAGGATTCTAATTAAAATAATATAAGAGTTATTTTATTTTTATTAAAATCCTTATTGGATTATAATTGATTATTATTTAAATCCAATATTACTAGGATTTGAGAAATCCATGGATATTTGATATTAAGAAACTTAATGCATAATCACAATTAGAATGGAATCAGGTTATTATTATTTTTATTTAATGCAATGTGATTATATGGATGATCAGTTGATGACTATGGACATTAGACCTATGTGATGGGTTTTATCTTATTTTTAATGGTTGTAAAATTATTTGGTTGTAATTTTTAAATGGGGCTTGCATGCCTTGCCTTTCTATTTTATTTCTCAATGTAATTTTCTATCTTCCTCCTATGTAATTCCCCTTGAATTTGATTTAAGGTTTCTTAATAAATACTATGTATAGATTATTAGGATAGGATATATTTTTAAAGAAAGGTGCCGGATCATATTTAAAGTTTGAAGACCCATGAATGTATGGGATATTTTCATGTAATTATTTTACCTAGGAATGTCCTAGTGATTTAGTTATGGCTTAAGTAAATCACACTTAGAAAAGGTTCATAGTCATCCACCATATTAGCATAAGATGTATATTAAAATGTATGTTGATGTATGCTTAGCTCATAGATGATATATGTGATATATGCATGATGAGACCTAAATATATTAAAATTTGACTAAGAATCCCTCTTAATCAAATGTAGAAATATTAATTTGTAACGAAATTCATTATATGAATGAAATTCGTAGCCCTCCACTATTATAAATAATATTAGAAATTATCTTGTGATTGTAAATTTGATGTGTCATACATGATTTGCAATTATGGGATAATTTATATTGTCTATGCATAGTAGATGCTTATGAGATATCTTGATTATATAATTTTGTTGTGTCACACAAGAATTATATGTATTAGGATATACTAGTTGTGAATAGTGGGAGTAACTTAACTATAAGTTATGTAATTTGTTGTGTCACACATGATTGCATAATTTTAAGGGGCTAAATATGATTAAGAAGATTAAGAATTTCATATGATGAAATTGATAATAGTTATCTACCTATCAAATACTTTTGGTTTGTTGTGTCACACATGGCTATTTGTATATATGATGGGATCTTAATCCCCGCTAAGTAACCTTCCAACAGGGTTACTCGCTTTCCATTTTTAGAGGGTAATCGAAACCGAAGAGAATAGTGGGAGGTATCATTTAGATTAAAAGACCAAATCTAATTGGTAGTTAATAATCTGAATAAATGCTAATATAATTTGTTGATTATTTGTAGATAACCATGGCAAACCCACTTACCTGTATTTTAGAAATAAATCACTTGACTGGACCAAATTATATGGATTGGCTTAGGAATTTGAGAATTGTTCTCAATTCCGAAAGGATAGGTTATGTCCTTGAGGCTCATATTCCTAAAATTCTTGATGAGAATTTATCTGCTTAAGAAAAAAATGCCTATTTTAGATGGAAGAACATAATATAAAAGTTGTATGCTATATGCAAGCATCTATGTCAAATGAGCTTCAGAAGCAATATGATAAGATGGAGAATGCTTCAACTATCATAAAGCATCTACATGAACTTTATGGTGAGCATAGTCACATAGCTAGATATCAGATATCTAGAGAGCTCTTCAGGGCTAAGATGAATGAACAATCATCTGTCTATGAACATGGACTAAAGATGATTGGACATATTAAGCAGTTAAAAGAACTAGGCTTCAATATGGACACTGAGTTGTGCACGGATTTAATCCTGCAATCTTTGTCTGACACTTACTTGCAGTTTGTTATGAACTTTCACATGAACAAGCTAGAGGCTTCACTTCCTAAACTTGTTAACATGCTAAAAACTATTGAGCCATCTATTAAGAAGAATAAAAAAATACATTATGTATGTAGGTAGCTCTTCAAAGTCCAAAAAGAGCAAGAGTTCTTCGAAAAAAAGAAAAAGAAAAAGCTACACATACCTAATGGTGGTATTAGGAAACCTACCAAGGCCAATAATAAGGGACAATGCTTCCATTGTGGCAAGGATGTACATTGGAAGAGAAATTGCAAGGAGTATCTTGCAAGTTTAAAGAATGAACCTTCTGAAGGTATGTCTCATATGTTCGTTATTGAAGTTAATGTAACTATTAACGATTCTACTTCATGGGTAATAGATACTGGTAGTAGTTCTCACATTTGCAATTCTATACAAGGACTGAGAAGAAGTAGAAGGCTGAACAAAGGTGAAGTGGACTTGCGACTAGGAAATGGAGTAAAAGTTGCTGCACTAGCTGTAGGAACCTATTGCTTAGTTTTACCATATGGAAAAACATTAGAACTTAATGATTGCTTTTACGTACCATTTTTAGTTAAGAACATTATTTCTGTTTCTAAACTTGATAAAGAAGGTTATGAATTTTCTCTTAAGAACAAATGTTGTTCGATTTATTTTTGTAATGAATTTTATGATACTGATATTTTAGATGATGGTCTTTATATTCTTAATGTGCATGGTAATGTACTTAATATCGAACATTCATACAAAAGGAAAAATGATCAAGTAAATTATTCATATATGTGGCACTTAAGACTAGGTTATATTAATGATGATAGAGTTCATAAGTTGGTAAAAGAAGGTTATTTAGACTTCAAGGATTTTGAATCCTATCTAACTTGTGAAGCTTGTCTCATGGGAAAAATGACTAGATCTCCATTTAGCGGATATGGAGAAAGAGCTGCAGATATATTAGAGTTAGTGCATATTGATGTGTGTGGACCCTTAACAGTCACTGCTAGGGGAGGTTACTCCTATTTTATTACTTTCACCTATGACCTTTCTAGGTATGGGTATGTATACTTAATGAAGTATAAATCTGAATCATTTGAAAAGTTCAAAGAATTCAAAAGTGAAGTTGAAAAGCAAATTAGGAAGAGTACTAGAACTCTTCGAACAGATCGAGGAGGTGAATACTTGTTGGATAAGTTTCTTGATCATTTAAAAGAGAATGAAATTCTCTCTCAGTGGACTTCTCCTAGAACACCACAAATGAATGGTGTATCAAAAAGAAGAAACCGAACATTGTTAGACATGGTTCGATCCATGATAGGTTACACTAATCTTCTTACCTGTTTCTGGGGTTATGCCTTACTATCCGCTACCTACCTACTCAATAGAGTACCCTCGAAAGCTTTATCATCAACACCATATGAGATATGGAAAGAGAAGAAACCCAATCTTAATTACATTAAGATTTGGGGTTGTCCTACATATGTAAAAAGATTACAATCAGATAAGCTAAGAGCAAAATCTGATAAGTGCAGGTTTATGGGATATCCTAAGGAAATTGCTGGATATTATTTCTATCACCCATTGGAACAAAAAGTGTTTGTTTCAAAACATTCTATCTTTCTAGAACAAGAGTTTATGATAGAAGGAAATAGTGGGAGCAAGATAGAACTTGATACGATATCACAAGAACCACAAGTGAATGATACACTGCCACCTCAGGTGTCTATTGAAGTGGAACCTCAAAGTACACAACTTTTACGTAGGTCAGGAAGGATACCTAAACCACCTAAGAGATATTATGGATTTCTCATTAAGGGTGATAAAGGTCAACTCATAACTGATGAGGATCCTACTACATATGAAGAGGCAATGTATGACATTGACTCTAAGAAGTGGCAAGAAGCCATGAAATCCGAAATGGATTCCATGTACTCTAAAAAAGTATGGACTTTGGTTGATGCACCTCAAGGTATAGTACCTATCGGTTGCAAATGGGTCTTCAAAAGAAAGATTGGAGTAGATGGAAAGGTTGAAACCTATAAAGCAACACTAGTGGCGAAAGGATATAGTCAAAAGCAAGGAATTGATTTTGATGAAACCTTTTCTCCTGTAGTCATGCTTAAATCAATTAGGATTTTACTTGCTATAGCTACATACTATGATTATGAAATATGGCAAATGGATGTAAAAATCGCATTTTTCAATGGAAACATTGAAGAGGATGTGTACATGATACAACATGAGGGTTTTATATCTAAAAATGATAAACACAAAGTATGCAAGCTACAAAGATCCATTTATGGACTCAAGCAAGCTTCAAGAAGTTGGAACATCCATTTCAATGAAACAATCAAAACATTTGATTTTATTAAGAATCCGGATGAACCTTGTGTATACAAAAAGGTTAGTAGGAGCACTGTTGCTTTCTTAATCCTATATGTGGATGACATACTACTCATTGGGAACAATGTACTTATGTTACAATTAGTCAAGGTTTGGCTATCAAAGAACTTCTCCATGAAAGATTTGGGTGAACCTACCTATATCTTAGGGATTAAGATCTATAGAGATAGATCTAAAAGGTTGCTTGGCTTGTCCCAATCTACATACATAGATAAAATACTGAAGAGGTTTAGTATGAATGATTCCAAGAAAGGCTATTTGCCTATGAGTCATGGAATCACTCTTTCTAAGAAGATGTCACCCTAGACACCTTAAGAAAGAGAATTAATGAGTAGAATACCTTATGCTTCGACAATAGGATCTATCATGTATTCTATGGTATGTACTAGACCTGATGTTGCTTATGCACTTAATGTAACAAGCAGATATCAGTCTAATCCCGGTGAATGTCATTGTAAAGCAGTAAATAACATTTTTAAGTATTTAAGAAGGACTAAAGATTTGTTTCTCATCTATGGAGGATCAGATTTGAAAATCGATGCCTTTACAGACTCAAGTTTTCAATATGATAAGGATGATAGTAAGTCTATATTAGGGTATGTATTCACCTTGAATGGTGGAGCCGTGCATTGGAAAAGTTTCAAGCAAGACACCATTGCAGACTCAACCACTGAGGCTAAATATATTGTTACCAACGAAGCTACCAAAGAAGCTGTTTGGATGAGAAAGTTTATCAACGAGCTAGGTGTGGTTCCTGATATTGTTAATCCAGTCTCCTTATACTGTGATAGCAATGGAGCCATAGCACAAGCAAAGGAACCAAGGTCTCACCAAAAGACCTAAACACATTCTAAGGCGTTTTCATTTGATTAGAGAAATCATTGATAGGGGTGATGTGAATATACAAAAGGTATCAACAATTGATAATATAGCAGATCCATTCACTAAACCATTATCTCAACAAAATTTTAGTCGCCACTTTGAGAAGATGGTTATGAGATACAAGAGCGATTGGCTTTAGTGCAAGTGGGAGATTGTTAGTAGTATGCCCTACAAGCCAATGATATTAGATGTCTATAGTATATTACTTATAAATACAGTCTTATTCAGTTATTAATAAAATGAATATGTTTCATTATTATATGGTATTAATATTTATCATGTCCTTTAATTGCTAGTTAATTCTTTAGTATGAACATGATAAATCCCATAGAATATAAGAAATGAAAATAAGAACCATTATGTGATTATGCTTATGAGATATATTTTCTTAAGCTTTGTTCTTAAATATTCCTAATCATAGGATCATTAATAATGGGAATTAATGATCCGATTAGATTAGTAAAGGTTATATTAGCTCAAATGTTGAAGGTGGTCGATCTCATGATTACATGTGTAGTTGACACTATAATAAACATGTAGGTGCTTGTTAGAGAACAAGTTCACTGAATTGACTCAATCATAGAATACTCATATGGACTTTTATATAGTTGTTAATAAGTGTTCTTTGTTGTAGTGGTGCAAATGATCTTCAGACCTGAGGCATCATAGGTACCTTGTACATAGGTTATCATGTTTTGATACTATCTAAGTATAATTCACCATGAGTTATACAGAGAAAGATGTTGGGTGTGACTATCTATGTATGAAGGTATATGAGTACACAATAAAGGATCTATCATTCTCAATAAAGAGAGAGAATGTTCTATGTTATCTAATTAAAACATAACTTAGAAAGTCCCTGACCAAGGGTGGTGTGAAACTAGATTAGAGAATTCAGGTTTCATCACATGAGTTGTGACTTATAGATAGATACATCAAATTAAACAATTAAAGGTTTGACATTAATCCATACTCTAAGTTTAATCAGGAACATTGAATGATGGAAATATTGAATTGCATGGTAGCTAACAACGGAAAGGTTCACAAATATATTTATATTATATGGGTAGTCATCACATGCTACTAGGCATCAATCTTGACTTGTAGGTAACCCGAGAATTAGTTTAATTAATTCTTATTAATGGGTAAATCAAAAATTAGTTTTGATTTAAATTAATTAGATGTGAATCTAATTGAAAAATACATTAAGTTAATGTGGTCTACTGCCAGTTTAATATGAACCTAAGGGATCACACACAAATGGATGCAATTTGATTAAGAGAAGTTTTGGGCTTTCATGTAATTACAAACAAATGATATTTGAAATTTAAAATAGGATTAACTTTGATGAGGTTTTTCTATTTTATTTAAAAGTCTCTAATAGATAAGATCTGATCTTATCATTTAGAGTTCAGTTATATCATATTTAAATAAGGTTAGACCTTATAAGTATCGTACATAACTTTTATTCAGATATCACACACAGAGAGCCAAAGTTTCTAGCAGAGAATTATTGGCAAACTAAGTGTTTGTGAGACGTAAGAAAATCTCATCACTTGTGTTAGCACACAAGGATATTTTTGGCAGCCAACACATAGCTCTTGATCAAGTCATTCGGTGTGGATACACTTAGAGATTGTACACCCTGTATAACTTATGGATCAAAAGTTAAGATCGCCCTAATCACTTTAAGAGGTAATATTATATTTATAAGATTAATAGAAAAATATTGGTTCATAAACAATAGAGATTATCCTAGGAATTTGGTTATGCCAGGTTTTATTTTATTTTTTAAAATTTTCGTTGTGCTTGGTATAATCAATATTCTTACATTTATGATTTCTAGGCTTAAAACATTGAAAATCAGGGTTTAAGGGTAAAAACTATAAAATAGACCTCAATTTGATATGTTGGGGATATCAGCACATCCACGACAATGAATAAGACTCAGGAACAAATAGTTTCTCATTTGAATTAACCAGGATGCATTTATGCATGTTTAACTAGGCTAGAAACTTTGAAAATCATAGTTCGGGTTAGAAAATAGTAAAACAAACATCCATTGGATGATCCAAGTATATTAGGATGTCCATAGCGACGAGTAAGATTGGTAGGAAAAAATTGTTTCTTGTTTAGATCACTTGGATGAATTTATGCATGTTTACGTATTCTAGGCTTTAAACTTTGAAAATATGTTTTTGGCGGGAAGGGGGGAATCGTAAAATTGACCTTCATTTATGAGCTGGAGACACTAGTACATCTAGGGGGACGAATAAGACTTGTAAGGACAAATAGCTTTTCATTTTGATGAACGAGGATGAATTTATGAATGTTTATGCTTCTATGCTAGAAACTTTAGAAATCGGCATTCAGTGTGCAAAATTGTTAAACAGACCTCCATTTGATGACCTAGGAATACCAACACGTCCATGAAAAAAAATAAGACTTGTATGGACAAACAGTTTCTTGTTTGGATCAATCGTTATGAATTTATGCATGTTTATGATTTCTAGGACTAGAAACTTTGAAAATTTGAGTTAAAGGGCAAAATGGTAAAATAAACTTCTATTTGATGAGCCAGAAATATTGGCATGTTTGTGGGATGACTAAGGTATGTAAGAACCAATAGTTTCTCGTGTGACTCAACAAGGATGAATTTATGCATGTTTAGTGCATATTTTGCTAGAAACTTTGAAAATATGGGTTTGGGTTGCAAAACGATAAAAACATACCTCCATTGGATGAACCGAGGATACCAGCATGCCCATGTGAATAGATAGGACCTATAAAAATAAACAGTTTTTCGATTAAATCAATCGGAATTAATTTATGCTGGTTTATGCTTTCTAGGCTAGAAACTCCGAAAATCAAGTCTTAAGGGAAAACCGATCCTCCATTTAACAAGATGAGGAAACTAGCATATCCGTGGGGATAGTTGGACACAATTATATGCTTCCACCAAGCTGTCATCGATAGACTATCACATATAATCATCCGTGTCTGCTTTGTCGTAGTTGAGCTCATTGCCAGCCTATGGCAGTACCTTACCACATATGAGTATCAGCAACAACAATTAGCAGTCACTGGTACATTATTTTCTTGTAATGCCTCTTGGGATTTAATTACAATTACTAGAGATAAACATAATGTAACTTCTCATGACTTCCTTTTATAGCTATATCTAACCTCCCTATAACTTTCTCACCTTTTAGGCAATGCAAGTAGATTTTGATAAAATTTTTAAATTGTACAAATAAGCTGTCAACACAATAATACTCAATTTTTAAAATATTTTTAATAACAAAATTAGGTTAACTATTAGTTCCATGTATGATGTTGCTGAACTTTGGGCATATTGGCCAATAGACAAGAAACAAAAGTAACAATTACATCATACCAAGTTCTAAACTTTCAAAATTCAGTTTATTTGAATCACGAATACTAATAAAGAGTTAATATTTGATTCACTGCTGTCAGCGTACTTACTTGGATTATAACACATCAATATATTTGATTGAAAGGGGTGGTGCTTGATGTTAAAGACACATATTTACTGATAGTATAAAATCTTCTTATGCTGACAATAAATGTCAAGATATCACCATTTCATTGCGTCTCTAATGTACAATCAACAAAATCCAATTCCTACAAAAGCAAATTTAGAAGGAAAAACTATTCATCCCAAGGAAAAGAACAAATGCTCCTCATGAAAGGAGCATAAATATCTGAACAAATGTATTAATCCTCCATTAGAGGCAAACATGCATTACTCAGCACATCTTATCTGTCCACATGTATATAGGGAAGAGAGAAACTACTATATACATAGACAAACTATAGTCATACCTTTTTCAGAAAAAGAGGGTGGAAAAGGAAAATTGAAAAATATAAAAGAAAAATATACTCCAGAATCATACAGTTCCTTTAGATAATCACATCCCATAAGAGCCTTAATGCCTGTAGTTTATGTATCCTTTGTTATTTTCTATACCTTTTAATTTCGTCCATCTCCTTCTACACATAAAGCAGTACCTCATCCATCACTATATACATATATATTATATATATATATATATATATATATATTCCATCATTCGTAAAAGTGATCAACTATGGTCTTCATCACCTTTACTTGTGTAGTTAAGCATTTTACATAGTGAGCTGTCTCCTCCAACAAACTGCAAATATCCATAGATTTTCCTCCAGGTACAAGTTGTCTAAGCTTGTTGGCTTGGGGTACCTCATCATCTACCCTCACTACACTTTTCTTGTTACCATCCTTTTTCTTAGCCGCCAAACATATTGATCTCTTTCTCTTCATCAACCCCTGACACATCGCTCGATTTTTAAGCTTGAAAAGAATAGCTCTGCTCCAAGCCCTCCTTGTCCCAACCGCTTGAGCCATCGAAGAATATGCCACCATCTTTATTCTGCAAACCAAACTTACGGATTTCCTCAACAGATTCCGGACCGGCCGATCTGGACTTCTTCACCTTCATTAGCTTCCGAAGAAATCCAGAGGCAAATCTAGCCCTGCAAGAATTGGTTTTTGCTATGATCAAATCATTGGGGGTCATGGTGCTTGGGAGGTTGTATATTTGGTTGGGATCCAAAATCTTAAGTACTCCTATATCGAAGTAAAACAAACTCTGACAGAAAATACTTTTTGTTGGGTTGAAGGAGAGACAGACAGATGACTATAGATGAGCATCAGAGAAGTTGAGATCCTCTTCTGACACAAAGGGTCCTCTGTGTTTCAAGTACAAAAGGCAATCCTTAATTCTGCCCAAATAACTTACTTTAAAACCCCTTCAGCACACATACCCAAATAGAAGAGAGGGGGAGAGAGAGAGAGGGATTGTGGATAATGAAGGTGATTATGGTTATACAACTTGAAGAATAAGAATATAAGAATATAAAAAGTTCAAGAGGCCATTAATTAAAAGAAAAAGACGAGATTAAAAATGAATGGCTGGAAAGAATTTATGATAATTAGGTTTTAACAACCTTCATCCAGCTCATGCGAAACATTGTTTAAGAATGACGTGATAAAATAGACTATTTAGTTAATTTTTTTTAATAACTTAGCAAGACAATATATAGACATTATTTTATGAGAATAAAAAATAATATAATATATGAATTAACGATTAAGGATTGCAATTTTTACTTGATAGTGTATAAGTTAAATAAAAATATATATAATCAAGACGTTATATAAATTTATACTATATTTATATGTTTTGTTAAACGAGATAATCAAAATTACAAATTATTATACATGAAATTTGTTAGAATTACAATTTATAAGTTTGAATCACGTAAAAAGAAAAAATTGTGTTTCAAGAATTTTGTTGTAATTTTTGGCGTTTCCCACGACAAGGTAGGTGATCCACGTGATTTTTGGCAGTTCTCTAACAAGGTCTTCGTCATCTCTAGTGGTTTCTGCCATCTTCAACAAGTTTCTCTGATTGTTATTGTCATTACTTACGGGGTCTCGACATTGTTGTCACTGTCTCAGCAAAGTGGTTGTTGCCATCTTTGGCGACACCAACAACGATTATCATGTCCTTACCGTGTTAAGGGTGACAGGTGACGACAGATTGAGAAGGTTATCAGTTGACAGTGGGCGGAGATCCGTGGAGGGCGGAGGAGGCTACAAGTAGGTTCAATCGACGGGCACAATGAAGGATATATTATTAGTGGGTGATGATCGACGATATAAGATAATGTGCCACCTTAAGTAGTGGCTGTCAAAAATGATAGAAAACATATTTAGAGTGAAAATTATTTATAATTATGATTTTTTTTATCTATATATAAGAATTAAAGTTGCAAGATGTTTTCTAGTTATTTCTCAATTCTTTAATATTGATATTTTATAATTGTTTTTCAATTTTTCAGAATTTAATTGAGAATTTTAATTTAATTAAAATATATGTCGTAAATAGAAATTTAAATATTTAATTATAATTTCATGCCCACAAACAAACCTAATTACCATTGACATATCTCAAGAATATTGCATAGCCTAGCTCACATGGCAGTGAGACTTGATAGAGACTATATCCAATTTCTGTCTGGGTCAGACAGGGAAAATTTTCCTTCATTTCCGTTGTACCAAGAAAAAAAATTAAATCTAATCCGTGTCTCTGTGATCGTGCAAGACTGAGTTCGCATGCGTTAGAGAATTAAGCTACAAAATTCAACGCACAAAAATTGAATTATGTTTATTAGAACATGTCGTTATCAATGAAAGAATAGAAGGTTGGAGAAGTGGGCTTTCGGACCCACCAAAGCGCCAACCACCACATGGTCGCACATGGTTGAGTAACCCACTTGTCTCATGTAACTTTATTTTATTCTTTTCTAATCTTTGATTACTTGCTTATCAAATTATGCTTTGTGTTTGTTTTAGGTTTGTTATCTTTAACTTTAAGCTTTGTGATTTATAGGTTGCCCCATCGTAATTGGCCTTTAACCAGAAGATACTGGTAGCTTTAATAACAAATTTAAAGTTGTTATATATGAACCAAAACAATAATTTACATTTGTTAAATACAGTTTGAAACCTTTGTTTATTTATTTATTATCTATTCCCTCGCCGTTTTATTTTCTTTTCTTAAATAACCACTTGATTATTGTTTCTTTCCTCTAAATAAGGATTATATATGGCTATTAACTATTGAGTGGTACTTAGAAGGTTGAGTAAGAAAAGAAAAGAAAAGAAAAAAGAAAAGAGTAAATAAATTACATTCTTCATTTTTGTAGTTTATTCGAAAAATTAATTTTGTTCTTGTATTTTAAAAATTTTCATTGTTGTACTTACATTTATAATTAGAACCGATTAGTAGCATTCCTATCGCAAGTTGTCATTTAAAATAACGATGTGTGAAAGATAATGATGTGGATAACAAAAATTATATTTGAAAAGGAAATTAAAACAAAATTACATTCCTTTCTCTGTCTCTTCCTCACCACCCCATCATACTATCATAATCGATGGCCTCCATTACAAGAAACAATCTTATTTGTGCATGCCATGTGTAGATGCAGATAAACAAAAACAGTAACCCTAAACTTAGATATTATTTTTTTGGTTTGCATAAATGCAGAATTTATTTGTATTTGTTACAAACGCAACATGCAGATATCAATAATTTTTGTCCAAGTATTAGTCTAACTTGTAGATTTTGACACGCCTAAGTAGATCAAATTACATCTGCATTACAGATGCAGAAAACTAGACGCCATTATTATTATTTTTAATGTTTTTATTGTTATAATATCTACATCTGAATAACGTAAGCGCAATTAATCAAAACGTAGACGCAGATGGTGAAAATAATTTTATAATATATATTTATATTTTATACATGTATAGAAGCATATTTTATATTTAAATTCAAAGTTGTATATAAATAAAAATTATTATACAATAAATGAAAAAAAATACATAATGCTTATAATTATCTCCTAATCCTATGTTTTCGTCATCTCGAGCTTGCTTGTCATCCTATTGATTGAGGTGCGAAAGCTCAAATATAAGAGGTGTAACTTGAAATAATCAAAATAATTAAGTTATAAGTTATATTTAACTTAATATTCATATAAGTTAGAACTCTAACTTGGACAAAGTAAAATTTACAAAATTGTTGTCTTGAATTTTAAATTTGGACATAATATCCTAACTTTTTATCCAAAAGGATTTTTAAAAAAATAATTCTTATAGGCTTTATTGGTCCCTATAGTCATGGTAGTACTCCCATAACTCGAAACGAACTTGTACTTGACCATTTCGGCATCCAAACCCAAATTTACAAAACTTTCATTTGAAACTAAAATTTTGTCCTAATATGCTAACCGTTGAACCAAATAGATTTTCATTTCTTCCTACAAATCTTATTAGTCCCCATGGTTATGTCAGTACTCCAGAAATCCAAAACAAACTTATACTTGACTATTTTGGCCACCAAACCCAAAATTTTAAAGCTTTTGCCTTGAAACTAAAACTTTAACCTAATATCCTAGCCGTTAATCTAAATGGATTTTCCTTTCTTCTTACATATCTTACTCATCCCCATGGTCATGTCAGTACTCCCAGGATTCGAAATAGATTTCTTCTTGACAATTTTGACCCCTAATCGAAATTTTCAAAACTTTTTTCTTGAAACTAAAATTTTGTCAAAATATCTTAACCATTGATCCAAATAGATTTTAGTTTCTCCTTACAAGGCTTATTTGTCCCTATGGATACGCTGATACTCCCTAAATCCAAAACTAACTTATATTTGACCATTTTGCTCCTCAAACCTAAATTTTCAAAACTTTTCCTTAAAACTAAAATTTTGTTCTAATATCCTTAAAGTTGATTCAAATAGATTTTGGTTTCATCCTTCAGGTTTTACTCTACCCCGTGCTCATGGTTGTACTCATGGAATTCTAAATGGAATTGTACTTGACCATTTTCCCCTGTTAACCTAAATTTTCAAAAGTTTTGCATTGAAACTAAAATTTTGGCCTAATATTCTAACCGTTGATTCAAATGGATTTCTGTTTCTTTTTACAAGTTTTATTCGTCCCTAAGATTGTGCTAGTACTCTCGGAAACTAAAAAGGACTTGTGCTTAACCATTTTACCCCCAACCCAATTTTACATAGTTTTTGCATATAAATTAAAACTTTGGCATAATATCCTAACCTTTGATCAAATAGATTTTATTTCTTTTTACAAGTATTATTCATCCTCACAGTTGTGTCGGTACTCTTAGAAACTGAAAATGACATGTACTTGACTATTTTGCCCTTCGAACCCAATTTTACAAAAATTTTGCATTTAAACTATAATTTTTATATCATGAAAATAAAATTAAAAGAATATGTGCCTCAGATGGTTGAGGTAGTTATGTTGGAGACTGTAGATGTACCTTAGCTCTCTTCAGCTTTCCTATCAAACTCTTGTACAAAGTCTATATGCTGTGGAGTGAATCCTAAATGCGATGGAGATGTGGCAGAATTCACTCTAGTGCTATAAGCAATGCTAGTAGAAGCTACTATCCCAACTTCTCTTAGTACATGCTGAGAGTTTATACAACCCCTAAAACCATAAATTATGCCCTTCTTCTTACCACCTGCTAACTTTACGAATATAGTTGGGTCACTCACAAGGGACTAGGTTGGTGTATCAGTACTGTGCTGCTGGCTTATGCTTGATTGTCCCATCTTCGCATTTGAAATTTTAAACTTCTCCTGCAAATGAAAAACAATTGGTATGCAATTAATCAACCATGTAACTAACTATGTTAACGGAAAACAATTATGCATAACAAAAACCACAAATTTAACTAACACTGAGAGTCTTCAACTTTGTGTTAACAAAGTCACCAAACTTTCTCTTGTGAGTGAGGTCGAAAACATCAATAATTGCAAGTTCTTGACCCAACTCTCTTTCTTGTACACAAAATATAAAACAATATTAGTTAAAAAGACTATAATACAAATTTCTAACTATTTTTATTAAATAAATCATTACTAACCAATTGTTTCTAGTAAACAGCTGTGTTGACGGAGCCAAATGCATGGTGAATAAGCTCGTCACCTATTCGCCTATTCATTACCATTGGCCTGTAGCGCCTCTGGAAGTTAAGGTTTGCCCACTCATTACACAATAACTTACACCAATCTTATGGGATCCAATCTGAGCGCCCATCCTCCTTTCAAGTGAGCAGGTCAGATTTGTACTTCAAACTCAAATCGATTCTTAGTTTCTAGAACACATTTTTGGCCACTGCATTGAACACAACTTTAGATGCAATTCTCTAATCAGGGACTAGTATAAACCGTCGCTGCACCTTTAATTACAAAACAAAAAAAAAATCAAATAGTCACTAATTTAAAACATATTAAATGAAATTAAAACCTAAAAAATTAATATAATTGTACTTACCATAAAATCATAAAGTAACAGAATTTTGTCTCCTTGGAGAACTTCTTGTTGTGGAAGATCGGATCTAAAAGGTGCTTCATGATAATACCGAAAATGGTCTGAAATACAAACTAAAAGATATGCACGTAACTAAAATACAAGCTATAAACGGAGTTGAATAGAAAAATATGAAAATTATTTACCTGTCTCTAGCTATATGGATGAGCAGACGATCATTCTCGCTATCAAATGAAGGGACAATCTTATTCTTGCCCCTGTTCCCATTCTATGCGCCCGATATGGCACACTTAATGATGTCCCCCTCCACATGGGATTCAAGATCCACTCGACATCTTGATGAGCTGAAATTGCAATACAAATTAAGTACTTGTAAGAACAATGAATTACATAAAAATTAATAAATAAAAGAGATTCTAAAATTGAAAATGTAACTTACATGTTCCAATGAATCTTGAACTTGATGGGATCTATGAAGAGGCTACATCAAATAGGTTCCAAACCTGCTCCAAGGATAAAGCAAGTAACGGAACAATGACTGCAACTATAAGCAGAGATGGAGCTATAGTTGTAGATGGAGCAAATAGTTCATATGAGACTCCAGGACATATTTGAAGGATGGTACGACGTCCGTTAGGCATCCTAATTACAACATAACATCAATGGTCTTCTTATCACACATCTGAATTGCCAAATCATAATTGTAACTTTGATATTTTATTGTCTCAGTTGAGAAGTACTATAAAAATCATAAAAATCATAGTTGATCCATCAACTACTGATACTATGATAACATAACATCCTAACTACATTTAGTATGACAAAGATTTAAGTACTGCAAATGCACACAACTTCATAAGAAGACCAAACATCAGCTTAAGAATTGCCTGGTTTTGATGCTCACCCCTATTTTATATAGCTTCATTTTTAATTTTTTTTTTTTTTTTTTTGGGATAGCAACAACTTCAATTAGGAGAGAGGTAGAAGAGAGAAAGCGAGATTAAACACTAAAAATAAAATTAGACAGGTATAAAGTGAACAACTTATGAAATTACCTCATAACAAATAGAGAGAAGCAAAACAAATCTGGAAACACAAGGACTAATGAAATCCAAATGGGAAACTCCAACAAATTACTTATTGTCATGAATGAAGGAATTAAATGTTCTTATTACATTGTCATTTATCCAAAAACCAAAACCAAATGAAATGAATCTGAACCATCCTACCTGGATTTGTTTTTCATGCAGTAATTCCAGAAAGAAAGAAAACACCATTTGGCTTTCTTAGCAACCAGGAACTTGTCCTTGTTGGAAACACTTAGAAGAAAATAAAATAGAAGAAATTTGACCTGCAAACTTTTAGACTCCATTCCTTTAGTGTGGATCAATGGCAAGTATACAACATATAGGGGTAAAAGGGAGAAGGACCCTATAAGATCACACTTGGCCAACACAAAAGGCTTAAGATAATATTCCTAGGTAATCAGTATTACGTATTACATTCTGTCATGATCTCTACGGCCTCCACACATAAGTGGAGCTCTTGTAACACAAAAGTAATCAGTATAAGAATACTAGTTAACCTTGTATCATTCATAACATGTCTCTAGCCTCATGTCGTGCTTGACTAGCTGAAGAAAGTAATCATACATTTTATATTGTTTCCCTATTCTTCTTTTTGCAACGTGCACAAAACTGTTTGTCTTTAACCTCAGACTTTGGAAGAGACATTGTAACCACATAAAATGGCCTAGGTGACTACCCTTCTACAAATTCATCAAGGACACATTTGAATCATTCTACATCTGCCAACTTAAATTTCTGACCCTCAAACTTATTAAGATCAGCCGCTACCATATTAGCACTGGCAGCTGTAGGGAATGGATCCTTATCCACAGCCATATCTTTCCTCTCGGGGATCTTTAGTCTGCCTATGGCGACAATTTCTTGGAAAGCATTCCAAAAAACAACTCAGTTTATTAGTTGTAAAAGACCATGAATCATGTTATTTACCATATATTTTCACAACCATATCTTCTGGTTTCAGCATTTTATGGTTGTCTTTCAACTAATTTGAGTATCTTTTAACAATTGATAAAAAAGTTGGTCTTCTTTATAATTGTCAAAAGAGAATTTAGTATTATATTGACCATTTTCGTTTTTTAGCAGAAAACTACAAATGTAGGACTTCCAAGGGAGAAGTACAGCAAGGTTAATCTCAATCCTCTTCGTTTGAATCTATAAAAGATTCAACGTTAATTCGTTAATTTTCATGTTTGGATCTCTGTAATACGTTTCGAGAGAAGAATTTTGTCTTACTCTTCTTCTTTTAACAAATACTCTTATTTCATTGCACATGAAACTAATTGGAATAAATCTGTGATCTCTCAATTCTTAAATTTCTTCCTAAGTTTGAAAGTCAATTATGTTTTGGTGATGTTAACAAATTCCCTTTCATGGATTTAAGGAAAACATCTACTTTTAGCTTTCTTAAATTGTGCTACGAAGTTTTCGGCTGTCTCACCAAGCATTTGTTTTAACTTGGCCAAATCGTCTATAATTACTTCAAGTTCAGTTCTATAAAACTGGTATGGAGCATCATTTCCATATAAGACTAGTCTTGAATTGAATTAAAGGGCAAGAGAACATACCAAATAAAAACAACCCATGACAAGAATTGCTAAGTAATCTAAATTTCACATAAGCAGTCACATCTCTACATTGGACTGTAAATCAACTTACATCTAGATTGACTTTCCTTGCCATATTATGTTGATAACTCTAATATTTCAATCCTCTCTGGAAAGGAGATAATCTGTCTACCCATTCGGGTATGCTTTTCTATACATAGGCTTAATCGAAGGTTTGGTATCTAAACCAAATTGCTCTTGCAAAATGGTCGTTAATTGGTTTCTTAACCCTTGGTCTATATACCCTTTATTTCATTGACCAAAATATGGGTTATTATTTGGAAAAACATTACCTTGGTATAACAAATAGTCTTGAGGTAATCCCTCAACTTGACCTCGTTCATTCACAAATGGTATATTCTGATTTTGCAATGGGAACATTTTGATTAACGTGGTTATATTATAATTTCCAATGTTCATAGGTTGATTACCTAAATGAACATTCTGGTTTCTAACAAGAACATGTAGATTGCCTATGTACGTTCAGATAGAACAGAATGTGATTATGATAACCCAAAGGGATTTGGTTATTTACCAGATTTTGTGGTATTATTGAACGAAATGGTATATTACTAGTATTTATTTGGTTAATTAGTGGATATCCTATTGGTGGTTGGTATGTTTGTGTGTTCGGTCCTATTGAATTGGCTCTGGTAGCCACATGAAACATTTCTTGTGGTAAATTGTTTTGACAATTCATTAAATCTAAGTTACCATAATCATTCGGGCTTAATAACGTGTTTACCTAGGCCCCTTGCCAAATTTGCATCGGCTTTTTTTTTTTTTTTTTTCCTTCAGTTGCTTCTCGAAGGTTAATTCTATCCACTTGGCCAACTCATTCATATTCTGTTCTAACCTGAAGTTGGCTGTTAGCTATGTCCAACCTGGTAGAAATATAACTCCACTAAGGACGTCCAGATTGGATGTAGTTAGGATTGCAAATAGTCCGAGCTGTTCATGAATAGTTCATGAATAAGCTTGGTAAAGGCTCACTCAAGCTCTATTCATTTTCTAAATGAGCCGAGCTCATAATTTATTTTAGGGATTGTTTAGTAAACGAGCCAAGCTTGAACTTTGAAAAGCTCAACTTGAAAGCTCGCAAACCCAACTTGTTTAAATTAATTAAATATATTTATTTATTAATATTTTTTATGTAAAAGATAAACATATAATAAATATAATCATTGGAATAATGAGTGTAGCTTAGTGGTAATGCACCTTGTTTATCTATAACAGGTTTCGGGTTCGAATCTTAGCCACAAGATGTAGTGGCAACATTTGTAGCCTTGTCAATTTTTGGTGGTTTAAAAAAAAAAGATGAGAGAACATGAAAAGCCAGAAATAAGTGCAAAAGTAAATATAAAAATAAATGTGACAAGAAATAATATGCTTGACTAGTATCTTGTAATAGTAATCGACACAAGTATTTATAATCTCTTAGGGGTTAATTTAAATTTTAAATTTAATAGCAGTTCTTAAAAAATCTTGACAAACGACACAATCACTATTATTTAATGCAACTATCGAACACTATAAGGAAAATAGGTATTAGATATGAACATAATTCGTCTCTGAAACTAAAAAAATATGTCTTTGATACTCTTTAGAGACGGACTTCCCCTCCATCTCACATAACCTCGTCTTATATATTAAATTTGAGACTGAAAGCTTCCATGACAGGTAAAAATAACTATTACAGGCAAATTTGGAGATGTTAATATTCCATATCTTTTGATCAAGTAAGATCTTGGCCTTTTTTTTTTTTTTTTTTCCTGTATTTTAAGATAGGGATATGAGATCTATCTCAGTTTCCGCATTTGAAAAATATATTTAGATACAAAAATTATCCGTAACTGATAATTCGTCTCTATTAAAAAAATTTCTTGTAGTGTAGAGATATCTAAATAAAGAACCACTATGTAGATATATCTATACAAAAACATTAGCATCTTTTTAATTTTGTTGGAAACTGCCAGGACATATTTTATAAAGCAAACGGTATGATTTTTCAAATCTATGAATCTAAGCTTGCCCTAATCATTTGCAAAAATGCCATAGGCTCGTAAAAGAATTCTATTATATATGTCTATTGTTTTGAGTATTATTCATTGTTATAATTTTCTTACAAGTCAATTACGGTCAACACATCTCCACTGTTGCTGGAGTGGCTCAAAGGTTTGTCACGACCCATTAAATGTGGCAAATGTGACACCTGCACAAAATTATTTAGAATGTGGAACGATCAAAATAGTTATGGAATAATGTAGAAGATTCTAGAAGGTTCAAGATTGTTCTAAAATGAAGTGGGACATCCTGGAATGGTAAGAATGATTTTAGAACCCTGTGGAAGAAAGCTGATCCGTGGATTGTGAAATACTATGGAATATTCTACATGATTTTACAAAGTCTTGGTAGTTCTAGAGTTTGGTGTAAATATCTAGATAATTTATAGAAGTTATGTATAGAATTTTTTAGGACTGATTTAGGCTATTGGATATAATAAATCTTCATTGTCAACTAAGGAGGTGCAGTAATATAAATAATGGAGAGCTTCTCATTTATAAATAAATCAAGTATAAGTTGTATGCTTTAAGAGTGTGTTTGGAACTAACATATTTAAAGAATTTAATTCATTCTATTAAATTTTTGTGTTCGGAATACAATTTTATTTAGAATCTAATTCATTTTAAATCACATTTCATTAAAAAGTTTCCATTTTGAATTATTGTCAAAATTGATCTGATTTGGTGAAAATGCAATTCATTATCTCAACAAAGACTTGATTTTACCAATATACCCTTGACTTTTGATAATTTTTACATAATTCTTCTTATAAACCCTAGTGAAAAAGAAAAGAATGCTGCATTCTCTCATTCTCTGTGTCCATGGCCTTATACTCCACAAGGTTTCTTTCCTTACCGTGATTCCCTGAAATTAAACCCAGTCTGTTGCTGACAGTATGAGTCTTAATGATTAGCATTAGTATTAGTCCCTAAATAATAAGTAGTTGGTGAAGCTTTCACATATAGGACTGTGACTAAATCTTCATCACTATCATCTGATCTGAAATTTCAAGTACTAAATTAATCAATGCAACCTCATCAAGTCAAAAACCATAAAAAATTATAACTTTTATGTATATGTACATATTCACCAACCAAGTTTGCTGTTGTTGTGAAGAAGGAAGAATTGTCAAGCGAAACATTGTTGTTGTTGTTAAGCCTCTTCCAAGAAGAAGAGGCTACAGGTGCTGCTAGTCCTTCTGAGGCATTGTTCTTGGTTTTACCCTCTTATCTCTTGGGAAGGTGAGGCATCTTTCAATGGTCTATGTGCTCACTAGCTAGCTAGCTGCCTAAAATATATGTACTACTTGTGTACAAAAAGGTGTACTATAATTATAAATATCAATTAGATATTATGTCTAATATTGAAATGTACATATATAGATCGATGAAGTGATTAAGTTTTGAGTTTTCATGTTTATTTACGGTCTAGAAAGATGATATAATGGATAATTCAACTAGAATTTAATTTATAGTATAAGGATAATTTTTTAAAAGTACTAAATTGAATTGAATTCTTTTTAATATATTTATAAACCAAACATAATAATTCAATTGAATTCAATTAAATTCTATTAGTAGTATAATTTGTTTTGAACATTAGAAAATAAAATGAAATCAATTCAATTCAATTCAATTCAATTATTTGATGGATTTATTTCAAACACACCCTAATTGTTCAATAAAGGATTTTCTTCTCAAAACTATGAGATTTTTTGTTACCCTACAATTGACGTATTGAACTCAAGGCGATCAGAAATTTCCATGAGTGGATTTCAAGTCCAAGAGGCGTTGGGGAACACAAAATTCCACATTATGTGGAATTAGAAGTGACCGAGATGATCTCACCACCAAGATCAACAAGAAAATCCTACATTCTAAATCAATAGAGAAGTATAAAATAATTACTATTAGATAAAATTGAAGAATCAAATGTTAATTTATTGATCTAGCTAATAATCAAACTATAATTGAGGGTTGCATCTTTATGTAAATAGGTGTGCATGTAAATAGAGCACCAGATGTTCTGGTCTATAAAGCAGTAATAAAACACCATTTATTTTGGAGGATTATGAATGGTATATTAAAATGGTAATGTTATAAAATAGAGAGAGTCTGTATACAAATTAGAAAAACAATGAGCTTAATTTACTCTGACTCTGCTCTCTTCCAAATCAAGGTGCATGGTTGAATCAAAATCAAGTTAAATTTCACTACAAGAAATTATCACATTTGCATCTACAACAAAGTAAACTCAAAATACAAACGCAAATAGTAACCTACTTGCATCTATAAATTGATTATATGCTTCTGCAAAATGCAGATGCACATTGCTTAAAAAATAAAAAATTTAAGATGCTGAAACTTATCATGCAGACGTAGAAAATGAGGCATTTTAGCGCCATATTTCGCGATTGAATCTATGTCTTCTGTTTCAATCAGCATCTGTCATTACAAACATTGTTATCTTGTATTGGTGCTATTATTAGCCAAACGTATTAACGTCTGCTTTTCACTTGCATCTGCTAAGTTGTAGACGCAACAATCTTCAATAGGTGCCATTTTCAGCAAAATTTATTTATGGCTACATTTATCTTAGTTACATCTGCATTTTGCAAACACAAGTAATATAATATAATTTTTTTAAAGAAATAATTTCTTTTCTATGTCTACCACTTAATATTCTTGCGTCTGCAATGACAGACATAGAAAGTCGTCCTAGTTTAAATCTTAGATCGATGCCTGTTTCTCCTCCTTCCTCTTTTTTCCTCCCTTGCTACTTTGTTGCTGTCTTGCTAGGCTATCGGCCGAGCCTTTTTCTATCCGACCGTCTTTCATCGCCATCCATTCAGTCTTTGAAGGCATCAAATCTAAGGGAAGCCGACACCTGTAGCTAGTGTATATACGTTTTTATAATGTTAGCTAGCTAAATCTCAAACTTTCTTGTTTCAATATAGCACGTTACTTACTCACACAATGATAAATTTATAGATAGTTATGTATGATTTAGTATGAGAGTTGTGGTGGTGTATTATATTATTATGATTTAGTTATGGGATGAATTAATGGAGTAGAAAAGGAGTTTGGTACTAAAGATTAGAAAATTAAGCAAAAACATAAGCTTGTCCAAACTTTTCTCCATGCCTTAAAATCTTGAAAATTTTAGTTTAAGTCCAATAAAAGATCTAAATGCCTAGATAGGTAAAGTACAAATCATAACAACTTACCACGCAGATGCTAAAATCAATACATTTTGGCTCCATATTCCACTATTAAATCTACGTCTGTCATTTTTAATCAGTGTTTGTCACTGCAGACACTGTTATCTTATATTAGCACTATTAATAGCCAAATATATCCGTGTGCAGTGTCTGCTTTTCACTTGCTTCTACTAAGTTGCATATATAGCTATCTTAGATAGGTGCCATTTTCAACAAAAATTATCTGTGACTGCATTTATCTTAGTTACTTCTGCATTTTGCAGACTCAAGTAATATAATATTATTTTTTTAAAGTTTATTATTTTCTGCATCTACCATTTAATGTTCTTGCTTCTATAACGGCAGACGCTCATCCCAGTTTAAATTTCATATTAACATCTCTTTCTCCTCCTTCCTTTTCTTTCCTCCACTGCTGCTATGATGCCATCTTGCCAGGCAACCGACCGAGCTTTTAGCTATCTGACCATCCCTACCACCATTCATTCATTCTTTATTAGCATCAGATCTAAGGGGGGCCACCACCTGTAGATATTGTATATATGTTTAAGCGATGTTAGTTAGCTAGATCTCAAACTTTCTTATTTCAATATAACACATTACTTGCTCACACAAAGATAAATTCATATATAGTTATGTACAAATTAATATGAGAGATGGGGTGGTGGTATTATATTATTATGTTTTAGGTATAGGATGAAGACATGTTGTAGAAAAGGAGCCTAGTACTAAAGATTAGAAAATTAAGCAAAGACATAAGCTTGTCTAAACTCATATGAATTAGATTTATAATTTCTCAAGTGAGAAAGCTTTTCTTGAATAAATACTAATGAGTTAAATTCCAATCAAATATCCAAATGGCTTGACATCTTGAAAATATTTTTATTAATGCCTTAAAGCCTTGAAAATTTTAGTTTAAGTCCAATAAAAGATCCAAATACCTAGATAGGTAAAGTACAAATCATAACAACGTAATTCTAGCTAATAATAAATACTTATGAGTTTAAGTCCAATAAATAATGCAAATGCCTTAAAAACTTGAAAATATGTTTATCCATGCTTTAAAACCTTGAAAATATTAGTTTAAGTCCAATAAAAGATCTAACTTATTGCCTATATAGGTAAAGTACAAATAATAACAACTTCTACTGATAATACGATATGAACTCAACTAAGCAAAATTTAAGTAAAACTCAAGAACATAGGCAATAATATTAATCAAAAGGATATGTAATAAGTCTATTTAAAGACTTATCACACCCTCAAACTTAAGGTTTGCTAGTCCTTGAACAAAACAGAAACTATAACACAAACAAAAACGAATAGATAAAAATGCATTATACTAGAATAATGATATCCCCAACATGCTCTCAAAAGTTTCACATGATCTTAATTAATGTCCCAAAAGATATAATTCAAATTCATGATTCAAATCAAGAGCAAGTAACAAATTCAATTGTTGTGTGTAATGATCTTTTAATAAAGGAATGAATGCAATCTAGATAAATTTATATCTATATAAAATCCAACTTAGAACTCAAACCCTATTAGTTTGTTTTTCAACTCTCTCTCCACTAATCCAGACTCCGCTAAGTCAAGGATCAATAAATCTTTATAAGCTTGTAACGTAGGTTAGGGTAACAGTATGATAAAGAAAATTTTAAGGCTTAAGTTACCCTAAGCACATAGATCACTCTAGAACCTTGAAGAGCTCTTTTTCACATTCCAAGTAATACCCATTTAACATACTCTTTTCTTTTCACCACTTCATATATTTTTCTTTTCCTTTTTTTCTTTTGCCCAACTCTTGTCATACCCCTAAACTTATTTCTTTTATTATGAATATAGGGGTGATTAAGAGACAGAAACATATACTTATATATGTGTGTGTGTGTGTGTGTGTGTGTGTGTAATTCTAACATTTCTTTTTTTTCTTAGAATAGCTCAAAATATTCATAGAATCATCAATATGCCTAAGAGTTTGGGTTTAAAGTTAGAATTTAAAAAGAATGATTAAACAAATATTTTGTGGGTGTCCAAGAAACTAGGCTCAATGGGATAACTTAGCATATAATATAAAGCACAGTTAGCTTAAAAAGCTCAAGTGGTCTAAATCATGTCCCTAACTTAATGTTATCTAGGATTTCGTCTAAAGAGAGAATCAAACAAATTCAAGGATTCCTAACAAAATATGAACTTTCTAAACATAAATGATCTCTAAATAGGCAATACAGTCCCAAGAAAAAACTCAAGTACATAATATGTGTTGGAAATCACATCCTATAATGATACTAACTCACGAATTTAATATAAATGTCAAAGATCATATGAAAACTAAAATATTATAATAGGATAAAGAGATTTCATCATAAAAGCATAATAACATTTTTGCTAACTAAATCTCAAAAAAATAAGTACACCAACAAAACCCTCATCCAAACTTAAGATAAATATTGTCCTCAATGTTAAAATATAAAAAGGAATAAGGATAGAAAGACTCGATGACATTGAAGCAGTGTGGAAAGCTCACTAATCATTAGCCTTGTTAATAATGCCTAAGTTGGTAAGAGGTAAAAAATGATGTGCCTGCAAAAAATAAACAACACTTAATGAAAAGGTTCTTAATAAGAATTAAACCATAAAATAAAAAGAAAAAAATAAAATAAAAAAATTTGAAATTTTGGTTGCCTCCCAAGAAATGTTTGATTTATAGTCGTCTGCTTGACTAATGGAAAAGTTCTCCTAAAAAAGTGGTTTCTGCCTATAATAAGTGTCGTATAGCATTATGTATGAGTCTTGAATCCAAAACACCCTTAATTTTGACAATATATGGACTTAATTGGTATATATGTGCTCAACATCACTTGACTTTGGAAATATTTCTTAGCATTTGAAGTGGAATGAAGCTAAGGAAGGAGATGGAGGAGTTGGCCACATGGGGTCTTCATAGAAGTAAAATTCAGTGGCTATGTTAGACTCAAGAGGTTGTGGTCTTCTTCTATAAGTATGTCTTGAGTTGCTTCCTCATTTTGAGAGTCTTCCAACTGAGGCTTAATAATTTAGTCATCTTGGATATTGTCATGGAATTCTTTTTCTATGGTCAAAAAATGCTTAATAGGTTAGACATCATAGATTTCCTCATGTGATTCATCTTTAATAAAGTGAAAACATGGTGGATAAGAACTTTGTACTTAATCTTAAGACATCTCTATAGGCTTCTCATTTGGTGTAGGCTCATCCTCATTGGTTAAGACTCACTTCATGGGTATGATTAGATAGGCTATGGTCTTTGACAACTCATAAGCTTTGTTACACTTAGATTCATGAAGGCTTTACCAGCTAGCCTATCAACCACTTTTCTTGTGCTCTCGCGTAAACCATTGTATGATGTGATTTGGACACTTGCTCAGCAAATAAGTGGACCTCTCATTAGCATCTTGGAATGATTCCAATCAGATTGAGCAAAACATGTGATTATCCATTCATCACACATCTTCAATGTACATCACAAAACAAAATTACAATAAAAAGTTAAAATAAAATAAAAAGTTTGAATTAAGATTAAGATTGCTTGGTATTAATATAAGCTAAAATAAGTAAGATAATTCCCCGTCAACGGCACCAAAAACTTATTGTTAATTTTGATCATGCAAGTGTACGTATTAGTAACAAGTAATAAAGTGATAGAGTAGAGTGTCAAACCCATGAGGAATTGAAACTAATATCTTGCTAAGTAGTAAAAGTAACATAATCCTAATTTTATCTAAACAAAGGAATTATGGTAGAAAAACCTAATTTAAACTAAACTTGAACTAATGACAAATTAAACTTATGAATTTAATGGATAAAAGCCTAGAATTACAACTTTTCTCAACTTTTCTCAATATTTTACTTGAATTATTCTCATATTATCATTCTTAGTTATGATACCACATTGTTAACCTAGGGTTCTAACTCAATTATAAGTGTCTTATGAGTTTCTCATAACAATACCTTACTTAACCAATTTACTATATTTGTTTAAGAATTGAGTTAAGCAAGATTCATTAAGATTAGACCTAATTTTGCTACACAAGGTATGAAGGTATATGTTTATCCTACATATGAATTAAATTCATCCAATCTAGGTGAATGAATTCAAATAAGTGTTATTTCGATTAAGGCAAAACCTAAATTCTCTTCATCAAGTTTCTTTTAGGTGACTATATGAATTTAATTAGTACCTAATCAATTAGAATCATTAAGCAAAAAATGAAATAAACATGTCAAATACAAAACCCTAAACAAACAATAAATATAAACCAAGATACATGTTGAGCTACATTGTAATCCTAGAGAATGAATAGTTCTTGCTACCTAATGTAGACATGAACTTAAATAAGATCATCATCAAAATAAATACAAGAAAACTAAAAGAGATGGAAAAATAAAAGAAAACTAGAAGTTTTCAATTTTCAATCAATACTCATCTAAGCTCCTCTTGTTGCATTCTTAACGGTTTCCTTTTCTCTAGAATAGCTTAGTTCAATTGTCTGTTCGAATCCCCAAGCCTTTCCTTTTTAAATAGGCTTTAAAACTCTCAATTTGATTTCAATTTGAACTAGGGATCAGACCGGCATTATAGCCATGTTTTTCTGGCACTACGGTCTTGAAAATCATAATAGGCATCACATGAGGAACCTAAAGGATGCTTTTCTAGTGCCTAGGTGCTTGTTGTTATTGCCTTTGGTGCTTTGAGGCTACATTATTTTGAGCATATGGGGCTAATAGCCTTTAGCAGCATGTTGTTTTGTGCGTTTTTGATCGAATTTTCCTCCAATTTGACTTATAGTAGGACTCTTTTATGCATTAAAGCTTCAAAATATACAAACTAAGATAATATTGATTAGAACTCTTATTAAAAACCTAAATCTTAGCCAAATTAATCAGGATTCAATATCCTAATACGATAAGAACTTAACTAAGCAAAACTCAACTAAAACTCAGGAACATAGGCAATAATATTAATCAAAAGGATATGTAATAAGTCTATTTCAAAGACTTATCGATCCTTGCAAAATCTGTTATAATAGTAAATTTCTTACTAGAGAAGAAGTAACCATTTACCTTTATAAGAAGAGTTTTGTTGCAGCATATAGAAAGTAGAGTCTATATGGTAAGGGTTAACGTGGTAATATTAGGGCCGTGGACTATTCAAAAGGTGGACCATCAAATGTTATTGAAGATGAAATCCCACCTGATACGAACCAGATGACAGAAATGATGTTGGACTCAGTAGGCCCAAATTACAATTAGGACCTATAGAATCCTAATCTGTAAGCTGCAAAGTTTTATAGGATATTGGCAATTGCAGATGATCCAGTATAGGTAGGGTATGAAGAAAAAATTCTTTCAACCATAACTCAACTGTTGAACTGCAAGTCAAAATTCAATCTCTTAAAGAATGGTTACAATAGATTCATACAAATTATTAATGTTATTCTCCCCAATGATAAGAAGTTACCTTAATCTTTTTATGAGCCTAAGAAGTTAGTGAAAAAGTTAGGACTTGGATATAACAAGATTGATGTTTGTCTGAATCAACGCTAGGTGTATTACAAAGAGAACCAGGGCATGACTATTTATGATATTTATAAATAATCCTGTTTCAATGAATGGGGTAAAAAGAACATACTTCATAAGGTATTGTGACACTTGTCGATCATAAGGAGGTTACACATTGTTCCGATAGGGAGGCGTGGAAACACTTTGACGAAATCCATCCATCATGGTCACAAGAAATAAGAAATGACAAATTCGGGCTCTCAACATATGGATTCACTCTATTTGATAATTCACGATCCCAATATTCATGTTGGCTAATGTTATACATTCTTTATGACATTCTACCAAGCATTTGCATGAGGCAGCATAACATTTTTTTGACTTTGCTAATTCTTAGTCATAAGAATTTTGATGTCTACCTTAGGCCTTTAATAGATGAGTTGAAAACACATCAGAGAGATAACGTCCTGACTTTTAAAATCTTTGAAGCAAAACTTTATTATGAAAGTTGCTCTTCTATGGATGACACAAGTATTTTATACAAAATATCCATATAAGAAAAGGGAAAAGCTTGATTGGTAGGTAATATGTAGAGTGAAACCAAAAAACTTTGTTAAATTACCAATGATTGAAGAAAATACTGAAGATGCCTATGCATTCAAACTTTTTTCAAGAATAAAAAACACAAATTCTAGCTTCGATTACCCTTGAAGATGATGACAATCTATCTGAATCACTCCACAAGGGAGATTTGATGAAAAAAGTTAATCCAAATGAGCTTCTTCAATCAAAAAGCAAAAAACATGCAAGGGTAATTGTTAATAATGATATTATTAATGAAGATGAAATCATCTCAGTTCAAAACAAGACAAGACAATGATGAAGAGGAAGAGTTCACTAATGACAATGATGAGAATTAGTAGTTCTAATTATCTGTAAATATGCTTACATATTATGACAATGTTTATTAGTAGCTAGTTCTATTATTCATTTAATACATCACTAACATAATCATATAATTGTTGTTTTAGGCATATATATTACAAATTCATTCCTTGAGCTATGTATTCTTTTAATTTTATTTTCATAATGAGACTCTTAAATAGTATTATATGCTTAAGTTATAGTTTGAATGCAAAACCTTTTGAAAAATGGGGCTCGAAGGACACGACAGTCAATTACAAGTCTGTTTTACATTCCAGGAATACCAGTACAACTAAGGGGAAGAATAAGACATGTATAAAGAAACAAAAATCTATTTGGATTAACGGTTATGATATTATGCTCAAATTATAATTTAAATGCAAGACTTTTGAAAATAGGGTCCGGGGGATAAAAGGGTCAAGTAAAAAATTGTTTAGGATTCTGGCAGACCCAACATGACCATAGGGGAGAATAATATATGTAGAAAGAAATAGAAATTCGTTTAAATCAACAGTTATGATATTAGACCAATGTTATAGTTTCAAGGCAAAATCTTTGTAACTTTGGTTCTAGGGAGCAAATGGTCAAGTACAATTTCGTTTGGGATTTCAAAAGTTCAGGAATGAATGTAGGAATAAATAAGACATGTAAAAAGAAACGGAAATACATTTGCATCAACGGTTACGATATTAGGCCAATGATATAGTTTCAAGACAAAAGCTTCGTAACTTTGGGCCGATAGACAAAACAGTCAAGTGTAAGTCTGTTTCGGATTTCGGGAATATTTACATGACCGTGGGAATGAATTAGACCTATAGAAAAAATGGAATTGCATTTGGATTAATAGTTAGGATATTAGGCCAATGTTATAGACAAAAGTTTTGTAACTTTGGGTTTTGGAGGCAAAACTGTCAAATACAAGTCTCTTTTGGATTTCGAGAGTACCATCATGAACATGGGGATGATTGAGTTCTGTAGGAAAAAACAGAATGCCATTTGAATTAATGGTTAGGATATTAGGTCAATGTTACAGTTTCAAAGCAAAAGCTTTGTAACTTTGGGTTTGGGGGGTAAAACAATCAAGTGGAAAACCATAGGGATTCTAGGAATACTGGTATAACCATAGGGATGAATAAGATATGTAGAAAAAAATAAAAATTCATTTGGATCAGCAGTTAGGATATTAGATCAATGTTATAGTTTCAAGACAAAAGCATTATAACTTTGGGTTCGGTAGGCAAAATGGTCAAATATAAGTTTATTTTGGATTCTAAGAATACTAGCACGACCGTGGGGATAAATAAGACCTATAGGAAGAAACGAAATCTATTTGGATCATGTTAAGATATTAGTCCAAACTTTTAGCTTTAAGGCAACAGTTTTAAAAATTTTGCTTACTGTAGAGTTTTAACTTATATGCATATTAAGTTAAGTTAAGTATTATTTATTTTGATTATTTCATGTTGCACCTCTTACATCCGAGCTTACACACCTCAATCAGAATAACGAGTAAGCTCGAGACAACGAAAATTTATAATTTGGAGATGATTTCTTCATTTATTGTAAACAATATTAATGTTATGATGTTTTTTGTATAATGGTTTATTAATTATATAAAATTTGGAATTTAAATATAAAATATACTTTAATATTGGTATTTATATCTAAAATTAAAAATTAAATATAATATTAAATAATTTTGGACATGTTCATTCATGTTGTGATTATCTGTGCTTGCTAATAATAATAATAATTAAAAAAAAACTAATGATGCTTTTATTTTTCTATGTCTCCAAGACAAATGTCGTAGTATCTATGACTCTGTTCAAGCATTTAGAAGCCAGACTCCAATACATGAGAAATAATTATTAACGTCTATTTGTTGCGTCCATCATGCAGAAGCATAAAAATTATGCTCTTGTGCAAACGCATAAAACAATATCTAAATTTTGGGTTACTGTATCTGTTCATCTGCGTCTGGGAGAAGATATAAATGATTAATTGTATCTGCATTTGTCAGATGCGGAATAACACTATTTCTTGTAGTCATTGGAAATCAAGCATAAAAAGTCAATCAATAGATGTGTCTCTCGAAGATTATGGAGAGCTATCTAACATTTTGATTGCCATGAAATGGTCGTTAATATTCTTGTTTACCATTCTTGATCATATTTTATATCTATACTATTATAAAAGCTAAATACCATTATAATGTCCTTATAATTTCAAATATTATATATATATATATATATATATATATTAGTCTTCATGACACAAGCATTGTGTGACACATATCCAAGGTATATAACGTTCAACAAGTATTGAATTATTAAAAATTATACTAAACAAAAAGTATTATAAATGTCATTAACCAAATAGATAAATCTAATTAGATATTTAACATATAATATAAATTTAACTTTATTTTAATTATTAAGATTGAGAAGGATTATAAAAAAATTTCTCAATATTTTTTTCTTTAATTCATAACATTTTTTTTTTTAAATTAATTAAGGAAACAATACTATAATTCTTAGAAACTTATTAAAAAGGAATAGATTACCCACAATACGTGATTCAAGTGGTAAAACATGCTTAAATTCAGTGGTTGAAAAGCCTATACAATGTTTGTTAAAGTCCGTAGAAAAACACTTGTGGGAAGGATATTCACGAATTCCGAATGAGATTAAACTTACACACAAAGAGTGTGGGGATACTAGTAAAAATAATAATAATAATAAACTAAAGAAAATATATTGAGGAATGCAACTTTAGTTAGTATTACTAATGACAATTTTATTACCATTAAGATTACTAAGATTGAGAAGAATTAGAGAAGAAAGAAAAAGAAATCAATATTCTAAGAAAGAAAAGAAAAGGAAATCAATATAGCTCAATGCTCCAACCCTAATTAATTAATATGCTTGATTAACGGCAACCGTAACCTCCAACCAACTATATAAAAAATAAATAAATAAAAAGAGAGAGAGAGAGAGAGATATTTTGGTTCTACAAAAACTACACAGCACTATTACAGCAGTACAGATAGTAATTTAGAATTAGTGGAGTGTATTGTCCAAATTATTGTGGGTTTCTAGTTTGGGTATAAACTAGAAATATATCATTTACTTGTTTATTTATAGTCAATTTATTTCTGGTTTGCAATGGGGTTTATTTTTTACCTCTATGCTAGATGATTTTTCATGCAAATCTAGTGTCACCGGCTATTTTATATTAATTCTGCTTGATTATTTTTTATATATCTTGTGGCCTGATCACTTCTACTTATTATTAACTTATTTTGTTCATTGCAATAATGTGGGTTGTGATGTGGTGGATCTAAAATTTCTATACAAGTGGTAACAAAGCCGTGGTTGTAGTTCCCTAGAGTTTCAGATAATTATGGAGAACAACAATTCAGGTTACATGATTAAATTGACTGCATCAAATTATTTAATATGAAAGTCAATGATGGAGAATCTATTGTACTTGTATGATTCGATAAAAGGAGATCCTATAAAACCAAATGATATGGAGACAAAAAAAAAAAGTAGGAAGGCAATTGGAAAAATCAGACCGGGGATTGATATTAGTGTGTTCCATCATATATCTTGTTAGCACAGCTTAAAAGTTCTTAATTGACTCATGATTTATACTCTATCAAAGACTAATATAGATATTTTTTGAATAAAATTATAAGCACTGCACGAGATAAATCTGAAGAAGTCCAGAAATTTGAAGATTGCTAACTTAGCTAAATCATCGACACAACAATTTGATTCCTCATAGGAATACTTCCACTTGTTGGAACAATATCATCAAACTGATGAATCAAATTACTATTAATGGTAGACAAAATAATATTGTCAAGTAAATCAACGACAACCCATGACATCAAGATTAATCTCAAATTATCTGTTAGATAACTGTTGTACATATAACATAATTATTCGGTACACGTTGCAGTTTTCTTAATTTATAAAAGAAAGCAATTATAGTTACTACCTTGTTTAAAGTTTATTGCCACTTGCCAGTGAGCTTTATAGCAATCTTGGAAGCATTTGAAGCAATGTTTAATATAAGAATCACGAGTGGCGTGTCCGTGTAGAACTTGTTGAAAAAGTTTCAAGGCTTCTTCTTTGCATAGAATGACGTATATTGCTGTTATTACACTTGGTACATGTTTTTTCTTAGCAAGGTATTCACGGGTCTCTTCATGGATGGGAGTTGCATATGAAAGGTTACGGTTATGATAAGTGTTAGAGACATGCAATATGGGAGTTACTACATTGACAATCAGAATTAAGGACATGATCAAGAATCCCATTACTAAATCATCATCATCAACATGACTATTATGTTGAGGATGATTCTTCTCTTCTTATTTATATTCATATCAATATAGATTTATTCAATAAACACTTTGGTCTCCCCCTGAATTAATATGTTAATGTTCATATTTGGTTCAAGATACACACATTTATATTTAGTTGAAGAAAGAAAAGAAATCCAATGTAAAATAATTTTTTAGGTATATTAATAAATAAATTTTGTTTATTTTTTATACCATAAAGTGTCAATCCATTGGTGGATTATTTAAATTTTGACCCCAAACCCACCCCTCCCAAAGGAAAAAAACTATACAGAATTGAAAAAGTAATTCTTAAATTTAGCATATATTCTTTTTATAGTTCAAGTAACACAAACTTTGTTAATGAAATCTTAACTCAAACCGGTTAAGATAGAAGTGTTGTGATCACGAGGTCCGAGGTTTAAGTCCTCTTGAGAGATAGAGTGAGTATGGATACTATCTATACCTTCCAATTATTTTTTACTTTGTTGAAGGCAATAGAAAATTTCATCAAACAACTCAAATTGAAGTTATAAATAAGAGAAGAGAATCTAAAAAGGAGCTGTCTAAGCATGCCAACTTATAACACATATAGGATCAATGAAAACAGGACTTTCTTGGCTAACAATTGAGCAAAAAATTATATATAGGATTTATCTAACGGGTGCCTAAATGGCACTTATTAAGCTCCTATAAATAGAAAGTTTGTAATATTTTTTTGGTAGTTAGATCATGAATTCAGTGCTGTTTATTACATAAATTATTACTTGTAAAAAGTTTCAATTTCCAATGATTATAGTTATTGTAGCTTAACAAGTGCCTTTTGGGCACCCGTTAGAAAACCCATATATATATATATATAGAGA
The DNA here is from genome assembly GCA_029379385.1 of Quillaja saponaria. Classification (NCBI taxonomy): domain Eukaryota; kingdom Viridiplantae; phylum Streptophyta; class Magnoliopsida; order Fabales; family Quillajaceae; genus Quillaja; species Quillaja saponaria. The sequence continues at coordinate 10,524,600 of CM055606.1, forward strand.
GAAACATATCTAATTAATTAAGTGAAAGCAAAACAAACCTAGTCACGAAAAGCATTACTAAAGAAGGTCAGAAACTACAGCAGTAGGCTCTTGATGAAACCCAGCTCCAAAATTACAATTAAAGCATAAACAAATATCCATGTCCCAAAAATATAGATAAAGGAAAAAAGAATTGCAATTTCAAATTAAAGCAAATAAATGTAATCAAGAAACTAGTTTAGGATTAGTACCTAGCTTATTAAAATCTTAATTCCCATGTGATTTATAGCAATCTTGGAAGCATTTTGAGCCTTGTTTAAGATAAGTAGCAATATCGATATGTCCGGACAAAAGGCCTGCAAATATTTTAGAGAATTCTGAGTCGCAACATATGCATATTGTTCTTATTACACTTCGTACATGTTTTTTTTACCAGAAAAGAATAAACGTATCTCCTCATTATCAAAGGAAGACAAAGACATTTGATGAATTAGAAATGCAGAGAAAAATCGAATGATTAATTCCGGTACTAATCAACATTAACAAGGTTATTATGTTGAGGAGAACTACACTATTGTTACTAATTTTATCCTTGTCTTTTCTCTCAAAACACTTTGGTCCTTAAATGTATTGTGTTATCGCCTTGTGGGTGTGGTTCAAGATCCATGTATTTATATATACATTGTTATTAAATATTTAAATCCAAGAAAACTCATTTTTATTGATATATCAATTAATAAATTTTCATTTACAATCCTTTTTTTGTTTTTTTTTTTCTTTTTTCCTAATCTCGTTTGGAGTTCGTGAATGTCTCTATGCACATATGTTTTCCTGCAAACTCGAACCCTTAAAATTACAGAGACTCCTCAACAGCTGAGCTTAATTGTATTTTACCACTTGAACGTTGACGCCTGTGGGTAGTTACAATCCAATTTAATGATAATGTAAAATTGTATACTTTTTATACTAACATTAATTTAATTGCTATCGATCATAATAAGTTAGTTCACTTATATTATGGCAAATTTGACCCTATTTTCCAAAAGGAAACAGCTAGAATCTACCAAAAACACGTTTCTAATAATTTATTGAAATTTATAATTTGAATGTATCACAATTTTGTTGTATTGCTCAAGTGACATTAATTCTAAACAATGAATAAGTTTATTAATTAGTTGCAACCTCTCCTCCCAATTAAATTATATAAGTTTGTTTTTTACATTAAAAATGACTCTTGAAAATTAGGAAGAGTATCGTTAAGTTTGGAAGTGTATGGGCTTATCTTTTAGGTTAAATAGGTCCAAGGGTCTAAGGTCGATCTTTCTTTTGCACCAGATATCCGACCTGCAAGAGAAAAGGGTCAAAGACCGAAGTGAGCTCCCGATAATTCTTCAAAGATTAAGTCAGAGCTCTTTTAGAGAGAAAAATATAAAAGCAATAAATGCATTCTGCCATAAATATACCCTTCAAGCACTATTTATAGGTGTACTTGGCCAATAGCTGGTTGCCACATGTTCTGTTTTAGTGGAATTGTTATTCATGTGGTATGGGAAACGTGGCACGACTAGATTGGTTAAGGAATAATCTCCCTACTAACACTAATCACCTGAAAAACAAGCTTGAAAGGAGATCGTTCGAGCTGATAACTCGTGAAAATAAAATTGTGTTGTGCATAAATGAAAACAAAAGAGGTGGACAAGGAATTAAATATTTGGGCAAACCAAATGGCACATGGCATGCAAAGGGATAAGTTTGAGGGAATTGAGTGAAATTTGAAAACGAGAAACTCAAAAGATAGAAAGAATTTTGGGGGATTTCGTTGGCTTAGGTTTAATCTGCTAAGAGAACCAAAAAATGAAATCAAAACATAAAATCAGGCGTAATTTGCTCTAGCGCGGTGTCATACATTTAAGTTCGGGTGAAAGCTTCTCTCCAAACCTTGTCTATTTATGATAGGTACGACTTTCTTCCCATTATCACATCCCTTCTACTTTGTTTTTTTTTTTTGAGTTATGTATACAGATGAATCGAACTCTAAAAATTATTCAAAACAGAGTACTGGGTCTCAGTCCTTGTTTTCGTCCTCATTGTCTTCGACATCATTCATACCCATCAGTGAGGGCTCCATAGCCACGAGAGCCAGAAAAGATAGAACTAGAGTTAGTTTTGTCTGAAGGTAGGATAAAGATGAGGAATGACTAGAAGGGTCGGAAGAGGGACAAGAAGAAGCTAACGGAAGAATTAAAAGTAAGAAAAATGAGGAAATCGGCGAAAGTAGTGGGAATGAGGAGGACGGAAGTAGGGATAAGTGTGTTGAGGCTAGTCCAAGTTTTGATCATGGATAATTGGGAAGACTAGGATGAAGAAGAACTCTACTTTACCCCTCACACTGATACACAGGAAGTAAATGCAATTGTTCACAAACTAAGTGCAACAAAGTTAGATGATAGTGAAAAAATTATTTTAAGTCAAATCAATTAGGATACCGACTAAAATTGCCCAAGGTATTAAAACCATACGATTCTTTGCCTGAAAGGTTGTTCCTTTACGAAGACCAACTGAAAGGAAGATTGAGACTTCCCCTTCCCCCGTTTTTCATAAAAGTGTGTAACGCGTATGGGATATGTCTAGCCTAATTGACCCCGAACGGGACTGGATTCGTTATTGGCTATACCAGGTTGTGTCACGAGCTGCAGTTGTAACCCTCCCTATCAATGTTTAGGCATTTTTTTCAGTGATGACAATGACAGGTGGGAGGTATTACTTAAGTCATCTATGTTTGAATCTTACCCTGATAACAACAAGGGCTGGAAACCCCATTATTTCTTTGTGTTATATGAATTCGACTGGGAAAACCAATGGGTGAGGAGAACTAAATACCTTCATGAGGCGAGCACCCGAATTGACCAGAGAGCAAATGAAAAGATTGCAAAAACTCTATTACGAGCAGTTGAAGCAACTTGGCGAGAAGCCCAAGTTTGATATAACCAAGTTTTTAGAGCCCTCACTGTTGCATGTTGTTGGAATGTCTATGTTAAAACAGGGTGAAGATCCTAACAGAAACTGAGATTTACTTTGTAATTTTGATAATACTTGACTGAGCCCTGAACTGGTAATTTAATGTTTTTTGCTGCTTTGGCAGATATGGAAGGTCTTACACACCTACCTTGGATAAGCTTTTGGAGATCCTAAGAGATAAAAAGAAGAGGAAGATGAAAAGTATTGATGTAGGGTCATCGACGAAGACGAAGAAAACAAAGGTTGTAAATCCATCTGTGGAGTTTGTGGATTTGGATCCTGACACGCCTGATCAGGAGGGGTGTCTAGTTAGAGAATATGTGGAGCCTATGAGTGTTGCTCCTCCCATGTACAACGTTGGTCCATCTCCTACTCTCGTGCTCAGTATTGCATCCATTTCATCCATAAAAGAGTTTGGTCAAGGAATTGGTGAGATCCCCTTGCTTCGGGGAAAAGCTAAAAAGATGCTTAGAGAGCCTCAGTAACTAAGGTTGTGGGAGGTTGCTCATGGGGTGTACTGAGTAGCTTGGGGAACCCTGCTCGAGGAGGACCGCAAATCGTTGGAGAGTCTTCCCTTGGATAATGGATTCCATTTCTGCTTAGAGTCCATTGCTCTTGTAAATAAAGTGAGTTGTTTGCCCCTGTCGTAGGTGTATGTACTAATGTTTGCTCTAGTGTGGTAATACAGGGGACCCAAAGCATGGGACTTAAGCTTGAACATATAAAAAGATTTGCATCCGAGTGCAAAACTACTTACGACAAGCTATCTAAGAGCTTAAGAGAGACGAGGAAATGGGCCACCGATGTTGAGACTTCAAGTTCATAACTGTGGGTGGATCTTGAAGTTGAGGTTCAAGCACGGACGAAGTTACGGAAACAGAAAGAAGAAGATGCAATCCAGTTTAAGGAGCTGGAAGCCATAGAGAAGAGCCTTGAGCAATTGGCGACCGCACAGGAAGCAAAGGTCAAGAAGGCCATTGATGAGTATAAAAATCCTTTCGAGTTTCACAAGATTGTGTTATATGAAAGTGAAGCCCTCTATGTTCGGGGTTTCACCGAATGCCGAGACAAAATGGCTGTCATAGATGCTGGGTTTTCTCTTGAAAAGCTGAAATATCATGGAGAAAGGAATGAGAACCCCGAGGATTTTTCAGGAAGTAAGAAGCCCCAAAACGGCGAGAATCCACAGGTGGTGGCCGAAATGAAACTTGTAAGGCCTCTGCGAAGGCTGTAGACCTTTCTCTAATAACTTAGTCTATTTGGGTTGTTGTGTTGTGAACAATGGGTGATGATTTTTTCTATTTATGTTTGTGTGTTGGGATGAGAAATGTTCTTGTTTGTATTTTTGGAATGATGTTCTTATGCTCTATGTTAAGATCTTTTCTTCTGGTGGTATGTCAGATAATCAATCATTTTCTTGAGATCTTATTGTCCGAGGTCTTCATAGGTTTGGTTTTGAGACCGACCTTCTTGCAACTTGGGATTTGACTCCGCATAGTTTTAGTTTCTTGGGATATTTTTCTTAGGCCAATATTACAATTTCAAGACAAAAGCTTTGTAACTCTGGGTTTGAGGGGTAAAACAATATTCAAATACAAGTCCGTTTTGGATTCAAAGAGTACCGGCATGATCATGGAGATGAATAAGTCCTATAAGAAGAAACGGAATGCCATTTGGATCAAGGGTTAGGATATTAGGACAATATTACAATTTTAATGCAAAAGCCTTGTAACTATTGGTTCGTGGGAAACATAGTCAAATACAAGTCCATTTTGAATTTTAGAAGTATCAGCACGACTGTAGGGAACAAATAAGACATCTAGGAAGAAACAGAATGTAATTTGGATCAACAATTAAGATATTATGCCAATGTTACATTTTCAAAGAAATATTTTTGTAATTCTAGGTTAGGAGGCAAAATGATAAAATACAAGTCCGTTTCAGATTCCAAGAGTATTGTCATAATCGTGGGGACGAATAAAACTTGTAGGAAGAAACATAATGTCTTTTGGATCAACGGTTAGGATATTAGGTCAATGTTACAATTTCAAGGCAAAATCCTTGTAATTTTGGGTTCGAGGGGACAAAAATGTCAAATACAAGTTTGTATCAGATTCCAAGAGTATCAGTACAGCAGTGAGGAAAACTAAAATAAGTGGAAGAAATGGAATGCCATTTGGATCAATGGTTAGGATATTAGGCTAATGTTACAGTTTCAAGACAGTAGATTTGAAAATTTTGCTTAATTTGTCTAAGTTAGGGTTTTAAACTTATATACATATTAAGTTAAGTTAAGTATAATTATTTCAGGTTGCACCTCCTACATCCGCACCTTTGCACCTTAATTAGGATAACAAGCCAGCTTAAGATGACGAAACTTAGGATTATGAGATGGTTTTTTCTATAATTTTTGTAAATAATATTAATGTTACGATGATTTATGTATAATATTTTTTTATTTATATAAAATTTAGAATTTAAATATAAAATATAATTTATACATATATTTACAAGTATAAAATTTATATTAAAAGATTAAATTATTTTTTACATCTTCGTCCTCATTATGATTATCTATGTCTGCCTTTAGTAGATGCATACACAAATAAAAACTAAAAAAATTGTGTTTGATTTTATGGGTCTGGATCGCATATGCAATCATATCGGGTTTTAGGTTTCAAGATTTGGATTATGCAAAGATATGGCAAGCAATTATTGGCATCTATATATTGCGTCTTCTTAACAAACACAGAAAAATAGACACAGATAAAAAGACTCTCTTTATAGGCTAGAGATCAGGTTTATATTACATAGTGAACCTAGACTAAGTATCAACCAAATACATAATAAGCAATTACATATAATTAAAGGCCTCATTTATTGACATGATGGAGAAAATTGAAGCATAAATCATTAGTCAATTGAAAGCACTTGATTTATGATAACAGGTAAGATGGTATAATCATTATATTGTTTGGTTATTTTTGTCTTAGTAGCTTATATATTTTTAGAATTAATTAGCAATATTCTATTCACTATTAGTATATAAAAATTAATTACATTATCGTTGAATAGGATTCTAAGATATCATATTATTTGACAAAAATTAAAGGGTGGTAACAAAAATCAAGATGTTAGTTTGTATGTATTAATATAATATAATGGCACACTGAGAGCCTGCCACGTGGCGGTCGTCTCTCTACTTGATAGAGTGAACAATTCAGGTAGTCTGTGATGGTGCTCTCCTCCTCTATATATACATGTTTATACTCCTCAGTCAAGGGGCAAGGAAAAAAAAAAAAGTCAAGTGAAAAGTCTAACCCATTCCTCCTTAACATTTTTATAGTTATTTAACTTTTCTTCTGACTTAATCATTGGAGGGTTTAGGGAGTTCACCCAAGACCTGCCTCCCATCTTCTATTTTGTAGGGTACTAGAGTTCGTCTGATCGCCCAAACACATTGACCACAAAGACCACTCTAGAACTGTCATTTCCAGCTCCTAGTAAGGATTAATTTAACATTAACATTGGCATTGTCTGTGGGAAGCTATTTAATTTAGCTTCCCTACTCATGATCGACATGAAGAGCCTCAGGAACAATGCAAGTCGAGAATGGGAAAAGGTGTGGAAGGTGTGGCGCTTCTTGCTCCTATTTCAGATCCCAACACGCCGGTCACGTAGAAGCAGTTTGTTAATATTATGGCCACTTTAGGAGAAATCTCGGCTATGAGGACTAAGAGGTCGTCCCCTAAGGTCCAACGGAGAATCCAGTTTGAAGATTTGATTGAAAGGTCGGGGAGTGGCCGAATGGCCGAAGTTAGAGTAGAACCAAAGATCGATGACCCCGTCGAACATACCGATGATAGTCATCCTGTTACCAAGAGCGTAACCGTCTGCCCTATCTCTCAAGAGGTTAAAATCCCGACTTTAGAGTAATACCATGGGACTTCCGATCCTGATGATTTCGTGATCGAGTTCGAATCTCTGATGTTACTACATGGCGTTCCTGATTAGGTGATGTGTAAGGCTTTCAGGTCTACTTTGAAAGGTAGTGCGAGATGGTGGTTTGCCCAACTCAAACAGGATTCCATTCATTCCTTTAGACAATTGATTTCTCAATTCAAACGTCACTTCATAACCAATAGAAGGCATAAGAAGGATGCCACCTACCTCATGTCCCTTAGACAGGACAATGAGGAACCCCTTAAGGAGTTTATGAGACATTTTAACTCTGCAGCTTTAGAAGTGGAGGATGTAAATTCCCGAGTGGTGATAATCGCTTTAAGAGCTAGCCTGAGGAAATCTGAATTTAGGAATAGCTTGAACAGAAGCATGCCCAAGACTTTGGAAGAACTCATGAAACAGGAAGAGGAGTATATAAATGTCGAGGAAGCTGATAGAGATCTGGTAGTGCCCTCATACCAGTCGCTCAAAAGGCAGCGCTTGCCCGACCACCACATTGGTCGGGTAGGTTGTCAAAGGAAGGAGAAAGGAATGAGGGAAAAGAGTGAGCAAACACCTCCTCGCTAAAGATATGAGAATTATAGGCAGCTAAATAATACCCAAACAACGATTCTTTTGGCTGTCCAATCAAGAGGTGTCTTGAAATTTCCCCCAACGCCAAAATCAGTGGGCAAAAATATTGACCACTCGAAGTTCTGTTTGTTCCACAGAAGCCTAGGGCATGATACAGAGGATTGTTAGACACTAAAGGATAAGATAGAGAAGTTGATTAGGAGAGGTTGTTTGACCGAGTTCATTCAACGATAAGGGTCCAAGAGGGCACACCAAAATATTGGTTCTCAAGGCTAGCATTCTTCTCATCGTCTTAAGCAACCTCAATATACTAGAAAAGGTGTAGATGATGCCAGAAGGCCTCCAAGATCTCTCGAGGATGGTGGGACTGTAGTGGGAGTGATACACACAATTTTCAGTTTATTTTTTTTTGTGGGTAGGACGTCATCGGAAAGGAAGCGGTATGCAAGGAGGCTACTATCAGTCGAGGTACGACCTAAGAAATCAAGAGAAGAGAGTCTCTCGAGAGCTATAACTTTTTCTGATGATGATTTGATGGGGGTCGAGACTTCTCATGAAGATGCTTTGATAGTGTACACAAAGATTGCCAATTATCAAGTGCAGAGGGTCCTGGTTGACAATGGGAGCTCAACTGACATCATCTACTCCAAATGCTTCGAGTAAATAGGGGATCTCTAAGCAAACACTTAAACCATTCGAGGGCACTTTGGTAGGATTCAACGGAGAAGCAGTGGAGGTGGAAGGCTCGGTTGAGCTACTAGTTACATTGAAAGATGGGGGTCTCGAGAAAACGGTAATGCTGCAGTTCTGCGTGGTGAAATTACCTTCGGATTACAATGTCATATTAGGTTGACCATTTTTTAGAACTGCAAGGGCCATACCTTCATCTTGGCACGTTTGTTTGAAATTATTGACCTCCCGAGGATTCAGCACTTTGCTAGGAAACCAGAAAGTAGCATGACAGTGTTATTTTACCAGTCTACACGTAAAATCTACCGAGCTCCCACACACGGATGACATTAGAGATGCTAGGCCGGATAAACAGATAGATATACAGAGAAGAATGGATTCAATAGACAAGTTTGAGCCAATCAATTTATTTGAGGGTAATTCAGAAAAAATTGTTCTGGTGGGTACCGAATTAGAGCAAAAGGTAAGGAAGGCTTTGATAACGGTCCTAAGAGAGCATGCATCAGCTTTTGCTTGGTCGGCGAAAGACATGCCTGGGATATATCCTTTTTTCATATATCACAGATTAAGTGTTAAGGCGGACTCTAGGCCAATCAGGCAGAATATGAGAAATTTTGCTCTGGATAGACAATAAGCTATTCAAGAAGAGGTATCTAAGTTGTTGAAAGCGGGTTTTATCAAGAAGGTATATTACCCTGATTGGTTGGCTAACGTGGTCATGGTATGAAAGCAGAGTGGGAAGTGGAGGATGTGTGTGAACTTCACCGACCTGAATGAAGCTTGTCCAAAGGATAGCTTTTCCTTGCCCCGAATAGATAGATTAGTTGATAGTTCATCTGGAAACGAGCTACTGAGTTTTATGGACGCCTATGCTAGTTATAATCAGATCAAGTTGGTAAAAGAAGATGAAGAAAAAACTTTTTTTATCACAAAAACAGGAACCTACTGTTTCAATGTTATGCTGTTCGGTTTGAAGAACACCGGTGTGACCTACTAGCATTTGGTGAATAGAATATTTAAAGCACAGATGGGTTACAACATAGAGGTGTATGTAGATGACATGTTGATCAAAAGTCCTAGATCAAAAGTACATGTCAAAGATTTACGAGAGACCTTTTTGACAATAAACCATCACCAGCTGAAGCTCAACCCCACGAAGTGTATATTTGGGGTCTCGGTGGGCAAGTTTCTAGGTTTCATGATAATCACAAAGGGAATAGAGGCTAATCCCTCCAGGATCACGATAGTCCTCGGCATGCAAAGCCCCAAATTGACAAAGGAGGTCCAGAGACTAACAGGTCGGATCACGACCCTAGCACGGTTCATGTCCAAATCAGCAGGTAGATGCTTCCCATTTTTTCAAACTTTGAAGAAAGCGTTCTTGTGGACCAACAAGTGTGAGATGACTTTCCAAAAATTGAAAGAATACTTAGCTTCGGTTCCCGTGTTGGGTAAAGCAATAGAGGGCAAGGTATTGATTCTTTATCTAGGTGTGTCTACTGTGGCCGTTAGTTCGATGTTGCTTAAGAAGAATGGTCTTCAGCAACAGCTTGTAAATTATACTAGCTAAGTTATCCAAAGGGAAGAAATCAGGTACCAACATATCAAGAAGATAACTTTGGCTTTAGTAAGTTCAACCCAGAAGCTTCGGCCCTATTTCCAGGCCCGTAGTGTAAAGGTTAGGACCAACCAGCCTCTGAAAAAGACACTACACAAGCCCAATACCTCAAGAAGAATGATTAAGTTTTCTGTCAAACTGGGCGAGTTCAGCATACGATACAACCCCAGAACGGCTATTAAAGCCCAAGTGCTGGCAGACTTCATTGTGAAGTGCACGTTTTTGAATGAGTCGTCAAGCGATCTAAACACCACTACAAGTGTCGATTTTTTTGAACAATGATGGTTATTATGTATGGATGGGTCTTTTGATAGGCACGGTAGTGGAGTAGGGTAACTCTGAGGTTCCCGGACAAACAAGTCACAGAGTGTGCTATTAAGCTCGACTTCCCCGCCTCCAACAATGCTACCGAGTATGGGCTCTAATTTTTGGTCTCAAATGGGCCAGAGTAACTGGAGCGGAGGAATTAAAGGTTTTTTGTGATTCCCAGTTGATGGTCAAATAGATAGCGGGTGAATACATAGCTAGGGAGATCACCATGATTCAATACTTGGAAAAGGTAAAACAACTTATTAGCCATTTCACGAAAGTAGTAGTACAGCACATACCAAGGAATTTGAATGCACGGGTGGACGAGCTCTCTAGGCTCCACGGATTTGGTGATAAGGTAAATGCTTGAATTCACACCTTGAAGAAACCGAGCTACAAGGAGTCCGAGATATTAAAAGAAGAGCTTGTTTCTTTCCGATAGTGGATTATATACAATCGAGCTTTCTTCTTTCCGATAGTGGATTATATACAATCGAGCTTGCTTATTTCCGATACAGTCGAAGCAAAAATTGTTAAAAGAAGAGCTGTGAGATATTAAACGATACAAGACCGTTTGTACAAGCGATCTTATACTCGTCCGTATCTGAAATGCCTATGTCTAGAAGAATCAGAATATGCCTTAGACGAAGTACATAGGGGTATTTGCGGAGCACATATAGGTTACAGGGCTTTAGCACAGAAATTTTGAGAGTAGGGTATTATTGGCCTACCCTTCAAGAAGACTCCAAATCATGGGTGAAGAAGTGCGAGAGTTGCCAGAGGTCAGGTAGGGTGTCAAGGCTACCCCTAAATAGGTTAACACCTATGCCCTTAGCCCTTGGCCATATGGGGTTTGGATATCCTAGGACCCTTCCCTGGGGTAAGGACTAGAAAAGTGAAGTTCATATTGGTAACTTGTGATTATTTTACCAAATGGGCTGAAGCTGAGCTGACAACTTCAATCAATGCCAAAATCATCGAAAAGTTCTTGTAGAAACACATTATTTGTCGCTTCGGAATACCAAGGGCCATAGTCACCGATCATGGGAGGCAGTTCGATTGCTGGCCCTACCAAATCTTGGTGTTCAGAGCTGGGAATTGACCTTGTGCTTTTCTTCGGTAGCTTATGCTCAGGCTAATGGCCAGGCAGAAGCCATTAACAAGATACTCTTAAAAAGGTTAAGAAAGAAGGTAGATCGGAATAAGTTGGATTGGGAAGAACATCTACAGCAGGTATTATGGTCCTACCATACTACATGGAAGATAGCCACGGGAGAAACGCCTTTCAATCTGACCTATGGAATGGAGGCGGTCATACCAGTGGAAATAGGCGTGCAATCCCCGAGGGTCGAAACCTACTCTAAGGAGAGCAATGAGATTAAAATAAGATCGGACCTCGACTTACTTGATGAGGTTAGGGAGAAATCTCACATCTACCAGATCGTCCATTAACAGATCGCAGCTCAACATTTTAATGACAAGGTGAAGTTGAGACCTCTACAAGTGCGTGATTTTGTTTTGAGACTAAATCAGTTCAAGAGTAGTAGCTCGGCAGGAAAACTCAAAGAATCGTGGGAAGATCTGTACCAAATTGACTACGTTGTGGGCCTAGGGGCTTACAAAATTAGGACAAAAGCGGGAAAAGTACTCCCTAACAGCTTTAATACCAGACATTTGAAAAAATATTATCATTAATGTAAATGCAAATTCCCATGTTTTGTAAATGCCCATATTACAATGTGAATTTTTTTTTTTTGCAGACAATAATGCCCTATGTATTTAAAGTACAAAGCTTTGCCAAAAAATCCAGGGGGTAAAAAATGGTAGAGGTTCACCTGGTCGACCCAACGACCTTGATAGGGAACCCGACCTCCCTTGGTGCTCGCGATTCTGGCAAGCGAGGCCGCTAGTTCATAACTCTACGGTCTGAGCCACCCTCGAGTTTGTTCGCAAGAAGTGTAAGGTGCAAGGAAGCACCCCCACCTAATGGACGTTAAAGGTCGAACCCCATGCTGGCAGGGTGGAACCCTGAGAAGTTGGCTACAAAATCCAACTTTGTAAGACCATGCTCGGATATATAAATCTCCAAATGCGGACTTTAAAAAGAAATCCGACCTAGTGGAACCTAACACCCTATGTGGGACGGGGTAGAAAGTTAAGCTGGCTAATAGAGCTTGTAGCTTGGCGGGACAACACTTCCTAAAACAACAAGTTAACTGCCAGGTAATAAAATGTATATCATGCTAAAAATTGTGGGAGACCATAATTATAATAATTGTTCAAACGCCCATCATAAAATGATAATTCGATTATAAAATTACATCATAAATTTCAAGATCCATTACAAAATTCATCTTAAATTCAAAATGTCCCTAGATCTACTGATCGCCAACATCATTATCCTCATTCCTTCCATTTCCATCTACGCCGATGTCAACATCCAGCTCTATGGTCTCCATCTCATCATCAGCGGTACCTTCCTCTTCGTCCCCAGATCCCTTGCCTGCGGTTGATTCGGCCTCAGCAAGCATCTTCGCCAGCCTCTCTTCCTCTTCTGCTTCTTCCTCGCCATGCCACTTTGCCTCAAATATATCCAAAGAAGGGTTGCGCTCTTTTAACCAAACCTGATAGCCGACCCATCCGTTTGTATACAGACGACTTGTCGTAATCGTAGATCATTTTTCGACACTCGTCTGAAGTTTTAAAATTCTCTACAGCTGTCCTGGGCCTCCTCCTTGGATGCATCTAATTCGGACCCTCAACCTGGCGATCTTTTCATCTTTTTTGGCTTGGCTTTCTACCGCCTGGGCCTTTTCTTCTTTAAGTTAGACCACATTGGACTCAAATGCCCGGCACCGTTCAAGCTCTTATCTCAAGGCAAGCTGCCTCTTCCCTTTGTTCGCAGCATTGATTCAACCATCCTTCCACCTCGGCCCCAAAATGCTGGACTTCGGCTTTCAACAATTCAAATTGCTCAGAAGCAACTCGCCCTTTAGCCTCAGCCCTTTCATCTTGGATTAACAGAGCTTTCAAATTTTCATTTTCTTGAATGGTGCCAAGAAGTTTGTTTGTGGAGTATTCGGCTTCCTCTTGGGCTTTCTTTAGTTTGGTATATAGGGACACCTGATATTGAATGGACTGCAGACCACAAGATCGTATCAGTAACATTACACAAACATGGTAATTAATTTAAACATGGTAATCAATAATTCAAGAGTAAATGGTCAGCCATACTTGCACACCAGCTGAAAGCCCAGTTATAAAAGCACTTTCCAGTAGAAGATCATCCATAAGAGCCGTGTCTGTAGGCATGGTGGTTCCCTTAGTTATAGCAAAGGTGGCGCTGGAGATGTTGCTGATGTAGGCATCCTCTGGAGTGCCCAGGAAAACTTGCGTGGGAACCATAGCCAAAGAAAATCCGTCTGGCCCGGTTGACTTCTTTAAGTAGGGCTCCACCTTAGCCCTCTTTTGCAGAATAGTTAATTTGGCAGGAGGTGGTTTCCTCTCCCAATCATTCGTTGGGATTGTGCTTAAAGGCAAGATATCGCTTATTGCCTCAGCCAATCGGGACTCCTCCTGAGCCCAAGCAATGGATGACCCCTCAGCAAGAGACCTTTGGGAAACTGAGCTAGGTCTTGACCTTCTGGGAGGTCTCCCGCTTTCTTTTGTCGTCCTTTTTCCTTTCGAGGTTGACGCTTTTTATGCCTTTTCTCTTAAAGCTTCAAAACGTCACCTCGACGCCGCTCTCACTTTGGCGGCCTCTTGCTCTGGTGTCAAACCCATATCTGCAAAGCAAGAGATCAAAAGTTCAGTAACAGTGAATTCAAAATATTATTCAACAATGGAAGAAAAATGTTGTGCGGTGCGAACCAATATCTAACTCGGATAAACCCATCCTTTCTAGCATGGTGCCAGAAGTAAAAAATATTGTGTTAAACAGCTTACCTCATTGATACTTCTTGTACACGAGGATTTTAGAGTACTTCTTGTATTGTACTCGGTTCATCCTCAAAGGTTTCTTTGGCTTCTAGGTTCGCAAAACCCCCAATTTGTGTCGTAAACCTGTGGGTGAGAAGCCTCAATGAAAAAATAACGAGGCTTCCATTCTCTATTATTGTCAGGTTGTCCTTAGTATAGATCGTCCTTGGCCAAAAAATATATCCACCCTCCTGACGTGTTCTTAATTTGATGTAGGTGCCTAAAAACTGTCAAGGACAGGCAAATTTGTAAAGTGTGATAGACACTAATGAAAGTGATCAGAAATCGCCATTTGTTGGGAACGACCAAAGCTGGACTGTTCCCTAGGGCATTCAGAAATTTGATAATAAAAGGGTGGAAAGGGTAACGAACTCCAACTTTTAAGTAGTCCTCGTAAAAACAAAAGGTATTCAGGCGAGAATGATGTGGGCGATCTCCATAAGACCCGACCTTGTATATTTTGGCCCCGATAGGCTCAAAGTATAGTCTACTCAAGGTCTCCAACTTTGAGTCTCTTATGACGTTCCCTATGACGTTCACGGCGACTGTGTTAGTCTGAGGCCAGAAGATTGCCACGTCATCATCAGACTCCTCATCCTCGTCCCCTTCGAGCAAGAACCGAGACAGGGCAGTAGCCTTATCTTCAACTTCAAAGCTCTCAGATTCGGTGTCATCTGAGCTTGAGGACATGGGTGGACGATAAGCTAAGGAGGGGGGAAGAACCTTTCCTTTACCAAGACAGTAAGTAGGCTCCTCGCCCACAAGCACTATGGTGCCATCTGTTGGGTGGTCTTCTGACAACTCAAAGGGTAGGGCTGATGGATAACCTCCCTCACAAGACATATTGGCCAAACTCAACACACTTGAAAAATTTTAAGGAATAAGGTTAGAAGGTCATACCTAGTGAAGAAGGAAGGCATGTAAAGAGGTTTATCTCCAGGTTAGTCGACCTGGCTGTACATAAATTGGCAAAACTTCACAATGAAAATCTGAAACTAGGGCAAGAAAAGGGGGGTTTAGGAGCCTTAGATAGGCCTTAAAGGTTTCCCTCGCACTCCGCGCCCATTACATCTAAGACACGTGGCGCAGTTCCAATGCTTGCCTACAGCTTCGTCCAATAACAAAGTAAAGCCCGACCTAGAATTTGAAGAGTCATGAGACAACCAATAACGGAGGAGAGTTTGACCCAAACCCGCGTGTGCCCCGTTTCGGGTTTATATCTTGTCACCGAATAACTTGGTCGCCCTCGTTTCTCGCTGCTGTTGTAAGCTCCGTGACTCTGCTACCAGGTGAAGATTGGTTCGCTTGGGCGACTTGACAACTATTCCGCAATTTTGATCGGGACCTTTTTTCAGGGGACTAGTGTTAATATAATATAATACCCACTGAGAGCCTGCCACGTGGCAGTCATCCCTCTACTTAATAGGGTGAATAGTTAAGGTAGCCTGTGATGATACTTTCCTCCTCTATATATACGTGTTTATACTCCTCAGTCAAGGGGTTAGAAAAAAAGAGTGAAGTCAGGTGAAAAGTCCAACCTATTCCTCCTTAACATTTTTATAGTTATTTAGCTCTCTTCTTACTTAATCATCGGCGGGTTTAGGGAGTTCACCCAGGACCTGGCTCCCGTCCTCTGTTTTGCAGGATACCAGAGGTCGTCTGATTGGCCAAACACGTTGGCCACAAAGACCACTCTGGAATCGTCATTTCCAGCTCCCAGTACGATTAATTTAACATTAACAGTATGAAATACAGTCGGCTTACCGACTTATTTACATTCAGTCATAATGTAAAATATTCTTACACTAATAGTAAATAGAATATTAATTCATACTTTTACTGATATTTATTTATTACACTTAGATGGGCATTAGATTCAGATGTGTAGAAGCTTTTGAACATGTTTATATGTTTATTTATAAGAAGAATCAATATGAACAGATAAATAATAAAAGGAAACAAAAAAAGAATCAATTAATTGCACAACGTATCAATCATCTAAAGTTGTTATATAATATGAGAATATCGACATGTATTGTTTTTAAGTTGTAATCAAATAAACTATTTATTAATAAATAAAGGTCATCCAAATTGATACACCTAAAACACCCAATAAACCTTACTAAGTAAACGTACAAAAAAATTCAAACAAACTGACGCCAACAATTCCCATACATTCTTACACAAGGGTTCTTCACTAGTATTACAAACAAATACATGATGAGAAGAGATAAATCATATACATAAACACAATATATACTATATAAGTTTTATTTATTTATCCAAGTAGTCCTGAATCAAAAGATACCCCAGTAGATGGTAACCAAAGATTCCCACCAATAAAACCTCCAACTGTGAATCCTTGAGCTTCAATGGATGTAAGTGAAGCATGGTAGCCTTGCCACTTAACTCTAGCTCTAGTTGAAGCTCCAGGACCTGAATTCATGTATTCCCCAAAATACAATGTTTTAAGTGCAAATCCTCCAGACCAAGGTGACCATCCAGATGGATGTATCAAGTCATCTAAAAAAGACTGCATAATAACTGTCCTTGAATATTGCTGCCATGGTCTCCCTAGAAATGTCTCAAACTTGGACCTTACAGCAACTAAATCCGATGCTGCGGTGATCTTGCAGTTGTGGAGGGAAATTCCAGTGTTCTGATTCGGATTACTCCGGCCTTGTGCAATTATATAATTTTGTTGCCCTGAGGGGGGTTTTCTGACGTATATATTGCAGTTTTGGAAAACTACAGCTGAGTTTCCAAAAATGAAATCTACAGTGCCATAGATGTCGGTTTCTCTGTAGAATTGACGCTTGGAGTGAGTGTAGAGTGTGTCTTGATAGCCAAGTATTGAACACCTGAAGATGACTGATTTATCTGATCCAACTCGAAGAGAAACAGCTTGGTGCTTTGCAGGTCCGGCGTTGTTCACAAATGTTATGTCTCGTGCAATAAATCCATCTCCCATGGCGCCTACATACAAAACACACATGCAAGGCATATAGTGGGTCACCCACAAAAACCATAAATAACTGTCATAAAGACTAATTAACAATAAATAAATAAATAAAACAGTAAATATATTACTTTATAAAACTTTTATAATCACGAATCTCAAATAAAATTAGACTCACACTTAAAAGGTATGAGGATTTCGTTTTCTCAAAAAAAAAAATATAAATTTTCTTCAATTTAATAAAACAATGAAACATCAAGTAAATTAGAAATTGTTGATATAGAAATTAGAAAACATATTAAAAATAATTTTTTTAAATCATATAAAGAAAATTGTGCTTGTTCAGATTAAGATTTATAGAAAGAGAGTAGAAAAATAATTCGTTGAAGAATTTATGAGTTATTATAAGAATAAAATAAAAACAAATTAATAAAAAATTATTTAGAAAAAATACTTTTCTTACCAACGGTAGCAGACTGGTAAGTTGTCCAGCCGTCATCGGAGTTTCTGTTTCCTACAATAACAGTTTTACCCTTCCCATCACCAACTAACATAACGTTCTTTTGCTTAGTGGGAATCATGATGTTCTCATTATACGTCCCAGCCTTCACGTGAATTACAGATCTACCCCCACCAGCAAGCGAAGCCGCCAGCGTAAGTGCCTCACCTATCGTCCTGTGAGTCCCACTTCCATCCATAGCCACCACAGCATCCGCTCCAATCTCAGCTATAGAAGCTTCCAGAAGCCTCCTTTCCGATTTCAACAACCAATAAGGAAAGCCCTCCGACAACAGTCTCCGGCTGCCGCCACCATTTCCACTCGTCAACTTCGTCGTTTTTCCCTTTATTTTTGGCTTAGCAGACATGTATACTGATAAAGAGTTACTTATCAACTGACTCATATTATTTGCCAAAACACCAATTATACCTTTATCTATTTTTGAGTACTTTTCAAGGCTTTCAAGGCATGTTCCTTGATTAGTTAGAGCAGCACTAAGCCATGTTTGGACATCGTCGATATTATGGAAGGAGTACTCTTTGCTTTTGTCGTTGACAACATTGGACAGTTGCTCAACACTGTCGTCCAACAACTCAATGCAATCATCAATTCCTTCAATTACATCGGTGTGTGTTTTTCTATACAAAAGGGTGAGATTGTTGGCAAGGGCTCGACCCCATTGAGCCTTTTCCATGGTGAGTTTGATGGAATTAGCAAATAGCTCAGTAGCCGGGGTGGTTGCTTCTAATTCAATGGATGATTTGGTTGGCGTGGTTGGTGAGAATTTGGCAAAATTAGATAGTACTACTGAAGCTTTCGGCGTCGCTTCTGTTGTTGCAAGCCATAGAATTCCCACAATGAAAAACATAAAGGAGAGATATGGGCATAGTTTGTAATTTCGTTGATATGCTTGTAAGTTGAAGATCAACATTATAAAAAAAAAATCTAGAGATATAGAAAGGGAGGGAGCAATTGAGCACAAAGGCTTAAGTCAGTGATTACTTATATATATAGTCAAATGCACCAAGGTTTTTGCTTACCACTGTCACGGTAATTTTTCACATTGCTAACATGGTGTCTGTTTTTAACATGAGAATTAGGTTCTAGCTATGTGTCTCTAATACTCAAACACACTGACCCAAGTGTCTCATAAACCCATTTACATGCTTGAACTTGATCTGCGTTTAATGTGAGAGAAAGTGTTAATATGGTAATTTCTCATATTACTAACATAATGATCATTCATCCTATCATCGATTGATTGGATTCTTAAAATAGGACTTTAACAACCACAAAAATTTGCCTTTTTAGTAGTTATAATTTATAATTAAAATTTTTATTCGCATGGGAATAAAGCTGTCATAAATAGTACAATCTGTAGACATTGACGTTGCTCTTGCATTTACAAACCAAAGAAAGGGTTGTCATGAGGTGGTCCAATTTCTTTACAGACTATTTTTATTTATTTTATTTTATTTATGGGGTACATGGCCAACTTTTTTAGAGTACATTCTTGCGACCTGGGTTTAGTGTAGAAATTTGAGCAGAGATTTTGAAGTTATATTTTTATTATTAAAAAAAGAAAAGTAAAAGTGTTTTTCAACTACTTCATTTTATTTTAAGCCTGCATTATGCACTATAAATATGTATATTGATTTAAAGTTTTAATTGATCAATCATTTGATTATGATATTAGAATATGAGGCCTTGCAAAAAGAATAATTAACCCGATTGAAAGAAAGTTGATATTATTAGAAGTACTCTAGTCTTTTATAACTAAAAAAAATTGTTTTGTTTCCATCCCTCCAAGCTTGAAAATTACTATATTAGTAATGAAAACAAAGCACATATGTACACATACATTAAATTCTTCATGTAAATTTGAAATTGACATTCATAAAATGCAAAGCGCAAGTTTCTTTTTTTTGGTATATAATTTAATATCTTATCTGTTGATTAGAAAAGCTAGCTAACCAACTTAATTGTTGGCAAAACATATATGGGTCTAATCCCTGGACATATGTAGCTTGAAGTAGGCACTAAATACATTCTACAATAGCTTGATTTTGAACAAGCCTTTTACCTTTCTATTTATACAAAACCCCATCAAAGAAAAAAAGAGAAGAAAAAAAATTCTTCTGCCCATGCTACTAGATTGGTCCTATACTAGCAAAAAATAAATAAATGATTACAGAGTAGTATATATAATTACATATACTTGAAAAAAAAAATTCTTTATGAATTAGTGTATGTCGTGTTCCTTGATAAGAAAATATAATTAATTAAGCAAAAATCTAAACTACAATAATTGTTAAGTTAGGTGTTATGTTGATTAGAAAAGACCAGTCATCCTCATGCAAATTACTTGTTAAGTGGTCTATTTTATGTTTCATTTTTCTACAAAATATTAAATATTGATTGGAAAGTTTAGCTGCCCCTTTATTCTCATGTCTCAGTGACATGAACCCTCAAATTGAAAAGGCGAAAATATTGAAAGTCAGTTTTGAATATTCCATGACTTCCTCACTCTCTCTATATATATATATATATTAGATGTTATTTAATTTTTTGTAACAATTAGGTGTGTCTGAACCAATTTATTCGCATTTTGACTAATTAATTCTTTGATCTGATCAAAGGTAGATGGTCAAAGAGAGGCTATCTATGCCGAGATTAGAGAATTTGTGAGAATTTTACTTCTTACGGCCTCCCAAAAAAGTTAATGAAGGGAGCACATCTTCTTAACCATCAGATCAACCTGGGTCTTGTTAAACATTATTTTTCTTTTTCTTTTTCTTTTTTTTAGTTTGAGGGGAGGCTGAGGATCAAACCCATGACATAGGAGTGGGGAAAGAGTTTTAAACTCTAGTATCATGCCACTTAAGCTATGTTTGGGCTAATCTTGTTAAGCATTATTTAGATGAAAGGAACATGTATATAAGTAAAAATGTTACTCAATAATTTTTAAAACTTTAAAGCTCCATGTCTTGCACCTAATTGAAAACATCCAATTAATTGGGTAGAAGAAAAATTTAAATATATTTCATAGAATTAAAAAAAAAAAAACTTTTTTCCATTAAAAGGATGCTGAATATACACGAAAACTTTGATTTGGACGTTTGAGGTTTAAATCTCATTTCTATATATAGAGGATAAGCTAAAAATGGTCAACATTTCAGCATCAATTATATGTGATCCAAGTCCAAAAGTAATAGTTCTAGTACCATTAAAAAAAATAAAAAATTTATATAAAACTAAAGCATAATGCATGACATTTTACCTGATATTTGTGCATATAATATGTTCTAGTGGTTTTTTTTTTTTTTTTTTTTTTTTTAATAAAAAACTACAAGAAAATTATTGTCCTAGTGGGCCAATTAGAAGATGTAATTAAAGCACATAGGGCCAGTTAGGAAAAATCCGGTTTACAAAAGCTTCAAAGACGATAGAAGCTGTCCAATAATGGTTTGAGGCAGTCGGTTGGACGACAATTTGTATTTTAGTGTTTGTTATGAGAGTTACTACCACATTACGATGTTTAAGTTTTGACTTATCTATTTGATAATCCAACTATGTAGAGCTTTTCACGTCAAAGTCGGTTCGGTATGTAGTCACTGTAACATCCAAATCATCACTAAGTTTTTGAATTGAATTAGATTTTTGACATACTATCAACAATTTTGTTTCTATAAACAAAATATAACCACTAATCAAATTTGGGTGATAATTATTTTTTGTTTTATTTCTTTTATTTTTCTTTCTTCATACTACAACTCTATTATAGATAGTTCTCCCCTTGGTTTTTTTTTTTTTTTTTTTGGAATATTGGTAAGAAGCTTTTCACCATCACTCTGGACATTAATTGCTGTATTATTATAATAGATACTTTGATAAAAAAAAATTGAATTCTTTTTCTCTTGTCTTGTCTGTGATGATACATATGCATATATTGTGATACTCATGTTTTAAGCTTAGTTGTAAAAGATGGACTTAGTTAAAAATAGCGTAAGAGAGAGTGTAGTAGTTTTGGACGGCGCCACACCTAAAAGGTATCAAGGAAAGTTTGAGGGGGCTGTCAGCCAATTGCATATTGCTTATTCTAAGAAATTGGTGCTTGATATTGCACCTAGGTGAAACTCTAGTTACGTAATGCATGAAACTATCATGGTTTATAAGACTACCTTTGCTCTATTGATCAATTGGGAGACCAAATATAACAGCACTAAATCACGAGTGGAATTTGCAAAGAACTTTGTGCAGGTTGAAAATAGTTTTATGATGTCATAGAATTGTTTTCTGTGAGAAACTATCTAATTGTCAATCATTTCTTTTCTAACATTTGTGATATTAGATTTGGTATTAGGGTAATGGTTCAATTATTTAAACCCTCGTTCAGAACTGGCATCTAGTATGGATGAAAAGTTCGATAAATGCTAGGATAGTGGGTGTTGCAACTATGAAAGACCTTAAATCTAAAAATAATTGTACTGATTGTGATTTCTAAAGATGAATGTAGGTAGATCTTCATTGGAAGGTGAAAAGATTTCTTCAGCTCGTCTATGATTTTGTTATGGAGTACCAGTTCCGAGATAACTCAAATGCTAGAGTAGTTAAGTTAATTGAAAATCTATATCACAGTACAAGGGTGATGGTGGATGTCAAGATCCATTGGTTGCAAATTACTTTGTAAACACGGATTTGGATTCTATAATAAATGACAATAAACGTGTACAAAATAAAATTTGTATTAATTTATATCAATGAATATGGTACAATCTCTATATTGATATGGTTTACAATAGAAATAACAATATCTCTGGTTCAATTTTCTTGAAAGTTTATTTGATTCAAAGGATTGAAAGCTTGATTCCAAATAAAATGATGTTGATTCTTCAAAATAACTATTTGGATTATCGTTGAGGATGTAGTTGACAGATTATCAAGGGCACGTGGCTTTGTCACCATAGTCAAATGCTTGACGCCAGATCCAGTTATACAATGAACTGTCTTGGACTTGTTGTTCTTGTGAAATCACCGACTAATTTGGGATGGGTTGTTAAGGCTTTGTGGGTTTTGAGCTTGATCACGAAGTTGATTTCTAGATGAGAGCTCATGTAGCTTGATCTCAAACAAGTTGACTTTGATGACAAACTGGACTTAAATCTCTAGGCTTTTTGCTTGTTTAGAGATAATCCTTTGATGAACAGTTGAATGTTCGAATCTTCAATATTGGTTGGGGAAAATTCTTGTTGGTGAAGGCTAGAGGTTCTGCAGGGTCCTGAGACTTGAGTTTTGCTGAGCTCTAATGCTTCTTCCAATTCAAGGCCAATTGGAAGGCCTCTTATAGAAAAAGGTGGTGGTAGACAAATTTGAATAGGTTGGAGGTGATTGAGCTAATTTGTGGTGATTGGGAATTGGAGGTAATAAAGCTAATTGAAAGTAATTTGTGGTGATTGGGATGATTGATATTGATTTTAAGATAATTAAAGGTGATTGTAAATGATTGAGTCCAATCAACATTTAACTAATTTTTCACTAAAAATTTGAGTCCAATTATCATTTATTTACCTAATTTGACTAATCAATATATATTTTATTTAATATTGATTAACCAAAATAGAGAATAAAAACCACGCAATTTTTAATGTATACAAATGTCCCCACTTCAAGACTTAATTGTGTGCATGTTTGTCATGCAATAATGTTGAGGCTTAGAAGTATTTTGCATTTCATGACTTGAAGACTTTCACCTTTTTGTTGCTTTTGATGTCTTTGGATGTGTGGCTAGCTTGTCGCATGGGCATTAGTTCATGTCCTTGTACATGGATATGCTTTTAGAACAACACTTTTTTAATTGAACTGAACCCATAATAATATTCTGAGTTTCTACGTATCCAGACAGTGATCAAGACGTGATGTAGTTTAGAGTACACATTTATTTCAAGCCTTCCACAATTTATACTCATGTGGGCAAGGAGTAATGCAAAAATTTTATTTTTTTTTGGACGCAGTTTTAGTAGAATACACATTTATTTCAAGCCTTACAAAGCTTATACTCGTGTAGCAAGGAGTTATGCAAAAAAGATTATTTTTTTGATGTGGTTTTAGATCGTGCCAAGAAAATATCTAAGAATTTGGGGCAGTTTGATGTTGTGTCGAGGAACCTTGAAGTTTTGAAGTATTTTTATTTCGTGCTAAGTAACTTTGAAGCTTTGGAAAGCAGTTTCACTTCTTGCCAATGAACTTTGAAGATTTGGAACAGTTTCATTTTGTGCTAAGTTTGAAGACTTGGAGCAATTTCTATTCATGTTAAGGAATCTTGAAGTTTTGAAGCAGTTTCAATTCGTATTGAGGAATTTTGAAGTTTTGGAGCAATTTCATTTCGTGCTGAGGAAATTTGAAGATTAGGAACAATTTCATTTCGTGCTGAGGAAGTTCTAAGATTTGGAGCAATTCCTACTTGTGCTGAGAAATCTCTGAAGTTTTGGAGCAGTTTTTATTCGTGCTAGGAAATCTTGAAGTTTTGAAATAAATTTAGTTTGTGTTGAGGAATTTTGAAGTTTTGGAACAATTTCATTTCATTATGATGAAGTTTGAAGATTTGGAGCAATTTTTATTCGTGTTAAGGAATCTTGAAGTTTTGAAGCAGTTTTAGTTTGTGTTGAAATGTTTTAAAGTTTTGAGAAGTTTCACTTCATGCTGAAGAATTTTGAAGCTTTGGAGACAGTTTTGTTTTGTGCCTAGAAATTTTTTTTGGAGATAGTTTAAACTCATATCAAAGGTGTGTTTATTTTCTTTTCCATAATCATTGAAAGTTTAGACTCGTATCAAGGAGTGTTGGTGTTTCTTTTTGGTAACTGTTTATAGTTTAGACTCGTATCAATGAGTATTAGTGTTTCATTTTTGGAACAATTGATAGTTTATACTTGTATAAATGAGTATTGGTGTTCCTCTTATTTGGGAACCGTTGATAGTTTATACTCATATCAAGGAGTATTGGTGTTCTCATTTTTTTCTTTGTAACTTTTGATAGTTTAAACTGACAACATGCAATATTGGTGTTCCTTTTTTTCTTTCTTTTTTTAACTAATGAAAATTTAAACTCGTATCAAATAGTGTTAATGTTTCATTTTTGGAACACTTGATAGTTTATACTCATATCAAGGAGTATTGATGTTCCTTTTTGTTGAAACCGTTAATAGTTTATACTCATATCAAGGTGTATTGGTGTTATCTTTTCTTTTCTTTTTTTGAACCATTGACAGTTTAAACTTGTATCAAAGAGTATTGGTCATCTTTGAGTTAAAGACTTTTCAAGTTATGGGGAACAAACAAACATGTTTCGTTGCCCCTTCATTTATTTCTGTTTTCTCTACAGTCTTCCATTTGTTTTGCTAATCGGGTATGGGAGGTTTGTAATTTTCATGGCTCACTATACTTAGCTCCATGTCATGTGCTTAGGTTGCAATCTTTTCAAATGTTCGAGGCTTGATTCCTTTAAGGATATATAGAAGCTCCCAATACATGCCTTAAATGCACATTTCTACTACATAGATTTATGATACTTGCTCTTTGCAATCTAAGCTAAATGCATTACATTATCTAGTGTTGGTGAGCTCCATCAAGGTGAACGTATATTGCATACTATAGACCTAATTGAGAAAATCTCTTTCAAATTACTCCTATCTATTGATTGACTCATGCTCTAACTCAGTCTACCAATTGAACGTAGTTCCTTTAAGGGATCAAACAAATTACATAACAAGAAGATATCCCTAAGTCCTAGCATTTTCATAAGTCTCAACAAAATGAGCAACATGTTGTTTGAGGCTTCCATTTCCATCAAACTGATTGAACTTTAGAGGTTGACACCCAAGAGACATTTTCATGTTGCCACTCCATTCTGTGCATGGCTTTTAGAACAAAAATGAATTTTGTGAACATCCTCCATATTGAGAAATTGAGAGCAGTAACAATGGAAGTGGAAGTTATTGAGAAATTTAAGTTCTTCTTTCTTTTTACCTTTATCCAAGACAACAACATTTGAAGTAGAACCAAAATGAAAGTTGGTTGTTGACTTGGCTCAACACTATTTTGCATCTCCAACTTGTTCATGAGATTAGCAATCTCAAAGTCTTTGTCTTTAACGATCTTGGTGAAGAGCAAGATCTTCTTCTCCAATTCTAGTACCTTATCTTCCACAGTTGAAGCTTCAATCACCATGACATAAGTACGGGAGAGCTTATCTATTGTGAAAGACATCAACTCATCATTCAAACTTGTAAGCAACACTTCAGAGATAGTAGAAACATGAGAATCCTTCTTAGAGCATGGAGTGTTGCCTCAGATAATTTGAAATTCTCTAAGAAAGTTGAATCTCCAACATTGACCGATGTGGTTTTGTTTTCTAGTGGTGTGAATTTCGGAGACAATGAAAAGTTGAGCCAAAACTTGATCGACCAATTAAATAAGTTGTTGATTGATGAACTTTGACTGCTTTTGTGTGATCTGTCCATTGTATGAGATTTTGTTGGTGGAAATAATATCAACAACAAAAAAGTTAATAAATTTAGCAATGGCACAAATATCGTTGTTGTCTTGCTCCTTCATAGTGGCCATGAGATCTTATGATCTTGTTGTTAAGATTTTTTTGGAAAGAGAAAGAGATAAGAGGTAAAGTCGTCCTACTGGGAGTGCTAAATTTGTAAACATAGATTTCAATCTGTAGAATAAATGATAAGAAATATGTACAAACTAAATTTGTGTTGTTTTATATCAGTGAATATAGTACAATCTATGTATTGATATTGTTTACAATAGAAAGAACAATTTCTCGGATTCGATCTCCTTGAAAGTTTATTTGATTGAAGAGATTGTAAGCTTGATCCCTAATAAAATGATGTTGATTCTTCAAAACAATGATTCAGATTGTACCTAAGAATTTAGTTGACATATTCTCATGGGGGATGTGGCTTGATCCCCAAGAGTCAAATACTTGAGGCCAAATCAGGTTGTATAATGACCAGTCTTAGACTTGTTGTTCTTGTGAAAACACTGGGTGATTTAGGATGGATTGTTGGGGCTTTGAGCTTGATCATGAAATTGATTTCTTATATGAAGGCTTGTTGAGCTACATCTCAAACAAGTTGATTTTGATCATGAACTCGATTTAAATGTCCAGACTTTTTGCTTGTTTAAAGATGACCCTTTGAAGAACAGTTAAATGTTTGAATCTTCAATGGATGGGAAAAATTCTTGTTGTTAAAGGTTGGAGATTCTACAGGGTCTTGGGCTTGAGTTATGTAGAGCTCTGATACTTCTTTTTCTTCCTCTTGTTCTCCTCGTTGCTCCTCTCCAATTCAAGGCCAATAGAAGGCCTTTTATAGAAGAGGTGATGGTACACAAATTTGAATTGATTAGAGGTTGATAAGTTCTCTAACGAACTTATATTACCTCTTATTATGCATTAATTTTAGCTATGTTCTTGAGCTTTGCATTGCAATTTGGTTAGTTTTAGCTTAGTTTGTAGTTTATCGTCTTTTATATTGAGATTTCTTGTTTTAATTATTTTCAATGAGGAGTTCACTTTCAAATGCGAGTCCTAATCCTAATTGATTTTGGTTTTGTGCTCTGAAGGTCCAAGGCTTTAAGAAGTCAATTTTGAGGATAAAATGCATAAGGGATGAAAATCCAGCTCATCTAATACATAGGCCATGAAAAATTAGTTGCAACACAAAATGGCTAAGTGCCCTATTTGGCGTCGTGGCACCATTGCTCTTTGGTTGGAAAGTTACTATCGATGATGTGGCACCATTGGTCAGACATCACTACTTTTAGGCAGATTCTATCGGCGCTGCAACGCCAACAAGATATGTGTACACCTTTTTGGCCGAAATTGCTCAAAAACTTTGCTTTTAAGTGTCTATTGGGTGGAAAATGAAAGCACATGGAGAGGGGAATCTTTTTCAGCAGAAAAAAGGAGACTTGAGAGCCAAAAAGGAGCAAGAGGAGAAAGGGGATCTAGATCTTGAAGATTGGATACAACCTTCACAAGTTTTATATTCTTCTTCTCTCCTTCTTAGTTCTTGTATATTCTTGATGGATTGTTTATTTGAAATCATGTCTAATTCTATTTGTATGAACTAATTCCTTTTCTAGGATACCAATGAAACTCACATGTAATTTGATTTGATTTTTATTCATGGATTGCTTAGATTATGATATTTATGTTATGTATATCATTCTGTGCTTATTGCTTCTAATTGATTGATCTCTAATTAGATTGATGTGGTAAATTAGAGGAACCTTGACAAAGAAAATCTAATTTAGTCTTGGATGATATAATAATTCATGTTTGAATTCATTCACATGGATGGTTGGATTTGATTTACATATAGAATAGACATATACCCATATGCCATGTATAACCAAATGAGGTTTTATCTTAATAAATCTTGTTTAATTATATTCACATAGACATATAGTGAATTGATTAAGCAATGTATGATTATAAACAATTCGAAAGATACTTATAATTGAATTAGAATTCTTGGTTAATACCATGAATCTAAGCATGATAGGATAAATACAAGTTAAACCAAGTATGAAGGAAATTGTGATTTTAGGCTCATCTCAATATATATATATATATATATATATATTCATGTTCTTTTGTCTAGATACTTCAGTTTTCAATTAAAAGATCATTGTTTGGATAAAATTAGGATTGATACAATTTTAGTACTTAACATTATTAGATAATTCCTCGTGGGAACGATACTCTACTTCATCACTTTATTACTTGTTAACAATATGTTCACTTGCATAGTAAATTTGACAACAAGTTTTTAGCATTATTGCCAGGGAATTATTCTAATCTTTGTTAATATTAATGCCAATCTATGCTAGTTTTAATTCAGAATTTTTCTTTGATTTAGGTGCTTGTGGAAGTGTATGGGAAAAACTCACAACTTGGAGTTGGTTTCTTTTAATTTGGAAATTGAAATAACAATTCGAAGGCTTCGACAGGAAAACCAGCAATACTCTATGCAAAATCCAACAAAGGAAGAAGAACATGAACCTAAGGCACTACGTGACTATGCTATCCCCTAGTGGATAGCCTTCATTCTAGCATTCAAAGGCTGACAATTCAAGCTAACAACTTTGAAATCAAACCAGGCCAAATTCAAATGATCCAACTAAATGGCACAATTTGGTGGCCTTCCAAACAACAATCCTAAGTCTCATCTTGTAATGTTTTTGGAGTTATGTGATACTTTAAAATTCAATGGCGTTACTGATGATGCCATTCATCTAAGGCATTTCCCTTTCTCACTCCAAGATAAGGCAAGACGCTGGTTATACTTTATGCGGTCTAACTCTATAACTACATAGAATGATTTGGCCCAAAAGTTCTTGGCTAAGTTCTTTCCACCGGCAAAGATAGCGAAATTGAGGAATGAAATCACCTCATTCTTACAACATGACCAATAATCCCTCTATGAAGCATGGGAAAGGTACAAAGTCTTGATAAGACATTGTCCACACCATGGCATTCCAAAGTGGCTTCAAGTTCAAGCATTCTATAATGGTTTGGTAAGCTAAACAAGAACACTATTGATGCAACAACTGGTGGTGCTCTAATGGTAAGTCAATTGATGAAGCTTATGACTTATTGGAAGAAATGGCTTCTAACAATTATCAATGGCAACTAAAAGATTACCAACTCGAAGAGTAGCTGGGGTACATGAGCTAGATACCATCACTGCCTTAACGGCATAAGTGGTAGGTTTAGCTAAAAGATTTGATAATCTTAGGGCTTTAGCAATCAAGAATCAAGTCAAGGCTTGTGAGATATATGGAAGAGGGTCATGCTAATGATCAATGCTCTAATATTGAAGCAGTGCAATATGTGAACAATTACAGCAGGCAAAACAATCCTTCCTCCAATACATATAATCCGAGGTGGAAAAATCATCCTAATTTCAATTGGAACAATCCAGGGACTTTAAATGCTGTGAAGCCTATTTACCCTCCCAGTTTCCAATCATAAGCAAGATAGGTTGATGCATCTGAAAACAAACCATCCTTGGAAGACATGTTCATACAATACATGTCTAACATGTCTAGGACTGATTCTGTGACCCTAAAGCCAAGTAGCATCATTAAGGACACTTGAGACACAAATTGGCCAGCTTGCCAATGCATTGACAAGTAAACCTCAAGGTGCTTTTCCAAGTGACACCGAGCCTAATCCAAGGAATGACAACAAGGAGCATTGCAAAGCAATTGCCCTTAGAAGCAGTAAAACGTTGGAAAATCCTAAAAAGCAAGATGATATTATGAGCACCCCAATTGAGGTGGATGCTCCAATTGAAAAGAATGAGGAAAACGTCCAAGCAAAAGAATCAACTATGCCTACTCCTTCACTACCATTTCCTTAAAGGTTCCAAAAGAAGAATCTTGACAAGCAATTTCAAAAGTTCCTAGAAGTGTTCAAAAAGCTTCACATCAACATACCATTTGCTGAAGTCTTAGAATAAATGCTGAGCTACGTCAAGGTCATGAAGGACATCTTGTCTAAAAAGAGAAAGCTGGGTGAGTATGAAACCGTTGCTCTAACTAAAGAATGTAATGCTATACTACAAAAGAAACTTCCACCAAAGCTAAAAGACCCAGGTAGTAGTTTACTATCCCTTGCACTATTGGTACTCAATTTTTTGGTATAGGCATTATGTGATCTTGGAGCTAGTATTAATTTGATGCCTTCGTCTATATATCGTAAATTGGGTTTGGGGGAAGTTAAGCCTACATTTGTTACATTACAACTAGCAGATAAGTCTCTTACCTATCCAAGGGGAATCGTAGAGGATGTGCTAGTCAAGGTTAATAAATTGATTTTTCCTGCTGATTTTATTGTGTTTGACATGGAAGAAGATAAGGAAATCCCTATCATTCTAGTAAGATCTTTCTTAGCTACAGGTAGAACCCTTATTGATGTGCAAAGAGGTGAGCTCACCATGCGAATACAAGATAAAGAGGTAACATTTAATATGTTTAAAGCTATGAAATTTCCTTTAGACCATGATAAATGTTTTGCTATTGATGTGTTGTATGGAGTAACTCAAGAGGTATTTTTGGATAATTATCCTATTGACCCTCTTGAAGCAGTTATAATTTCTAATGCTCATAGAGAAGATGATGACTTTGTTAAGTGCATAAAATTGCTAGATATTTCACCATTCATAACTAAATCAAATCTGAAGTTTGAATCTTTAAATATTCCAGCCTCTACACCTTCAACTTCCATGAGCTCTATTAAAAAGCCATTAACATTGAAGCTAAAAGCCCTTGCCATCGCATTTAAGTTATGCTTTTATTGGACCATCTTCCACTTTACCTGTTATTATTTCTACTTCTCTTAATACCATACAAAAAGATAAGCTTCTTCAGATATTAAGAGAATACAAGAAGGCAATAGGATGGACCATAGTTAACATAAAAGGCATAAGCCCCTCATTTTGCATGCACAAAATTTTGATGGAGGATAATCACAAAGCCACCATTGAGCATTAAAGGCGGCTCAATCCAATCATGAAGGAGGTGGTAAAGAAAGAAATCATAAAGTAGCTAGATGCAGGCATCATATATCCAATCTCAGATAACTCTTGAGTAAGTCCAATTCAATGTGTACCAAAGAAAGGAGGGATGATAGTTGTTGCCAACATCAAGAATGAACTCATCCTTATAAGAACTGTAACATGATGGCGTGTATGCATGGATTACCATAAGCCCAATCAGGCCACACAGAAAGATCATTTTTCTCTTCCTTTCATTGATCAAATGCTTGATCAGGGCAGGTAAGGAGTATTATTATTTTCTAGATGATTATTCAGGATATAACTAAATTGTTATCACTCCAGATGATCAGGAAAAGACCACTTTTACTTGTCCTTATGACATATTTGCCTTTAGAAGAATGCCTTTTGGTCATTGTAATGCCCCTGCCACCTTTCAAAGATGCATGATGGCTATATTTACTGGCATGGTAGAGCAATGCCTTGAAGTTTTTATGGATGATTTTTCAGTATTTGGAGATTCTTTTGAACTTTGTCTCCATAATCTAAATTGTGTGCTTAAACAATGTGAAGAGACCAACTTGGTATTGAACTGGGAAAAGTGCCCTTTTATGGCACAAGAAGGAATTGTCTTGGGACAAGGGTGTCTAGCAAAAGCCTTAAAGTGGATAAATTAAAAATGAAACAATAGAGAAACTCCTACCATCTAGTTCAGTAAAAGGTATTAGAAGCTTTCTAGGGCATGCAGGCTTCTATAGGCAGTTCAGTAAGGATTTTTCAAAAATTGCAAAATTGATGTGTAACCTTTTAAAGAAAGACATTCCCTTTAAATTTAACGATGCATATCTAGCTACATTTATAGAGTTGAAACAAAGATTGATTGCTACTTCTATAATTGTTGTCCCTAATTGGAACCTACCTATTGAACTCATGTGTGATGCTAGTGATTATGTGGTAGGCACGGTATTAGGACAATGTAAAGACAAACTCTTTCACCCTTTTTATTTTGCAAGACATTAACTGGAGCATAATTGAATTACACCACCACTGAGAAAAAGTTATTAGCAATAGTGTTTGCTTTTGATAAATTTCATTCTTATATTATGGGAACTGAAGTTATTGTGTTTACCGATCACTCTGCTTTTACATATTTAATTAAGAAAAAAGATGCAAATCCTAAGGTTAATCAGATGGATACTTTTGCTCCAAGAATTTAACTTGGAGATTAGAGATTGAAAAGGCACAGAGAACTAAGTGGCAGACCATCTATCAAGGTTAGAAGGTGGTGAAAAGTTAGTTGATCAAACTATGATCAATAAGAATTTTCAGGATGAATAACTCTTTCAAATTGAGCATCACAAGTTACCATGGTATGCTGATTTTGTAAATTATATTGTGAGTAAGGTTTTTCCTCCTGATTTAAATTCCCAACAAAAGAAAAAGTTTTTGTATAATATTAAAAATTATATGTAGAATGACCCTTTTTTGTTTAAGCAATATGCTAATCAAATTCTTAGAAGGTGTGTCCTGGAGGAAAAACTCAAGATATACTTCAACACTGCCATTCCTCACAATTTGATGGACATTTTGGAAAAGAGCAAACTGTGGCAAAAGTTCTCCAATCAGGTTTTTATTGGCCTTCATTGTTTAAAGATGCTTATACTTTTGTTGCTTCTTATGATAGGTGTCAAAGGATAGGAAACATCTGCCAAAGATATTAAATGCCTCTTAACAACATCCTTAAGGTAGAAATTTTTAATGTATGGAAGAATCGACTTCATAGGTCCATTTATTTCCTCATACAACAATTAATACACCTTGATGGCAGTAGATTATATTTTAAATTTAAAATGGGTAAAAGCCATTGCATTGCCAACCAATGATTCAAGGGTTGTGTTGAACTTCTTAAAGACAAGAATCTTCACTCACTTTGGCACACCCATAGCTATTATAAGTGATGGGGGGTCACATTTTTCAACAAACACTTAGAGGCCTTTCTTATAAAATACGAAGTTACTCACAAGGTGGCATTAGCTTATCATCCACAATCTAGTGGCCAAGCCACAATTTCCAATCTGGAAATTAAGAGAATTCTGGAGAAAATAGTTCATCCTTTAAGACATGATTGGTCCAAGAGATTAGACGACTCATTATGGGCATACTGTACAACCTACGAAACTCCTATAGGCATGTCACCTTATAAAATAGTTTTTAGGAAAGCATGCCACCTCCCAGTGGAACTAGAGCATAACCCCTATTAGGCCATCAAGAAGTTGAACTTTGACCTCTAAGCAGCTGGTGAAAAGAGACTTCTTTAACTCAATGAGATGGATGAATTTTGGCTTCAAGCATTTGAGAATGCTAAGCTTTATAAGGAGTGGACAAAAAATGGCATGACAAGAAAATCATAACCTAACATTTCAAGCCTGGTATGAAAATCTTACTTTATAATTCATGCTTGAAGTTATTTATGGGAAAGCTCAAATCAAGGTGGTATGGACCATTCATAATCACCAAAGTATTTCCTTATGGAGCTGTAGAAATAATCTAAGCATTGAAATTGGAAAATAAATTCAAGGTGAATAGGCAAAGGCTCAAACAATATTATGGAGGCACTATTGATCATCAAAAGACCTTTATCATCTTAGCCGATGCCGAATAAGCATGACAAAGTCAAGCCAAAGACTCTAAATCAAGCACTTCTTGGGAGGTAACCCAAGCTTTCTAAACTTTTTCTTTTAATTGTTAAGTATTTAATAATCTTCTTTATAGTGTTTTAATTAAATTCCTTATGTTAGCTTGTAGGTACCAAATAAATTCCGAAGTTCCTCATGAAACTCACAAATACGTGCAAGAGGAGCTACCAAACAGAGGTAAATGGCGCCTCAGCACCACAATTTATCACGCTGCAGTGAGCTAGATAGTGGCAAATGGTGCCTCAATTCATTGAATTATATGTTGATATAAGTTCTTCAATGGAGTTATTTATGGATTTAAACTTCAATTTCCATGTTTAATCACTATATTATGTTCCCGGGCCGGTGTGCATTATAAACCAAGTGAGGAAATGCTGCAACCAAAGGGAATATTGATAAAACAATTATTAGCCACATCCTCATTCTTGAGAATATGTTGGTAGGAGGTAGTTCATCTTCAACACAACCACTATTTCAGTCTACCTGAGCCCGACCATATAGGGCAATGACTTTAACTAACATATGGAACGTGTAAAGAAACTCCAAGGTTCACCAACAGAGTTGCCTCGATGCTATGGTACAAATGCAGCGTGTGTGTGCAGAACATATGGGGGTAGACTTGTCTACTTTTCCAGCTTACCCGGATCCCTCTTTCTTTAACAACATGGCTTAAGATGAAGAGGCAAAAGATTGGGCATTCTCCGCATTCCTTTGGTTTTTAGGGAAGTCTCCTATTTTCTTACTTTATTTTATGTTTTAAGTATTTTATTCCATTGAGGACAATGTCTTGTTTAAGTTTAGGGGTGTTATGTTTTAATTTTATTTTTTAAGTACTTTTTGTTGTTAGTGTTGAAATTTATAATTATTATAGTGTGTAAATGGTTGAGATGCTATTATGCTATGTTGATGAAATTCCCCTATCCTATGATAAGAAATTTGGCTATCATGAATCTTGACACTTGTGTTAAATTCTTGAGCTAGTAGCATTGTAGGATGTGATTACCAACATTCATTGAGCACTTGATTTTTTTTATTAGGATTGTATTGCTTATTTAGAGAAGGTTTATGTTTAGCATGTCCATGTTGGGTTTAAAGCCCTAGAATTTGTTGATTCTCTCTTGAGGCGAAATCATAGATGAAACTAAGTAGGAACATGATTTGAGCCATCTTTGGACTGTTTGAGCCTTTCAAGCTTACCATGCTTTATCTTATATCCTTAGTTACCCCATTAAGCCTATATTGCCTTTTCTTGGATACCAACAAAAGTTTGCCTAACCATTCTTTTAAATTCCAGTTTTGAATCCTTACTCTTGGGTATATTGATCATGTATGAAAATATTGAGCTATGCTATAAAGAAAATGAGGAAATGTTGAAGTTATAAAAATGTGAAGTATAATTGTGCTAATAAAAAAATAAGAGTTGAAAAATATATGAAGTGGTGAAAAGAAAAGAACAAATTGAAATGGAGGTACTTGGGTGGTGAAAAGAGCTCATCAAGAGTCTAGAGTGATCTATATGCTTAAGGTGATTTGAGCTTTAAAATTTTCTTTTATCATACCATTACCCTAATTCTACATTACAAACTTATAAAGACGTATTGATTCTTGACTTAGTTAAGTCTACATTAGTGGAGATAGAGTTGAAAAACAAACATATGGGGTTTGAATGCTAAATTGGTTTTGATAGACATAAACTTATCCAGGATTGCATGCATTCCTTTGTAAAAGATCATTGACACACACACTGGAAATCCATTTGAAAATGAGGCTTGCTATTGAGTTTAACATTAGTTTGAATGATACCTTATGGTTGACTTAAATTAAGATTTGATGAAACTTTTGAGGATACTATGGGGATATCATCATGTTGTGTAATACATCTTTAACCTTGTAGTTTGTTATATGTTTGTTTTTCTCTTTTACTCGAGGACTAGCAAAATCTTAAGTTCTTAAAAGAACTTATATTACCTTGTTTGGATATATATATATATATTTCATGTTCTTTTGTTTAGATACTTTAGTTATCAATTAAAAGATCATTGTTTCGATAAAATTAGGATTGATACAATTTTAGTACTTAACATTGTCAGATAATTCCTCGTGGGAACGATACTTTACTTCATCACTTTATTACTTATTAACGATATGTGCACTTGTGTGGTAAAACTGACAACAGAGGTAATTGAGCTAATTTTCAAATTTCTGGTGATTAGGATAATTGGAGGTAATTGAGCTAATTGAAAGTAATTTTTGGTGAATGGGATGACTGAAATTGTTTTTAAGATAATTAAAGGTGATTGCAAATGATTGAGTCCAATCAATATTTAATTACTCCAATCAATATTTAATTAATTTTTCAATCACAATTTGAGTCTAATTATCATTTGTTTACCTAATTTGACAAATCAATATATATTTTTATTTAATATTGATTAACCAAAATAAGAAATAAACACTAACCAATTTTTAATGTATATAGACTTATTCATTAAGAATGATAAAAGTAAGAAACTTGAATGTTAAACCAGAACTGGACCACTATTTGGATGAAGAAGTATTGCCCAAAAATAAGGATTTTCAGATATTAATATGGTGGAAGTTAAATGGAATCAAATATTCATTGTAAGCGATTGCTAAAGATTTTTGGCTTTACATGTATAATCTATTATCGCATCCTAAGAAACTTTTAGTACTAGTAGAAAATTAGTGAATCCACATCCAAGTAGATTGAAGTCAAACACAATTAAAATTTTGATTAAGTTGTGCACATAATTTATTGTGGGTTCATGAAAAGAATGGTAAGTTTACAATATATTTTTGGGCGATTTTCAAATCATATCATATATATATATATATATATATATTGAATGACTTTCATTCTGGTGTCGCCACTTGCCAAGCCATGTGACATATTTGAAGGTTACATCATAAGATCTAACCAATCAAATGTCACCTAAATGCCATATTGCAGAGCTATTGTCAGTATTAAATATTTTTTTCTTTTTATTAAATAAATATAATATATATAGCTTAATTACAGTTTTAAAATAATGATAATTTTAATATATTTATGTTCATTTAATATTATTTCTTAGTTATTATCAATTTTTAGTATTTTGTTTTTTTTCTTGTTCTTTCCATTCTTTCATTTTCTACCATTCTTTCTTGCTTTCCTTTTTTATAGTCCACTACTTTTAAACGCTACAGGGCTCCTTTGACGCATCATCTAAGGTAAAGGATAATTTAAAATCTAGTTAGCTCTTATATAACATTTGACAGCAACATAATAGTATAGACTTATAATATTGATCCACTCTTAAACTATGTCAGATAATATAAGTTATGTAAGGGATAAGGAGAAGGATAAGACAGCAGTATAGCAACAATAATACTTACTCAAATAAGTAATTTAATTCAATAATTCCTTAATTTGATTTTGATGAAAACTAAATAAGTAAGTACAAATTGTAATAACTAATTTAACGTCTAATTAATATTTTTATTGCATGTATGGTCCACTGAGTTGAAAAGGTCAACGATCGAAGAATAAAATTGTCTGAAGCAATAGAATCAGTTAGTTGATATGATCACTTTTCATTGGATCTCTCAGCCAAATTATATAGTCATCTAAAATACAATACAATAGTGTTTTTTTTTTTTTTTTTTTTTTTTCGGGTAAGTTGAAAAATAGTCAGAGGATCTATCAATTAGCTGAACAACATTAGTCAAAGATAGATGAAGTATGTCACAACATCGATTCATCTTAGACCATCAGCTGAATTCATTCCAAAAATCTACATCAATCAGCTGAAGCAACTCAGTGAAGATCGTCTCAATCAGATGAAGATACAATGCAACAGTTATATTAAAGCCAGTTAGTCAACTAAAGTAAACCCAAATGATAGTGTTCCACTAACACAACCAACAGAATCCTCATAAATAGTTATCTTCATCAACTATGTTGGCCAAAGAATGACAAGCAAGAGGGGGGTGAATAGTTTTGGCATACTAAAATCACCATTTTTTTTTTATTGTACTAAAAAGGCACTTAATAAATAAGAGCAAGAAAGGATAATATTTATAAAAGGAAAGAGCTTAGGGGATAAAGAGATTACATAGAGATTTTTATAGTGGTTCACCAAAATTCTTAATTACATCCATTCCTCAAGCTTTACATGAGAAACTTCTCAGAATTTAAGGTATCAATAACCTAGCTGAATTCATAATGGTCAACAACCTTCCTAACTGAATTCTAGGGATTAGTAACCCAATTGAATTAATGCACTTAGCCACAACCAACAAGTTCCTCAAAACTTGACACAAGTAGAACTTTACCAAACTTAACTCTAAGCTCTAGGTTCTCGTTTGTGATTTACAGAGAAATAAAAAGATAATAAAGAGAACAATTATAGCACACATACATACAAATCTAAATATGGTTATGCTTAACAATTTTACCTAATTTACAAAGCTACCTTACTGGTTTGAAAGTTTAAGACTTTGCTGACAAAGTGGTAAGCTCTAGGAAGTTTAAGTTTACCTATGGTTTTTCATATCATGAAGTAGGATGCTAGTTGTATATGATTTTCAAAAATACTTGGCCGCTTATCTACTAAATTAGTCATGCCATCATTGGCATCCTCATTAAGATCTTCACTACCAACTCCACTACCTTCTTCATCACTAGAAGATCCACTTATATGTCTTTGTTAAAAAAGAATGAAAGATTAACATATAATAGGTAAATTTAGAAGAATAAAAGAAATTATCTACAAAAATATATAAAATTATGTATGTTGACCAGAAACTAGCAAAGTTTTAGTCACAACTGAAACATTTGAATGAAATCTAAACTGTGCATCTAAATTGGAAGCCGTTTATTCTTTCGGCTTGTTTGGTGCATCGTATTGCATAGTATAAGCTATACAATGTATTAGACAATATTAAGCTTATACAATGTATAAGACATCTATACTATATTACATTTGGTCATGATAGGACAACAAACATGATAAAATAAAAATATATTATCAACTATTTGGAAGGACACATGATGATCAATTAATAATTGAACAAACATTATTATTCACTAAAGTTAGCTGGGACCAATTTATAATTGACACATGCATGAATCAATTTACAATAACCACTATAAAATAATAATAATAATAATACTTTATATGATCTTCTGTTTTTGGAATTTTTAATAAGATAATCTAGGCATAACAAAAAAAAAATATTTGAGAGAGAATTAACCTGGTAATATAAAGTGATAGTCAGAGATGGCAAGGATTTTGGGTTGATCACACGTGCACGATAAATGAAAAGGAATGATGGGTGATAGAGATGGAGAGGTGGTGGCCACGAGGACTGAGATGGAGAGATGTATTGCAACAAGGTATCTAATGAAGTAGGGTGTAGTTGGCAACTGGGGTAGAATGGGCTTTTGGGTGTCTAATTATTTATACGATTGTGTTATCCTTCCCCACCTCATAGAATAATGTATTATAATCAAGAATCGTGTAAGGGATGATCAAAAGTATAAGCTTACACTATCATGCTATTGCCAAATAGTGTATTAGAGCCAATATGATAGTCTTTTACTATTCTGTTATTTTTATATGATGCATCAAACAAGCTTTTCGAGTCTTATTCAATAACTCGGACGTGGCGGTATTTCTGACTCATTATTTAATGGAACAATTCGATGCCCATGAAAGATTTATGACAATACTAAATTCCTAAATAGAGAAGAAGTTATGTGTTATCTATATAAGAAGGGTTTCGTGACAACTTATAAAAAGTGGAGTCTACATAGGGAAGGCCAACGTGATAGTAGTCAAGCTTCACAGTTTACTCAAGCTCCACGAGTTAGTATTGTTTTAGATGAAGTTTTAGTTGAAATGAACAAGACGACATATATTATATTGGACTTGTAGGCATTAATTACAATTGGGACCCTGAAAATCCAAACCACGACGTTGCAAATTTCTATGAATTGTTGTCTATTGTCGGTCTTAACGCAACTGTTAAACTACAAATCATAATTTAATGTTTCTGAGAGCTATTACAATAGGTTCATGACAATAATCAAAAGTCTACTGCTTAAGGATGAGAAGTTACATGAAAACTTTTATGAGTTTAGAAAGTTGGTGAAGGAGTTAGGACTTGAGTATAACAAGATCGATGTATGCATGAATCAGTGTCAATTGTATTACAATAATATCAAGCATAAAATTGAGTGTGATGTTTACAAAGAGGCTCGGTTCAAACCACAAGGTAAAAGAAACATACCTTACAAGATATTACATTGCCTTCCTTTAATGGAGAGGCATCAGAGGCTTTATATATCTAAGGCTACTACAAAAGACATGATATGGAATAAGGAGGGAAAGCAGGAGAAACCGGACATGTTATTCATCTGTATGATGGTGAGGCATAGAAACACTTTAATGATGTTCATTAGTCATGGGCACAAGAACAATGTAATGTCATACTTGGGCTCTCAACAGATGAACTCACTCCATTTGGTACTTTTGATTTCCAATATTCTTGTTGGCCGGTATTTGTCATTAATTATAAACTACCACCCAACATTTGCATGAAAGAACACAACTTGTTCTTGACTTTGATAATTCTTAGTCCGAATTATCTAGGCAAGAATTTAGATATTTATCTAAGACCTTTAATAGAAAAGCTAAAAGAGTTATAGAGAGAGGGTGTCTTGATTTTTGATAAATTTAATCAAAACATTAAAAATTAGGGCATTGGAGGTAAAATCATAAAATACACATCCATCTAACGAGTCGGGAGTACCATTATGTCCATGGGGATGAATAAAACTTGTAGGTAGAAAACATTTTACAATTTGGATCAAACGTTAGAAATTTATGCACAAGTTTGCGTTTCTAGTTGAAAATTTTGAAAATTGAGTTTTGTAAGGTAAAATCGAAAAATACATATATGTTTGACAAGCCACAAATACCGACAAGTTTGCAGGGACAAATAAAATTTGTAGGAAGAAACAATTTGCAATCTGTATCAAACGTTAGGAATTTATGCACATGTGTGCATTTCTAGTTGAAAGTTTGAAAATTTAAGGGTAAAATAGTAAAATAAACATCCATTTACAAGCCAAGAGTACTGGAAGCAGTGATGAATAAGACTTGTAGAAAGAACAGTTTGTAATTTGGATCAAACAGTAGAAACTTATGCACAAGTGTGCGTTTTGAAAACCTAGAAAATTAGGCCTCAAGGAATAAAATTGTAAAATGCATGCCTGTTTGACAAACCGGAAAAACAAGCATATCTACGGGTACAAGTGTGTTTCAAGTTGAAAAAATTAATATTGTCTTATATTCGCTCCTTTATGCAAACTTGACCCTTTTTTTTTTTTTCAAAGTAAACCTTATAACTTGATTACTTATTTAGGACATTATTACTTTCTCGTGCACTTCACAGTCACATACAGCCAGGTGGATGATGAGTAGAGGGATGATGATGAGAATATAGGTGATTCGAAGTGTTATTTTTAAATTTGTGTATTTAACAAGTTAGATTTTTAAATTTTGTTTTCATATTTGAATTCTACTAGTAAAATGATGTTTTGTTCAATGAATATTGTTTTTAATTTTTTTAAAGTATTTATTTTTTAATTTATCAGGTTGAAAAAAATTAATTTTAAAGGAAACATGAAAATTTACAAGCCTATCTACGACAACAAAATGCAGAAGTTGATAAAGTAATAATATATTTAAAAAGTTATCAGCATCCACGATATTGCTTGTCAATACCGATAAATTATACTAGGTCAATTGATAGTAAAACATGACTAAATTGAAAAATAAAGAAAATTTTGTTTGGACATAATTAAAAATACTGGTTTTATTAAGGGAAGTAGTTGAAATTTTAAAAAATTAATTTCAAGAACTTAATTGCACAAATTCAAACTTTGTGGATTTCATGTGCAATTGTTCAAAAAATTATTTTACTTGCTGCCAACTCTTAGCCTTTTGAGTTGATAGCGTAAGGAGGCTTTATATGGGTTCGACACAAGTCATAAAGGGAAAGAAAGGAAGAAAAGAAAAGAGAGAAAACCGAGAGAGAGAGAAAGAAAGAGAAAAGAGAAAGGAAATGATAAGAAACAGAACCGGATCTGCTGTTGGAGAATTCCGGTGCCTGCAGTGGGCTTAGAGGACGAAAATCAAAGTTAGAAAGGAAGAGAATCGATTTTAGCATAGAGTGAGGTAGGTGGTTGTTGAGATTTTGCTAGATTTAAGTAAAGATGTGATTTGTTTATCTGTGAGTAAAAATAAGGTATTTTGGGATTTATATTGAAAGTATGTTTGTTTGCAAGTAGATCTACATTGTACGTTTGTAGAAATGTATCGTTCACTTAATAAGTGGACCTAGTGTATTGATCACGCACAACACTCGCTATTCTCATAACTCATATAACTTGGTATCATAAAATTGAATTTTAAATATAATATATAAATTTTTATTATAAAGTAAATAAATTAAATAAGTAATAGTATATTTGAACATATTATAACTCGATATTAAAATATAAATTTGAATAATTTAACATAATTCATGATCAGAAAAATAAATATAAATATTTAAAATAAATAAATTATGTAAATGTGTATAATTAAATTAAAACTTGATTAATTGAGATCTTTATTTTATCTTATGTAAATTTTATTAACAAGTGAAGCAAAGGTATAAATAAAATAAATTAGTAAACACTTTATTTATATATATATATATATATAACTAAGAATGAAGATCCAGTACACATTTAAGTTATATATATATAACAAGGCTTAATTACCACCACAAATTATTTTAAATTTTGACTCACTTTTGGCATTTTGTCATTTTATTTTATTTTATTTATATTTTCACTTTCCTTTTTTGTTTGTTATTTTTTCCTTCCACCGCCTTTGATTTCCTCTTGTTCCTTGCTT
This sequence comes from Quillaja saponaria, assembly GCA_029379385.1. Taxonomy (NCBI): domain Eukaryota; kingdom Viridiplantae; phylum Streptophyta; class Magnoliopsida; order Fabales; family Quillajaceae; genus Quillaja; species Quillaja saponaria. Next base: position 10,567,431 of record CM055606.1, read on the forward strand.
CCTAAAAGTTCCTCTTGTTCTATTTCATTCTCTTTGTTTTGGGCCGTGGGAGCTCCTTTGCATTCCTTGGTTTCGCCGTGAAGCCTTCCCTTGTAGCAGAGCCAAAAACCTTCATAGAAGCTGTTTTTATTTCCTTTCTTTCCTTGCCGTCTGCTTTGCCTTCATACACCTTTCCATTTCAATTTTTATTTGTTTCGTTTGACGTGAGTTTTGCCCTGCAGTAACTACGTTTGGGTTTTGTTTTGACTGTCCAGCAGGGGTGAAGGGTTGAGGAGCCTCTACCAGCTTCAGCTGCTGTGGAATTCAGAAGGGGCTTGGTGTTTTGTCAGCCCATTGAGCAGCAGGGATGCCTAGAGGAGCAGGTGTAGCAGCTCTATTTGGCGGCAATTTTGTTTTTTTTTTTTACTAGATTCCTACTTTGCCTTGCTGACCATTCAGTAGAATTGATCAGGAGGGTGTTTTCCTAGGTTTATGATGACAGTAAGTGGTTTTCTTTGCTACTAACCGTCACTCTCCCTGTAACCAGCCAGCTCCCCTGCATTTTGGGGGTTAATTTTTACAAGTTTTATGCTTCTAATTTGGTTAAACTTTCATGTTTTTATTAGAATTAAATTATGCTCTTTTTGTTTTGGTGGGAGGATGGGAGTTTAAGGAATGTTGTAAATTGGAATATGAACTTGGTAATGTGAGATAAAGGGGTTATAAAATTGTTATATAAATTTTAAGATCCAAGTTTTGATGTTCCTAAGTTACTTGTTGTAATGTTTAAGAAATTTAATATAAGGAAGCTAAGAGGATGACAAAAAGGGTAAAAATATGAGGGTTATTGATTACTGGAAAAGAGAAAAACTTGGAAACTTAATTCTAGTAAGGAGGGAAGTATATATTTAAGCTTGTGGATGGATTACAAATAACATCTATAACTTTGAATTCAATGTTTGGAATATGTATGGTGTGTAAGATAAAAACTTGTGTGTAAGATAAATACTTGTGTTGATTATATATATAAGTAATGAAATAAAATGCTTTTAAGATGTTTGATAAAATGCCTAAAAGAAACTAGTTATAGTTTAATGAATCAAACTTGGATTATTCAATCCTTGGGGGTTAGGTATTATTTGAATTTGAATAAAAACCTAAGAAGAAAGAGTAAAGAATTGTTGGTTAATGTTATGAGTTAAGGATTTAATAAAAATGAGTAAAAGGTATGAACAATGGATGATTAGTTGTAGGTAGAGTGATGGAAATAGTGGTTAATAAAAGGGAAAACAGGGCCAGATTTTATAAACTAGAGAAATCAGGTATTGAGTGTCTTATAGACTAAATTAGTTTAGGCGTATTAAAGGAAAGTGTATCTTACAGCCTTGGGAGGATAACTAGAAAGTTTAGTAACATGATTCGAAATATATTTTTCATTAAAGCTGTTGGATTGCAGCTAGGTTCGTGCAAGATTTTAGGTGAGCTTCAGTAAGTTCGGGAGACTTTGACGAGGGTTGTAGTTTGAATTAGCTTAGGATTTCGGAATAAGAATTGATCCTAACATATTAAGGGACAATTCTATAGCTTTTCAAGTAATTTCATGTTATGTGTATTTTGGAAGTGTTGAAAGTCATGGTTGTGATTTTCGAGTCATAACTGAACCTATTTTGATGTAACTGGTTTTGAAGGGTGTTAAATGATGATTTAGGAGTAGAGTGTTGAAAATGAATTTTTCTAACATCTTGATAAACTAGACTAAAAAGTTTCATAATTTAATTCCCAGGTATGAGGATTTTATAACCATTAGAATCTGGTTCTGACAACCAGAAATTGTATGTGCCTTGTTTGTGTTCATGTGGGGGTTTAACGTAAGTTCAAGACTAATTTTAGGAGAAGTTTCTTAATAAGAAAGATAACTAACTCTATAGAGATAATGTTTGAACTTGGTTCTATTGAAATTTGTTAAGTATGTAAGTTAAAATTAAACATAAATCCAAAGTGGTGATTAAAATGTCTAAGAAGGGTTAAATTTAAATAAATATTTGAAACTTACTATCCATAGATTTTCATAATTAAAATGTTATAACCTATAAAATGGAAAAACTAAGTAATACCGAGAAAATTTAATTGCAGCTCCGGGACTTGTGGTTGAGCCAACGACGCAAGTGAATGCAAGAAAGAGTGACGAGTAAAATCGGTAAAAAATGAGTGAATTATGTGCTATTTGGTTGCTAGATTAATATGTGAAATTGTTTATGTGTAATTAAGTAAAGTTATTTATATCTAGCAGTATATTAAAATATGTAATGCTTAATTTTAGTTATCTGAATTATATTTGATGTGTGAAATTATTTGTGATTGATAAGGGCCAATAAAGTAAATTTTTCTCCAAAATAGTTTTTACTTCCGAAATAAAATTTAGGTGCACCTAGGATATTATGAGATATTCTGATTTGATAAGTGTTTTAAAATGTTTAAGTACTCAGCCCTAGTGGGACGAATATGTACAAAGAATATATTTGGTGTGCAGGTACAAAAACTGCCCAATGGGAGGATATATGGTATGCAGGGCTGAGTTACTCTATTGGCCCTTTATATGCTTTGAGTGTTTGATTGACTTTGTTCATATAGTGCATTGTATGACATGTGTTTATTTGTTTATATGATTTCAATATTTACATACGTGTGGGATTTTAATTATTTTAAATTTCATGTGATTTTGAAAGTATCTGATCTATATATTTCATTTGTGCTTTGATTGATGCTGGTACCTTTTAAGTATGTTTTTTCACTTACTAAGTCCATGAGACTCACCACTTCTTGTTGATGTTTTTTTTTAGTAACAGGATTTCAGTATACATCATTGCCGAGCTCGTGACTTGTCAATAGTGTGCGGCAAGGTATTTTTTCATAATCTCATATTTGAAGTCAAAGGGTGGAAGTTTACAGTCACAATAGGGTTTTAAGTGTTTAATTTTGTATTGTGTTAAAGTTCAGTTTATTTGTTGTTGTGGTATAAGCGAATCGGAGCTCCTTTTGTATATTACTGCTGTTGGTATGAATGTAACTAGGTATTTTATGTTTATATGAATGTTCTAGTTTACAGGAAACTTTTACCAAAATTTTTAGTAAATTATTATATATTTTAATAATTAAACATTTGTAGTTAACTTAGAGTTTTCTAAATTCTACTTTTGTTTTTTGGTTTGGTCAAAAGTTGTATTTGATTCTTTGTTTTGAAAGCCAGGGATACGGAAAGATTGATTACCTAATCCTCCCGCCAATTATGCTTTCGTGTAAGGGGTGATAGCTATCAACAAGTATCTGCAAATGTATGAAAGTATCTGAAAGTATTTGAAAATTCATTTACATGCATTGTTACTATTATGTAAATATGTATATTGTTTGCATTTGCAAAGTGGGGATACATAAAGTTTTTCTTAAAGCGTTTTAACTTATGATTACCTTTTGCGTTATTTCCGAACTCACGTTTTTAATTGTTTTTCATGTATCTTCAGATTTAACACTCTGAAAAAGAACAGCTTTTAGGTTTTGCTTAAAGGACAAGGCTGATTAAGTGAGTAGTTTATAGAAATAAATTAATAATTAACTACTATCTGCGACAGCAATCTGGATGTGAATAAATATCATCAACAGCGTTTCTACATCAACAATACTCACGCCGATAACATCAATTGTAGTCCTTACCCCATAGCCATAGTCTCCAGTAAGGCACAAATAGAAGAAATTGCTGAACATTTTCTAAATATACTATCAATTTTGTCGGGGAAAAGATTTAGCAAGTTATTCCAAAATTAATTATTATAAACAACTTTAAAAAATGACAAAAATTGTTGGAAAAAAAACCTTTAAATTTCAGATTCTAAAAAAGTTTTAACATAATTTCACATTTTCAATACATCTTTTCTTCAAAAAAATTTCTTCAAAATAAATCCTTTTATCCATATATATAATATCAATTTAACCTGTTATTTATCAAACCATCAAATTTTCTTCTCTCTAAAAATTAAATTCAATTATTAAACCAATTTGAAACATTCGGTATGTACAGTGTCAAAAACCAACGTAATTGAATTCCTGCACACCCCCTACAAAAGATGTTAGTTGCAAAACCCACAATAATCCATGAATCACAACATTGTTCAACTGAAAAATCAAGAAACATTTGCCTCAAAAATCAGAATGGTACTTAAAAGAAAAGAGAAAAGTTTAATTTTTGCTGTGATTTATTAATTTGCTTTCAAATAATACATTTTTTTTTTTTCTCCTTACAAAGGTTCAGGAGAAAATTTGACAGGGTTTCATCAGAAAACTCATGCCCAATTATGAAAATTACTAAACCTGTCAACAAATTTAAATCTTTTTAAACTATATCAACAGCAATCACTCAGAGAAACAGTTACAACATCAAGTCTAAGACTGTCATCGTTATTATGAAAATCAAAAGAATATATATGTGCAAACCTTGAAATTTATAACCAAAATATAAAATGGCAAAAGATTCTGTCATTGGCTCTAGCTCGTCCATCCTTGAAGCCGCTATTTAGGTAATCTAAAACTCGAGAATAATCAACGACAAAATCTGCCCAAAAAAAAACTAGTGAGTGAGACTAGGCTAAGTGACTGGATACTAGTCTAACAATGTGGAACAGTCTAGGTTAACATTATAAAACTATATATCTCAAACATATAAACTTATCATAATATAGAAATGTTCAAAATGTAGAAGTAAAATATAACATAAATACATATTAGAATGAATTGTCAAGAAGAATAAAGTTGTGATGATAATGGGAGCATAAATATGCCAAGTTGGCATGGCTAATCACATATTAAATACAAAGCAAATTATGGCCTAAACAATGGGTTATAATCATGACTTAATTTACTCTTACACTCCTTCCCTCAAATTCAAGGTAATTCAATCGAAACAAAGTTTGGAAACTAAACATAAAAAGTCTTTTATCAATGTCATATCTCTCGTAAATAAAGTGTTAGGACCGTGTCACGTATAACACATAGGGCTAACTAGACTCTCGTAACCATATTCAGGGATATGTGAACTAACATATAAGTAGGGAACTGGACTCCCATAACGATGTTCAAAGACAAGTGAGCTGACGTATAACATATAGGGCTAACTGCATCTCCGCTCGGATTAATTCAACTTCTGAGACTGGGATCATATTAACTGCTAACATGGTGGATACGTGAAAAATGTATGTACTAGTATGTTGACCAGTTGGCACCCATGTGTCAGGCACATGGTTGGCATATGGTTGAGGAGTGATGACATTGTGGACACAAGGTGAACACATGTCTAGATTGTGAAAATCAGTAAGGACAGCGGTGGTTTGTTAGAGAACTTGATTTGTGAATGCTTGAAGATGTTTTAAAAATCAAACCGGTGACCAATTCAAAAAATTTATCGTGTCTCGGGTCATTGATTCAATCGATATTGGACTAATGATTGGACCTTGACGTCATAAATACATTTATTTCTAAATTTTGAAATATAGTACATAATATATAAATTTTTCTACTAATTATATATATTAAATACATAAAAATATATATATAATAATTCAATATTCATTAAATAATAAAAAAATCACTTCACAAATAGTCAAATATAATTATTAATAATTAATACGACAATTTATTAATTTATTGTATATCACAACAAGTTTCAACTTAGCATCAAAATAATAAAGACAACATTAATATAAAATAATTATTTTACTAATCTTTAATAAAAAATACAAATATTTTACAAATCCTTAATACAAATAATAGTTATTAAAAAAAATTAGTTCGTTTCAATCAACTCGACATCGATTTTACTGATTTTGACTAGTTTAACTACCAAAACAATTCTTTGATTCAACCCAATCTAATTTTTCACCCTAACGACTGTTCAATTGATCCGACCAGCAAGTCCGGTCTGATTTTTAAAAACATTGCTTGAAAGATTTAGCAAGGATTGGAAATTGCCGCCAAATGAAAGGGTTAACAACTACTTAGAAAAAACTCTTACATAACTTAAACTCTGATACCAATTTCAATCAAATGATGTTGCTATGATCAGTGTTAATTGATATATTATTATAATAGAAAGTATGTATATTTTTAGCCTATACAAGAGTTGACTACATAATGAATGTAACCTAGAATTAAGCTAAGTAGAAGAGAGTAAATCAAGAAGAGTGATTTACTCTAACCTAGAACAATGGGACATAATCATGGCCAACTTTACTTTGACAAGCATCAATAAGAGAAATCACAACTCTGGAAGCAAAAATATCAAGTTGGCATCAGTAAGGAAAAATCTCAACTCATGAGCAAAAATATACTGGTCAAACAGCTAGCTAGAGCATGCCCTCGAAAGGGCTAGTTTGGGAGCATGCCCCCGTAGGGTTTTATATATATCTAATGTGTTCACAAATAACCCATAAGTTGATATTAACTACAGTAACATAGTATTAGAGTATTGAGCATATTTATGATCATTAAGCATTTGATAGCAATAGATTTTCATTTAAAAATTTCCCTAACTATTTATGTAGCTTTAGTAATAGCATTTCATTTTCAATATATATAATATATATATGTGTGAACAATATATAAAACTATAAAATTTAAGCACCATGAGATTATTTTATTTTACTAGGAAAAAATATTAAATTGTTATAAAATTATCTACTCACCTGGGTTCCGTCCATACTAGCATAATTGATCCCAGAAATCCCTGTTACTGCGTCAGTAGCTATTTCTGGTACAAGCTCCTCTCCTAAAAGCATATGGACCTATTAACACTACGTTAATGAGTAGGTCATCCATGGAATACATTCAATGCATGTGATACTCAACTTGTCTAGATATTAAAAGCTATACCCAGGATATATATGTTAATAGATTAATTTTTCTTCTCAAATATTTTACAAAGAAATAAATTCTAACTTGCCATCTAAATAAAAGTCATCACTTTAGTGCTAAGAAAAGAGGAAATCTCACTTCATGACTTCAAATTCAAGAAAAACTTATGCTAACAAGGTTAAATAAGATTATAACAAGCAAGCTTCCAAACGTACGAAAGAGTTTAACAAATAGATGAGAAAACCCAGGCATATCTTTGATATGCAAGAGAACAAATACACAAGTAAAGCCAATAGGAAATAACACATATCTAAGCCTAAACGAAGGTAAAAGTGACTGAAAGTTTGCTCCAATTCAACAAAATATCATCCTTCCAGCCAAGGATTAAAGAACCCAGCTGATATGGTCGGAAATTTGGTAAAGAAAGACCAACTCTGGTGGAAGTACAGAGGTAATGACAACTAGCAATATGCTAATTTAGTGGCTTGGCATTTGTGGTTTCCTTCTTTCTTATGGGTTGGAAATTAGCAAAAGAGAACAAAAAGAAACTCAAATGGTGAAGTGATGACTTACAGGGACAATGGAGGAGGACAAGAAAGGTTTGGCAGTGAAGATGAGGTGTGTTGGAGCAGAAGATAAATATACCATTCGTTAACTTTTTATTCTATTACCGATTCTTTTTCTTTTCCTTGGCTTTTTAACTAATTAACCATTACACACATATTTAACCCAAACTAAACAACCTCCTCCACATGTACAAATCATATAAACATAATACACATATTAGTATGTACACTACTAGTATTATTATTTTTATCTCAAACCAAACACTATAATAAAGACCTATCTACAATGTAGATTCTACACGATAATACATGAAATGACATCATTATAAAATTTCATGCAAAATAAAATAAAAAAGAACTATCTTTATATATAGGCTACAACAAAAAAAAACCCTAACCCTATCGGCTCATTCCTCTATTTCGTGAACTAAAACTTATTTTTCGAGACACTCTTAGGTCGTAATTATTTAACGGGTTGTATCGTGAAATATTGGCCCAACGTTATCAAAGGCGTACCCGGGGTGCAAAAAGCACATACCCCTCGCATATGCACCTCTAAAGGCGGGCACTAACACTAAGGCATTGCCTAGGCGCGCTCCTTTTCCATATTCTGAGGCACACACAAGGCAAACATAAGGCGCAACAAGTTATTTTTTAAAAAAAAAAAACTCTTCATTTTTTTTTTTTTTTTGAGTAAAACTCTTCAATTTTTAAGTTTTCCTCATAATTAGGAAAAGTCAAACATTGGAATAGTCCTAATAGAAATCTAAAAGGTCCCTAAAATATTTATAAAAAAAAACTCTAACCAGCCGTCTAATTCAAGCAACCTACAAACTGAAGACTACCCTGTTTCCTAGCCAAAAAATATAGCATATTTTCAGTGTAAGTCTGCCTAGTATCTATCATATTTTTCAATTACTTTCTCAATCTTCTTCATCTTCTGCTTATTCTAATCCCTGCTTAATCTAATCTCTCCTATTATACAAAAAGGCAGAGCATGTGGTGTTAGGTTTTACATGTTGTAAGTAGATTTTTTTTAATTAGATGTACGCCTAACTTTGCTAAGGCACACAACTGCACCTTGCGCCTTACGTGAAGGCTCTAGGGACCCCTTGTGCCTAAGTGCACCTTGAGCCTTTGATAACACTGTTTTGGCCTAACCGGATACAAGATAAACATAACAAATCTCCACCTTGGCTTGTAACTCAAACCATCCTGACCATAATGAAGTCTATCTCCCTCTCCCCTACCCTCAAGGACTATCAACTGGATTATCAACAATACTCACTTTCTTCACTGTAATGGCTACTACAGAGATAATTTTCATTAGAAAATGATATCTAACATTAATATGTTTAGTCCTCTCATGGTACATATGATATTTGTTCAAATGTAAATTACTCTAGCTCTCGAAGAACACAACTTAAGTCTTATTGCAATCCTAGATCACTAACCAAACCCCTAAACCACGTAGCCTCCTTCATTGCCTCTGATGCTGCCATATACTCTGTCTCAGTAGTAGACAAAGCAACTGTAGACTGCAAAATAACTCTCAAACTTATAGTAACACTTGAGATAGTGAAGACGCATCCAGTCAAGGATCTTTCCTAGTCAAGATCACCAGTATAGTTTGAATCAACGTACCCAATTACTGAAAAATCTCTACCACTTCCTAAACTATACGCACATCTATAGTGCCTCTAAGATATCTCAATATCCAATTTCCCTGCCTACTAATGAACCTTGCTCAAATGGACCATGTATTTGCTTACTACAGTGTACTAGTGAAATATCTTGAGGTGTGCAAACCATGGCATACATAAGTCTACCTACTACACTAGAATATGGAACACTAGCCATCTGCTGCTCCTTCTCCTCATTTTGAAGTGATAAATTTTTTGAAAGTCTAAAGTGTGATACAAGAAGGATGTACGGGTTTGGAATTCTACATACCAAACTACTATATAAATATTTCTACTCACCCTTTTTGTGAATGATATAGCTTCCCAACTTCTCTATATCTGTGCATCTCCATCCCCAAAAAAAAAGTTCACAACACCTAGGTTTTTCATCTCAAACTCATTAGACAATTATTCTTTTAACATGCCAACATAAAGTAATGAGCATATCATCAACATAAAGTAACAAGTATACATAAGAATCATCTGCAACTGCCTGTGATACGCACAACTATCATAATTCCTCCTAGAGTAACCATGGTTGACCATGAAACTATAAATCTCTTTGTACCACTATTTCAAGCCATACATAAACTTTTTCAATTTGCATACTTGGTCTTTTTTTCCTTTTGCTATGAACCCAGCCCTCCGGTTCTTTCTTTTTTCTTGAAGACCCACTTACAGCCAATTGTCTTCTTCCCTATAGGCAACTCTATCAACTTTCATGTATGATTCTTATGAAGAGACTCAATTTCTTCACTCATGGCAATTACCAATTGTGCAAGTTCAATACAACTAACAATCTCTAAATATGTTAAGGGATCCTGAGTACCTACTCCCTCACCATAGTAAGTGCATAAGTTACTGAATTTGTGAAACCATATATCTAAGGTAGCCTGATCTGCCTCCCCTGTCTATCAGCTGCAACACTATACTTTCTTTCCTACCAGTGTTATCAAAGGCGAGCCTAAGGCGCGCTTGAGGCACAAAAGGTGCAAGGCACAGACCCCCTTGCCTATGCACCTCCAAAGGCCAACGCTAACACTAAGGCGCCGCTTAGGCATATTAAGCGAGCGCCTTTTCCATATTCTGAGCACCATGAGGTGCACACAAAGCAAACATAAGGCACAACAAATTATTTAAAAAAAATAACTTCAATTTTTCTTTTTAAGTAAAACTCTTTAGTTTTTAAGTTTTCTCATAATTAGGAAAAGTTAAACATTGGAAGGATCCTAATAGAAATCTAAAAGGTCCCTTAAAAATAAAAATAAAAATCCAACTCAGTCGCTGAAGGAAAATTCTAATTCAAGTAGCCTACAAACTGAAGACTAAGCTTCCTTGTTTCCTAGCCAAAAAGCAGAGCATATTTTTAGTGTAAGTATGCCTATTATCTATCATATTTTTCAATTACTTTCTTAATCTTCTTCATCTTCTGCTTATTCTAATCTCTACTTAATCTAATCTCTCCTATTGTACAAAAACCATAGCATTTGGTGTTAGGTTTTACATGCTATAAGCTTGGAATCATTGTAGGTAGATTTTTTTATTTATTTTTTATTAGATGTGCACCTAACTTTGCCAAGGCATGCGCTTGTGCCTTGCGCCTAAGCTCTAGGGACCCCTAGTGCCTAGGTGCGCGAGCCTTTGATAACACTTTTTCTTACTCTTCTGTATCAAAACCCTCATCCTCATCAACAATCTCAAGCTGAACCGCAATACTTTTGGGTACCTTGGTTGGAGTCTTCACCTCAAACACCACTTACTGGCCAACACTCTCCTTCTCCCTTCGTCTGAAGACTCAACTACATCCTTCCCGAGGTTAAGCATAGCTGACTCATCACAAGTCACATCCCTATAGATTATAAATATTGATAACCAGGGGTTAAATAATATGTATCCCTTAACCCCACTGGCATATCCTATAAACACACTTTCTGACTCTAAACTCAAACTTCCCATCATTAACATGACAATATACAGGACGGCCAAATATACAAATCAAAATAATCAGAAGGTTTATCCCCCCCATACCTCATTAGAAGTCTTACTTTCAACAATTGTTGATGGAGACCACTTGACTAAATAACTTTCTATGTAAGTAGTTTCTACCAAGAATTCTTTGCTTAAGTCAACATTACAGAGCATGCATCTTGCTTTCTCCAAGAATGTCTTGTTCATTCTCTCTGTAACTCTATTTTGTTGAGGAGTTGATCTAACTGTTATATGTCTTGAAATTTCATTCTCTTCACAGAACTCACTGAATGAACCTCCACAAAATTTCAAACTGTTACAAGTCCTAAGGCGATTTACCTTCTTTCCTGTCTGATTCTCAATCAGATCCTTCCAATTCTTGAAAGTTTCAAACACTTCATTTTTATGGATCATAAAATAAATCCAAACCTTTCTAAAGAAATCATTTATGAAAGTGAGCAGATAATTTTTACCTCATTGAATAGAACTCTCAAAAGACCCCACAAATCTAAGTGAACATAATCTACAGTATTCTTGATGGTGTGACTCGCAGTACTAAATCTTATTATGTTTTGCTTGCCAAAGACACAATTATCACAAAATTCCAATGAGCTAATGCTCTGCACTCCTAGCAAACCACGTTTGCTCAAAATTGACATATTCCTTTCACTCATATAGCCCAATCTCATGTGCTACAACTTGATGTTATTTGTATCTGAAGGAAATGACATACCTGTAACAGTGGACCCCTGCAAAACATAGAGGCTATTCACCATGTTACCCTTCATCACAACCAACGATCCCTTACTAACTCTTATAGATCTGTCACCAATAAGGGTGAAATAGGTTCGGTTCAACTATGAAGGATACTGACAGCTGGACCGATTATATTCAAGACAATTCGATTTGGTTCTTTCAATTTTATAATGCATAAAGAATCCGAACCAAACCAAACCAAAAATACTGAATTCGGTTCGGATTCAGTTAGTTTTGATTTTATGAGTCTAGATAATTAAGCCCAAAAAATAAGCCCACTATAAATTTTGGCCCATCAAAAGAGCCCAAAAACCTATATTTTTTCAACAAAATATAGAATCATTTTGTATGGCCTACAAAATAATGGCTATAAAAAGGGCCTAATTTTGGTTTTGGTTTTGGTTTTGGTTTTGGTTTCGATTTCAGTTATAACCAATACATACATATAACTGAATCGATAAATTTGATTCATATATTAAGGAAACCAAAAAATCATATGATATCAAATTTAATCGAAACCAAACCAAAATTTTGGTTCAGTTAATTGGTTATACCAAAAAAAATTTCACCCCTAGTCACTAGCAGAATAATGATAGCCAAAGTTATCTAGGAAACTCAAAGAAATCGAGTCTTTCTCATAGTAGGAACATGTTTAACACCTATCAAAGTTCTAGCAGCATCATTATGACATCTGATTTGAATCATACTAATACCTATTGCCATGCAAACTAAATGATTTCCCATCAAAACAGAACCACCTTTCAAAGTTTTGTAAGTAGTAAATGCTCTGTGTGCCGTATCCATGATCCACCCATCATTTACACAATTGTCAGAATTAGACCCTGTAGAACCAAAATTAAAATTATTGTCATATCCATCTTCTACCAGACTAGTAGAATCAACACTCTTTTCCTGCTTCTTCTTACCCTTACCCTTTCGGTTGAGTGGACATTAATTTCTATAATGTACTTTTTGTGACAAGTAAAACACTCAATCTTACTCTTATCTGTCTTCTCTAAGCCATATTCTTGTAATGTGACTGTCCTCTGCTACTACTGTCTTCAGATTAGGCATACTCCTCATCACTAGAGCTGCTCATAATTCTTGTCATTATGCTTAACTCAGCACTAAGAGATATGCTTTCACATCCAACAAAGTTAGCGTCTCTCTACTATACAACATTGAGCTAATATTTTCATAAGACGAAGGCAAAGAATATAACTAAAAGAGCTAGATCTAAATTATCAATTTTCTTATCCATGTTTGTTATACCTAAGGACGTACTTTCTATTATTCTGAGGGCATACAATTGTTGTTTCAGGTACAAGCAAGTTACATTCGACTTCTTCAGATACAACTGCTCAGCTTGTTTTATAAACCTGCAACGATTTTCTCATCTGTCACTTCTCAAAAAACTTTATCTGATGGAGATAACAAAATCGCACTGTGAGCCTTCTCATCTATCTCCCTTACTCTGCGATGGTCGTGTCATCTAGATAGTTACCTTCCAAAGCTCTAATAGAACCCTTATGTTTCAACAACCCTTGTATGTTGATCTTCCATAGCGAGAAATTATTTTGGCCATCAAAGGTTGCCACTTCAAATTTCATAAAAGCCATCCTGAAAAACCAACCTAGGGCTCTAATACCAATTTGTTAAAATAGAAAAGAGAATATGATGAAATCTAGAACTAAAAAACGAAAAACAAGCCAAAACAAAAAAATGTATCTAGATTTGGCTTAATCTAGGCCTACATCCTCCACTTCATGAACTAAACTTATTTTTTGGATCGCTCTCGGGTTTTAATTATCCAACGGGTCACACCGCGAAATTTTGAGCCGTACAAAACGAACACAAAAATAATGTTTTTTTTTTATGACCAAACTCGATAGTGAACTAACCGCACCCATCACAATAGTACAAAGGATTCCCATGCGCAAGAATCGAACCCAAGACGTGCACCCAAGACTGTGTGCCTAACCCATGCATCCAATGATCACCCTTGTCCATTAGTTAGACGAAAAATCTACTCAAGATGTGCGCCTTCATTAATAATGTTATAACACAAATGCATCTAACAGACCTATCTATCATGGAATCTTCAACATAAAATCCATAGAACCTTTGTGTTTTTCGAAGATCTTTGCGTACAAAATGCCAGTTTTATTAGAGGGGTTTATGAAACATGTTTTGTATATGTACACATTATATGTATGTATGCTAAGAAATACTAATTCTTTGCAAAAGCCTGAATCAAGAAGCTCTGCAAAATGTTGAAATATTTATCATGCCATGTCTAATATTTAGATTATTTTATCTGTGGTTTTCTCTAAGATGTTTCAAGAATTGCCACTTCTACGAATTTGACAAGTGCCACATTTGATACCTATGTCCAAGTATGACAATGGATCGAATGGAGTCTGATCTGACACATTGAATCAAATCTGGAGTCACATTGGATCAAATCATATCCAATCAAATCTAATTCATAGATCATGATGGATATATATGACCCAACCCGAATCCAATCTGACCCCTTTTTTTTTATAAAAAAAAAAAAATCTTTTTCGTGCTTTTAAATTTTTATATTAGTCAAAATAAACTAATCAATTTATTTTCAAAATATTAATTTAGTAAACTATCTAAAATTCAATAAGCAATGATGGATAATAAATATCTTATTTTTTAATCAATTTCTTTATATAGACCTGTAACAACTATTAAAGTAGATAATTAATAAATTTTCCTAGATAACTATTTAAGTAAATAATTAATTAAATTTCCTAAATTTATAAAATTAAGTTTGAAAAGAAAAAAAAACAAATTAGCTATATTTAAATTTCTTAATTTATTCTTCTTTATTTTCTTATATAGATTTATACAAACTATTTAAGTAAATTTATTAAGTAAAAGTTTCTAGATTATTAATGCTTGATATTATTCTAAATTATTTTTTGTTTTTCATTTCTTCTAATTAATCAACTATTAATATTATTCTAAATTATTATTTTATTTTCTTATATAAAGTTGTACAATTTATAAAAGTAAATCAAATATACAAATGTAAAAAAGCTTAATTAAATTTGTGAGTAAAAAAAAAAAAAAAAAAGATAACTAATCGTGAATGACTGATCCGATCCATCGACCCATGGATCACAACCCGATCCGATCCAAGTTGAGAACCTAGTCCAACAAATTAGATGTTAATCTAATCCACAAACATTGGATCGGGTCGGATATTTGACCCAGTCTAATCCATTGCCATCCCTATGTCTAACTTGCCATCTAAACAAACATATAAAAGCACACCTAGAAGCCAATGAAACAAATATAGTATTTATTATAGCAGGTCTTGTGTTACTTAGATTTTCATTCTAATGCTGCACAAATATTTAAGCACTTAAAAGCCTAATGACCATGTCTATATATCAATATTTAAGAATGAAGTCATGTGAAATAGATCAAGGAGGTGAGTGTTCATGTCATGAGTAAAATATTTCACTTACAAAGAAAGTAAAAAATAGTAGATGTGATATTGTGAATATATCTAGCATGCTTATATAAGTGTAAAAAAAGACAAGGTGCACAAATATATAATTGGTGTAATTCTATTCCAATATGAAGTTCACTAGCTACTCCTTCACTATTCCTGAGCAGGAATTTCTCTATATAAATAGTGAATTACAAGGACATACATAAGAGGAAGTCCTTTTGATTTTAAAATCCAAGGCCCCACCTAAGAAGCTCAATAAAAAAAAATGTTCTTCCGTCTTTGTATTACAGCATTAGTAACTTCAATTTTTTTTGTATACTGCTTATGCATCTTTCTGTCATTTGAAATGTTCCAAGTGTATGACAGTTGAACATTTGTTTCCTAAAGGGAAACCCTTATCTTCATTTGATGCTTCTTAAAGATGTTATGCTGAATATTTATTGTTTCCAGATTTGGACTAATATAGGTATTGATTCTAAATACATCATATTACATGTAGAAAGCAATAAACATATACTCATGTATCATATACCCTGTTCAAGTATCTTGAACCTACCAAAATCTAAAGTAACATAGCTACATGTCATAAGTAGCAAGAGTGACAGTAGGGACAACATACCCATTTCTCTCTGTTGAAAAATAAAATATACGAAGCCCCAAACTCAGGCTCCATTCCTCCAGTGTGGATCAATGACAAGCATAGAACACAAAGGGGAAAGGGGAGATGGATCCTATAAGATCACACTTGGGCATAGAACACGAAGGGGAAAGGGGAGATGGATCCTATAAGATCACACTTGGCCAACACAAATGCTTAAGATGACATTCCTTGGTGAAAGTGGCAAAGCCCTCAATCAATTGTCAAAATACCCAAATGTATGCATCCCCAAATGCAAATTTCTTTTACATTGACTGGGTGAACTCAATTCTAACTTACAATTCCATCTTAATAGGAGCAGGAAGAAAAGGAATATCAAAAACAGGTTGAAAGAAACTAGAGTATGCTATTTAACTGTATACCGACAATTTTCATATACATTTGGTTTTTATTTACAATGACTTAATCTTGTCACATAATGTCTGTCAAACAATGGCAACTTAAATAGAGGCTGGTTAATGGAATTAAATAGACTGAAGTTCCTTAATTTTTCAAATGAAGCTGAAACTAATTTCTTGCTGTGAATTTGATGACATCCTTTCCAATTACTGTGATCAGAACCTATGGAGGACCCAAATTGAGATGAAAAAGGGTAAACAGCTCAAAGGAAGTCATGATTAAATAATGAGAATAGCAAGACAAAAACTCTACAACACTATCCATCTTGATAAAATGGCAAGCACTGTTGAGAAAAATTGTGGGAGGAAACGATCCATCTTGAAGAGAGCCTCAGAAGCATAACTTTACAACAAGAAACCTCTGCAAAAGGAAATGGGGAGACTCATCAGTCCACAGGAGCAGAGAGCTGTCAACGAAATTAGTATATTTCCAAGGAAAAAGTAGACATGAGAACCAACAGTGGAGAAATAACAAAACTTTGGTACAGAAGAATAATGACTACAGGCATCAGAAAAAGCTCTATATTCTGGACTGTGGAGGCATGGGAAGATTTGAAGAAATTACCGGCTCTGACAACAATACAAGAGGCCTTAACTGTTTCTACTTGTCAACAAAAGAAATGACAGCAAAGCCAAGGCCTAAGAAGCAAAACAAGACTCACAAATATTTACAAGGACATTTCCTGTACTCTGAAGAAGTCTATCAGTAGACAGATGGAAGACTCACAGGAAAGTGATCAAGGACAAAGACTGCTATTTCTAGAAACCGTTTATAGATGTTTTCTTCTTGTTTCTATTCTTAGGGTACATCTTACATATTGTTTCCTCATAAAAGTAAGGAAAGAGTTCCACCCACCCATTCAAGGAGGTTATATAAAATGATCCTGTTAATTGTGAATAAATATGCTTCACTTCCTGATTTTCAATGATGCTACCATATTTTAGCTTATTATAATAACAAAGATGAGAAACTTTCATTTCAAGTAAAAGCAAAATGTAAGACGAGAAATTTTCATTTCAAGGAAAAGAAAAATGCAAGACTATTGACTGTGTAGAATATGCAACCAAAATGTTTTCCGCAAGCACTACAATATCATGAAAAAATTTACACACATAAACATGCCCCAGACAGTGAGTTTTGTATAACATTTTACTAATGACCAAATATAATACTGATAAATAAAAGGTTTAAAATACACAGTAATTGAATCCCTTGAACCCAATTGCTCTATTTCCTGATGACTCTGTTCTACAAATTTCATCTTATTAATTTTTCCAACCACTCATTTCTTGACATTTCAAATATCTTCAATCTTAAAATTGATTTATCGATTCATGTCACATAATTTTCTTGTAAAAGGATTATGCCCTAATGCGTCCACCAGTAATATTTTACTTAAAAATGTTTTCTGTTTTCAATAAAGTGATGGAACACAAACTCCATGTTTGCTTAAATTCCATAGAAATCTGCAAATGAGAATACATAGGTTCCATGGATGCTCCTTCGGCTTTTCATGTAAAAATACACAAGTGTAGCACACATCAGAAAACACATACATTTTGGACTGAACTTTGTATGTCAAGTATAGGATCTATAAATAATTAGTTCATGTATTGTGTTTCATTTTGGGAACGGAAAATTAGAACTCAGGGAAGGTTTTAAAAAAAAAAAAAAAAAACTAGAAATGGCATTATTTAACCCAAAAAGGGTCAGACAACCATATCCTATCATCGCTAAATATTGACTACCCTAGTGGTGCGCTCTCTAGTTCTTTCGACGCTCATGTATTAACACAACATAAATCAAGAAAATGATTCCAAGATTCAATTTTGCCAAGACAAATGAGTATGGGAGACATCTCAGTTGCTTACCACTCATTCTCCTGTCCAATCTATTAATTCACTGCGAGGTGCACGCAGCTTTGCAGCTCGCTCTTCTGCCTCAAGGTCATTAACCACACCTCGGCATCTCGGGAAGCCGCAATAACAAGCCAATTGTTCATCTATTGAAGAAAATCTGTCATATAAACTATATACAGTCAGCACATACATAAATACATAGAAGAAGCTGCATATATCCAGAAAAGAGGAAAACCTATAATCATATGTTAGCTCTTCCCATCGTTTAATGTCTCTCTTTGCGAATATTATTATATGCTCATCACCGTTAACACTTATAACTCTTGAATAGCAATTTGGCTGCATAAACAAACATTAAATAGGTAAGCAATTAACCAAAAAACTCTAAATTTCTTCATTCATACAACCCACCAGCAACAGCAAGCACTAAATATAAAGCATGAACTATTATCACTTCCTTCAATGAAGTAAACATTCTTCAGTCACTAAACAGATACAGTACAACAATTGCTGACACTTTCTTCTACATCATCCACTATTGATTTGGACATGAAGATAGATTAAAATCAATAGCATTATCCACTAAATTATTATTTTATTTGGTAGATGTCTATAATTATTTCATTACTCCTTTAAGAGAACCTGCTTTCCAAATTGCAATATATTTTCCTTTAAGTCATTCACCAATCCATGTATGAGATTTTAAATCTGTAAAGGCTTTCACTAGGCCAAAGTTCTCATCGTCCTAGGAGTAAAGTTGTCTCAATAGATTTCTTATCAGAGTGTGCAAAAAAAAAAAAATAAATAAATTATCTGAGGCTCTTGAAAAAAACAACTATACAAATAAGTTAGCATTTCATTGGAATTGTTAATACAATGTTAATTCTTCAACTGATCAAAGCAATAACATTTTAACAAGCAATAGTAAAAAGTCAAATCAGAATCAAAAGAATACGCACTTCACAAGAGTGATTAATCAAATGAGCAATACTTCCTGCCCTTGTGGCATCAATGACCCGTTCATCATCAATCCGGAACATGTAAGTTCCAGCACCCTGCAGAAGAAAGAGAAAGAGACATATGTCACATCACCCTGCATGAAATGTTGTGAACATTCCAGACTTGTTTGCCACAATCAGCATTAAAAGATCAATACTTGTCTTGGAATAACATATCTCGTATGTCATAATCATAATAACGCCAAGGAACTTGAGAGAGGATAAAACAAATTTACGCATCTAAACCAGTCAAAAAATAGCATGTTAAACAGAAATTTGTTTATACATTCTGTGGATATTATAATCAAAGCAATTAGTAAGATGTGTCCAAAGAAAAGCAGTAAAACATTTCCTACTACAACATGAGACTGTTTTACTAGTAGAGTATAAATATATGGCCCAGTCTATGTATGTCTCAGCCCCTCGGGGTGTATCCATAAATTACATGCAAGATAGAGTTATTTCAACTATGCCAAACTTTAAATAGAATCATGCAGCAGAGGCAAGGAGAATCTGTCTCATCAATAGCTTGCAGCAAGAATGTGAAGAACTAAAACCTGGAAGTGAAAAAAGTCATTCTAACATTACCAAGCTCAACTACTAACATTTAGATAGCACACTCAGGTATGCAATAATTGCAACAATTTATTCCCTACTCGCAGATTGCTCCAGCAGTCACAGTTTCTCACAATTACTCTTTCTTCTTCTTTTTTCCAATAAAAGAAGAAATTTGATTGATACGAGTAAAGAATAGAATGCAGGAAAGAATAAGAACAATCTTCCTTTAAGAAAACAAGATATAAGAAAGAAAACATGGATAACAACAAAACCACTCTTCAATCCCTTTATATCAGCTAAAAAACCTCCTACAAAGGTCCCTGAAGCAGAAGGCCATAAAGAAGAAAAGAAACAACTTTATCCCAATCCCAAAGCAGCTGCAAGGTCAAATACTGATCTAGGAAAATTCTTCAGTTCTTCTCTAACCATACATACCATACCACTAAAACACAGCAGATCTTCAAAGGATCTTCCAAGTTCCAAAGATACTGAAGAGTCTGTTCCAAATATTTGGACAGTAGAACAATGCAGAAAAAAGTGGTCCTGTCCTCACAACTATGATAGCACACCCCACACACATCCGGACAGTTAAAATATATGTCCTCTCCCATGTACCATCCAAGGATTATATTTATTGAACACTAATAAATATCAGCATTCAAAAAAGAAAAAGAAAAAGAAAAAGAAAAAAGAGTAGATAAAGGTATAGAAAAGAGAAACTGTCTAGCTATTAAACAAACTGGATAAACCTTCAAGCTAATGATACATCAAGATCAGTGATTTACATGTCAAACTTTGATAGGATATACTAGGCAGTGGTTTTAACTTTCCATAGTTTGATATCAATCTCAAAGAAAATAGTGATACATTCAATAATACACACACAAACACAACTTCAAGAACACCAGTATTCAAATATACTTACCACCAACGAGTTGTATATAAAGCGCTCTCTCCTGTCAGCTATGGGAGGTCTAACAAGTTCACCAGTATACTCAATCACCTACAAAAAATTAAACAAATTATCCATAAATATCAGGTCAAATATTCCATATTAAGGGACTCTACTACAACATTGAGAATACAAATATACCATGTCGCCAGCTCTATGTGGATGCTTCGTAAAGATACCAAATCCATGAATTCTTGATTTACCTGAGACAAACAAAAAATCCCAGACAGCATCAAGATCTATGTGAGACAAAACATTTGAAATCATTCTTGAGTTTATACAAAGTTACAAACAACTAGCTAAACAAAAGATGCAAGACGAAGAATATCAGAGGATAGGATTTGAATTCTTGAAAATATTTAATTTAATAAATTTTTAGAAAGTATTTAATATTTATTAAATATTACGAAAAATACATCAACATCATCCATTAAATGAGTAAATCCTTCTTCCCACCTACATTTCAGAAGTAGTCCATAATCTAACCACATAAGGAAATGTTGACAACTTCAGAAGAATGCCAAGCACCAGTCCTATATCCATGAGAAGTGAAAAGCTTGATTAAAAGGTACTTAGATTATTATGTGAGAAACAGGCCGAGACAGGCTTGCTACTTAATATGAAGAGGAGACACAGGGTTTACAGTTCATGGCAGTTTAATGGTTCATTATTAGGGATATGATTGTGCATATTTACAGTGGAAAAGGACTCATTGTAGAGGAGGTTATTCACATTGAAGTGTAGAATTAGCAAGGACAGTTGGATTACTTCTGTTGTGACGCAGTCATATGATGTGGTTATATGGAAGAACATAGAGATGGGTGGCTATTTTCCACAGCATACCAGACACTTAAGAAAATTCCCAGACATAGATGAAGAGACAGTTTATTTGAATATGGCTTTATTCTTCTTCCTATTGTTTTTTGCTTTCTTGTTCTTGAACTTTAAATGTTGACTTTTCCTTTTCTCTAGTGACAAGGGTTGCAACTGTTACTGCTTTTTAACAGTACGCCTATTTTACTTGAGTAAGGGAACCAGAGCAAGAGCGAGAGTGAGAAAGAGACAAGGATTAGAAACTTCAATAACATACTCCCATAGAATGGTGTATAAAAAACCTAAACAATAGATTATATCAACAAAAGCATCAATGCAGAAGCAAACCAGTACTTGCATTTCATCAGTAATATCTTGGGTATCTAAGGGGGGATTAACAGCTGCAATATCCCTGTTTTAAAAGTAAAAATGCATCAAAGAAATGCCAGTGAGGGCGAACCCTAGCACACTAGTGATATACAAGGTCCACCACCTAAAGAACTAAAGAAACAAAGCCAAAAGAAATAGAAAACATCAAATATTGAAATTTAAAGCATCTAAAAAATCCAAAAAAATTCCACAACAATTAGCAAGAGGGCTGAATAGACACCAAGAGAACAAATAATAAAGAAAATATCCTTATAATCTTTTATATGGATCAAAAGCAACACCGAGTAACATTCTAGCGACAAGGGAAGCAGAATGACAGACAGAGTAACAGTTCAGGAAATAGCCTTTAGTAAAAATATGCAAACCAACCATACACAGATCAAGAAAAATGAGTACCAAAAAAATAAACTGTAAATATTAGAAAAATAAATTTAAGACTGTATTTAAACTCTTGATACAAGGAAAAGTCAATATCCAATGAAATAAACAATAATTCTTACCAAATGCTAGTCTTTTCCGGAAGGTTTCTCTCATGTATTTATACTTCTCAGCAATAGAAAGTATATCATTAGGAGCATCAAGCTGAGAGGTTCTCAGTTTTAGAAGGTTAGCAAATAAATTAGAGCCATCAACTTCACTGGAGGGCTTCAAGTTGTTTGACAATTTATGCTGGCAATAACCACCAACTAAGTAAGGCTGATTCTCCACAAAAAGGCGCTTCAAGGATGCAGCTGCAAGTGCTTCAGGTTCTTTCCGTCCTCTCCTACCAAAGTAATTGTATGGCTCTGTGCAAGGATTAGAAAGAAATATAATCAATCCAATTAAGCATTTCTATCTTGGCCATTTGAAACAATTTCTTATGGAGTATTGTGGATGGAGGGGGAGAGAAAAAGATAGATAATTGCATACAGGAATGGAATCTTCTGATATCCAAAACAGATTTAGCATGTTTTCTAACATGCAATTTAACAAATGTCTATTGGAACCAATCATCAAGTCCCCCAATCTATCTTATAGAGATACTCTCAAGCAATAAACAGTGGCAGACAAGTGATGTGTGAGGATGCCGTAGATGTCTTTCAGCGTATATATCTTCTTATGACTTGATGGCTCAGAAGTAATTATCAGAAGAGCTCCTCCAACCAAAGAAAAAAAATTTACATAACAGAAAAACCAACCCTAATCATGAAAAAACTGGATAAACAAGATTTTGAGCTAGCAAAAGCACATTGGCTAGACTAGTACATTTTTCCTCTCTCCCTCCAAGATAATTCAGCTATTCCATGATACATAATGAACTTTGAAAACCGCATAACAAGAAAAACAGAAAAAGGAAGAAGAGTTCATGTAAGATAGAAAATTGGTGACAGAAAAACAGTAGACAATAGCAAGTAAACCAAGATAAAATGTGTGAATATTATTGAAATTGTATGTGTTGAGTTGTTAAAAGAGCAACTAAAATATAAGAGCAATGTGCTTGCCTAAATTATTGAAGTGACACATAAGCAGGGCACATATAAAACTACATGAAAAAGCCAAATATTCATTAACATACCACTGCGAGCACAACCAGATGGATTAGATGGTGGGATGAAATCTGAACATTGACCAGCAACTCGTGCAATACGTTCATCAGTAGCTGAACGATCATTAGATGGCTGCCGATGCTTCTTGCAGAAAGAAAGTAGGCGAATGCACTGATTTTCTTCATCATCATCCTACAGAAAGCAGATAAAGCCGGTCCTCATCCTCGAGCTACAAATCATAGAATCAGATAAATAATAAATATAAGTATAACTTTTATAATAGGTTATAGAATAGAAAGAAATTCAATAAGGCAATTTAAGAAAAGGAAGAATATACCTCAACACAAAGACCAGCAGCACGTGCACAAAGTGGATGGTACGCAACACAACAAGCATTATTTGAACACTGTAAACAACATTCAAAACAATTCATAATTAACATAATATGAGAAGAAAAACAAAAGTACAAAGAAGGACAGTCGCAAGTATATACATGTCAAGTCTATTGTGCAGTCCTCCCAAATATGAAACAAAGTTTTCAAGCTAGACCACAGCCTAAATCCATTTGGTAATAATGCTGAAATTGCTCCAGAAAATACCTTGGAATGATATTCTAAACATTACAAATATAAAATGCCCCGTAGAACACCAAGATAAAAAACCAACCAAATCTTTTGATCAATCAATGCAATAAGAAAGTCACTAACATGACAAAAACCAGTTGAAACAAGTAGATATTTGTAGACTCCGAACTAAAGACCACATAACCATGGAAGTTCGAATCATGTGATTCATGATTCGATACGATACACATGCTCAATGATACGAATTAGGAGATGAATTGTTTTTCAGCTAAGAATCAGCCTTGAATAGCACTAATCGTTTCATATTGACGAGAATCACCGATTCAAATGATTCATGGCCACCTGATAGAACATCTCAAAATCCAGGTTGCAGCCACTTTTCATGTTTAATTTTTTTTTTAACAGCGCACTATTTAAAAGGGTTCTGTGAGTCTCCTAGGATTTGTCCACTCTTTTATTTTATTTTTCAAGTTTCTCCAGCCAAAATATAAACTCCATAAAAAGCAAAGCAAGAATAAGGAGCTGAAGTGCAAGGGTTGTGAGGTAATGCTATAGTACTTCACAGAAATACCCTGGATGGGCCTTCTTGAATTGATTTAGATTTAGAACTTAATTATCTAGAGTTTTCTTTTCGACTTGGTCCATGAGAGATAATAGCTATTACTTTGTAAATGATGCATAAGTAACAATATGATTGAATGGTCATATATGCTTTTTTTGATAATTGGTAACTTGGTATATAATTATGATATGCCATACAACATTATTTTATCATTAAACAAACTCTATTTACAATATTCTTCATTTTAGAAGTAGTTAATTCCTCAATAATGTTATGTCTATTGTTATTTTATAAAGTTTGTCTCTGAATAGTACTATTCACGATTTGACTACCATGCACATAACTAGCAGTAGAAACACATACTATCCAGAGATGATCCCTTGTTCGACCTTTGCACTTGTAACCAGAACCAAGGTTCAGACTTCAAGTGCCCTAGAGACTTCTCAGATCTGAGTTTCTTTAAAAGAAGTGAACAATTCTTGCAAAGATGCTCCATAAGGACTTAGAAAATTGGTCTCTGGTAGCCCTAAAATATAGGTCCTTCACTAGATAAGCTTTCATTATAGATCAATGAAGGTCCATGCAGATCACATGACTGTTTATATAACTTGGAAAATGTAACTTACACCCAAAAAATACACAACTAACATGGCATAAATATATATAGATTACTAATCAAAAGCCTATCATGTTAAGCCCTGTGAACTGAGCATCTTAAAGATCTTAGATGCTCCTGTATCAACTTTGATTGACCAGGGCCACCACATTGCTCTATACTGATGTTTCTAATGTGAAATTACACTCAAAGAACATGCAACCTTATAACCACTTTCCTTTGTTCCATTATCCCAGGAGATATTCTCTATTTTTCTTGTTTCTCATAGCTTCTTTTATATATGCATCCATGATGAGGCCCTATATTTAAAATGCTGAAGGTTGATTCTAAAGCATATAGAAATCTTCTATACATTACTCACTTCCCTCATCCTTTTTCGTCTTTTTCTTTATCCTTTTCATGATTCAGAAATCTTTTACACAACTTCACCATCCTTTTTTATCTTTCATTCCTTTTCTTTATTTCTTCTTTTTGTTCACTTTCACTAATTAATAAATGCTAGTGTTTTGGAAATATTTTCATTTGACCAAAATGTATCTAATGTCAATCGCCATAAGTAAACAAGGCAGATATTCTCAAAAAACTGATGCCATAAGCACCTCAAGACTTATGCAACATAATGGGTTTCTCTAATGGGCTCCAATTAACCGAACCTAAGTGAAGTTTATAACACAGGTAAAATCATTGGGAATACGCTACGGGGATGCTACTCATGTTAACCAGAAGCATACAAAACGGGTTCCAAGAGGAGCAAGAAGAGAGATAAGAAAAAGAAGCCCTCAATATCAAATTCTTAAAATCAAAAGTTTTAAAAGGTTAAATATGATGAATGGAAGTTACCAAAACCAACAGAAGACTACTTAATTAAACTTCAGTATACAAAGATTAGAAAGCTTACTTGGATGCAAGCTCCATATGATACATTACAGATGCTGCATAACAACTTCCAACGGTCCTGTTCAAGCACAAATGTGGAGAACCATGAAACAGAACATGTGCGCTACAATATGTGAGTGTACTAAAAAAAGACTGTTTCCAAGAAAGAAAGGATGTTCAGAGTAGAAGGAAAATATAAAACAAGATTAGTTACAGATGTACCTTATTGATTCTACTTAATCCATCAATCGGCTCCATTCTCTTGACATCAATCAAGCAAGTTTCTGCAAAATATTCAGTGTGTTAGCATGCATAAGTAACACATACAAAAAAAAAAAAAATGAAACTTGTGCATGACAAACCAGGTATCCACATGGCACACGCCAAATGAGCCCAACGCCCATCAGTTGTAGGCTTCATTGCACCTCCTAGAAGAAACTCAATTTTAGGTACCAAGTGATGTATAATGCATTTTTACAGGTTTGAACGATATCTGCGTACCTATAACAGGACACAGGCAGCAAGGCGGAGGAGATTCAGGAGCACCTGGGCGACATAAGTTGCATAACCATAGCACCCCATTAACAGGTTCTATTTCTCCATAGCATCTAGCATGGACCTGAGTGTCAATTGAAATATTAGAAAGAGACTAGATAAAGGTAAAGCACAAACTTGACAACTCTATTGTATCATTAATTCTTTTTGGGACAATAAGTTCTCTAGAAAATGTTAATGAGAAACATTTAACCAATTACTGCAGTAATTCAATCTGTCAGTAGTACATATGCCATGAATTTGGCATCAGAAAGATACAGGATCATACCATCATTCTGCATTTGTCACACTGCAGAAATAAATTGTTCTCGTACTCCTTAACAAGAAGAATAAAAACCCATTAGCAAGCAGTATAAGAGAAAATCATATAACACAGCAAAGGATGAGATAAAACCAGTGTTGTGGAAAGCGTGCCTAGGCGCTAGGCACAGGCGAGGCGTACCTAAAGTGCCTCGCTTGGTCTAGCAAGGCACTGATAGGTGAGGCACACGCTTCAGGTGAGGCGCTACCAAGGCAGTTCCAGCTCTTTTTTTTTTTTTTTCTTTTTTAGGGCCTTGTTTGTTTGGAATATAATAATATGTATATAGTAAATATATAACTGGAGTACAATTTACAAAAGCCATACAAACCTTAAGTCCTTCTACTTATAAAAACCACAAGACCTTATTCTTTCCAAAAAAAATCTAACACAAGAGCTACGTCAAGAACATTTATGGGTTCAAGTTCTACTACTAAGAACGATGCACATAAGCATGAGGAGTTATTAGAAGAAAATGATGAAGGTTACAATTCTAATGATGATTATTGAGGTGATGTTGGTCCTACAAGTATTGATGAGGATGAGACAATGAGCAACTCATGAGTAGGAGGAAGAACTATTTTTTGAAAGATGCTTGTATCTGAATTTTATGTTTATTTTCTTGTTTGAACTTGACTTAGAGTTTGAAATGGCTCACGTGATATTTGATAAGCTTTAAATGCTTTAAATCTTTAATACAATGTTTTTTGTGATATATATATATATATATTAAGTTTAATCTCACATTCTCACTATTATTATAAATATCTTCTCTTAAGAATATTTTAATTTTTTTTTACTTAAGTGCGCCTGCACCTAGCCAATAGAAGCCCTTATCACCTAAATGCACCTAGCGCTTTTTAAAACATTGGATAAAACATTATTATTTTGGAGGAGAAATACAAAACTACACCAAAAGGAAATATACAGTATCTCAAATGCATCCATAGTGTTACAAAACAAGTAAAACCGTATTCATAAAATGGAAAATTAAATGCTCCAAATCACCAAAAGATAAAAAAGGGCTTTCACCTCATCCATGTGACAAACACTGCACTTGTCAAGGTCCTTCCAATCAACACGAACAGGTCTGTAACCAACAGGAAGATCATGATATCTTCTAGAGCCTAATTTGCATATAGAAGGTTTTGAAGAAACTCTGGATTTAGATAATACCTGCAGCCAAAAACAATACTTGTTAAAAATCACTGTATTAGGTAGACAGCACTGAAAATGTAAATAGTTGGCAACGAAACTATTGTAACGGCATAATGATTCCCAAAGAGCCAACAATAAGCAACAACACTTCTAATGAAAAAAGTGGCCCTGGAGACAATATTCATAATACTGCTTAAGTATCACAACTTTCTCCACAAGTAAACCAAAAGAAAACCACTCTAAGGGGAAATGGTATTAAAATTAAACTGAGTAATTGTGATAGATCATAAAAACTGGTATACCAAGCTGAGGATAAAAATCAGTTGGCCCACTCCAGGCCCATCAGAAATGAAGTCCAGAAATAAGCAACTTGATGAAGGCGCTTAAATAGATCAGTGTAGGAAAATTCATTATACCATCAGGCTTATATGATAAATATAAGAAGAGATTGATAAAAATCCATATATCCTCCTCTGACAGGGCAAGAAATGATATCTATAATGAATCCAATGCAAATATTTTGATCAGAAAACATAAACAAAACTAAGCTTCCTTTTTTTAATTAAATTACATCATGAAGAAAAACTTCCAGCCTTCCAAGATCTCTTTAAGTTATAAGCACAAAAGACAAGTTTCAGTCTGTACTCAAACTGTAGCAGCAGGTCCATCAAATAAAACAATTTTCAGTAGGGTTTTTCAATTAATTGGCAAACTGAATCAGAGACGGAATCTGCAGCAGTCTGGATTTCCATGTACAGTTACCAAACAAAGTAATCTATTAACACTTGAGAAGCCACAGAAAAAGCATAAGCATGGAGTCACAAGCAATGTCATAGAGGGGGAGTGAAGATAGCTGGAGCATATTTTCAAGGCGTCAGTTACTTAAATCCTGAGTCGTTACCACCAACATGTAAATCCATCCTTAAAATAAATAAAAGTACTGAATGGCTATCCAGATCATGGAAAACCTGGCTTGTGAACCACCATTCAAAGATATTGTGTTTTCTTCTAATGTTTATCTAAACTGCATTAGAAGATGAACATTCACATCTGAAACACAGTAGATATTGAATCAATTGCTTGATAAATTTCAAAAATTACATGTGATTACTCACTGCGTATTATGAGATCATATGTTCTTGTTATTATGCTTACACATTGATGATTGAAATGAAAAATAAACCTTCCTTGTGCACTCTTCATATAATAATCTTCATCTCAATCCCACTCCCTCCAAATATTTTCCAAGCTCACTTAAAGTGTGCAGGGTGCCCTCTTATTTTTCTTGCTCTCTATACAAGATTGTGGAATAATTCAAGTTATATGCATCTCTATTGCCTTCCTTTGTTGGACAAATTATTACCAGTATTTTGATTGAAAGGTTAGCTTGTAAGCGATTTACATGTTTAGAAAGTTCTGCTGAAAGATGTTGTAAAGTAATTATTCATAAGATACTAGACATCCGTACAATCTGGAGAACTGATGTAATATCATAAGTAGAATTTTGTTCTGGATATCTTGAATATTATGTTTGGTAGATTTTTATTTGATAAGGATGGATTTACAGTTTGGTGGTAATGACTCTTATGATCTAAGTTACTGATGCCTTGAAAATATGCTCCAGCTATTTTCCCTCCCCCTCTATGACATTGCTTGTGACAACCACGTCTTCACCAGTAAAGAACTCATCAAGATCAGGTAACCTTTACCCTCAGCACAAATAATAAATACTAAAATATACATATTCACGCAATCCCTCAAAATCTTACACCCTTTTCCTTTCAACACCTACTGGCTACTACATCCTTTGGGTACTTTTCTACAATATCACCCTCATACTATCCATATCTTTCACTGTTAGTAATCAGTGTTACTATCCAAATTTCTGACCTGTTTGCTTTGTCACCTGTGGAAAACTTATAACAATGCCCTTATTAATCTCATCTAATGACAAGTATGGAACCGATGTTTCGATTTGCAATTATCTTCTTTACCAACACCCAAGGATGTCCTAACCGACCTTTGCTCATATTTCTGTACATAGAACTAAAATCACAAAATTTCAGCAACAAAACCCCCTCATGTTTGGGATAAAGGTTTCCTGCTGTTGTTTTTGGTACACAATACATTATACCTGTTGTTAAGATTTTTTCTCAAACATAGTCTCTTTTGGATGATTTACAATCCATTAGACAGATAACAACATCAGTTGAGATCGAGGTTCACATAAACGTATATATTTGGCAGACTTAAACACAGCAAGTAAAACTGCACTATGGATATATATTTAAAGAAAAGTAAAATCAAAACTTTTCAATTAACTTTTGTAGAAGACACAATTATAATAGACATCATAAACAATAGAATTAACCAAAAAGATACACCAATTGCAATTTAAATCAGTATTAAATGGCATACTTGTATAAGCTTTACAACTTCCGGATGGGAGAAACCAAACATATCAGAGCCAGATTTATAGACTCTTCCCTGTCCACCTTCTGCACCAGAACTACCAGAGACAGTATTTTCCATTCTCCTTATTCTTGCGTAGATTTTATTCCAGCAAACTGATGGGGTAGAACCTTTAAACTGTTACAAAAGAAGTTTATAAGAGAAAATATTAAGCTTGAGACTAAGTGGCCAGACAAGCAGAACCAAACAAGCCACATGATGCAAGTAAGCTAAAAACTGATGCAAGTGGTAACTAACTAATTTGAAAACTCAAGGACATGATTGTTGGTAGTGGAAAATAGGACAATTAAGGCATTCCAGAATGTCTTATGATCTTATCATATAACTTCTGGCAGTAACCACTGCCATAACTTAAGCTTAGCCAAAATACCCATTAAGGTATAACATATCCTAAAGTTTAAGGATAACTGAATATAAGCAATTATTATTTTTGAGAAAGTAAAAAAAAAAAAAAAAAGGGTGAGACAATATTTTGGGGGAGAAAAAATAAAGCAGAAAAGCTTAATGTTGTCGGTAGAGAGAGATTACTCTACAAGATAGTAAAGTTATATGCACATGTCACAAAGCACAAACCATTTTTCATTAGAACAAAACTAACCTGCTCCCCACTATCCAGGGTGACTCTAAAGAGTGGTCTAGTCTTTGATTCTGCATCCCTCAACACCTCCATCTTATACAAGGTACTTCCATTTGGATCTAGAGGAAACCCCCAAAAAACGCAGCAGAATCAGTACCTCATCAATTAAGATTATAATCCCCAAAAAAAAGCAGCAATTGGAGATACAAACATCTCAATTACTTCTGAAAAGAGCTTCACCTGATAATGAGATAAACTTCCTTACAGCTGTATACCCTTGTGGCCAGAGGAATTTTCCATCCTGGAAATATTCTGAGTCCTTGACAATTTTTCCTGAAAGAAAGTTCAGTCCCTGTGAGTACAATGGCAATCGCAGCAATCAACAAATGACTAGCAATATACTTTCTACAGTTTTGGCAAAAACAAAACAAAAAACCTTTCAATGAATTTTTATGGTCAGTAGTTCAGTTATGCATTAACTACAGGAAACCACTTTGCAACAAGTATAATTAAAGGAAAAACATACAACAGATATCCAAAGAGATTAAAATACTCTAGTCCAAGTATGTTTAAGCGAATAAATGAATATTTTAATATGATTTCGAAATATAAAATCTCAAATCTTATACTGCAAGCATTTATAGAAAATCAAGATTCTAAGAAATGCAGGGAAATGTATAGTACTTGCAATTGTTTGCATATGGTAAAGGAGCACACCAAGACCAAGAATTACCAAGGTTTATAATTTTCAAATCCTCTATTATATAAGGAGGATTTCCAATCTTTTCCAACATTCTCTGAATTCCTTCATCGTTAATGAATTCTTCACCTGAATCTGTACTCCCCTCATCCTCTTCACTTGCATTTTCAGAGTCATCATTAATTTCTTTCTGCAAAGAAAGCATTTTTGGCGGAAGTTTCTGTTCACTCAAATACCTGTTTAAGCCCAATGACTACAATAATCAGGAAACTTGAGGAAAACAAATTAGAGAATTTAGTGTTTCAGTCCAGAACATGCAATAATTAATGTTTATGATAATACGCAGGAGGAAAAAAAAGTAAAGCACAAATTCAACAAGTTATGGAGTTATGGATTTATGGAATGGGAAATACTGGACTATTAGAAGCAAAATCATCACTGAAAGTTCCTACTTTTTTATGTTATATATATCTGGCTCAAGCCAAGCAAAAGTGTAAAGCAACCTTGTCTGAATCTTGCAACATCAGTTGTCTTTTGAAAGCACAAGTCATTCTACTTTCCCATAATTCGTTGTTTATCAGATCTTAAATGATTTTGTAGTAGAGCTTGATGCTTTTTTTTGTCCTTGAGTGGTATAAACCTTATATATATCTTTTCTTTTCCCCTTTTGGCATCCTTTAATAAATTTTTACTTGCCAGAAAATGAATATGAGAAGGAAAATAAGTAAAATCAAAGACATATCCAAGGTGATCCATATATCAAGATATACTATAGTAGAAAGCATTGACTCTAAGAACTAGAAGTCTTTGAGCACTGTTAAGTAGTACCTCACATACTATAAGAATACAAGGCAAGACAATGTGAACTACCATTATATGCATGTTGCATAGAAAGTAGAAACCAGTTCAAGTCAAATTGTTTCTTCTGATCAAAATACTTTTCAACAATTTAGCAAATTCAATATTTCTATGTATGCCCAATTGCCCATTAGTTTTTCTGCACAATGTTCTCAACACCAGTAAAAGACTACCAGTAACCATGTCAACACTGTGCAAAGTACAAAAGATGGGAAGAGAAGAATAAATAGCTTTACATTTTTGCTTCTTCTAATCCTCGAATGAAAAGAGATTTCTTGCACTTCAAGTGGAAAGAAGCAAGCAGGCCTTTGACAAATGATATAATATGCTTTACTTTGATCCTGAAGATGGAAAGAAAAAGTTGTTAAAGATAAATATAAAGACTTAAGCAGAGATTTAGGAGTAGTATAATAAGCAGTTAGTAATTTTTTCTATGCAAATCAGAAACAGAGTTCCCTCAAACTTCATGAAATTGTAGAGACCTTGCAAAATCATGGGTGCCAAAAAATAGCACAGTAACTGATCTTCCTCCAGAAGACTTTTTCAAACCCTTGCGATCACCAATAAGTGATTCATCCACAACAATTGCGGGCCACATTGCATGACCTGCAATATAAGAAAATATTGTAAGATAGTTGTATAATAGCAATTAAAGAAACTCATTCCAAGTATCACAAACTAACATTGCAAGTAGGTTATATTGAACCATAACAAGTTTATCATAGAAATCCCAAAACAAGGAGATCAACAAAACTAGATCTAGAATGATTATTTATGAAGAAAATAAAGGAAATATATGTAATGCAGAATAGTGTGCACATCAATTAGAGTTCACTAAATATTTGGATAGAAAATATACTTTGAAGATCACCAGAGGGGCCATAACCCAAGTCCGGAGGAACTGCACTAAGATAGAACAATCTGGAAAGTGGAAAGACAACCACCTCCACTGTGCTACCAAGCATAATATTCAAGGTATCAATAACAAAGTTCTACTTAAGATATCCACATCAGTTCTCCAGATTGTAAGGATGTCTAGTATCTTATGAATAAGTACTTTACAACATGTAAATTGTTTACAAGCTAACTTTTCAATCTAAATACTGATAATGATTTGTCCAACAAAGGAAGGCAATAGAGATGCATATAACTTGAATTATTCCACAATCTTGTATACAGAGCAAGAACAATAAGGAAATTCCCAGTCCATTAACTTTCCATGTGAACTTTTTTATTTCAACTAAGCA
Source organism: Quillaja saponaria (assembly GCA_029379385.1). Classification (NCBI taxonomy): domain Eukaryota; kingdom Viridiplantae; phylum Streptophyta; class Magnoliopsida; order Fabales; family Quillajaceae; genus Quillaja; species Quillaja saponaria. Next base: position 10,601,428 of record CM055606.1, read on the forward strand.
TAAGGAATATGACCGACATTATAATGCAGATGACACAACCCAGCCATCAGAATTCAATAAACCAATTCGCATAAGGATTTTTACTGCATGTACTATTAGGTTTTCGTGCATTAGCCGAAAAAACCACTTAACAAGCTACCTACTAAGCTCATGCAATGTTGGCCACGACATCAGTGACCATCTAGTATCAAAACTGAATAGCATCACAAACAGAATCGGAAAATGCAGACATCATCTCTAAATTACTCATGGAACAATTCTTGTCCAGAAAAATTACTCAAGGAACAAAATTTGTTTGAGTTAAGATTGGTTTTAAATTTTATTTATGTAATAAATTTCACCTAGGCTACAATTAATTCATATGAAGATTATGAAGATCCAGTAGCGAGCAAAACAATAATAATAATAAGCACAAACCAGTCAGCTTGGCCCATATGATATCCCCGGGCTCAATCTCTTGGCAATCATCCAAACTAGCAGCCAAGACAAGCATCTCATTGTAGTCAGAAGTATCACTATCCAAACTTTTGATACTGCAACTCAAGTTCAACTGCTGCATCTCCTCATTTGACATGTAAAATTTGAGTTTCTCATTCGAAAGAATCAAATCCTCTTCATCACCATCTCCATATTTGACCTGCATATAGTTTAGGTGTTATTAAAAGATTGAACTCCCACAATCTCAATCCCAATATATCAAATATAGGATAGAATACAGTGCTATACCTGATGTCGACTAGTCTCAGAATTATAACCTACGACACAGCCAGAGTACCAATCGGCATCCAAGGGCCAATAAACCTGTACTCAACGAGATCAATATTTCTAGAATACAAGAAATTTTACAAATAAACTAGCAATGAGGCTAGAAATGAAAAACATTACAAAAACTTGCCTTGCATTGTAGTCCTATGAATACTTTTGTATCAACATTATCAAAACTCAGCCTGCAAAAGTCATATTTAACAGTTCTCATCACAAGTAGGTTGAAACAAAAATCAGGTACACCTTAGTCTCTGGTGAAAACCCAACAATCAACCAAGAAAAGTTTAACTGGGTCAAGACTTATGCTTGTTCAGGTCTTAAGGAATAAATTAAATATATATGAACAAAATTAGCCACTAGATTTCAATTTTCCATTTCTAAGAAATGGATGCTTTCATGTCTAGAGATGAACAATAATCACCTGACCCATCTCTTTGCCCTAGGTGAAGCAGACAATATCTTTGCACGATTTTCAGAAGAAATCCGCTTCTTCCTCCGAGTATTCCCACAATTACTACTATTATTAACAGTATTATTACGACAATCCCTCAACCGAGGCCGGTCCAGACTGTGAAGAACACTCAAATCCACACCCAATTTTACCAACTCGTAACTCCCAGATTTCCTTTTCTTCAACAACTTCCCAGCTTTAGAACCCTCGTCCTCTTGGTTATTGCCGAAATCCCGAGTTTCGCAAATTTCAGACTTGGCCGAAACATTCGACGTGGGTACAACCCGAGCGACCAAAGAATCATAAAAGGAAGGGTTTTCGGAGGAATGCCGGGGTCTTTTGGGACAGCGAGAGTAAACGTGCACCAGTGGCGGCTTCGACTGAGATGGATTTTTCAGATCAATATCGTCTAAATGGTTGATAATGAGTTTGCGGGCTTTGACTTTTTTGGACATAACGTTGGAGGATCCACTGGCACTGATACGGCAAGGTGATGTAGCAGAATAGAGGTGATCGAGAGGAAGGTATCGAATGGGTGTGCCAGTGGAGGTATGGATGTCGATGTTGGTATCTTCTTCACCCTCTTGCTGTTTGTGAAGAAATGCCATGGATGAAGTTGGAAGAGAGAGCAAAAGTCTGTACCAGCTTTTGCTCTCTCGCACTCTCTGTGAGGCTACGATTTTGGAAGAAAATTTGGGAACAGAGGGTGTATTAGGGTTTCATATTGGCAACAATGGAGAGCGTTTTGGAGGGATGGTTTCCCGAAATTCTCAGTTTCCCGCCGTGTAGCAGTAGTAGAGTCCGAGACTGAGAAAGTACTGAGAATCTGAAAACATTAAACTAGTTCCACTAAACTAGTACAAAAATATGATTGATATGCATGTCTCCCTATATTTTATACAACAATTTCTTTCTCTCTTTGGCATTAAAATAGGCTGCAGAAGCAATGGAATGGTGAGTATAGTACTTTAAGTAAGTTTTTTCAATTACCTACCTACTCTTCTTACAAATTACTTGATTCCATATATTTCTTTCAATTCACACTTTGTTATATAACATTTGTGTTTATTATGTATCTTTCTCGAGTTTTCTATATTGGTAAATTTGTTAAAATATAACTTACTAAGTATATATATTTAAATTTTAAGTGGGTGTGAAATCTGATCGTTATGTAATCTTTTATTTTTTACCTATCTAAATTTTAAATTGGTGCGAAATTTAAACATTGTTGCGTAATTTTCTAATATGGTGAATGATTCAGTACGACTTCTAGGACATATGGGTACGAAATCTAATCATTATGTAACTTTTCACTTTTATAGTGTATATTCATTAATAACTTACTATATATATATATATATATATATATTTAAATTTTAAGTGGGTGTGAAATCTGATCGTTATGTAATCTTTTATTTTTTACCTATCTAAATTTTAAATTGGTGCGAAATTTAAACATTGTTGCGTAATTTTCTAATATGGTGAATGATTCAGTACGACTTCTAGGACATATGGGTACGAAATCTAATCATTATGTAACTTTTCACTTTTATAGTGTATATTCATTAATAACTTACTATATATATATATATATATATAAATTTTGAAATAAGCGCAAAATCTGATTGGTATATAAGCCTTTATCTTTGTAGTGTATATTCATTACCTGAATATATATATTTAAATTTTAAGTTGGCGTGAAATCTAATCACTACTACATAACTTTCTATTCTAGTGAATGATTCAGTATCAGCACTGGGACATGTGGACTCGAAACCTAATCGTTATGTAACCTTTCACTTTTCTAGTGTATACTCTGTAATGACTTACTAAATATATATATATATATATCTAAATTTTAAGTTGCGCGTGAAATTTATTCACAGTTGCGTAACTTTCTATTCTGGCAAATGATTCGGTACCAGCACTGAGACATGTGAGGGTGAAATCTGATCATTATATAACCATTTACTTTTTAGTGTATATCCAATAATGACTTACTAAATATACATATCTAAATTTTAAGTGGTGCGAAATTTAATAACTGTTGTGTAACTTTCTATTTTATTGAATGATTCAATACTCATCATGTTTTTTAGATACAAAGCACCCTAGCTCTGGGACATGTGTAACTCACTTACACTTCCACCTCAACACATATAACTTGTCTAAATTGACTAAAAATATGTTGTTAATTCAATTTATTATATTAGAGTTTATTATTATTAAAAACTTACTAATAAACATACAATGCTTTTGGAACCTCAAATTTGATTTAGAAATTGAGTTTATTGAAATGAATTCTACACTTATCATACTTGAAACAAATGAATTAATGTAGAATTTTAATAAATATAATTGAAATTTACATTTTATTCAATTTTGAATTCTACATAAAATAGGTTAGAATTCCTTTTGTGGTTTGAGATTAGTAAGTTGTACGTAATCACACCTTAAATGATAATTTTACACTTATAAAATTCATATATATCTACAATGACACTTAATGCCTTAAATGATAATTTTATTCTTTATAGATTGTTTAAACGATACTTTTGAAAATCTTAAACAAACGAGGGAAGCAGTGCTTTGTCTATTGATATCTTAATAATTATATACAACGATTGTCAACTAATTAAATGAAGAATTGAAATTGAAATTACATGAAAATATAAGCATAATCAGCAACTCTTGATGACACATAATTATATAACTGACCCTTGATTCTTGTCTTTAATATGGTCACAATATAAGGGATTTGTTTCCTCAACATTTGTATAACATGTGGCATAACTATTTCTCTTAACATATTATCACACCCTTAAATGGAGGCATGACTGACAGGAAAATTAAATAACTAAATCTCCGTAACCCTGACTTTACCACTATTGAACACATAAGACTCTTGAATCAATTCTATTTAAAATAAAGAAAATATTTTCTTAATTAAAATAAAAACATAGACTTATTACTGAAAATTTTGGCAAAGATTCCACTCACGCAATGTGAAACATGCCTAAACATAAATAATAAATATTTCTATTTTTATACAACAAAAATAACAACAAAGACAATATGACCAAGGAGCTCCTGCTCCATTTCTCATCATAATAACAATCAGATTATTACCCCACATAAGACTAGATATCTTACAACTCTAGTGTAACTACAAACTTTCACTCTTTGACTTCAAGATTGAGATTTCGAAGAATTACTTTGCCAACAAACATTCGGTAAAGTCCATTATCGTTAATAGCTGTCCTTGAGATCCTATTACTAAAAAAATAATCATAAAAGAGGGATAAGTCCTACAAATTCCGTGAGTAGAAAATCATACCCAAATAGTACTAGTATCACCCAACACACATATAGAATATATAATTAATTAATATCAACATGTCATATATTCCAAAACTACTAAGATGACACATATACAAATACGGAAATATAAAACTTAGCAAGCACAGTTTAATTAGTATGTTGTATAATTCACTTAAAACAGTTAAGTCATTCAAAGCATACAAAGGAAGCAAAGGCCATCAGAGTAACTTAGCCCCGCATGCCATCTCCTACCGAGCAGTTTTGCATCCACACACCAAACAGAATCAGAAACATAATTACTGAAATTAGAATCACTGAATCCCTTTTCAAATTCACCCACAGGGCTAAGCAATCAATTCTTTTAAAATACTTATCAGAATAAAAAAATCTTAAAACATCTAAAGTGCACCTGGATTTCAATTTCGAAAATAAAATTATTTCAGAAAATATTTCACTTCGTTGAACCTTATCAGCCACAAACAATAAATCAAACATCAAACACAATTCAATTAACTCAATACAACACTATACATGCTTATTATTATTATTATTATTATTTTATATATAACACATAATAATCTAGCCACCAAATGGTAACAATTGACCATTCTCCTTTAACCGATTTCATCGTCACTCACACTTGCGGTCATGGGCATCATTGATTCAACCACACTTTTTGAAGCTGCAATTACATTTACCTAGTGTTACTTAGTTTGACAATTCTTAAGTTATAACCTTTTAGTTACAAAAATCTAGAGTTACTCAATTTCAAGTATTTATTTAAAGTCAACTCTGCTTTATTTATTTTCATAACTACTTTGGAGATATATTTGATTTTTGCTTATATACTTAACCAAATTTAATAAAACCAAGTTTAAATGTTAACTTTAGTAATTTATCTATCTTTCTTATTTATAAATTTTTCCTAAAATCAATTTTGAACTCACTCGATTTCTCATATTGAAAAAAAATAGGGCACTGCACACATTCCTAGTTGCTAACCCTTGATTCTCATACTTATAGAATTCCTATACTTGGGAGTTAAATTACGAAACCTTCCAGTCTAGTACTTTAAGATGTTAGGAACATTTCATCTTCAACACTCTTATCCTAATTCATCCTTTAAGACACCCTCCTTAATATTAATTACTTCAATATAGGTACAGTCATGACTCGAAAATCATTACCATGGTAAATAATATCTCTGAACTTAAGAGATGGGCTTTTGATGTGTACAATTATATCAAAATAGGCTTACGGCTACATGGAATACTAATATGCATTTTCTTTTTTTTTGAGCAAATCTTCCTTATGCAAGTGTAATAATAAACTACTAAAAGTAACTGAATCCCAACGTGGCTTTGCAATAAAATGAAATAATAATATTTTGGTGACTTCAATTATACTAGGCAAGCAGTTATTTTTAGAAAAGTAACCAACTCCAAGGATAAGAAAGAGCTAAAGCAGAGCAGAATCCAAATGTGGTACTTTTAAAAATCCACATAGTATTACAGTTTGGTAGTCATTTTCTAGATTTGAGTTAACAATATTACTATTTCCTCATGATATTGGTTAATTGTTGAATAAATTTAAGAGAAACTATGCAATTATTATTATTATTATTATCATTATTATTTTTTTATTTTTTATTTTTTGCAAATGAAGCTTTCTATAAGTTTACATAGTAGAATATAAACATGAAAGAAATATTCATCTTTTCATCCCTTTCTTCTTCACATCTTATCAATTAAACACAGATCATTCAACCTCTAAACAAGAACATTCTCCAATTATCACTATTAAGGCACAAAATAATTACACCAAAGAAAGAGAAATAGATTTGATATGTTGGGAAAAGCTCCATTTATGTTGGCCTTTGAGAACTACTAAATAATTTGTTATGAATAGCCTTTCTAAGATTAAAAAGACTGTGTTTCACACCACAACAAGAATTGTGTCAATTGTTAAAAACTAAAATGATTAAGGTACACTTTCCAGTTTCTAATTCAAGCCTTTCACAGCCAAACGTATTACTATTACATAATTACGCGACACTCAAATTCAAGGAACATAGTCTTGAGTTTTTACATAGTAATAATATTGACCCGTCTTTACCCAAAATAACTAAGCCTACAAAGAGTCATAAAACGTAATAATATTCATAGAAGTCAAATAATAACAACAAATAGGACAAAGATAGAAAATAGAGTTTGGCTTTATTACTAACTAGGTATGTAGAAGAATGCGTAGTAATTAGATAATGATTCAAAATGGGATTTTAGGAAATGAAGAAAAATATAGCATATCCATATTGGTAGACGGTGTTGTAGAAGTGGAAGTGGCATTATCCATGATGGTGGTACGTTCCATGGCAAAGTTTGGCAATCGACGAACAGGTAACTTAGGAGCTTCGAGGGCAACTTGTTAGGCAGCAAGCTAGCAGCTACTTTACTCTTGTATAAAGGCTCCATGATCTTTCTCCATATAGCCCTTAGCCTCATCTCTTTCTTAGATCTCAATGACTTTCCCATTGTTTTCTTGCTTTGGCCAACTTCTCCCAATCTTCCTCTCATAATTAGACACATCTTTTGTGTCTTTGAGTTGAAGGCGTTAGGTTTTTACTCTCGACCAAGAATAGGGGAGGGAGTTGAATAATCTAGAAGCAAAGGTCAGTTGAGGAGGAAAAGAAAAAGAGAATAAAACCAAAAAGAAAGAATAAAATAATACAAAGTGATTAAGTTCAAGGTCAAACTTCTAAATATGTGGTGTAGGTTAAATCTAATTATATATATATATATATATATATATATGCACATTTATGTATCTATATGTTATAGGTTTTATTTAAATTCTCCTACACTTTTAATTATACGTCACATATACTACTCTAATACTATCACTAAAAGTCGAGTTATAATAATTATGTTGTTATTTATTTAATTATTTGTTAATTTATAACTAAAATTTACATATTAAATCTAAAACTCAATTTCATGATGTTAGGTTATAACATATGCCCTCTCAAGTTAGAGGGGGAATGAAGATGGACTCCTAGCTTGGCTCAAAGGAAGTGGAATACTTGCTTTGGTAAAGGTTTTGTAAGACATCCTCTGATTGAGACAGTAAAAAAAAAAAATCATATGACAAGAGTAATTATAGAAACTTTCTCATGAGCAGAATGATAGTCTAGCTCAATATACTTAGATTGAGTATGGAACATGGGATTGATGGACATATGAAGAGCACTAATATTGTCACAAAATAATTTAGGGGGTTTAGAAAGAGGGATACCAATATCTTTAAGTATGAAGGTGAGCTAGATTATTTTGGTAGTGGAAGAAGCCCTAAACTTGTATTCTGCTTCAAAACTAGAGCGAGCAACCGTAAGTTACTTTTTTGAACACCAAAAGATACAATTTGCACCAAAAAACATGCAAAACCAATAGTGTTCCTTTGAGTGGTTGAACAACCTGCCCAATCTGTATCACTAAATCAAAAAACTAATACATTACAAGCTAACAGTTAGTTTCTAAGTTAGTCGGTATATTATTTATTAGTATTACAGACCAACTCAATTAATTAGTACTAATTTTTTTTATTTCTAAAAAGGGATTTGCTCTAATTTTTGACCAATCATTATGGTTGGTTGATGAATTGAAAAGCCGTATATATGCGGCCTTTCATTTTTTTCTAATGAGTTTTTATTCATTTACGAAATCGTAAGTCTTTTTGCTGAGTCTTCTCCTTCACCTCTGAAAATGTTCAGCTTCACTGTAAAACTCTGTCGTCGTCTACTCTGGCTTTGCTGTTGTAACATCGCCATTACTCTGAAGTGTTTGGAGTTTACATTTGCTCACTTATGCACATAACTAACTGGGTTTATTTCTGAGTTGATTATTTTTTTTAAGTTTGGAGTTCTTATGTGCTAACCTCTTAGTACCCATCTTTGCATTAAGTGTTTGATTTTAATGGCATCTTCCTCTTCTTCCCGTTACTTTAGCTAAACTTTGAAATGCATAAGTTATGTGGAACTAATTGGGGACATATTTTGTGGTAGGAGTGGACCTTCGATGCTGTAACGTGGCTATTACTCTGAAGTGTTTGGGGTTCTTATTTGCTAACCTCTCAGTACCCTTCTTTGTATTGAGTGCCTGATTTTAATGGTATCTTCATCTTCTTCCTGTTGTTTTAGCCAAATCTTGATATGCATACTAATGGTTGAAAATTAGCAAAACTAGAATTGGTAAGTACATACTTGAGAATGTCTTTTGTTTCTTATCTCTTATTTTACTTATAGATAACTCCTATTATAGCTGTTAACTTTTGGGAGAATTGAATGTATTTACACTAGACAATAAGTGAATTTCGCTGCTTTTACTTATGTCATATACTACCATTAATAATACTAAATCATTCTGATCCTCAATTTTAATTAAATCTGGGAAGATGAAATGTTTCATAAAACCTAGTAAGGGCTTCAATCTTAATTTCTTGCATTCAGCACAAAGAATTTTTATTTAAACTCTTTAGATTGATCAACTGTATTCGCTTTCATGATACAACAACTCACTTTTTGTGGTCAATATCTTTCTTGTTACTTCTTTCCATATAAAACCTTGTATTACATAATTTTTTTTAAAACTTTTGACCTTGAATAGTAATTGTGTACATTAATGTTATCTGCTATTTTATAATAATGTCATTTATTCTATTATTGTTTTAGTCTTGGGCCTATCTATGAGCAAATTGAAAACACACACAAATACAGGGAAAATTCATTTTGAACAATTGCTCTTATTTTTTCTTTTTTTATTAATCTTTCTTTCTTTAGCATTTTTCTAGTTTTTCTTCTTATAGCATTTTTCTAGTTTCTATTAGATAGAGGATAAATTCCTTATTTTTGAATTTGAGATTAAGGAGAATTATTTTTTAATGTGTTACCATTCTACTTAACTAAAAGCTAGGTAGTGATTTTCTTTAATGCTTTGTATAGTATGGTCATTCATATAGTAAAACATATAAAAAATTTAAATACAATTGAATGTTAGTCATGCATATTTATAGCTCAAGCACTACATATTTATAATTGAAGTTTGTATTTAGTGTACATGTCATACTTTAATTAATCTTTGCATTGCATTAGATATTGTATATTAGCTTGCAATTGTATAGTTATTCTATGAAGCTAATATAGGTTTAGGCTTTCGAATGATATGTATCTATTGCTTGTGATAAATTATGAAAAACTAATAATTTTCATTGTATCATCATCATGACACAAAATGAACATAGTACTACTACCAAGAGTCAGCGAAGCAGAGACAACAAATACAAATGCTATAAAATCCTAACATGTAATTTTCATTTTTATTATTCCTTGTATTTTAAATAAGAATCATACTTCTAAATTATCTAAAACAATCTATATATAGCTATAGACATGTGAACAATTATATGAATAAACTATGTTTTTTTTCTTAATGATATTTATCATGCTGATGTAAAAAGAGTTTTTCCTTGTAAGTTTTATTTCTCTAATACTATGCTGGAGTTATTCACTTTATGGGGGCTACATTTGATTAGAAACATATTTTAATAATTTACTACAAGATAATAAAGTTATAAACATAACAGGACAATATGTCAGTGCAACAATTTTCATTTGGTCTAAACCCTAAAAGCATACTACTTGAAAGTAAAATACAAAATAATTCTCATTTTCATTACCTCTCTTAAAAGGTAAGTTTGAACAAGTGATGTAATTAAATAGCTGCTTTCAAACTTTAACTTTGAGCTTATATGTTTTAATAATCCTAATTATATTGTTAGCTATGGGAAAAAGGCTTCTAACTTTAAAGTATTAGTGAGTGTTACCTATAAAAGGGAATAACATTTATATTTCCTGATTTTTCATAACATATATTCACTTTATTCATTGATGTTTGTACATAAATTGCTAAAATCTCTCTCTATGGCATGCATACTTCATCTTATTATTTTCAAATTTCACTTAATTATTCTTTTTGTTAGTGTGATGAATTAGTCTTACGTTTAGCTCAGAAGTTTCAATAAAAGAGCTTGCCCACCAACTTGTTTACATCCTTGAGCAGCTTGCTTATGATGGAAACATCATAATTGATATCCTTAGCAACTCTCCAAAGTAATTTTTTACATGCTTAACATATGTCCACATATATATTTCTAAATTAAAATTGTATCATGATCTATATAAATATTGCTGATTAACTAGCACTTTTTGTTATACATTCTCTGTAGTTATTGTTTCGATCATCTTCTCTTACTTTCAATCAAAATTTTAAAATTTTAAAAATTAAAAAATTAAAAAAATTAAAAAATTAAAAAAAAAACTAAAGCATTATCGATCAATTCTAAGGTTTGTTGGTACTTTTTTTAAAGCAAAAATACACATTGTCGACTAACTTTAAAGTTAGTTGGTAATTACCAACCAACCATAAGGTTAGTTGGTAATTATCAACCAACTATAAGGTTAGTTAGTAATTACTGACCAATTTTACTTTGTTGTCCAAATAACTTTGCCAAATAATATAACCGACCAACTTCAGTCGATAATTATTGACCAAGATTTTGCCTAATACCCATTATCGACCAAAAGTTAGTCAAAATGAAGTTACTGGCCAACTTTAGGGTCATTATCTTAGTAATAATAAGTTTTCTAGTAGTGGTATGATATTAGACCGAGTGAAAGTCAAATATTATAAAGCATCAATAGTACTTTGATAAACAATGGTATCAACTGAGTTCATATCCGAAATAGATTATTTTTCTTTTAAAGCCAGGGGCGTGTGTTAAGGGTTATGGTTAAAGATAAATATTTGAGTTTAAAATATGTATTATCATAATCTTATCCTTTAATAACTACTAAATTATTATAATTATTTAATATTGTAATTATCTCTAGGTTTGTGATTATCTAGTAATCCTACTAATTATGAAGCACTAGTTTTGTATTGATTGAGTGTGTGCGCTGAGTGTTTATAATCTATTAAATAATATTATATTCTCTTTCCATGGACTAAGCCTTATAGCTAAGCCATGTCCATTTTTGTCTATCCATTTCTATTTTATATTTAAAATATTTAAAATCTAATATAAAATAGAGATAGAGAGACACATATATACATGGTTCAACCATAAGGCCTATTTTACGAGATGAGACTATAATATTATTCCATAAATTACAAACACTCAGTTCACACACTCAACTCACTCAATCATTATAGTGCTAGTGTTTTCTATTTATAAGGATCATTAGATAATCATAAACTATATATAATTATAATATTAAATAACCATGATAATCTACTAGTTACTAAAGGATATGATTATATTAATACATATTTTAAACTTAAATCTTTATCTTTAACCATATCCTTTAACAACATGAACATTAAGGAACTTTTCAGCATTTGTCTGTGAGTAAAAAGGTCTTGAATGTTCTTTGATTGTGAGAGATGAACTCCATTTGAAAAAAAAAATATTAATTTTTTACTTCACGAAAATATCAAAGTAAACCGAGATCCTTTGTTGCAAAATCTTTTACTAGTTGAGTAATTAAATTTGAAATGAATAAGTCCTTATTACCAGTAACAAGAATATCATCAACATAATAAAAAAGAATTTATAGTAATTGTATTTGAGTGGTAGCTAAAGGGTGAAGAGTATGTCTTACCACAACAAAACCTAAGATGAAGAATAAATTGTGAAACATGATCGAACTAAGCATGAGGTGCTTGTTAGAGACTACATAAGGATCGTTTAAGTAAGCATAAATGATCAGAAAATATGGGATCGATAAAACTTAGTGGTTGCTCCATATAAACCTTTTCTTTAAGATGACCATACAGGAAGGCATTATTGACATCTAATTGGGTTATATTTTACTAGAGAGAAGTTGAGAGATTTATGACAAGTTAGGATGGTAGTGGGCTTCACCACTGGACTAAAAGTTTTATCATAACCAATGTCAGAAATTTGAGTGAAACCTCGTGTAACGAAACAAGCCTTAAAGCGATTGATGAAGCCATCCCCTTTGTACTTAATTCAATAGGCCCACTTTAAACTGACCACATTTATGTTTAGAGGATGAGGCAAAAGTGTCCATGTTTCATTTTCATAAACAAGCTTGAGATTTATATTTCATGGTAGTCACCCATTAAAAATTCTATTGAGACATTTTAAAAGTCTTGGGCTTGATTTGAGAAATTGTTGGGGCAAGTACATAATTAGTCAAATATGCAGGTGGCTTTTGATTTTGGAAAGTTGGTATTAATGGGAGTCATAAAATCAGCAACTCTTATATCTAACTTTAGTGGTTTATAATTAGCAATAAAATCCATGTTAATGGTCTTTCATTGTTAAAGGTAGGAAAAAAATCAGCAACTCTTCCATTTGAATTTTGTGTAATATCTCCACAATAGAATCTGTGACTTGTTCATTTAGAGAGGATCATTCAATACAATTGTGATCACAAAATTTAAGTGAGTTAACAATTAGAAATTTTCCTTATAAATTCAATCAATGATTCCATATTGGGAAATTTTGAAATAGCTTCATTTTTGGAGTTATTTTATTCATCAACATGAGGAAATTCAGAGAAACTCAATTTTAAATTTTTGACATAATCTCGTAGAGAAGTATTAGAATCCCTATAAGAAAAAAAAGTTATAAAAAATATGTATAGAAATTTAGACTTTTCTTGATTTAGAAGCTAAGCAATGATAACCTTTATGTATAGGGTTGTAGCCAATGAAAATACATGGATATGTTTTTTGGTGAAATTACTATGACATTTCAATGAAGGAAAACATTGACATCTAAGAACCTAAAAACCTTGATACTCAGGATGTCTATTGTGAAGTTTGTAATATATTGTGTAATATTGAGGATGATAAACTAATAATAAGAAATATTATATAAAGAAATACGTCAACCCAAGAGTTAAGGAAAACTAGCAAGAAATAACATGGTTAAGCTAGTTTTAACAATGTGTCGATGTTTTTGTTATGCAACTCTATTTTGTTTGGGGGTTCTTGGGCAAGAGATGTTCATTTCGATTTCACTGTTTTTAATATGAGTGAGAAAATCATGCAAACTAAATTTATCACCACCATTACACTAAAAAATCTTAATATGATGGACAAATTTGTTTTCTACAGTCTTTGAAAGTTTTTAAAAGTGTCAAAGAACTCAATTTTTTTTTCATAATTTGTATAACCACGAGAATCTTGAATAATTATCTACAAATGCCGCATAAAACCAAAATATTTGATTTGAAGCCAGAGGGCAGGTCCCTATAAATCACAATGAATTTTCTTAACAGAAGTGTCTAAAATATTATTTGGAAGATGAAACCACAATTTACAACTCTTACCCATTTGATACACATACAAAAGGTTTAGAAATCCAATGGGAAGCATTAATAGTTTTCTTTTAACAAAGATAAAACTTTGAATTTGGGTGTCCAAGTTATTGATGTCATAGGATTGTAGATGATCTGTCATTCCTTATTGCTTTAAGAGCCTTTCGATAAATGTCATCTAAGGACATATAATTGATATCTTTTATACCCCTTGCTATTATATTTTGGTTTCTATCTTTGATAACAAAATCAGAAGCAATGGATTCAAAGGTACACAAATTATTTGTGCTAAGCTTGCCAACTAATAACAGATTCTTTTTTAAGTACGGTATTACAAACCATCTTTTAAATTCAATTGTCTATCTTGTTTTTTTTATTAACTTTACTAGTATGAGATATAGGTAAGCTATTTCCATCTCCCACATAAATCATGTCACTTCCAGTATACGATTTTATATAATAAAATTTACAACCATCATTTGTCATATGTGGTTTAAGAATCCATATAAAATGACGAATCATTTAAAATTATTTATAGTAAGAGTAGTTAGAACTCGAGGTAACTCGTGAGTTGATAAGAATAGTAAAACATTTTCCAACAATGAAGAGCAACATGGTTTGCTCGACTACAAATTTGACAAGAAATTTTACCAAATTTTCAGAGGTAGTGGAAGCTAAATGTGACTATTGTCCTTAAAAAGTTATGCCCTTTTGTATGTGGTTGTTGTTGTTTTGCTTAGAATTTTGATTGATGTTTAGATGGTGTGAAGAATTATTATTTGTGTTATACCTTCTAGCAAGAACAAAAAATATAATTCATGATATTCTTTTTCAAGATTCCAAGTAACTAGGAAATGAGAAGATCATCGTTAGTTGTCCATTACTTAAAAAGTGGACTGAGACTTTTACTCTCCTTATCTTCCTTTATCTTTTGTGGGTTTATCATCAATTATAAGGTGATGATAGAGACCAAAATTTCAAACCAGAGGAATGATATGGGAAATGTTGTAACATAAATTTTTAAGTTTAGCTCGATAGAAATCAAGGTAGAACATTGGTGAAAAGCTTGAATGGTAAGCTGATGTTCTTTGGCTAAAGCATAGCTTGATATGGTTAAGAAACTTGTAGATGATAGCTCTGATACTATGACAATCTTGAATAAAAAAAAATAAGGGAAAACATTGATTTGTCTATTGATATATAATTAATTATATACGATAATTGTCAACTAAGTACATGAAAAATTGAAACTGAAATTACCTTGAAAATAGGAGCAAAATTAGCAACTCTTGATAACATATAATTATATAATTGATTCTTCATTCTTATCTTTAATATGGTCACAATTTGAGGGATTTGCTCGTCAACATTTGCATAATGTGTGGCATAATTGTTTCTCCTAAAACTTTTACCCCTATGATTTGTAATAACTTAAATGACAATTCTACTATCATTATGTTCACACCTTATATGATACTTTTACCATTATTATTTCTCATCTTAACTAATTATTTAACCCGTTATAATTTCTCACATCTCATTACTTTCTACACCTTAAATGGATATTTTAAATTATTATTCTCTCACATGATATTTTATCTTTATTATTTCTTATGTTTTAATTGGCAATATTACTCTTAATATTTCTCACACATTAAATGACAATAGTACTCTTAATATATTCAACATTTTTATGTAATTGTTGAAGTTGTAAATTTATTGTAATATATCTTGTGTTTCATGATGATTATTGAACATTTTGTGTTACAAATATAGCTGTTTATGTTTAATTCTAATTGTGAGCATTAAATTGTAGTAGATTGTGAGATTACTAATATATTTCAGTAATCATATAATATGATTATTGGCACAAGTAGCCAAATTAAGGTTGAATAGTTTGATATTTTAAAATACTTTTTTTTTATTTTAAGAAATTAGTTAAAATTGAATGTAACATAAAGCATAAAGTAAAGTAAAACAATTATATAAGATTTTTCTAATGCTCTTTATGAAAGTAGTTATTATTTTGAGAAATTGCTCGTTAGAAAAGTCATATTATACTGAGAACTTTTACTTGAATAAACAAAATTCTCAGAACAATTGGTTTTATAACAAGCCTCACAACCAGAAAAAGTATCGTCCAACTGTTGTAATTACGGACTATACTTTCTGATGTTTTTTCTTTTTCTTCTCTTGCATTGAAACTTATACTTGAAAAATTATCATTTCGCACACATTATCAATAATTCCAGCCTGGTAACACTAGTAGTAACTTTAGCTCTTCATTTTCTTACTTTTCTATATGCTATGTGACTCTATGTACTAATACTTAATCACTTGATTCTACTTATTATAACTATATCGCATCTGATTTTGTCTTATATTTTATACACCACACCAAACACATATATTCTTTTTATATACATTGTTAATGGTATACCTGTATATATCAACATATAAGAGATAATTCTACATCTAGACTTTTTATCTCTAACACATATCTTGTTCCTTCATTAGATCAATATTTTAATTCTTAGCCAGTTGTTAATCATGGTTGTGCAATTAATCTTAACATTTCTAGATGCAGTGTTTAGGACAAGTGAACAGGGAAGATAATTGTGACTGGGCATAAGGTAGATATGCTCTTTATGCTGGACCACATCTTTCATCTACTATTATTGTTGTCTCTTCCATGTCCTCCAAGAGAAGATCTGTAACTATAATACTTCTTCTTGTTCATACCTTATTGTTAATATTTTATTTTATTTTTGTTTTTTTATAATGGTCAATTATGGTTCGTGTCTATCTCTAATTTTCATTATGTACCATATCAGATAAATAAACATAAAAAATATTTTAACTATAGTAAGTCTAGTGCAATTGTCATTTTTTATTTAGTTTATTTAGATATGCGAGGATCTTCTCCCATTTTTAATCAGGGGTATAAATATTTTATGATTTTTGTTAATGATTACTTTAATTTACATAGATTTATCTTTTGAAAAACATATCCAAGTTATTAATTGTTTATTTGAATTTTACTCAAATGATTAACACTCAATATTCATGCACTATTAAATTTTTATGATATAACAATGTTAAATAATACTTTCACACTATTTCTCACATTACTAGCACAAAAATGTATTATTACTCAAACCATTTGCATTTACCAAAATAGTGGGGTTGAACGAAATAATCAAATTATTGTTGAAACTACTAATGTCATAATACACTATGATTTTCTACTTAAGTCATTTTTGGGTTAATATGCCCTTGTTGCAATATGCATTTTTAATCACACACATTTCATTATTTTTTACAAAATAAGTATTTACAAGAGAGCCTTTTAGGTAAAGTTAAAGTATATTATGACTTATAATTTATACATGATTTTGTGTATGTAAATTATTATTATTATATTTAGCCTCGTACTAAACTAGATTCGTTATACTAAGTTAACTCTAAAACCTATATAAACAAACTGTAATATTCTATATTTTCACATTAAGAAATACAACTTTAGTAAAACACTTTTCAGTTCCATGTGGTATCAGAAAGCTAAATCCTAATAAGTGATGCCTCTACACAATCTCATTCTCATAAGTAACACATGTACCAGACAAAGCCTTGTACAATGATAGGAAGACCACGACTTACTTATACTATAAGAAAAAACAATATCTCTATATGCCTTGGTTGACACAGATACACAAAATACAAAAATAGATTGTCATTTGTGTCTGTTCCTAAACACAAGTAAAAAAATGGAGATACCCTAAAATTAAATAATACTATTTCTATTTATGCAAACACGAAAGATATATACGTCTGCATAATATTGTCAAAATTTAGACGCAAATAATTATTGATAAAATATTATGTTTACAGGGCACACACCGATACGCAGACATAATAATATATGAGTCTGCCCTACAGATGCATATACTAATATTTCTTACTACCAACATAAAAAAAGACCAAAAAAAAAAATACTTACAATGATAGTTATCAGTGCCTACATATTAGAGAAATTGATAATTATATCTCAGATGCAAATTAAAATATTTAATTTTTTTTAATTATATTTGTAAATACATGTTTGTAATTAATTTTATATTTAGAATCAAACTTTCATATAAATAAAATATTATTTTATAGAAAATTATTAACAACATTTAAAATATATCAAATAGTATATTTAAATATAATCTCCTAAATCTTCAACAAGTTTTCAACCATACTTATTATCCTATTTACTGATGTGTGAAGGGCTTTATGTAAGATGTGCAATCTAAAATAATTAATATAAATTTGTTAATAAAATATATATGTGTTAAAAATAAAGATAACTTCAATTAAGTTGATCGTTTTGCCTTTTGAATCTCATTTTGTAAAATATCTATTTTGGAACTCTAAATTGGACTTATAATCCTAGCTGTTGATCCAAATGACATTATGTTTTTTCATATAGGTCATATTCATCCCCACAGTTGTGATGATATTCCTGAAATTCCAAAATAACTTGTACTTTAATATTTTGTGTTATGAATCCCATTTTGTAGAGTTTTTACTTTGAAATTCTAACTTTTACATAAAATCCTAACCGTTGATCCAAATAACATGTTGTTTCTTTCTTACATGTCTTATTTGTCTCCGCTTTCATTACTGGTATTCTTGAAATCACAAAATGAATTGTATTTGACCGTTTTCCGTCTCTTGAATCCTATTTTGCAAAGCTTTTGCTTTAAAACTATAATATAGACATAAAATCCTAACTATTGATCTAAAATACATTTTGTTTCTTTCTCCATGTCCAATTCATCCCTGCAATAATGTTGGTACTCTACAAATCCTAACAGAATTACTTGATCGTTTTGCCCCTCGAATTTCATTTTACGAAACTTTTGTTTCAAAACTCTAACTTAGACAAAAATCCTAACTAGTTATCCAATTCTAATTGTTGTGATATGGATCCATCATATGGATATGTGGCGACGGATGTCACGGTGTTAGGAGTTGCGATGGTAAAAGTTACAAAGTTAGACCCAACTTCTTCAAGTATTTTTTAGAGGTTAATGCAACCACTGAAACTGTAGATCAAGCATTTTTCCTTTTCTTTTGCTAGCTTTATGACTAAAGTATGGTCATATATAGGAGATTGTGCCAGTGTATCATTTTTCTAAACTGTCCACTTAAGTTGGATAATTCAATAATAGTTTTGAATGAAAATAATATACATTTTTTTATTTTAGACAAACTTATATTAGTTTATTAAAAACAATTCTCAAACAAGTTTCGAAGGGAATATGATATGTATGATAAGTAAACGCTTTCCTTAATACCTAAATTCAATTCTTAGAATCCAAAAACTTTCTTAAATACCCATATTCGATAATAATATCAAAAATCAATCTGTACAATACAAAATTTTTCCTAATTACCTAAATTCACTCCAAAACACAAAATGTTTCCTAAATATCCAAATTCAACAATATAAATTATTGAAAATCAATTTCTAGAATTCAATAATTCTAAATACTCCAATTTATTTCCTATAATCCAAAAATCTTCTTAAATATTCAACAAAATGGTCCAAAATCAATTCCTTGAATTCAAAAACTTTCCTAAATACACAAATTTAGTTTTATAATCCTAAAAATTTCAAAAATATCTGAAATCAATTCTTAAAGTTCATTCCATAAAATTTTCTAACCAATTTGATTCATAAATAATTTATTAGCAATAATTTTAGGAAATTTTTTTGAAGATATTACAATATTATAACATTTTTAACTGGTATACCCATATATTTCAACAAGTTTATGCCTAATCCCACTAATTTTAAGTATCAAAACTTTCAATTCTTCAAAATGTTGTGCTTGTAGGTCACAATAAGTTAGTATGAAACTCTCACTAATTAACTAGCATATATTTCATATTCATCTATCATTTACATTTCCACATAGTTTGGTACACAAATGCAATTAAAATTATATCCCTTAAACTATATAGGAATCATAAATCAAAAAAATTAAAAATTATGTGCACATAATCAAATGGATAATAACTAATAATGTATCTTAACAAACCAACAAGCCATTTATCAAAAGTGATCGAATGCATATCATCCTAGTTATGTTATACAATTCCAAATCCATGTATGTCCAAAAATCATAATACTACCTAGCAATTTTGATAAGATACAAAGATTAAAATGATTGCCCCCGAAATCTATGTACTACTATTATAGAATATTTTTAAAAAATAATAATTTAGTATTTCTAGATAATGGAATGAATCTTTATAAACTATTGTATAATAGTTTTAACAAATAATAATTTAGTAAATGGTTTTTTAAAAAATATTTAGTTTAATAAAATTAACTTGCAAAATGTTTTCAATTATTTTAAAACAAATTTGTGATAAATAAATATGACAAAATATTAGTTTCATGGTATAACACAATGATGTATGAGATAAGTTTTAAAGAAAAATACTATAGTACAAATTTTACACTCACTGGACAAATGATAATTACAAATTTTATACTCACTATATAATTGATGACCACAATTCCAATATCTAGTACCATGTCAAATCATCAATCATGGAAAGATTGTATTATAAATCTTGCATCGAAAACCTTAAAATATATTTGTTTAATTTATTTTTGTGTATAGTAGTTAAGTCAATAGTTACAATTGTTGAATTTGAATTATAGTTTATATCTTCATAGACACAACTATTGATTACATAATTGTTCAACACATGACTATTCATTTTTTATAAATAGATAATTTTTTAAGGCATTTGATAATAAGAATTTTTAAAGATTTTATTGTATCTTGAAATGGCTACAGTAGCCACTTGATGATGCTTTTCACCCATTAACATAAAATGAAATCCAATTTCAACAAGTAAATAGTTGATTCAAATAGTTATATTTAATTATATACAATTAAATATTAAAATTCTCTTATATATGTATATATATTTATTTATTTTATAGATGATGAGTAAGGGACTCAATCACACACAATATTCACTTAATAATGTATTAAATCTTATTACCAATGCACAGGCATATGCCTCCATTTTTTGATAAATGTTTAATTTGTATTTTCTTGTTTGCTCATATTTTCATAAGAAAAAAAACTGATTGTATTTTATTTTTTTTACTTATGCAAAAATTGCCCGGTTCATGTTGGAGTTTAATTATACTTTTGATAGAAAATTTGGTGTTAAAGAGATGAACCACCACACGATCTTACATATCTTCTAGTATCTTCAATTGAGTTTTCTTATTGAATTGTCATAAAAACTCCATTTGTCTTAGTTGATATGTATTGACATCTTTTATTTATTTATTACGATTTGCCTTTTGTTATATTTGTTGCAAGAAAACTCATATATTGGTTGATCTACATGTTGCACTCCTTTTAAATTCTGTTGATAAGATTATATGTATCTTATAAAATTAAGATGATAACACCAAATTCATAACACATTACTCATAACATCTTATATTACATTTGATTCTCAAAAGCAAAGTACAGAACTAGTTCAGTATAACTATAATTTGTCTTTTCACTTCCTGAATATCAGAATAATTATTTTACATAAGGTTTTTTCTATTTTTCTTATTCTTTTTACAGGTTCAGATACTTTAGGATTTCTTTTTTAGGTAACTTCTATTTTTGAAATTCATGTTTTTTCTTTCAGTAATTTTTCCAAACACTTTATATACATGTTGAGTGCTTCAATATACAAAATACATTCATAATAACGATACACTAAAAAATTTATAACTAAAAATAGTTAATCAAATTAGTAAGAAATACATAAATAAATAAAAAGAATCAATCTTTAAAGAACAAGTAGTTATAGCAAACAGTGTTAAAATTAAACCAATTAAAGAAAAGTATCTTCAGTTTATGAATAAGATTAGACCTATTGCTTTTTTGGATCTTTCTTTTTCTGTTTTGATTAAAGAATAGTTGGATGGTTGGGAGTTTAAGAATTTTAGAAGTAGAAGTTGGAAAAAGACAATAAGGGAGGGAAGGAAAAAAAAAAAGTTCACACAAATTTCAAAGCGAGGAAATAAAAGTGAAAGGAAGGAAAAAAAAAGAAAAAAAAGGCTATGAGGTGGGGGAGAATGTTATTTTACTTGAGATCGTAGATGTCTAATATAATAAGATGAATGATTGTAATTAAAATAATATGACTTGGTCCTGTTATAGGAGCACATGAGAGGATTTAAGTCCTTTATTATAAATAATTTTTTTATTTTCTACCAAAAAATGCTTTTCAAAGACTTCTGATCCTAATAAACTTTAGACTAGAAATAGATGACAATTTTGTGGTAATTTTGGATACTTAAAAGCAATAATCATCATTTTACATGCTAAAAATAATCATGAATTGCATGGCAATAATTTGTTTTTAGTAAACTTTTTCAAGCTCACTTGTATTGCATGAGTTGACATTTATAAACAATTTACAAATTTCAATTCTTTTTAGAGTTAAGAGTGGGAGAGATACATAAATAACAAGGTGAATAAATGATTATTTGATATTTTAATTAGGCAATTTATATAATTTTTTTTTTCTAAATTATTTTTGTTTTTGGGTGCAAATATTAGAATAACTCTTGTTTTGACATGGAAATAACTATATATCAATAGGTTCATTTTCACCACTTTTCTAATTAACAAAATATCTTCTAGACAAATATGCTAACAAGGAAAAGAAAAGTAGAGTACACAAAAAAATAACAACAAATTTTGAGGTACTTTAGACCATAGTAATAATATCTTTCCTCAATATTTTCTTCTTTTTGGGTCTTCCATAATACCTTTGGGATGCAATTGAATTGTCCCTCTCACTCCACCAAAAGCTAATCGAGAAACTTTAGAAGAAATAACTATCACCTTCACTCCACCATAGCTACAACCAAACAAGAGATAGGATTAGGTACTTACTATCAATGCTATAAAGTGCTACACAAAAGAATAACAACAAATTTTGAGGTACTTTAGACCATAGTAACAATATCTTTCCCTAATATTTTCTTCTATTTGGGTATTCCATAATACCTTCGGGATGCAATTGAATTGTCACTCCACCAAAAGCTAATCGAGAAATTTTAGAAAAAATAACTATCACCTTCACTCCACCAAAGCTACAACCAAACAAGAGATAGAATTAGGTACTATCAATGCTGTAAAGTGCTATGAAGGCTAATTTATAAATAGATTTAAGTTTCATACTGTCTCATAGAGGAAATAAGAAATCAGCCAATATTGGTATATGGATCAAATGTAGTTGTTATGATGATCAAGAATGTGACTTATGTGCTACTTTAATTGAAATAATTGAACTGCTATACATTGATAAAAATAAGAGAACTATTTTATTGGGATGATACAGAAAAAATGATAAAAATACTCAATCAACATAGATTGGTAGATATATGTCATAGATTAAGACTCAAGTCAAATGAATATTTTGTTTTGGCATCACAAACACAATAAGTATATTACACAAATTATGTGTCAAAGAAAATGATATATTAGATTGGTGGATTATATGTTAAGTTAAAGCAAGGAATACTTTTAATGTTCCATTAAATGATTTAGAAGATGATGTGAAAACAACATGTGAAGAATACTACCAAGAGGATGAATTTAATATGCTTATCATAATTGACATATACATGGAACTCCAAGGTGATGATATAATTGAATAAGTTAATCCAAATTATATATATATTCATATTGTGAAGAAAAAGAAATTGAAGATGATTAATTTGTTTTATTTATTTATTTTATCTATGTATATAATTTGAATATATTTTAATGTGATGAAACAATTACTTGTTATGTTACAAACTTGTTTTAATGTTCTTTAAATATATTTTAATATTATATATATAACTTAACATAATAATTGTTTTGATAAATTTGTATGGTCAAATATAAGATGAAATCCATGAGACCTTTGGATAGTAGGCATATGCCACCTATTGAAGAGGCATAATCATCATCTAATATACTTGAATTAGCATCAGTTGCATCTACTCATAGAGGAAATGTCTGAGGTAATTGATATTACTTGTAACATTATGCAAATTTTTTTGGTTTCTTTGATTAAGTAATTAATTTATTTCAATTTTCATAGGTAAAGCTATATCTAAAAATATTTGGGTAAAAAATTATCCTAATAGTGAATGCACAGATTCTCACAAAAATACACTACTTCATGGTCAAACAAATGTTGAGAGTAATAATTATGACATAAATTCTACAGGTACTGATAATGGATTTTGTTTTATTAGATTATATGTTGTTTTATTTACTAAACGCTAATTGGTAAATGAATTGTTTTTTTTTAACTCCTAGATGATAGTCAGAAAAATTTTCCTTCTGATAACAACGATGTCATTATCTATATTTTCTTTCAGTTAAATTTGTGTATCTTTTTATTGTCACATCCTATACGAAGGCATGACTGTTTGGAGGAATGGGTAAACAAAAACTCTAAATTCAAAGAAATGCACACAACTAATAAATAACACAATATTTGAAAATAAACTTTGTAAAAATAATACTATTATATATACATATTTACTGAAAGTAACAGTATTTTTAGAAAATCTTAGCAAACGTTTCCTATAAAGTGCAACATTTCAAATAATAAATATGACAAATAATCCTATTTACACAATAATATCAACAAATACGATAACAACACAGATCACAAAGAGCTCTGCTCTGTTCTTATAAAAGAAAATGACTTAAACACCAAATTTACAACCCATACTTCCTCCACCAAGCCTAAAGTGACTGCAACCCTTCATCCTATGGCTTCAAGTAAGTGATCGCAGATGAATACCTTGTCGCAGCACTATCGACAAATCAGGTTTCAGCCGGTGAAGTTTGTTGAGATCTTAATAGTAAAAAAAAACATAAATAACAAAGTATGAGTCATAAAAACTCAGTGAGTGAAAAAGGTACTCAAAAGATACTAGTATCAATCAATATATATTTATAAGACTTATGCATAATAGTGTCATATTCGTACTATACAATTTAACTTTCACACGTACACACAAATATAATATGCAAAAGCAAAATCAATGTAACACAAAAAAAAATCATATTCCAAACAAATTAAGCAAAACATCAATACAAATTTCTTCTTTGAGAACATGTGTTTGAGAAATGTTACCTGCTTCAAGCAGAATTCACTCTTAGAGAATTTAGCATAAAGCTTGTTTTCCTTAAGTGTTTGTAAGACAATGCAAAGATACCTAAAGGAACTCAACATGTAGCTTGATATTATTTTATTTATGAATTGTTTAGGTTTTGGTATATGATTTATCTAATTTGTTTTATGCTTAATGCTTCTAATTAACTGGCCATCTTTTAGATTGAATTAGGAAACCTAAAGGAACTTGGGAAGGGGAATTTTGGTTAAGCCTTGAAGGTATTATCACTTGCTTGAATTCAACATATATTGATGAGTTTGATTTATGTATAGGATAAGAATATACCTATATGCCTTGTGTAGCCAATTTAAGTATAATCTTAATGAGTTTTGCTTAATTTAATTCACACAGGAATATAGTGAATTGATTAAGTGAGATATATTTATAAGATATAGGAATATGTTTATAACTGATTAAGAACTCTAGATTAATAATTTTTTGTTATAGCTAAGCAAGACAAGATAATAATAATTCAAGTGAAATGTTGAGGGAAATTTTAGTTATACTTTTATCTCCAGTTTATTTGTTTCTTAATTTGCTTTTAGTTTATAATTAGTTCATAATCTACCTAAATCTTAGTTGTTTAAATAAAATTAGAATTGTTAATTTTAATACTTAGCATAATATTTAAAAATTACTTGTGGGAACAATACTATACTTACTTTATATTATTTAAGGACAATACTTGTTCTTGCATTTGTACAATCCTATCAAGTTTTCAAGTGCTATTGCCGGGGAGTTATTCTTATATTTATTAACATTAACACCACCCAGTTCTAGTTTTAATATTAATTGATTTTTTTTTCATGTTTCAGGTACTCTTAATTGTGCATGCTTAGAACTTGTAGCTTGGAGCTTGTTCCATTCGATCCCGAGATTGATAGGAAATATCAAAAACTTCGAAGGAGAAGCAACAAGCATTAAGCCAAATTCCAGTAATGGCTAATGATCAAGAACCCAAATTCTTACATTTCTATGCAACCCTGTTTATGCAATAACTTCACACAAGCATGCTAAGGCTGGCAATCCAAGCCGATGATTTTGAAATCAAGCTTGGCTAAATCCAAATGAAGCAAAGCCCATTTATCCAATTAGTGTTCAGTCATAAGCACAAATTCCTGCACTTGAAAAGAAGCCATCTATTAAAGAATTATTTGTGTAATACATATCCAAGATGAATTCCATAATCCAAAGCCAAGCTGCATCATTTAAGAACCTTGAGAATCAAATAAGTCAGTTGGCCAATGCTATTACAAGTCATCTCAAGGTACTTTACCTAGTTATACTATACAAAATCTAAGAGGTGGGAATCCTAATATGGAGGATTGCAAAGCCATCTCTTAAAAAGTGGTAAAAAGGTAGAATAACTTCCTGAGCAAGTTGAAATTCCATCTAAACAAAATGAGAAGGTAATTGTGAGCAGTAAAGAGAAGACTCAAGCACACAAAGAAAACAATCTTACATACCCACCTTTACTTTTCCCTCAACACCTTCAAAAGCCAAAGCTTGATGAGAAATTTTAAATTTTTTTAGAGGTATTCAAGAAGCTTCACATCAACATTCCTTTCATGGAAGCTTTTGAATAAATGCCTACATATGTCAAGTTTATGAAAGACATCTTGTCCAAGAAGGGTAAAATAGAGGACCACAAAATGGTTGCTTTAACCAAAGAGTATAGTGCTATCATCCAAAAGAAACTACCACCAAAGCTCAAAGATCTAGGGTAGTTTCCACATACCAATTTTGATTGGCAAGTCCTTTAGTGGTAGAGCTTTATGTGATTTGGGAGCAAGCATCAACTTGATGCCATTCTCAATATTTCAAAAGTGTAGACTTAAAAAGGTGAAGGTCAAGCCAACTAAAGTGACCTTGTAACTAGTAAATCAGTCACAAATTTATCCAGAAGGAATCATTGAAGATGTCTTAGTCAAAGTAGATAAGTTAATACAACCGGCTAACTTTCTCATTCTTGACATGAAGGAAGACAAGAAAATCCTTATTATTTTAGGGAAACCATTCTTAGCTACTGGTAGAACTCTCATTGATGTGCAAAAAGGAGAACTTATCATTAGAGTTCAAGACTAAGAAGTAAAGTCTAACGTTTTCAAGGCTATGATTCTTTCAGAAGCCGATGAGTGCTATGTAATTAAAGTTGTGCATGGACTAACCAATGAAGGAGTTCAAGAGTTGATTGATTATCTTGACATATCCTTACCTTTAAAGCACTCTTCAATTGCTAGGCCCCCAATTTTGAAGACTACAAGCTTAATAAGAAAGAAAGCTATCAAACGGTGGGATCAAATAATAGAGAAGCCAAAGCTTTTGAAGAAGATTCCCTATGGAGATCATGCCATAGCTAATGCAAGCTCATTGAAAAAATATAAGAGGAATAAGAAGAGATTTATGAACTGTGAAGAAAATAATCTTTCTAAAGCCTCCATGGCTTAGAAGGACAAGGGCTAAGCATACAAAAGTTAAGTCGATAACTATATATCAAGCGCTATTTGGGAGGCAACCCAAGCTCTTTAACTTTGCACCTTAGTTTTTAATTTGTTCGAATGTTTCTTATTAAGTCTTCATTTTTTTTTTTTTGGGTAGGTGCAAGAGTCAAGTATCAAAATACAATTAACATTGTTAAAAGGAGGAGAGAAACAATACATTGGGCACCGCAACACCAAGAAAGTGGCACCGCAACACCAAGAAAGTAGCACCGCAGCACTGAAAAATTGAACCAAGCTGAGAGGATGGTGCCTAGGCACCATAAAGTTGGTGTCACAACGCCAGTCAGGACCTGTAACCCATGGCTAGGGTAGTACCCCTCAATACCTTAGTAACTCCATTTTGACCTTTTTCAACTCCCTTCTAAGCTTGGACGCTTCCAATACAACATGCATAAGGAATTATATTCTTTCCACCTTGCTTAAATTCTAGGGAGTATTTCTATCCTTATTCATTTTGAATATTTTTAACCTTAAAGACAATGTTTGTCTTAAGTTTGGGAGTGTTGGGTTATTTTGTTTTAATGTTTGATACTTGTAGATTTTCATAGGTTGTTTAGTTAGCCAAGATGTTATTATTCTTTTATAATGAAATCTCTCATCCTATGATAATATGTTAGTTTTCACATGCTCTTGACATTCAAATTAATTTTTTGAGTTAGTAGCATTGTAAGATGTGATTTCCAACACTTTTATGCACTTGATTTTTTTTTCTTAGGATTATTTTGTTATTTAGAGACTGTTTATGTTTAAAAAGTTCAAATTCAGTTTGGAACCTTATAAATGTGTTTAATTCTTTTGAGGCAAAATCCTAGATAAAGCTAAGTTATGGACATAATTTAGGCCATATTTGGATAGTTTGAGCTTTTCATGACAACCTTAATAAATTTTACCCCTAGTTTATCCCATTGAGCCTAATTGGACTTTTTTTTTATTCCACCACATTAATTTTTCCCTAGCCTTTCCTAATTTCCTTTTGCATCCTTCACTTTTAAGCATATGATATTTATAGGAAGATTATAGAGTTATATGATAAAAGAAAAAAAAAGTGAAAAGGTGGAGTGAAAGAAGAAATAAAAAAAGGAGTTAATTTGTGCTCTATGTTCACCCTATTCTTCATGCTAGATTGAAATAAGTTTGGGATTGTCTCATGAAGTTGTTAAGAAAGGAATGTGTGCTTCAAGTATTAAGGAATTTTTCTATACTTTGTTGTAATGTTGAGGGCAATGTTAATTTTAAGTTTAGGGTTATAGGAATTCTTTAGAATTATGGTCAAAATTCCTTCAAATGTTGGAAAAAAAGAAAAGAAGGGTAATGGTGCGAAAGAAAAAAAAAAGGTATGAATTTGTAAGAGATAAAAGAAAAATGGAAGCCAAGTTTGGGTGTATTACTTGGAATGTGAAAGGAGTTCCAACAAAGGTCCTAGAATGAATAATGTGCTTGGGATGATTTTGAGTCTTAAAATTCCCTTTATCATGCCATTACCCTAGTCTATGTTACAAACTTAATAAATGCCTATTGGTCATTGACTTAGTAGAGTCTACATTAGTGAAGAGAGAGTTGAAAAGAACACTTATATGTTGGAATGCTAAATGAGATTTACTTAAATATTAAGTTATCCGGATTGCATGCATTTCTTAATTAAAAGATCATTGCATACACACTAGAAATCTATTTAAATTCGATAATTGCTTTTAAATTGAATCATGAATTTGAGTAATACTTATGGTTGACATTTAGTCAAGTTCATATGAAACTTTTGAGAGCATGTTGGGATTTCATCATATTTTAGTGATGCATCTTTGGGCAATTAGTTTTTGTTTGTGTTTTTAGTTTTCTTATGCTCGAGGACTAACAAATTTTAAGTTTGGGGATGTGATAACTCTTGGAAAAAGAGTTATTTTATATTCTTTTACTCGTTTTAATATAGCTATGTTCTAGAGTTTTAGTTGAATTCTTATTTGAGTTCGTATTATATTAGGATGTTGAGTCCAAGTTGTTTTAAGATTAGATTTAGGTATTTTATTGGCATTCTAACTTGTTTTAACTTAGTTTTTTTTTTTTTTTTTTTTTTTTTTGAAGGTTTAATACAAGAAGGAGCCTCATTAGAAGTCAAATTGAGGCTTAAAATTGCAAAACAACATGCTACTACTAAAAGCCTTTACACTGAGGAAATGGAATCCTAGAATGGCACCTTATATATCTGCAAAGCGTAAGGGTATTCATATTACAAATCTTACTAGAACTGCTCGTTTTTTATCAGAAGCTTGTGAGTTAGTTTTTGATGCAGCAAGTAGGGGAAAACAATTCTTAATTGTTGGTACCAAAAATAAAGCAGCTGATTCAGTAGCGCGCATAAGAGAATTCGCGCTAAGGCTCTAGGGGAAGTGTGGTGCCCAAGCCACTACTAGGGTAAAAAATTAATCAATTTTCAAGGTTGCAGCTCTGGGAAACATAGGTCGTGGCCCCAGTGCGAGTCCTAGTCCGAATTAAAGTGAAGTTTAGGGTTTTTAAGCCTATAAAAAAGGGACTACCTTAAGGACTTATATACACAATTAGAGATATAAGTTAGTAGCGTTTTCCTGGAGTATTAGAGCTTGTCAAAAGTGCAAGGAAATAAGAGGGGCAATGATCATAGTAGCTTGAAGATTGACAACTTTCATAACTTTCTCTATTTCAACTCATTCTTTATTTTTATTGTATTTCTTTGATGTTTATTATTGTTAAAACCATGTTTACACTAAGTAGCATGAAGTAGTTTTCTTTTTAGAATTGCAACTAGAACTCAACATGTAGTTGATACTATTTTATCTATGGATTGCTTAGGTTTTGGTATATGATTTATCTAATTTATTTTATGCTTAATGCTTTTAATAGACTGACCATCTTTTAGATTGAATTAGGAAACCTAAAGGAACTTGGGAAGGGGAATTTAGGTTAAGTCTTGAATGAATTAGCACTTGTTTGAATTCAACACATGTTGTTGAGTTTGATTTGTGTATAATATAGGAATATACCTATATGTCTTATGTAGCCGATTTAGATATAATCTTAATGAGTTTTGATTAATTTAATTCACATAGGAATATAATGAATTAAATAAGTGAGATATATTTATAAGACATAGGAATATACTTATAATTGATTAAGAACCCTAGGTTAATAATTTTTTGCCATAACTAAGCAAGACAAGATAATAATAATTCAAGTGAAATGTTGAGAGAAGTTATAGTTCTAAGTTTATCTCTAGTTTATTTGTTTGTTAATTTGCTTTTAGTTTATAATTAGTTCATAATCTACCCAAATCTCAGTTGTCTGAATAAAATTGGAATTGATAATTTTAATACTAAACATAATATTTGAAAACTCATCGTGAGAACTATACTCTACTTACTCTATATTACTTGAGAATGATACGTGCACTTACCTTTGTACAATCTTATCAGCATTGTTAAGCCCTGTTCTGCCAAGAAGATTATCAATTTCGTTACCTCCTAATCATTAGTCTGGAAATCTTTAGTTTTTTGTTGTTTCAATTAAGTTCAAGGTACTAATTTCTTTTCTACACCTTCCTCTTGGTCTTGTATGTCTTTTTTCTTCTATTTCTTGTATTGTGTTTTCTATTTCTTTTCTGGTGTTTTTATGGTTGCCATTAGTCTTCAAGCAAAGATTGCATATACTATATTTAACCATGGGTTTCCTTGTGCGAGTGTGTTTTTAAGTGTGTGTGTTTGTGTAACAAAAGAAAAAGAGCAGCTACTGGACCGTGGAAAACATGCACTGTTTTGGCATAGTTTCCACATCAATTTGCAACTAGCCAAGTGGTAGTTTTAGGCCGTGGGGAAAGGTTAAAATAAGAAGCAGTTATGGAAACTCATTTCTTCCATTTAGGAGTGAAATGATAAGTCATGTAAACAGCCATACATTCATGTAGTTGTCCCCTATTTTGGGATAGCAACCTTGGAGTATTTACATCCCTTCTTGGATGTTTATTACACTCCCCAGGCTAGTTATAGAGCATTGCAAGATGAGGCTTTATGCCTTTTTTATATCATGGCAACAAGGAGGTAAAAGTGCAGAAAATCCCTTTGTGCCGTAAGCTTCACATGTTTTATGTGTAGTGATTTTTTTGAATTCAATTAGGTTGAGTTTTATGTTTGTATGTTATTAAAAGTTCAATCATGAATTAGTAGAGTAAAGAATTTTAATAAAATAGTTTAAATATATAATTAGTTAAGGTAACCAAGTTTAG
Organism: Quillaja saponaria; assembly: GCA_029379385.1. Lineage (NCBI taxonomy): Eukaryota > Viridiplantae > Streptophyta > Magnoliopsida > Fabales > Quillajaceae > Quillaja > Quillaja saponaria. The sequence goes on from CM055606.1 coordinate 10,633,387, forward strand.
CTTTTGGATGTTCTACTAGTTTGGTTGTTATATGTGAATTGGATTATTGATAGTTAGTAAGTAAAATTAAAGGCTAGATGGATTTAAATTAGAGATAGTAGTAAAAGCTAATAAAAACAAGAAATAAGGATGAGGATCATATGAATTAGAAAAGGGTAGTTAAAATGTAATTGTATTCATAATGGGAGTGTATAATTTAAACTTTTGATTAATTTTAGATAATTAAACTAAGTTATTGTAATAATCAAAATTTGAGTAATTATATGTGTATATGAATTGCAAGGTATATACATATATGTGTATATGAACTCATATATATGAATTAGAAAGAAATATGTATCCTATGTATTTACAAGATACCTTAGAGTAATTTAAATGTTATCATTTGTATGGAAGTGATATACATAAATGTTATTAGTTAAATGATTGATTAGGAATCATAGAATTTATTTCGAAATGAGTATTCTAAACAATATATAAATTTATGATTTTCAGGTCCAGAGTGCATCGAGAATATGCCTACATTGTCGAACATTAAGTGAAACAAAAAATCACATTCTTGAGTGTTGTGAGTGGATTACAGTCTCTTTGGTTACCAGATTAATATATGAAATTCTTTATGTGTAATTGAGTAAAGTTGTTATATCTAACAACATATTGGACTATGTGGTACTTAAATTGAGTCGTTTGAAGTTATGCTTGATATGTAAAATTGTTTGTTGTTGATAAGTGAATTTTAATCCGCAATGTTTTTTACTTCCTAATTAGAATCCAGGTACACCTAGGATATTTTGATTTAATAAGTGATTTAAAAAGGTTTGAGTGCTCAGCCCAGGTGGAATGAATTGTGTATAGAGAATAAATTGTTGTGCGAGTGCAAAACTGCCTGGTAGAGGGAGATATTTGTTATGCGGGACTAAGTTACTCTATTAGTATTTTGTATATTTTGACAGCTTTGTTTATTTTGTGAATTATGTAAATTATAATGAATTGATTTTATGATAAATGCATGTACGTATGTGTACCGTTGAATTAAGATATGAAATATAGTTACACGAGATTAATTAATTTATGTGTTCATTATGCTTTGATTGATGTTGGTACCTTCTGGGTACGTTTTTCCTCACTGAGTCTTTGTAACTCACTTTTTGATAGTTATTTTTTTTAGTATCAGGAGAACAACATTCATTGCCTAGAGGTTCGTGACTTGCCGACTCTATTGCTGAAAGGTATACTTCATAATTGCACACTTGAAACCAAAGCACAACACTTGCAGTCACATTATGCTTTGTGTTTTGTTGTGTATAGTAGTTTAACTGTAGTTAATGATGTGATGTTTGGAGCTTAGCTCATTTGCGTATATTGGTATTGTTGTTATTGGTTGCTTGTAACCAGATTATATATGTATATACTATTGGGCATGTTCCACTTATAGGTAATCTTTATAAAAAAATTTAGTTAAAAATGTCATATATTTGTTATACAAGTTTATACATTAAAGCTTTTATTTGTAATTATAATTGTTCAAGAGTCATTTGTGTTCAGTGGATATGAATTCAGGGTCATGGAGGTTTGGTTATCCATTTCTCCTGACCAGTCATGCTTTCTTATGAGCTTGTGACTGAGGGTGAGCATTGGATCTGGATAACCAAAAATCCGACTCAAATCCAAAAGAAATGAACTGAAACTGACCCAACCCTAAACTTAAACTTTCTAATTCGGTTTGAAATTTTAGTTATTTATTGGGGGTCAGTTTTTTAGGTCCTTAAAAATTTAGAGGCCGGATAATCAACCAGACTTCATACATGCCATACATTGATTTTATGTAATAGCATGTCTAAACTTCAGTCCAATTTTAGTTCATCTTATCTAAACTTCAGGCCCAATCCATATAACTAAAATCTTGTCAAACTCTAAACCTAATTCAAAATTATAACAAAACCTAAACAAACCTAAACTATAACTTTGTGTTTCCTGTTCTACCTAGCGGCCAAAGAGAAATAGAGGGATGACCTCCTTCACTTACTTCATAGAGAGATCAACTTCTTTTCTTTTTTCCTCTTTTCAATTTCTATTTTAACGCTTCCTCCCTCCATGCTTATATACTTCCTCCGCTTCTTCCTTCACTTAATATACATCTACTTCAAAGATTTTTGTATTTTATGAGAAGTGTGTTTTGACAATTTGATAGATCGGTTCTTCCTTTCTCTAAACAAAAAAATTGAACATAACTTCGTTGATTAGAGAAAGAGAGCATCTGAATTCTATTTTTAGCTTTATTTTCTACTTTAATGGTGGTTGATTTGTCTCTTGCATGCTATTCTCTTTAGTTGTTGTCAATTGGAGTGTCTGAATCTATGTTTCTATGGATTTGAGTGACTGGATCATGTTGCTATGCCATGCTTTTACCTGTATAGATTTTTTTTGACAAGATTTGAACAAGCATTGTTGAAGATGAAGAATTGAGTATAATCGACCAACAATGATCGAATTACAAACGGTCGACAATTTTGAAAAATCAAAAATCTCAGTTATGAAATTGATTGTAATTTTCTGAAACCTGATTGGGTTGGGTCGATTAGGAAAAAGTGGCATAACCAACCTAAACTGAACGATCGCTTAGCTCTAGTTATGACAAGTTACTATCAGAGTATGGTTTAGAAGTCCATAACTGTAAATATAGGATCTTATTGCAAGCATACGTTACCCGGGATGTATGATAAAGTACCAAGACAAGTCTTGTGGTGGGTACTCGAGAAGAAAAAGGTCTCAACTAAATATGTAGAAGTCATTAAAGATATGTATGAGGGAGTAATGACTAGGGTGCAGACTGTAGATGGTATGACTGGAGAGTTCCCGATCATGATAGGTGTTTACCAAGGTTCATCCTTAAGTCCTTATCTATTTGCGTTATTCATAGATGAACCTACCGATAATATTCAAAATAGGGCTCTATGGTGCATGTTGTTTGCTGATGATATTGAGTTGGTAGACGAAACTAGGGAAGGTTTGAATTCTAAAGTAGAAATGTGGAGGAACACGTTAGAAATCTAAATGCCTTAGATTAAGTCGGACAAAAACTAAATATATGGAGTGCAATTTTAGTGAAACTAGAGGAGACCCGAATGATATAATTTTAGACAGTCAGACAATCTCTACAAATTATGTGTTTAAGTATTTAGGGTCATTTATACAAAAAGATGGTGCAATTGAGCATGATGTAAACCATAGGATCAAGGCAGGGTGGGTGAAGTGGCAGAATGCTTCAGGAGTTTTATGTGACCCTAAAATCCTGAATAGATTGAAAGGAAAATTTTATAAGTCGGCAGTAAGACCAGTTATGCTTGTATGGTACCGAATGTTGGGCAGTCAAGAAGCAACATTCGCATAAGATGGGGGTAGCTGAAATGAGAATGTTGAGATGGATGACAGGACATACAAGAAAGGATAGAATAAGGAACGAGGAGATTCGTAAGAAGGTGGAAGTAGCACCTATTGAAGAAAAAATGAGGGAGAATCGTTTACGTTGGTTTGGACACATCCAACGTCGGCCAATGGACACAGTAGTTAAGCAAGGTGACCTGGTCCAGGTGCCAGGTGTTAGACGGGGAAAGGGAAGACCTGAAACTTACATGGGGGTAGTCATCGATAAAGATATGGCTGTGCTAGGAATTAATGAAAATATTGTCTTGGATCGATGCAAATGGAGGAAAATGATTTATATAGCCGACCCCAACTAGTTTAGGATTTTAAGGCTTAGTTGAGTATTGTACCTTCACTTTACATGAAAAATTTATATATTGAACTCATTTATATTTATTTTAGATATGATACGACGTAGCAGCCGTATTACGAGTTGAGAGAGACAAGTAGGATGCTTGGCTCTAATAAGGGATTACTAGTTCGTAGGTACTAATTGTCAAAGGTAGGGGTCGTAAAGGACGAGGTAGAGGTAAAGCTGCTTGAACCAGCTCAAGCAGAAGCCTCTGCTTCTGACCTTATAGTACCTTGTATAAGGATTATACCGTTTTTAGAGGACAATAAGTGATCTAGTTGGGATTTTGGTCCAACAACACCAAGCTTAACCATAACCTCTAACTGCTCCTCAATTTTAGCCTCAACAAGAGGCAAACCCTCATGTTCTAGTTTAGTAAGATCGAGGAGCATTTGTGTTACAACATGATTTTCGGAAGACGCATCAGCTGAGATTTTTAGATGTGGATCCCAAACGAAACCCCTATACTTTCATGGAAGAGTCTGATAGACTTTGTGTAACTTTAAGGTCTGATCCCGTTCATGCTGTGGAGTTACTTAGTTAACAGTTACATGACATAGCTTACGAGTGGTACAAGATGATTGTGTAACAGAGGATAGAGTCGACCCCACTTGCTTGGTCAGAGCAGGGCTTTAATTGATCATTTCTTACCTGAGAATGTGTGAGATAAGCATGCTCAAGATTTTAAGTGAATAGTTTAACCTGAGGGGATACAGTGGCAAAGTATAAGACCCAGTTGACCAGATTTTCCTGTTTTGCTCTGCATTTAGTGGGTATTGAGCAAATGCGAGTGAAGAGATTTGATAATGGCCTGAGAGATTATTTATTCAGATAAGTGTTCGTGACAGACACTACTACTTATACTTAGATGGTTGATGCTGCATATCGTCAAGAGACTCAGGTTTTAGATAGACAGTTAGAGCGTGAAAGTGACAAGAATGTGAGATATGAGAGTTTCTAAAGCTATCAGTTCTTATAAACCTGGGTGTGAATCTACCTCTAGGCAGGGGTTCATTCTTAGGAGGTTTTCAGTCAGGTAGAGGTCATATAAAACAGAGTTTTGAAGTTCAGCATGTAGGGCATCGTCTAGTGGACCCCTATCATTTAAGTTTCCATTATGCCTCACTTGTGGTAACAGGCGTATAAGGTAGTGCAAACTGGAGACATGTGCTTGTTTTAAATGTGGGGCTATGGATCACAGTATCATGGACCATTCGTTGTTGTGAGGGCAGTCTACTCTATCCAGGACATCTTCTTCAATTCATGATAGACCTTCATTGTCTGTGACACCTGCTAGATCTCTGGGAGGTCATGGTGGCTTTTCTAGAGGTTCATCTTCAACAGGCAGAGGTCAGTCCTATGTGTATGCTTTGACAACTTCAGGATGCACAGGCTTTTAATGTAGTAGTTTTAGGTATATTATCTATTTGTTTAGTCAATGCTAAAGTATTATTTGATCATAGAGCAACTCATTTTTCTATATCTCCGTATTTTTCCTTTTATGTAAATAGGGCATTTGAGTTTTTTGAGATTCTTTTAGCGGTTTTGACTCTATTGGGGGAAATTATTTGGCTTCGGTACATTCCTTCTTATGAGGTCAATATGGGAGATTATGTATACTTTGAAAACTTGATCATATTAGACATGTTGGAGTAAGATGTGATTTTAGGCATGGATTAGTTGTCTAACCATCATGCTGTGATTGATTGTTGCGATAAGAATGTTAAGTTCAGTATTTCTGAGAAGCCGACTTTTACTTTTCAAGGGGATTGGAGAGAATTCCTTTGTAATTTGACTTCAGCCATTTTGGCTAGACGGCTTATTAGAAAGAAGCATCAAACTTATTTACCTTTTGTCAAGGCTACTCAGTTAGAGTATCCTCATTTGGAGCATATTATGGTAGTGAAGGAGTTCCTGATATGTTCTCGAAAGAGCTTTATGTACTTCCTCCTGATTGGGAGATAAAGTTCAGTATTGAGTTATTACCTAGTACTCAACCAATTTATATTTCCCCCTATTAGATGGCTCCTAGTGAACTAATGGAGCTAAAAGTCCAGTTGCAAGACTTGCTAGATAAGGGATTCATCCATCCCAATTCATCTTCTTAGGGTGCTCTGATCTTATTTGTTAAGAAGAGGGATGGCTCATTTAGATTATGCTTTGACTACTGGAGGTTGAATAAATTTATAGTTAAGAACAAGTATCCTATCCCTAGGATTGATAATTTATTTGATCAGTTGTAGGGAGCTCAGTATCTTTCCAAAATTGACCTTCGTTCAGGGTATTATTAGCTCTGAATTAAGAAGGAAGACATCCCAAAGACTGCTTTCCATACCCGGCATGGACATTATGAGTTATTAGTTATATCTTTTGGGCTTACTAATGCTCATGCAACGTTTATGGACCTGATGAACATGATGTTTAAGCCTTTTTTGGACCATTTTGTCATTATTTTTATTGACGATATTCTGGTATATTCTCAGAGTGAGGAGAAGCATGAACAACATCTTCATATTGTTTTACAAATGCTTAGGGAAAATAAGCTGTATGCTAAATTCTCTAAGTGTGAATTTTGGTTGAATAAAATGACTTTTCTCAAGCATGTGGTTTCTAAGGAGGAATACGGGTTGATCCTAAGAAAAGAAGCAGTACAGAATTGGCCTCATTAAACAAATGTTTCTAAAATTCGAAGTCAAGGGTTTAACCTATTATTATAGAAGGTGCATTGAGAATTTTTCTCGTCTTACTGCTCATTTGACTTGGTTAACTCAGAAGGGAGTTAAATTTGTGTGGTCTACGACTTGTGAAGAAAGTTTTCAAAAGTTGAAGACTTGTTTGGCCTCAGCTCCTATTCTTACACTTGCTTCAAGTTCGGGTAAATATATGGTGTTTTGTGTTGCATTCCGTGTTGGACTTGGTTTTGTTTTGATGCAAGATGGTAAAGTAGTAGCTTATGCTTTGAGGTAGCTGTAAAAGCATGAGATGAAATATCTCACCCACATTCTTGAAATGGCAGTATTAATCTTTGCATTCAAGATATGGAGACATTAATTGTATGGTGAGACTTTTGAGATTTTTATGGATTATAAAATTCTTAAATATATATTTGATCATAATGAGTTGAATTTGAGACAACGTAGGTGGATTAAATTGCTAGAAGATTATGACTGTTCGATCTCTTATCATTTAGGTAAAGTAAATGTAGTTGTGAATGCTCTGAGTAGGAATTCAATGGGTAGTTTATCCCATTTAAAGATCGTTCATAGTCGGGTTGTGAAAGATTTGCAGAGGTGTATGGCTGATGGAGTTAGACTTGAGGTGACTCCTCAAGGGGTGTTGTTAGCCCACATTTATGTGAAATCCACTGTAATTAATGCAGTGCAAGCATCACAAGCAGTTGCTCCTGAGCTTGGTACTAGAAAAGTTATGTGTGATTAAGGTATTTCAAGTGATTTCAGGGTGGATAATGAAAGAATGCTGAGGTATCATGATCAGATTGTTATGCCATCTGATTCTGAGTTGAAAAGAAAGATTCTTGAAGCAGCTCACTATTCATATTATGTTGTGCACTTGGTTCCTCCAAAATTTACTAGGACTTGAAGAGGTTTTATTGGTGGGATGGTATGAAGAATGACGTAGCTGATTTCATTCCTAGGTGTTTAATGTGGTAACAGGTGAAAGTTGAACATTAGAAATCTGCATGTATGTTGCAAGAGCTAAATATCCAAGAATAGAAGTGGGAAAAAGTCATTATAGACTTTGTTTCAAGATTTCCTAAAACTTTTAAGGGTTTTGATTCTATTTGGGTGATTGTAGATCGTTTGACAAAATCCATATATTTCTTTCCACTGAATACTACTTATTCAGTACATTAGTATGCAAAGTTGTATCTCGATGAGATTGTTTTATTACATGAAGTACCAGTTTCTATTATCTTTGATCGAGGAGCTCAGTTTATTGTGGTGTTCTGGAAGTTTTTTTAGGAGTCTCTCGGTACTCAATTATTATTCAATATAGCTTTCCATCCTCAAACAGATGGGTAATCCAAGAGAGTTATACAAACTTTGAAAGATATGTTGCGAGCCTGTTATGGATTTCGAAGGTAGCTAAGATTAACATCTTCCATTTATGAAATTTGCTTATAACAATAGTTATCATAGTAACATTCAGATGGCACCATTTGAAGCAGTATATGGGAGGAAGTGTTGATATCTAGTTGGATGGTGATAACTCTTGAAAAAAGAATTATTTTACATTCTTTTACTCATATTAATTTAGCTTTGTTCTAGAGTCTTAGTTGGTTTTTGCTTAATTTTATTTGAATTCCTAGTTGAGTCCGTATTATATTATTAGGATGTAGATATCTAGTTGTTTTAGGATTAGATTTAGGTGTTTTGTAAGAGATTTAACTTAGTTTTTTTGTTTTGAAGGTCTAATACAAAAATGAGCCTTATTAGAAGTCAAATTTAGGCTTAAAATGCTTAAAATGAGCAAAACAATGTGTGCTACCTGAAGCCCTTGTGCTAAGGCAACATAGAATTCACGCTAAGGTGCCATGAAGCTGAGGCCATAGCGCCTAGCCCACTGCAAGGGTCCAAAACACGTTGATTTTCAAGGTTGCTACACTGGGAAGCTTAAGCAGTGGCACGGGCATGATTCCTATTCCTAATTGAAGCGAAATTGAGGGTTTTTAAGCCTATAAAAGATATTCTACCTAGAGTACTTACATACACAATTAAAGATACAAGTTAGCAATTTTTTTTTCTGGAGTATTAGAGCTTGCCAAAGGTGCAAGGAAGCAAGAGGTCCAAGGATCGTAGAAGCTTAAAGATCGACAACTTTCATAGCTTTCTCAATTGGTACTCCTTATTTATTTTTATTATATCCATTTGATGTTTATTATTGTTGAAATTATGTTTACACTAAGAAGTATGAAGTAGTTTCCTTTCTAGAATTACAACCATAACTCAACATGTAGCTTGATATTATGTTATCTATGGATTGCTTAGGTGTTAGTATATAATTTATCTAATTCATTTCATGCTTAATGCTTCTAATTGACTGGCCATATTTTAGATTAAATTAAGAAACCTAAACGAACTTAGGAAAGGGAATTTAGGTTAAGCCTTAAATGAATTAGCACTTGCTTGGATTCAACACATGTTGTTGAGTTTGATTTGTGTATAAGATAGGAATATACCTATATGCCTTGTGTAGCTAATTTAGGTATGATCTTAATAAGTTTTACTTGAGGACAATGCATGCACTTGCATATGTAAAATCCACATCAAGTTTTTGGCGTTGTTTCTGGGGAGTTATTCTTATATTTGTTAATATTAATACTAACCAGTTCTGGTTTTAATTCAAACTCTTTTTTTTTCTTTTTGTTGGTACTCTTGATCGTGCATATGAAGAACTCGTTACTTGATGCTTGTACCATTCGATCCCAAAATCAATAAGACATATCAAAAACTTTGAAAGAAGAAGCAATAAGCATTAAGCCAAATTCCAGCAATGGCTAATAATCAAGAACTTAAGTTCTTGTGGAACTATGCAACCCCGCTTGTGCAAGAACTTCACACTAGCATTACTAAGGCTGGTAATCCAAGCCAATGATTTTGAAATCAAGCCCGACCAAGTCCAAATGATTTAGTAGATGGTACAATTTTCTAGTTTTCCAAATAATGATAAGAACTCCTACCTTACAAGCTTCTTAGAGCTTTGTGACACTTTCAAGATCAATGAACTTTTGGATGATGCATTAAGGTTGTGTGCCTCTTTCCTTTCTCACTTTGAGATAAGGCAAAGAGCTGGCTGCTTGCATTCCCTTATGACTCTATGAGAAGAATTAGCCTAAAAGTTTTTAGCTAAATTCTTTCCACCAGCCAAAACAACCAAGTTGCGGAACGAAATCACTTCTTTCATTCAACTTGAGTCAGAATCTCTTATGAAGCATGAGAAAGATTCAAGGAGTTGCTTAGAAGATACCCCTACCATGCCTTACTAAAGTGGCGGCAAGTCCAAACCTTCTACAATGGTTTGGTGAGCTAAACAAGGATAATAATTGATATTGTAGTTGATAAAGCTTTAATGGGGAATACCATTGATGAAGCATTTGAATTATTATAAGAGATGGATGCTAATAATTATCAATGGTCTTCCAAAAGGTTGTTTACTCGAAGAGTGGCTATAATTTATGAGTTGGATGCCATTAGTGCATTAATTGCACAAATGGCTGTTTTGTCAAAGAAAGTTGACACTCTTGGAGGATAACCAAATAGAAGTTAAGTCATGGCTTATGAGATTTGTAGGGATGCACATGTAATAAATTTGTGCCCAAACAACCATGAAGTTGCAAATTACTTGAGCAATTATAATAGGCAGCAACATAATCCTTACTCTAATACCTATAATTCGGGATGGAAAAACCACCAAAATTGTTTTTAGAGTAATCAAGGGCAATCCAATAAAGCAAAGCTTACTTATCCAATTAGTGTTAAGTCACAAGTACAAATTCTTACACTTGAAAAAAAGCCATTTATTGAAGAATTATTTGTGCAACACATATCCAAGACATATTCTATAATCCAAAGCCAAGTGGCATCACTTAGAAACCTTAAGAATCAAATAGGCCAACTGACCAATACCATTACAAGCTGTCCTTAAGGTGCTCTACCTAGTGATAACTTACCAAATCCAGGAGGAGGGAATCCTAATATGAAGGATTGTAAAGCCATCTCTCTAAGGAGTGGTAAAAAGGTAAAAAAACCTCCTATGCAAGCTGAAATTCCATCTAAACAATATGAGGAGGTAATTATGAGTAGTAAATGAGAGGTTCAAGGTCCTATAGAAAACACTCCTACATACCCACCTTTACCTTCCCTTAAAGCCTTCAAAAGCAAAAACTTGATGAGAAATTTAGAAAATTTCTGGAGGTATTCAAGAAGCTTCACATCAACATTCCTTTTATGGAAGCTCTTGAGCAAATGCTTACTTAAGTCAAGTTTATGAAGGACATATTATCCAAGAAGCACAAAATAGAGGGCCACGAAATAGTTGCTTTAACCGAAAAGTGTATTACTATCCTCCAAAAGAAACTACCACCAAAGCTCAAAGATTAAGCTCAAAGATCCAAGTAGTTTTAACATACCAATTTTCATTGGAAAGACTTTTAGTGGCAAAGCTTTATGTGATTTAAGAGCAAGCATTAACTTTGTGCTGTTCTCAATATTTCAAAAGGTTGGACTTCAAAAAAGGGAAGATCAAGCCAACTAAAGTGATCTTACAACTAGCAGATCGGTCACAAATTTATCCAAGAGGAATCATTGACTGAGTTTCTCATTCTTAACATAGAGGAAGACAAGGAAATCCCCATTATTTTGGGGAAAGCATTCTTAGCCATTGGTAGAACTCTCATTGATGTACAAAAAGGAGAACTTATCATGAGAGTTCAAGACCAAGAAGTAAATTTTAACGTCTTCAAGTCTATGACATCTCCTTCTAAAGCCGATGAGTGCTATACCATTAAAGTTGTGCTTGGATCATCCAATGTAAGAGTTCAACAGTTGCTTACTCCTCTTGATACATCCTTACATTTAAAGCACTCTTCAATTGCTAGGCCACCACCCTTGAAGACTACAAGCTTAATAAAAAAGAAAGCTGTCAAGTGGTGGGATCAAATAATTGGGAAACTAAAGCTCGTGAAGGAGATTCCTAATGGAGATAATGCCATGTCCAATACAAGCTCAAAGTGAAAATAAAAGAGGAGTATGGAAAGATTTATGAACTTTAAAGAAGATAATCATCCTAAAGCCTCCTTGGATTTGGAGGACAAAGGTTAAGCATACAAAAGTCAACAACTATAAATCAAGTGCTACTTAGGAGGCAATCCAAGCTCTTTTAACTTTGCACCTTAGGTTTTGATTTGTTAGAATGTTTTTAATTAAGTTTTCATGTTTTTGTTATAGGTACAAGAGTCAAGCATCAAAATATAATCAACATGATGAAAAGGGGCAAAAAATAGTACGTCAAGCACCCTAACGCCAACAAAGTAGTGCCGCAATGTTGAAAAATTGAACTAGGACAGAGAGGATAGTGCCTAGGCACCATAAAGCTAGCTCAACATCACTAGTCAGGACCTACAACACATGGCTAGGGCACCACGACCAAATATTGGAGCCCCTAGTACCACAGTAAGCCTGTTTTTCCTTTTTGAACCCTTTTAACTCCCTTTCAAGCTTAGAAGCTTTAAATAAAATATGGATAGTGAATTATGTTCTTTTTACCTTTCTTAAATAGCAAGGAGTATTTCTATCCTTATTCTTTTTGAATATCTTTAACATTGACGACAATGTTCGTCTTAAATTGGGGTTTTTTAGTTGTTTTGTTTGTTTTGATGTTTGATGCTTGTAGTTTGCCTTAGATTGTTTAGTTAGACAAGATGTTATTATTCTTTTATGATGAAATCCTTCATCCTATGATAATACATTAGTTTTCACATGCTCTTGACATTCATGTTGAATTTATAAGTTAGTAGTTTTGTAAGATGTGATTTCCAATACTTTTATGCACTTGATCTTTTTATTGGGATTCTGTTGTTATTTAGAGACTTTTTATGTTTAGGAAGTTCAAATTTAGTTAGAAACCTTCTAATTTTGTTTGATTCTCTTTTGTGGTAAAATCCTAGACAAAGCTAAGCTAAGGACATGATTTAAGAGTTCTTTAGACCGTTTGAGCTTTTCATGGCAACCTTAATATATTGTATCCCTAGTTTATCCCATTAAGCCTAATTTGACCTTTCATGTTCAACCACATTAATTTTTCCTTAGCCGTTTTTATTTTTTCTTTTGCACCCTTCACTTTTAAGAATGTTGATCTTTATAGGAAGATTACGGAGTTATATGTAGTGGAAAAAAAGTTTATTTATGATCTATGTTCACACTTTTCTTTATGCTAAATTGAAATAAGTTTGGGGTGTGTCATGGAGTTGTTAAGAAGGGAATGTGTGCTTCTAGTATAAAAGAAGTTTTCCATTCCTTATGCTCTTTGTTATAACATTGAGGGCAATGTTAATTTTAAGTTTGGGGGTATGAGAATTCTTTCAAATTATGATCAAAAGAATTATGATTAAAATTCCTTCAAATTGTGAAAAAAAAAAAAGAGGTATGAATTTGCAGGAGATAAAAGAAAAGTCGAAGCCAAGTATGGGTGTATTACTTGGAATGTGAAAAGAGTTCCAATAAAGGTCCTAAAATGAATAATGTGCTTAGGGTGATTTTGAGCCTTATAATTTCCTATATCATACCATTACCCTAACATATATTACAAGCTTAACAAAGACCTATTGATCGTTGAGTCTACATTAGTGGAGAGAGAGTTGAAAAGCATATTTATAGGCTTGAATGCTAAATGGGATTTACTTAGACATAAAGTTATCCAGATTGAATGCATCCCTTTGTTAAAGATCATTAAATACACATATTGGAAATCCATTTGAATTTGATACTTTCTTTTAAATTGAATCATGAATTTGAGTGATACTTATGGTTCACATTTAATCAAGTTCATAAGATTGAAAGCATGTTGGGATTTCATTATGCTTGGGTGATGCATCTTTTAGGCTATCTATTTTTTATTCGTGTTTTCTTTTGCTCGAGAACGAACAAAACGTTAAGTATGGGAGTGTGATAACTCTTGACAAAAAAGTTATTTTACATTCTTTCACTTTTATTAATTTAACTATGTTCTAGAGTCTTAGTTGGTTTTTAGCTTAGTTTTAGTTGAATTCTTAGTTGAGTATGTATTATATTAGGATGTTGATTCCTAGTTATTTTAGGATTAGATTTAGTTGTTTTATAAGAGATTTAACTTATTTTAACTTAGTGTTTTTGTTTTGCAGGTCTAATACAAGAAAGAGCCTCATTGGAAGTCAAATTCAGGCTCAAAATGTGCAAAACAGTGTATGCTACCAAAAGCTGAGGCCGCAGTGCCAAGCCCACTGTCAGGGTCTAAAACTCGTCTATTTTTCAGGCTACGACACGGGCACCATTCTTAGTCCAAATTGAAGTTAAATGGAGGGTTTTTAACCCTATAAAAGAAGAACTACCTAGAGGACTTACATATACAATTAGAGATACAAGTTAGCAATATTTTTTGGAGTATTAGAGCCGTTAAAGGTGCAAGGAAGCAATAGGAGTAAGGATCGTAGGAGCTTGAAGATAAACAACCTTCATAATTTTCTCTATTTCTACTCCTTCTTTACTTTAACAGTAATCTTTTGATGTTTATTATTGTTGAAACCATGTTTACATTAAGTAGTATAGAGTAGTTTCCTTTCTAGAATTGCAATTAGAACTCAACATGTAGCTTGCTATTATATTATCTTTGAATTGCTTAGGTTTTAGTGTATGATTTATCTAATTTATTTTATGCTTAATGCTTCTAATTGACTTGCCATCTTTTAGATTGAATTAGGAAACCTAAAGGATCTTGGAAAGGGGAATTTAGGTTAAGCTTTAAATGAATTGGCACTTTCTTGAATTCAACACATGTTGTTAAGTTTGATTTATGTATAGGATATGAATATACCTATATGCTTTGTGTAACCAATTTAGGTATGATCTTAATGAGTTTTGCTTAACTTAATTCATATATGAATATAGTGAATTAATTAAGTAAGATATAGGAATATGCTTTCAATTGATTTAGAACCTTAGGTTAATAATTCTTTTCCATAACTAAGCAAGACAAGATAATAATAATTCAAATGAGTGTTGAGGGAAGTTGTAGTTCTAGGCTTATCTTCAGTTTAATCTTGTGTTAATTTGCTTTTAATTTATAATTTAGTTCATAATCTACCCAAATTTCAGTTGTTTGAATAAAATTAGAATTGCTAATTTTAACACTTAGCATAATATTTGAAAACTCCTCATGGGAACAATACTCTACTTACTCTATGTTACTTAAGGACGATACGTGTGCTTGTGTAGGTAAAATCCACATTAAATGTTTGAAACAGGTGAGTATCTTTTAAGTATGTGTAACAACATAAAAAGTATAGTTACTAGTCCGTGGAAAACATGCCCTGTTTTAGCATGGTTTCCACCTTAATTTGCTGCTAGCCAAGTGGTAGCTTCGGGCCGTGGGAAAGGTTGAAATAAGAAGCAGTTATGGAGACTCATTTCTTCCATTTAGGCGTGAAATGATAAGTCATGTAAACAGCCATACATTCATGTAGTTATCCCCTATTTTGGGGTAGCAACCTTGGAGTATTTTCATCCCTTCTTGGATGTTTATTACACCCCCAAGGCTGGTTATAGAGCATTGCAAGATGAGGCTTTATGTCTTTTTAGTATCATGGCAGCAAGAGGGTGAAAGTGTAGAAAAATCCCTTTGTGCCTTAAGCTTTACATGCTTTAGGTGTAGTGATTTTTTTTGTTAAATTAATTAGTAGGAATTCAATTAGGTTGAGTTTTATGTTTGTATGTTATTAAAAGTTTAATCATGAATTAGTAAAGTAAAGAATTTTAACAAAGTAGTTTAAATATATAATTAGTTAGGGTAACCAAGTATAGCTTTTGGATGTTCTACTAGTTTAGTTGTTATATGTGAATTGGATTATTGATAGTTAGTAAGTAAAGTTAAAGGCTAGATGGGATTAAATTAGAGGTATGAGTAAAAACTAAGAGAAACAAGAAATAAAGATAAGGATTATATGAATTAGAAAAAGATAGTTAAAATGTAATTGTATTCGTGATGGGAGTGTATAATTTAAACTTTTGATTAATTTTAGATAATTAAGCTAAGTTAATGTACTAGTCAAAATTTGAGTAATTTAGAGATTTTTGAGATTATGTTAATTGCATTGGAAGGTATATACATATGTGTGTATATGAACTCATGTATATGAATTAGAAAGAAATACATATCATAGGTATTTAACAAGATACCTTAGAGTAATTTAAATGTTATCGTTTGAATAGAAGTGATATACTTAAATGTTATTAGTTAGGAATCATAGAATTTATTTCAAAGTGATTATTCTAAACAATATATAAATTTATGATTTTCAGCTCCAAAGTGCATCGAGAATATACCGACATCGTCAAACACTAGACAAATGACAAATCACATTCTTGAGCATTGTAAGTGGATTACATGCTTTTTGGTTACTAGATTAATATGTGAAATTGTTTATATGTAATTAAGTAAAGTTGTTTATATCTCGTAGTATATTGGAATATGTAGTGCTGAAATTGAGTTATTTAAATTATGCTTGATGTATAAAATTATTTTTGGTTGATAAGGGCCAATTTATATATATATATATTATTGAGCAGTGTTCCACTTTATAAAGAACCTCAGCCCAAATTGTTAGTTAGAAATGTCATATATTTGTTATTTATAAGTTTTTATATTAAATCTTATGCATTGAAGCTTTTGTTGTAACTATAATTGTTTAAGAGTCATTTGTGTTTAGTGGATATGAATTTAGGGTCACGAGAGTTTACTTATCCATTTTTCTGATTAGTCATTCTTTCGTATGAGGGTGTGACACAGGGCTTGGGCTGGCTGTTGATGCTGCTACTAAAGTTTGTGGCCAACTGCTACACAACTGAAGCTAGGGGCTGAGCAAAGCAAGACAATGACAAAAGAAGAGAAGGAAAAAGCTAGCTGCAAAAGGTGAAACTAGGCTTAGCTGCAAGGGACTTCACAAGGCAGAACGAAAGAAAATAAAACAGGGGAAGAATTTAGAAGAATAGGGAAGCAGGGGAAGGGACTGGCCAAGAAGGAAGAGAAAAATGAAAAGGAAATAAAGAATAAAGAGAGAATAGACAAAATTAAAAAGTGAAGTCAAGGGTAAAGTCAAATTTTTTTATGTAGTGGTGTATATCAATTCTTGGTATATATATGAATATATCTAAATATTTGTTTAAGTTATTTTGTTTTACTAATGTATTTAGTTCTTTTATAAATAAAAATTAAGGACAATATTCTAAAACTTAACACTATGATACTAGGTTATAACATTTGTCCTGAAGATAGCGTGAAGTTATGGTTTACTTTATAGATGACTGTTTTTGTTTACTACTTTTTAGGAATCATGGTACCAATAATCCATTAAAGAATAAGGTGATATTTCCATATTTGAGATGGAGGCAAAACTTAGATTTTGCATGCCGCGAAAATGACCTCAACAATTATTGAAGTAATTTGTTTGATCCTATAAGAAATGCATTTGTTATTGTATTAGGCAATATTGTGGTTGGTGGATTTGATTTTGATCTTGATATAGTAAGCTCTTGTGTGATACTCTTATTTAGATAAGTCAACTATATCAGAATTTCAGATTGATTAGTACTTGTTGGGGATGTTTGGTTAAGTTGTGTGAAAAGCACTGTGTATAAAAATATTTTTCAACTATAGCTCTTTAAAAAGTGTTGTATAAAAAGCTAAAAAAATTGTTTGAATGAGTTCAAATAAAAGAGTTGTGAGATAAAAAAAACTGTTTGATTTTATTTTTAAAAAAATGATATTGAGTATTAAAATTATTTTAAAAAAAACCAATTCGACAAATGTTCTTATTATAATTGTCTAAATAAAATAATTATTAAAATTTATTTGAACTTCTCTTATTTTCTTTTTGAATTTTTTTTTTCCTAACTTCGGCTTTTAGAACTCTAAAAGCCCAAAAAATATTTTTCCAAAAAAGGCTTATAAAATAAAGCCTTTATTACCAAGTGACTTTATAGAAAATCTTAAAACCAAAAATTGTTTAAAAGCTAAACCAAACAGAGGCATTATGTCATTATAGACTGTAAATGTCTAAAGAATGATTAGTGCTTATTTATTCCCTCTTTAGTCAAACTAGCTTAAGCCCTATATGCAGGTATTTGCAACTCCGGCCGTCTTTATCTATTCCAAAAATTCAGTAACTCAAGTACAAATTTATAGATTTAGTTCAAAAATCTATGTCTTAGTTCTGATTTTGTTATAAATTACAATGGTTTAAATATTATTATTTATCATTTGTTTATTTTATTTCCCTCTTTTTCTTTTGTAAGATTAACGCTCTTGAAGTGAAGGATATTGTCACACCCCACATAAAGGCATGATTGGCCGGAATAATTGGTAACCAAATCTCCGTAGCCCTGGCTTTAAAACAAAGAAACACATGACATTTAACCAACTAAAATTCAAATGGAACGTTTTATCAAATCAAAACTATAAGCAATGACTTATTTAACAAAAATACATAACACTTAAATTAAAATTTATTTAGGCAGAGATTCCACATAAAGTGGAATATGTCAGTAATACAGATATGTATAAATAGTTACACACAAGCAGGCACCAACAACAACAGTATAAACAAGGAGCTCCGCTCCATTAACATCATAAATAGTAATAATTAGATAATATGCAAACAAAACACAACAACTCAATCCTTAATGTGGCTATAAACTTCCATCCTTTAACTTCAAGTATGCAATCTTGAAAAAATATCTTGTTGCATGCTATCGGCAAGTTGCGTGTCAATGGTTAACATCCATTGAGATCCTATTACTAAAAAAAAAATCAATAAGAGAGAAATGAATTACAAAAACTCAGTGAATGAAAAAATATCCAAAGGGTACTAGCACCACTCAACACATGGATAACACACATATATTAAATAATTTCATATACATAATTCTCATATCACAATTCGATATTATACGTACGTACATGTGAATAACATAAATCTAAACAAATACCATTTAAGCAATACACTATATAAACAAATCAATTAAAATATACAAATTAAGCAATTCAACCAAAAAAGCCAATTGGAGTACCTCAGCACCCGCACACCATGTATCCTTCCATTGGGCAGTTTTTTCACTTGCATACCAAATATATGCTCATCACATATTCACCCACTAGAGCTGAGTTACTCGAGTATTTATAATCATATATCAGATAATCAAATCAAAATATCCTAAGTGCACCCGGATTCTAGTTTAATTGTAAAAATAATTTAAGACAAATTCATTTTATTGGCCCTTATCATACACAAACAAACTCACATATTAAACACAATTCAAATAATTCAATTATAGCACTACGTATTCTTACTTATCTCAATATAAACATATTCACTCCAATGTACACAAACAATCAAACACATTAATCTAGCAACCAAATAATACATAATTCACTTACTTTAATACAATCTCGCTCGTCACTTCTTCTTGAATTCACTTACGTCGTTGGCTCAACAATATGTTCCGAGACTGAAAAACATATTTCCAAGTATTAAATTCAATTTAAGTTAACCATTTAAAATAAATCAAGAGCTTGAGTTATAAATTTTTTATATTAATTCAAGTTAAGTTAATCTTTTGAAATCTACCAAGGGTTAGGATCATAAAAACCTAATATTATTCTAACCAAATTTCAAGATTCCCTTTTTTGCTTAACTAATTAACCAACCTTTCTTTATACTTTGTTCTTAGACTTTTTATTTAAATTCAAATAATCCCTAACCACAAAGATTTGAATATACCAAGTTTTACTCATTATGTTATAATTAGTTTCTTGTACACATTTTATCAAGCATTTTAAGGACATAAGTTCCTTCTATTGATGTGTGTATATACACGTATATACATACACCAAGAATTCAACATAAATCCATAAATTCACATCTTATTCATATTCCAACATGAATTTAAATTAAACTATCTACCTAGTTGTTCATCAATGCTTGAGTTAAACCATTCTAATATTAACAATTTTCAATTATCAAATAATCAGCCTATATTTTCTTTGTCCTTAACTTTCTATTCATTATATTACAACTAGTTTCTTTTAAGTTTTTCAACAAACACCTTAAAGGCAGTCTTAATTTTATTCCAAGTGTATGTATGTATTATACACACTCTAAAAGAATCAACACCATTCCAACATTACATATTGAATTCCATCACTTCCTTTTCCAATAATTATGTATAATTACCATATGTGTTCATAACATTAAATTATAACTCTTCCTCCTTAGTTCCCTAAATTTAACCCTTAAACAATTTATAGATAAACATAATCCTAACTCTCAAGAAAATGATTTCTTGAATTGAAACAAGGAACTTATGATTTACCATACCTTGGCTGTCCAATAAAGACAAAATAACGATCATGTAAAGGAGTATGGTTGTGGTAAACAAAGGCTTCAATCTACATAAATGGGTTATCTGCACTTGAACTCCTCCTAAATTCAGCCATGGATGATCGAAAAAATGAGGAAAGAAAAGACTCAGCTGCTCCCCACCTAACCTTACAATGGACAGATTACACCCTTTAGGATGAGTACTACACTGCTGCAAAGAAACGAAAATATAAGACGTAAGCAAGACTCGCCTTATGGTAAGAACAAGAGACATCAAACAAAATAGGGTTGTATCTTTGTAAACAAGGGCTGAAACGTGAAATAGAAAAAGGGAAAAGAAAGACCATTCATAAAACATTAACTCTCATACGGCAAGGCTAAGGATTTTGAACAAACCTAGTTGAACTCGTCAGCTGTAAGTTTGATGCCCATCACAGAAGAACAGGGAGGAAAAGATTGAAGTAAATAAAGGAAACAAAGGAGAAATAACAACTGACGTCCCTGCTCCTACATGGTAGCCTAAGTTTATAAAGGGCTAAACTAAAGTAACCAACAAGAAGGAAGGAGGTTCCCTCAGCTGAAGTTGAGAAAGCATAAAGAAGTCTTTCTTTAGAACTAACAAGGAAGGCAAAAGCAAGTATGGCGGTGGAGGAAAAAGCAAGGAAATAATTGGCTCCAAACAAGGAAAATTTTATAAAGAATGTAGAAGGTAAATTAAAAAAAATATATCTAAAGTCAAGTCAAAGTCTACATAATAAAGTATATCTATATTTTATTTGTATTTATATATATATATATACACACGTGTATGTGTGTGTTTGTGTATCTAAAAATATTTCTTTGTTTGTTTATGTATGTGTGTATATATATCCTTTGCTTGTTTTATTTACATACTTATTTAATTAATGTTTCACCTATAAACAAATTTACATGCAAAAATTTTTAAAACAGAGTACTAACGTATCAGGTTATAGCAAAATGTTTCTAATGTGTTATAACTATCATAATCTAAAAACGTAAAATCGAGTCTTAAACTCAATGTGTAAACTTAAGATATAAAATAAATTAATTAATTAAATAACAATATAAATAAACATGTTGTAATTCGATATTTTAGTATATGTTTTGATATTTTATGTACAACCTATGTTGTGAATCCAGTAAATTAAAATGAATGAGTTGTTAACACTTTTATATATAGAGAATAATCCCCACCATAAATAGAAACATTCATTTAACTTGACTTTAGATTATTATTTTTTTACTTTACTCTCTACTTTCCCTTTAATTTCTTTTCCTTTATTTTCTTTGTTTGGCCGATTTTTCCATCGCCATAGTTGCTTGTCTTCTTTGTTTCGATGGGTTCTAGAGATGTCTAGATGCTTTCTCACCTTCAACCATGGTAATATAATCAAATTTTGTATTCACCGCCTCTACACTTGCATTCCTACTCTGCCCTCCAAAACTTCCAGTTCCAAGTCTCAAATGCAGAAATAAAGTAACTGCTACCACATGAAACTTCCTTGGGTTCTTCAACTTCATCGACACTTTTCCACACCTTCCAATTTTTCTAATACTGCCGTCGACTTCACTAACTTGCTTTTTTATGTTTGAGAGCCCTAAGGAGGCTGGCACCAAGAACCTACTACTCAGCACGTAAGGTCCTGTCCTAGAAACATCTGTTAATCAATATTGGACAACAATGTCTATGCTTCATTGCTGCTTGACATACCAAGAGCTAATCAGTGTAAAGGTATCTAAATGCTTTAAAATGATTTCCCAGTTGAATCACATTTTATATTCCCTTGTTATTTATGAAAAAATCATTATTGTGCTTAACTCATGTTTAATCTCATTAAAAGCTAACCTCGTGACTTGTTGCCTATCATTTCCGATAGGTGGTGTCAACAGTGAATTTGTCAATGTCTTTGACAAATTGAAGGAATTGGATATTGAAAATGATTGGATAGGAGAAATTCTTATGGGTGATGTACTATTGTTCTGTAACAAGTCTACATCTTTGTGGGAATAAAGTATATATATAATTTGAACACTTAAATGATATACCCAACTTTTTAATTCTAATGTATATGCATAGATTATGGAAGTGTTAGAGTCGCTATGATTTGTATGCCAAACAATAACAAGGAAACATCAGTACTATAACGAAAGGGATATTAGATCTGTTAAGTAAGATATGCAAGTAACATATAGTAAACACAAACAATCGACTTATCGATATAAAATATTTATTGAAATATATATAACATTAGAATTAATTATGCACAAAGAATATGAGGTTCACAAAAGATAAAGAATGGTAATAATGATAAGAATACATAGCTCAAGTTTTACTTAATGAGTGTAATTCAAATTTAACATTTGAAATATGACAAAAATGAGAAGTGAATGATTCATATTGATTTCTTGGTGTAGGTATATAAATGTAAATATATATGATTTAGAAGGAAATATGCTTATAAGATGTTTGATAGAATGACTATGAGAAATTAAATGTTAGTGTTGTATATGAGTAGAATTATATAAGCTTTATTGGTTAAGTAATTAAGGTCAAATTTTATGAGTTATCATTATTTCCAGTATTTTTGGGACTGAATTAAATTAAGACTTCTAAAGAGAAAATGTATCTTAGGTCTTGAGATGATGTCTTGAAAATTTCATAACTTGGTTTTAAATATATTTGTCGGTAGAGTTATTGGACTATTGCTAAGCCTGTGTAGGATTTTAGGCAAGCTTCAATCAATCCAGATGATTTTGTTGAGTGTTGTGGTTAGAATTAACTTAGGATCCCTGAATGAGACTTGCTTCTAACCTATTAAAGGTCAATTATGGAGTGGTGCAATCTTAATTTCATGCTACATGAAATTAAGAGGTGTTGGAAGTCATGGTTAGGATTTTAAGGTTTCTGGCTGTATCTGATTTGGAAAAATTGATATCAAGAGGTCTTAAATGTTGAATTAAGAGTAGAGTTCTGAAGATGAAATGATAATTCTACAAGCATCGGAATCAGAGGTTAGCAACTAGGAATTTGAGCAGTGCTCTGTATTTGTTCATGTAAGGAATTGAGTGAGTTTAATACTAATTTTAGGAAAAGTTTTAAAATAAGAAAAATAGATAACTTCTTAAAGATAATCTTTAAATTTGGTTTTGTTAAATTTGGTTAAGTATATAAACGGAAATCAAATATATCTCCAAGATTATTGTAAAAATAACTAAAGAATTGTTAACTTTAAATAAATACTTGAAACTTAGTAACCCTAGATTTTCGTAACTAGAAGGTCATAACTTAGGAATTGTCAAACTAAGTAATACTTGGAAATATATTATAGTTTCGGAAAGTATGGTTGAATCAACGATGCGCATGAACCCAAATGTAAGTGATGAATGCAATCGATTAAAGGTGAGTAGTTAATTGTTACTTTTTGGTGACTAAATTATTATGTATAATTGTATGTGTTTTTGAATAAATGTGTTATTTAGAAAAATAAGCAAGTGTAGTATTTCAATGAGTGATGAGAATTATGTTTGTTTGAAATTATTTATGATTAATAAGGGCCAACAAAGTAAAACATTTTCTGAAATAATTTTATTTTCGAAATTGAAATCTAAGTGCACCTAGGATGTTCTGATTTGAGATTTTCTGATTCTGATAAGTATTTAAAAAGAATTGAGTGCTCAGCCCCAATGGGTGGATTTGAAGAAGGGATTCAGTGATTCTATTTATTTACTGATTTAATTTTTGATTCTATTTAGTGTGCAAGCGCAAAATTGCCCAATGGGAGGTGGTGTGGGGGGTTAAGTTACTCTGTTGGCTCTTTGCTTGCCTTGTATGCTTTGTTTAAGATTATGAACTTCAAATATTTGAATTGAGTTATATATGTTGTAAAACATGTGAATCATGGCTTTATAAGAATTACACTTACATGCTTGTACTATTAAATTAAAACATGAATATTGTTACTTGAGATTAGATTATGATATATGTGCTTTAAGTGATGCTAGTACCTTTTGGGTACTATTTTCCACTCACTGAGTCTGTAAGACTCACCCCTCTCTTGTGAATTTTTTTTAATAACACGATCTCAAGGAGAGCTATTATTAATAATGGGCTTTGCTAAGTGTTTAGCGGCAAGGTAATTCTTCGGAATCTCAATCTTGAAGCCAAATGCTGAACGTTTATAGTCACACTAAAGCTGTAGGGTATCTGATCTTATATTGTGTAATAGTCTAGTTGATTGTTATTATGATGAGAAAATGAGTAGAGCTTTTTGGTCTTGTTGTCTTTGTTGTTGTTGTTATGTAAAAACGGGAATATGTATTGTTTATATTTTGGGCATGTTCTCATTATGTGGAACCTTTGTCGAAATTTTTACTAAAGTTTTTCTTGATTTTGAAGTATAATTACTAAATAATCATAGGTGTTTAGTTGTGATAAAGTCAGGGTTATGAAAGTTTGGTTATCCAATCTTCTAGCCAATCGTGTCTCGGTGAGGGATGTGATATAATGTTACAATACCGTGTTATGACAGATATTAATGATGGATTAGACTGAAATTTTAGATATTAATGTTGTGGTTGACTTTGAAATTGTTGATGAAAACTAATTAGATAATGGATTAGGCTAAACTTTGAAACTTTTGATGAAAAATAATCAATTTTATGAAGAATTAGGAATGTATGGATTTTAGATATAAAATAATGTGAAGGTTTTTACCAAAATTTATTTGATCAAATACCATTTTAGCTACCATTTTTTGTGACAGAAATTTCAGTAGAATTAACGGACTGAAAAGTCCAATGGTCGCTTTAGCAACCTTGATTTTAGCTACCAACTGAATCGGTTATAGAATCAGTAGCTAAACCCCTTCTGCTACCGATTTTGTAACCTTTTTCGGTGGTAGCTAAATAGTATTTTTCTTGTAGTGAATAAGTAATTACATATAATTATAGGTCTAATTTAGGGACATAATAGGCATAAATCATATATCAATTGAGAGCCCTTGATTTATGCTAACATAGCTAAAACATAAATCAACAATATTTCTGTATACATACTTATTCACACCTCTAACCAACAATAGAGATTTATTCAAGAGATTATAAAAATATGCATACTTAATAGAACAATGTACAAGTTTTTAGAGTATTTCATAATATTCCATAAGGGTCTTTATGTTTTCAAAGGGTTCTAAAATCTTTAGGATGTTTCACCACGTTGTAGAACCTTTATGAATCTCCCATAATTTTTTAGCACCTTTAAAAATCTTCACCAAGTTCTAAAATTTCCTGGACTCTTCCAGAATAATCTAAATTATTTCAAATACATGTAGAATGCTTTTGAGATAGATAGACAAGTACGCTGATCACATTGTGACATACAGGGAGAAGTGGTCGTGAAAAAGCAAAGTACCTACTATAGATTGGTTGTTGAAAAACTTCTATAGATAAAATAAATAATTTGTTTATAATTATATATTATGTTATTTATTTTGCTTTACATTAAATTATGTTTTTGTATATTTATATATTTTTGTTGAAAACATGTATTTTTTTTTTTCAAAAAATGAGATGTCTATAAATTGTTTATCTAATCGTTCATAATTTTTATGTTTAAAAAGAATATAAATTGGAAAAATAAAATGTTTTCAAATTATTATTTATTTTGTAAGATAGGATTGAAGATTTTTAATAATTAAAACTTTTTATTTTAATTTAATTTTTTTAGATATATCAAGAGGGGATTGGGTTTCGAATCCATAAACTGGGAAGAGAGGATTGCCTAAAACTTGATACCATGCCAAGTGAGCAAAGCTTTGGATGGTTTTAAATATAATATTTTATTTTTACTAATAAAAACTGACTGATTTTTATTTCTTATTTTATATGGAGTTATTCACTCTTTTATTTCCATCTCCATTAGGTATAATATCAATTTTTATCTTTTGATTAATTTAGATCATTTTCTCAAAAAAGAAAAGTTAATGTTTTTTTATATGAGTCCCCTAAAAAAATTCTAGACTCAGGCTCTTTCTATCCTTCAATTGAAACGGTTTACAGAGAAGAATCAAAAATCTTAAAAAGGATGATTTTGGAGATGAGTTTCCCTTTCTTTCTCAGTTCCTTTCCAAACTTTCTCATTATTTTTAATTTTCAATAATACTCAGATTTCATCTCCTATTATTTTCAATATAAAGTGAGGTGAAATTTAATCATCTAATTTTCTTCTCTAGTGAGAAAGTTGCAAATCCGACACTGCTTAATTTTCTTGTAATGTAGGTAGGCAATATAAATTGAGTTGTTAAGTTCTCCTTCTCAATATTATCTTTCTTATCCTCCATGCCTTCTAAGTTTTATGCTTACAAGTTTTCATTACAAGAGCGATTTGCATTGAACAACATAATCATAAACTACTTTCTTAGTTACATATTATTCATCAGACTATATATATCAAAGACAAAAATCATTATCCAGTAGTCTACTACATCTATGTCTTATTTGGTGGTATACATCAAACTTCTTTCTCATTATGTGTATTGATCGTTTATGTTTGTCTTAATTGCTTCCTTGTTCATTTAAAGGGAAAAAAAAATTCTTATAAATTTTGATATATAATTTATTTTTTTAGACTCACTATTGAAACTCAAAATAAATAAATAATTTAAAGTATCATTGTCTCTGTCAAATCAATCACAATAAAATATGTAAGGGTCATAATAACAAAAAATAAATAGATATTAAAAATAAAATCCATAATTTTGTTAATTGAGAGACTTTTGTGAGAAAACATCATTATAGATTACCTCTCGTCTCTCCACACAAGCTTAATATTCATATTTAAAAATATATACTAAGATTAATGCATTTAAACCTTGACCTATTAAATAAAATAAGAAATTAATAATCATTTTTACAAGCTCAATTAACAAAAACAATAAATAAAAATAGGCATGTATGGAAGTCATAAGAAAAAATAAAATTCAGAAATACCAATAAAGAAAAGGAAAAAAAGAAAAAGAACTCTCATAAAATTAATTATTATAATTTCATCTTCTAATCTCACTAATCACACCCAAAATAAATAAATAAAATTATATTCTCACGAACAAAATAAAAACATTTTATAAATTCTAAATTAAAATAAAATAGAAAAACAATAATTTGTTCATATGTCAAGTACATCTAAGCTAGTTTTTTTAAAAAAAAAAAAAAAAAAAAGATGAACCAAACCGAAGACCAAATTGAACTAAACTAAATTATTAAGAATTTTTCCCTAAGTACACTTACTAAAGTGATAAATATAGAAGTTTTATTTCATTTATTGTAGTGATTTGTTTTTTCAAATCCTTCTAGAATTCTTTTGAAATAGGTAGAGCATCCCGATCAAGTTTATGTGTCACGTCGTTATGGCAAATTGAGAGATGAGTTCTTTTTTTATTCTTTAAAAAAAAAAAAAAAAAAAAGAATATGTTTATAATTGTTTATCTAGTTGTTCATAATTATTTATATTTAAGAAGAATATTAATTGAAAAAATAAAATATTTTTTAATGATTATAATAATTTTATTTTTACTAATAAAAAGTGATAAATTTTTGGGTTCCTTATTTTACAGGGAATTCACTAATAAAGTCTTTGTTTCCATCTTTATTGGTGCCCTATCAATTTTTATCTCTTGATTAATTTGGATAATTTTCTCAAAAAGAGAAAACTTAATGTTTTTTGATATGACTCCAATAAAACAAAATTTGAATTTAGGCTCTAACTGGTGCTCTATTGAACCATTTTACAGAAAAAAATCAAAATTCGTACAAAGGATGTTATGGAGGTAACTCTCCATTTCTTTCTCAGTTCCTTTCCAAACTATCTCATTAGCTTTAATTTTTCAATAATACTCAGATTTTATCTTTTATTCTATTCAGTAAAATTGGTTGAAATTTAATAATCTAGTAGTTCTGCTCCAATGATAAAGTTGCACTCTGGTAGTGTTTGATTTTCTTGTAATGTAATATATATATTGAGCTGTTAAAGTTCTCTCCCTCACCATCATCTTTCTCACTCTCGGTGAATGCTAAGTTTTATCCTTACAAGTTTTCTTTACTAGAAAGACTTGCATTAAACAATATAATCATACATCATTTTTTAGTTATCAATCATCGAACTAAATATCAAAAACTGAAATCAATATCTAGTAGTTTACTATTTAAAGCTATGTCAAAAAATTGACATTCTACATCAAGCTTTTTTCTCATTATGTATATTGATCGTTTATATTTTGCTCAAACCAAAATCATTGGATTATTCAACAAATGTTTAACTTTGATATTCATTACATCAGTTAGGCTCTCAAAGGTTTCTCGTTCTCTTCTCACAACACTGCTCACCATAAAGGGTTTAAGATATTTCATCAAACTCTTCAAGTCACATTCATTAGAAGTTTCTCTTAAATTTAAAAGTAGTACAGTCTTGTAAGCAGGAATAGCGTAACTTGTGAATAGCATGTAATTGGAGTATTGACCCATCTCGGCGAGGGGACAAAAAGGAACAAAGGTTCAGTAAGTAGGTCACGGTAATATTTGTGGACCAAAACAGGAAATAGTGTTTAAATGGTAATATATTTATTATGAATTTTTCATTTAGATTACCATCTTGCCACATTTTTTTTAACTATTTAATGTCCTATCAAACCAGTCAGCAGAAACACCCACAGATCTTAAACGTATCATCAAAGCTAAGTAGTAGATTATTCAGAACTATGTTCAAGACTTATTCGTCTCTGATGATGTCCTTATATGCTTTTCTTTAATTTAGGCAATTGAATTGCTCAATGTAATTTATATTTTCTTCATTTAACATACTTTAATTTTTGGTACTGATTTCTTTATTTCTTTATTTTTTGTAGAACGACAATGATCTCTTGTGCATCTGCATTTTCTTCTGCACCTGCCTTTTCATTAGGACTCTACAAATGGGCACTTTCAATAGGAGTAGGATGCTTGCACTATTTCTTCTTTTTATTATATATTGGAGCCCATTATTGTGATTTCCAAACCCACAACTAACACAAAGATAAAAACTTGGTTCATAAAAACATTGGCCAACCAAGATTTTGAATGGGTCAAGGGAAACAAAAATGATTGAGGCTAAAGTATGAGATACCCTAGAAAACTCTCAAGTATGTTGTTGGACTTGGGTCATTGTAATTAATTGAACGACATCTGATGTATACAATTTAATTACTCAAACAATAATTGACTTAGTTTAATTATTGTATGTCTGTGTCAAGCAAAATTACAACAAATACCATTTTTAACAACATCCTTTATTAATAAAAGGGTTTAAGATAATTCATCAAACTCTTCAAGTCATATTCATCAAAATTTCTTCGTAAATTCGAGAGCCAGACAATCTTATAAGCAACAATAGAATAACTTAAGTCCACATCTAAATGTCCATGTTTCAAGTAATTTTGTTGCAAAAATTGAAGCGCTTCCTATTTATTCCTTATATATTTTGCTAGTTGTGTGTATATATGACACCTTTCATTTTTATAGGCAATCACATCATTACCTTTGACTAATTCCCCGAGACTCTGATTCACCTTCAATGAAAAGCACACTACCCAGTGCTTTGACAGATCAAAACGAAAACATCGTAGTTGAAAAATATAGCGATGTTGTGCATGTTTTTAGGATAAAAGTGGTTGACTAGACTTGTAAAGGGCTTGTAATTGGAATATTTACTCATCCTGGTGATGGACATGAAACAAATAAAGCTTCAGTATAAACACACAATACTATGTTTGTTGACCAAAATAGGAAAAAAAAATGTTTAAAAGGTATTATATTAATATAAGTTTTCACACTAGATAGTTGTGAATTTGCAAGCAAAAATTCTCATTTTGTTTATATTCTTTAGCTTTCTGGAAGAGTTAACTTCGAAGATGGAGAAAGATGGAAATGTCTCATTATAACTAAAGCGCACACGGTAAAGGTGGATGCCTTTTTGCCTATGATTGTTTTAAAACTTGTTTTAGCATGCAGTAGCTTGTAGCTTGTATTGCTAGTTTAATTTGTCTAATGTGGTGAAGTGAGAGTTATGCCTATCATATATAATGAAGCATTTTTAATCAGCAAAGAGGAAAAGAATTTAGATTTGACCGATTAGTTTTTATTTTATTTATTTTAATAATTATTATGGTAGAAATTAGAAATGTGACATGGTAAGACTGTCACTGGCTTTGGAGTTTGGAGAAGAGAACCCTTTATTTATTAGCACTTAAGTGCTTACAATTTGTTTTATTGCTTGGATGCATACAATTCGTTGTTTGCATGAGCCCATTATTTAAAATATATATACTTCTCCACACCTCTAACCAACAATGAAGATTTATTTAATTCAAGAGATTATGTAAATATGTAGACTTCATAGAACAATATACAAGTTTCTAGAATATTCTATAGGCTTTTTATGTTTCAATATATAAAGTTCTAAAATCTTACAGAATATTTCACCACATTTAAAACATTCTCGAATCTCTGACAACTTCCTCGAGTTTTATGAAATCTTCACCATGTTCTAGAATCATTTGTATCCTTCTAAAATGTTCTAAATTATTTCAAATACATCTAGAATGCTTTATAAATAAATAAAATATCTTTGACAAGTTAGAAGAGGTTGTGAAATATATATTATTTTGTTTATTTATTTTATTTTACATCAAATTATGTTCTTAGAATCTCTTTTTGTAAACAAATAACTTTTTTTTTTCCTAAAGAAAATGAAATGTCCATAAATTGTTTATCTAATCGTTCATTATTTTTATGTTTATAAAGAATATAAATTGAAAAAATAAGATTTTTTAAGTTATTATTTGTTCTGTAAGATGGTATTGAAGATTTTTAATGATTAGAATAGTTTTATTTAAATATAATATTTTATTTTACTAATAAAAACTGGCATATTTCTGGGTTCCTTATTTTATAGGGAATTGTTTACTCCTTTATTTTCATCTCTATTTGGTATCATATCAATTTAGATATTCTCAAAAAAGAAACTCTATTTTTTATATGATTCCCGTGAAACAAATTCTAGATAAGCAGCTCTCTCAGTCCATCAATTGAAACTGTTTACTAAAATGAATCAAAGTCTTAAACTGATGATTATGGAGACTCTCTTTCTTTCTCAGTTTCTCACCAAAGTTTCTTTATTAGTTTTTAATTTTCAATAATACCCAGATTTTATCTATCATTCTTTTCAAAATTAAAGTTGGAAATTTTAATCATCCAATTTTCTTCTTTGGTGAGAAAGTTGTAATTTGAAACTACTTGATATAATTTATTGTAGTGTATGT
Source organism: Quillaja saponaria (assembly GCA_029379385.1). Lineage (NCBI taxonomy): Eukaryota > Viridiplantae > Streptophyta > Magnoliopsida > Fabales > Quillajaceae > Quillaja > Quillaja saponaria. Next base: position 10,664,678 of record CM055606.1, read on the forward strand.
AGACAATATATATGGAGTTGTTAAAGTTCTCACTCTCAATGTATGCTAGGTTTTTATTACAAGAATGACTTGCATTAAACAACATAATCATAAACCATTTTCTTAGTTATCATTCATCAGACTATATATACAAAGACAAAAATCATTATCTAATCTACTACATAAAGCTGTGTCTCACTTGGTAGTCTAATTTAATTTTCCTTTTAATTATCTATGTCGATCATTTATATTTATTTTAATTACTTGCTTGTTCGTTAAAATGAAAAATAGAAAAGAAAACAATTCTCATAAAAATTTATATTATAATTTTATTTTTTTTAGAATTACAATTGAAACTGAAAATAAATAAATAATTTAAAGTATCATTTTCAGCATCAAATTAATCAAAATAAAATACTTAGGGTTCATACAATAAAAAAAAAAAAAAAAAAATATATATATATATAACTAATTATTAAAAATAAAATCAACAATTTTATAAATTAAGAGAATTGTATGCTAAACACATCACCATAGATTACCTCTCTCCTCTCCACATAAGCTTAATATTCATCTTCGAAAACGTATATACTAAGATTGGTGGATTTAAACTTTGTACCTATTAAATACAATAAAAATACAAGCTCATTATTTGATAAGTTAACTCAAAAATAAAATAAAATAAAATTAGGCATGTATGGAATCTTAAAGGAAAAAGAAAAAAAATAACAAAATAAAAAGAAAAAGAACTCTATTAAAATTAAATATTATAATTTTTATCTTTTAGTCTCACTATTGACATCCAAAATAAATAAATAATTTAAAATATATTTGTTAGAATAATTAAATTAAAATTTACAATATTATTAATAAAATTATATCCTCACAAACTAAAAATATATATATTTATGAATTATAAAGTACAAATTAATTAAAAATAATAATTTGTACATATGCCAGATACATCTAATCCAATTTTTAATAAAAATAGACCAAACTGAAAACTAAATTGAACTAAACTAAAATATAAAATTTTTTATAACGAGTGTCTTAAAGATATTTACTGAGATAATAAATATATAAATTTTGTATAATTTATTATAATAGTTAATTTTAATTTTATTATTATATAATAAATAATTTATTAATGTTTTTAGGGCTCGCGTTAAAAAAATACAATTATTAATTTGATTCTATTACTTCTGTCGTTTGATCAATTTTTGATTCTCATGTATTAGAGTTATAATATGTTTATTATCAAACAACTAATCAAATATTCATTGTCTTTTTTTCTTGTATTTCTGGATTGTAGTAGAAAATAGAAATAGAAAATCCAAATCCTTAACCAATAATTGCAGCTTATTCATGATGAAGGACACGAGGCTATTCTTAAAACGGCTCCTTTCCTTTCTATTCCAAACAGCAAAAAAACGAGTTAGCCACTAGGCGTTGGATGAAACCCAGCTAGTGTCTAAATTTTAGTTTCGTGGTTAAAAAACCGTCAACCCTAGTGCTTTAAATACCGCCTCATTGATTTGCTCGTTTGCTGTCTCTCTCCGCAACCCACACTCTGTTTCATTGTTACTGTCTAAACCCTAGAGACCATCTCTCACTCCGATTGTGAGTAGGGTTTAGATTTTAGAGCAATCTCGATTTTGATTTTCAAACAGAGTTCACCTTAAAAAATTCGAATTTTGATTTTTGATCAATATATTTGAAGATATGGATCTTCCTAGTCTTGCTGTAATACTTCAGGCTGCTCTCAGTCCAAATCCCGATGAACGTAAAGCAGCTGAGCATAGCCTCAATCAGGTATTGTTTTTTATTGGATTCATCTATTTAATTAAGTAAAGATAAAGATTTGTATACATTTACGTTTTCAAGTCTTGATCAGAACTGTACTCAATTATGTTAATGGTAACTGGATTTTGTATAATTGAATGATTACCCGGAAATTCAATTTTGTTCATTTCCAGCTGGTCAGCGTCTTATCTGAAGAATTCGAATGCTTCAATGCATAATATGCGCTGCTGACCATTGATACTCACATTTCTTTATGTATAGTTGTATTGTTCTCTTTTTTTCTTGATATTTTTTTGTTGAATTATAGTCGATAAGCTTGCGGGGATGATTGGTCTTCAGTTTTGTTGCTTTTTCTAAATCATTAATGGTTATGCTTGTTTATTTTGTTTTTTTCAGTTTCAATATACACCTCAGCATCTTGTAAGACTATTACAAATCATTGTGGACAACAATTGTGACTTGGCTGTACGGCAAGTTGCTAGCATTCATTTTAAGAACTTTATTGCAAAGAACTGGTCGCCACACGACCCTGGTATGCCATTTTACTAATGACTTTGTTACTAAATTCATTGGTTTCTTGACCAATCTTTCCTGGGTTGTTCTAGATGCTCAGCAGAAGATCTCACAGAGTGATAAAGACATGGTGAGGGGACACATTCTTGTTTTTGTAGCTCAAGTTCCCCCTTTATTAAGGTATAGATGTTAAAATGCTATTGCTTTGAATCAAATACCATTTCATAAATCCGTGTGCACTGTATCATGTAGATCTCTTGAAGTTTGTGATTGTTGATTGTGATTTAAACTGCACCATAAAGTTTCAGGTCTTTGTGCTGTTTAATGTGAAAGTGCAGTGGTCTAAGTATATATTATGTTTTATACTTCTTTATGTTTATACTCTTGATGCTTGTGATGCATGGACATTATTTTTATACTTCTTTCTGTTTATACTCTTAATACGTGTCAGAGAGCATGGATATTATCTCAAATATTGTGTTTCATGCAGGGTTCAACTCGGGGAGTGCCTAAAAACAATTATCCATGCTGATTATCCTGAGCAATGGCCTCATCTTCTTGACTGGGTGAAGCTTAACTTACAAGATCAACAAGTCTATGGGGCTCTATTTGTCTTGCGTATTCTTTCTAGAAAATACGAGTAAGTTCGTCTATGTTACTCTAGAAGTTCTAAAGCTTAATATCATGTTTGCATATGCAGTTGAAATTAATTGCTACATATCCTATAGCACTTGGATTATACTCGTTGGCATTCTTTTTACCCTAACTTAGACCATAATAATAAATACTGATCAATTCCAACTTTCTGGTTGCTTCTTAGCATGTGCTTAAGCATTCCAAAGAGTTCCATATCCTTCTTCCCATCTCCCCTTTCAATATGGGTCAGTGCCAGTAATGGTCTGCCTGGACATGTTTTGCTTAACTTATTGGTGAGATGTATATCTTACTGCATTCTCATTGATACATATGTGAGTTTTACCCATTAGATGTGGTCCTCGTTAGGTGTTTTAGCATCTTGTAAAATAAATTAAAAAACTAGAAAAGCTTAGTAATAACTAATAAGTAAATACATAGTTCATCAAAGTTCAAACAGTTCCTCAAGTTGTTACTGAAAAAGCAAGGAAAAATTATCATAATCTCCCTAGAGAAATCAGGTGTTGCAAGACAAAAGGGAAAAAAACTAGAAAAGCTAACTAGTAACTAATAAGTAAAGACATAGTTGATCAAAGTTAAACAGTTCCGCGAGTTGTTATTGAAAAAAAATGGAAAAATTATCTTAATCCGCCTAGAGAAATCAGGTGTTGCATGACAAAAGGAAAAAAAAGGGGGCATTTGGAGAAAGCAAGTGTAGGGGCAACCGTGTGTCATGACTTGTGATTCACTTTACAAGTGCATGGTTCAAATAATGAATCTTTTTCTTGAAGTTATCCTGTAATTGTTGGTTTCTTTAACAATTACCTACTCTTGCTAACTACAAGCTGTACATATCTCAGGCTCTTATCAATAATATATATATATATAAAAGTTCCATCCACATTGCTTAATGCGAGTGTAATAGCAAGAATTTATTGCTTGTCTCTTACCCTAAAATTAGATTTCTTATCTTTTTTAAAAAGACAAGCCATTCTTTTGTTAGAAGAGTTATGAGATTATGGATCTGTCATTGTGCCCCTTTTTCATTTCACGTGAAGAAGAGCCTGGTAGCTGAACTTCAAAGGTCAGGAGTAAAATTGGTCTCAAATGGTTCCTTTATTTTTGTCATCTTCGTTTAATTCTCCCTTATCCTATTTATGTTAATTGTAACAGTTAGGTCAATTTTGTTGTCCTTTCTTATTGTATTTTTGTTATGCATGATTTCTAGTTCTATTCTTTTTGTGTATGTAGTTGGGAAGACTGGTTTTAACTAGGGTCATGCTGCAAAGACCATTTTTTGCTTTTATTATGCTTATTGCAAAAAAAGTCTTGTTTTCTACTGAAAAATCACATTTTCTTATGCTCAGATTCAAATCAGATGAGGAGAGGATACCGGTTCATCGCATTGTTGAGGAAACATTTTCTCACCTTCTCAATATATTCAGCAGGCTTGTCCAGATAGTAAACCCACCACTGGAAATATCAGATTTGATCAAGCTTATCTGTAAAATATTCTGGTCCTCCATATATGTATGTTCTTACACTGAAAAGCTTGATCATGATGTGTAATAATAGACCTTATTTAGATGAATGTAGCATATAATTGCATTTTCTAAGAGTAACTCATTATTCCTTTTCTTTGTTTCCTGTTGGTTAGATTGCATACTCTATTAACAATTAGACTTTTTTGGGGAGGCCTGACATTTCCCCCTCCTCTATCTTTATGTTTTTATAGCTCACGAGAATAAAATAATACATAGACTCCTGGACTTTCTCTACATTCATTTGCTTTAATGTAGTTTGATAGAATGCTATTTGTGTTATTATTGATGCTTATAGAGAGTATTGTATTCTTTCTTGTCACTCCTATTCCTGATTAATTATATATGTATTTTGATAAATGATTTTTCTTATTCAAATTGGCTGTCCTGTTTAAACTTAAAACTTGAAAAAACCAGTTGTCATTGGAAAATTTCCTATTATTATTATATATATAATCCTGATTAATTATATATGTATTTTGAATTTATTCAGTTGGAGATTCCAAAACAGTTGTTTGATCAGAATGTATTCAATGCATGGATGATACTTTTCTTAAATGTACTGGAGAAGCCTGTCCCCTTGGAAGGTCAGCCTACTGATCCAGAACTTAGGAAATCCTGGGGTTGGTGGAAGGTGAAGAAATGGACAGTTCACATTCTAAATAGGCTGTACACTCGGTAAGAATGTACAAAATTCAAACCATTACCATGATCATTGCCACAGGAAGTTGCTATTTTCTGTTTGATGACCCTGTATAAATTTCAATGTATCAGTTTTGGAGATTTGAAGCTGCAAAACCCAGAAAACAGGGCCTTTGCTCAAATATTTCAGAAGAATTATGCGGGGAAGATTTTGGAGTGCCACTTGAAATTTGTTGAATGTGATTCGTATTGGTGGCTATTTACCTGACAGGGTTACCAATCTGGTTCTTCAATATCTTAGCAACAGGTGTTTACTATGATTCTGTACTGCATTTTATGCATCTCTGGATATTATACAGTCTTATGGCTTATCTGAGCTTTTAATCTCAACAATTTTCTCTAAATATTCAATAGTGGTGACTTATATGGGACTGTGCATGTAGAGTACCAAGAATTGTATGTAACTATGTAAATTGTCACAAGTTGGTTATGACTTGTTTTGCTAATGACGGGTTCCAGCTGCATGGTGTTTGATATGTAGATATTATCCTGGAATTTTCATTTCTTTAGAAATCCAAATGGTGGAGAGAGGCTATCGATCTCCTTTCGCTTCTGAATATTCTTGATTCTGTTCAAATTACTAGGGAATCAAACATGAAGTTTTGGACCTTAGTTTGGGGGTGTTCTCTTGCATATCTTTTCATACATTTATTTCTCAAGATACCTATTTGACTTGTTTACTTCTTGCCAATCCCATTTGGAAGGCTCAAGTACTGGTTAAGGCTTTTGTGTGGTCTTCTGTTCTGCAAAGGATCAGTAGTCAATAATTTGTTCCATGTGCATAGACCTAACAAAGTTCTTTCTCCGGATGTTTGTGTTATGTGCTATCATAGTTGCGAGGATCATGGCCACCTTTTTTCTGCATTGTTCTATTGTTTTACATATTTGGAACAAACGCTTTGGTATCTTTGAGGAGCAGTGGGTTTGTTCACAAAGTTTGAAGGACGTGTTATTGATTGGTTTTAGTGGTTTTGGGCATAAGAAGGAAAGATCCTTTGGAGATGCTGTGTTTGCTATGTTATTGTGCGTTTGGCTGGAGAGTAATTGAACAGAATTTCAAAGATCAATATTTAACATTGCAGTTGCTTTGGTATAAATTGTTTTTCTTGGCTTCTATATGGCTTTTGCTTCAGGAGCCTTTTTAGGAGTTTGTTTAGCTGATATCAAAAGGGATTGAAGGTCTGTTTTGTATTAGTTTTTTTTTTTTTTTTTTTTTTCCCCTATATCTTAATTTTTTTAAAGGAGGAATTACCTTTCTCCTACTTTTAGCTTCCTTCTTTTCAGTATAATTTCTTTTTTTATCTAAAATAACTTGAGCTATGAATTATATTCGGATGCTTTATTTATATGGAGATAATGAACACTAGTAACCATCATGTATGATGTAAAATCTACTTGTCCTGTTTTAGATGATGTCCTATGCTTTGCTATTATTCTCTTATTGCAATAGCAAATGATTTCAAAATCTAAATTGCCCATGAAAAGGAATTCTGGATTTGTTCAAAGAATTGCAGATGTATTAAAGGCATATTTTTGAATTATGAGTTTTGTAAAATAGTATGCTGTGTTTAGGTTCCACATTCCAGAATTTCTTGTATCGGTTGAGTAGTTGGGAAACTTCTTGTTTCTTGACTTCCCAAATCATTTCACCCAATCTTGAGTTTACTCTTTCAGTATTTAGCACATTTTATTATAGATGAGAAACAGTTAATCTTGACTGTTCCACCGCCTCCTTTTGGCTTTTTAATCTACTGAAGTCCCATTTAGCCTTTAATTTCTGAATAAGCTATCTCTCTACTGTTGTGTCTTAATCTTGATTGCTAGCAAAAGTGCATGCTTGGAGTCTAAGTTCTTGTTATCATAAATCTTGCCTTTTCACTTGTGGTCTAGATTTATCATATGTACATGCAATGTGTACCTAAATCAAGATTGTCAATTGCTTCTGAGCACTTTCCATTCAATGCTGCAGGGTTTTGAAAATGCAATTTTTAACCCTGTTATTTGTCATATGTGCAGTATATCAAAGAATAGCATGTATAATTTGCTGCAACCTCGTCTTGATATTCTTCTTTTTGAGATAGTTTTTCCCTTAATGTGCTTCAATGACAATGATCAAAAGCTTTGGGATGAAGACCCGCATGAGTATGTTCGAAAAGGCTATGGTAAGTTTCGACCTAAATTTTTTGCTTAAAGACCTTGGCATTGCATTCACGGCTTATGGTTTATCCTGCTTTGTGCAGACATCATTGAAGATCTATATAGTCCTAGGACTGCTTCCATGGATTTTGTGAGTGAGTTGGTTAGAAAACGTGGGAAAGAAAATCTTCAAAAGTTCATTCAATTCATTGTTGAAATTTTTAAGAGGTAGCTTTCTTGCTAGTGTAATATATAATTTTGTACAATTGGAGCTTGATCTGAAGTTTTAACTGTGCCAGGTATGATGAAGCACCTATAGAGTACAAACCCTACAGACAGAAAGATGGTGCTCTTCTTGCTATTGGTGCACTTTGTGATAAACTAAAGCAAACTGAACCTTACAAGTCTGAACTTGAGCGTATGCTAGTGCAACATGTCTTTCCTGAGTTCAGCAGTCCTGTTGGCCATCTTAGAGCTAAGGTTTTCCCTTCAACTCTTTCTACCATCTATATTTTGCTAGTTGCTGGAAATTTACTTGTACCTGTTGCAATTTATTACGATATGATGTTGCTTCTTTAAGGCTGTTTTTTGTTGGTCAATTCTTAGACTGCCACTGGATTTTTGGTGCTCTGCTCAATATTTTTCTTTATTGATCTGAGCATTTAATCATTTTGTGCTAATGTATGACGTTGTGACATTTATCTACTTAGTTGAACTTTTAGTTTTCTTGAACTTCATTAAATCTCGTCGTTTTCATGATGTCCCGACAAACGTCTTTGGTCTGTGGATCCCTCTGGTTCTTTATTTTATAAATATTTTTATAGCTTCCTTATCTGTTTCTCCTACTTCCTCACCATTCCCTTTGGAAAATTTTATTTGGAAGGCTAAAGTCCCTTATTGTAGGGTCTATACCAATAACATGTTGATGGTACGAAGACCTAATAAGGCATTATCTCCTGATGCTTGTCTGGCGTGTTTCCATAGTAGCAAGACCAATGAACATTTTTTTCTTCCATTGTTCTGTGGCTTGGTTTCTTTGGTACAGACTCTTTCACATTTTTGTTGGCATGTGGCTTTGCTCATGGTCCTTGCATGACCTTCTGCAGATTCGGTTCACAGCTTTTGGGAGGAATAAGGATGCTAAGGTTTTTGGCATTATGCTAATGTTTGCGGTAATTTGGTGTCTTTGGTTCAAAATGAATTCAAGAATTTTTAACTACGGCAAGCTGCCTATTCATTTTATGTGGGACAGGATTATGTTTATGTCCTTGTCTTGTATTTTAGAACCTGGGGATTGTCAAAAGTGATTGGGATCCGCTTCTTTTTTAGTTTCTCCTTTTTGGCCTTTTTCTTTTTATGGAGGTCCCTTTGTCCTCGTGACCTGCACCTTTTCTCCTCTTAATATACTTTCTTTCCTTATAAAAATTCTACAGCTTAGTTGAGCTTCCTTTTTTTTTAAAAATTGCAACTATCTATATAGTCTGGTAGAATTTCTCCTTGGCTTTGTTGTGTTGCAAGTGTCCACAGATCACGTTAGTGAATTTTAAATATCCTCTGCACATTAACCTCTTTGTATGTTGATTGAAGGAGTGCAACTTCCATTTTCATTGTTATAGTTTATATATTCTCCCTGATAATCTGTGTTGCTCTGTATAATAATTTCTTTTCTTTGGATGTATGTTAACTTAGTTAAAGTTTACTTTTTTAATTTATTCTGAAGAATTGTAGCTGTCTTCTGTATTGCTTCATGAACAATAGGCAGCATGGGTTGCTGGACAGTATGCTCATATTAACTTCTCGGATCAGAACAATTTTCGTAAGGCATTGCAGTGTGTTGTCTCTGGGATGCGAGATCCGGAACTTCCTGTTCGTGTTGATTCTGTTTTTGCTTTGCGTTCTTTTGTTGAAGCTTGCAGAGGTGTGTTTGACTACCATACTTATGTGTTCTCTCCTTGAATAATATTTTGATTAGGTTTAGACATTGGGTGGTTGATAGTTAAATGTTTTCCTTTTCTGGAATGCAGATTTGAATGAAATCCGTCCCATTCTCCCTCAACTACTTGATGGTAAATGGAATGCAATGTTTTGCTATGTGTATTCTCTTTTCTCAATTAGCTTGTTAAAGAAGTTATAACTAGATGAATCTATTATGCAGAGTTTTTTAAACTTATGAATGAGGTTGAGAATGAAGACCTTGTATTTACTCTGGAGACTATAGTGGACAAGTTTGGAGAAGAGATGGCACCTTATGCTCTTGGATTGTGTCAGAATTTGGTAATGTTTGCTTCAAGTTGTATCTGCCTATATTTTATGCAGTTCATAATTTTTTACTTTAGGAGAATTCAGTTTTTTTCTTTTCTTTCTTTCTTTCTTTCTCTTTTTTGTAATAAATTATTGTACGTAACATTTCACATTCTTTTATAAATATCAGGCAGCTGCATTTTGGAGGTGTATGAACACTTCTGAAGCTGATGATGATGCTGATGATCCTGGTGCTTTGGCAGCAGTTGGTTGTTTACGTGCAATAAGCACAATCCTTGAATCAGTGAGCAGACTTCCTCACCTCTTTATTCAAGTTGAGCCAACTTTGCTTCCTATAATGCGCAGAATGTTGACAACTGATGGCCAAGGTAAATTTTGCCACTTAAAATGGTTTGTTTCCTGCGTTACATTTGCCAGTCCTCATCTTTTTTAGTTTTTCATCGTTTAAAAGTAGTATACTGAGCAAATATAGACAGCTCAAGATATTGGTTTGTTAGGTTGCTTGTTGAACTGCTGGCATTTGCATAGCCTGAAAGCTGGTTTCATTTGGGAAAGGTAGTGACTAGATAGCATAGGGTAATAATAGATCAAGATATATATTTGGATGGCGTCATGTAAAAAGGAAACTTCACAAATATCATTTGAATCCATATTGCAGATTGATGAGCACACATATAATATCTATCAGATCATTGAAATTACTCGAAAAGCTGGAACCTGTATCAAAATCTAAAATCTAAAATCTATTTATACATTTTTTAGCTGACAGTGACTGATTGTATGGATGCACATATATTCAAATTAAAACAAAGTCTATATATTTATTAGAAAAACCGCATAGCTGTTGCAAAGCAAACATTTTTGTTTGTTCTCAATAACATAAATTCTGTTAAGATAGTAAAGACCACATATCAAATGCTTGGTTAATCACATAGATGACAGATGACAATAAAAAGACCTTTTTAAGATGGTAAAGTCATTTTTTTTAGAACTCAATTAGAAAATATTTTGCTGCTGTTGGTGTAGCATTCAAAGTTCGACCTTCTGCTGCTCGCCTCCCCTTCCCTGCTCTCTTATGTTTCCCGTGCACTTGGGATTTGAAACACCTGTTATTTCTATGACATAAGTATATCCATGATCTGTTCTAGTTATCTATGTTATGTTTGTGTGTGCTGAAAAATTTATGAATGTGTGATAAATAATTTCCCATGTAACTTATCTTTTATTGATTTTGTATACAACAGTGTGTCTACTTTTTTTATAAAGCTTGTATGTAAGAGAAGTATATTGATTTGTATGTAACTTGGATCTTTTATTGCCTTTTCATTTGATGCATTACAATATCAATACCCATGTATTATTTTTTTGGTCATTTCTGCAGAGGTTTTTGAAGAAGTTTTAGAAATTGTGTCATATATGACATTCTTTTCTCCAACAATCTCTCTGGATATGTGGAGTCTTTGGCCATTGATGATGGAAGCACTGGCGGACTGGGCAATTGATTTCTTTCCAAGTATGACATTAGTAGCTTATAATATCCTTGTCAATGAGTATTTCGATCTTTTCCCCATATTACATTTGGATTTAGAAAAAACTAGTCCTTGTGTGGATCTCGTATTTCTTAAAGATCATCTGGCTAAGTACTCTGGTCATGGCAGCACGATGTAACTCTTGACAGATTTGAAACTGAGATGTTTAATACCGAAACTCATGACTATATCCTGTACTAATACGTTCAGATTTTTTAGAATTTGTTAGTATTATGTATTGCAAAGGGGTGGCTGTGTTTTAAGTCTCTGTACAGTTGGTAATTTTAGTGTGAGGGGCTATTATAAGTACAGTTTGTTGGATTAAATTCTCAAAGATTTCTTAAAATAATAGTCAGGAGAGAAAGCTTTATGTACGAAAATTCATGCCTTCTTCTCTACTGCTCGTGTGACTATTTACTGGATTTAAGCTAGAAACATAACTTGTGCTTTGGCTCATGGGTTCGTTCTGAATAGAACCCAAACCCATTGAATTGAAAACAATCATGTATCCTGAGATAACCACAGATCTTTATCCCTTAATGAAAATCTGAATATGCTGATTTAAATTTAATTTAATGCAGATATTTTGGTACCTTTGGACAACTACATATCAAGGGGAACTGTCCATTTCCTGACTTGCAAAGATCCTGACTATCAGCAAAGTCTTTGGAATATGATTTCATCTGTGAGTTTCTTTTTTCTTTTTAATAAATCGTTAATTATCAAAAACTTTTTTTGAAATGCAAGATGTTAGGTTTTGTGCTGCATGGTAGAAAATTGAAGTTTTAATATCTCTGGCTATTTAGGTCTCAGTGCATTGTATTTGATTTTGCAGATTATGGGAGACAAAAATTTGGAGGACACTGATATAGAACCTGCTCCAAAGCTTATTGAAGTGGTCTTCCAGAATTGCAGAGGACAGGTGGATCATTGGGTTGAACCATATATTAGAATTACAGTTGAGCGTTTGCATCGAGCAGAAAAATCATATTTGAGATGTCTTCTCTTGCAAGTGGTAAGGAGGGAAATATATCTAATAATCTCTGGACCCTTTTCTTTCTTTTGACTTTTGAGAAATTCAGCTTATTACTCTTGCTTTGGTTATTTTGTTTCTGTGGATAATGAAAGTATTATGCTACAGAATCTCTTCCCCTGCTCTTATCTTCTGGAATTTTGACATGGATTGTTCCCTGATCTTGCCTGATTTTTCCCTATAATGATGTATTCTGAATTTGTCAAATGATTGAACTAGTAGTAAAGGTTTGGCTCATCAGATTTTTTGTATTGTAACACAAACTGGCTGTTTATATGGTGGCTTTTGAAATTAATATAGGTAATGAATTTTTACTTGGTTGACTGTAATTTGGATGCTTTTTTTTTTTTTTTAATCGTTTCTCTTCTAGCGTGTGTGGGTTATTGTCAAACCCCAAGTCATACTTTACGAGTTTAATATGGAGATCTTAGTTACTATATTAGTCCAAGAGCCTATAATAAATCTTCTCCTTGTTCATTTGGGTACAGAAGTCAACCAAGTTTCCCTCCTGTGTTGTGTTGGGACTTGGGTTTATTTTTGAGGCGGTCCTAAGGAGTAAGACTTTTGTGTGCATTAGTGGTTGATGTGTGTCCATGGTAAGCCAGATTGTTTGTTTATAGTCCTTGTCTTGGCAAGGATCATGGAGTATGCCCCTTGCATTCTTTACTAAAAAAATTCATTTTATGAAAAGATCTAGGGGTTTCACTTATGTTATAGAAAATTTAATCTTCAAATATGTTTGTTGTTCTGGAAAACAGTTTCGAATTTATTTGGAGTTTTCCTGTGCCTGTGTTCAACAAGATTATTTGTTTAATGCTAAACTTATGAGGGACTTTATTCTAAGAGATTTTCTGTTTTCAGATTGCAGATGCTCTTTACTACAATGCACCAATGACACTCGGCATAATGCAAAAGCTAGGAGTTGCAACAGAAATATTTAATCTTTGGTTCCAGATGCTGAAACAAGTGAAAAAGAGTGGTTTACGTGCTAATTTTAAAAGGTGTTTTACTAAATAATATAATATTATCTTCTTCCTCTCCTGGGCCAACCCAAGAGCCCTCGCCTTCCCTTTCAAAAGGAAAAAGGAGAGAAGAAAAAAATAAAAAAAAAAAAAAATCTCAAGTAGGAAAATGAAAAAAAATATAAATTTAGCTGATATGAGAATCTTAACAGATGTTTGGTAACATGAAGAAATCAAGCAATCTAGGAGAAGTGGAGAACAGAAATTGACTTAAGGTTAGGAGTAGCTTCAACTTTTGAGGGGTCAATCAACTTCAGATGGTTTAGATGTATGTCATAGAGATGCATATGCTCCATTAAGGAAGGGTGAGAATATTCAAGTAGAAGGATCATTAGTTAGGAGGAAGACCAAAAATGATAATGATAGAAGAAGAAAGGTACAACTGCAAAAACTTTTGCTGGAGTGTAGCCATGGAGGGGATTAATGATGAAAGAGAATCCGTGCGGAAAATACCAGTTAGTTTTGTGAAGATTTATGTAGCCGAGCCAATTAAGTTGGGACTAGTTTTTCTGTCCCCCTTTTAGGAGATTTTAGTGAAGGTCGACCAGTGATGCCTCGGATAAAAGTGATAAGGAAAGTTTTTGCTGTGAATGCTAGTATTGTATAGCCATATACAATATTATGAGATGGTCCAAGTTAGTTTTGAATCGGGATCCATGTGGCTGACTCCCAAGATATTTTAGACTAAGGCTTGTTATTGTCAGTCTCTTTCTCTTACTTTCTAATCTGTCCAGTGCATCATTGAATTCACTGTTGTTTTTCCATGGGGAAGGTGTCATTTACATCATTTTGTCGTCACAGGGAACATGATAAGAAAGTTTGCTGCCTGGGTTTAACCTCACTACTTGGCACTTCCAGCAGACCATTTACCAGGAGAGGCCTTAGGCAGAGTGTTCAGTGCTACTCTTGAACTTCTGGTTGCATACCAAGATCAAGTTGCAGGTCTTAACCTTTTTTTTTTGTTGTATATTTTCAGATATGTCTGTTATGTTTTCATAAAACTTTGTGCATTGTTTTCTCTTTCTTTCTATATCTCTTTTCCCTGCTCATGGTTGTCTAAATATAATGTCTCAACTGGCCTGTTCACACAGTGTATTGTACTTGAGTTGCAGAAGCTGCAAAGGAGGAAGAAGCCGAAGATGATGATGATATGGATGGTTTTCAAACTGATGATGAAGATGAGGAGGATGATGGGTCTGACAAGGAAATGGGAGTTGATGCCGAGGATGGGGATGAAGCTGACAGTATTACGCTCAGAAAGTTGGCTGAACAGGTATGCAATTAAGGCCTATTAGACCTACTGGCTCCTAAGTAATTTATCACGTTAAATCAGTTTTATATTACTTGCCTATTTTATTTGGTATGAGTTGATAATTTGGCATGTAAGACCTTTTAACTTCTCTGGTCATTTTATCTTGTCATAATTTCATGGCTTTTTCATCCTGTGTTGAGTTGGAAGAGATTCCTCCCTCTCTCTCTCTATCTCTGTCTCTTCCCCCATCCTCCCTCCCTTCCCTTTAGGTCCTGTAAAATGCTAAACTATAAATAATGGTTCCTTTTGGATGTATAATTTGCTTCGAGATTTGCTTTTTCCTAGTTCCTTTTGCTTTATTAGAACATTTTCTGTTGAGTTTTTAAAAGTGACAATATATCAAAATTCATTTTGGTGACCTCTGTAGGACCTTCTTTCTCGTTCCCTTTTGAAGCATGGCATATCACATCATGCATCGCTAAAACTTAGATGAGTCATTCATTTGGATGACATATCATATATGTATGCTATCATAGGTCTGTCTATTTGATAGTACCCTAGTGCTCTTGTAATTCATGTCTCTTGATTGCTTTATCTTGATCCATTTTGTATGGTTGAATTGTGGGTATTTCTCTCACTTGATAATTTTTCCCCACAGGCAAAATCATTCCGCTTTAATGATGAGGATGACGACGACTCGGATGATGACTACAGTGATGATGAAGAGTTGCAGTCACCAATTGATGAGGTGGATCCTTTTATTTTCTTTGTGGATACAATCAAAGGTAACTTGAAATCATGACCCTTTTTATAAGTTGGTAGTTGGATATATATATATTTTTTTTTCTCTGACTCCCCTCCCCACAATAACTCCACAGGAGTGCAAGCATCAGATGCTTTGAGGTTCCAGAACCTCACCCAGAGTCTTGATTTACATTATCAAGCACTTGCTAATGGTGTTGCACAGCATGCTGAACAGAGGAGAGCAGAGATTGAAAAGGAAAAACTTGAGAAGTCATCTGCTGGGAATGTATCTTAGATTTTTTGGATGCGTGACTCTGGCTGTGATTTCACTTTTGTCTCTAGTTTCTGTTTTATTCTTGGTAATAGTTCAGAGAAAGAGAGTTGATGGTATCTTGGAAGCATTTGTTGGCTCAATGGACAAGGAGATCCACAAGCCCAGATTTTGCGGTTTGAACTGGTTGGATATTTATGAATCCAAGTTCCCAGTTGAAATTAAGAATGCTGGATTGGGGACCTGGTGTTTGCACTCTCTCTCCTCTTGGTTCAGCATTGTGTCTGGTGATTTGGGACATTCTATGGAGGAATATGCCCGTCTTTGCATGTGTGTCGTCTTTTCTCCTACTTGAGTCTCGTTTCATTTAGTCTCCATTTAGGGTCGATAATTTCACTTTCGCTGGCTATATTCAGGAACCCTTTGATCTCTGCCCCTGGATGAGTACAGAGGGGGTTCCAGGCATACAGAATCTGTAATATTTCTTGCATTTTATTGTAGATAGGACTTCTGTGGGTGGCTGATGAATACATTGATAATTTTTGGTGGAGGGTAGCCTACAAAAGAAATTTTTGTCATTTCTTTTTGCAGTCCTTTCAAATTTCTATTTAATTGTTAGTGAGAGGATAGCCTAGGAGAAGTGATGAGTAGGTTTTTTCTTTTGCTTCCTATTTTGGGATATGGGAATTTGGGTTCTGTGCAGAGGGCTTCTGAGAGTGGCTTACTGCAAGAGTGTAAAACAGATACTTTCATTCTTTATATATGTGAAATTTAGTACCTCTTTGTTTTATATGTTTTCTATTATCTTTTACATTTGAGTATTTTTTATGTTGTATGTTTCTGAATGTAAAAGAAACTTTTCAAGTCCCACTAGATGCCTACTCTTTTGAAACAGTTTTTTTGGTGAAATGAAAGTGGGGTTGCGAAATTACTTTTTAGCAAACTTACTAAATGCTTCAAATTTTGTGTAATTTATCGATGACAGAGGAAAAAGATTCATAAAGCTAGACTATAACTAGTTTTGAATTTAAGACTTAATTAAATTGACTAATTGTTTCTAACTTATTATTTTTTCTCTACTTTTTAGCTACGGAGGGTTTCTTTATTAAATAGACTATCAGAGATGGTTAGTAAGGGAAGAGGATGGACTAAATTAAAAGTTGAGGTAATTATAAAAAACTTAGATAGTAGTTAAATTATTATTATTTTTTAGGGTAAACCATTTTTTCGTGTTGGGTGTGTGCGAAATGATGTCTTTTCTTACACACTCGCTCTTTGTTTTCATAAAAAAATGTTGGATAAAATTGGCAAATTAAAGGGGTGCATACTTTTACAATTAAAAATTAAATATTTTTTATAATAGATGTGTACAGTATAAGGTGTTATGTAATAACAAATTATATGTAAATCACTCAAGTTTAAACGAAAAATAATTGTAATAAGGAATAGAGAGATTTGAGACATTTACATCGTTTACCAAATTTTTTAATTATATCCACTCTTGAAGAATTTTTTAGGAATTTTATTAGCATTGAATTTATTACATGGACCAGTCACATTTCACAACAACTCAACTTTCATGTATCAGCCAACCTCCTACAATCCCTATCACTAAACTGCCTCACTTTTTTTTTTTTTCTTGCAAAAAAGTATAATTGCAACAAAGAGATTTACTCAATTACAAAGAATATGTTTTGGATGAGATTTATAGAGTTGAAAGATATGAAAAATTTAGGCTCTTTACAAACATTGATTAAATATGATGGAGTATGAAACTTTAGGCTCAAAAAGTTCTTAGAATTGATTGAAGCCTGATCAAATTGATAGCACAAATGTTCAATCTCCAAAACTAGTCTTCTTCAGTTGTCTCTTTATGCTTTATAAGCTTGACCATATTGGAATCACTTCTTAGGTGAAAAGAAATTATGAAGTGTTTAGTTGAAAGAGAAAATCATTAAAAAACGACTTTGAGGTTGTTTCAGAAAAGTAATATCTATTTTGGTACAACCTAAATTATTGTGCGCGTTTTTGACTCTATTTGCATTTTGATACATGCTTTTGTGTCAGATTTGACCTTTGTTCAAATTAAATAGCAGACACAACATCTTTCTAAGAGCCATCTTGATGAAGTAAGTTGAAAACATTTGCTTTAGAATCCAAGAGATATTCAGGTGATACTAAAACAACAGTTGTCCTTTGAGCTGCAGTGACTTTCAGCTGACTGAGGAGCTTCGAATGACTGTTTCATAGAATGAAGAGTTTCATTCTTTAGGTCTTGTAGTTTCGATAGACTTGATGTTATAAGTTTCAACAAATAACCATTTATAAAATGGTGCGTTTTGGCTCATGTTTAGTTGCTTTAGCTTTTCAATTTTTTAGCTTCAGTTTTAGTTCTCCAATCTTCTCGACATTTCAGTTTTCAGTTCTTCAACTTTAAGTTCTTATGAGAAAAGATTAAGCTTCAGCAAAATGATTTATTTCAGCTCTTCATTATTAGGATTTGTTTTTTTATGAACTGTAATATATTTTGTTATTATCAAAATCATAAGATTTGAGATATGTTATATTGATTAGTCTAAACAAATTTGCATTTGATTCAACAATCTCTATTCTTTTTATGATTACAAAATAATGAAATTTGAATTAAGAAGATAATATCTTGTGAGTTTAAAATGAGAGAACAACTCCCCCTGAATGTGTATATGTGCATTTTTTTTTTCTACTCAATATTTTTTCCACCTTTTTTTATCACAAAAAATTCAAAAATTTGCATAAAAAGCAATGAAATGAACATTATTCAACACATAAGACCAAGTAGGGCAAGTGTATTCAACTAGATAGTTTCATATCCATAATAGATAAAGTTGAGATAAAAAAAAATTGTACATATCTTTGAAATGGGGAGAAAGAGAAAAATTTCAAGGAAGTTGATCGTTGCCAAGAGAGCCTAGCCCTAGACATTTCTCTTTGCACTTCTTTTTCTGCTTTCTCTTTTATGACATTTTGAGCTAACAAACTTTGACCCATTAGTCATGTTTTGAACAATATCTTTGCAGTAGTTGTTGAATTGACTGAAATTGGTACAAAAAATCTGGTGTGATTGTTAGCACATTCAATGATCTTGATCATGTTCTTGTGAATGGTTTTAGTCTCAGAGTCCACTAAAGTAACAATTGTCATTGATGTTTTCCAACTCATGTTGGATTGAAAGAATATGAGCTACCTCTAAAGTGTTCATCTAAATGCCAATTGAGGTCACTTTTCTTACAAGTGCAAGAAGAGTTTCAGTAGATACATCACAAGGTGCTGAACTAGAACTTGACAGATTTTCTTATCCACGGTTTCCATTTAGGATTGTTAACTAACCACTTTTGATAGCTTATCAATTTAGTATGTCAGCTGATTAGATTACGATAAACTGTAGATGCTTGGTGCATTATAAATTTCTATATTCTGTGTCCTCTTGGGGATACATCAATTTTCAGTGTTGGTCAGGAATTGATTGTTCTGAAAGTTTGACATTAATTTCTCCTGACCTTTTAGCCAATTACACTATTCCTTTATCCTGAAGAGTCAGAGTAGCAGTTAATGTTTTGAGGTCCTTTTGGATTTTGTTGGTCATTAAGACTTGCTTCTTGTTTTGGTTTGTTGGTCCAGTTAGGCAAACTAAAAGGGGACAGGGGGAGGTTGGATAGTTTGATCATTAAAATGCTCTAATTTAGAAACTATTTTGCTTTTGAAAGAATTAAAGTAGAGGGAAAAGGAAAGCAAAAGGGAGTATAGAAACAAAAACAAAGATATAATGTTTTTATAGTGGTTCACCCTAAACCTTGGCTAGCCCACTCCCTAAACCATAACTTAGGTGTTTCACTATAACTGATCTTCCTGACTTAGGGACTCAATAAACACTCCCCACTACCCTTTACAATCGATTGAACTTTTGGTATCAATCACTCTTATCATCCATTCTGCACCCTCAAGTTATCCAACTTGTCTTTTTCTCGTAAAGAAGAACAAAATACAAAGTGTATAAAATTACTCAGTCAAAAAGTTAGATGGCTTTGCATGAGTTTACAATAGTGCAAAATTATATGAAAGTTTTAGTTTTTTTCAAACGCAGAGTGTTTTTGGCTGAGACTGATGAAGTATGAAAATTTTGGCTCAAAGATTTCTTTTTCAAGTTAAGATATTATGAATGAGTCTCTAATGTCTTTTCTTAAGCACTTTAAGGTTTATAGGCCATTTCTCAATAGAAAAGACCTGTTAGAAAGCTTTTAGCTTGTAGTAGGCACCTTGAGCTTTTTTTTATTTAATGACCACAGATGGATATTCGACATGGACTATTGTATAACTTTTGAGATGATGACTCTTGTGAAAAGTGCACTTTATTCAAACCTTTGAGTTGACACGTAGATCACAATGTCAAGTACAAAATGTTGGGTTTTGATAAGATCTGATAAAACATTTGTACTTATCCATAATTTACCTTTGAGTAACACTGCACTAGTCTGAGAGAGATTACAGTAACTTCGTTTAAGTGAAATAGAAAATTTTAATGTATGAAGCTTTAGGTACAAGATTTTTATCTTAGACAATTGTCTGTTTTAATGAAATAATGAGCATCATTATTAGATGACTTAGTAGACAACGCACTAACTCGCTTTCAGCAGCTTAACCGAGAATCAGCAGATAGTTATTTCATGTTTGAGCTTCACCTGTACACTTTATAATTAGCTGATTCACTTTCGCTTGTGTTCAACATTTGCCATAATTTACTGCTGCTTAGTTGAGATTAAGCTTTTTTGATTAGTTTAATTTGATTCAACTGAAAAGATTCTGAAATGATTTGTCGCTCATTTCGCTAAAAGTCTTCTAAAAAGATTTTTCGTTCTTATCCAGTTTCGTTCGGTACATATAAATTAGAAAAAGCAAATGGAATAACAATTTAGAAGTTATTTTATGATCCTTAAAATAAAATTTTAGTGAAAAGTCATATTTAATAATTGATTCAACAATTTTTGACATTTTTGATGATTACAAAATATTTAAAATGTTAAGGATAATGAGCAGGCCTTAGAATTTTATAGAGAGAAAGTAGCTACCCCTTAATCTATACAATATGTAATAATCAATATTTTAACCTCTTCTCTCCCATCTTGTTATCTCGAAAAGATTTTAATAAAGAGAGATTTCAAGTAATGTAAGTAGGGCAAGATAAGAACATGATATTTAAAATCATGTGTAGACAATCCTAATTCTTGTTAGATTTTCTAAAATTATTCTTCATTAAGAGGCTTAGTGAAGATATCTACAAGTTTATCTTCAGATCTAACAAAGTGTAAAGTAATATCATCTTTTTGGACATGATCACCAATAAAATGATATCTCACTTTGATTTGTTTAGAACATGAGTGTTGAACATGATTTTTGTTAGATTAATATAACTTATATTATCACAAAAAATTAGAATATTATTGAAATCAAGGTTGCAATCAATTAGCTATTGTTTCATCCATAACAACTGAGCATAACAACTCTCAGTTGCTACATATTCAACTTCAGTAGTTGAGAGTGATACAGAGTGTTGTTTCTTACTGAACCAAGAAATAAAAGAGTGACCCATAAATTGGCAGGTCCACTAGTATTTTATTTTATTTTTGTCTAATTTACAACTAGTGAGCATCAGAGTAACTAATTAGGTCAAAGTTTTCATATTTGGGTTAAAAAACTCCTAGAGATTGAGTTCTATTTAAAAATTTAACAACATTTAAATGAGATTCTTTTGGACAACTTTGATAGAGAGTACATACTAGATATTATTTTCATCTACTACCTTACCAGACTCATCTTTGTCAAGCCTTATGGATATTCCAATGGGAGTTCCAATGACTTCTTCAAGTCTAATCCAAATCTTTTGAATATATATTTGGTATACTTGGATTAATTGATGAAAATTCTTATTTTGATTATTTTACTTGAAGGCCAAGGAAATAATTAAGTTTTCCTATCATGATCATTTCAAATTTCATCATGCTTAAATTTTAAAAAATTATTGCAAAGAGATTCATTAGTAGCACCAAAGATGATATCATCAACATAAATTGAACAAGTAGCATGTGAGATATCCTTTGTGCTGGATGAAAAAAGTTATGTCAATTTTACCTCGATTAAAACCATTATTTAGTAAAAAATTGTACAATCTTTCATACCAAGCTCTCAGAGCTTATTTCAAGCTATAAAGTGCATTTTTTAGCTTAAAAACATATCATGATTATTTAAAGATTCAAAACTAGGAGATTGTTCAACGTAGACCTTTTCATTTATGATGCCATTTAAGAAAACTCTTTTTCACATTCATTTGATATAATATGAAGTTTTGAAAAAATGCAAATGCAAGCATAAGTTTGATAACTTCTAATCTAGCAACATGAGCAAAGGTTTCATCAAAGTCAGTTCATTCTTCTTGATTATATCTTTGGGCTATCAACCTTGTTTTGTTTCTGATCATTATACAAGATCATCAATCTTGTTTCGGAAGATCCATTTTGTTCCAATTACATGATGACCCTCAGGTGTGGTCACAAGATCCTATATATCATTTCTCTCAATTTGAACGAATTCTTTTTGCATAGTTTAAACCCATGATTCATCACTTTCAGCTTTTTTATAGTTCTTTGGTTCTATTTAAGAGAGAAAGGCATCGAAAGCACAAAGCATTTGTATCTTTGATCTTGTTTTTACCTGATAAGATGGATTTCCTAACACTTGATCCAGTGGATGACTTGTGACATATTTCCACCTCTTTGGAAGTGATAAAAAGTCAGCATTTCCATCCTCTTCTAGTTCACTAACTATGGGGTTACCTAGAGATAATTTAATAGTAGGAACAACTGTAGGTATTTCATTCGGGGGATCAACTATATTATCACTTTGTTCAGCTGGTAGCGTTTCTATTGTGTGAACAATAGTCTTTGAGTTAGCAATTCATTTGTCAATAAACAAATTAGCTTTAAACTCACTAGTTCTATTAATCAAAAGGATGTGTTCATTAAAGACAATACTAATAGATTCCTTAGTTGTTAGAATTCTTTTGTTAAAAAACTCTGTAAGTTTTGCTAGTTATTAAATAATCTAGAAAAATAACTTCATTAGATCTAGCATATAATATTTTCATATTATATTGGCTGTTATTGTGAATTAAACATTTGCATCCAAAGGTGTGATAATATCTAATATTAGGGTTCTTTTTTTTTTTTTTTTACATAATTCATATGGTGTTTTACTTAATATTGGTCTTATTAGAGCTCTATTACAAATGTAGCATAAGGTGCTAATAGCTTCAAACTAGAAGTTAGTACGGAAGCTGAGTTTTCACATAACGTTGTTATTGCTATCTCTTGAAGAATTCAATATGTACTTCCTCTCAAGTATTAAATTTTGTTGTGGAATTCTTGGAGATGAAAATTTATGCTCAATGCAAAATTCATAAAAGTTACTATTTTCAAATTTATTTTCATAATCACTTTTAATTTTGAAATATGTAAGGATTTTTCATTTTGAACACTTGTGCGGAAGTTTTTGAAGGTTTCAAAGACATTAGTTTTGAGAGAAAGAAAAAGTACCCAAATAAATATTGAATAGTTATCAGTGATGATAAAAGCATATTGCTGCTTCAAAAGCTAGCAATTTGAGTAGGACCAAAAAAATCCATATGAATTAATTCCAGCGACCTTGAATTAGAAATAATATTTTTGCTTTTAAAAGAGGTTCTGGTATAATTTCTAAATTGAGATGCATCACATAATTTTTCACGATCAAAACTAATTTTTAGTAAACTAGTGACCATACTCTTTTTAGATAATTTTGATATGAATAAATTCCAGCGACCTTGAATTAGAAATTATACATTTTTTTTTCTTTTAAAAGAGGTTTCTGGTTTAATTTCTAAATTGATATGCATCACATAATTTTTCTAGATCAAAACTACTTTTTAGTAAACCAGTGACCATAATGTTTTTAGATAATTTTGAAATAGTATGGATGCTAGCATGACCTAATCCTTCTATGTCAAAGATAAGCATAATCATGTATGGTGGTTAAGTAAGTATTTTCAGACAACTTGTTCAAGTAAACAACATAAATGTTGTTTCTTCTTTGACTTATGAAGTTTACCTTATTGTCATAGTTATTTACCACCAAACATCAATTTGAATCAAAGATGACTCTATGGCCTTTATCGTAGAGCTGACTAATAGTGAGTAGGTTATTAGCCCATTTACAAAGAGAACATGTTCAACTGAGTTGTTCTCAGCTACCTATAGTGCCAATTCCTTCAATTCTTCATTTGTTGTTGTCTCCTAAAGATGACAAATCCACAGTTACTTGATTGTAAGGAAGAATAGTTTTTCTTTGCACCAGTCATATGTTTTGAGCATTTGCTATCAAGCGCCCAAACGGATTATGTCTATTTCTTTTTTGAGACAATCTTGCAAATGAAATATCATTTAATAGTTGGTACTTATTTTTGCTTCGGTCTTATAGGGTTAGTCTTCATTTTTGAAGCGGGTTTTGGGATTTTAGGCACCCAAATTATTTTTCCCTTCCTTTTGGCACTACTTTTCTTAACTTTACAAGTTGAGATTGTGTGACCAGTCTTATTGTAGCACTTTATTTTTGACAAAATATTATTATAAGACTTGTGTGAAGAGTGTGAATAACTGAAGTGATAATTTGTTATGTTTTATCAACAACACATTCTGACTCCACAATAGTATGTTGAGATTTTTCTCACTATTAACAAAT
Organism: Quillaja saponaria; assembly: GCA_029379385.1. Classification (NCBI taxonomy): domain Eukaryota; kingdom Viridiplantae; phylum Streptophyta; class Magnoliopsida; order Fabales; family Quillajaceae; genus Quillaja; species Quillaja saponaria. The sequence continues at coordinate 10,688,900 of CM055606.1, forward strand.
TTAGCTAGAGACTCAGATACATCTTTTATATTTTCCTTAAAATTTTGGGTTTCATGCAAGTTAGTTGCATGAACAAAGGATTCAACCTTTCATTTGCTTTAGGCAGTTATGTCTTTAGCTCATTATTTTAAGCAATTAAGAATGCTATTGATTTCTTAACTCTTCTTGGATCTAAATAAGAATTAGTGCATGTTATTCAGCTATATCATTTAAAGCATCTTACAAATCTTCTAAAGTTTAGGATGAGTTTACCTTATCATCATCACAATCTATGTAGTGATTTGTAGTTGAGTAACTAGTGGAAGGTTCACCTAGAGCCATGAGATAGAGATTGGACTTTTCTTCCTTTTCTTCATCTAAGCTCACTTTACTATCATTCAATGTTGCAAACATCACTCTCCTTTTCTTGGTTAAAGGAATGAATTTTCTTTTTATTGGGCATTCACACTTCAAGTGTCTTGGTTTCTTGCATTTGAAACAGACATGAACCTCCTTAGTTTCCATTGACGGCCAGCTATAACTTTGCTCTTTTGAAACTTTCCTTTAGGTTCTTTTTCGTATTTCTGCTTTGCATCTCAGGTTACTAAAGAACCCATAAACTTATTTGGAGTAAGGATCTCTAGATTTTTAGCCTTCTTTATGGTATTGTTAGCTTTCCAGCTTTTTGGCTGACAGTCTAGAATCTCGACAATCATTTCTTCATTCAAGTATGTCTTTCCCAATCTTTTGATGGCATTGATGATATTTGCAAACCTTGAAAAATATATTAGAAATAGTTTCATCAGTATTCATTTTAAAACCTTCATAATCATGAACAAGGATGTTTACTTTTTACTTCTTGAATTGTGTTGTGCCTTCATGTGTAACGTTTAGTTTATGTTAAATTTCATGAGATGATTCACAATTGGAACAACATTAAATTCATTTGCATCAAGTGCACATACCAAAAGATTCATGGCTATGTTAAGTTTAGCATTAGTTATGTCATTACATTCCATTTAGCCCTTTGTTTAGGAACAAATTCCTCTTTGCCATTTTTACTTTAAGGAGACTATCAGTGATGATTGCATCCAAATATAAAAATCTATAACTTGAACAAAAATACTCATTTGTATCTTTTAATAACTAAAATTTTGGCCATTAAATAGAGATGGTCGGGAAGAGAGCTTACCTTTATCAAGAGTAACACTGGAGCTTGCCATAAGAATATATCTTCATACATTTTTTGATACAACAAGATTAAGAGAAATAGCAGTGCCTTACCTTGATACCAAATATTAACCCATTTAAGCAAACTAGAAGTGATAGGGGCTAAATAGTCTAATCGTTAAAATGCTATGTTTTAGAAACATTTTTTTCCTTTTGAAAGAATTAAAGTAGAATGCAAGGGAAAGGAAAAAGCAATAAAGAAATTAAAGTAAAGACATTATATTTTTATAGTGGTTCACCATAAACTACTGGCTAGTCAACTCCCTAAACCACAACTTAGGTGTTCCACTATCACTAATCTTTATGCACACAACCGTATGCTTAATTGCAGGGCGAGCACTACCTTTACAATCAGTTGAACTTCCATGTATTAATCACTCTTATCTATTCCGTGGAACTTATAAATTATCTAATTTGTCTTTTTCTCGCAAGGAAGAACATGATACAAAGTCTACAAAAATTACTCAGTTACAAAGTTAGATGGTTTTGAATGAGATTAAAATAGTGCAGAATGATATGAAAGTTTTAGCTTTTTTAAACATAAAGAGTTTACGTGAGACTGATGAAGCATGAAGGTTTTGGGTTAGATATTTCTTTTTCAAATCAAGATATTTTGAATGAGTCTCAAATGTCTTTTCTTGAGCTCTTCAGAGTTTATAGGCCATATTGCCTTCATAGCCATTTCTCAATAGAAAATATCAGCTAGAAAGCTTTTAGCTTGAAGTAGGCATCTCAAGTCTTGTTCATTTAATGACCATATTTTAGATATCCAGTTTGTATAAAGTTGGATTGTCATACACACTTTGCCTACTTATTTTTTCTTAGAATTTTTGAGATGATGACTCTTGTGACAAATGCATCTTGTTCAAACCTTTGAGTTGACAAATATATGACGTTGTGTAGGTACAAAGTGTTTTGATAAGATTTGTTAAAGTGGTTATACTTCTTAAAGTTTGACATTGAATAATATTACACTGGTTTAAGAGAGATGATTAGTTACTTCGTTTAAGTGAAGCGGAAAGTTTTGATGTATGAAACTTCAGTTATAATTTTTTTTTTTTTGTCTTTAGTAGTTGTCTATTTTAATGAAATAATGTATCATTAGATGACTCAGCAGACATCACACAAATCACTTTCAATAGCATAACCAAGGATCAACATATAGTTATATCATTCTTGATCTTTAGCTGTACAATTGATGATCAGTTGATTCATTTCGACTTGCATTTCATTGCTTGATATTCTTTACTTATATTTAGTTGAGATTTAGTTTTTGGTTAGTTTCATTTGATTCTATTGAAAATCTTCCAAAAATATTTCTCGCTCTCATCTAGTTGAAATAGCACATGTAAATTAGAAAATTGGATGATATTAGGATTCAACATTTATTTTGATTAAGCAGTCATGATCTTCAAAATAAAGATTTGGAGAAAAAATTAATTTAATAATTGACTCAAAATGTTCCATGAGCATCTCTCTAATAGCTTTTGCAAAAGCTTTCATTTCTTTCCTGGTTAGTGCTTCCTGTTGTTTCACAAGAATGGCATCAGATTCTGTCCTAATGTTGTCAATTGATTTATGATCTCTGTGTTTGGATCTACCAGTTTGAGGGTTAAGAATTGAGTTGGTTGTGTCATATCCCACACGGAGGCATGACTGGTCAGAGGATTGGATAACCAACCCTCTGTAACCTTAACCTCAAAACAAAGAATTAAATACGACTCTTGACCAAACTGAAGAATAAAAGTAGAATTTAGAAAACTCAAGTTAACTACAAACGTTTAATTACTGAAATACATAACAATTTACTAAAATTTTTGATAGAGGTTCTTTGTAAGCTGGAACATGCCTAAAATACAAACATATAATTTCCTAGTTACATTCAACTAGTTTACACAAAATCAATATACACATAAACCACAACAACAAATGAACTAGACTATAACACAATACAAAATCAAACACACAAGCCCTAAAGTGATTGCAAATTTTCATCATTTGATTTCAAGGAAGTGATCTCGAGTATATACCTTACCGTTAAGCACTCTGCAAGTCCAATATCGGAGGTTGATGTCTCTTGAGATCCTATTACAAAAAAAAAAAATTAACAGAACAGTGGTGAGTTCTACAGACTCAGTAAGTGGAAAAATATACCCAAAATGTACTAGCATCACCCAAAGCATAAAAATACATTTAAATTAAATAATCTTATATAGCTATATTTTATATCTTATTTCAATAATACACGTATGTACATATAATTATAGTAGAATAAATTAATTACAATTTATGTAATTCACAAGATTAATAAATCAATCAAAATGTTCACAATTCATAATTCAAATAAAACAATCAAAGCACACAAAGCAAATAAATGGCTAATAGAGTAACTAGGCCTCGTATAACAGATATCTCCCTGCACGGGACAATTTTGCGCCCCACAACAAATTTATTCTTCTTACACAATCTATCCCACTATGGCTGAGTACTCAATTATTTTAAAACACTTATCAGAATCAGAATATCCTAAAATATCATGGGTGCAATCGAATTCCGTTTTAGATGTAAAAACCATTTCAGAAACAAAAATCAGATTTATTTCACTTTATCAACATAAAAAATTTTACACATCAATCATAATTCAACTCAACTCAACTAAGCCTTAAATCCCAAACTAGTTGGGGTTAGCTATATGAATTATTTTCCTCAATTCTCATCGATCCGAGACAACATTTTCAGTAATCCCTAGAGCAGCCATATCTTTCTCAATGACTGCCCTCCATGTAAGTTTCGGTCTTCCCTTACCACGTCTAACACCTGACACTTGCACTAAGTCACCTTTTTTAACTACTACGTTTATTGGCCGACATTGGATATGTCCAAACCAACGTAGGCTATTCTTCTTCATTTTCTCCTCAATAAGTGCTACTTCCACCGTCTTATGGATCTCCTCATTCCTTATTCTATCATTTCTTATATGTCCGGTCATCCATCTTAACATTCTCATTTCGCCTACTCCCATCTTATGCGAGTGTTGCTTCTTAACTGCCCAACATTTGGTACCATACAACATAGCTGGTCTTACTGCCATCATGTAAAATTTTCCTTTCAATCTATTCGAGATTTTAGGATCATATAAAACTCCAGAAGCATTTCGCCACTTCACCCACCCCGCCTTGATCCTATGGTTTACATCATGCTCAATTGCGCCATCTTTTTGTATAAACGAACCTAAATACTTAAACACATCTTTTGTAGGGATTGTCTGACTGTCCAAAATTATTTCATTTGGACCTCCTTTAGTTTCACTAAAATCACACTCCATATACTTAGTTTTTGTCTGACTCAATCTAAGGCTTTTAGATTCTAATGTGTTCCTCCACATTTTTAGTTTGGAATTTAAACCTTCTCTAGTTTCATCTATCAACACGATATCATCGGTAAACAGCATGTACCATGGAGCTCTATCTTGAATATTATAGGTAAGTTCATCCATGACTAAAGCAAATAGGTAAGGGCTTAATGATGAACCTTGGTGAACACTTATCGTGATCGGGAACTCTCCAGTGATACCATCTTCCGTACCCTAATCATTACTCCCTCATACATATCTTTAATAACTTCTACGTATTTAATTGAGACTTTCTTCTTCTCGAGCACCCACCACAAGACTTGTCTAAGTACTTTATTATATGCTTTTTCTAAATCAATAAAAGCCATGTGAAGATTCTTTTTCTTTTCTCTATATTTCTCCATTAATCTCCTAAGTAAAAAAAATAGTCTCCATTGTAGATCTTCCTGGCATAAAGCTAAATTGATTATCAGAAACTAGAGTCTCGTTCCTAAGCCAACGCTTAATCACTCTCTTCTACAACTTCATTGTATGACTTATAGATTTTATTCCTTGATAATTCATACAACTTTGAATATCTCCTTTATTCTTATAAATAGGGATCAACGTACTCTTTCTCTACTCATTGGGCATTTTCTTGGTTACTAAAATCTTGTTAAAAAGATTTGTAAGCCAAGTTACTCCAATATCTCCTAGGCATCTCCAAACTTCTATTAGTATATTATCTAGGCCTATTGCCTTACCATTCTTCATCTTGTGAATAGCTTCTTTAACCTCATATGCTCTAATTTGATTAACAAATCTGGGTTTTGTATCATCAAAGGCGTCATCAAGGTCCCCATATCACCTCTTGACTTTCCATTAAATAAAGTATCGATCTTACTCGTCACTCTCTCTTGCATTCATATGAGTCATTGGCTTAATAACACTGTTTGGAACTGCAATTAAATTTTCTAAGTATTACTTAGTTTGTCAATTTTATAAGTTATAACATTTTAATTACGAAAAATATATAGATACTAAGTTTTAAGTATTTAATTAAAGTTAATCATTCTTTAGACATTTTCATAACCATCTTAGAAATATGTTTGTTTTCAACTCACATACTTAGGTAATTTAACAAAACCAAGTTCAAACATTATCTTTAGGATGTTAACTATCTTTCTTATTTAGAAACTTCTTTTAAAATTAGCCTTGAACCTACGCTAAACCCCCACATGAACACAAACATGGCACTTACAATTTCTGGTTGTCAGAACCCAATTCTCGTGCTTATAGAATTCTCATACTTGGGAATTAAATTATGAACCTTTCCAGTATAGTTTATCAAGATGTTAGGAATATTTAATCTTTATCACTCTACTCCTAGATCATCCTTAAGACCCCCTAACATCAGTTACATCAAAACAGGTATAGTTAGGACTTGAAAATCCTAATAATGACTTTCAACACCTCCAAAATACACATAACATGAAATTAAAACTTGTAAAGCTTATTTGTCCTTTAATATGTTAGAAACAATTCTTATTCAGAAGTCTTAAGCTAATTCAAACCACAACCCCCGTCAAAGTCCCCCGGACTAACTGAAGCTCACCTAAAATCCTGGACGAACCTAGTTGCAATCCAATAGCTCTAACAATAAATATACCTTGAGTTAGGTTACAAAAAATTTCAAATATTATCTAAAGAGAAAAAGATACACTTTTTCTTTAGAACTCCTAAATTAATTCAGTCAATAAGACATCTAAATTACCTGATTTCTATGAACTATGAAATTTGAACCCTGCTTCCTATCTTGGTATTTTTACAAACATCTTGTAAGCATTTTTTTAATTTTATATTCTAATTTATGTGTATGTATACATATATACATATCCTATAAGAATTTACACAATTCTCATCAATTTCCAATTTACTTGTATTCCAACATCAAGACATTCAAATTTCATAATTCCACTTTTCCTTTATTATTGTATCAACCCCTTTTTCATTCCCATTCTCAATTCCTCTTATATTTCCTAAATATAACTCTCAATAATTGCAAAAGGACAATACTTTAATTTCAAGGAAACCAATTAAATTACCTAAATCAAATGATTCAAATTTTTACCACAACCTTGGTTGTTCAATCAAAACAAGGTGGCTGCCTTCCTTTTCAATTCCTTAATATTTGTAAAGCAGATATCATTTAGGTTTCTTATAGTTTTACCATTGCAAGGAATATTGAGAAAAGAAAAAAATGGCATATCACTAAGATAAATATGAATATTCAGACATGGTATGTTTTTACTTCAAATTATGGAATAGGTTAGCAACCCTACTAAAAACAACTAGTCAATCGCCAAGGCATGGTAAGTATAGTAGCCCCGTGCCTTAGAGATCTAATTTAGCCCAAAAAATGAGCCACATCTGCTAATTGAAATTAATCCTTAGAAATAAACCAATTTATAATCATGCAAAATGGACGAAAGTAACTAAACAAAAAGCTTGCAAGCTTCACGAACTTGATCACTGGGCAATTCAAGATTGAGAAGAAGCTCGAGCAATTTCTGCCAGAACTCCGAGGAAAGAGGGTAAGACTTTTCACTGTTTAAGAACTTGAAGGAAAATCAATCACCAAAACCAACATTAACCATGGCACGACAAAGGTAAATCTTCAAGCAACCAGCTACTTAATAGTTCTGGTTTTAAGAGCTCCTCATACACATTGGAAACAGGGGAGGAGTACTCCACATAAGGCAGAACATATAAGAAAAAAATAGGAGGGGAAGGAAGCAAATCACTCGCAGTCAAAGGGAAAAGAGGAAGGGAGGAAGTTGTTTACCTTAACCTTAGCTTGAGCAAGATGAACACTAGGATTTCTTAAGCCGGAGAATAAGAACAAAGAATGGTTTCAAGAGCAGGAAAACAGGGAAGCTCGGCAAGACAAACCAAAGGAGTGAGGTGGTGCTCCAAGCAAGGAAGGGAGGAAAGGAATAAATAGAAAAACAAAATCTAAAGTCAAATGTAAAAAGTTTAATTTATGGTGTGGAATTTTTTTGTTAACTTGTACTATATATATATATATATATATATACATATATAGGTAAAGCAAGAATAAAATCATGTGTAGACTTGACTTTGACTTTAATTCTTCTTAAACTTTGTCTTATGTGAAAATTATTTTTGAAGAAATATAGTATAACTATAGGAAATCACCCTGACTTTATTTTATTCATTATTATTCCACCTTCGTATAAGATTTACACACGAGATTTCTAAAACGAAAAACTAATATACCGGGTTATTACAGGTTTGTTGCTAGGATGAGCATAAGCAAGAGTTGATGTGATTGCATTCAGATCATAACTCATGAATAAGTCTTCCATCTTAAGCTCATACTTAATAATTGAGTTAAGAATTTCACCAATATCTTTTGCAAATTGTTTAGGGAGATCTTATATACTGAAGTGTCTTTTTTTTTTTTTCCTTCTGGAAAAGCTTGAAAATCTTGTTAAGCCTTGCATAGTCAGTGTTAGATGAACCATCCAAAGCGAGTTCTATGGGAATGAGCTTAGTTTCTTTCTCATTTTGTGTTGGCGCATCAATGATTGGATTCTCAATTTATAAAGATGGGTTGACAATAGATTCATGAATGACCTTTGTTTTTTAACTGGTTAAGGATTGCTTGGGCCAGTTTGATCATCTGTGGACTCATATTCAACTTGTCTTTACTTAACTAGTTGATCAAAAATTGATTCTATCCCTATATTATCAGTTGTGGTTGGAGGCACCTTAGCTAAGTCAGCAAAAATTTTAGTTAGAGGCTTAGAGTGTATTGTTTTCCAAGGTTCAACTATGGGAGTTGGAGATATCTCCTTATTTGCAATAATGATTTGTTAACAACTATTTCATGTTAAATATTATTTAAATAATTCAGCTTGAGGTTCATAAGTGGAGTCCTTAGGAATAATATTTTGAAAACTTGGCTAGCCCGGCTGGTTAAACTGGTCGGACCATCACCCGGGTGCTATCCTAGGCTAGATTAGGCTATTAGCCCCGAATAGCGGTTGATCCAAACAAATCTAGATTGATCTAGATGACCCAGATGATTCAGATGACCTAGACATATTTTCAAGACCCGGCCCAGATTTAAAAAATATATAAATAAATAAATAAAAGAAGCTAGTAATAGAATTCTTTTAGTTTTCATTTATACTTTTCTTATTTATTTTTTTATGTCTTATTTAACATTAAATTATTATATATAAATAATATATATATATTTATATTAAAAACGAAAAATTTATTTTTGTAGTATGGGTTGACCCGGTGACTCGGGACCGGGCACTTGTCCGAGTCAATCCCTTAGCTTGGTTTCAAAACACTGCTTAGGAACTTGATCCTTGGAAACCTAACTTTTATCTCTTAATAGTGTTAAATTCCTTAAGCATTGAGTGGTATTGTAGTGATAGACAAGTGGAGTTCATGCATCAGGGTTACTCAGAGGGATTTTAAAAGGCTTGAAAATAGTTGTCAAATGGTTGGAATAATTAAACCCTTTGCTATTGCTTCTTCCTAATCTGTTGCATTCCATCATTGTGTTCATGATCAGTTTGGGCATATTCAATTTTTGTTTCATTATTAGATCTCAAATAATGAAGACTTCAAATTGAGAAATGGCAGTAGAAGTTCCAGATCTTGGAAACAATGTATGTTGAAATATGATTCAAAGTTTGAAAAATGAGTATTTCACTGGTTTATTAGTTTGTTTCCTTTATTTAAGCAAGTTTTTTACTGTTGTAAATAAGTAGCTAAGTAGTGGGATTTGTTGCCCGGATTCTTTGCTTTGTTTGTTTTATGTAAGCGTATATATAGGCACTTCTTGCTTGTCGTTATCATCTAGTATCAAAAGAAATAAAAGCTCAGTGTTTTATCTCAATTTGCTCTGTTTTTTGTCTCTTTTTCATTTTTTTTTCCAACAATTCTAGTATCAGAGCTAGGTTGATTTGTAGTGAAACGTGAGGTTTGGGTCCATTGGGTTTTGAGTGAACCATTTTTTTTGTAGGCACTAAAGGGAAAACACATGAGGAGTGTGAGAGGAAGAGCAAAGATGGCAGCAAATGTTTTTCCATCGTCTTCACAGCCACTAATACCGATTTTCACAGGTGAAAAGTATGAGTTTTGGAGTATTAAGATGAAGACTCTTTTCAAGTCTTAAGGCCTTTGGGATCTGGTCGAATATGGCTTTGTGGAACTAGAAGATCCAGATGAAGAGGTATAAGAAAGATTGAAAGAAGCCAAAAGGAAGGATGATAAAGCTTTATTTCTCATTCAACAAGCTGTCCATGAAATAATTTTCTCAAGAATTGTAACAGCAACAACGTCATTGGAGGCCTGGCAAATTTTGACGAAGGAGTTTCAAGGTTCCTCGAAGGTAATTATGGTAAAATTGCAAACTTATCGTTGTGATTTTGAAACTTTGTCTATGAAAAGCAATGAATCTATTGAAACTTATTTGTCTAGAGTTTCTTCTCTTGTTAATCAAATGAAGTTATATGGTGAAGATATTTCTGAAGAAACTGTTGTTGCAAAAGTTTTAAGGAGTCTTACTCCAAAGTTTGAACATATTGTTGCTGCTATTGAGGAAGCCCATGATTTATCAAATTATTCATTTGATGAACTAATGAGTTTTTTGCAAGCTCATGAAGATAGGTTGCTCAGGTCACATGAAAAGAATGAAGAAAAACCTTTTCAGGTGAAGGGGGAGATGCTCGAAAATGCTGCTGGACATGGTAGTGGGAAAAGTGGTTTCCGTGGAAGAGGCCAAGGAAGAAGTGGAAGCAAAAACGGATCTAATGAAGAAAGGAAAAATAAGACCTTTAAATGTTATTACTGTAACAAGCCAGGTCATAGAGAGACTTATTGTTGGAAAAAACAGAAGGATGAGAACAACCAAGCAAGTTTTGCAGAGGAACCAAATGAAGAAAGTAAGCTGTTCATGGCCCTTTTTTGTGAGAAAGAGCAGTCTAACAATGTTTGGTTTTTGGACAGCGGTTGTTCTAATCATATGTCTGGAACAAGGTCATTGTTTAAGGAGCTTGATGAGTATGAGAAAATAGATGTGACGCTATGAGATAGCAAGAAGATTCGAGTTGAAGGTAGAGGTACCATCAGCATTAAAACTAGTCAACGTAATGCTAAGATTTTACAAGTTGTGATGCTTGTTCCTGGTTTATCTCATAATCTGCTTAGCATTGGGCAATTGATGATTAGTGGATACTCAATTTTGTTTGATGATGGTTTTTGCACTATTAAAGATAAAAAATATGGGCAAATCACTGCTAAAATTCCAATGGCTAAAAATAAAATGTTTCCATTGGAAGTTTCAATGATTGAGAATTATGCTATGGTTGCTAGTGGTGATAGTGAGACTCGATTGTGGCATTTACGTTATGGGCACTTAAATATTAATGGGTTAAAGCTGTTGAGTCAAAAAGAAGTGGTTTTTGGCTTACCAAAACTTGAGAATTTTGGCTTTTGTGAAGGTTGTGTTTATGGAAAACAAAGTAAAAAGCCTTTTCCTGTAGGAAAGGCTTGGAGAGCCTCCAAATGTCTTGAGTTAGTGCATGCAGATTTGGGTAGGCCTATGAACATAGAATCTCTTGGTGGTAGTCGATATTTTCTATTGTTTACAGATGATTATAGCTGCATGAGTTGGGTTTATTTTTTGGAAAACAAGTTTGAAGCTTTTGACAGATTCAAGAAATTCAAAGCACTTGTGGAAAGAAATAATGCATTACTAGAAAAAAACAGTTTAGCGATGGTCTCAATCAGTCACAAATTCGTCGTAAATCTGTCGCAAATTGGATTTGAGATGAACTTGCAACATATTTCTGACGAATTATGTCTATTGTAAATTTCTCGACGCAATTTTGCGACGAAAATAATTCGGTTGTAAATCAGTCTTAAATTTATAGCGACGGGAATATTTCGTCGCTATTCCATAATAAATCATTCGCCAAAAAAATTCAACAAACTATCGTTAAATTGCGATAATAAATTCCATCACAAATTCCGTTGCAAATCCCTCGCAAATTTTACAATGAACAACTTTTATTTCCATAGCAAATCCATCGCAAATCTGTTGCAAATTAAGATCAAAATTTTGTCGCAAATTCGCCATAATTTCTTCGCAAAATTCCGTCACAAATCTGTCGCAAATCTATCGCAATCTTAAAATTTAAGAAATTTCCATCCGTCGTAAATGTGTCGCAAATTGTAAAACTTAAGAAATTTTAATCCGTCACAAAACTATCACAAATCCGTCACAAAATTAAGTTAATTAAGAAATTTATTTCAGTCACAAATCCATCACAAAATTAAGTTAATTAAGAAATTTATTTTCGTCACAAATCATTTATTTTCGTGTCTATTCCGTCACAAATTTGTCGCTAATCTGAAAATATAATGTGCATATTCTGTCACAAAATCATCACTATTATGTCGCTATTTGTAACAATTTTTAATATATTTATACATTTTAATTCATTTATCCATATTTTTTACACCTGTTTTGACCATGTAACATCAATAAATTCAAAAACCAAACTATAATGAACACATTCCATTAACAAAAGAAAATTACATCAATTCAACAAAGTTTCAACACATATTCAAAAAATTTCAACACATATCCAACTAACTTTAGACACATTCAACATTTAACATATCCAAATATGTAATAAAAGAAAACTTAGATAATAAAACCTTGTCCAAAAACTAAGTAAGAAAATACATATTAATCATCGTCACCAAGATCCTCATCGGATTCATCATCATCATCTTCATCTTCAACATTATCATCTTAATAAGTAAAACATAGTAAATTTATATAAGTAAATTTGTATATTTTAATTAGTTTCTATTTTTCATAATTGAAACAAAACTTACAGCTTGTCGTCTATATTTTCCTTTTGCTTTCCCTTTCTGATGTCCACGTGCTCGAGATGATTGAGAGAAAGAAGTTGTCAACTGTTTAATCGCATCCACAACACCTTTTAGCGCATTATCAACATAACTACGTATCTCTTGATTTTGTGTCTGAATCTCAGTGCGCAACTCGGTACGCATCTCGGTTTGCATGATACTTAAAAAATGTTCTTCTGAGACAAGGCGCACTAGATGATGAACTAGCTGGATGTGAGCTAACACTGGCCGAAGATGAGGAACGTGAATAACAAGGGTCAAGAGTACGACCAAAGCCATAAACTCTACCCTTCTTTGGCTTGACCACTAGAACACAACCATGCATCCATATCTATAACCGGTTCAGTAGACGAGGAACTTCCATCCTCTCCATATTTTTCAATAACTCTACCGGAATATCCCTTCCTATAAATCAAAAAAATTTAAGTTATATAAATTTCATTGAATATATAAAAAATAATCACTTATTTTAAAGATTAACACTTACACTGACATTTTATGAATGCTGAGAAACAAACTCTCCTGTCTTTCTCTTATGCGTCCGGTCAAATAACTCCTTATATCGGACAGGTCGTTTAAGCTCTTTTTCCTGCAAAATAAACATAACTTATACATGCCTTCATTAAAAAATTATGAGTTGGTAAATTAAATGATTTATTTGTTTACCATAATCTCCTTATGACGAACGAATGTGCGCGAACCTCCAACACGAACACTAGCCTCTGGCATTGAACTTCGATTTTTCATAGCAGCTGCCGACTTGTGTTTCCACTCCTCTGTATTCCATGTTGTTTCACACAACTCATTAAAATATTCAGATCGAATAGCTGCTGGACTGAATCCTCTCCAATCTAATGGGTTTTGTGATCTACTTTTTACCCTAGCCATATTTCTCGCATTATGAAGTAGTTGATTGAATCGTTCATGTGCAGTCTTTTCCTACACAATGCGAGCCATAGACCTATCATACTCAGATGCTAAAACGAAATCTCCTCTGAAAAGTAAAATTTATAATAGTTAGCAAATAACATTCAATCATATACAAATTTTAATTATATATAAATCTTACCATAAATGAGTCGAAAAGTGAATCCTTAACGTTCATGAGGATATGATTTATAGGTTGCTATCGGGCTAGGCATATAAGAAATAATTTCACTGCCTATTTCATGAGTGATAGTTGATAGATGGAACCTTCGACTACATACATATAAAAGATTTAGATAAATAAAATAAAATCAAATATATATATATATATTTATATATATATTTATAAACAACAAATAAGTGTATAACTTATAGATTTGTTCCTGGCTCTATACTGATGATAGGGCGTGGATCTGCACTGTCAATATTATGTGAGACTAATGATGAACTCTCGGCCGGAGTAACCGGTGATGGAGAAATAGTGTTTGAAGTGGATGGTGAAGGAAGTATAGGTGATACAGACTCCCTCCTAGATGATGAAGGAAGTATAGGTGATGAAGGAAGTATAGGTGATACAAACTCCCTCCTAGACAATGATTCTGGTATGTCACTCCTTGACACTCTGGTAGGCACTGTAAGTTTGCTGCTCCGTGGTGGCATACTTCAAAATACAAACAGTATACACATAATAACATATATTTATAATGGCGTATAATAAAATTTAACTATTAACATAAGGCAAATAATATATTGAATGGCATAACATGCACATTACCAGTAGAATTTTTTAAATGTTATCAGTATCATCACTTTCTAATTGTCATTCTGCCTCATCTTCCTCATCATTTATAATCATCATCATCACCCACATCAACATTTTCTTGAAGTTCATTTCTTGTCCTTTTTTTAGTACGAGGTGTTAACTCATTCATATTCACTTCTTCCATGATACCTCTTGTCAAACAAGATAACTGGTTCATCAATTTCATCAGACTGGAATCTAAATGACGAATAGGTAGCTCCAACATCATTCTGATAGTAATTATGATTTTCTTCCTCCATATACACCTCATAAGTATGTCACCTTGATTTTAACTTTGCATGCAGCCCACCAATCAACCCTATCTTTATTTTTTGAAGCTGGATATTTCGTGTAGTAGCACTTGTTGGGCTTGCTCAGCTAATATAAATGGCTCAAATGACCGAAGTTTGGACTTGTGATTGATTTCCACAATTCCATACTTTTTATCATTTTGAACCCCATTAATCGGGTCAAACCACTTACATCTGAATAAAATGACCTTGTTATTATCACCTAGATAAGTGAATTCTAAAATTTCCTCAACTATCCCATAATAATCTAATGCATCATTACCATAGTTACTACCTAAAACAGAAACACCACTTGTTCATTGTTGTCTTATTTTTTCCATAATCCTTAGTGTGAAACCTGTATCCGTTAGACGATGAAAGCATTGTAACATTTAACACAATTTTGAGGACCATGAGCCATATCTCGTATGAGAGAATCATCAATGCGATTCTCATGAGCCTAATTAAAAAATCATTAGTTAAAAGAATATAATTAATTATATATTATTAATAGCATAAAATATTTAGTAATAAATATGTATTAAAGTGTCATACTCACAAGTTGTTTCATCCATTTTGAAAAACCATTCTCCCTTTTCTTCTCAATTTGTTGAGCAGAGATAAGAGGATTGATGACGCTCAACATGCCATCAAATTTCCTGTTAAAAGCGATATTAATTTGTATAAACGAATGATTTATATTTAGCTGGTTATTAGTTAAAAGGTGAATTAAAAAATTCTTACTCAATGTATGGTTCAATCTCACTACAATTTAGGAGAACATATGTCTCTGCAGCTTCCATATCTATATATGGTAGATTTTTAGTCCAACTTCTACCTAAATGTCTTCTATGATATTTCAAAAATTGAGAGACATAGAGTAGTCCGAGGAATCTTTTGATCTCCAACATCATTTCGGGAGAGTTTTGTGCGTCTTGTATGAACGTGTGGTCCAAAATACATTGAACAAAAATTTGAAACCTCTTCTAACATGTATTCTTCACAAATAGACCCCTCTATTGCACGCTTTATTGCGAATTTTTTTTTTAAATCATGCATGCACCTAACAGTTAAAATCAACATTAGTATGGAAAAAGATATTCAAATTTATGACTTTGTAAATGATATATCAAGTTATGTAACTTCACCTCTTCGAATAGGTACATCCAACTGATATTGTATAGGGCCTCCAACTCTAATCTCGTATGGTAGATGGACAATTAAGTGCTCCATTGAATCAAAAAGACCAGGAATGCATATCATTTCCAACTTGCATAAGATTTCAACAATGTCAGCTTCTAGTTGGAGCATATGATCAGCTTGTATTTCAGTTGAACATATATCCTACAAAAAAATGGCTCAATTCTGCTAGTGCTCCCCATATTAGGTTTAGGCAAAAAGTCTCGTGTAGCCAATGGCAATAATCTCTGTAGAAACACATGACAATCATGACTTTTCATGCCATATAGTTTCTTCTCGGTAACATTAACGCAACGAGCTATATTTGATACATAACCATCTGGAAAACGCAATTGTTTTAACCATTCACAAACTTCTTTAATTTGATCATTTGTTAAAACATATGCAGCTTTTGGTTTCATTAACTTGTCACCATGCTTGTATAGCTCTAATTCTGGACGCTTGCATAGCAATCATAAATCCTCACGTGCCTTTGGATTGTCTTTCATTTTTCCCTTAACATTCATAAGGGTCTTGAACACATTATCAAAAATATTTTTTTCAATATGCATGACATCCAAATTATGGCGAATCAAATTAGTCTCCCAATACGATAATTCCTAAAAGATACTACACTTTGTCCAATTATGATCTTTACCAAACCCACGATATTTTTACCTACCACTCTTTCTACTGAATGTGATTTGAGGATGCTTAAATACTCGTGTCTTGACTTCTACACCACTCAATCGTAGGGGTGGGGGTGATTTCTCAACAATTCCCTTTTTGAAATCATTCTTGTTTCTTCTAAACCGATGATCTATTGGCAAAAATTGTCGATGACAATCAAACCAACAACATTTACCACCATTCTTAAGATAAAATGATTTAGTTCTTTCCATGCAAATTGGACAAGCAAGTCTCCGCTGCGTACTCCACCCGGATAACATCCTATATGCAGGAAAATGACTGATTGTCCATAAAAGTGAATCCCTCATTAAGAAATTCTGTTTTTTGTAAGCATCAAAAGTGAAGACACCTTCATCCCACAAAATTTTCAACTCATCCACCAAAGGTCTCAAGTAAACATCTAAGTGCTTTTTTGGTGAATTAGGGCCAGGAATAACCAATGTCAAGAATATTGATGTTCGTTTCATGCACATGCTTGGCAGTAGATTGTATGGAGTAATGAAAACGGGCCAACAAGTAACCGGTACACTTGAATTTCCAAACGGGTTAAATCCATCGGTAGAAAGCCCAAGACGGACATTTCGAATCTCACTTGCAAAATCAGGGTGAGAAACATCAAATTTTTTCCAAGCTTCAACATCTGACGAATGAGTTATTAAATTTGGGTCACGACGAACACCTTTTATATGCCATCTCATATGTCTTGCAGTCTTATCTAACATATACAATCTCTGAAGTCTTGGAATTATTGGAAAGTACCTTAATATCTTGAAAGGAACATCTTTTTGTTTTGAATTACGGGCTTTCTTAGTCTTGTATCGTTGGTGATTACAAATAGGGCACATTGTCTTATTTTCATCTTTATCATAATATAAGGTACAATCCTTTGGGCATGCATGTATTTGTTTATATTCCAACCCCAGTTCATCAACCAACTTCTTTGATAGGTAAAAATTATCAAGTAACTTCTCTGTTTTTGGTAGCATACTTTTGATAATCTCTATCATTCGATCATAATGAGTTTCACTCATATTGAACTCAGATAGTTTAGGAGTTGTGAAACTGCAGACAATGTAGTGTGTTCATCACAATCTTCCCATAAAGGCTCCTCAGCATAATTTAATAAGTCATAAAATTTTGATGCTGATTGATTTGGTTCTTCATCATGTACATCATCATCATCCATTTGACATTCAAAATGAACACCGTCCATGACCATGTCTATATAAGGGTTCAGATTAACCAGTGGTGGGTTATTCATGCTTTCATAAGATCCGCCATCTCCCCAAAACTTCTCACCATGCAATGTCCAATTCAAATATCCATCTTTAAAACCCTTATTATACAAATGTTTTGAAATTTCAAACGGATTCTTCCACTTCTTGTTTTTACAAACCGCACAAGGACACCACAGAAGACCTTTATCGTTCACAATTCTTTTATCATTTTCAGTTTCAAATTTTATAAACTCTTCAATCCCATCTTTAAATTCATCTGTTATCCCAACAGAATTCCTCCAATTAGACATCCAACTACGATCTGGCAACATTTTTCAACTAAAACATATAAGACAAATTTTTCATCACTTGAACTTCATATTCTAGGTAAATAAATAATATGTGCATGATTTCTAACACCTTTAACTCATTCTTAAGGGTAAGATGATCCTATCTCATTCAGGAAAACAACACACTCATTCCAATAATATCTTAATCCTTCATTCCAACTTAACAAAATTTCGGCAGCATTTCTCTATGGTTTCCTAAGTACACGACATAAACACAACAATTACTCTGTGTCTATGTATGCACCCGGAGAACATAGAGAAATGAAACAAAAATTTAAACTAAAGGAAATCCAAATTAAGATATTATTGTAGTGAATGATATGTGTCGCTTTCCTAAACTGTCCACTTTGGACAATTCAAGAATCGTTAACTAATGGTAATTCAATTTTGTCAAACTTAATGACCAACATAATTGAATTTTGATTAGCAACAATTCTTGAACGGGAATCTAAGTTTTGAGTGTTTGTAAAATGTTAAAAATATTAACTATCTCACTAATTAATCTAATAATATATATAGTCTAATTAACATCTATATCAACAAATCTTAACTCTTGCATAACAAATTAATGAACAAATTTAATTGAAAACAATTGACACACCATGCAGCAAATCACATTTCTTAACAAATTTTAGTAGATTAAGTAGATATATAAGTAAAAATTTCCATATATTTATTAATCTATTGGCAATAATTATTGCACTTAACAAATCACATTTAAGATAAAACCAACAACATTTACGTTTCACTATTACAATTTACAATTTGACTTTTTCCTTGTAAATAACATATATTATATTAACTACAACTTTCCTTGTAAGCAACCTATAACTTTCCTTGTAAGTAACATATATTACATTACCTATAACTTTCCTTGTAAGCAACGTCTAGTTAATAATTATACTATAACTTTCCTTGTAACAATTTGACATTCTCATACCAAATTATATTATATTATATTAACTATTGACATTAGAACATCTTAGACCAAATTATATCATATTAACTATTTACATTAGAACATCTTAGACCAAATTATATTATATTAACTATAACAATTTGACATTAGAATGTCTCACATCTCTTTCCTTGCGTATCCTTCCCCTGTTTTACTCTTTACAGACATGTATACCATTAATGGGTGCAGGCAGTAAGTCTTTGTTAAGTTAAGCATCAAACCCAAACCTAGAAGAAAGTAATTTGCTCAAGCCAAAAGCCTAGAACCATCAAACTGAATTGTTTTCGATCAAAGCAGCAAGCAACGCAAGAAAGTAAAGACTTGTAGACTTTTTGTTAAATAAATCAGTTTTTATAAAGACTTGTAGTATAATATTATTACAGCAAGCTTCCTAAAAGCTAAGAACAGATATAAGACAGAGGAAGGCAAGCAAGTAAAAAACGTTAAAAGAAAATAAAAGAAAGCAAGAAAGTGCAAACCTTTAACAACACCTGAAGAAGACAAAATGAAGAGAGGATTTTGAACTACCAATTTCACAAATCTCCAATCTTTGACTCGATCTTTTGTTGCAAGAGGCTCACTGTTCGTTCACCACTAGGAGTAGTCTTTGATTTTGATCTTGGATGTCGGAAGAGGAAGACTGGAGTTTGAGATTAGGGATTTCAGATAGCGTTTATTTGGTCTAGGGATTTCAAGATTTATTGTTGAGTGTGTTTCAATAGAAAAAGGAAAAAAAAATATAAGAAGGAAATTGAAAAAAAAATAGAGTTTTTTTAATTCATAATATAAATATTGTCTTTCTCCTTTACTTGGTTATGGCCCGAAAGTGCCAATATGTTGATGAAACACAATTAAGCCCACGGATTGAAGAAGCATACTCATTCCTTGCATTTAATGTAAGTGGTTTATGTTTCTTCAATTTAGTCCTTAATCTTTTCAATTTAATCCTTACTCCACAATTTCCATAATATTTTCTATCCCATAATGATCGCTTATATTATTTATTTATATTCCTAATCACCTCAATAAGCCTTAAAACAACTTAATCATCAATAATTTATCCATACTTATTTTTGCTACAATTTATTCAATTTATCAAGTTTTATATTTATTTACATATTGAAAAGAATTTTTTTAAAAATCAATAGTCATAAAACAATATTATAATAATAAAAACTATACTCTTAATATATCTTTTAATTCATAATAATTTTTTAAAATTTTAATTCATAAATTTGAGAAGAACTTCAAAAAATTATGATTATTAGGAGTTTATTAATATATATATATAATTCAATTTTAATTACTATTAACATATAATTATTATTAAAAACAATTATAAATTTATTATTATTGAGAAGAATTAGTATATAAGAAATTAAAGGCTATGTGCATAACAAAAAATAATAATAATAATAAATTTGAAAAAAAAAATAAGGCTTTAATTTCGCTAGTCGGCAGGTGACAGTACCAAAGTTATGTTGTACTACTCCGCTATAGAAAAAAAGTAGAATTAAGAAAAAAAATTGAGTCATAAAGAGAGGTGAGGGATATCTTTTTTTTTTTTTTTTTTTTTGGTGCAAAAAATAGAATAAATTAAGAGAAAAATGTGTTAAAATTGCACAAATTATTGATTAGTGACGGAAATTTCGGTCGCAAATCCATCGCACCATATTTCTTTTACCGACAGAATGATTTTCCATCACAAATCCGTCACTAATATTGAAAATTTTAAATTAGCGACAGATATTCCGTCGCTATTCTATCACTAAGTTTAGTGATAGAATAGCTGACGAAAAAATCCATCGCTAATATTTCGCAATGTTTGCACTGCCATTAGTTTATGCGATTTTCGGTACCAAATTAGTGACGGATTAATATTCCGTCGCAATTCCATCTCTATATAGCGATAGATTATTTCTTTCGCAATGTCGTTGCTATATAATGACGAAATTACAATGGAATAAATCTGTCACTAAATTCCGTCGCTAAACTGTTATTTTCTAGTAGTGATGGGCTTTTGATAAAGACATTGCGAACAGATAGAGGAGGTGAATTTGTTTCAACTTGATTTTAATGTTTTTTGTGAGGAAAATGGGATTTGCAGGGAGCTTACAGCACTATACACACCAGAACAGAACAGTGTAGCTGAAAGAAAGAACCGAACTTGTGGTTGATATGGCTAGAAGCATGATGCAAGCAAAAGATCTCCCTATTTATTTTTGGGTAGAAGCAATTCAACACGTGTTGTACCTTCTAAATTTGTCTCCTACAAAAGCTATTCGTAATCAAACACCATTTGAGGACTTGGACAGGTAGAAAACCAACTGATAAGCCACTTAAAAGTTTTTGGTTGTATAGTTTATGCTTTGGTCAAAACTCATTCTAGAAAATTTGATGAAAAATCTGATAAATATATCTTTGTTGGTTATTATTCTCAATCCAAAGCATATAAGCTCTATAACTCTATTAGTGGCAAGATTACCATCAGCTAGGGATGTAGTTTTTAATGAGGATGCAAGATGGATTTGGAATGAAGAAAATAAGGAGCAGCATCTTCAAGTTCATCAAGTGAAACTCCTCCAAGGAAATTCAAATCCTTACAGGAAATTTATGAATCTTGTACTTTTACTTTTCTTGTCTCAGACCCTATTTGCTTTGAAGAAGCTGCAAAAGAGAAGGAATGGTGCAAAACTATGGAAGAGGAGCTGTTGGCTATTAGAAAAATCAGACCTGGGATTTAGTAGATTTTTCAGAAGGAAAGAATGCTATTGGGCTCAAATAGGTGTTCAGAACCAAGTATCATGCAAATGGGAGCATCCAAAAACACAAGGCAAGGCTGGTTGTAAAGGGTTATTCTCAACAGCAAGGTATCGACTTTTATGAAACTTTTTCTTCAGTTGCACGCTTTGAAACGGTGAGAACCTTTTTAGCCTTAGTTGCTCAATTAATTGGCCGGTGTACCAATTTGATGTTAAATCTACTTTTTTGAACGGTGACTTGGAAGAAGAAGTTTATGTCTCACAGCCTAAAGGTTTTGTAGCTAATGGCAATGAAGATAAAGTTTACAGGTTAAAAAAGGCGCTTTATGGTTTAAAGCAAGCACCACGAGCATGGTACTTTAAAATTGACTCTTTTTTTTCAGGAAAGTGGATTTGAAAGAAGTGAAACTGAGCCTACACTTTATTTGAAGAAGAATGGTAAAGATGAATTTCTGGTGGTATGTCTCTACGTTGATGATATGATTTATATGGGTTCTAGTGAGTTTATTATTGCTAAGTTTAAGGCTTGCATGATAAAGAAATTTGAAATGACATATTTAGGTTTATTGTATTATTTTCTTGGTCTTGAAGTGAAACAAGGTTTTGATGGGATCTTTATTTCACAAAGAAAATATGCAATGGATCTTTTGAAGAAACTTAATATGCTGAACTGTAAAGTAAAAGCTACACCCATGAATGTGAATGAAAAGTTGAGTCAAGATGATAGTGCTGAAGTTGTGAATGCAACATATTTAGGAGTCTTGTTGGAGGTTTGAACTATTTGTCCCACACTAGACCAGATATTGCTTTCTCGGTTGGATTTGTGTCCAGATTTATGCGTAACCCAAGCAAGCTTTATCTTGGAGCTTGCAAAGAGAATTTTAAGATATGTAGTAGGAACTGCAAAGCTGGGAATTTGGTACTCCAAAGTATCAAATTTTAAATTGACAGGTTTCACTGACAGTGATCATGCAAGGTTGTATGGATGATAGAAAAAGCACATTTGGTTTCTTGTTCAATCTTGGGTTAGGAGCAATTTCATGGAGTTCAAAGAAGCAGGAGATGGTAGCTTTATCAACATCAGAGGCTGAATATATTGCAGCAACAGCATCAGCCAGTTAATTAGTTTGGCTAAGGAGGCTTCTTGCTGATTTCAATCAGAAGCAAGCTGGAGCAACATAGATCTTTTGTGATAGCACGTCAGCTTATTGCAATGATGAAGAATCAAGCTTACCATAGCATAACAAAGCACATTGACGTTCGTTATCACTTCATTCGAAGTCTTGTTACCAATGGAGAAATTGTGCTGAAGTCTTGCAATACAAAAGAACAAGTTGCTGATATACTGACAAAGGTGCTTCCATTGGAAAAGCACGAGAACTTCAGAAAACATATGAGAGTTTGTAACTTTGAATCAAGGGGGAGTGTTGAAATATGATTCAAAGTTTGAAAAACGAGTATTTCACTAGGTTTGTTAGTTTGTTTCCTTTATTTAAGCAAGTTTTTTACTGTTGCAAATAAGTAGCTAAGTAGTGGGATTTGTTGCCCGGATTTTTTGCTTTGTTTGTTTTATGTAAGCCTATATATAGGCACTTCTTGCTTGTCGTTATCATCTAGTATCAAAAGAAATAAAGCTCAGTGTTTTATCTCAATTTGCTCTGTTTTTTGTCTCTTTTGCAATCCTTTTTTTTTTCCAACAATGTAGACGCAACAAATAAGTGAAAAACCTTATGTTTAATCTTGAACTACTTGGAGACAGTTACAAATTCGACATGCCCTTGGGGATATGAATTTCAAGCCACTAGTTTAACTCAAACAAGTTACATAATAGCCTTTCAGAAATCATTGTCTCTTTTCCAAATACCCAACTTCTAAGTCCATTTCCAGTTTGAGTAAAAGAGAAGTAGCAATTCTAGATAAATCACATTAGTGTTGGACAAAATTGTGAGACTGAAATTAGAATGCTTTAGATGGATGGTCCTTGAAGTAATTGTATGAATTTAAGTTGATAACCATTCGAGTGAGAATTTTTATTTTTTGGAACATTCTTTACATTTTTCAGCAGTCTCAAGATTATTAGGTTTGAACTTTTGGTATGATTTCAGACTTGACCCAGCAAAAATTATTGCTCTCTTGAAGAAGATGAAGACCCAGTGGATGCAAACGTTTTAGGTGCCACTTTCATATCTGAGTGCTTGAGAGATTTAGGGGTATGGCTTTCATTCCAACCTCAGAGTGGCTTTTTGGGATTTAAATGAAATGATGCAATGTAATAAAGGAAATATTTTATTAACATACAGCTCAGCTGATGATAACAGTTGTTCTCAAGGACTTAAATGAACAACTGTTTGATAACTATGATCTTTCATCTCTCATTCAGCGTTAGTGATTCAATTCAGCATTAGACACCGCAATATGTATAGCTTTTAACTGTATGCACTGATATCAATGTTAAGTGCACTTCTTTTGAGTATGCCAGTAATCTTTCTGATATTAAGTGAACATAAAGTTGCGTATTATCTTCTGATTTAATAGATTAGACTAGTTAAGTCAACGTCAGATAATTAAAAAGAAAAATGCAGTAATCAATAGTAAAACATAAAACATAAGATAATTATGCTGGGAAAAGGGAAGAGTCTAAAACGCAACCAAGAAAAAAAAAAATAAATAAATAAAATCTTCCGGGCAGCCTATGAAGAATTTTCTATTTCTCCAGGATTCTCTTTACATCCTTAGAAATCTTCTCCAAGCGGTTCTTCCTCTTGGTGTCCATCCACTTCATCTCCTCTTTGAGATTCACCAAGTTGTTATGAGTACGTTCCAGCTTCTCTTCAACCTTGAAGAGAGTGGAATTGGCTCAGCCAACTCCTCTCTTGGTGCTCTTTGGCAGCATTATCAGTATCTTTCACAATGAGTTGAATCTTTTTGTGGCAGGGAGATGTTGAAGGCTTACGACTTCAGACTCGGATAGAGTGACCAGTTGGGCTTTAATTTTATCAATCTCTTCAAAGATCAAGCTTGTGACTGCGGACTTCTGACTTAAATAGCTGAAGTCTCTTGGGGTTGTCTGGTTGATGAAAAATATTTAGGAGAAATATATTTTTTTCAGGACATTTAGAGTTTGGAGCTACAATCTTGGCATGAATTTCTTTTTTCCTAAAACATTCTTATTTACTCTATTTGACTTCTTCAACTTTTATTTTTTTCTCTTTTCTATACATATTTTTTATATTTTAACGGATTGTTACTATACCTTGTATCATATACTTGAATTTGTTAAATTTTTAAATGAATTCTATCTACTAATAAGTAGTTTTTATTTTTTTAATTATCTAATTGTGATCAAATTTTATCTGTTAATAAATGGTTTTTTATGTTTTAATTATCTAATTACTGGTCAAGTTTATCTTTTAATAATTAGTTTTTAATTTATTTATTTTTTTAATTTTTTCAATTATCTAATTGTTGTTGGTTTATGCACTTCAAGAATGAATGAAGTTGAAGTGAATGATATTGATGTAAATATTATAACAGTTACTGAAAAATTGAAACCAAAGAATATAGAAAGTTAAGAATCAATTGTGGAAGCTTTAAAGTATCATGGTATCAGTGTCGGCATGATCTTATAAGTGCTGTACAAAATTTTTCTCTTACTCAAGTTCATGCGTGTTTATCAAGAAATCAAAGTGTGATATATTTGTTTTTATTGGTTGTCCTAGAGGAGGCAAATATAGAAATAGGCACAATATTTCCATGGAAGATCGAAAAAGAAAGACTTCATCACGGTTGATAGGTTGTCCTTTTCGGAAAAATAAATTCTTTTGTATAAAAGAGATGTACAGAGTTGGAGTTATGCCTCGCCAAATTTTATCTTCGCTTAAGATAAACAATCCTAATCTGCAAGCCATATCTCAGACTATGTATAACACCAAGGTTAAAATTTTCAATCATTATTTGGGTGGTCGCACAGTGATTCAAGGTATGTTAGATGAACTTGGCAAAGGTGGTTTTCCAATACAACCTTAAGCATGACATAGATGTCATTTGACTCACTTGTCTTTTGCTCATCCAACATCCATTGCATTATCATGGAGTTACTCAAATGGTTTTGTAATGGGTTGCACTTAATAAGATTAATACGTACAAAATGCCATTACTTGACACTGTTAGAGTCTCAAGTTTCAATATATCTTTTTGTTCTTGTTTTGTCTTCATGAAAAGATAGGAAGAAGAGGATTACATTTGGGCCTTAAGTATGTTTAGCCATATAATTGGTAGTACCTGTCAACCTTTAGTAATTGTCACACCCCACACAGAGACATGATTGGCTAGAAGATGGGTAACCAAACCTAAGTAACCCTCACTTCAAAACAAAGAAACAAATATGACTCTAACCAATAAGAATTAGGCTTGGGCTCATCCTTTGCCGGCACCCTCTTCTTTTGATACTTCCTTTTCTTCTTTTTCTTCCTCTCCCCATCATCAACTTTACTTGTAACAACTGGTGTTATCAATCCAGCTTTCAGTAGATCAATAATCTTTTTGTTCCTCACATCTCTCACTCTCGGCTGAGGTTAGCAAAATTCGAAGATCTCACACTAACTGTAGTTCAAGCAAAACAAGGGAGGGTTGTTTCAGCTAACTAGGGGCAAGGAAAGTTCAAGAAAGGAAGAGAAAGCAAAGGAAAAACAGAGCAAAACAAAGAATAGTGTCGGTGGAAATAAGGCAAAGAAGAAAACAAAGGCAACCAAATAAAAAATAATAAACTCATGCCCAAGGTTTAGTTATAGGATTTGTGGTGTTAATTTAATTCTAGAATATATATATATATATATATATATATATATATATATATATACTATATTTATTTTTTTGCTTATTTTTTATTTATTTACACATGATGCACACCTCAATAAAATTTAAACAAATTAAAATTAAAATTTCAAGTCAACCAATGATAGGGTAAAAATTAATTTTCCTATTTACTTGTATATATATATATATATATATATATATGTCTATTTATTTTTAATTCTACTTTGTATACATTTTTATCTCTTGAATCATAGTGTACTTTAAAATATCGGGCTATAACATATTTAATTATGTTACTATTTATTTAATTAATTTGTGTAAGTATTTATTATTTTATAACTAGAATTTACACATTATGTCTAAAACTTGATTTTATGATATTGGGTTATGACAATCCCCCCCCTTAAAAGAAAATCATCCTGAACTTCAACAACAAAGGATATGGATAAATTGTTTACCTAAATCAGATGTAGATATTATTGTTTCATTGCAACTTCAGTTTCCTACTTGGTTTCTTATTTCTTGGTTTTCACCGAAAAATTAATCGAAGTTTACGAACTTGTCTATTTATGCTCACCACTGATTACTTCTCACACATGAAACTTTTCTAATACTAGATGTACGCTGACATAAATTAAATAAGCCTGATTAAACTAGCCATCTAATTTAAATAGCCGAAATTAAATTTCAAGAAGTTTTAATTTGATTCCCTTGAAAACAAAATCAACTTCTTAGAAACACTAAACTTAATTCTTTTATCACGACACTCCACTATGCTTCCGCTACGCCACTCTGATAATTAAACACCTAAACCCCAATCCATGCTTAGAATCATATCATATTCCAATTTAATTCAACATTTAAAAAGGTTCTACAACTCTCGGACTTAACTTCATTCTACATCAAAACACACAAGTTTATTACAAAAAGTATAGTAAAATGTCGTATATTTCTCCATATTAGAAGGATGTATATTAAGGCTATTATTGTTGAACTAAGATTTCAACTAAGTCTCTTGTAAACTTTTACAAACTCAATTTCTTGTCATAAACACTTAAGGACTACTAGACTCTTAATCGAAACCACTATTCAGTTAACTCACTTGACTCACGACGTGACCATAATATCTCATCATGCCTAAAACACACACAAACAAATCCTTTGCACATTTATCATATAAAGCTAAGAATAGTATGTTAGAGAATCACAACTTGAAGTTTCAGAATGAATTAGAACGTGTCATTAAGTCCACATATGCCATAGGTAATATACGCAAACAAAGTAACAATGTCCCACAATTGCAGTCACGGACCTCCAAACCTAAGCTCTGATACCAACTTGCCACATCCCACACAGAGACATGGCTAGCCGGAGGAATGGGTGTCCAAACCTTTGTAACCCTGACTTCAAAACAAAAACAAATATGACTCTAACCAAGAAGGGTCAGGCTTGGGCTCATCCTCTACCAATACCCTCTTCTTTTGATACTTCCTCTCTCTCCCTATCATCAACTTTATTTGTAATAACTGGTGCTATCAATACAGCTTTCATTAGATCAATAATCATTTTGTCTCTCACATCTCTCACTCTCGGCTGAGGCTAACAAAATTCAAAGATCTCACACTAACAGCAATTCAAGCAAAACAAGGGAGGGTTGTTTTGGCTAACTAGGGACAAGGAAGGTTCAAGAAAGGAAGAGAAAGCAGAGGAAAAGCAAAGTAAAACAAAGAACAGGATCTATGGAAATAAGGCAAAGAAGAAAATAAAGGCAACCAAGTAAACAATAATAAACTCATGGTCAAGACTTAGTTATAGGATTTATGGTGTTAATTTAATTCTAGAATATATATATATATACTATATTTATTTTCTTGCTTATTTTCTTGTTATTTACACATGATGCACACCTCAATAAAGTTTTAGCAAATTTAAATTCAAATTTTAAGTCAACCATTGAAGTGGTAAAATTTAATTTTCCTATTTACATGTTTAAATATATATATATAAATGTTTATTTATTTTAAATTCTACTTTGTGTAAATTTTTATCTATTGAATCATAGTATATTTTCAAATATCGGGTTATAACATATTTAATTAATTTGTTTCCGTATTTATTATTTTATAACTAGAATTTACACGTTATGCCTAAAACTCGATTTTATGATATCGGGTTATGACAATAATTGTCTCTGACTGAAAGCTAGCACTTATGAAGGCTATTAAGATTGTATATCCTTCGACTATCAATCTTCTTGGTGTATGGCATATAGAGAAAATTATGGTTGCAAAGTGCAAGCCCCATTTTAAAGAAGGAGAAGGAGGATGTTGGGATTCATTTAAATTGGATTGGACTGCAATTATAAATTTCACAACTAAGTTAGAATTTCATAAGCTTTGGAAGAATTTCGAACTTCAGTATGCAAGCAAAAAAATTGTTGTCAACTACATAAAAAAAATACTCGGTTTCCTTTCAAAGAACTATTTTTGGTGCTTAGACAAACATGAACACTCGTTCTAGAAATTGCGTCACTTCAAGAGTTGGAAGTGCCCAGCTTGAGAAATACTTGTAAGTTTCAACTAAGAATTTCATAAATGTCAAGAATAAGTAATGCCTTGCACTGAAAAATCAATTTCAAGAAATCAAGACACAACTCTCAAGTGAAAAGGTTAGAATTCTTCACTGCTATAGTATTCATTTCTTTAAGAATCTTGTTTCATATGTGTTTATAACATGACTATCTCTGAGAAATGGGTTACTTCCTTGTAAGGAGTAATTTTCCAAGACTATGGGTATTCCATGTGCACATAAATTAAGCAATTTAATGAATGACACTTCATCTTGAAGAGATTCACTCTCAATGGGGAATTGTTGTAAGATCTTTTATGGATATTGATACTGTTCAAAGTAGTGAAGATAGGTTGACAATTTCTCAAAGAGAAGCTGCTCAAGAGCATCGATATCAACTGGTGCATCTCATACTCAATTTCTTCAAGAGCCAAAAATTGGCTCTCACAAATGGTCTTCCTTCAAGTTCCAAAAAAAAAAAAAAAACATGAAAAGGAAAAAAGAAAGTAATAATTTCTACAAAACGTGATCCATCTAGTTTTTAATATGTGGAGAAACATGTAGAGAAAACACAAAAATGTAGTGCATGCAAAGGTTTTGGTCATAATAGCCAAATATGTTGAGAAGGAGAAGCTTGATCGAGCAATTAACTAATTGTGTCCAACATATATAATAGCGATTAGATAATTGATCTAATAGATTCGAATGAGCCACCTTATTTCTTATTTGAGGACTTGCAAAATATATTCTGGTATGTTTTTCTTATAACAAATTTGCATCTTTCCTTTTAATCTTACTTTATTCATTACTTCTGTTTTTATCATGTTGTTTAAAATTCATCTCTAATTCCTTATATTTTGCGTTTAACCTCTCTGCTCAGTTTTCTATATACATCAATTCTCCAATCATGCTTCATTAACTCAAGATTGTTTATTTTTCCCTTTAGTTTTATCTATAGCTTATATGTGAGATACATTTTTTCATAATGTGTTTTCTCATCTTAAATGAAGGTCGACAAGAAGCCTGAAAGGTGAAGGCTCTATAGTAAAACTGGTGGAGGTGAAGATGCAGAGGTAAATTGTTTATTTTTCTCAATTTTGGTCTCTTAGGGTTTATAGTTGTCATGAAGATCACCCTCAGTTTGAATTGTGGATCTACTTGTGTATGAGATCTTAAATGGAATAATTTGTCAAGTTTTGTAGTATGTCTATGATTACTTAATGCTTATTTTGATTTGATCTTCTTTTTAATGTGATGTATGGATTAGGATTTTATAACTAATACTCATATTGACTTAATTTTTTTCCTCCAATACCACTTAATACTTATACCCTTTTTTTTTCTCTAGTACAGACTTCTTCTTGCAACTAATAGCGATATTTGATAAACTGCCGCCCATGTGATTTTTCCATTACTAAGGCAAATGTGGGTGGGAAAACCATACGTTAGTAATTTGATATTGCAAAAACTAAAACTCATTCAAACCACAGGTTGGCAAAAAGATATCTGTCTTATTAACATATGTAAATATAGTAGTTTTGTAATGCTATTTTGTGATGTTGTTTTAGATGTTAGAATATTAATAATACAATTATTGAAAGCTATTGAAAGTATTGTGAAATTTGCTTTAGGAAGTTTTTTCAATCTTTTTGTAAACCGAAGTTATGTTAATATATTGAATGGATTTAAATTGAAATTTAGAAAATAGTCACAACTATTGCCAAATAGTTTTTCACAATTATGTTAGGAATTATATTTGAAGATCCCTTCCCCCTCTATGTTTTTCACTTAATATTCTTTGAATTTTTTTTTTTTTTTTGGTGAATTTGATTTTATTATTAGAATATACAATCTTAACAAGAAAATCTTAAAATTAATATTAAGCATTAGTTACTCTAAGAAAAAAGAACACCTAAATATTTTGTTTTAAGAAAAAAAATAGTTTTTTTAATTTAAAAATATAATTTACTAGAAAATGTAGAGAGAAAAATTGTATGGAGTAAAGAAAATAACTAAAAAAAATGTATATTAGAATTTTTATCATTATTATTATTAGTTTGTTAGGAAATATATTAGTCTTTTAAGGTGAATTGAAAACAAATGCCAAAAAAGTTGAAGAGTTTAGGAAAAGTAGTCTAGTAAAATAATAATAATATATAAATAAAAGCCTTCAATATTAAAAATACAAAAATCACCTTATTAATTTTAGAAAATTTATAATATATCCTTTATTAATTTATAAACCATCTAATTTTTCTCCAAAACAAAATTTTTTGATCTTCCCTCTCCTTCTACTTTCCCTTCCCTCTAAAACAAAATTTTTCCCACTAAATTGTTTTGATTCGTCCCTTCAAATTTAAAAATATTCAACAATAATATAAGAGAGGACTATGGAGCATCTTTCATTGTTTCAAACTTAAAAAACTCCAGCATATTTTTAATTGAGTCGACGGCATTGTAATTTTTTTTTACGTTATTCAGGTTTTTTTTTTTTTTCTTCATAATTATATGGCATAATCTACTTAACTGATCGATAGTGATTGGGTATGAATTTTTTCTTCATGATCTAGCAAAATATAAACTGAGTATTGGATTGTACTAATATGATAGTGATTGGATTGTGAAATAGAGCAAAATTGTGTTTGTATCTTTTTTTTTTTTCTGTTTTTTTCACAAAACTGTTTTGTTATTATGAATTTGATTATTTGTTATGGATAAAAAAATGAAAAAAATTTAGCTTGTTATGAATTTGCTTTTAGTAATCTGATAATGATTGGGTTGCAAAATAAAGCAATTGAGAGTGGGTGTATGTTTCATTTTGTGTGTGGGTGTATTCTTTTAGCTATTGGGACACCAGAGCTAAACTTTCCAAAACCCCCTAAAGGCTATATTATTATACTCTTGTAACTTCTCTCTTAAATCCTAACACATTCTCTATGTCATTCTTATATGTCGTTATTCTTTTGGAAAATAAAAATATGCAAGTAAATATTATTTGGTAGATACCGGATATCCACAAATGAGCTGTTGTTTAGGGCCATACAAAGGAAAAAGGTACCATTTAATTGCAGATTTTGGTTGTGTTAAAAGACCATTTGGATGCCATGAAATATTTAATCATGCTCATTATTCACTTAGAAGTTTCATTGAATGGACATTCGGACTTTTGAAGAAAAGATGAAAATTTTTGCGAGCCTTGCCTAGTAATAGCTATAAGAAGCAAATTCAAATAGTTATTGCTATAATGACATTACATTAACTATGTCAGTTGACCGATATGCTACACATGATCGTAAGTTCATGAAATACTATGATTTAGATGTTGAACTTGAGAAGGATTATGGTGACATTAACTTTGATGAATCATATTCTGATATAAGCCAGACAAGCTGCATGGAAAGAGTAATACTATAGCTCCTTACTTAGTGAGCCATTAGAGTTATAAATTTATATGCTTCTCAGTTGTTTCGATGTAATAACTATAAATATGTTGTACTCTATTAATTGAAAGAATATATTTATTGGGTTTTTCGACTATATTTACATATAATTGTGATAAAGTGATATCATATAGTTGTTCTAGTTTGGTTATTCACATGTTGGCAAAACTCCAAAAGAGTAAATATGTGTAACAGCAGTTAGAAAAAAATGTGATTTATTAAAAAATAGTATTATTAGTGTTGTTTACAAAGTAACATATTTAACATGTCCCCTAATATTTTAAAATATATTTAATATTACAAGAAAAAAATTTATTATTATTTTTTTTTAGTAATCAATGTTGAGAAGAAGCATTTATGTAAAGAAAAAAAGCTGAGGAAAGAAAAATACAAATAGCATCCCAATTATCTTTTCATGTTTCATTAAGAATAATAAAATTTAATCAATATTAATGATGCCTATTTTTATCATTTTATACATTTACAAGAGTTTATGATTTGTTTTATCAAAAATTTACACTTTGCTCATTGCTTTTACTATCCCACATTAACTTTTATAAAAGATTTACCAAACAAGGTCACTGTGACTTTTTGACAATGGTTTTTTCACAACATGAAGTCACAACAGTTTTTTAAAATTCACAGTATTACCAAACTCAACCTAAACCTTAATATGAAAACTAGAGGTGAATAGTTTTTCATTAAAAATTAAACACTTTTTATAATATATTATGCACAATATAAGGTGTTATATGCATAATATAAGGTGTTATGCAATAACAAAATAATATGTGCATGTAAACCAGTCAAGTTCAGCAGATCATAAACAATTAAAACAAGTAATTGCCAGAGAATGATAACAAAAGAGTTACGGTAGAACAAAATGTCATCAAGGGCAATAGAAAACAGAAAAAAAAATTGGTGGTAATTCTCTGAACATTTTAGTTTCTTATCCTTTTCCCTACATGAGTTTATCATATACCTACCTATAACATTTCTTATCTTTATCACAAAGATTATGGATGCATTTATCGTAAAATGCCTCATTAATTCTTGTAGTCCAAAACATGCTAAGTATTGTGTGTAATTGTTGAAGATATCAAAAGCACCATCAAATGTCAGGAGCATTTATATCAAAGCTGCACACATTATTTTAGAAGTGTGACAATTTAGCTTTTGCATGTAATAATTAGTTTACTTTTTGTAAAGTTTAATTATGAGAAAGCATCTTACTTTAGTGGTTGGATAAGACATAAAAGTAGGTGCTGAAATTACATAAAGTATGAGCTAAATGTATTAAGCATGTGCTGAAATGCATGTGTTAGCAGCTCTATGTCAAGAACTGAAAGCCAAGTGCTGAAATTAAAATGTTATAATTTGTATATATGTATGTTTTAAGCTGAATGAAAAATATATAATGTTTTCAGCACTTTCTCTCTTCTTCCTCTTTGTGCAAAAACTTACATTTGGTATCAAAGTTTTTTTTATTTTTGATAAAAATACTCGAAATAAAATCCATGGCTTCAATCAATTTCTCTGCTACTCCACCACCTGCCTTTATAGGCAAAAATTATCCTATATGGTCTGTAAAATGAAGAATTATTTGAAGTCTTATGATTTGTGAGGATCAATAGATGTAGGAGGAGATCCTGCACCTTTAAGTGCAAATCCCACCAGTAGCACAATTAAGGCAACACAGTGAGGAGGTTGAAAAAAGATCCAAAGCTTTGTCCTGCATACAAACAGCAGTCCCTGATGTTATTTTCACAAAGGTTATGGTTGGTGAAACAGCAAAGAAAGCTTAGGAAAAACTCAAGGAGGAGTTCTAAGGCATTGACAAAACAAGATAAATGCAAGTCTTAAATCTCATAAGAGAGTTTGAAGTCTTGTAGATTGAGGAATCAGAAACTGTAAAAGAGTATGCTGACAAGCTTATGAAGATTGTGAATCAAATTCGTTTGCTTGGTGAGGAGCTGACAGAGAAAAGAATTGTTGAAAAAGTACTGGTGAATGTGCCTGAAAGGTTTGAGTCAAAGATTTCCTCTTCAGAGGACTCAAGCATATTGAGTCTGTCAGAGCTGCTCAATGCTTTTCAAGCACAGGAGCAAAGAAGGTCTATAAGACATGATGAAGCTTTTGAAGGAGCATTTCTAGCAAACCAGAGAACTAGAGGCCAATCATCAAGTAGAGGAAAGAAGCAAGGATCAGAAAAAGGAGCTGAGAACAAAGATTAGGAAAATAAGTTTTTCCAACATGACAAAAGCAGTAATAGAGAAGGAAAATATCCTCCTTGTCCTCATTGCAAAAAGAGGAGTCATACTAAGAACTTTTGCTAGTTTAAACCAGGATTTCAGTGCAAATCCTGTAAGCAGTTTGGCCACGTTGAAAAAGGCTGTAAGAACACAAGAAGTCAGCATGCTCAATCTGTTGAAAGTTATGAAAAACAAGATGATAATTTGTTTGTAGCTACCTGCTATTCAACCAGTAGGTTTTGAAGAATCTTGGCTGATAGACAGTGGTTGCACCAATCACATGACACCAAACTTGAAGTTTTTCAAGGATACTGACAGAATTTCCATTCAGAAATCACATTTGGTAATGGAAAATCAGTTAAGGCATAAGGCAAAGGAGTTGTCTCAGTGGAAACTTCGAAAGGTACTAAGAGCATTTATGATGTTCTTTATGTTCTTCAATTAAGTCAGAGCTTGCTAAGTGTAGGAAAAATGTTAGAAAAGAACTACACTTTACATTTTCAAAACAACTCATGTTATTCTTAATCATACTGGTTCTGAACTCATGAATGTGTGGATGAAAAATAAAAATTTTTCATGCAAAGTTAAAAGGAGCTGAGGAGCATGTTTTATCTTCATTAACTGTTCAATCTTTTTTGTTGCATAAAAGACTTGGACATTGTAGTTATTCTACTTTGAAATATATGGATGACAAGAACTTGGTGGGAATTAATGCCTGCTGTGAGTGAATGTGAAGGTGTATGCTTATGTCTTCCATTTCCTGTGAACAAAGCTTGGAGAGCTTCAAAGAAGCTTGAATTGATCCACACTGAAATATGTGGACCTTTGAATACTTTGTTGCTCCAAGGGAGAATATATTTTGTACTGTTTATTGATGATTTTTACCAGATTTTGCTGTATTTATTTTCTAAAGAAAAAAATCAAATGTAGCTAAAGTGTTTTAGCATTTCAAAGCTCAAGTTGAAAATCAGTCAGACTGCTCGATCAAAACACTCATAATTGAGGCATTCAACACCAATTAACTGTTCCTTACATACCCTAATAAAATGGGGTGAGTGAGAGAAAGAATAGAATTGTGATAGAGATGACTAGATGTCTATTTTTTAAAAAGAAACTTCCAAAGAATTTTAAGACATAAAAAATAAATGCATTTGTCTATTTACAAAATAGACTTTCAACTAAAGCCTTACAAAATCAAACTCCTTATGAAGCATGGTATGAAGTCAAACCAAGAGTGGAGCATCTAAAGGTCTTTGGCAGTTTGTGTTATTTTGGAACTACCAAAGGTAAAAAGGGACAAGCTAGATCAAAATTCCAAACCAGGAGTATTCCTTGGTTACACCTGTGTTTCCAAAGGCTACATAATATTTGATCTTGAAGGATACAAGATTCAAGTGAGCAGAAATGTGAAGTTTGATAAGTATGATTTATGGAATTTAGAGAAATCTCAACATGAGATATCTCTTCCAAGATCCAACATAACAGAATCCTAAATAGAGCAGAATGATGGTGATGATTTAGATTCAGACACTAAAGTTTTTTTTTAGAGGAACCAAGTCATTGGCAAATGTCTATGAAAGGTACAATGTAGCCGTGTCTGAACCTTCAAACTTTCCTGATGCAGTAGAATCAGAAGAATGGATGGCTATAATGGAAAATGAGATATAGATGATAGAAAAGAATGAAACTTGGAGTCTTATAGATAGACCTAGTAACAAGAAATAAATTGGTGTTAAATGGATTTATAAAACCAAGCTTAACTCAGATGGTGTTAAATTGAAGGCAAGATTAGTTGTGAATGGGTATTCTCAAGAATTCGGGGTTGAATTCAATGATACTTTTGCACCTGTTGCAAGACATGACACCATCAATCTTTTGATTGCTATTACTGCTCAACAAGGTTGGAAAATTTTCCAACTTGATGTGAAATCATCTTTTCTTAATGGCCTTTCTTGAAAAGGAGATATTCATTGAACAGCCAGAAGGATTTGTTAAAGCTGAAACTAAAAGTCAGGTGATTTTGTTAAAAAAGGCTTTGTATGGCTTAAAACAAGCACCTAGAGCCTGGTACAATTGATAGTCACCTACTAAATCTTGGATTCATCAAAAGCTTTAATGAGGCTACTTTATATTTGAAGCAAGTTGAAGATATATTAATTGTTTCCTTATATGTTGATGATGTTCTTATTACTGGCAGTAACTTGAATCATGTAAATGATTCAAAGATGATATGCAGAAGACTTTTGAAATGACAGACATGGATATAATGTCATACTTTCTGGGAATAGAGATTGATTGAACTCAAGAAAGTATATTCATCTACCAAAAGAAATATGCAGCTGATCTTCTACTCAAGTTTAGCATGGAAAATAGTAAGCCAATGAGTACTCCTTTAGCTTACAATTGAAGTTATGCAAGGATGATAATGTTGTGAAGATAGATGGCAGATTGTATAGAAGTTTAATTAGGAGTTTGTTGTACTTAACAACAACCAAGCCTGACATTATGTTTGCATCAATACTGTCTAGATTCATGCAAAGTCGAAGTAATTTGCATTTAAGACTGCAAAAAGAGTCTTAAGATATGTGAAAGGAACTGCTGAGCTAGGAATATGGTTTAAAAGTACTGATGGGCTAAATTTATTTGGTTACACGATAGTGACGGGGCAGGGTCATTAGATGATATGAAAAGCACATCAAGATGTGCTTTTTCAATTGGCTTAGGTTTCTTTAGCTGGAGCCTAAAGAAGCAAAGCATTGTGGCTCAATCAATAGCCTGAGGCAGAGTATGTTACTACTGTCAATGCTGTGAATCAAGCTATTTGGCTTAGAAAGTTGCTCATTGATTAGAATCAACGACCAGCTGAAGCCACAATGATTTTTTGTGATAGCTAGTTAGCTGTCTTAATTGTAGGGAATATTATCATGCATGGAAGAGCCAAGCATATCAAGATCAAGTTTCACTCAATTAGAGAAGCTGAAAAAGAAGGTGAAGTGAAATTTGTTCACTATAGTTATGATGATCAACTGGCTGATATATTAACAAAGCCCTAGTCTAACTACAAGTTTGAAATACTTAGGAAGGAGCTCGGTGTATCAAGCAAAATTGTTAAGGAGGAGTGTTGAAGATATCAAAAGCTCCATCAAATGTGAGGAACATTTATATCAAAGTTGCACACTTTATTGTAGAAGTTTGACAATTTAGCATTTGATGTAATAATTAGTTTACCTTTTATAAAGTGTAATTATGAGAAAACATCTTACTTTAGTGGTTGGATAAGACATAAAGTAGGTGCTGAAATTACATAGAGTAGGAGCTGAAATGTATTAAGCATGTGCCGAAATGCACTGTGTTAGCAGCTTGTCAAGAGCTGAAAGCCAAGAGCCGAACACCAAGTGCTGAACAACAGGTGTTGAAGCTGAAAGTCTAGTGCTGAAATTCAAATGTTGTAATCTGTATATATGTGTGTTTTAAGCTAAATGAAAAATATATAACGTTTTCAGCACTTTCTCTCTTCTTCCTCTTTGTGCAAAAACTTACAGTAATAATGAAAGTTGATAGAAATTATGGAATATGATTGTCTGGTTATGGGTGGACAAACCATTCAAGGGAAGATTTTTACAATCAAGTTTTATGGGAAACATGTAGTCTACTGCTTAATGCTTATATGGCCTAGTCTGAAGAAAACAACACAGACAAAAGTTTGTTGATGACTTGCCAAGTAGAACCATGAATTGATGGTATGGTACTATCACTGTGTTTGTTGATGAGATATTGCATCTTCGAGCTCTTGGTTCTCTTCAACAAATGACAATGGAAGAGGTTGTGGGTGATATAGATGCCATGGAGAATATTGTAACTATTCTATCATCACACTTGAGGGTGAGCCCACCGTCATTTCAATGGACGACTACACTCATTAGTCATTAGGGCGAAATTTCCCTCCTTATGATGATTATAATCCACACATGCAGTCCCTAGATCATCTAGTTAACATCTAGAATTGCTGCAACATGAAATTTGTGGGGACATTAATATTATTGATCATGATTTTGGTTCAAGATGAACAAATACTTATCATTTCTTTTGAAGAGGGATATAATGATCATGGGTTGTTTCTGTCTGCCAGCAGCATTGTTGCACATCCAACTTCAGCTTGTTGGTCTTGTTCCACACAAGGACAACACTATACCCACTAGACTACTTGTTTCCCCTAGTTATCTTAAATAGATGCAACCTTCTTGGTGATGAGGAGATTAGCTGGTAGCCTGCTACATACTGTTGGCAAGATAAAAGCAGCATGTGGTTGATATGGAGTTCCTGGCCCTTTTATTCTACAGATTCATGTTGGGACTGTACTTCATGGTTTTGGTATTACTGTACTTGTATATACTCATTGAATGGTTAAGTACATACAAAGTATTGGACATATGAGTATATGACAATAGTGGACAATGGATATCTACATCCTGCAAGCATAGTTCAAGTTTTGAATGTTGGTTGCGGGAATGTTAGACCCTCCCCTGTAGTATTCATGTGATGTCACTTTCAAGGATGGTCAGGCATAGCAGATTCAGCTTTCCTTTGAGAAGGGACTTGGTGCTGTAATTTCTACTTTAACCACAAACTGTATACCATCTCCTTCTAGCTTGTTTGAGAAGGTTCATTACTCAATCTTTAGTATTAGGCATGAAGAATCTTATTCCGACGCATTTGGTAAAAATCAATTTCGCTCTCAAGAGTGTTTTGGGGATGCAATTCTTCTTAATTTCTTTTCCTTATCCAACTTTCTTGGTATCTATGCCAAAGGAGGATTTGCATAATTGAGTTCTTATAATCAAGATTGTGTCTCTCTAATCATACTCATATGCCGAACAGGTAGCTACTTACACATCACCTGTGGAAACATATGTTGGCACCACTAGACAGATTTGGTAATTAGAGTACATAGCTGCTGTGAAATACAAAATAACAAATGAAGACGTATTGAGCAAGAATGAGGACTCTCCTCTTATTTTAGGTTTGGTAGTTGGTGCCGCTACGTTCTGTTCTACTATCAACCTTCATGACAAGGTTGTTTTGAATTGGGGATGTATTGATATGAATCATGGGTCTCACAAGTTTTATCATATGGTTCCAGTGAGCATAACAAAAGAGTGTTGCCCAAGAAATAAAGATAGCTCTTCTCTATGTTTCTTTTTTTCTTCTCTGTAGCTCTATGCTCTCCTCTATTCATTTCTTCCTGATTCCTTCTACGTCTTTTTATAGCTCTCTCTGAGTCTAGTTAAGCAATTGTAATTGGTTTTTGATTTAATGATTGCTGTGAACTTTTAAATTGAAATCTCCATTTCAATTTTAGATTAGCATCTGATTCTCTGATAGAACAGGTTTCTATCACATGGACTTTCCTAAGGCTAACTGGATGAAACTGAACACGGATGGCAGCAATCTGGGTAACCCAGGCCATTCGGCTGCTGGTGGTCTCATTCTAAATGTACAAGGAACATGGCAATTAGGCGGAGATTTGGTCTTGTACATTAGTAATTGTTATAGGAAGGCAAATTATTGTACAGATCATCATGTCAAGCTCGGTCATGGCATCTTCTCTCGACTTCAAGGCTACCTGATTGCTGATACAGCTGGTGTAACATTTTTGCATTACTCTTTTTATTGCCTTTATTTGTTCTAGTGGTCAAGATAGTATTCATGAAGCTCTTCCTCAAAGAGATTGAGAGTTCGAGTTCACTAGACGGCTCTTATTAGAATAAACCACTTTCGAAAAAATCTTTAATTTTGGCCCCGACATAAGTGCAGCATCTTTCTAAATATAAGGTGGTAGTGATGCGAAAGCAATATTCTTCGCCTGAATATATAAGATATCCTACCTACTTTTTTATTTCTGTAATAAAAAAAAATGATGAATAAAAGAAAAAAAATTATTTATTTATTTGTGTAAGGATATTGTAACTCTTTATGTAATTGTCTTGTGAGAGGTGTTTTCTATTTTTTAGGAATAGTGTGAAGGTTTTTTTATGGTATATTTCTCCATCAGTTTGTAAAAGTCTTGACACAGACAAACTATTTTTGTAATATAGTTTGTTCTCTCTCAAATTCAACACGGTGATGCATAAGTATACCAAAAAAAAAACTGATGCACTATTCTTTAAAAATATAAAAAGACACAATTATTACATTGAATGATTGTATAGGATATGTATATAAATGTATTAGAGTGTATAAATTTATTTTTGTTATATTGTTATCTTATTATTCTTTTTTATATATTATATAGCTTTATATAGTAAAATATAATACAAAAAAGAGTCAACAGTATAAATCTATACTAATTATGTTAGTGTCAAACAATATATAAGAGTCAATTAGATAGTCTTATATTATTATATTATCTTTTACAATACGCCAAACAAGCCTTAAGAGTATGACTAGATCCTCTATTGTGGCATAAAGGATTCTAAGACACAATGTTCTCTCCCTATTTATTTCAATGGCTTTTAATTTTTAATTTTTTTTTAGCCTATCTCTCTAATAAGACTTCTTGATTCAGATGCAACTTTTAGAAATGTGAGCATTTATTAGATGAAAATATTTTTAAATCTTGATTTTAATTTCTAGTTAGTTCAAGTAATTTAATTCAACATTGGAAAGTTTAAAACAAGTTTTCTGTTTCAATTAGATAATTATTGAAATACTTATTACTAAGAAGAAATTTAATAACCATTAGAATTTCAGAACCATAGAGGGGTTTTTTTTTTTTTTTTTTTTTTAAAGATTTAATTAAACTTTCCTGTCTTTCATAAACTGATTTTAATTTCTCTTTTCTTTTCAGTTTGTATTATTATTTTTTTAAAAATTGGTGGTGTTGGACTCTTACTAGGTTGGGTTAGTGGTACTTCTCTCACTTAATTGTGGTGACCAAATGATGATCATTCAGAAGCCTAACATTCAATGGAATTCTTCATACCCAACAATGTTGACTTTGTTCAGCATGAACTCTGTTTGGCAGGCTAGAAATCATTGTTATCCAGAATGATATAATTATTCAAAGCAAATAATGGAAAATTGAGAATGAATAAAAGAAAAATTCTTTCAAATTTACCATCTACATTCCAAACACAATCTCATTGAAATTTCATGCAACTGGTAATACATCAAAAATAGTAGGGAACAGAAGAAAGGTAAAACCAGTAAACCATTTTCTGTTTTTTTTTTATTTCTTTCTAGCTGAGAATTGTAAAACAAAAGAACTTCATAACTAACAGGAGGAAACAAATCTTTCTACACAAAAAACCAAACAGAATCCCACCGATTTAACTTACAAACTAGATGCATGTTCTGAAGACCTGGATTTACAAAAACACCAAATCCACCAAACTTAGAGAGGTGATTATCCGGCAAAACAAAAATATGCCGGGTTCTTTTTAACTCAGGAACATAAAATTAAGAAAAGCTCCTTTCCTTCCTTCCTTCCTCCCTCTCACATTATGTAGCAAAGGAAAATCAGTAAGTGACGAATGCTGAAAAGAATATTGACAATAACAAATATAAAATTTGAAAAAAATAATCATAAATCACGACTTATTTCCCTCGACTTCTAACACTGTTTTCCAACCTCATCAAAATCAGCAGGCTTGGCAAGAGATGAGCATGAAATGCATTGCTATAGCTGATGTCTTTCTTTTTGCCTTTCAATTCCATTCTCCCCAAGTAGGGGTAAACACTCGCTAGGAGGTTTCGGAATTCCTAGATGATCCTTTTCCACCGATTCAGGAGCAGTGTTTCTACTGATATCGTCCAATTGGTTCATTAATGATGTATCTGTTTTCTCATTGTCTACGGAATATGCAGATGTATAGTTTGCACTTGTGTCAAGAAAGAGGCAAATTACAGCACAGTCATCAACCTTGGAGGTAGGGAATTTCATCCTCCAAGCTCGTACAGCTGACTCAACCAGTGTTTGAGCAGAAGAAGACTGTGGAGCAGCTGCCACTATGTCTACCACTTCTCTGTTTGTCAAAACATCCCAAACCTGCCAAAAGAAATGATAATGGTAAATTTATAACCTAAAATCACGCAATGATAAGAAGCTATGTAACAGATATACCATTTTCATCCATTTAAGCAAATGTATATTTCAACCATCATATTGAATAATATTCATTTTGAGAAACAGGATAATGGTCACAACAAGAAAAACCACACAAGTATGAATATATAAATGTGGTCTCAATTAATCAGAATTGAAAAAGAAATGTTTGTCAAGGAAATAATTCGGTAATAAAGGAAGTAACTCTAACCCCATCTGTTGCTAATACAACAAATTCATCCTTCTCCGAAAGGCGGTGAAGGGAAACATCAGGAACAGAGATCAATCCAAAGTCTTTGAGACAAAAATCACCAAAAGCCCTTGCCATAGCTAGTCCAGGGGAGTTAGTGTTGGGCAGCCAAACTCTAGAAACCTCAGGTTCATGCTGAAGAGCGAAAACCCTTCCTTTTCTAAGCTTAATCCTCGCTGCTTCCCCTATATAGGAGACATTCCATATTTTATGTCAAACTCCATACTTTCATTTCATGTATACATTAACTAACATACCAAATATATATTAGCAGTTAAAGGCTTTAAAAGGAAATAATGGAAAAGAAAAACAGAAGCTGTCCGAAGAGGATAGAGTTACAAGTAGTGGGGGAGGGATGGCGATACAATTCAAATGTTGACATCACTACAGTAAAGAAATTAATGAAAAATATTAACATCAAATGTATGGAAAAGAAATAATTAAAATCAAATGCAGCCTAGTTAATTCATAAGAAACTTTTTATCAATGTGGAATGATGTAAGATTTAGTCTCCCTCATCACTGCATATAGACATATACACAAATAACCACCTAGTAAGAGTCACAACTGAAGCTTTGTAAACAAAGTCTTTCAAATTTCATACAAGCATTTCAATATTCCTAGAAACAATCAACTGCTTGTCTTTCAGAATTCACACAACAATGATTATATACTGGTTCCTATACACTGACCTATTATTGCTACAAGTAAAATCAGCATCACATGCAATCAACATAGGCACTCATTAAATTTTACATATATATATATATACACCATAGATACATATGTATAAATATGTGCCCATCAACTGTATCCCTCCCTATAGTTATATAATCTCTGTATATGCACCCATCAACTGTGTCTCTGGTGCCGATTCTGTCATGGCATAGATCCTTTTCAAATTAAGATAAGCAAATTCACAATATAGTATTTGGAAAAACGTTGATTGATTTAAAA
The DNA here is from genome assembly GCA_029379385.1 of Quillaja saponaria. Taxonomy (NCBI): domain Eukaryota; kingdom Viridiplantae; phylum Streptophyta; class Magnoliopsida; order Fabales; family Quillajaceae; genus Quillaja; species Quillaja saponaria. Next base: position 10,732,990 of record CM055606.1, read on the forward strand.
TGTAAAATTTACTAATTCTTGTGTATCTACTTGTCATTTACATATTTAATTCAAATCGTCAAGCAAGGAAGAATAAAATAGCAGTAATCATGATATTTTTGGGCCAGAAAGAATATCTAATAAACAGACCAAGTTCTTAATGTTTAAGTACTTCATTCACAACAGTGAGAGATGGCCACGAAGATAGAGAAAGAGAGAATAATACTTGGAAGGTTTGGTTTTTGGTCAATGGTCAGCTGAACAGCAGTGAGAGTGCCATCAATATCTCTGGTACCTAATACTGCTCTTGAGTCGCCAACATTCCCAATAACAAGGTCCTGCCCCTGAAACAAAAGAGAGGGGGGAAGTGAAA